>JAUMJM010000026.1:25947500-27197500 GCA_033558235.1 Neomorphus geoffroyi | reverse complement strand
TAAGCACACAAAAGAAAAAAGATTTTTTTTAATGAGGTAGTATCAGTAAAACCAAAACTAAATCAAAACTGTTTAATTTGCTAAGAAGAAGTTCAAGGCAAGAGAAGGACATTCATTTTATATAAAATACAGAAGACATTTAAATTCAAATGTTAAAAAGAAAATGAAGAGCTGCATTCAAGACTTAAAAACCTGAGATTTTTACATGATGTATTAATTAATGTATTGGAACACCTGGAGGTGTTTAAAGGGAGACTGGCTGAGGCACTTAGTGCCACGGTTTAGATGATGAGTAGGTGTTAGTGTTGGGTCATTGGTTGGACTCTGTGATCTCAAAGGTCTTTTCCAACCTGTGATACTGTGAAAGTATGGGACTACAGGAGCAACAGTAGGGAACTACTTGCATGCTTACAGTGGTTTAGTCTTTAGAAGACAGAACACACAACTATACACCAGAGAATCATAGAATCATCTTGTTGGAAAAGACCTTTGAGATCATTGAGTCCAACCATACCTGTCCCCTTACTAAACCACATCCCTAAGAAACTCATCTACCTGTCTTTTAAACACCTCCAGGGATGGCGACTCCACCACCTCCCTGGGCAGCCTATTCCAATCCCTGACCACCCTTTCAGTGAAGAAATTCTTCCTAATGTCCAGACTAAACCTCCCCTGGCAGAACTTGTGCCCATTTCCTCTCATCCTGTAACCTACCAGTGTGAGAAGAGATCAGCACTAATCTCACCACAGCCTCCTTTCAGGCAGTTATAGACAATGATGAGTTCTCTCCTCAGCCTCCTCTTCTCTAAGCTAAACAACTCCAGTTCCCTCAGCTGCTCCTTGCAGGACTTGTTCTCCAGCCCCGTCACAAGCCTCATTGCCCTTCTCTAGATGTGCTCCAGCCCCTCAACGTCCTTCCTGTAGTGAGGGGCCCAAAACTGTACACAGTACTCGAGGAGGGGTCTCACCAGCACTGAGTACAGGGGCACAATCACCTCCCTGCTCCTGCTGGCCACGCTGTTTCTGATACAGGCCAAGATGCCATTGGCCCTCTTGGCCACCTGGACCCACTGCTGGCTCATGTTCAGTTGGTTGTCAACCAACACCCCCAGGTCCTTCTCTGCCAGGCAGCTCTCCAGTCATTCTTCCCCAAGCCTGTAACACTGCACGGGGTTGTTGTGTCCCAAGCGCAGGACTCTGCACTTGGCCTTGTTGAATCTCATCCTGTTGGTATCAGTCCATTGATCCAGCCTGTCCAGATCTCTCTGCCTCCCTTCCTTCAAGCAGATCAACACAACAGAGAGCAAACAAAAGAGAGAGGGAGCAACTTTCCCCAGCAGATTTGATATCCCATTGTTTGAATTTAGTGACACTTTGTAACCAATTTCTATAGATAAAACTAGTTGCTGCACAGAGAAGACAACAGAATATGCCAGTGAAAAAAAGGAAAATCACGTTCTGTTCTAGCTTTTGCTAAAGCATATCTAGAATAACTTCAAAATAATTATTCTGGTTTTATAGAAATGTAAATGAGACCAAAATCTATAGCTTTTACGAATATATTGTTATGATAACATCTAAACTCCACAGTTTCAAAATAAAGTTTTAATCTCTGTACCTGATCACATCAGTCGGTGTTTGAGCTTCCACACGCTGCTTGCAGTGATTTTTCCTCTTCCTTCGAGCAGGAGTGTAATACCTGTACTCTGACAGGAAAGATTTAGCATCTGATATCAAGGTGCGTGGAGTAAAAGGTTTTCGGCTATCAGTAAAGAATTCAGAGTGCCTGTCTAGAAGATCCCCACTGTACACTTTGGAGTTGCGTCCTTTATGTCTCTGGGAATGATTAACACTCACGAAACTACCAGTGGAGCAACTGCATGAAAGTCCGGAGTGTTTTCTTGGTGTACTCAATGTACTGACACTTGAGTTTGATGCATTAGATGTATTTCGAGAATCTTTTCTGGCATATTTTACTGGCATAGAGGGAACCAAGCCATGCTTGCTATGAGGAGACAGAGCTCTTGATAGGTACTGTGTCTGCTGAGCATAAGGGAAGAGATCATCTTTGTCTTCTGCTTCCAAGAAACTCTAAAAAAAAAATAAAACAAGATTTGATTGCTTTGCAAGTTACCAGCTTGGCTCAAGTTGGCACTCCCAGCTATTCTTGTTTCCAACTTGGAGGTATTTTCTATATAAAAACTTTATATTTTTGTAAAAACAAACTGGTTTTCAGACCAGCCCCAGTATTAACAGATTTGAAAACCTAGGCACTGGAAACAAGAGAGTAATAAGAAAATGGTTTGCTTCAGTAGCAAATAATTGGTGCTTTGTTACAGAATATTGATGGCCACATCAAGCCAAGAGTTTAAATCATTTTAGTCCAAAGACTCAGTACATTTTTAAAAGTCAAGGAATCATTGCATTGAGGCCAATTATTTTATCTGGGCATGCTCATACCACCTGGCCAAGGTATGGCAGATATTATCCTACTGACTAGTACATAGTATGCATTCTCTTCAAGTTTCGAGTTGTTGCCTCTCTCTCTGAATCCTATTAGCTTCAAAGCACGTCACACACCAGCTATGTTTATAAGATGTGTATTCTGTAAGGGTACTGCTCACTGATTCAACTTAGACCAACATGGAAAATACTGTAATGTGGCTGAAGACATCAAATTAGAAAACTATAAGTAATTGATTATTCCTGGCGTGACCCTTTTCCTCCTGTAGATGAGAGACATGCATCTTTGTTAGGGCTGTACAAACACAAGAGGTTACCTTCTGTAATGGCATCCTGCTCCATAAGAAATATCCTAATTGCTATAACAATACAAATAATCATAATGTCCTCCAGGTGACTCAGTTTCTATCCTGTTCTCCTTTGGATACCCAGCAGGTACAGAGGAAGCTGTGAAACTTCCCTTCTAACAGTACAGAGAGCTGTTAATGCAATTAGTTAGCTTACTACTGTTAAACAGGTCAAATAAGAATCTGCTAAGTTTTTGAACAGATATTCTCAATTTCAGGTTATGGTTCTTAACTGTTCAACATATCGGAGTTTAAAAATGTACTTCAATTCTCAAAAGCTAGTTCATATTCAATGTCACTTTAAAAGGACACAGTTAAAAGGCCGTTCTGACAAAAAATTGAAAGAGACAAATCAGTAGTACCTGGCGGTATGGCTAAGGTAAGATATAGGCAGTGCGTGATTCAGACTACAATTATTGTCAGCTAACTCACTCCTTACCAGAAGCAGCAAAATACAAGACTATTTTATATACAGGCTGAAGTCCAGGTGTATTAACTTTAGTTAGTAAGAACACCTAATTGCAGTTTTCAGTAACCATCTATTTGGTACAGGATCTATCCAAACACAGCTCACTGATGTGGAGGACAATCAATACAAAATGGGAAACTCTACAGCAACAGCTCATCTATGCGTCTCTCCCTTTTCTCTTGAAGATTTGTAAAGTTATTTTTAAGTCTTGAGTAAGTTAAAAAGTTAGTGAAATGAAACACTGCAACAAACACTAAGAGTAGTTACTAAAGAGGAAGCCAAGTATATCAGAGACAAGTGGTACCCAAGAACATAAATCAGTCCTGTGGAAGACGATGGGGAACTTTCCAATATGTTCAGTTTTAGAAGGGCTGAGTCTTATCAGAAACATCTGTTAATGCCAGGGATAAGAAGACAGTTGATAATCTACAAATCAAAATTTGAAAACTAATTCTATCATCAAGAAAGGTTGAAGAACCAATTTTTTGAAAGGCTATGCTATTTTTTTCTTCTTTCTGGAAAAAATCTTAATGCTTAAAAAGTCAACACTATTCCTTAATTGTATTATGATACCGTAGCAAAAAAAAGTAAGACAGAAACACAACTAAATTTAAGTGAGATTTTAAGCTTTTTTTTTTTTTCAACAGAAAGAAATTTTACTTCTGTCCTAGAGAGAACTTTGAAAAATTTGCAAGTTCAAAGCGCAAATGCCTGGACAAGGAACATGCACATTTAATAAACGTGCTTTACAATGTGTCTGAAAAGTTAGGAAGCATCTTAGCAAGACAGCTGTTGTATATCCTTTTCGTATCTAGGATACAGCCACCCACTGTCAGTCAGTGAAAGGTATGTAGGACATTTTACGATCTCCAAGGACAGTCACATTGCAGTTAGGAGATTAAACCAGAAGCCTAAATGGAATAAAAATTTTGTATCAGCTAATTAATTTCATCCACATGTATACCTATTTAAGCAATTCAAGTTCTGTTACATGCAACTACGATGGAGAAGTGACTCATTTTGTCTGTACTCAAAACAACCTAGCAATACAACTCCCAGAGACAGTGCCTGCAACCTAGGCCCTGCAACAGTGAGAGAGATGAGCTGTGCTGTTCTGGAAAATCTCATCGCCATATTGTGTAAACAGTACAATACAAAGTAAAATTACAGCTAAATAAGCCTAGCCAATTCAGTTCATTTTTAACTAACCCGTCAGACTTTTTAAAACAGTGATTTTACTCTTCCTTGCACGCAGGCAGCTCACATAGTGAAGATGTTGCTGTGGAGCTATGTGCTGCAAGATTCAAATTAATGGATACCAGTGGAGATGTTTCCTAAAGAGAAAATTCAATTTCTGAGGCCAAGTAAGGACAAGATTTTTAACAAACCTGGTTTAGGTTCAGATAGACACTTGATGTACCTTCACCATCTGAACAAAACACAGGAAGATAAAGAAACATCTGTACAGGTCATAAAGCTCTACAGTGAAAAAACAGAGAATGGGGAGTTGGTTTCCATATAAGTTCTATACTTCTCTATTATGCTTCTATCAAACAAGTAAAAACCATTAAATAGAAGCATTGCATTACTGAAGTCACCGAAGGAATAGCTTGCCTATAGAAAGTCCAAGAAAGAGTAGATCTGATACGACTTAAACATATGCTGCAAAATGCATTTATTTATGACATACTACCTTAACTGCCAACTGAAAAGATACACAGATCACCCAGCAGCTCATCCTGATCTTATAATTAATCCACGTGGAAATTATTTTGAGAGATGGAATCATGGATTCAGTGCATTTCCAGTGGTGCTTCTTTGCCTGAGCAAAATATAAACCTGGAGAGCATCCTCAAGAGCACTTCATTTTTTGAAAATAATCAGATGATTAAGATGTGGACTGAAGTCTAGGAGTGTGATCTTGCCTATCAGTAAGCTACAATGGACTGAATGTCAACAGAAGTGGCAAAATCAACTGTAAAAAAGGAACCTGTAGTAATTCTGCAAGATAATCAATGCTTGTGAGACTCTGAGTTTTCCTACTGGAGAAGGGGGGAGGGAAGCTAAAAAAAAAAAAAAAAAAGAGAAACTTGGAAATCCTTGTATATTTGTTGAAAATTCATGACACTGCCACCTAGTATAGGATAGTAATATATAGTATATTAACCTATGTAATCCATAGTACAGATTGTAAATATACAGATTTTCTATTCTATCATTCAACTTCCAAAAAGATGTTCCTAAACGTTCTAAGCAATAGGACTTTTGCTGTCATCTACCTATGTTATTCTAGTACCCCAAAATGTGCATAGTTGCTGATGCCTAATGCAAAGATGTAATTTTTTTTTAGTTAACTGAGCCAAAATAAGCCCTTCTTGATGGTGACTCACGTGAGCCAACTTTATTTTACTACTGCAGCATAATTAAATGCTGAGCTGATAACATGCAGTAACAATGCCAAACAAATGCCTGTGTTAGCAAGCGGTATAATAAAGGCTTACCAGTGCAATTGTTTACATATAAAGTAGTTGCAGTGGTAGCTCAGCACTATAGAAAAGGGATAAGACTGGAAAGTTTCAGAATCCACCTATATAGATGTTTTGAAAAGTTAATTCCATACCCTTCAGTATGTGTTATAAACAGCTTATTTTTTCCTGCATACTTTTTACTCTCAGTGATTAGAACAGTTCATGGTGTTGCAGTATAAATCAGATTGTAGAAGCATTTTTGAACATATGACTGGTGCCCTGCAATATACAAAGTAATAATTAAAAACAAGTTGTGAAGTGATATTAGCAAACTGCACAACTACACCTCAGGAAAGCCACATATTCTGTTCCTTGGATTCAGCTGAGTTGATCTTAAAACAAGAGAAAGGGACAGGGCAAACATGGCAGTGGCTTAAATTTAAGCATTCCTTATTTATGAGGAAGCTTAGGGCTTCCCCTAAGCTCAAACGTTAGTTTACCCCTCCTCAAACATTAGTTAGTAGAACAGATAAAGTAGTTAAGGTAGCGACTAGATAGCAGAACTTCAAATCAAAGCTGTATTTGTGTCAGTCTTAAGACGTGCTCATTCAAGTACTGAGAAAGAGGAATGCCTTTTGAAGCCCTTATCCTGGTGTAAACCTTTACTGCCCAAACAGGTACGCAGTTCAGCCTTCACAAAGATACACAAAGAAACAATATCAGGAACAAAGACCTATGTTAGTGACTTCAAGAAGATTTTAAGGAATTCCAGAGAATACTGTGTGTCTGCAATTTGTCACTAAGCTTTCAGAAAGTTATTTGTACAACTGTGTTGGTATAGGCAAGTTAATTGTAGGCAAGTACGTACATTTTCTTCTCTAATCTGTATCTATAAAAACAGATGTTTAGCAGGGGAAAAAAGAAAGATAAAAGCATTCCTATAAATATGCAGTAACACACTGGTTGAAAGATTTTTAGCTCTATTCTTCAGATACAATTTAAAAAGATATTATTCCACGGAAGTACCACAGCTTTGCACACTAGTGCTATCAAGAACTAGAACTAATACAATTTGGAGTCAAGAATCTTGACACCTATCTTGCTTGCCAATACATTCCTATTCTGTTGATTTAACCAACTGTTATTTGTTTTGAAAGAGGTAAATTTACTCAACGATATAGTTCAGCAAGAATAACCCCCTTACAAAGGTTTCATAAAATACATATTTATCCTTCAGTTTTGTTAGTCACAAAACTGTGGTGAATGGAATATTACTTGCAGAACAGTTATATGGAGAGGATCCCCAAGAATCCTCCAGAGAGTCTGTGGAAGAGAAAGTCCAGTAAAACCAGATCAAAGCATAAGGCTGGCATCTGACGGGCAAGAGAAGTCCCACAGGAAAAGAATCCAGATTTCTAAGCTTTACTAAGTTTTTTCTAAGTTTTATTTTTACTTTCTGAAAGAAGTTTAGCTTTTCCACTCAAAACCACTGAGATATCAGCTGCCTTATCAAACCAAGCTTCAAAAAAAAAAGCTTGCTAAATCTATTTTTACATAAAAGGTCCAAGGGCACATCTCACTGGGGTCACTGGAGTTACACCAAGATAAATCTAAGTCTTAAAACTAACTTGTTCCTGTATGAAAGAGTCTTCTAACAGAACAGTTCATCTACCATCATAAGATGACATCAGAGAGACACTTTTCAAACTATACTGTCAGGATACAAAAGCTGCAATTTTATAATAAATGAGTGTCTGATTCTTTTAGCGTGAGACAGCTCAATTTATAAGCCACTTTAACATTGTTGTAAGTGGGCTAAGTACCTGCTGTCCACTGCCTGGACAAAGCAAAGGTCTCCTGTAGTAAGCAACAAGCTACCTTTACAGTTGCTGCTCTCATAACTCCCTTGTATGTCATCTCTTCATTTCATTACATATTTTGATAGTTAGTTAAGAACTGAGAAAGGCAAGAGAGAAAATTCACACAAATGTGTGAATAAGACCTGTAAGAATATAGCCAGTTTGCATACTAGCATCAAGAATAGCCATTTTTCTCATTTAAAACTATTCCCGGTACATTCTTTCCTTTTGTGTGTGTGCAATATTCAATTATATAAATGTGGTACATGCCTACATTCATCAAATACTGTGATATTATTAATGAGAGATATTACTGATTGTGCATACAGAAATACATTAATTCAAACAACCAGCATGACAGGTGATTGTCACTATGAAGCCTGAAAGGAAATCTGTATTGAATATTCCTGATGAAAGCGTCTTTCTTTGATGCTCAGAAGGTTCGTCTGCTTTCCTTAGTCACTTATATCTCTCATTCTTACAAAACTAATTCAAGCACAATACATCTTCTGTTAATATCACAACAGTACAATAAATATTTAACCGCAAAGCATTTGAGTAGGCAATTTCACACAGCCATGCGTGTGCTGCATATAAAATTAAAGAGAGATTAGAAACAGTTAATGGTATTTCCTAATCTATATTTCATATGCACAGGCAGATGGTCATAACTGTCATTGGTAAGAAATCAAAAAAAGTCTCAAAAAAAACAGGCTGAAAGGGATCAAGCCAATGGCAACCATACTTCAAATGGTAAAAAGAGAATATTTACCTTCCTATGGAGCAGCTTTCCTCCATGGATTTTGGCATGGATTAGTTTCTTTTAAAAAATTTCTTTAACAGACAGAAATGCCCATTAATAGGATTATCTGAACATGGGATAAGAAATACCAAGTTTTGCTTAAATCAGAGATTTTACTTATGGCCAGCTCAATTTGGGTTTTCTTGCTTCAGTTAAGTCATATTGAGCTTCATGCAGTTTAACCTGTTGAATCACTCAGATAATGTTTAAAAATCCAAATCAGCTTTGTACAGAAAAATAAAATTAAAACTCTAGGGATTTCAGTAGGGTAAAGCTTTCCATCTCTGGCAGCGCTTGGAAAGACTATACAGTAGTGGCATTCTGTGCACAGATGTCATGGTATTTTCCAGACTGTCACACAGCCTTTTCTATTGTGAGAAAACTTCAAAGCAATTCATTAAAGAAGGAGTATAGCTAAGTAATTTGCTGACAGATAAATGAGCGGATACCCACAAATGTGTTGCTTATGCATCTTCAAGCTTTTCAGACTGACTAAATCACAGAGGTTTTAAGAAATGCATAAGTATTATGTAATTTAGAAGAATTATTTTTACTTCTTTTTTCACAGCCTCAATTGAAAACAATTTCTGTGTGATGTGAAAAATGAAAACGATGAAACAAAGGCACCAGATTTACCAGAATGCATAAAAAGTGAATGCTAATGAACGAAGCCTTTTGAAAATAGGAAGTAAGGTGCATTAATCATAGAATGGTTTGGTTTGGAAGGAACCTTAAAGGTTTGGAAAGACCTTAAAGTTGCAATCCCTGTGCCACGGGCAGGGAGACCTTTCACTAGACCAGGTTAACACGTGTTTAGCCTAATAACCTAGACAGACATGGACCTTATCAGAGTTACAAGGGTCGTTATATTTTTATATGCATATATATGTGTATATAAAAGAAAGGGCAGGAAACTCAGGAGGACTACAAAGATGTTGTAAGGTTATCCAGGGAGAAAAGTAGAAGTAGCGAAGCCCAACCAGAACTTAAACTGGCTACTGTCATAAAAGACAATTAAAAATGTTTACATAAATACATTAACAGCAAAAGGAGGGCTAAGGAGAATCTCCATCCTTCAGTGGATGCAAGGGGGAAACATAGGGACAAAGGATGAGGAAAAGCCTGAGGTACTTAATGCTTTCTTAGTCTCAGTTTTTAATAGCAAGACCAGTTGTTCTCTGGGTACCCAGCCCCGTGAGTTAGAAGATAGGAACTGGAAGCAGAATGGAGCCCCCAGAATCCAAAAGGAAATGGTTAGTGACCAGCTACAAGTTCTGCCAGGGGAGGTTTAGTCTAGATATTTGGAAATATTTCTTCACTAAAAGGGTTGTCAAGCACTGGAACAGGCTGCTGAGTGAAGTGATTGAGTCACTGTCCCTACAGATATTTAAAAGATGTATAGGTGTGGTGTGGTGCTTACCTTTAGTGGTGGACTTGGCAGTGTGAGGTTAAGGGTTGGACTCAATGATCTTAAATGTCTCTTCCAACAGAAATAATTCTGTGATTCTGTATGTATGTTACACTTAAACTGATACACATTTTACAAGAGACACATTTTATTAGGCAAGAAATTATGCATTATGGAAGTAATTTGTTTAACTTCTGTATTCTTACATTTAAATGCAATAGTGGCAAAGCCAGGAGAATTCTATTTGTCTTTTATTTTTACATTCCTCCTGTAATGTTGTAAGATGCTTATGGAGCACAGGATCACATTCTTCTCTTGCCATTATGTCCTTGGAAACCTGGAGTGTTCCAAGGTTGACTGCTTCAAATTTGTGCTAAATCTCATCCCAACCCAAGAACAACCTAATTCAACAGAGCAATTTTTGTAGCAGTTCCAGAAACAGTTTCCTAATGGCAATAGTGACAGCAATAATACGACTACCATATGGCAAAAATCCTCTAAATTATCATACGCTTCAATAAGCATCTTTAGAATGCATTTTCCAACTGTCACCTGTTGATATATCCTGATGCCTAGAGATATACAGTTAGAATGGCTAATATCCTCACAATGCACTAGAGGACATCTAATCGCTGAAGCACAAGAATCCTCCCTTGGCATATAAACAAGCACAGGAAATCAGGGTATATTTTGGCAAGGAAAGTTTAAATAGGGCTTCTTTTTTAGCACAAAAATATGACATCTCAATTACTTCCACTGCCTGCCGTTCTACCAGAAGGCTCACTTAGAGATTTTCACTTCTTACTAACTCACTGATGCTCATGTTTATACTACAGTGAAACATATATTGTAAGTCCAGCAATCAACAGTTAGATTAACAATGTGCCAAGTATTATTTTAGGACTTCCATTATACAGAAAAAACCCAGAAGATTCTCAATTCTTACGCTAGGAAGGCTGGTGATAACTAGAGCTGTGCGTTAGGAAAAGGTAGAATGCTCTGGAGTGATAAGAGAAGATATGGAAATTTCAGCTGAGATAAAAGCGAGAGAATGCATGGGTTTACTGAAGCACTCCAGATGGCTGCCACCTTTACCAGAAGGCCAAGATGTGCATTTGGGATTCGGCACATACCAGGAAGACCCTTGTCTATTTGTGCTGCTTGAAATATTCCAGTCCTCCCTCTTAGAGCAGCTCCACAGCGGTGATCAGTTGTTATTACAGGAGGCAATTAGACCATTATCTCTACTAAACAAAATTAAAATGTCTACCTTTCCAAAAGAGGATGGCAGCAGCCTTCCACTCTCTCTTGAGCTGGATCGGGAGGCAGTTTTACTCATACTCATTTGCTCTTCACACCTGGCTATCTTCTTTTTCAGTTTCTCTCTTCTTTGCTGGTCAGCAACTTAGGAAAGAGACAAAGTTGGTCAGATCCAAAATGAAATATTGTTCTTTTTTTTCCCTAAGCAACTTGAAAACGTCATAGGGGTTTCCAATTACTCAGCAAAGTCTGACTATAGAGAGATGTTCCACTTTTGACACACAGAAATTATAAAAAATTCCCTCTGTTCTGAGAAGAAAAATATTAAGAGTATGCTGGTAACTGAAGCTGTACCTTAACTTCCCTGAAGTGTCCACATCTCACAACTAGTTCATCATTATGCAGGAATGCCAAGATCAGTCCGGCTAACAGAGCACTCTGCTCAAAGACTCACAAGTTTGCTCTCAATTTTTTATCGATAGAACTCCTTTGACTGTACTCTTTGTCCAGTATTTCAACAAAAAACCATGTTTACTGTCAGTAAATTTGACATGTAAAAAAATCCATGCTCACACGGCAGAAAAATAGTGAGTAGGCTCCCAAATACAGAAAACCATGGCAAAACAAGCATGTTCATGTCAAGAACACAAACAAATGAAGGCAAATACTGTGAAAGGGCCACTGTCAGATCAGGAGCAGAAACTGTTATCAGCCTAAATTGGTCTGCAGTCCAAGACCTTGTCCACAGTGTCCATGCAGCACAGAAGATGGCTGAGGTATTTCTGTGATCAGAGAAAGGAGCCCAAAAGATGGGTAAAATCTCTGTTTGCTATCAGTCACCTACATCTGATATCTAGCATAACACAGCCCAATTTATTTTATATTGTGAGCAGCCAGGTGCCACAGATTCACAAAGCTTAAAAATCCAAATGACACTGATGAAAAACATCAATAATTTAATTTCCAAGTAGGAAAGAAGAAAGTTTATATAAGCAAGCACAATGTATATACAATGAATCCTGGTTTAACTCTTGAGTATATTTCTCATTCACTTAACATAAACCTAAACGCATGAATGACTTGTTTGATGCAGAGATACAGACAAAAAGGCCTTTGCATATTTCTTATTCAGTTCCATAATATATATTATATCATGCTCTGACAGACTCCAATTTTCACACATATTACTATACTTAACACATGGAAATGTAAATAACTTTGTCGATCGTGTGGTACCTTCTAATAGACAGCTGAGAACTACAGTGATCTGAGGACATTCAATCAGCCTCTAAAATACATTCATCTGTGTACATTAACCCTATAGACATGCTAACCTCCAGGAATTATTTAAGTATGTGTATTCATTTTATTAAATATTTCAGTCCCCTTTTAAACTACAAATGATTCTTTCAGATGAAAAATCCTTGCTCACATTCCTCAGGGAAATCCCTTTTTCTTTCAGTTCTTACAATTGATATGTAAAACACAGTCATTTATTTTATGGCTGCTAATATATTCAGGCATATTCCATTAGAGTACTTACAACATGAGGTTGCTCTTATTAGTCAAAAAAGATTAGCTGAAGTTAAGATATGCTAAATTCTACAACTCTGAATTAAAAATATGCCTTGAAACAGAAGGAAAAAAATATACTGTAGCATTAAACAATTAATACTCAATATTTTTCTTCCTACATTAAATTATTATTATGGGCTATTCTAAATTACAATAATTTCTAATTGTGTTTGCTTTAAAAGTTACAGACGAACAGTCAAAAATTATCTACAGGTCAGAAGTTTTATATGTTTGAGATAAATAATTACGTTGGGCGAACAGTCCGTCGATGTTTGCACGCGCATAAGAACTGTAAAAACTGAAGTCTTGCCTGCTGCTCAGGTAAAATGGTGATGGCTGAAATAAGCGTTGAATAAATATAGGGAAACAATAAATGAATGAGAGCTCTAAAGCAAAAAAATGCAAATCATATGGAAGTATGGATGCCTCATTTTGTAAGTGCAAGTAGATGCTCAAACCAGAAATTCCCTTATGCTCAAGTGCTTAGGAGGATAATGGGTTTGTCTAAGACAAGACAGGCTTAAACACTTCATGTTCTACTTGCATACCATGGCTTAACAGGAGTTTCTGGGCAAAGCGCAAAGCAGTGTGAATGTTGTTGCAAAACTGAGTTCTTGTGTTCTTTTTCTGTTCTTTGCAGGACAAAGTCTGAGACTTAACATACATGGACAAAATCTGCCTTTACTTACTGTAGTTCAGAGCTATAAAAGCCAACTAACACAAATCTCTTCCAGCACTGCAGGCTGTGACTCTGCTCAGCCAAAGCACAGTTTGTGCCCACAAGTAAAGCAAGAACAGTGCACATATCAGGATGCTAAGGCTACCTTTGGTTGTCAGAATGACCCACTGTGACTACTGTCGTCTGCATGGGAAATGTAAAGTCTTTGCCTCACACCAGTCATACAGTGAGCTCAGCTCAGTTAATCCATTAAGTGTATTCCAAAAGCTCTGAAGTCACTTGTGCACTAAAAGGCAGACCAGAAGTATGCAAAACAGAATCACAGAAAACCCCAGCAGTTGCACATACACATCTTGCTACCAAAATAGGGAATTTTCAGGTCTGCTGTAAAAGCTAGGAACTGTGAAACCAGAAAATCCAGAGATAAATAAATCCTTCTTGAATAGAGTTATTGTAGATGTAAACAGACAGCTATACGCAAGTTAGGATAGTCCTAAAGCAGTCAGCAAGAAACACAGACAAGGGTACAGACACAAGAACATGCATTCCACCAGGCTACCTCCCCTCACTTCACATCCTTTCCCCACGCAAGGACTGGAGAATTCAATCTTTGTTTGGCTTTAGCCAGACAGAAAATGTTGTTTTACAAATGGCCCAAATCTTTGAGGCAGTAATTACAAGTCATATTACAATTGATGTTTGCTGGATACTTAAGGCTACCATACATAACCACTTGTCCTGCAGCTGTGAATATATTAAACGCAAAGAAAGAGACAAGCATTCAGGAAGAAACATGCAGTTTTAAAGGGAAATTTATCTGTTAATTGGAAGGGTTGTTCACTGTTTGAAATATCTGCTGCTTCAAATCAATCACAGATATAGCTTTTTTAGTTTTCAGCAAGGTTAAGTAACTACATTTGGCAAGAGTGCCTTTGGCATACTGTCATAGACTAGGAGGAAGTAAATATCAACTGCATTTATTAACAGATACTTAATAATGTCACTGCAGGTAGCTTTTACTGAACATTGGCTCCAGAAACGTATCACATTTGTAGTCAAATACGGGTAAAGTTCAAGACAATAAGTATCTTGTGACAAATAAAAGAAACAGAAAACCATTGGGCTTTTTTTCCCCCATCTCTTTAAAAAGGGAAAGCTAAATGCTTAGGAATAAAAAAAAAATAAAAAATCCACAGGAGTCCCTTTAAAGCCTTATTAGAGACTCTGAGACTAATTATATCTCATTAATCGCTGTATTCAAACCACTACAAAAATTTATAGTACAGCAAAGAGAAAACATTAGAACATAAAGTAGTGACTTTTGTACATCAGATAAACTCAGTCTGTGAAACTACATTCTGTAACTTGTTGCAACTGTTCTATGAACCTGGTTTTTCCATTCTGTTTGCAATGAGAGGAAGCACAAGGAAGACTTTAAATTTTAGAAGTTAACTTGTAGGTTTCTCCATAAAGAGCTACCTATAAAACGCTGATCAATCTGTCATAGAAGTAACACTTTTGCCTCAACAAAACCCCTTTTCACAAAGAGTACACCACATTTCCAACTCGGAGATCATATCATTACATTTCCCTGTTAGAATACTCCCTCTATAGGCTTGATTCTTTTTTCCTAAGAGTAGGCTGCAGCAGTATTTCTAGACACATGCCCAGAGTTTAAAACCAATGTCATAAACCTGAAAGAAATAAAATAATCATACATACCACACTTCTAAGCAGCTTGAAATCTTTGCACTTATAAGGACAGTACAACCTGAATGCCAGTGGTTGCCCCTTGCTCTGAATTTCCAGTCTCTAAATTTATCATATGTCACACCACAGTACAACTGGCAGTTAACCTTCAAGTTATTTCCTTTTTGACAAAAATAATCCATGGCAGACAATGAAATACTTAGATTTAAATTGAGTTCAGCTTGTAGAACAATGTATCTCAAAAGAATTGTCCAACACTAAGCATTTCTCAAATCTGCTTTTATATCACCTATTTTTGCAGTTACACACTTCTGGTTATTATTTGCCTTATGAATTTTCTTAGACAAACAATGCAAACAGCAACCTCATTTCTGCTGAGCTTTATGTGCCTGCAATGACCATAATTAAAATATTCAGTTATGATATCACTTGTGCAAGCAAGCTCTTCCTTCTGCCAGAATTTTTATTATCAGCCTCTGAGCTCTGCACAAATCCCCAGTACACCATGATTTAAGAACCTCGGGTGAGATCTCATCAAATGCTAATAGAATTTTGCCATTGGGTGTGGAGTTTGGGTTTCTCCCAAGTCTAAATTTAAATTTCTTAAAAAAGAAATTTTAATTTTCATAACTCTGATGATGGATCGTAGTCCTTCTTCATTTATTTCCCTTATCAGTAGCACTGTTTCATCAAATAAAGGAGGAATCATCATGAAGAAAGGGGACAAATGATTTATTGAGGCCTTGATACTACAGCCTTGCTTGTGTCAAACAGAAAGTAACACTTGTATCAGGGTATGTACTTCAGAAATATGATACTGCTTGGCAAAGCTACTAACGGCAGAATTTGGCCATTGCTAAAGCTTGGAAATAAAGCGTAACAGTGGCACGACTCCTTCAGAGGAATTTAGGGAGAGGCTAGAAGCACAGTATTATCCCAAATCCATCCACCTCTGACCCTCATTAAGTAAGGATCCTCATCTGACAGACATCTTGCAGATATTTGCCGGCTGTATGAAGAAAAAAGCAGCCTGTGCACAGCCTACTAGACGACATTGAAAAATGCTGCAACAATGCTGAAGAAAACTTCTGAACCTGCTCAGCTAAACCTCCATTCATGTATCTAGAAACACGTCCGACTGGCTTCTTAGGTGGGCTTGGAAAATGGATTTTGTTTAGACATACTGTACTGAGTTAATGCTGAGATTAAGAGGAAAGTATAATTTTATTCCTCTTCTCTTGTATGCTATAGCTATTTTGATATCCTCAGTAACAGAGGAAAATTGGATAAAAACAACCACCCCTGCAATGGCCAGATGGCAAAGCCAGGTAAATTCAATTAAAAATCAGGAACATATTTTCAATAACGATGATGATTAACTACTGAAACATCTACAAAAGGAAATTATATTTTCATAATCTTTACAGGTCAAGACTGCAGGCCCTTCTTGTTTACATGCTGTATTTACCATATTTAGTATGATCGAGATCCATCTTAGCACAACTGGATGAAATTTTTGGTCTGCTGAACTTGCGATGTCAGAAGAGATGATCTAATGTCTTTTTGTAACCACAAATTCTGTGAAAAAATGTATTTTCGATGTACTGAACAAAAAGTTAAAATTAATTTCCTCATTAAAGAAAAGAATGAAAACTTTTCTGTAGAAGAAACTTTAAATAACTTTTGTAAAAAGAAAGGAAAATTACTACAATCAAATGTACAGGTTCATAAAGATTTTTTACACAGTGGATTTTCCTCCTCTCCAAAAATTCAGACTTCATAAATTTATTAGAATAACTTTTCAAAGACATACTTGAACTCTGAAAACATACATGTTAGAATTAGCTGAGTGTTTGATTTTAAGGGATTTATTTTAGTTGCTTATCACTTTCATTTTTAGAAATGCATATGTAAGGACAAGACTCAACAGAAAAGTTAAGAATCAAGTGCAGAGATTTCATGAAAGCTTCCTGTAAAATAGCAGCAAAAAGAAAATACCTAAGACAGCTTTTCATAAATCTCTGCTTTTCATAGCATAAAGGGTGGACAAAGTAAGATGAAAAATTAAATTTTAAATACAGAAAAATATACGAATATTAATTTATATACATTTATTTAAATTTTTTCTTCAGCATAATGCTTAACACTCCAAAACTTTGATTTGTTGTCTCCCCCCACCACTCACTTTCCCCCGAGTATTTAAGTTCCATCACTGCTAAAACAGATTTCTGGTGGGTAACTTCTCAGAATATTTTTCTTTTTCTTCCTTTTTTTCACCTCCCCCCTGCCCTAGTATCAAAGAGATCTGCATTCCCAAGCACACTAATCACTGGATTTGGGCTGTACTATCAATATGTCCTGTGGAAAAACCTCTAAACATACGGGTTGAAAAGTTAGTACTGTTAGAAACCAGGCATGTGTAGCAGCAGCTGTCTTACTTGGCATAGCTTTTGTCAAGTTTGCTGGCACAAATTCCACAACCACGGACTTCTAATGGCCACTGGTATCAATCAACATGCTTGGACTAATTCTGAACATAGAAGTTTCACATTTCAAGAAGTTTCACATTTTAACAACTATTTTAAGTCATTAAGGCTGACCTAATACAGAAGAACATGCTCACTGCTAGCCCAGTGGCATGGCATCTTGCCTACTTTGCTGCCAGCGGGAAAAGAACAGTGGAAACTAAATCCACTTTAAGGACAGAACACATTCAGTTGGCCAGGGAGAATGTCAACTACAGTATCAAGTTTAATCCTTAAACACTAATGACTGATTCATGGCAACAACCCCAAAGGGAAATACTCACCTGCTACTTTAGCAGTGCATGAAGCACATTTTCAGGGGACGTTTTTTAACACTATCTGCAATTTTGTAACTCTATGCTATTAATAAAGCTTAGCATTTCAAACTGAAAATTTACCTTCCTTGCAAATATCTTTTGAAATAGAAGGGGAACAGAATCCTTATATGGGATGCAATAAGTAATAAGACAAGGAATATAAAAAGAAAAAAAAAAAAAAATAGGCTTCATTTGAGGAAATGACAGGCACAGAACTACCTGGAGAATAAAGCTGTAAACACCTTGACCTCACTGCCATGATGAAGATTCCACCAATATTCAGTCATATTGATGTTGCAACTATGCCTGGATAAATCATGTCTCTCACCTCCAGTAAGAAAAAAGAAATTTGTTTGAAAATATTCTAAAAATACTTTACCCTTACTTTCTTCCTCAGTACGTTTTCAATACTGCTACTGCCTAAGCTATTGGCTGTCATCTCCACATAATCTGTTTCATAAAAGACAGAGGAAGAAAAACTATTCTCTGGTGGATTGGAAGATACAATACAAATAATACCTCGCACTGAGCTTAACACCTGAACATGTTACATTTGGTTGCACTATTATTACAGTACAGAATTCTGTAGTTCTCAGTGAACAATGCATAGAATAGTAGGAAAAAACCCCAACCACTCTAATTTTAGGCATGAAATAAAATTGACATAATTTTTCGATTTCATTCTAAATATCTAGATTTTATAATAATAATCCAAATACTGGACAAGGGATGCCTGAGCAGTCTTAGCCTTAAATACCTTCAAGTCAGTGAGATCAACAATGAAGAATTTCACAGTAGATGTGCCCCATGGAATTAACTATCCCTTTGCTAACTCTGCACAAATTTCAGGTTGTGTGGCAGAATTTCTTATCCATTTATAAACTGATCTCAGTCAGACAACAAAACGTATGAAGAAAGCAGGTCAGAAATATCAGTGACTGCATACGCTGAGTATCAATACTAATCCTCAAAGACTTTTATTAAGAAAGGATGATCTTAAGTACCTCGTACAAACACAAAAGTCCTAGACCCATTGCAGCCGATACTTTTGCAACAATTTCAATCATGATGTCTAAACTCCTTATATTCCACCATCCAAAATTTGCCTTTTAAAACTGGAATTACCAGGAATATTGCTTTCAACTAAGTCCTGTTCTAATCCTGACAGTGTTTGAATTGGGCATCTGGAAAAAATCTTTTAGCTATGCAGATATTGTGACACTGGAACAGGTTATTTGGGTTGCTTGGAGGTTTCCAAGACTTGGTTGACTTATCTAGTGCTGGCAGAAGTCCTATCTCGAGCAGGAAGCTCAAGGAGGGCTAAATGACCTCCAAAGGTCCCTTACAACCAACATTTCTTGATTCTATAAAAGCAGGTATGTGACAGAAGTTGAGCTTCAAAAACATTAGGAGAAACAACAGTGCATACAAGACTGAGCTGTTGAAATCACTAGACAAGAAATCTATAAACCAGTGTTTCCTATCTCTATTGGGTTGGAAGACCCTCTTAAATTGCTTTGTTAAACAGTTTTTTAAAAATGGGAAATTTATTGTCACTTTATAGTTACACAATTCCTCTCAGTGTAGAACATCGAGCAAACAAACCTTATGTTAGAACTGAGCTAAATCTAAGGATAAAAAGCTCTAATCACACTGGATACTCAGCTCTGGGAGACCAAGAAGCAAGTCCAGCATTTCTTCCAAATGAATCCTGTGTTACTGACTAGGACCTCAGTCCTTGAACTATGATACTCAGCTTCTCTTTATGAGGTAGCACTATTTTGGGAATATAGTAAATTTCAACTAAGTAACAATTAGCACTCCCAAGTTATAGGCTAGAATAACAGTAGGTAAACTGAGGAACTTTATTTTTTGTAATCAAAGGCTTTATTTTCCCCCCCCTAGCTTTAAGGTTTTTTCCTTTGTTAAAAGGAAACATCTTCTAGGGCTATGTTGATTATATGCATATTCTAATAAGATAAAACACAGCAGCAGCTTTTTCCAGCCCAGTTTGAAAACAGGTGAAAGAGCAATTTGGTGAGGATTTAGTGTACCAATTTAATCAAACAGATGGGTAAAAACAACAGCAGCAAGAAAGGTGAAATGTTTCCATCATACTCTGTATAGGAGATTAATGTTCTCTCTGTGACCAGGGCAGACTTACATAGTCAGACACGGGTCTGAATAAGATGAACTGAAAGAGAAACATATTGCACAAAGCTTTGCTATCTGAAATGGAAATTTCCTCACTACAGAGCACACCTGCTAGTGTCATGACAATTATCTGTTAAGGTTAAGGCACATATCTCAAAATGAAATCATTCAGGGAAAGTCAGACAAGATATCAGCTCAGAAGCATTTTATCTATAAAGACAGTAGACTCTAAAATAAATGGGCATTTGTTGGTGTTGCGAAAGGCCCAAGACCTGAAAATACATGGAAGAATAATTGTTAATTAGGGAACCTACAAAAGATTCTAGCAAATGCAGAAAGAAAAGCTACAGGAGGTTTTTATTACACAAACATGTAGTCATAAATATTCTTCTTACACCAACCCCGTATTTTCATGCTTGTTTCAAAGCAAATGTTGGTAGAGCTGAAGCATAAGAAAGAACAGTTTTTTCAGACACCTCTGCAGAACAGGTGATCCGAAATTACTACTGCAACCTGCAGACTCTAGATATCCCAGCAACCTTTTGAAAGCAGAAGGCAAGCCCATATATAGCATCTTTGATGCTGGTGCAGCTTGTTTCTTAATTGAATTTTAACTCACTACACAGAAGTACTGAAAAAATTTCCAATGAATGTGAGTCTTTCTGCCAAATGGATTACTGATTTCCTGCAGCAGCTCTAGTTACTCTGGTAATTTTAAAAGGCAGTATCAGTCTGGCTTAACTGGGTTGGAGAGTAACCACTAAGTATTCTGTCCCCTGAAGATTTATCTTTCCATCCTAAAAGAATACTTGAATTTTCTCCAGTATCTCAAGAGTTGCAATTAAATATTGAATTAGAGAAAAAAAGAACTTTCTCTAGTTGCATAAGAGCACAAGACAGATAGGTAACAGAAATATCTTTGTTGTTTTAACAAATAGCTGCTACTTATCTGACTAACACTTCATTTAGTATTCTATAAATCAATAATTTTAAAGTGTTGCTTTTCATCTAACACTACAAAGTAAGGCTGCAGTACTGATATCTTCAAACAGTGTTAAGAAATGAGACAATTTGCAGAAAAAGTAACTGCAGTTTGATCCAGGCAGTGAGGCTGAGCACTTGTAACTGGCTGTTTTCTGTTAAATGAAACAAGAAGTTTCAGTGCCAGTCCTCAGGTGCTCACATTCCCAAAACTTCTCTTGACCTTACTCTATTAAGTTCTCTTCTTCAAAGTTCAAGCTTGCATCTTATCACCAGAAGTTCAAAACGCTGAAATTCTCTGATGTGCTGCATTAACTGTGTAGATAAAAAGGATCCCAAGCAAACTCAATTGTGATCTTAAGCACAACCAGTCACTGACAGACTAGGCCCATTTCACTAGCATTACATTCACTGCAGATTCTTACAAAAGCTGGACCACGATGTGAAAGATGAAAAGACAAGCAGATATATGAAGGCTTAATTTAGGATTAGTTATATTCTACTGTTATTCTTCTATTCCTCCAGTTCTTTTGTTTTGTTAAGTTAATATTACAGAAGCTTTTGCAGAATTAACGTATCACAAATACTTACGTTTGATGCTAGTCAATCTACTTTTGGGCACTGAGCAGTCTACAGCCGCTGAAAATAAGAGAAAAACAAATGTGTGATTCAATATTTACCTAGTATTTGTGATGGCTAGAAAAAGGTAGCAATAAACCAACACAGAACAGAGACCGTTGCTGGAACATAGCAATTCTTCTCTATTTTAAAATATGCTACTATGTATTTAAAGCATTAGGTTGATGTTATTACAGCCAGAGAATTTTCAAGATAAAGATGTCTAAGTAAAATAGATATTTGAAGGAAGAATCATCACTTAAATGAAGATTCCTTACAAAAGAGTTCTATAAATTTTGTGCTGATGCTGTCTTTTGTACAGACTCTAGCAGAATCCAAAGCCCCAGGAGGGATCATAAAGAGAATCAGCAGTACCACCTCCAACCCCGTTTCTAAAAATAACTAAAAAAGGACTGCGTAATGCTTTGGGAGGCATTCAAATAACATATATTCCATAACTCTTGGAAAACTTGCATGCATTTAATTTAAATACTCAGGACATCCTGCCAAACCATAGCATTAATATGTCTAGGACTAAGATCCTCGGGATAAGTTTATGTCATGAAGAATGAAAATAGGCCGTGAACTATAAACAACATTAACAGCTACCTACAGAATTTTCTTAGCTCTGTGCATGATATAAACTTTTTAAACACAGTACTTCATACTCCTTACATGACCATATAAAAATAAATTTGGCTGCAATACAGTTTGCTTTCAATTGTAGCACTGAAAACAAGATATTCTCAGTTCACAGTGGACTAACCACACATTTCTAAATCTGAAAAATTTTTGGTAAGGGTCTCGCTATAATTAAGAAACATAGAAACTTGTACAAGTTCAATAGGCTCCAGATTTGACATTTGTCTTTTAATAAACACAAATACCGTCTAACATTAAAACATATGCAAAAAATTCATATATTTTTAATGCTCAATAATACAGATTAGTAAAATTATTTTCTTATTTGCAAACACACATGGCAATTTTCAAAGCCCTTAAAACTTGCCAGCACCATTGACTGTGATATGAACAAAAGACAATGAACATTTTTGAAATTAAAAAAATGAAAGACAGTCATCTGAGTTTAATCAGAAATGTTCTGCCTTCATTCCCTACATAAATTCTCTGTGTTTGCTATTGTGACTATCTCTGTGATTTTCAGTTTAGCAAATTAATTCTTAAGTCCTTATTTCATTAAAAGGGGAATGAAGCAAATGCAGCACAAAGTACTCTAAAATTAAGGTAATATCTTTGGTAAACACTTAAGGAAAAGGTTTTCATACAAAACTTCTAATCTCAATATTATAAAAGTATTATTAAGTAGCAGCTGTATGTCCTTGCTAACATCAGTCTGAGTAAGAAACAGGAAGAAAATTACACTTTCTACAATCTAGTTCATTCCTCCTTGATACAAGCCTATTCTGAGAGAATGAGCTAAATCTGTGGGTAGAAAGTTCATTCATACATGCACATTTTTACCTTTGGCTGAAAGGATTCTGTTGTAATGAAACATCATGTGATCTCTGATCAGGTATTGCTTAGTTAGAGTTTGAGAGGAGTCAATGCAGAAAGCTGTAAGATTAAAAAAAAATTAAAGTTATAAAGGCAGGCACAAGAATATTAAAATTTTAAACACTTAATAACTGCACTTCAGAGTCACAAACTTTAAATTACCGTGTACTTAATTTCTTTGCTCAATGGCAGTAATTTTTCTTTACAAGTTACTATCACATGAAATCATTCTGTCTCCTTTTTTTATTTCTCCACTGAGTCATTAACCCAATAAATAGCTACAGAAGTGGCTGAAGTTGGACAACGAAAATGTCAGCATGGAAACTTCCTGTTTCTCTATTATATGCTCTTTGGCAAAAAGTGTCTGTGGTGGCAGTATGGCACAGCAATGTAAACTCGCCATGGAAACTACTGACTACAAAGGAATTATGTTTAACCTCATGGGTTCTTTTAAGTAGTAACTATATATATATTTCAGCTAATATAGATGTGACATGTTTATATATTTGGTTATCTTGCTAACTATTTGTATCTATCAGTACTGTGAAGGCAAAACTTACTCTTCAGAAATACTCTCAGTAATGAATACTAAATATAAGTACTATTAAACTTCACTAATTAAGCTCAATGCAAATGCTTAATCATAAAAATCAATGAATTCCCATAAAATAAATCATATCAACATTCTTACAGAAGCACACATTACCTACCATTACTCTTAGTACTTAAGTGTCCTTTAAATGGGCTTGCTGGACCACGTCTTGGAATGACACCAGTTGGGCATTCACTCACTTTAACAAAATGTCAAACAAACAGCAAAAGTTAAAAAAAAAGTAAAAGCATATTTTTACAGACAAGATAAAGTGGAGAATCTTTGCCTGAAGAACTCAGGAATAGCTGTGGACTTTTTTCATAGAGGCAAAAAGTCTTATTTAATCATTATATTATTACCCAAATGCAACAATGCAGTTAAGCAACTTAATCTAAACACCAGGATATGATGGTAGTGCTTTCACTGGTTCTGGGAGTCAAACAGTAGAATAGACCACCAGATCATTTCAACCTGAAACTTCACATTGGTCATCAGACTGCACAGATATGGCCACAGTTTTGTACTTATGCTAACCAACAATTTGATTTTAAAGTTTTAATGACAGAATGTTATCAGTATGCTAAATGGTTAATGTGAAAAATATTCTGTATGTAGATAATGACTGTGGTTAGCATTATACTAAAATGCAAGTTTAACAGATTGAAAGAAGTGAATTAAGCTTGTGTGAAAAATCATCCTACCAAAAAGAACATACTATTTAAAACTGGTTTGCCATTCAGTCTTCTGGCAGTTTGATAGACTGGGAACTCTGTAGACAAGTATAGGTACTGACAAAACTTAAACAACCAGTTATTCTGAAAAGTGAAAGAATGTGAATTAAAAGCTCTGCATCTTCTCCTCGAAAATAATGCTGTACTGTCAGGCTCACACCCACTGTCTGTTACGCAAGCTACAATTTAAAAATCCGCACCTGAATTAATTAAGAATCTGCAACAGTTTTAGAACAAATTTTAAACAGGATATATGCTATTACTACAAATGCTAGCGTAAACAAAACATTCCTCTAAGGTGTCCAAGACCATGCTTAACATGTAAAGTAAAACAAACAAGACTTCTTTAAGAGAGTAAATAGACCACACTCACTTAACATCAATTCAAAAACTGTACAGCCAGTTTCTACAAATGTATTAGCACTATCAAAGTCCAAATGGTCTTCCCATTCCCATCCTACTTCTCATCTGCCAGTTTACGAGTCTACAACTGCCACATAAGTGTTTTGTAGCACTTGGTGGCACTATAGCTCCGGGACAGTAACTCCACTGCTCAACACTTACTGGTCACCTCCAGCTTTTCACCCTTCATCAGATGAAGAAGCATACAGGACCTACCCAAGACGGGCAGAAACCTCTTCTCATGAACCTTCAGCTGGGTTGACAAAGGCAGACACAATTACAAACTGACTGAGGGGTGCAAGAAGCCATGCTAAAAGCCATGCCACACATGTTAAAAGCCCCTTAATCCCACCTTTCATGGTGTGTTACCTCCTGCATGCCCAGAACTTGGCTTTCTAGGGTGTTTTTTTTTTCTCCATTTTCCACTGTTATACAATGACTGTTAGAGCACTACTGCAATTACATACATAAAATAGAGCTACAGAAAGTAGCAGTCAAGTGCAACAGCACGTTGCACAAGATGGTTAACACAGTAACTGACAATTAGTAGAGATTGCAGCAAAACAAATCATTCCTTTAACAATGTTTCAATATAATTTCTCCAAAGGCATTATAAAAAGATATATTGTACTAAATTTCAAGTGACTAGAAATAGTTTGGGAAGCATCAAAAAAAGTATCTTAAGAAAATTAATAAAACTAAAATATTGTGCAAACCAGTTGACATTGTATTGCTTGGCACCACGGTCAATATATTGGAAAGATGGATTTGACAGATGGACCGCTCAGTGGATAAGGAATTGGCTGGACGGTTGCACTCAAAGTGCTGTCATCAATGGCTCAATGTTCAAGTGGACTTGGCGTTCCTTAGGGGTTGGTATTGGGACCAGTTTTGTTTAACAGCTTTGTCGCAGGCATGGAGGGTGGGTTTAAGGGCACCCTCAGCAAGTTTGCAGATGACACCAAACTGTGTGGCGTGGTTGAGTGCAGTGATAGGATGAGGGATAATGATTTTAAGCTGAAAGAGGGAAGATTTAGATTAGATATTAGGAAGAAATTTTTTACTGTGAGGGTGATGAGGCACTGGCAGAGGTTGCTCAGAGGATGTGCCATCCCTGGAGGTGTTCAACACCTGGCTGGATGAGGCTTTAAGCAGCCTGACCTACGAGAAGGTGTGCCTTTCCATGGCAGGGGGTTGGGACTGGATGATCTTTAAGGTCCCTTCCAACCCAAACCATTCTGTTTCTATAAAAATCATTAGCATATGTGGAAATTTGCAGAGTATGTTCTTGGGAGCCTTTAGTGAAATGACACTAAATCTGGATTGTAAAAAGCACAACAACTACCAGGGCAATTCTGAATTAGTGTAATGATTTCACACTTAGAAGAGCCATCCTTTATACAGGACGGACTTTTACAGATTTACAATATTGGGGCAGTGTGTACAATAATCGCGGTCCCCACTAGTGTTTGTACTGAAGTTGCCAGACCAACAGTAGGAAAGTACAATGGAAAAAAAAATTTAAAAAATGCTACTGCAGATTTTTTCAACTCGGCAATTATTTTATCTTCATATTGTTTCCTTTCAAGTCAAAGGAAAACAATTCTGCTCCTCTATTTCAGTTGGCTCATTTTAGATTCCCCTCATGGCGCAATTCTTCCTAATCTCTATTTGTGATTTAAACACACGTTGGACCAAACAATGCTAAATAATTTTTAAAATAGTGACATTTCAAACATACAGCAAGAATTTATTAGATTTAGAATGACTGTCTCCATAATGATTGCAAACCTTTGTCAATAATGGCTTTCTTTCTTATTTAAATATTATATTTCTCCACCATAGACTACCACATAGAAGTCATATTCACAGTCTAGATGGATATCCACTCTGAAACAGCTTCTGATATCCTGAAGTTACGTGTTTAAAGAATGCAGTCTGAATGTTCATTCACAGTTGCTCAAAATAACCTAAGAAAATCCATTTTCTGTATTTCAGAGCTAGTTTATAATTTCTGAAGGAGACACATGTGAAACCATTAGATAAACACACCACCACCTCCAATTCATTTTTATGCAACAGGATCATAGAGAGGTAAGCACAGGCATCTTTAAAAAGCAGAGACATTGTTATAACTACAGTTGATTCTCTTCAGGTAAGCTAAACTTCTTTGCCCTGTGTTAAAGATGATCAGACTCTTAGATACCTGGTGCATTTACTGTCTTCAACTGGAGAAATGTCTGTTCAGCACTGCAAGAATATCCGATGATTTTGAAATGTATGCTTGCTTTGCATCACCAGCAGATGGCACATGGACAAGCTCTATCAAAAAAACTATTGTCTACTGTTCCTGTGTTTTACAATTAAATTCTATCAGGCTCAGGGGTGGGAGGGAGAGAAAGGGAGGAAAAACCCTCAGCTCCTCATCTCTGCTCACCGAGCACCACTATTTCATAGGCAGGAAAGACTGTCAGAAAAGGTCTGGAGGGAGAGATAAAAATACTTCAGTCTCGTCTGTTTCAATTATGGACACAAGGACAGCACAGAGATCACCCCCAAACCACACAGAAATCCCCAGTTTGCAGTTGTCCCAAAAGCGCTGGAAATGCACCACCATTTGTCAGAAGTCACGGTCTTTATGCAGGCACTCATGTCCCATGCACTGTCTTCCCGGATCTCAGTTCCTCCTGCATTCCATGACTTCTGTGTCACTGGGGAGAAGTTTCAAGTCCCCAGTCCAACCAGCTGGATTTGCAATCCAGCTCCTGCTAATTGCAGGGCAACACCACTGCTCAGTCCTTTCACTCGTATCTCTGAACATATCTAGGAAATGCCTATGCCATTTCAATACTGACCCATTTTCCAGGAAGAAGACCATGACTAAAAGTGATTCTGACTGCTCAAGCTTTAGGGACACCCTTGAAACGCCAGGGCTGCAGCCTCACTAGTACCTGGATATGCTGAAAGCCTTCATGCCATTAACAAATGACATTTTCTTGCCATTTAGAACATTTTTTTGCCAGCAAAAGTTTATGCTGAACAGATTTGGGGTTTTTTTCCTCATTATCTAGTTGGCTTCTAGAGACTCTATCCTGGAAAACCTCACATTTTCTTCTCAGCTTCAATTAAAGAACAGAACAGTCTTTTTCACTTTAAAGTATTTCCATAAACAGCAGAACTTGTGATGAAGGCTTCCTGTGGTTCTCCCATGGTATCCCACAGTGCTCCTACACTCTCTGACTCTTGTGCCAAATAAAGGGACTGAAATATTTTTGCACTGTTCACTGAAGCAAGCATTGAGGCTTGCTCTCTTGTGAAATGCCTGTTTTCACAAAATATATATAAAATTTATCACAGAAAAAGGGCCAAAGTCAACAATTTGACTAAAACAATGATTTGCATTATTGAAAACAGAAGAGGCAAAGAATAACAACAGAATAACAAGTAAATCTTTGTTTTCTTAGGGTCTCAGCGCGTTTCATATAGACATTCCATCAAATGCATTGTTTCTACACTGAATTCAACTTACAATGCCCTCCCTATATCTTCAGTCTGAAACTGAAACCCAGTTTTTATAGTGTCAAATATCTACAGTGAAGTGCATTGCTAATGTCAGAAGACAAACAGGAGGGTTGGTATATGAAAGGTATCTGATATATTCTACTGTTTTTACAAGACAACTGAAGTAAGGTAGAAAGTGTTAATGTGCAAACGTTTCACAAGTATAATTTCAGCTTGTCTGTTGACTTGAACAAGTATTTGTTTAGATTCAGGCTGTGTTTCCAAAGATATTTGCACAATAGCAAAAACTAGACGTAAATTGAAGGCTGGCATATTTGAGGAGAATTTTAAAGGAGAAGGTGGGATTTTCAGCAAATTACATAGTACCCAAATATAAACCCAACAGAAGGGCAATAACTACACAAAGCATAATAATAGGAGCACTAGGATAGCAACAGGAGTGATGGAAGCTGTATTGGTTTAGGACTGTGAGCAGAATAAAAGTAGCATGCATTTTGGCTCCTTTGCCTTTTTTCCAAAACTCCATGCACACAAATGAGATTTTTTTCAGTGAAAATTTTTCTACTGATTTTGATGGTACTTAAATGATAAATTATTTGGGAATAGTGTGCCTGTCTAACTTGCCTTAGCTCATCTCATGAGGTACTTGGAGCACTATAGTAGCTTTTCCAATAATTAAGTTTTCTTACTAAAATGCACTTTCTACTTCTTATAATAAAAACTTCCAGTCACAAATTGAAGGTCTATGCAAATATATATCTTCAAGATAATTTTATTTAGTTTAAGAAATTATTTTCCGAGATTTAAATCTCAGAAACTGATACATAATGGACTCCTATCTTTGATATACTACACATGTTACTATGTGATCTAAACACACATTTCCTCATATACGTAAGTGGACTGTCTAGACTGAATATAAAATCACAGTTCTCATGCTGTGTGTTCTAAAGTACAGACAGCAAAGAAACTAAACATTTCTAAAATATTGCACCTTTAAGTTCCTTAGTAATGCTTCTATTTGCTGTTGTAGGATTTCCTTGCAAGTGTGTAACACTACACAACAAAGAAAACAAATAATTAACAAATCTTTTCTCTAATTCTTTCCAGTTGGTATCTAAGGTAAGTAATAATTACATTATTCCAAAAATATTTTTTAGATATTTTGTTTAAATTGTCTCTTCATTTTCATTTAAAAAGCATCCTATGTTTATTTCTAATTTTACAGCCTCAAAAATGATGGAAATTGGTTGTTTTCTATTCCTTACTTTGTTTCCTAGCTTTTAGCAGATATGCAGAATTTATGGAAATTATTTTTCTACACAGCCATTTCAGATTTGGAATGTGACTATATACTGAAAAGAAGCCCAGTCTTTCATTACAGTATTCTCATAGGAAGGATTTTAAACACAAGTATTAGACTTGTTATTTTTAGTACATATCTGCACTTCAGACATGGCAAAACAAAAATATGGGGAAAAAAAAAGTCATTCAGGTTACACTTGCCACCAGGACTTGTAATTTAAAACGTAATCATAAAAATTACAGAGAACTTAGGTTCAATATTGGGTACAGGTATCTAAATCCAGCACTACAAGCCACAAAACCTCTTCTTCACTGTGTATAGATGTATAAACCCTGTATTTTCCTAAGAGCAGCCCTCAGACCTTAGCTTTGGTTCAAACAAACCTCAGCCCCAGGTGGATGAAGACCTTAGGTCTTCCCAGCTGTCCCAGAAGAATGCGCTCATCACTCAGCCAAGGTACCAACCCTTTTGTGCACTGTTTTTTGGTGGCTCCAGGACTCTGGCATTCTTGGCTGCATAGTGCCCACCTCTCAGCTGGAAATGTGGGAAGCACCTCTGCCTATAATCGACTAGAACTGCAGCATTTGCATGAGATGCAGGGATTTAATCTCCCTGAGGCTGATAGGAACACTCAACCCAAGCTGACACATGCTTTGCAAACACTCTATCCACTGCACTAATTTATAAAGGTTTGGTCACAAGTTCCTTTTCTTCTTCTCTAATCCCTCAATGCTCTAAACCAAAAATAGATAGAGACACCTTTGTCCAAGTAGGTAATTCAGGCAACTACATGCAGAAGGGGGTTTGTCCTGTGAATTTAGTTGAAGCCAAGGACGTTCTATCACTACCATCTTTATTCTACTTCCCAGTTTAGTCATTTTTTTTTTCAATAGGCTTCCTGCTATGAATTCATTCTTCTACATCTGTGCACACCAACAGTATCCTACAGCACTAATGCTGAAGAGGGAACAAAAGTCTCTGTGAAATCCTTAGGAGTAGTGATGAAAATTCCTTCAAGTATCTAACATAACACTTTTGAAAAAGTAATATTTAAAGGAATGAAATTAGGACCTGAAATATAAGCTCCTCCCTTTTTGGTACTAGGAGAATTTTTAAATCAAAGTATTCATTAACTCTTCATGCTACAGAAATAACCATGCATATTAATACAACCCAGAAATATACAGAGAAAACACTGCTATCTCGAAGTAAATTAAGACATGGACAAAACCCCATTAAGAGATGGATTACAGAAACCCACACTGGATTTAAAATGAACTTACTTAAATAAGAAGTAAATATATTTTTTTTTTATACTTGCACGATGATATACTTTCCTTACTTAACAACAACAAACGAATAGGATGCTCTATTAGTAGTACTACTGATATGTAAGCTTTCCTACTCATGTGACTTGTATCTTCATACCATATTCCCCAAACTTTCAACTCGCCCAGTTTGCTGTCTTTTCCTTACCTGCAGTCCTTCCCCCTCACTCCAACACTCCCCACTCGCTAAGCAGTGGCTGATGAGGTGCTACAGGTGTTATAATTGGTCATCCCAGTTCAAGCTTCTCTGGTTGCTTATCCTTGACTGACTATCCCTTGCTCATCCTCTAGATGCATATATCAGAGTGGATAAAGAACAGAATGACTTTCTTATAAAATGTATGTTAATTTGTTGGGTTTTCTCCTACCCAGCCACTGAGGTTTGTACCACTAAACCACTGGTTTACTCGCAGCTGAGTGAAGTTGGCTAATTGATGAAGAACTGGAAAGAGGAAAAAGGCAGCAGAGAGCAATGACCCACCCACAGACTACTTTTTCAGGAGGATGGGTTAAAACATGGCAATTTGCCACTGCTTTTCTGCAGCCCCTAAGCAATCACAAGAGAACGTCAAACATGACTTCAGATGTAGCTCATTACTGAATCCATTGATAGCATTCATTTTTATTTGAAAGTTATACAGGGGCAAAACCGAGCACTTCATAATCACACCTGTAATTTTTTCCTGTTCATGCAAGGAAAACAGAAGCCTCTTGGACCCATTTCTGGTTTCAGTGATAACAAAACTGAGAGTACAAAGTCTTAGATGTGAAGCTGGCTTTAACAGAATTGCATTTAACGTTTATTAAGAACTGGCAGATTCCACCAGAGGAAAAAAAAATAGTTGTTATTTTCTAAATCTTCTGAAGCAAAACTTTATTGATCAAGCCCCAAGAAGCTACAAAAATATTCTGGTTTTGAAATAAAGTTCTAAATGTTACAAAATATGATGAAAGTGATGCGATGTATCACTCCCTGACATACCTACCATACATAATCTTCTAAGCCATTAATTAGATGGTCGCTATTTATACAGTTACCATGCTGGATTACACAAAAGCTCTTCTTTACACCTACTCCTAATGCCTAAGAGTTAGGTCACTCAGTCCTTTACAACTAATAATATATTATTCTGCATAAACTAAAACCATTCAATGAAAACTATATTTCAGTTTCAACAGTCAAACCCTCCTCTGATACATTTAAGAAATCTAATGAACTAGTAGCACAGAGTAGCCTTAAAATATTCTAATTAAGTCATATTTTATGAAGTAATGATTGAAAAATGTTTTCCCAGATACAGGCTTCACATGGCCAATAAGGGAAGTTTTGGATGAAGGTTATCATTCTATTCATACTCCAAAAGCAGAAACAAATGGCTCTGTCTGTCAGCAGCACATTTTATTATGCAAATTGCAGGCAGAAGCAAATGAACCTAGGTCAGTCCCATTGCCATTTGCTGGGTAGCACCTCTACAGCTAGTAGTGGCACCAGCAGTTTCTGATTATCTGAAAGAACGGATAAGGACTGGTGTTCTAGAAGTGACCATTCCCTACTCTTAAGTGGTATAAGTACAATTGTCAATACTCTTACAACAGTTTAGAAATTGTTATTATAATTTGTGTATTCAAGAAAGTCTGTCCCCATTAAAATTATGACTTCTGGATGCTCATATTTCTAACTGAAAGATACATTAGCAAAACTCTTAATGCACAGCCAATTTCACACTGTATGGAGAGCAGTGCAACCTTGATCTACTGTGCTTCAGAGAAAGTTTTAGGATAGAACATGGAACAAGATAGCTAGTAGGGTTAATTACTTGAATCCTATTGATTTTAGTACATATTTCACTTGAAGCATACAAGAAATCTTGAATGAAATGGGACAAATGAAGTATTTAAGTCCTATTACAAATTTAAATTACTTGCTAAATGGAAATGGGATTAGTCATGTTAAGTGACTAAAACTCTCCTAAAAGCCTAACAGTCAAATTAGGGATATGTTTAAGTGAGTTGCTGAGCCAAGGTTTTAATTTGGTGAAAAGTTAAGGATGGTGACTAACAATTCCCAATTTCAGTTAAAATGTACAATTATGTTTCAAATATAACTTCTGAGCCACCCCCTTCCTTCTTTGAATATTCAAATAGATTCCTTTTTAACATTTCTGTTGGTCAAAGGCAACTTCAGCTTCTTAAAAACTGAATTGGTATTACCAAATTAATGCGTCAGCTTTAAAAATGTTTAAGTGGCAAAAGAAGGAATACAAAGAAAAAAAAACCAGTACAGAAGTCACAGATGTTTGTTAACACCCTTCCAGCTCCACTCAGATTAGTGCAAGGATTTCCTTCAATGCAGGAAAAAAATCTAAAGAAGATAGTATTGTTTGTAAACATGGAAAGTATTTTAATTTTCTTTTAGAAGTCTCGAAGTCTTTGCAAACTGCCTAAACATAACAGTAGCCTCTATGCAGCAATAATGATGACTTCCCCACCACCGTAAGATAAAAGTGACACAAATGTGTGTCACTGATCAACAATCTTCATATGATTCCATCGCTGTTCAGGTACGTACCAATCATTGACTGTGGGAATTCAACAGCCTAATGCAGAAGACTACATTTAAACAACAAAGCTGGTTTAGAATTACAGTATTCAGATTATTTGTGGCCATACTATAAATCTGTGACTATATTAACAGACTCCTGAAATTACAGTAAATAACTTGGAGGTTTATACCTGGATTTAGGAAAAAACATAAAGGAATTATTCTTCAGTGTTTTTATAGGGGAAAAAAATGTCAGCCTATTTGAACATTGAAAAGACCTGCATGCAAATCCTGTGTGGTTCAATATATTAAAAAATAATAATAATCAAATGTTGGGGGTTTTGCTCCCTGTTCTCACTAAACAAAACAGAAACCCTGATACAGAACAAGTATAAAATTTTGGTTCTTTCTTTACAATGATGAGGCCAGGTCTAATGTGACACTTAGCACAAAGTACACTGGGACATGAAATACAGTATCCTACATCATCTATATTAATGTTCTGGATAGACAGCACGTGGATAAAACTGTCTTACGGAGAAACCACAAATATGTGTTCTGCCTCTTTCATAAACTGTCTGCAATCAGTCTTATTGCTGTTCTGCCAGGTTCGCTCAGGCACAGATTTCTAGGTTAGCTCACCATAAGGAATTAGTATCTCTGCCTGTGCTAATCCCTGCTGTCTGTAAGGATTCTTCCTATATGTCTTCAAAGCTAGACACTTAACACATTCACACACTACTGACTCTGTGATAACCCCCTGTGCAGACAAGCAATAGCTTCCCATGTAAACACACACATTCTTTTCTATTGGTGAACTATTTTTCTTTTTTAAACAGGAGTCATTCATGCAAAGCTGGCTGCAACCTGAATGAAATTTAGATCTTGCAGCCAATTTATTCTCATTTTACGGTCAACATACAATCTGCATGCTTTCTGATTGTCTACAAAAATATTTTGAAAATAAAAATGAGAAAAGTCAGAAAAGGATAAATTTGTAATAAAATTGTCTTCATGCTACACGAGAGCATAAAAACCAGATGCACAAAATACTAGGTTTTGTTTTGAATTTCATATTCCCATGTAGTACTAGATTTCATGTTCAAACTCTGACATCTTCTGGAGTGACATCTGTCACTGTCTCCAAAGATCAGAACTGACACTGAGATGCAACATGGAAGTCCAACACTATCTCAGAGGATCTGACCTTCTGCAGAGATGTATGATTTTGACATTACAGCACAGCACTGAATAATTCCTACCATTGTCTTCCATTATGTACGTCATCAGTTCAGATCTAAAAATATTTTAGGTATTTTCCAAGAACCAGATTTGGCTTGTGTAAACATTGTTACGTGTTTAAACTTGATTATTCATAGGAACAGAGGACAAGAGCAGCCCATGGCAGGTTGGATCTGAGTAAAGAATCCCTTTATAAGCTTCAAAGCTTTTCAGTCTTTCATTTTTCAACTACACTTGCAATAAAATCCCACCAAACCAAAAAACTTGGGCCTACACCCCAATGTCACGGAAGTGATGCTCTACACACAGGGTAAATGCACTACAATCCATTAAGATCAGCTGTGTAGAAAAAAAAGGTTGACTCCAAATGGCAAACTTAGGCCTCGAAAATGAAGCAGCCTGAAACTTCACGGCAGCAGCACTAAATGCCTTTAAAATCCACATGCGCCCTTGTGTCTGTGCCTGTAGACTGGACAATCTAAAGCCGCGTTCCTAGGAGGATTGCAGCCTTCCAGGGTTTGTAGCTGTAATCTTTCACAGCTCCAGCCGCCAGGTCTCGCTCAGTGGGGGCAGGCGCCTGCACTCGGCTACTCGCCACCGCAGGGGTGGCCTGGCCGCGATGCCCCACAGCTTCGGGAAGCAGAGTGGGAGAGGAGCGAGCCCCGAGCTCCAAGCCCCGAGCTCCAAGCCCCGAGCCCCAAGCCCCGCTCCGCACCGGCTGCAAGAGCCACGACGCCTCCGCCGGGCCGCGCTGCTGCGCCCGAAACGTGCCGAGAGGTGAACGGGGAGAAAGGCCGCGCTGGGATTGCTGGGAGAGACCGGACGGCAGCCCCTACTCTGCCCGCCAACAGCCGCCGCTCCGCCCGCAGCCCCTTCCCCGCCGCTCCCCGCTCGCCCCGGAGCCCCCCCGCACCTGGGCTCCATTTGCTGCCGCTCTCCATCCTCAGCCCCACGCTCCCCGCCGGGTTCGGCGTTGCAGCCCAGGCCGGCGCTCGGCACGGCCGCGCGGCCCTCGCTGCGGGCGGGGCGGGGCGCTGGGCCGGGCCCGCTGCGGCCTACCGTGGCAGGCGTTGCCATGGTCACGGGAGCGGCGGCAGGCGGGGAGAGGCGACCGCAGTGCAGGCCCGGCCCCGGGCGGGCGGGGCGGAGGAGGTGCAGAGCGCTGCGGGTGCCCCCTCACCCCTCGGGCACCGCCCCAAGGGGTCGCTGCAAGCGGCGCGTTGCAGCCAAGGGAAAGTTGTGCCTCATCAGTGAAAAGTGTCCTAATTGTTTAAGTTTTTTTCTTGTATCTATTCTTGAAGTCATAGAATCACAGAATCACAGAATCGTTTAGGTTGGAAAAGACCTTTGTGATCACCAAGTCAAACCGTATACCTAACACTGCCAAGTCCACCACTAAACCATGTCCCTAAGCACCACACCTACACTTCTTGTAAACGTCTCCAGAGAAAGTGACTCAACCACTTCCCTGTGCAGCCTGTTCCAGTACTTCACAGCCCTGTAAGTGATGAATTTTTTTCTTATATCCAATGTAAACCTCCGCTGGCACAAACTGAGTCCATTTCCTCTCGTTCTATCTTGCTACTTGGGAGAAGGAGACCAACACTTGCCTGACTACAGCCTCCTTTTAGGTAGTTGTAGACAGCGATGATGTCTTCTTTCAGCCTCCTTTTCTCCAGACTGAACAACTCCATTTCCCTCAGCTGCTCCTCATAAGACGTGTGCTCCAGATCCTTCACCAGCTTTGTCGCCCTTCTCTGGACACGCTTCAGCACCTCAATATCTTTCTGGTACTGAGGAGCCCAAAACTGAACACAGTATTCAAGGTGTGGCCTCACCAGTGCTGAGTCCAGGACCACAATCACTTCCCTGGTCCTGCTGGCTACATTGTTTCTGTTACAAGCTAGGATGCTCTTGATTTTCTTGGCACACTGCTCGCTCATGTTCAGCCGACTGTCAACCAACACCCCCAGGTCCTTCTCTGCCAGGCAGCTCTCCAGTCACTGTTCCTTAAGCCTGTAGCGTTGCATGGGGTTTTTGTGACCCAAGTGCAGGACCCAGCACTTGACTTTGTGGAATACGATAGAGTCGCCCTTGGCCTATCAATCCAGCCTGTCCAGATTGCTCTATAGAGCCTTCCCTCGCTCCAGCAGATCAACATTCCCTCACAACTCGATGTCATCTGCAAACTTACTGAGGCTGCACTCAATTCCCTCATCCAGATCATTGATAAAGATAATAAACAGAACCAGCCCCAGTACTGAGCTCTGGGTAACACCACTTGTGACCAGCTACCGACTGGATTTAGCTCCATTCATCACAGCTCTCTGGGCTCAATCATCCAGACACCTGTCCAAGCTATAAGGAGCCAGTTTCTCCATGAGAATGCCATCAGAAACAGTATTGAAGGCTTTGCTAAAGTCTAGGTAGACATCTACAGCCTTTCCCTCATCCACTAAGCAGGTTACCTTCTTGTAGAAGGAGATCAGGTTAGTTTGACAGGATCTGCCTTTCCCAAACCCGTGCTGACTGGGCCGATCACCTTATTATCCTGTATGTGCTGCACGGTGGCACTCAAGATGATCTCCTCCATAACCTTCCCCAGCACCAAGGTCAGGCTGACAGCCTGTAGTTCTCTGGATCCCTCCTTCCAGCCCTTTTTGTAGGTGGGTGTCACATTTTCTAATGTCCAGTCAAGTGGGAGCTCCCCAGTTAGGCAGGACTATTGGTAAGTGGTGGAAAGTGGGTTGGTAAGGACTTCTGCCAGTTAATTCAATGCTCTTGGGTGGATCTCATCCGACCCCTTAGACTTGTGTGTGTCTAAGTGGAGTAGCTGGCTGCTAACCATTTGCCCTCGAATTATGGGGGCTTCATTCTGCTCCCTGTCTTCCACCTCAAGGGAGCTAGGTACCTAGAGAACAAATGGTCTTTCTGTTAAAGACTGAGGCAAAGAAGGCATTAAGTACCTCAGGCTTTTCTTCATCCTTTGTCCTTATGTTTTCTCCTGCATCAACTAAAGGATGGAGAGTCTCCCTAGCCCTCCATTTGCTGCTAATATATTTATGGAATATTTTAATTGTCTTTTAAAGTAACAGTTTACAGGTGGACTTTGTCCCTTCTCATTTTATGCCTACATAAACTCTCAATTCTTTGTAGTCCTCCCAAGTAGCCTGCATCTTCTTCCAAAGGTCACAAACTCTCATTTTTTTTTCCTGAGTTCTAGCCAGAGGTCTCTGTTCAGGTAGGCTGTTCTCCTTCCCCACCATCTTGTATTTCAGCACACAGGGAGGGCCTGCTCCTGCACCTTTAAGACTTACTTCTTGAAGAATGTCCAGTCTTCCTGGACTCCTTTGCCCTTCAGGGCTGCCTCCCAAGGGAGTCTGTTGACCAGGCTCCTAAACAGGCTGAAGTCTGTTCTCTGAAGTCCAAGGTGGCAGTTCTGCTCACTCCCCTCCTCACTTCTCCAAGATTGAAAACTCTAACGTTTTGTGATTGCTGAGCCCAAGGCAGACTCCAACCCTCACATCACCCTCAAGTTCTTCTCTGTTTGAAAAAAACTGATCCAGCGGGGCACTTTCCCCAGTTGGCTCACTCACCAGGTTTGTTGGGAAGTTATCTTATACGCACCTCAGGAACCTCCTAGACTGTTTCCTCACTGCTATGTTCTATTTCCAGCAGATATCTGATAGGTTGAAGTTCCCCATAAAGACAAGCGCTAGCGATCATGAGGCTTCTCCCAACTGCTTACAGAATATTTCATCTGCCTCTTCATCCTCATTGGGTGGTCTGTAACAGACTCCGACCATGATATCTGTCTTTTTGCCCTTCCCCCTGATTCTTACCCATAAACACACAGCCCTGTCTTCACTATGATTAAGCTCTAGACAATCCATGGCTATGCCATGTCCTCTCCTTCCTTGCCGACCCTTTCTTGAAGAGTTTGTAGCCATCCATTGCAGCAGTTCAGTTGTGTGAGTCATCCCACTATGTTTTTATGATGGTGACTAAATTTTTTTCCTGATGCACAATGGCTTCCAGCTCCTACTGTTTGCTGCCCAGACTGCATTCATTGGTGTAGAAGCACTTCAGATAGGCTGTCAGCTGTGTCATTTTCTTAGAGGAACACTCCTTAATTCCTTGGAGATGTTTCACTGGTGTTTCCCAGTTGGTTCCTGTTACCTCAAGTGGCCTGTGTCATCCCTCAGCTTGTCTTGGGCGGGCTTGGTATTATCCCCCTTCAAGCCTACATAATAAGTCAAAGAATAATTGATGCCAGGGAGCGATTTAAGGCAAATTGCTCATATTACAGGGGAGCAAACGACAAATCAAGAACCTAGAGCATTTCCAGTATATTACACTGAAGAAAGTTGTGGATAACCTCTCTCTGGAAATGTTCGAGGCCAAACTGGATGGGATCTTGAGCAGCCTGGTTTAGTGGGAGGTGTCCCTACCTATGGCAGGGGGGTTGGAACTAGATGATCTTTAAGGTTCCTCCCAACCCAATCCATTCTATGATTCTATGAAACTAATCCTCAATTCTTTCAAAATAAACAGCACCTTAGAAATGAACCAGAAAAGTAAACCTTTCAAAAGTAGTATTTCATCTCATCGCTGATGAATGTATTCATGCTGATGTGTTGGATTTTAACTTTTTGAAGAAGCAGTAGGCTTATATTTACTTTTTGTCAGGCAGGCCGCTGTTTTCCTTATTGTGAAATCTTCAGTTATTTTTGCAAGAAACCCCTCTGTGTGTACATTTTGTGTGAAGCTTTTTGTCACTGATCAGCCAAGGGTACTGCAGTCATCTCTGTAGTCAGACACCTCAAAAAAAGGCTATGTGTCATTTCAGCTGGAAGGATGTTCCCCTTCACCACCTAGAAATTATTATTATTAGGTAACTACACATTTTTATGTGATTTGCTGTCCTTCCTTACATGCTAGGAAAAATAATTTGAATGTATTTCAAAATTATAGCAAAATCAAGAGGATGGTATTCTAAAACAAATTTTCTTTCAAATTTCTGCCTTATTCAAAGCTCCCAGTAAGTCACACAAACATTCATGCTAGATGAAACCTGTAGTTTATCTGCCCCAGTACTTTGTGTAGACTCTACCAAATACTTAAGAAAACTTTTAAATAGTTGACATTAGCTTGACATTAGTTGACATTAGTTGAACATTAGCTGAAATGTCTTGCTAACCCCTAGCTGTTGGTGGTCAGCACGTGATTTCGCTCATAATTTTATATGCTCCCACTAGCTCTATGAAGTACTCTTTGGATACGGCCTTAGTTCTTGTGCTTCACATTACTGTAATCATTTTACAGGCTAATTCTGTTTTCTGTGAAATTATCTACAAAGGTAGTTGGAGTTAAATTTGTCTGGGAGAGGGAATATATGCCTTGGAAATCCATCAGTCTTCAGTCCTCTGTCTTTCTGATTGTTTTTTTTATAAACCTACAAATCCAGAAAGCCCCAAATCCAGTATTTTTTTTTCTTTTTCTCTAAAGCAGAGTTTTGATTGCATGAGAAATTAGAGATATGAGGAAAGGGCTTCAGGGAATTAGTTATCATAGTTTTTGTGTTTCAGAGTCTCTGGTTCAGACTTTTATATAATCCAAATAATTAAATCTGTAGATTGTAGAGGTAGAGATAGTCTTAAAACAATTTCTGTTTCAGATATCCAAAGATACTAGAGAGAATATAAGTACATGAGATTCTACCTTCTATGCGGTATCCTAACCATTAGCTGTAACACTCATGCAGAGATCATGCTACAGAAATCACTTCACTCTGTTTTGCTTGGTATTGTTTGTATTGTTATTTTTTTAATTTATTTTTTTAAAATGACCCTCTCATAAATAATAGTTTTGCATTTTTTAAATACTTTTTTTGTTTTGTTACCTGAATTCTGAATTTTAGGTTCCTGGATTCTCAGTGTGTGGTACCCAATATGCAGTAAGTAGGTTGCTCTGTCTGACCCAAATAATGGATTCCTCATCGTCTCCTCCCTATTGTTCCTATACATTCTTCCACTATGTAGGTAATTAAAACACCCAACTGTAAGTGAGCATTTTTAGAAACATATCACAACTGTTCCCCTGGTTTCTAGGCAACGCTGAGCGAATGCAGCAATTTCCACTAGTTCCCTCTCAATCTGCAGCCACAGCATCTTAGAGATGTCCTGGCTCTGAAAATTTTGACTTCTAATAGCAACACATACCAAAATGTTACGCATTTCTAATTAGTTTGACTTACAGGCCTTTGGCCTTTTCCTCCTTTTGGTCTGTGAAAGAATATATATTTTAAATGCAATTAAAAAGAAACCCAGATGTTCTGTGACATGTTCCAAATAAAAATAAGCCTTAACAAGAACTGAATCAGTCCTGGACTTTGATCCATCCAAACAAGCACAGAAATAAATAACACAGATCGCTGCAGAGAGCCTACCATTGTCGAAGAAGCAATTACATGACAAAACCTGTAAGATTCGTCCTTTCCCAAATCGAAAAGAGGAAACACAGCATTAAATGTTGTTGGCTGTCTTTTTCAGCATGGCATTTTCCCCTTTTCCTTGGGATACATTACAGCAGAACATGGATTTGAAGCGCACCTATACTGGGTAGGAATGAAAGTAGCAGGAATATATTATGAGAGTCACATCTGTGAGTGTAGATGGGCATCTGTCCCTACCCTGACACAGACTTACAAGAATTGTCACCTTTTTGTCTTCTGCCTCTGCCCTGTGTATCATCCAACACAGACGCCTAACTGCTGTTAAAATGTAGTTAATAGTATTTAGCAACAAGCCAACAGTTTTAATATCAGGATAGAGTTTATTTTTGCAGAAGAAACAGTCATTAGAGAAAAGGATTTTAAAAAAAAGGAAATACTCCATATGATGGCCACTTCCTTTTGCATGCTTAACCTAGAGGCAAGCCGAATTTACTCTGAAAATAACTGCGCCTGGCAGGACCTAGTTACCGGCTCACTTCGGACTCTTAATGCCAGAATTCTGCATTTGTGGGATTTGACTTTCTTGGGAAAAATACTTCGTATTTACACTGGAAAATTCAGTTCTGCAGTTTTTTAGAGAGTCTTTGATTATTTCAATACATTGATTTTCATTCATGCTTGCTTTTCTTTACAGATGTCTATCAAAGTAAGCCTACATATGCAGGTAGAAAACATCCCAACAACCAGATCTGCACGCCTTACTCACAGAGCATTCTAGAAAAGTCCTAAATTTATCACACTGTGTACTTTATGATGGAAATAGATCTCCCACGTTTACTTAAGATTTTATTTGGCAGCAGTGCCCTTTCTTGGTGCAGGTTTGTCACCTTCCCATGCCTTGGGGTGTCAGCATTCCAAGCCCCTCACTGCTGCTCGCAACAGGCTGCCACTGACTTGCAGCAGTCCCCAGATGGCTCATTCAGACCATTAACCTTGCAATCCCTTCTGCTATGACTATCTGGAAAGAAAAACATTTACGTTAAAGATCAGAGGAGGCAGTGCTTTCTAAATGCATTTAAACAGGCTGTCTGAGCATATTTTTGTCTACCTACTTAGGAAATTTTTGTGTTGAACAATTGGAGTAGCTCTCATGGAGCTGGTATGAGGGGGAAAAAAGAAAAGACTTAATAACTACTAAACAAAACCACAAAACAAAACAACCCCCCCCCCCCATATTTTTCCTGGAGGAATGTTAGATTCTTTTCTGCCTCATGTTTGCTGCATATTCTTTGGTCATATGTTTCTTCTAGTTATTTAAAATCATGTACAATCTTCAAATATTATTGCAACTTTCTAAATTATGAAAAGTTATGTGTTCTGGCAAGGCTGGAAACTCTTTCCCTTTTTCCATGGCAATGAATTTAATTGTTTTGTTATTGTCTGTATGGCAGCAGTAGTCAGAGATTTTTGTAAAGCTAGGGCTCCAGTGGGAAAGATGATGCAGAAACAATTCAAAGGAGATGGTCCATGTCCTAAAACCTGCAGTTTTTAAAACGCTGTGATTTAGAATGCAATAAGGGAGCTAACTTAAAGTGAGAGAAAATGTGATAAGGAAGATGAAGGCAACAACAGGAATATATAATGACATAAAGTTTCTATGAACACAATGTTAAACCACCATACTATATGCCAGCTTAGATGAAAAAGTCTCCTCTACAGTATGAATCACTACTACCAAAACTCTTCAGGAAGCTGCTGTACACATATACTCTGTACAACTATTCTTTCTCTTCAGATCTATATAGAATCTTATAATGCATCTATCCCCATCGTGCATTTTTAAATATGGCAAGGATGCAATCTCCATAAATTTTAAAGGACGTTGTTCTCTGCTGTATTGTAAAACCCAGTAGCTGGAGTGACTCAAGAACTGCTTATATATATTTTTGCACTTTGTCATTTTCTGTTTATCTACTGTTCCCATGAAAGTCTGCAGACAGGAAGCTTGTAAGTGAAAAACTGTCCTTTATTAGTGCTGACTGCTGAGGGCTGTTCTTTTCTCATTACTTTACTTCGGTATTAAAGAATGCAGACTGCAGCAACTAATGGAGTTATTGCAGTCTTAAAGGGAAAAAAACATGTAAATGTCATAACTCAGTAGTCTAGACCATAAGACATGGTTTATTTTCTAATAGATTTACCTATTGTGCTACATGGAAATGCTTACTCATAGTAATTAATGAGAAACAGGATGAAAACATGTTTTTAATATTTCAGTCAACATCAGAAAACTAGGACTCAGTCTAGACACATATAAATGATACAGCTCCATTAAATCCAGTGAAGCTGTTCCTGGTTAGGCTGAAATGGATTGTCTATGTCCGCCCAGCCTGTGGCAGGCAGCCAGAAGAATGTCAGTGTGGCATTTTGTGTACCCAACCACCTTCTGCACAGCTACTACAGCATGCTCAAGCTTGCTTAGTAGTGTGCTAATCCATGCGTATGCTTGAACAAATGGGATCCTATGTGCTGAAGAGAGTTCCTTTAGCTTTGCCAAGGTCAAGAAGAGGAATTCTCAAAGGCAGCTTTAGTATTGCCTGCAAAAGACAATACAGATACGCTATGATTTCCACAGCACTTTGATACATTTTCATTTCATATACCTTTTCATACATTTTACATTTATCTGCATGAATGTGAAATACAGCTTTACTAGAAATAGGATGAAATTCCCAACTGGAAGAATTTGGGGGTTTAATTTCTCTTTAAAAAGGTACTCTAATGACACTGCCTGTGTTTATGCATACGGGAAGACAAAGAAAACAAACTGAGAAAATCTCTTGCATGCCATTTTTCATAAGTAATAGCAATTTTTGTCATGTTAATCATCTGTTGTCTTGTTAATCATCTGTAACTATGTGTGAAAGAAAGCCATGGGCAAGAAAATGGAATCAAAATGGAGTGTATGAAGTATAACTGTTGCAACAAAATCCTCTTAGAGTAATTTTTCTATGGAATCATTTGCTTAAAGCTAAAAAAACATCTTAGGAAGAATGGTCATAAGTACTTTCTGTTATGTTGTCCAGGACTTCCTCTCAGCTGAAAGATACGTCCTGAGGAAAACATCTGCTGCTTGCTACAGTTGTATATTGTCATTGACATCATAAGACTTCAGGAATATCCATGTTCAGATTTAGACAAGACCTGAATTTTACTGTTTTAAAATCTGGTATAAAAGGTTTTTTTGCCCTTCCCATTAATACATTACATGTATCAGAAAAGAAAGGGACTTCAGTTTGATGGATGTTTCACAGACCCAAGATTCAGGATTCTCAGAGTCCTTTTATAGCTTTGTCAGTGACTTCTGTGACCTTGCATATACCAATTCAGGTGCCTGAGTGGGCATGTTAATGTGATTCATAGTTGGTAGTAAAAATGGAGACACAGAGTTAATGCACTCGTCTGCATTTTTGGGATGTCTTTTTGCACTGTGCTTATTATCAATACAAACAGAAATTACATCTGTCCTTTGAATAATAAATGTCAAAACTGCAGATTACACGATATGGATGAGACCAAAACCCAGAATAACATTTATCCCTGATCTAATGTCACAGAAGCTAGTAGGGCCTGTGATTTTTAGTATTAATCATGAATATTTGTAAAGGAGTATAGCAGTTCCACACAGGAGTAGAAGGGGTTGAATTTACTCTGAGTAAGCAAATCAGTTATATATTACAGAAATAAAGGAAAATAAGACTAGAGTAGGGAGAAGTCTTATGTGTTATAATCTTTTCCCTAATGACAGACAACGTCATCATATAAATCTCTTCCAAAAGCTGTTCAATCTCTGCCTTAAAAGTTGTATGCTTTTATTCTTGACCTCTTTAAAAGTTTGCTCAAAAATTCAATTCCTAAGATGACTAGAAATCTTTAAATTAATGATCAGTGTTTACTCTGTTAATATTGTATCACTGTTAGTCTTATACTCTTCTATTCACTTTACAGAAGTTACAATTCCCATTTCCCCAGTTCATGCTTTTCGTCATGTGTTCAAGTAAGATCTGTGCTAGAAACATTTACCTGACTTATATGGATTTTATTTTCTGAGACTTCCCATAGTCAGTTAATATGCCCATAATTTTTCCTCCTGTGTGGAGGAAATAATAACAATTCTTCTTTGTCCTCCAATGCATGCCTTTGCACTTGGTGCTATTTATATTGATTGTGTTCTAATCTGTACCAATCAAATTTGCAGTATTAATAAATGCTTCTCAAAGCTGCACCTTCACTTCAAGTACTGTGTTCAGTTTTGGGCCCCTCACTACAAGAAAGACATTGAGGTGCTGGAGCGTGTGCAGAGAAGGGCAACGAGGTTGGTGGAAGGGCTGGAGAGTAAGCCGTGCAAGGAGAGACTGAGGGAATTAGGGTTGTTTAGTTTAGAGAAGAGGAGGCTGAAGGGAGACCTCATCACTGTCTACAACTACCTGAAAGGAGGTTATGATGGGGTGGGTGCTGGTCTCTTCTCACAAGTGACAAGCGATAGGACAAGAAGTAATGGCCGCAAGTTGTGCCAGGGGAGGTTTAGACTGGACATTAGAAAGAATTTCTTCACTGAAAGAGTGTTCAGGGATTGGAACAGGCTGCCCAGGGAGGTGGTGGAGTCGCCATCCCTGGAGGTGTTTAAAAGATGGATAGATGAGTTCCTTAGGGACATGGTTTAGTAGGGATATAGGGACAACTGGATTCGATGATCTGAGAGGTCCCTTCCAACCTTATGATTCTACGATTCTATGATTCTATAATGTATTCTCAGTATTTGCAATACCTTACAATTTTTCTCATTCCCACATGCCACACATTTTAAATATGTACACTTAGCTATTATACAAAATGTACCATGAAAGTATCAAAAGGCTCCTATGATTGATCTAGGATCATCACCAGTAACCTCTCTCCAGTCCTTGTAGTTTACCTATAAGAAAACCTGTTTCATCTCTCTTTTACTTAAGTACATCTCAAGAACCTCCCAGGTTCTATTGTATTTACTAATTACTTTCACATTCCCTGGGTTTCTGCATTCTTTAAAATATATCCTTGAAGAATGTTAAGGTCAAACTAGCAGGCGTGTCACTACCTGGATAATTTTACTCCTTTCTAGCTCGCAGGTACTATGTTCACAGTTTTCCAGTTATTTGGTATTACCTTGAGCTTGGTTATGGCTAGTCATGTTCCTCTCCCTCATACAATTCTCTTCCTTTTTTTTTTCATTTTTCTCAGAACTATGGAATGATTTCTGGAGAAACTTCATTGTGTTATGAAACTTCATAATCTCACTCTGACAGATAAGGACCAGTGTCCTCGCCTTCATCCATGAAGGGCTAGAACACCTGACAAACATAAGGCAACATGCTTTTCAGTAAGTACCCAGTAAACTATTCATTAATACCACAAGTGAGAAAATATTAGTCAGTTCTTTCGAACTCAGCAGAAGTTATAAGGAAGGAATCTGTATTCATTTTTCTGGAGGTCTAGTAATTTGATTCTTGATATTTTTTAATAATATCCTAAGCCTAGGGACCGAGGAGATAACAATTTAAGGCACAGGTTACTTGACTGATTAAAGCTTAATGCAAGTTTTGAATAGACTCAGTTTTTTCTTGATCTTATCAACATTAGCAGTTTTTCAGGTGGAATAAAATATCTGAAAAGGAAGATTACATATAAAACACAGCACTCAGGATCAAAACAAAATGGAAGTGAATGCAAGGCTGTCTTTAGATTTGCACATATAGAGATATGTTTTCCTCGTTGCTTTGGAAATGACTGAAGAAAATTTGTTCTTTTAATAAAAGTCGAGATGGTAGCAAAAATCTTTGATTTACAGAGTAACAATGGAGTGGGGGGGATAGTCACCTCAATTCTGCTTTTTATTTTTTGACTACTGATAATTTTCTTCTTATTTGAGGGTTTCACTGCCCACTTCTTTCAGATCTTAGTAGGTTTCGAGGATTACATTACTGGTAACTAGCTCATGTTTGCTGTGTTGTGGCTGCTGCAGTGTTACTGATCTGAAAATTTGTTTCTCCAAAATAATGAAGTGTATAGCTATATTGGTTTACTTTTGACAGTTCCCATGGCAGCCTCTCCAGCTCTGAAGATGCGATAGGCTGTCAGACTGTTGTGTATCCAATGTTTGGAACAGCTGGATTTCCTCCTACCAATATATGCGAATCAGAAAGAACTACTATCAACGGCAGTTAACTGTCTTTTATTACTAACCCCTGATTAATGAAGAATGAATGTCATAGTAGAGGACAAAGTAGGCCAAAACTAGATGTTTGTTTTAATGACGTCATTCCTAAAGCTGAAACTTAAAATTTATTTAACGTGGAAAATTTCATGACAAACAGTCGCAATCTTAGGGAATCTTCACGCACCTGTTCACTGTATCTCAAAACTTATTGTTTTATGTTTCATAGAATCATAGAATCATAAGGTTGGAAGAGAACTCTCAGATCATTGAGTCCAACCGTGTCTGTCTCCCTACTAAACCATGTCCCTAAGGAACCCATCTACCCATTTTTTAAACACCTCCAGGCATGGCGACTCCACCACTTCCCTGGGCAGCCTGTTCCAATGCCTGACCACTCTTTCAGTAAAGAAATTCTTTCTAATGTTCAGTCTAAACTTCCCCTGGCACAACTTGCAGCCATATGCGATTTGATGCATAAAACCCCACCCCACTTTTGTAAATATCCGTCCCAAATCAGAGTGAAGAAGAACCAAACCAAGCCCTGTCTGCCATGAAGATGCTATTCCTCTGAAGCAGAAAAAAACCCGTTGAAGAGTCAAACACCAAATATCACTTAATTTGCTTCAAAGATGGTCACGGCTTAAATGGACATTAATTTCAGTGCTTTAGTGAATTTTCTACAAGAAAAGGGGAAACAATAGGATCCCAGCTTTTCTATGTTTTGTCTTAAGTCTATATCTTTCCCCAGTTATAAGAAAACGGAATAAATGCTGAAGTAAGATGTATATTTTTACCAAGCAAAATGATAGTAACACATATGTATATGTTGTGATTCTTATACTATTTCTTTAATTAAAACCAATTTTTTTGTATACCAGTGTCACTTCTTATATTATAAAATTATCTTTATTTTATGATTATATGGTTGAGCTTTGGAAAATCTTGTGTTCATTTTTCACTGTGTTCAGGATTCTCCTGAAATTAGATGAGATACTAGACCATTCTATGTACCAATTACATCATCTGTAAATGACCATAATAATATTTATTCTAAAAGGTTTCCATGATTCACTTTTGCTAGTAAAGTGTTTTCAGATACTCAGCCAAAATATGCTAAAGAAAATAGAATTATCTATATTATGTTTCTCCTTGAAATATCAAGTATAGGCATTAGCAAAGGCAAGTCATCGATCCATTTAGTAAGGATCTGTAATAGTAAACTTCCATGCCTGTTTATATATTTAGCAGCATCTAATGTTAGTAGCATCAGATTTCTGTCAAAGTTTTTATAAGCATAGCTGCTCTGGGTTCCACCTTGGCTTTCATAAAACTTGCAACATAAATATACACTTTTACTCTATTTCTGAATTCTACAATGGAGTCCATTTTTACCACTGTGTGTGCAGGGAGCTAATTATTATGGTGACAAAGCCATCATTCATTCAATTTCCTTTCTTTACTCAAAATGCTTGCCAGTGCTAAATTCTTTTCTCCTGCAATTCCATTAGTATGGTGACACTACTGATGGATTTGGTAGTGCATGCTTAAAATGAGAGGCACGAGGTATTTAGGTGCGAAACTACAATTGACTCCGTGAGAGCTACTTGCTTAAATACTTTTGGGAACTTGTGCAATAGTGATTTCTAACTAGGGATTAAGTCTAATTGGTTTAGATTTTGGAATTCTTGAATGGTCAAATGGAACTCTTTTAAAGGGGCATCTTTTCCTCAGAGTGAATACTCAGCATTGTCTAAAACCTGGTTTTTTCAACGTGTCTTCAGGTTGGGATGGAAATCAATTGTCACTTTTGAAAGCTTTGGTTGATAGCTGCGGTATTTAGAATAGTCACCAGTCCTCTGGACTCTTAATATTTCAAAAAAGTACTCTAAATGAGAGGGAGATCTTTCCCCTAATAGACAGCCTTGTGAAACTAATTTTTCATGACAATAAAAAGAAAAAAGAAAAAGAAAAAAGAAAGAAAAAAAGAAAAAAAGCCCCAGAATGCTTATCTGAATTTTCCATGCATTTTGTAATACAAGTAATTTTGATCTCAGTGTTCAATAACCATGTTAAATCTCTGGGAACTAGAGATCACCTGCACCACATTACTATATATAGTAAGAATGCAGTTTAGAACTACTAAATGGGATCCTTATAGACAAATATAATGTAAAGATGTAAAGAATATATAGTGTTTTATATTGTTTGTTTTAAACAGGGGATCTCAAGGCTTTTCTATGTATTACATACAGAAGTAACTGCAGATATTTTAGAGCTGTGGGAGTGCATTCCTGAAATACTCCACAAAATGCTTAAAGAATGTGTGCATTCAAATTATATATATATATAAAAGAGGCTGCTTGTAAACAACATGCAAATATTGGCTTAGGAAGTTAATGTATACTACGTTTTTCTTTGCTTCAGCGTAAAGATTTATTATCTCAGTCCAATTCCCAGCTCACATAACCTTTTTATTGCCTTTATATTCCCAGAATAAATGTAGTTCAGAATCTTACTATAGTTATCAATGGTGACATATTTCTTTTCATGGGCAGCAGAATGAAATGTATGTCACCTGTTGGTCTGTAGGCTGTAGCAGATCTGCTAACTGTGAGAAGCCACTGCCTATGGGTTGATTCACAGCGAGTTTCTCACTTTGCTGAGAGTAAGTCATGTGTGAATAACACTGCAGACTCTTGCCACGTTGCATCTAAATTGTTGTGATTCCACTATATCATCTCCAACAAAATACTATGAAACAGTTAATGAAATGGAGAATGGCAGTTGTAGAAGGTGATGTTATCTACTAAGATTAATCTAGTCTTTTTGTTGCTTTATGTTTTTTACAAAAGCCACTTGATTCTACTCAGGGGTTTGTATTTTTATTTCTTTTTCATGACTTTGTATGTGTGTCCATGTAAAATTTGTGTAGAAACTCAAACTGGGATGTGTCTACTGCTAGGCTATGCATCTTCAGAAATGCAGGAACAGCCTTTTCCTTGCTAGTATATTGAGATATTCAGCCATGAGCTGTTTTCCTGATTGTTATAGTGCCTAACACACTGTTCCTATAATTAATATTAATGATTTCTAATTTACACTCAGAACATATCCTCCACTCTTCCTACAACAGAATAATAATTGATTGATTTGATTTTACTTGAAATATTATCATATTCCAAAGTAATTTTCCCTTGAGAGATCAGTGGTATGCAGATATAGAGACACCAGCAATTCAAAGTGTTAGCCTTTCAAACAATGGCTAAAGTAACTGTTGCAAAAGGTCTACATCTGTGTGGGTGAAAATACCCAGGTCCTGGGCTTCAAAGTTCAGGGAAGGTGTGGGAGAGTGCTGGGACAGAAACTGAATAGGAAGCCTCATCTATTCCTTATTCCACTGCTCCATACTAAATATCATTGCTTTCACAATTTGGGAACAGCTTCTTACTACCCAAGCGATGTGAGAAATACGTTACCTAATTTAGAAAGTAGTAAAGCTCTTGTAAGTACTGTAAAAGTGATGATGATTAATGTAAGAGTTGTAGCCAGCCCTTTAAATGCTCAGTATAGCTTCTTTCTTCCCCTGCTGTTCAGAGCAGAAAAGAAGAGGCACGACTGAAAGCTATAGGAGGACTGGTCACAGTAAATTATGTCTGTGCAGACCGATCCTCCCTACTTTAACTACTCTATAGCTGCATTAATCCCCACGTTTAATAGGCTGCTGAAATGTTACACTGCCCTGAAAAACACTGAAAGGAACAGCTGCAGTTAGTGGCATACTTGATTCTAAGATATCATGAAAGTTTTCATTAAAATGGGTGGTAAGACAATGCTTCTGAGACCAGCATTAATGTCTGTGGTGTGCATCGCCCCGATCCTGACCTACTGGCTGATAAGACTGCTGTCATGTCTGTGGGAAGTAAGGTCAGAGTAAAGGGTAAGCATTCTTCTATACAGCAGAATTAGTTTTACTAGTCCTGCAGATTAAGAAGGAAACGGTCAGGCTATGCAGCATTAGAGAAACTAATGTGAAGTCTTTCCCAAGATCCCTGCATGTTCTAAGTATATGTATAAGTGTAAGTACATGTTGTAAGTGTATTTCTTACACCTGGAAGCATTAAACAAAAAAGCATCAGAGCAACAAGCATATACATAAAAATACATTATTTGGCTTTATTTTCCTTGAATTACTCAAGCAATGTGATTTTATATTCATTGAATTACTCTTATATGTGCTGATGTGATTTAATATATTTCTGTAGTGCATTAAGCACTTCCTCTCATTTATTCCCCATTCTGCCTACAAGCTAAAGAGTCTGTGTCCCACCCATTTAACCTTACCTTTCTCATGTAAAGACCATGTATTCTCCAATTCTTCGTTCATATCACAGGCTTCAGAGTTATCCCATTCCCTTTTTTTACCTCATCACTCGCATCGTTGCCAATACTTATGTCAGTGTATTCGTGATATTGACTGTCCTTCATCCGTCGCCCCTCACTTTCCCTTTCTGGATATTTTGTGTGCCACTCTTTCCCTGTGCTGCTGCTATCACAAAGTCTGCATTGTCACTGCATTGACACTGCATTGCCTTGGCAGGTCGAACTCTCACATGAGGCCAGGAAGCTCATGCCCCAGGGATGCTCGTACCATGTTTCCTAGCATGGCCCGTTTCTCCCATGCATGGCGCCAGGGGTCGGCCCAGCCGCTCGGTGCCGGTGCGGCCGGCGGGGAGCAACAGCCCGCCTGTAACTGTCCATGGTGCTGAACGCCGTCAGCAAGCGGAGATGCCTTCGGCCGTGACTCTTCTGCTGGTGTGAATGCCAGACACACACGCATCTCTGAAAGCTAACCCCCAAATTTCCTGTTTAATATAGAGGAAAGTTATCAGCCTGCTAAGGTAAAGCATCATGTGTCTATCTAGTAAGAAATCTTAAAAAAATGATGCGAGGGAAAAGAATAGTACTGCTAGAAAATGAATTTGGTGGCTTGTTTTTATTAATCAGGCTTGCTATTTTTGTCAGATATCAGACTTTGATCTTATGAGGATTCTACGGGGACATAATGGAAAAACTAAGAGCCAGGTTGTAATTCTCGCATGACTATGATTCAGGAGTAATTGTACTGAAGTAAAATTAAACTAATGTGAAACAGATGTAAGTGGGTTCAGACAGAGACTCAATACTATGCAGCTTGAGTTAATACTATTTTACAAGGTAGATTTTTTACTGAAAATATGCTGCAATACACTGTTACACTAATAATGTGCATGTGTAATACTTTTTCAGACAGAATAAAAAAAGTGAAGTGATTACTCCACTGTAGAGCTTGCTGGCTGTGCAAAGGGATTGATACAACAGGTGTTTGAAAGCTGGAGTCTGGCTAATGAGAAATGGTTACCAGAAAAGAACTAAGAAAGAAGATGATTGCAATCTATGAAACAGGTACCCCCTCTTCTGTTATGGCATTTAGAGGGTGGAGACTTATAGTGGGTCTGAGGATATGAATGATATGTTAGGGTATAAGAGGCAGGATCCATGGTGTATTCTGATTACTGTCACCGGCCAAAGGAACCTGAAAATGGGCTGCAGTAACTCAAATGGTTCAGATCTGATAAGATACCATCCTGGTCAAGTCTGTTACTGAGGTGTAGTTGCCTCAAGTATAAACTGATTTCACTGAAACCATTTTTGCCAATAAGTAAAGTTTGTGTTCTGTGATTTCATTCCTGAAGACATAGCACTGCATGCTATGACACAGATGGTGGTAAGAAACTGCATGCTGTAGAAGACAATAAAAACTTTATGTTGCTTTTCCTTTCAAAGTCCACAGTAATCCTGATTCTTATTTAACTTCTTGATTCTTAAACTACCCTAAAGCTTCTGAAAAGAAGGTCTTCAGGTTATCCCAGAGATAAGACTTTAAATGTCCTCCTAGACAGAAGGCTTCCTAGACAATAATGAAGTTATAAAAAGATTCTGTACTAGATCCTGTCCAAATTCATACTGCTAAAAGATGAGTCAATAGAATATAAAAAACAGGATGCACTTTACTCGAGTTATTCTTTGGCTCTTTTTATCTGAGTGTAAATAACAGCACTCCTGTAGCAATAAACTGAATGAAGAATGATCTTCACAATCAGAAATACCAGATTTTGAACAACTATATAGTTAACCATAAACAGAATAGTTATGCACACAAACGAACATATTGTAAAGTGATGACACAAAGACTGTCTAGACTTCCATCTAACCATGTCTTCTCTTCAGTGCATCAAAGAAATGGAGCATAGAAGTTACAGATAATTCTTACCTACCATTGATGCATTTTTTCCATTCCTACTCACTGGATTTAAGTAGGTATAAGGACTGTTTCTTCATCTGTTCTGCTATGGCCTTCTTCGAGTTACACCAGAACAGCTTCTAAATCATTCATGCCATATTACTAATGAACAGTAAAAGGGCACTTAGCATTTTATTTTTCTTTCAATGAGATTGCTTGTAATAGAAAGCGTCTTGCCTATTGTGTTGCAACTGTTACAGGTCTAGTACTGTAAGGTGCTTAACTAACAGAAACTCAGAGGACATTAAGGCTGAACAATAAGCCCTAAATGAAAAGGAAGAGTTTAGGCAGACTAGTTTGATAAAATACTGATATAAAGTCAAGTTCTGAAAATTGTTAAGTAGGTACTAAAATAGATTGATTATGCTGTATTTAGGTGGAGATTTTTTTTTTGTGGTCTTTCATTTAAATATTAAACACTACTGAATTCACTTAGCTTATAAAACTTGACAGAGTAACAGCTTGAAACACTATAGCTTCAAGGCACCAGTTCTCCCTATCATGAGAATTTGACATCACTGAGGGGTGAAAGGCCTTTTATTTGCATAGGATAATAGTTATGTTTCTATGCAACAGCTGTGCTGTCAGTGAAAGATGTGCTCATTGTGCCAAATCCATCTCTGGAGTAACACCATTGATTTAAAATGAGTTACTTTGGGAATAAATTGGTCCACTTGATAAAACTGCAGGTCTGAGGCATTGAAATAATTAGGCAAAATTTTCATGAACATAACGGGGTAAAAAATTGCAAAACAGTTACATGATGTCATGCATTCACGTACCTGATAGGTCACAACTGATTTGACATAAAGTTTTTAAACTATATAGCTGGAGCAAAGGTTTATGTAGAACTTATAGACACTTTCTGAGAATATTAACAGGACATAAGAAACAAGAATTTGTTATTGTGTCATTATTATCTAATTAACGTTACTATAACTGAAACAACTATGAGATGTCTCTCTAAGGTCAGTTTAATAATAAAGGATTCATATGATCAAATGAAAATTCCTCTTCTTTAGACAGTAATAATCAGGATGTGTTTCTTGTTAATGAACCACCTGCATAATGTAGCATGAATTTAATGCCACTGATCTTTCAGTGGCCTGTTTGAGTTTGGTGATTAGGTGCATTCTCAGTGCACAGATGTTTGTGGCACAACACCACTTCATCAGTTAACTGCTGATAGTTATGGAACAAAGAAAAAGTAGTGCTTGGGTTAGGTTGACACAATTGAGAAATACATGTCTATGTATTAGATTTTCCCAGTAATGTACAAGGAAGTGCCAGTAAACTGGAAACTGTTCTGAATGCTGAGGAAAAGTCATATACATGCACACACATTTATATATTTGTGTGTGTATATACATTAATTGTTCTTTAATGATACATATTTGGTAAATGATCTTATTGAGGATTCAGAAGCCTTTTTTGAAGACTTTTATGTATTGGAACGATCAAAAGATTTCCCAAACACAATTCAAGTGCTCGCACAGTACAATTAGGAAAGCCTACCTTCACTTTTGTTTCCATTCAGTTTGCAGAAGTAATGTCAACAGGAATCCCAAAGCCTGTTCAGAATGCATTGTGGTTTGCTTGCAAAGGAAATACCTTGTGCTCATGTCATCTGTTGCAATCATCTCAAATTCAAGTCTGACTGAGCAGGCTCATTATCATTCTCACCATGTTCTCCCTTAGAGCAGCCTCTCCCGCCTCCTCCACAGCACAAAACAAGAGCCACAGGGGTGCGTGGATTAAGGAAAGCAGAGACACCCAGCACCTCCCCCCTAAGAAAACTTGCTGCACTACTTCCATCTAGTTTCTTCAAACTACACACTGCTTTATAGGACCTTGCACACCACCACCAAATTAAGGTGTGAGCTCACAAATATTGATTGTTTCTTGCTGTTTAGGTTTGAACAAAAACTGGAGACAAGCATGAATGTGTGTATTTATTTAGCTTTTGAATGTGGATATGAAGACTGTGCCAGCCTCCACAGTAAGAGTTTCTCGAGGAAACCGACACATTTCAGACTGCATTTTTTTTTTTTTTCACCGGGGCAAATGTCTCCCTTTCGCTTACAAGGTTAGTTAACAGCTGAGCAACAGATAGGAAAGCAAGACAGAGAGGGAAGTTGAGCAAAAAGAAGTACAGAGCAAAGAGCAGGGAATAAATTGTCTCAGGCACCAGCTTTAGATCACAACCACGTTTCCTGAAAATTCACAGTCCATTCCTGACGATAGATCTCAGGACTGATTCTGACCCATGACCCACTTGGATTTGTGGATCTCTTCACTAACCCATCCCCAGTTACAATCCCCCTCACACAAGGAGTTGATTTCCACTGTGAAAGAGAGGAGGCAGGACAGGGTTAACCTCACACAGGCTTCCTTCAGGCCCCCAGTGGGGCTGGGGTTTTGTTTTCCTGGCTAAGGGAGGAGAGCTGGGGCACCTATTGTAACTGGAACGGAGAGCTTTCTGGTGTTATCAGCCTGTTCGAGGTTTGAGGGAAAGCCTGGAGCAGGAGGGAGAGGAGGGTGGATGCACACTTGGAAAGCGGCGAGTGTCTGGTAATTGCACAAGGTAAAGACAAGTGTCCTCCATTTCCCCGAAGCCCCCTGAGAGCTTAGGGGGGCTCTGAGAGGCCTCCAGCCTCCCTCCCAGCCCTCCTGCCCCCTCCCCGCAGCTCTGCCGTGCCAGCCTTTGCCTTAACGCGTGGTGTTCACATCTCTGAGAGGAGTGGGGACAGAAAGGCAGGCAGGAGTCCCCTGGCATTAAGGGTGCCTGTTCCTGCATCACCAGAGCCTGCGGGGCTCGGGCGATACCCTGCCCTTCCCCTCCCCCTGTGCTGCAGCGGTTCTGGGTGCTGCCGTACTCCTGCCATGTGCTGCCGCCGCTGCTCGTAGCTTGGCCGAGCGTGTCTCCGGCTGCAAACTCTGCCAAACAAGCCTGCATCCTCCTCCAGGGAAGGATACCCAGTAAGTACCAGCCGGAGCCTGTCCCCTCCCTAGGGCACCCCGCCACCGCCTCTCACAAAGGGACTCGCAGCCTCTTCCCCTCGCCTCCTCTCCCCACCCCCTTTTTAAGCCAGTGCAGAGAGGGGCTCCGTGAATTCCCTCCAAAGCTATAGGGTGGCTCCCTCCTCCTCCTCCTCCTGCTCTTCCTTCTCTGGCTCTCCTCGGCGAGCCAGGCTGCTGCTGCATTCAGCCGGATGGTTCCCAGCCTCGCCCCAGCCATGCCGCCGCGGCTCAGCCCCGCGGCTGACTTGTTCCCCCTCTAGTGCCCGGGGCTGCACTGAGGTGGGCTCATCTTCGGGGGGTGGCTGAGACTACAGAGTGTGTACGCGTGTGGGAGGTGTCCCTGGGGATGTGGGGGGAGCTGGCAGACTCCCCGATCCTTGCAAGCCTGCAGGCTTGCATCCTGGGTGCCCCCGCAGGTGGGCGCAGCAGAGGGGCCAGGCTGCAGCGGGGACCCCGCCACCCTGACGTTCGCAGGTGGATGGGTAGAGCCAGCTGCAGGAGGCCCCCCAGGAGCCAGCAGCTCCCTGGACACGCGCCGTATCTCAGCCTGCTCCGTTCCCGTCTCCCGTCCCCCCCCCCCCCTCCCCTTTCTGTCCTCTCTCCATCGCTTCTCTCCTTCTCTCTGCTGGGGTACCTGCACCCCTCCTCACCTCGCCAGTACAAACCCCTGCACTCCACACCCCTCCCCGCCCCTCCCCACCTTCTTTGATTTATTTGTGTATTTCTTTCCTTGGCAACCACCGGTTCCCCTCAGTCAAACAGCGCAGGCTCCCTATAATTTGAAATTAATTTGTTTGACTGCAGCATTGAGACAGGAAGGTTGGGAATTTATTTAATTCTTTTTCCTCCCTGTGCAAAAAGGAAGCAATGAAATTTCCAATCGAGAATCCAAGAAAACAGGTGAACTGGGATCCTCAAGGTTGGTGATTCTCTATTACTATCATTACTATAATAATAACAATTATTATTCTTCCTTGTGTCTAGTGACTCGTAGGAGACTATTTGACTCCAAATGGGAGGAGACACTGGATGCTTGTCTGCTTCCCGTGTGCACTGCTCAGTCTTTCTTGCTCAATCCTTAGAAAATGCTCCTTAGATGTGGGGTTGGGTGGGTGTGTGGGTGAAACCTCTTCTAGGTGTAAGTTTTACAGTTCTATATTTGACATCTCTCTTCCCTCCCCTCCCTTTTTCTTCAGTATTTTCATGGCAAACTTGCCTGGGATGACAGTTATCTCTGGCTGACAACCTTGTTTGTTTTATCTGTGGCTCCTTTGTTGTTTCTAGTGATCGTTGTTTCTGCTAAATGGGTGGTACACGAGTGGACACAGATGTGACTGCTTGCTCAGGGATCCTTGGTGGCAAATGTTTTCTGGCAAGCAACTGGAGAAAAATGCTACTGCAATATAACTCATAGCATGTATGGTGTAAAAAGACACATTAAATAATGGAGTCCAAAGGGACCTTTAGACTCTTTACTCTGTCTTGCTAGCAATTGATAAGCCCAAGTGGGCAGTTTGATTAACTCTATAGTTAGGTTTGGAGGCTGTCTTGGGGAGTGTGTTTGTGTGATGCTGGAAGATTTACGCCAGTGCAGTGGTTTTCAATAAAGCAATCCAAGTGGTGTTTTAAAATAAACCATAATGAAATGCTCTCCTTTCCTGGCATGGGGAGGAGGTTCATATGCAACCTACAAAAGAAGTAACTGAAAAAACCCCTACTGGCAATTTGTATACTGGTGTGTCACATTTCTGTGCATCAGTACAGGAGCTGAGCAACTTGAAGCCATATGCTCAGGTCTGCAGCAGAATTGCTGGCAGTCAGTCACTGCATAGCAGTGCTTGCAGGAAGTATGAGGTGATAGCATGGGCTTTGATTATTTGTCTTTATTTTGCAGGTTTGGTTTTAATGGTCAATTTGTCTGTCATCCTCTGTGCCCTCATGTCTACAAAATGAAACGTTAGGAGCAGTTTCTCCTGGTGTAGAAGGAATACAGATCTAATGTGGTGTTTGAGTAGTATACACAATTAAGCTTTAGTTTAAGCCTTACTACATCTTTAATTAGGTGAAGACTGAAATCATCACGGCAGTCTCCTCCACCCTCACCTTCACAAGGAATTCATGGATAGTGGTATTCACAGACATTTGGTTATTTTAATAACGGTATATTCCTTATCCTAGGGTCAAGATTCTCTGTGGTGAAAACTTCCCCTTCCCAGTTGCTTTTCAGAAAGTGTGCTTGCTGTTGCTTCATTTTAAGTCACTTTATGTATTGCAACATGCCTTTTGTGCACAAAGTCCTTTCCTCATTTCTCCTCACAAGGTACACAGGAGACTGCACTGATGACATTCTGTATGCAGGTTCTTTACTTGGCAATCAGCTTTAAAGCATATGGATCCAACAGGTGTTTATTCAAAATTTACTAATGTCTCCAAAACCATAAAGTACTGAAACAGGTAAGAGGCCTCAAACCCAACAGGTTTCCTCCCTGCTAAGCTGAATCCTTGCTAAAGACTGCAGAAATCCTACCAGTCATTTCTCTTCAGTATATTGACTTTGTTTGCTGGGCAGCAAGGTTGCTAATGTATAGCCAGGAAGGAATCTAATTCTCCAAGGGACTCAGGAAATAGATAAAATTTTGTGGAATGGAAAAGGGCAAATTGGTAAGGAAAAGTTGTCTGGAGCCCAATCCTTTAACAGTGCAATGACATTTTACTCACACAGTCACATTGAAGAATTAGTGATGTGGATAGAAGGCAAGGTAAACCAAAGTTCCATTATGTTTGAAACAAAAATATATTTGTGTAGATATAAATGTTAACAGAGAACTACACAAAATCACTTAGAGCTCTATCCTAAGTTTGATTTACAGACACATATGTAATCTGTTCTCTGCATGTACCTGTGAAGAATTATATTTTTCATCCTCTGTGATATCCTCAGAATTATGAACTGAAGTAGCTTTTCTCAGATACAATGATGAACATGTAGAAAGCTGGTGGTGCAAGAACAGAAAAAGTCCTAAGCATTAAAAGCAGAGCTCATGTCCAGTTAATGTTGACACTCAAATACCAGGCTTGTTTCAGTGCATATTGTATGTTCAGTGCTCTGTTCTGGTCATCAGACAGAGAACGTGCAGTTTCCACAGTTTTGTCTAGTGGAAATTGTATTAACTTGTGCTAACAATACTTGAGATACATCAACTGATATTCCTGGCAAGCAAGCTAGCACTCTAACAGTGTGCATGAGAGCTATAGTATCTCAAAGATTGTTTAGATCTACTTATTCCAGGCAATATTTTCTAAAAACTATACACATTTCGAAAGGCCAGGGCCCTTGTGGAGATATTGCAGGCTTGGGACTGATGATGTTGCTGGTTTGAACCCAGGTCAGATAGTAGTCATTGAAATGAATTAATGCTCCAACTCCATGATGCTGACTGAACTATAAATATTTACACTGAGAAATAGATTAAAGTCTGCTGGTAGCTTTCATCTGGCATAAAACTGATGTTCTCAGTTCACATCAGCAGTGATCAATATACCATAGAAAGACTTTGGGGAGAGAATAGGTTTAAAAGAATAGAATTGACATGAAGGATGGTGTTTGAGAGACAGCTAATGGGAGGCTGATTTCTTGACCATTAAACTGCAAAGAACAGGGCTTGGAGACCCAACTATGCTTTTATTCTCCTGTGTATTATCTTCACTTGTCTTAGGTATAAAGTATATCTGTGTGTTCCCTGCAAATGCTGAGTGTGTTTTCTGGATAAACCAAATATTTCATAAACCTGGAAATATATAGGGTCCAGATTCCTCCAGGGAAGTCTCATACCATTCCAGGCAATCAAACTATATAATCCAATAAACAAATAGATCAAACTTCATCCCATAAGTCATTTGGACTTGTCCTTGGCAATCCGATGTGAGATATATCCTAGACTCTCATATGTATTGATTAAAAAACATACTATTCATATACAGTGAATGAAAGGGGTAATGAATCAGTAAAACACACAAGTACGCACCTCAAGAGTGTTTTAGGGAGACATGGACACATTGAGTAGAGGTGTAGGATCTCGTATTACCTGGCCTTACATTTTGAACAACAAGCCTGCTATTTGTGTTACTGGTGGAATCATCCTGGATATACACGATCACAAAAGATTTGATCTGTCTATCACTGGTTTTTGCTTCTCTCATTTGTTGCCATTCTGGTAAAGCAATAACTGAAATTAGTGAAAGACCAGATTTTTATTTTCAAACCTCACACAACTTCCCATCTATACTTTTCAGAATATAAGATTTGGTTTATAGCAGTATATGAAGACATTCTTGTAACAGTTGTTCTCATCTCTCCTCTTTCCTGTATTCCTCTGCTGTTTGTTGCACTCAGCTGTTGTCCATGCTTAAATTGGCTCGTAGTCTCTTTGCAGATGTATTTTTATACAGTATCTAAACCGCAGTGAGTCCCTCATCCTGACTGAGACATCTAGATACTATAGCAATATAAAAATTTTTCCTACAACTTATCTTAAAATTGCTATTTCTTTGTATGGTAGAAGAGACTGTTTCCAATATGCTCAGAAATTATAACCAAATATGACTGTCTTTCACGGTAATGGTGAGATATCTTTTCCAAAGGAAGGATATCTATCTTGGTGCTGCTCTTAGTAGGCAGAAAATGGAGTTCAGTCTTGTTCCATCCTTTGTGCCTGCAGTCTTTTGCTGTCATGGCAGTGATATTGATTGTCAAAGCCTTTTGAATTTGCAGGTAAATTCCACATTGACCTTTCGGAACTCCAAAGTTTTGATAAAAGTTCCCATGTCCTTATACAAAGACATTTTTTGTGGAGGATGGTTTTCTGCAGTTTGGAACCATAAAATCATGTATTTATTATCATCCTTACATTTAGCGTGGGAGTTAGTAGCCTGTGGGGAATTCAAGCTGTAGTTAAGAGTCTGGGATTCCTCTTCAGATTTTGCCACTGACTTACCGTTTAACCTTCAGTAAGACCCTTACCTTTTATTTTTATCTTTTTTTTTCCTTGACTGCAAAACAGGAATATTAATACTTCCCTAATGCACAAGGGTGCTGTGAAATATAATTAACTTGTTTAGAGCAATCTAAGATCTGCTATTGAAAGAAGAGCATATGTATTGCAATCAAATGCTAAAACAATTAGGAAGGAGCAAACAGCCTGTCATCACACGCAGATCACATCAATTAAGAAATAAGGTTATCTCTGCACTATGCAACTAGAAGAAACTAGTGTTACTTGCACTTCTTTGCAGCTCAATTTAGTTTTCCATTAGAGGTATCTAGAGACCATTGCTATTCCCCAGCTGCTGCTCCAGAGGGGCTCAAACCTTCCATAGGTCCTGTATCACCTGCCATGGGATTTCTCGTTTCATCTGAGAATCATCAAACAGAACTTAACACTCATATGTGGGACAACTAAATTGAGTCTCAAATGCCTTCGTGCAGGTATCAGGACTGGATCATCCCTTGATGACTGTTGGAAAAATCTTCAGCATCAGCTACTCAGTATTAATTAAACTAGAGCTGCCTGCAGAGTGTTACAAACTATTGCAGTTCATGCTTTTTCTGTCACAAAATCACAGAATCATTTAGGTTGGAAAAGACCCTTAAGATTGTCAAGTCCAATCATAAACCTAATACTACCAAGCGCCACTAAACCATTTCCCTAAGCACCACAATCCACATATTTTTAAATACCTCCAGGGATGGTGACTCAACCACTTCCCCATTCCAATGCTTGACAATCCCTCTAATGAAGAATTTTTTCCTAATATCCAATCCAAACCTCCTCTGGTGCAAGTTGAGACTATTTCCTCTCACCCTGTCATTTGCTACTTGGGAAAGAAGACCAACACCCACTTCACTACAGCCTCCTTTTCTTCAGACTAAACAGCTCCAGGTCCCTTAGCCGCTCCTCATAAGGCTTATTCTTCAGACTGTTCACTAACTTCACTGCCCTTCTCTGGACACGTTCCAGCTACTCAGTGTCTTTCTTGTATTGAGGGCCCCAAAACTGAACACAGTATTCAAGGTGCGACCTCACCAATGCTGAGTTCAGGGACACAATCACTTCCCTGGTCTTGCTGGCCACACCATTTCTGATACAAACCCGGATGCAGTTGGCTTTCTTGGCCACCTGGGCACACTGCTGGCTCGTGTTCAGCCAGGTGTCAACCAGAACCCTCAGGTCCTTTCATTAAAAGAGACTAATGCAAAAGGCAAATTTGATGATAAAGGCATAGGTGAGTAAAGTAGATGAGAGTGTTCATTTCTGTTTTCTGTTTTCAGGAAGATAAAAGAAAAGAATAGAGTGCAGCTGTCAGCTAGACAGTATCTTTCTGCACTAGTAAGTCAGTTCGTAGTAGCTCAGTGTAAGAAGACTGCTTTGGAAAGCTATGATGTGTAAAAGGGTGGCTCTGATCCCAGCAGATGACCCATGGTCAGCAGGGTACTGACCACGTACACAAAATTGTATTGCTTACTGACACAACTGATAGAGCAGGACTCTGCTGTGCCTAATAAGCATGGGATGCAGAACAACTGTAAGGAGTTTATTTTAAAGAGAGATTTGAAGAAGAATAGAAATTGGATAAACAGGACGACACTCCTTGCAGTGCATAGTGTAGGCGCAGTAGTGCCAGATGCTTTAAGGTAGAAAATTTGTAGAGAATGAAGGAACTTTTGGAGCCTACAGGGGAGGCGAAAGAATACTGTGAACCCTAATGTGGTAGGAGATAGGAAGATATGACTGAAGTAGCAGGAGAGGAAGAAAGACAGTATAAAACTATTAATTTCACAATTGTTCTCTTTAGGGTGCCATGGAAATGGAAAAACTAAGGATTTAGAAAAGTAAAATTAGCAATAAGAAAGTGGCAGAGTGAAACCTGGACAGCAGCTTTGTTAGGAACAGTGAGGCAAAACAACTCTCGTCAAGGTAAGAAAGATGAAATGTAGGGTATCATTAAGATGTCATCTGTACTGTGAGAAAAAGGGAATGAAAAGAATCAAAGGCAATGTTGAGCTGTAAGTCTAAGGTAGAACAGTAGAATTGTCAACAGTGGGAGTGGTTAAGAGAGGATTATTATTTCAGTGAAGAATACCAATGATATTTTTGCCACTTACATACAAGAGTAATCTATTAATAGGCTTTTGGACTGAAAAGTTTCTTGGGCAACTCTTGAAAACTAATCCTACCTGAAGTGATGGAGTTTGCATTTGGGAGAAAGATGTATGATATCAGCTATAATTGGGTAGATTTTGGTTCAACTTTTGGTGTTTATGTAGATTTATGTAGCTAGCGTGTGGACTGCATCAGCTTCAGAGGGAAGAGTGCATATATATAGTGATACAGTTGAATTCTTACTGTCTTGATTTAATCCAGAGCTGGGAATTTTACCACTCACTTCAGTGTGAGCAACATGAAATTCTTAATTTTAAAAGTATCAGAACTATGTTGTTCCCAAAGGCTTTACTGAGTTAAAAGTGAAGAAGTACTTGGAATCACTGGGAGAACAAGGGCCCTAGATGTGTTTTAGGTACCTGGAGTGAAATGGAGAGGGAACAATGAAGAGTTCAAGATAAGGAAGGGGTAACAAGCACACTAATACTCAACAGGTAGAATATTACAGATCCTTTATTTTGTAATATAGCAAAAGTGTTATAGCAAAAGTCAAAGCAGAGAATATAAATGCTGAACAGTTGTCTGTTTTTCATAGAATCTTGATATAAAAGAAGTGGCATTCAGCAAAAAGCTAAATGCTACTTTTTAATATGTTTTTATAGGAATATCTCTGTTTTTTTGTTTTCTGTAAGAAATTGAAACCTGGCCTTTGTCAGATAGAGGCTGCTCATATTCTAGTTCTTGAGACATTGGTTATACTTTTATTGTTTATCCATGAAGTATATATAAAAAACATTTTAACTATAATGGAAAATGTGCTCTAAGATGAACTTGCTGACTTTCATAAATAATGTGCCATGCAGTTCTTACTGGTCACCCACCCTAATGGGATAAAACAACAAATGGGAACAGCACATATCATATACCCCTGTACTTCAGGGTGGTAGTACCAATCCTTTTTTAGTCTTTGCACCATTATTATTCTCCCAACATATTTTCTGCACTGCTTTTCACAGTTACAATCAAACATTCAAAAGTGAACTATGAACTTCTTACCATGTAAATGGACCAGTGAATTTAGGGGATATTTTGTTGGTCTGGGAATGCTGAGACCAAGAGGTCAAGTTTCATCTTTCTCTTTAACTGCAAATACAATTTTTATGCTATTACAAATCTCATTATTGGCAAAGTATCCCAAATGCATGTATTATTGTGTGTTATGCAGATATCTGAAAATACAAGCACAGGAGATGACTGCTAAGATTTTGAGGTTAGAGTGGAAATTCCACTATGAGTATATCTCAGTGTTGGAAGTGGAAATGAAACTAAGGTGTCAGAGTCTGTAATCAAAACCTGTATAAACAAGGTGGGGGGGAGGGGGCAGGGAAAGGTGGAAGAAAATACTCAAGGCTGGGTTCATTTTATTTTTGTGTTTTTAAAACAGAAGGGGAACACCCTGCTGAAAGCTGGAGTTATGATAAGCGGCATGACATATAAAACAAATGAAAGGGATTGAAACCTGTTGTACTTAGGATCTAGAGTTCTGAATATAGATAGCTGATCACCTGCAAAGTCTAGAATTGGGTTAATTTTTTTAAAAAAATCCAGACATAGTTAAATATAACATTTTGTTTGAGTTCAGTGTTTGAAATTTAGAGGACATTTGAAAAGAAATAAATACCTAACAAGAAGAGACAAAGAAAACTGCTTCAGGCAATGTAGACTACAAAAGAATGGACCCAAAGTGTGACAAGGTCAGATCTGCTGCCAGAGGTGCAGAGAATGAAGATGTATGTACCTGTGGTAAGGCTGAAAATGTTTTAAAAAAAAATAAAAATGCACGGACATGAAGACAAGTTTGGCAGCCTCCAACAAGAATATGCTGATTTCAAGCACATAATGGACTTTCTACCTTTCATTAAGCACATAACCTAGGGTATATTTAAAAAAAAAATGAAGTATCTTTATATTCTCTTCTGGTTTCTCAGGCATGTATCAGGATCCTCCTCTGTGAGCAAAACTAAAGCACAATATAAATAATCTTATGGACATATTACAAAATAACTTCATCTCATGAAATAAGTATCTTTAATAGATGATGATCTGTTTATTTGGCTAGCCCTTCATTGGAGAAACATGCATATGTTTCTTCCATTTTTGGCTCAGTTCTGCCCCAAAAGTAAGGGATAATTAAAGTTAACACCTTAAATACATCTTACAAAGCAATATAAGTTATTTTGGTATCACTATCCTACATGTTCATCACAGTGCTTTAAGCATCAGGCTTTGAGTACCTAGAATTTTTAGAGCCATATGTTTGTATCTCAGCAGGACTGACTCATCTTTTCTTCCCTAGGAAGAAAAAACCAACATGTTCCTGACTTCACTTGATAGGGATTTTGGATTTTGGTACCTCAGACTTGTGTCACTGAGATTTTTAAGATTCAGTGGTGTGCTGTTAAAGGATGCTTGGATTATTTCACTCTTACTCAGTACTGTAATATAATAGTACTGGCATTATTTGAAAATGGCAAATACATACTGACAGCTTCTCCAGGGCCTTATCCTCTCAAAATTCAGCTTTTCATTTTAAAGAAACAAAATTCAGTCTCTAACTATTATGTGTGGAAAACCTCAATGATGAAAGAGTTATAGAAGTGGCCACAGCTGTCTCTTTCTTCAGTCTAATCTGTGAATGCATGTAGCTAAATGTCACTGATGCAGGATGGCAACACTACGAAGTACTGTGAGATGTCAGAAACCATACCATATCAGCATATGCCATCCTTGTGTAGCTATAAAGTTTTATCATAGTTCAAATTAGAACTGTATTTCTGCAGTATTATCTGAATAGAAGCTGAGCACAAGATAACAGATGTCTTGTGTAATTCAGTTGTTGTATCAGACTCCTTATCGTCCTAGATACTCTAAATTATATACTGTATAGCAAACATCAAGCTGACTTTGTGCAGTCAGAATCAGCCTGGCATGGAGCTGGTGTGTTGTGTGCCCAACCAGCCTCTTAGTGACACTGTTCATCTGTTCTCTTTATTGTATACTGCCATGAGCAGCATGATGTGTCTGAAGTATCTTTAACCCACTTCCTTTTCCTTACTTGAGCTCTCTTTCACTCACAGTCACTTTCTAAGAATTGTCTTATTTGCAGACTGGACAGGTAGATTATTCTGACTGTGGCAGCTTTACTGGTGCAACTTAAACACCAAAATTGTAAAAGAAAAATATGTATGTTATAAAGAATTTAGAATAAGAGAAAATAAAAATGGGTATGCTGAACAAATGCATTTCAAACAGTAAGTTTCTCTTCCTTGGGAAGATATTTTCTGTAGAGTAATTTTGCAATAGCTATCTTATATTTTATGTATTCTTTGTCTTTTTCCAGAATAAGTTTTCAAAGTATTGAAAAGCTTTTGTTTACTTTAACTAAACTGTTACTGTGTGTAGGAATTAAGACTACTAAATAAAGCGGATCCTCAGGACATGCAAATAGTGTAAGTTCAGTGAATTAAACAATTGCCCAACGGATGTGCTTTTTACAAGATTTCTGACTGTTACTACATGAACAAAGATCAATATTTATTTATGTTGTACAGAAAATTTGAGAAATTATCACTTAATTGAAGAGGAGGATCATTAATGAGATTTGCTTCAATTCGAAGTATTTTTCTGTAGATTCCAATCATTAGTCAGATTGAAGAGGATACCACTAGATTGACACAGAAATTCTTACTTCCTTTTTTTTTACAGAGGAGCATCAACACCAGCTCTTTAGCTGTGGTCAGTAATATGCAGATGTCCCAAGAAATCTTTTAAGAGGAACAATTTGTGCTGAAACTATTCTTGTTCTGGGATTACGGGCTATATTGTATGTGCTTTTCTGGGTTTACTCATGTTTGAAACCTCTGTTCCTTGACTATTAACCCAAGAGAGTCCTGCAGGAGATATTGTACTGCCCAGCTGAGCCACGTATTGGCATCCCACAGTTCCAGGCTACACTATAGTCAGTGGTGCTGACTCCCCTCAGAGATTACTTCACTCCACTGTTAGGCTTTACCCCTGGCAGACAGCCAGCATCAATCGCATTTCAAATGTAGATTAGATACCTTCCTGCTAGGAAGGACATCATGAATCTTTGCTTTTTTGTTTGTCTTGTCCACTCGCTTGTCTTACCACTAGATTTCTGTCAGTAAGAATGTTCTTCCCTTTGTACACAAGTCTTCTTATGCTAACTTGCAAGAGCTGGGTTTCCTTTACTGGTTGGTTTGGCTAAGACACCATTGGCTGAATTTCTTTTGTGAATCCTTTAGAAAGGATATTTGAAAGATTTCAGTCCAGCTGCTCTAACAGAAGGATGCTAGCTAAAACCCTGAACCTACATCATCCTATGAGCACTTTGAAGCAGGACACCTTTAACTCCTATGGGGGGAGATTCAGACTCTTCTTAAATGTTAACGAAATCCTGGCACACTTCCTGGTAAGGAAAAGCAATCAACTTGTTTTATCCAGCAACTCGTCACGGTGCAATGTGATTTTATTTTCATTAGTCTTTAAAAAGAAGGTTATAGATAAGCCACATCATCACTCCTTCAACCTGTCTGTTATTCATGGAAGTCTACTGAGAACTGCTACTTATTCCTTAGTGCTTGCACTTGAGGCTTGTGACGTACTGACAAGAAAGCAGTTTTTCTATATATTACCCAATAAGGAAAAAAACTATGTATGTTCATGTCTTCTGACAGGAACTCTTTTTCACAAAGTCACCTTTAAACCCCAAGATCTTGAGGCAAAAGCACTTGCTTCCTATTTGGATCCTGACAGGGCAGAGACCTGCATGAACTACGACTCCCAGTTTTAGCACGAGCAAGAAATACTGGTTGATGCTAGGGAAACAGGTTTTAGCAGTGATCTGTTGTTTTTAGTCTTATTTCAGAAAGGGAAGAGTGAGAATTTTTCTTGGGTTTCTCTGCATTAATTTTCTCTATAAATAGCTTCATAAACCTGATGATAGCACTGCTGCTAGTGAGTGTGTTGGAACAAACACAGTCACCAATCTTAAAGCAGAGGGCTTCTTATTTGGGACTCGCCCCTGTCAATCACGTCTAATCTCCCCTCAGCACTTCCTGCCCCCCACTGTAATGCTCTTCTACTCTATTTTCCGTTTTCCAGTACCTGAAGTTCATTGATGAATCCCATCACATGTGAGCATGTGCTTGGCTCCTTGCTCTGGGCTCCAGTGTGAGAGGCAATCGGGAAGGTAGCTGAGCGCTGAGTGCCGAGAAGAGGAACTGAGCAGGGAGTTACAGGCATGCTGCCTCCCACGTTGCCAGCACAGTTGGAGAGAAGTGAGGGACAAGAGCAGATGGATGGATTTGGAGGAGGGCACGGTGGAAGAGAGGTCAGGAGAGAGAGAAAGCAAAGCAAGGGAAACAAAATTCGAACTGCCCTCCAGCAGTGTACAGTCTCACTTCAGCACAAGACAAATCTCCCTCAAGTATTCGTCTGGACTTGGCAGCGCTGTAAGTAGTGCTACAAATGGTATCAGTAGCAGTGCATCTTCATGTTAATGCCAATAAGTGTTAGCTAGGCAACCCCGAGGACTGCTGTCCTGGAGCCAAACCAGAAATTTGAAAAACGAATATACTTTCAGCTGTTCCTGGAGTTCATGTCCTGCCTTAGCACATCCATTCTTTCAACAACTGAGATGTTACATATGCCTTGGAAAAGTGCAGTGCCTGGGAGAGGGAGGAGGGAGGGGAAAGTATCCCAGTATCCAATGACCATGACTTTTGCAGAGATTTTTTTAATGTCAGTGGATGAGTTCTGGCTGATAGCTGTGTGAGCCAGCCTTGGGCTTCCTGTTGTTTCCCTGCCATTTGTGTAGCCTCAGTAAGCAGGAACTTTAAGGCAGGAGAGTAACTCCTGGACAGTCCATTTCAGGTTTGTGGGCAGGCTCTGACAGCAGAGATGCTGGGCCAGAATCTGAAAGTTCTTGTAAATAATCCTACGAAAGAAAGGAGTCTGATTTATGGCTCTCTATTAATCTTGTAACGGACAGATGAGCATTTTGTAATGTGCAGGGAAAACAGCATGTCTCCATAAAAGAACTTGAAGATTTGCTAATACACTGATGACAAATCATTGTACCTGCTCGATGCACATATGAAAAAGACCTTGTTTTAATCAACTTCTGAAATTACTCTTGAATTCAATTAATTTGCTAGCACCTCTGTGACAATGCTTACATGAGAAACTGTAAACACACATAATATTGCTTTTCCTCACTGTCACAAGTGTTTATCTATTGTTTTTGAAATGCTTTGAGATATTTAGATAATCATGAAAGATTATTACAGATTTGGTACAATTGATGCAAAAAAAATGTTGAAATGTGTTTGACTATTTTACACAGAAAAGAGGGAAAGGATTTCAAGAGCATTTTCCTGCTGTGAGTCAGGACTGGAGTATCAAGATGAATTTTGCCGGTTTGTTTACATATCCCGGATGATGAATACAAGCCTACAACATTAGGCTGTTTTTCTTTGTTACCTTTCACTGACAGGTTTTCTTCTTAGATCCATAGGGGTATGCAGGGCACAGATTGAAAACACTGACCTAAATGATTTAAGGGATCTAGGGAAGTATTCACCACTGTCTTCTGTTAACTAGTGTCTTATTTTCATTTGTGAGACTACAGCTCACATTTTTAAACTTAGTCCAAAGAGCGTTTTCGTTTATATAATACTTGAAAAGTTGCAATGAAAATTGAAGTAGGATTTTGAAAAGTTTACTACATTGACAATCACTCATTTTGTGTCATGGACAAATGACATCTGAATATCCGGTGGAGTTGGATTTACTGTAGTTCAAACCAAACTAAGAGATCCATCAAAACTGATTAACGAAAGAAACTGATATTTCCAGTATTCTTTACATACCTATCCAGTATTTGCCTCCCTAACTCATTCTCTCCTTCTATTTTCCTGTAATCTTAAATACTCAGTTACAATGAAGCATGCCAGTATTTAGTGACCATTCAATATTTTGGTGATAAGTGAAGCGAAGAAAGATGTTGAATAGAGCAACCTTTTCTGTGCCATTCAGGGTTTGCTTCCCTTTTCTATTAGCCTGAAGAAAGAAAAACATGTATTCATCTTCACTGGTTGCTAACTGTATATAGTCATATGAAAGGTTGTGCAGAAGCCACAAAATGAACATAAAATTAAAGAAATAAAGTACAGATGTCCAAAATGAAGGGCTCTTTTTGGATAGGTCTTAAAGCATGCAAATTTGGGAGCAGGAGAATGGATTGCTAATCCAGCTTTTGTTTTTGTTGTGTGATCTTTTATTAAGCATTTTTTTATGTCTAGGCCATATATTATTTGTGTTCAGTGAGAATTGAATGCTGCTGTCCTAGCTAGGCCAGTCTAAGGAATCTGTAAACTTGAGGCTATCTGGTACAGCATTGCTTTGAACCAAGTAAGTCCTGTTAAGTGGCTAGGCCTGTAAACAGAAGCTCAGCACCATACTAACAGACCTACCCAGTTTTCTTGGCTTGATTTTAATGAAAGTTGGATCAGTCTGAAAGAAGGAACCTAAGAATACTTTTGAATTCCTCACATGAAAGTTTAAGGACAATTATCATCGTCCAACATTATATTTTTCCAGAATGAAAGACAGTGCTGTATGGTAATTATTGCTATTTACAATATATTCAATGCAGTGCCACTCCTATTCTAAACACTGCTGATGTTAGGGCCCTTGTTCTGAAGAGTTTGTTGTCTATAAAACAAGCAATTATAATATGACACTGTTAATTAGAATATATTGAAAAAATGATTTAGGATTGGATTTTTCGGCATAGTGAGATGTCAAGGTTTTATATGGTTAAGGGCACTGAGATTTTAACCCTGCAGAATTTTTATTTTTCCAAGCAGCCATTGTGAGATTTTCCTTTCCCTAGTTTGAAAGCTCTTTGTGAGTTGGATGCTTGAACTGCCTTTCTTCCATGCTTTAAAGAATTGACACTTAGAAATGGCAGTACCTTTCAGAAAAACAGTAAGTAAACGAATTGTATTCAGACCCTCCTCTCTTTCTCACTATACTTTCTTGATTAAAATTAAATTAGCTTGTACATTCTTCTTTTCTATCTTTTTAGGGAGACTAGGTTCAGAATTGCTAGAGTGAAATGACTGAATACCAAAGAGTCTTTCAACAGCCTCACAAAATCCATTGAAAACAAAGAAAAAAGGGGACATGGCATAGCTCAGGGGAATGGTAATTGCATAGACTTTTTAATATTTTACACACTTGTTAAACTAATCAGAACTAGATTAATAAGTAATCCAACCAGTCAAGTTTACCCAGCACCCAATTTCTAGCCATTTAACATCTGCAAGCAGATTGTGATTTTCTTATATTTTTAAAAAACATCAGTCAGAGGTATCACATTATATTGATGCTTTTCCTTCTTTGGTTAAGAGTGTATGGACTTCCTGTCAGCATGGAATATTTAATCAATTTGATATTTACCTTTATGTATAAATTTATGCTACTAACAATCACTTTCTTAAATGAGTATAGAAAATAAGTGAAGTAAAATGCTTATGTCTGGGAAGGTAAAAATGAGAATGAAAGATGATAAAAAGTGAAAAATCAAATCCACTCAACAAGACAAATTAATGTTTTTGTTCCATATTGACCTAAATCCAGTAGAGAGTGACAAAAAGGCATTATTGTTGGAAGGCTTTTTGCTTTCTCTGTAGCTAACTCATGTTTAGTTTAGGTCCTGATCTTTACATCAATATTCTTAGGGCATGATTGCAATGCACTGATGACTTCTTCACCGAAATCCATATCCAATCCATAACAGGTGAGAGTCAAAGGAAAAGTGCTGAACAATACAGCCTGAGTTGTGTCCTCATCTTTATTGCCTCTGTGCAGACTGTCTGTGGTGGATTGACCTTGGCTGGCTACAAGATGCCCCAGCCACGCTCTCACTCCTCTTCAACAGGAAAAGGGTAGAAAATAAGATGGAAAAGTTTATGGGTAGAGATAATGACAGGGAGATCACTTAGTAATTGCCTTCATGGGAAAACTGGACTCAATTTGGTGAAAAATAATTTAATTTATTGCCGATTAAAATAGATTTGGGTGGCGAGAAACAAACACAAAGTTTTAAACACCTTGCTAGTCCTTTATTTTTTCCTAGGCCCAATCTTACTATTTCCTTCCTGATTTCTTTTCCTTGTCCTCACCCCGCACGATGCAGGGTGGATGGGCAATGAGGGCTTGCGGTGAGTTCATAACAGTTCCTCTAGGCTGCACTTTCCTCCTCATGCTTTTCTCTTACTCTAGAATGGGTTCTTCCTATGGACTGCAGTCCTTTAGGATAAACCTGCTCCAGCGTGGTCTATCTACAGACAACAGTCCTCCAGGAAATATCAGCCTGTTCTGGTCTGGGATCCTCCGAATGCTGCAGTGTGGATACCTGCTCTGGTGTGGTCCTTTCCATGGGCTGCAGGGAAATACCTGCTCTGCCATGGTCTCTTCCAAAACTCACACAGGCTGCAGGATAATATCTCCAACAACTCCTGGAGCACCTCTTTCTCTTTCATCACAGACCTTGGTGTCTTCAGGATAGTTTTTCAGTCTTTTCCTCTTTCCTCACTGCCTGCGCAACATTTTTTCCTTTCTAAACTCTGCTTTCACAGAGGTGCTACCAGCTTCACTAATGGGTTCAGCTATGTCCTGTGGTGGTTCGTTTGGAGTCAGCAGGAGCTGGATGTGTCTGGCATAGGGCAGCTTCTGGTCTTCTCCCACAGAGACCACCAATGTAGCCACCCTGCTATAAACACCTTGCCACCTAAACCAAATACACTATCATGGAGACCAGATAGCCAGGTGCTTGATTTCCGTCAGGCTGCACAATTAAGTGGAAGCAGTGATACTCTGATAGGGATGGACAGTAGAAATAGCAGAAGATTCTCACAAGATTTGTCTTTTGGAAGAAGCTGCTATCAAATAGGAGTGACAGTGTCCTTCAGTAGAAGGCAAGACTCATTCTGATGAAATACTGGGTAGCTAAGTTTCCTGTCTGGCACTAAAGAAGCTCTCCAGGAATACAAAAGAGACTGAAGTGCCCCTTAGTTCTGATCTCCAGTGCATCAGCATTACTAGTCTGTGAAGACTCTCATACTTGTGAAGCTCTTTCTACAGAAAGAGACACCTTTGCTCAGACCACACTGATTTTTTAATTTCTACCATGTTTCAATTTAGGCTGTATAAGATTTCTTATTTTTGCCTAAACTATAGTTTTCTAATGAAGAAGAATGAAAGCCACATTATAAAGCATTGTTTTTTGTTTTCTTCCGTCAACTGCAATCCAAATCAATTAAGCAGTTGGGGTATTCCAAGAGCTATTAATTAGTATGTTTCAATTAGAACTGATGAAGCGGAATTATGTAGATTTTTTTTGAAACTTACTGAGAATCGTAATTTCAAGCAGTAGCTGGGAAAGTATGAGAAATCATATGAAAATTGCAGAAACTTTTTTATATGACATTTTCCCCAAAGCTGCTGCCAGGGATGACAAAGCTAGGGTTAGACGTAATTCCCTCTGGTATATATGACTGACATTTTTCTCCCCACCAACAGAAAGAACTCAGTGTATTAACTTTTTCTGCATTCTGCTAGCATTATCCTATAATAAGAAGCAAATGGTGACTTTATTCCTTATGCAGTTTTGTAAGCTAACATATTCCTCCCTTCTCCTCACCCAGCTCTGGGAAAGGAGCATTTGGGAGCAATCAGTGCTACTTTATTTCTAACAGCACATTCAATCTTTCTGGTTTAATGTATGCTGTCCTTTCTGCCTTTACCTGTCTCTTTCCGTACTTCATGGAATGCCTTGCCGCTGATAACTGCATTTGCAGCAGACTGCTGAGATGTTGCTGAAGTCAGCAGCGCTAATACTGCATTAGAGAACTCACTTCAGGGAAAACAACGTTAGATTTAACCAGTGGGGCACTGCTGCAGTGAGAAGCTATATGCTTAGAGGCATTCTGTGCATTTTCCAAACAGACAATGTGTCAAGCTTTGTTTTTGTGAACAGTATATGTAATAGTAATGCTTCACGCTTCAATAGTAGTTTGCAGCAAAATAGTACAAACAGTGGGGTGTTTCCCCTTGTGTGGTAAGCTCAAAATGAGTTTCATTGCTCAAGTCATGTGGTTGAACACCTTGGGGATATGCAGAGGGACCAGGGCCAAACTGATGTAAAACGTCAGCGCTGAGAGCGCTTTTCTTGATCCATGTCTGTATGGATCCTGTGGTCCCCAGACAGCAGTGCTTATTATTATGCCTCAATCCAGAACAACAGCCACAGGGATACTAGTGTTCTGCCCCAAATGTAATCGTAGCCTGCAGGCAGGGCTTTCTCTCCCATTTCTTGATCACAGCTCAAATGTCACCTGTTAATTAGCCCACATCATGCAAAGATGTTGCACAAACACAATGGCAGACACAATCATTGTCTACTGGGATTTTTGCTCTAAAAGCCAGACTTTCTAAACCAGCGTCAGATTTTTGAGTGCCCAGTCTGTAAAAATCCAGCATTCATTGTATTGGTTAAATGGATGCTCTCTGCTTTACAAAACTGTTAAAACCCTACAACAGACAGAGATGAAGAATGGGGGTGGGGAGGGCACTGGAACAGCAAGCGAAACAGGTGGTGGAAATGATTAGCCATGTCCTCATAATGCAAAATTTTAATGGATTAATGATTTTTCCATGATACACAGACAGAAACTTCCATGTTTCATTACTTCCATCATGCATATAGCAACCACTCATTTCCTGTTGGACATACAAATTCACTTCATCCATAAATCCACATGCATTTTCTGTTCATAATGTATTGTCACAGTTTAGCACCAGCCTGGCCAATTTCAGCAGCTAAAACCAAGTGGCTGGATTCCCAATTCCCTTCCCCTCACCCCCAAGGAAAGGGGAAAGGGAAATGAGAGGAAAAAGACTTGTAGTTTGGAAAGTAAAACTAGAGCTTTAATGAAATAATAATAATAACAATAATAATAATAGCAGTAATAATAATAACAATAACAACAACACTAAGAATAATAACAAGAATAGCAACAACAAATGTATACAAACATGAAATCGCACCCCCACTCCCATTCTTCATCTCTGTCTGAAAGGGTCTGAGACTAGGAGGGAGTTGGACCCAGGAACTGGATTCAGGAACACATGGATCCAAGATCAGAGGCAAACAGACAGACAAGGTCCTCACTGGATGTCAGCTGTCAAAGAGGAGAGAGACACCATTGTGATCTCTCAGTTTTATACAAAGTATGACGTATATGGCATGGAATATCCTGTTGGTCAGTTTGGGGTCACCTGTCCTGTCTGCCCCCTCCCTGCAGGTGTGACCTTTTTTCTCCTCTTTACTTACGACATTCCACCAGCTCAACAATGACCTTGGTTACTACAGAAATAAGTATAAGCATTGGCCTTTCTGCATACCAATGCCCAGTGTTACCACTTCTAGGCAGAAACACTGTGTGAAGAACATGCGGTTAACTTTCAGAACACTAGACAAGACCTAGCTGAAGTCAGAAAACTGGTTCTACTTTAGCTTAAACCACAACATTCCACCCCTTATTCCATACCATTTTACATCATTCTCAGGTGATTACTACTTATCTCTTCAAATATACATATGTATACATATAGATTGCTGATTCATGATTTATCCATGCAGAAGTTTGTTAAGTTCATGATTATGGGTGTCCATCCATTGTAGCAAGGAGAATGGTGTGAGGATTCATTGCAGTTTGTGTCCATGGGCTGCAACATAGACATGTCAACCTCAAGAAGGTCGCTGGACGCCACATGACGCAGCTAGCTCTTTAACCTTAAAAACTTAGTAAACACTATCAGTAACAGGTTAAGATTGAGAATTCTCAATCAGAATCAGATTTCCTTGAGGTACATATTGAACTTCACCATCTTCCAGCATTAGCTGCCAAGCATGTCCAGGCCCTTGAGCAAAAGCAATCCCACAAATGGGTTTGCCTTTGCGTGAAGCAGAAACCCAGTCTTCCCCAGCAAATTCTTTTCTCACACCATAGGTACTTTATCCCCTTCTGCTGTGTGTGGAAGGTCTGATTGAGCAGGACCAGCTCAATTGGAAGAGCCTCTGGTGTTAACTAACCAGGTGACATCTGCTAAATGCTTACCCCAATTTTTAAATGTACTACCCCTCCATTGCTTTCAGGGTAGTTTTTAATAGCCCATTGTATCCCTCAGTTTTCCGTGAGGCTGGTGCACGATATGGAATATGATATATCCATTAAATACTATGTTCTTTGGCCCAGGTATCTATGAGACTGCTTTTGAAATGAGCACCACTGAGTGACTCAGTTCTTTCTGGAGCTCCGGGTCTCCATAAAACTTGCTTTTCAAGGCCTAGAATAGTGTTACAGGCTCTGGCAGGGGGTACAGGATACATTTTCAGCCATCTGGTGGTGGTTTCCACCATTGTAAGAAGGTAACGCTTACCCTGGTGGGTTTTAGGGAGTGTGATGTAGTCATTTTGCCAGGCCTCCCCATATTTATATTTCAGCCATCATCCCCCATGCATCAGATGTGTCAAGAATGGTCTATTATACTCTTATTAAAATGTACATACATTCCTATGTGCTCATGTAACACAGGAATATGAAAGAAAATAAAATACTACATCAGACATTTCATTAAACCTGACATATTTTTTCAAGGATAAAAATTGTGGCAGCAGTATCAGAGTGTGCTAATTTGAAAAAAATAATTGGTTTTGGTCTAAACCAGTCAGGAAATACTGGTTTCTTTGGTATCTCCTATGCTCTTGGCATACTGGATAAGATAGTTGGCAGGATATCGGTCTGTGGCCAATCCACGTGCGTTATGAACACCCCAGCTGGCGACAAAGAACCATGTAGTCAGCCGCTCACTCCTCTGCCTTTGGGGGAGGAAAATCAAAATCAACAAAGGCAAACCTCATGATTAGAGATGAAGACAGGAAGGGATCACTTCTGTCACAGGCAAACCAGACTCAGCTTTGGGAAAAAAACAAATTAGTTTGTTACCAATCAAACTGAGAAACAACCCCAAATTCCAAAAATAACACCTCCCTCCCACCCTTCCCTTCTTCACAGGCCTAACTTTTACTCCAGATTTTCTCTGCCTCCTCCTCTCACCAATAGTGCAGGAGGACCAGAAATGTGGGTTGTGGCCAGTTCATCACATGTTGGCTCTGACACACTTTCCTCCTCAGGGGGAGGACTCCTCACACTCTTCACGTGCTTCAGCATGAGGTCCCTCCCACAAGAGACAGTTCTTCATAAACTCATGGCCTTCTTCAGCACTTCCACCTGCTCCACTGTGGGGTTCTCCTCGCAGCATTTTGGCATAGTTGAAGCAGTCCTTTGGTGGCTGTACTTTGAACCTCTCTGTCTGGAAATTTTGCCTTTAAATTAGAACTATTTTCACAGAGTTATTAACAGGTTACCTAGCTCACCCTGCTGCTGTAAAGCAGGGGCAAGTATACCTAAATATTTCTGGCAGAATTTAGTCTAACCTGTTCTTAGAAACACCAGTCTCTAAAGCAAAGTATTCCTGCAGTAATAAAGGACAATTTTTGACCTGAAGCCATGTCATTACAGCATTTTGCTTTAGGATAGAATATTTCAGTTGCAGGGAACCTATAACAGTCAGCTAGTCCAATTGCCATCTACTTCAGTTGGGGTAAACTTTGCCCCAGTCTTCTTGACAGTAAGTGAAAGTTTTAGTTACTGAATTCTTGTCAATATTAACAGGAATCTTCAGTATTAATGCTCCTCACATGTCAGTGGGAGGCCTGTCTGTGTTTATCAGTACATCAAATGCAAGTAGTCCAATGCTCTTGGAGGTGAACAATCATACAAATCTTAACTGCATTTGCTTTATTTTGAAGCTTACCAAAACTAACTAACTTGAAAAGAACTAATCTTTATTTCTCCACTGGTATCCTCTTATTGAGGTAAGGTCTGTGTTGAAATACTGGTGTATTCCTTTCAGGGTATCTGTTCCTTTGAGGTCACCTGTCTATGAATTTAGTGCATACATGTGAATGGGGATTCATGATTGCTTTCAGTGAGGCAGATTGAATCGTCTTTGAGATGACTTAACAAACACACACGGATGAGACTCTGTTCTGGGAAAAGCCTGTTCTGACAGCAGCTTGTTTTGAGAAAACATGCATAAATAAAGCAGGGTTTGTGCCATATTTATTGTAAACATATTCTCTTCTCTTTCATTCTATGTTTGTCCTAAACGATAGTATATCTCTACAAATGCAAGGATGTAGTCCTTTCTTTTCTTAAACTGTTTGTATACCTCTGCGTGCTGTTGAATTGCCACTGTAGTCTATCCTTTGATTTTAGTAAAACTACTTGTTAAACTTCTGGAAGTTTATATAGATTTTCTGTTCATATGTTAAAAAATTGTACAGATGTGGATACTTATAGGACACTCATGTTAGAAAAGTAAGCACCATCGTATCTTTTTCTGGTTGATGAAACCATGGTTTAAAGGCAAATGGTAGCTCTTTTCTGAGAGCACAGGTTCATGGATGCAGAGTTTCAATTAGAAATTTGGACTCCTGACTTCTTACCATGTGCTCAGGTCACTAACCCTACTATCTTGTTGCAAAGAGTGAGAGAGTTGATAGATGGAGTATCTAAACTGTTTTTACAATTCCTAACTGCTGCTCAAAATCTAAACATCTCTGTGGTATTGACTACAGTTATTCCTTCTGCATCAACTTTGTAAGAAGTCCATCTCTGTTATACATCAGTTGCTCAGCTAGCTGCTTTAGTAGAGTCTTCCTGTGTGTCAATTTATATCATATAAACAGTGTAGATCAGCATTCCTGCATACACTTAGGATAGCTATTACTAATAGCAGAAAATGAAAGACTTTACACAGTTCTTCTTAGGAAAAGTATTATCTTTTCTTTTAGAGACAACCAAACCAAGCTTCGTAATCCATTGAGCTGTTTAAGTGACACAATATTTAGAAGAATGTTTTATATTCCCTACCTGGAACTTCCCATCTTGTTATTAAATCAGTATATTTTCTTTTGAAGGTAGAATCAAACAGGCCATGATTTTACTCTAAAGCTGTTATTAACACTTTTCCAGAAATACAATTTGAATAAGAAACAGCATTTATACTAGCAGAGAGGAAAAGAAAAAGCTGATTTAACTACCAGCTCTTTACTTCCTTCCTTTTGACTTTTCATTTGTGTGATATCAAAGTCGGGCATCTCTCTCCCTTGAAGGACTCACCCAGGCTACACTGGACTACGCCAGTCATACTAAGGTAGGTAAGTGTTTCAAAATAATGTAGCATGCTGTTTCTGTCATATCAATTCTTTTCTCTTCTTACCATATGAGTCCTGGATCTTGAGACTACTTTTGCTGAGTAATCTCAAGTGGGTAAAATCAGTCCTCAGGCTCGCAGATTTTGTGTTGATTCACAATACACAAAGTAGTTATGGGCTCTGACTAATGTAAATTCATGGAATCCCATGGAATCCATGAAAGAAGTTATGTTATACTGATTTACAGCAGCTGAGCCACTTCTGGGAATACTCCAATTTATTTAGTTCAGTGAAGAGGCATCATGACTCAGACTTAAGCTATTTGCCTATAGAGGAGGGGAAGTTCTAACTGTTTCACACAACTTCTCTATTTAACATTTCTTCTGAATAATTTTCTGATATTTCCTTCTGAAACTCACTGTACCTATTACAATAATCCTTTCCTTTCAGGAGACTTAGAGAATCAAATAATTACCTCTTTTAAAATAAAGAGTAACTTCTTTCTAATACTTCTAATAATTCTTTTTCTTCTCCCTATTGTGACTTCAAGTTGCTAGAACTTATATAAAATATACATGGAGGTAAGAGAAATTATCCTTTTAAGGTTGATTACATTCCATCCTGAGTGGTAAGTGTTGGGAACAATAATGACCTTTTCAGATCAAACTGCGTGGCTATGCCACAGGGTGTCACAAAACTGAGGTGCAAACAAAGGGGATCAGCCACAGAGGCTTTTCCTCTGTTCCTGGATCCTTTCTAATCTATTTAGTAACTGGAGTCTCCAAGTCACATATGAAAAGAAATATTAACTGTAAATGTAAAGCAATTATAGATGTCTGTATTTTATTAGTTAGCATGTAAGCTGGAAGATTTATCTTAAATGTAATGCTTCACTGATGTATTGCTTCTATGAAAACATGGTTGTACTAAAAAGCTGATATCTTAAGTTACTCAGTATCATAAAATGGTTTCTATTGGAAAAGAGTTGTAGCCCACTTAAGACTCAAGGTGTAATTGCGTTGTATGTTCAAATTGTATTGAATCAGTTAATTGTGCCACTCTGATCAGACTTTGTAAATCCTTCTGCTTTAATTTCTGAGCAAAACAGCAAAGACACTTTTGAAATAAGTTCAGAGAATGCACCTGAAGTGACTGTGTTTTAACTGTAATCTGATTTAGGTCTGGTATGAAATAAATCAATCTGATTTAAAAGAAATTACAGGCCAGTGACAGCTGCACCGTGGTAAGATTACAGTAGGGATTTGGTTTAAAATGATTCCAGCATCTTTTAAGCCTGCATGTGGTACCATTATACCAGTGGATGATGAGGAACCTGTCTTCATCCTGCCATTGTTAACACTTGTAACAGAGAGTGGGAAAGTGTGATGCTGAGACACCTGAATTAATTGGGTGTGTGCCCGATTTGATTTGGATGACTTGGTAGCATGACACAGTGGTCGGGCTGATAAGTCATGGCTTATTAGCTCTGATATACTGGTAGAGTCACGTGGGCTATAGAATGTTTCAGTCTCATGCTGGGAGGTCCATCAATTTTCTTGGTATGTGAGTGACTTTGACCTCAGATATCTAATATGCCAAAATCTGTGAAACTTCCAGGCTTTAAGAATATTTTCAGAAATTACAGGTTTGTGAATCCTTGTAGATAATACGGGCCTGCTTATATTGGTGAGCCAGACACCATTGTGGTTTCCAAAGCATTTTCTGTTTCTGTCAATGCTAGGCCAGGTAGCGATCACTGATCATTACCAGTTTGATTTCCTAGCACTATTATTAGTCCCTCAGCACCTGCCACCTTGTGTAATTTATATCCTAACTAGGCAAATTTTTCATGTTCTTATTGAATAAATAGTTTTCTTCATACTTCTAAATTTTTTTGCATATCAAACTCACCTGTCCAGTTCTAGAGGTAATGAGTGAAAAAACCCCTTCAGGTAGTTTATGTATAAATTTACAAAGAACACGTAGAGCCTTCCAGCTAAGAATAATGGCATCTGTATGAGTAAAATGGCTTATGCGAGAGTCTTCAAAATGGATTTAGGAAAGTTGTGTATGAAGATCAGGGTCATACCCTTAGTGATTTGATTTTGAATAAGCTTTTTATACTTTGTGTTTCAGTGGCTGTTCCCTCACCAGTGCCAGCTTGTGAACCCGAGCCCAAACCTAACGGGCTTTACCAAGCTCCGCGACTCTCCATTTCCTCCCGGGCCACTGTTGTTGCTACCATGGAAGCCCCTTCTCAAGGCCTACAGACAGTAATGAAGTGGAAAACAGTGGTGGCCATCTTTGTCGTGGTGGTGGTTTACCTGGTGACTGGAGGACTTGTCTTCCGTGCCCTGGAGCAGCCCTTTGAAAGCAGGCAGAAGAACACAATCGCATTAGAGAAGGCTGACTTTCTCCGGGAGCACGTTTGTGTAACCCAGCTAGAGCTGGAGACGCTGATTCAGGTAGGCCATATAAAGAAGACTTTATTTCTTGGGAGTTAGGATAAATGGCTTGGTAGTTCATTAATCAGCTGAGTAGGTGGGGGACGAAGTTTTTCACAGAGCCCTCTGAATGGGCAGTGTGAAGAGCAGGCTCTTTCCCAGTAATTTTAAAGTCCAGGAAACCAAGCAATGTCTCCAAAATATTGTAAATAGAGATTGAATGTCCACTAGAATAATGAAAGTTCTGTGCAGAGAAAATCAGAACTTAATATCTGGAAGAAATTTTTGTGAGATGTGACAGATTTGCAAGACATTTGCCCGTCATCTCTGTAATTATTCAAATGATATTAAGTTCTTAATTCTTCCTCAAAAATTAAACACAACATTAATGACAGCAAACAGAAAATTATAGGGTATTTTGAAATAAATATTCAACCAAGAATTCTGAACTTACTGGTATATTAATTTAGAGGTTTACTACTGCAATTTTAGGTAAATGAATGATGATGAAGTATACAATTAAAAATAGAAAATAATTGTCATTAAGAACTACAGAATTTTTAGTCTGGTTTATTAGGCAAAGCTTTAGAATCAATTTTGAAGAAAACAAGTATCAGGTATGTAAGGATAAATGGAAAATGGAATAATATACAAGAAGGGATAGAATCATAGAATCATCTTGTTGGAAAAGGCCTCTGAGATCATCAAGTCCAACCGTACCTGTCCCCTTACTAAACCATGTCCCTAAGAAACTCATCTACCCATCTTTTAAACACCTCCAGGGATGGCGACTCCACCACCTCCCTGGGCAGCCTGTTCCAATGCCTGACCACCCTTTCAGTGAAGAAATTTTTCCTAATGTCCAGTCTAAACCTCCCCTGGTGCAACTTGCGGCCATTTCCTCTTGTCCTATCGCTGTCACTTGCAAGACGAGACGAGCACCCACCCTGCCACAGCCTCCTTTCAGATAGTTATTGACAGTGATTAGGTCTCCCCTCAGCTTACTTTTTTCCAGGCTAAACAGCCTCAGTTCCCTCAGTCTTTCCTTGTAGGGCTTGTTCTCCAGCCCCTTGCCAGCCTTGTTGCCCTTCTCTGCACATGCTCCAGAACCTCAAATGTTCTTTTCGCAGCGAGGGGCCCAGCGTTATCTTTCATGATCAAAACTCTAGAGAAGGAACATATTACAGCTCTTACAAGACTTTACAGTAAAGTATTTTCTGGGATCCCATGTAGAAATCTCAGTTAGCCTGGAGAAAATAGAGATTAATAAGAAATGTGAGATACCTAAGGAATATATTCTGAAGCTGAACTTCAGCTTCATAATTCAGACCTGAATCTGTGTCTAAACCTTCCAAGAGCATAAAGTGTTTCCCTTGGAGGTGTTGCACCAGAGCTCTGTTGTGATTTCAGGCTTTTTGAAAGAACACAGGGCTGTCCCCTGGATTCTGGTGTCCATGCACCCAACTTTGTAATAAAACCCTTTCTATAAGTGAATCAAATTTATAAATTTAGTATTTCTTTCAAGAAGCTGTTCCAGTATCTCATTGCTGTGATGGAAAAAGCATTCTACTTTTCAGCCTAAACTTGTTCAGTTTCTTTCCACAGAAAACGCCCTATTGCTTAATTGACTCCTCTCTTTTGCCCCCACAGATAGACAGTTGTGCTTTCTGCTTCTCCTAAGCAAAACAAATTCTTCCTGTTTCTTTGCATATATATGTGAGGTCTCCCTGCTTAGTCTCTGTGTTCACAGCAGACAGGCCAGTTCTGAGTCAGAAGCTGTGTCCCTGTACCTTTGGCAGTCTGGTACAGTAGCTAACCTGCTTCAGCACTAAGTGGTATTGTGCTGGTGTGACTACACAGCTTTGGGATCAGAGCTGGCTTTGATCACATCCTTCATCTGTCTGCAAAAGACAAATGAACATGTTTGGTTGGCTGGATGAACTCTGTTCAGGGATATTGCTTCAGACATGTTTCTCATGGCAGTATTGCATAGATCTGTATTTCTCTCAACTCCTTAGGTATAATGTGTTCTGGCTGATTAAAAGTTTAAAAAACCCCACAAAAATCAAGAAGTTTATATTCCTGTCAGGAGGATGTCACAATTAAAACATACTGAAAATGCTTTCTTTTCTAGCAGAAAGCAGAACACATGATATGTGCAACAAGCAAAGTGCCTCAATAGACTCCTGCTCACCAACTGCAGTACCAAGATTTCTAAATAGCTCCTGTTCTCTGGCTTAATCTGTGCCCCAGTTTTAATTCTTTATTTTACACAATATTTTCTTTCTTTCACCTCAGAAGTGGTGACGCCAAAATCAAACCAAGCATATTGTCATTAGAAGGCAGATAATCTGAACAAATCTTATCATCTCCTGAGATTTCAGTGTGTCCTCAGGTATTACACTGAGTAGCTGCAAATCATTTTGCAAAAGTAAATTAAATGGGTTTAGCATTTTAAGGCCAAGACCAAGTCATGTGAAATACTGAAACAAATTTGTCAATAAATTATAAGTTCTTTTGGATTCTTCTGGGGGTGAAATTGGCTCCAGGGACGTAGATGGGTATGCTGATACAGAAACTCTCGTTGTAATTGACTTGCACAGAAGAACAGTGAACCACTGCTTGAAGATAATGTCATGGGGTTAATGTGCTTTCATGCCTTCATGTCAATGATCTCAGAAGTGACATCTCCCTGGCTGGCACAATTCATTTCTGCATTGCACCAAATGCTGCATCTGCTTTTACAAATGTGATTTCAAACTGATGTGGCAACCTCCATGGGTCCTGGTTGCTGTGCTGTGTGCAGTCAGCACCTGGTTACTGTTAAGGAAGCTATTTATAATTATGTTATAATTAATGACTACCTGAAAGCCTTTAGATGAACACAGCTCATACTCTCTAGAATGACTGTTGATTCACTTCTGTGCTTTGGAAAATATGGAAAAAATTCAAAAAGAGACATCTTGGAACTGTCTTGTATCCCTTTACTGTGGTTGTGGCTCTGCAACAATATTTTAATGAGAAAAGGAAAGGAGCATCATGGTCTTTACAAGGCTAATGATGGAAAAAATAACCCCTTACCTACATATCAGTCTTTCAAAGGATTCTCTTTTGGAAAACCTATAAGGAAGGTGTACAGAATTGTACAAGAAAGCTGGTAAAATTTAGTGTGGATGAGATATCCTTTTCAACTTGATCTCTAGTAACCTATTGCAGATATTAACAGTGGTAGCACAAAAGTGAGTTACTAAGTCCAGATTGAAGTTCGTTCATAGACTTCAGAATGAATGTAGTGAGGAAAGTAGTGCAAATATCTAGGAAGATTCAAAATATTTTAATTTTGTATTTATCTCTAAAGTATTTTAATTTTGTATTTATCTCTTGGCTTTTAGTTCAGGTCTGTCTAATATTAACACAACAACAGATATTTTTTTCTTAACAATTGCAAGTATTTCACAGTGCGGTCTATATTGTCCAAAGTTGCCTGAAGTGGAAGTTATTAAACTTACATTTTTAAAGCCCATTTTAAAGACATTTGTTACAGTGAAGCAAGTTCATTATTTAATGAACTTGATCTACAACTTGGCACAATGGTAAATATCAATCTGAGAAAATAACAGAATCATTGCTCTATCTCAACAATTGAGTTTTCAGATTAAGAGAGAAGTAAAATCTAGAATATGCTAAAAGACCGTGAAACTTTGGGTGCTTCAACTACATTTAGCTATATTGTACCCATTTGAACAAATAGTAGGACTCAAATGACTCAACATACGGTTGAAAATAAAAGTAACATTGGTAGTTACACCTGCTGACATATTACAAAGCTTTTTTTTGTTATATGTCATAGCATAAGCTTATTAGTAGCTGGGATCAAAAATAAGTCATCTTGCCTGTTTAATAATGCATGCTTAAGAGTGTATAATGGGGAGGTTATATCTGTCATTAAGGGAGGCAGGCAGGAAGACCATTGATGTGTTTTGGCGAAGTAATTCATATGGACCTGATAAGAGTATTCATATTCTCTTTCCGTGTAACCTGTGCACTGTATATTAGTTAAAACTTTTGTAGAGACCCCATTGTGCATTCTTAATGATCACTGCATGATGACATAAGATAGAGTGGCTTGCTACTGTGAGAAGTTGGGTCATTGGTGGGCTGCTTTCTTCTTTTTCCTTCAGGGTTTAATTTAATAGTGTGGGTGATTATAGCATAAAAAAAAATCATCCATCTGGGAATTAAATCCTATTATCAATGCCCACTAATGACTACAGCAACTCATTAGATTTAGCCTGTAAGCTGAAAAGGAAGCAGATCTGGAAAGAAGCTAGTCAAGCTTTACTGGCTAATTATGTTAGTAAGAGTTCATATTTTGGATAGGCATTTCTGATGAGTGTTCTAAACTACTCTTTTTGTTAAGGTAAGCAAGAAAGGTAACATCCTGTAAAGATGTTTCAGTTTTCAGTGGCTTTACATGTTCACTAGTGTCATAAGTCAGCTTGTCTTTTCAGGGTGTTTCCTTGTAAAATGAAGAAAACTTGGATGGCTTTCATGTGCTAAAAGAAAGCTCTAGATGGAGCAGAACCCCCCCTGTATTTTGAGTTAACTATGGGGAAGACTTGCCTGTTACTGAGAACAAGGAAACACTATCTGAATTGTGAAGAAAATCAATGGTAAATATCTGATTATTGAACATTTTTCCTGTGTCTCTGTAGGGTGTCTTCGATATGTCTCAACTTCCCTTCTGCCTTTTATCTTTATATTACCTTATTCCCCCTAAAAGGATATGAAAAAAGAATTCAAGATCTTTCAGAACCTGACTAAGTTGGTGCAGGCACCCTATTTGTAACTTCAGTTCAGAGATACTCCAGTTGTACAGGAGACAGACTGAGCTTAGAATGCTGCAGAGGTATACAGCTATCTTGTAGTTATATTGCTTCCAGAACTTAGTTAAGAAGTTTGCAGGGAGCTAAGCCCTCTAGACTCACATCTCTATCCATGTCACTTGTTGAATGCTCTATCTCTCCTCGAACATTATACACGCATAACAATCAAGTCACTACAAGTGTTGGTATATTGCTATCTGGCTGATTGTCACCTAAAGACCTTTATGAAATATTTAAAGGGTGGGCTTTTGATTAAACCTGAACCAAAATTGCTGGCCTTTGTTCTTCAGAAATCCTGTTTTGGAAAATTCAATAAAAGGAACGTATAAATTAAGAGGACTTCTCAATATCGGGGTGGTGAGAAGAAGTAGAGAGGTAAGGAATATAGAGAAAAGTTATTAAGAAAATAGTATTTAAAAGCTGGTTGCTAATGAGAAGCATCCTAATAATTGTAAAAGAGAAACATCAGAGCACTAAAGGCGACTGAAAACTTTTTGTATACTTGATAGGAATCTTCTTGGCAAATAATTCTAAAGGGAGATAATCATTATTGGATTAGCATGATCCCTGGAGAGGAATTAATGGTGGGCACAGTGAGGACCATGCACCCCAGGAGACAGGGGGCTGGCAGCTGTGGACCTCACCACCGCCAGCCAGGGTGCATGGCTGGGAAGGGTCAGGCAGGGACATCCCCTAGCCCAGACTTCTTCAGCCACTTCTCTGGGGACAGGGACATGCTGAGGCTGGGCCAGGCCATCAGCCCATGGGTTGAGCCCCAGCTTGGTGAAGCCTGTGGCTGGACAGGGCAGGGCTGTGGGGAGCTGGATCCCGACACTTGTACAGTGCTCCTAGGGCACAAACTGAAATGGTGAAACCCCAGTAGTTTCTATTTAGTATCAGAATTATGTAATTGATTTTATCCACAGAAAGGTATACTGTTTTGATCTTATGTTGTGAAGGGGAAAATCTTGCACCTGATGAAATAAATTAGTACTCACTATACCTTTCTTTGGACTTTGAGTGCTGTGTGTTAAAAACTAGGCAGCCCAGGATGGGCTCATGCCTCGTGCCCTTTAAATATTTCTGCCTGAATATCAACAGATGGAATTAAGAAATCCTATTCAAGACTGAGATGGAGTCTGGGCTGCACTCTCTTTGGGAATACAAGATTCAGTCATCCCAGTATCGCCACATATCCTGTGCTTTTGCTGTGGGGTTTGCCTTCAGTTCCGTGAAGATTCACCAGACCACATCTTCTTGGTTACAGAGAGATTGTAGTGTGTTAATACCAAAAGGACTGAGAGTAAAATAACATCTATACAAAGATAAAAAACGAAGCTGAAAATTGTGTTCAGGAATGTATATTTAAAAAAAAATAGTATTGAATACTTGGGTTTACTTTGGTAGTTTTATCCTTCACTCCTATCTGCCTATCAGCTTTAGGACACAGCTGTTACTGAAACAGCAAGAAAGAAAATTTCAGGGCTTTGTTTGAGGTATTCAAAGCTATTGCCTTCCCTGAATGGGTGGCAATTTCAAAAGATAAATTACTGTAGATAAATAATTATTTATTAAAGTAGAATGCTTTTTGGATGGATTAAAAATATTGAAAAAATGTTGTGCACTGCGCATGTAACTCCTCTTGAGAAGGAAGAAGGGATCAGGAAAGGAGCAAGTTTGAAACAGCTGTGGGTACTTTGATGATCTGTTACTCTTGATGATACTTTAGCTACAGACCCACCTGAAACTACTAGTTTAAATTTTCTTTAATGTGGAACACTTACCAACAGGGTGGTTAGCACTCTGGAAATTGGTTCTCTCCAAGATAACCTGAGGATGTAGCTCTTCAGGTGAGACTGCAAAGCCTATCTGAAGTTTCACAGATGGGCTGTGTGATCTGGGAGAGTCTTGCCAGTGATCATGTCCTTGTATGAATTTTGTGTCAGTCTTCATCTAGCAGAATACTTTTCTGAAGATGGACTTACAGTAGTGGGGCATCCTTTACTCATCGCATGACCTGAAATTGTTTATTTAAGTGTTGCTAACTACGGAGTTGTTCTCCTCTTCCTGATCCCTTTCTGTCCTCCACCACTGTATGCAAAATACTTTGTATTGAGAGATAGCATTGGGATAGTTGGATATTTATAAATGAATGATGTAAGTCAAGCTTTAAAGAAAAAATGGATTTGTTCTGGATAAGAAGGGAGCCCGAGAAGTTCAGGGCTACCTAAGGCAACAGGACTCCACTTCAGAGGTTAGTGCTTGGCTCCAATAGACTTGCTAAACTGTGTAAACTCAAATGTGATTGAAGTGTTGTGATTAGCTCACTGACATTCACACACTCAAGGGGAAGGCAATCAGCATTCCTTGGCAGAAGTAACATGCCAGCATAGCTGACTGTGTGTCATGGCCTATTTAAACAGGCAACCTGTCTGTTAGGCTGATTTATGCTCTTCTGGGTAAACAAAAAAAATGATATCTGCTTTCACACGAGTTACAACACGACAGCAACTGGTACAGTGGCCTTTTCAAAGGGTTTGGTCTGAAAAACCTCCTTTCCCAATATCCCTGTTTCTTAACGTATGGACAGGTACTGAGAAACCTTGGCTTTCTGCTCCCAAGAAATGCAACCTGTCCAGTCTGGACCTTGTTCATACTGTAGGTTCATAATCGGCTGGCATGTAGCAGTTTTACTGGTAACAAGGGGCTGGCCAATAATGATCTCTTTCTTGGCTTCTCTTTTTTGCCCATGTGCCTCTTCTCCCACTCCTTTCCCTTTTTGTGGGGCGATGTGATCAGTACTTTAAAACTGGGAAGCAGATTAGCTGAGACTAGCCCAAGGAAAAAGTTGTGTAGAAGGGCATTTGTGACAATGAAATCAGTTGGAAATATAGGCAAAAAATGAGTGAGGAAAAGTACAAAATGAAAGGGGATGATAAGAAAAAATGTGATAAATGAGCCATCAGTGGGAAGAAGTGAATGAGCAGAAAAGTGTATCATGAAAGCTGGAGATAGAGGAGGTGTTAAATGGATGTATTTAAAAGTCAGTGCTAAAAGCACAATAGAATATCAGGTTATAGAGAAGATTAGGAGATAAACCATAGACATGAACAGGTGAGAAGTGGGCAATGGTAAAATAGAATGGGTAGCCTTGCTTTGCACATGGACTGTATAGAAAAAGGTGAAAAAAATCACAGTGACAATTCATAGATCTTAAGTTAGAAGGAAAAGAGAAGTTGTCAAAGACATGGAATAAGAAAAGCCAAAACAAACCTACATGGATAACTGCAAATTTTGTATTGAACAAAGCCAGAGAAAGAGAGGACGTAAGAGGCAGCACTTTGTCTCTTCTGTTGAGCTTGGCAATAAGTTCACCGAAATAATCAAAGCTAAAGGCTGGTGGTGATGTTTAGAAGGAGGGGTAAATATCAGAGTGAGAGAGAGGGGAAAGATCTAGCAGTAGCGTGAATAGCATGACAACAGCAACATGGAGGGAGGTTGGAAAAAAACACGAGAAAGGAATGCTGGAAATGGTAAGAGGCAGAAAGAGAGAAGCTCTGTTCCTTTCCATTGCTTTTGTGGAAATTAATCTCAGTTGAGAACACTTGGGAAGGGAGGTTTTACTTTAAAAGGCAGTCATTTTAGCTGCTGTTCCAGAGTGAGATCTGAATTTCTCTACAATGGGCAATAGATTCCATGAGATCTGCCCGTACTAGAGGATACGTACCAAAGGACATCTCAAAAGTAAACTTAGAGCAGTTGAATGTGCCAGCTGCTGCTGAGAGATTTATTTCTGTGCTTTGGAGGCTGATTTATTTAACTCTGTCTTCCTTTGGACTGTGAAACTGCAATGAAAAACAAATGTGTGTGTCCCATGACAAAATATGGTGCATTTTCAGAAATTCCCAAGCAGACTGATATGTCTGACTGGTTTGATTCAGTGAGCTGGGAGCAGTATAGCTACCGCAACTTCTACTCTGGATTTAGTTCATTCAAGCACTAACTGTGAGTCTCTGTATCATGCTGTATTTGTGAACATGTGATCATGTCCATTGTGGCAAATGGGAAGTCCTAGTGGATCACAAACTTGTTTCATGATGTTTCCATAGCTATCCTATTGGTTAATTTCAAATGGGATATATATATCTCCTATTTTTTTCTTTATTTAGCATAAAATATAAATAACTTAATCAATTATTAAGTGTCTGGGAATTAAAATCCTTGACTGAGTAGCTTCAGTTGATTTCACAAACATTATTTATATGTACCAGCCTTCTTGCTGCTTCTAACATCAGCTGTTCCCACTGGGGAATCTTTCCTCTGTGGTTATTGCTACATGAACAATATTTCTGGAACTCACAGTAGCAGTCCTCTACTTCTCAATTGCTTTGTATCTTTCATCACTTGTCCATGCATTGGATCTTTCTTCCACCTTAATTACTATTTAGTTCAGTCATACATCCAGCTCCTCTGTACAGAGGATGCTACTATACTTGGAACTGGTATTAAAAATTTTAAGATGTTCCCATGGTCCGTGAAATTTCCCGTTGGAGACTATACAGACTTGCACAGGATATGGTAAGGCATACATAAAGCTGATTTGTTGTGTCTTTGTTTGCAGCACGCTATTGATGCTGATAATGCAGGAGTCAGTCCCATAGGAAATTCCTCTAACAACAGCAGTCATTGGGACCTTGGAAGTGCCTTTTTCTTTGCTGGAACAGTCATCACAACAATAGGTATGCTTATTGTTTATCTTTTATCTTTTAAGATACATAGTCACACTGAGACCTGGATAATGAAATCAATTTGAGGAACATACATCACAAAGAAACAAAGTGGCTGAACTGTATTTCTCTTGATTCCCAGAAGGCACGCCTCTGGTATGTGTCAAGGGCATCGAGGCTCTGGGTAAATATCAGAAGCTATTCACACAATTAGGGTGGGATTGCAATGTTGACCTGAAACCAAGTAGGGCTGATGTAGCTAAGGCTTTATAACCCTATTCATGATGTGGATGCTGGTGATTTTAATTTTCACTAAAAAGCTCAAGAACCAGTACCAGATGAAGTAACTATGCTATGGTTGTTGGGAATTTGAATTTTAATATTATAGATTAATTTAGCCGTAAGGGTAACTTTCTTCCTCAATACATCTATTAATTTTGGCTTGTGCTCTTAAGTTTGATATAAGTATTATAATTCTTTGCATACCCTATTCATTGTAACTGGAAATGTATTCATGTAAGTGTCATATCCTTTTTAAAACCCTTCCTTGCTTTCATACTAATACTTGAAAGGAATTCCACAAGTTGTACATTGTGTAAAAAATACAACTTTTTTTTCTCTTCTCGAATTCATGGCCTTGAAATACTGACACAACCTTTGTATTAGATTAGGGATATACTGAACTGGTCCATTTAATTTTCTTGAACTATTAATTTTAGTAAATTCATTATTCAGGCCCCTATCTGTCCTTGTTATGCATTGTTTCCAATGTATTTAGTCTCTTTTTATCTCTCTGAATGCTGGCCTTAGATTTGCTAAGATTTTTATCCTCTGCTCTATGAGCTAGTCTCTCTCAAAGATTGTTCAAGCAGCTGGGATTCATAAGATGATCTGAAGGAAAAAAATGATGAACTGATAACATTGATGATAAAGTTGATCTGATAATTATATAGTGGGTTTATGATTTTAAGCTTGATTTCATTGGTGTGGTTAGAGGTCAAGAGATATTATTTGCAAATCATTGGCAAATTGCTTCTTTTTGTTTGCATTGCCTTTGGGCATCCTACTGATTAAAATAAAGTTCTTCTCTGTATTACAGCTGTGGTGCACACATTGATGGCTGTAGACAAATAATCTGACAATCACATAACCCTTCATTAAAGCATGAGAATCTGACTGAATTCTGCAAGTTCTTTCTACAGGCAATACAACAACAACCAAAAATTCTGTGGCAGTTACAAGATTTTCTGTGGTGATCATCTCAAACAGTAGTCTTTGCCTTTTAATCTGCCTTTTCTGTGTTGTCAGTGAGGGTCAAAGAACATACACTTGTACAGTGTTCCTGTAACTACTAAACCACATTACTATATATTTTTAATGGTTGCATAAAACCAGCAAATGGCAAGAAAGTAAACATTTCTGAATCAAATGTAAGGAAACTTTCCCTTAATACTTGTTTACTCGGTAGACTGAAGTAGCAAGCTTTTAAATTACTTATTCAATTACTTATAAAATAAATGTCACAGGCATAGTTTATGTAGGCATATTCATTGACATCTGCTATTTAAATAACTTATTGAAAGAGCTTGGATTTTTGCCCATATTTGCTTTAAAATCTCCATGAATGAGATTTTTATAGGCTGCATAAGGTCTATGTATGGTGTCTTGGTGTGAAAATTTTATTTTATTCACCAGACCCCTGTTAGGGCTTCTCTTTGTCAGACACTCAACAGACTACCTGGTCAACCTTAGCCCACTGGTCTGTGAAGTTTGGTTTTCTTTTAACTTTTAGGAGAAATGTGGAATCACGGATGCAGCTATTAAATGGAGTGTGTGTTTGCGGCGAGGTTGTGTTTCAGCGTAGTCCTTTCACTGTCCCATGACAGGGAGGTATATCCAGTACCAGCCACACAAACCTAGCAGGATGAGGACCTGTGAGCTCAGCCTTAATTCCCAAGGAACAGGAGGAATTCCTGTAGATGAAAATCTCTGCCTTCCTAGATGCGCTGTGTTTCCACTTTATTTCATCAGTGAATTGTGATTATGTGATTATTTTTAATATCCAAATTGTTATGTACAGTCAGAATACATATCTCTATAACATTTCAATAAATACACCTGATCTGAAATAAAAAGGTGTGAGTATGACAACCACAATTCTTTTTTCCCCCCCTCTTTAACATTAATATTTTAACAGAAACACAATGGCTACTGGAGTCATAATGCTTTACGTAGATTCCTAAGGTTAAATTCACATGGGTGGTCTGGGGACGGGAAGAAGTGCCTGAACAAACTGTGGTGACTACATGTCATTTACTGCATAGGACAAGTGTAGAGCTGTGTCTCTGTAGTACAGACATTCCCAATATTTTTCTGGAGTTACAAGGCTAGGAATCAAAACCAAACATGTCAAACATGCTTGGACCAAAATCAGAGTTTCCACTCAGGATATGGATAATTATATCTTGGTCAGAATTTGTTGTCTTTTCTACAGCTCCAGGTTACCCTAACAGAGGATGGAGGGCAGGCATGTATGCACGCTTCTTACAGCATCAATAAAGATTTTTGAATATAGATGGAGTAGGATCTTCAGAGGCAAGGCTCAAAAACTTCCTTGTTAAAAGGAAGTTAAAAGCCCTCATGAAGAACAACTGTTAGGCTCTTTATTGTCAAGTTGAAAGGGGATCTGAATAAAGAGTTCAAGAGCAGGTTAGCGTAATGTGGGTAAAGTTTGAAGGCCAGTCAGTGGGATGAGGGGCTAAGGAGATTATGAGCTAACTACTGAAAATGAGACTCATCAGATGAATCACACTCACATCAGGAAGTCACTGGCACAGCCCAAGAGAAGCAGCAGCATGCAGGCACCAGGCCAGCACAGAGGGATTTGTGAGCTGTGGTAAGTCAGACTAGATTAATTAATCAAACAACAATTTCAGATAAGACCTGAATCTATAGAAAATATGGGTAACTGAGGCTACAAGAAGAACCAAATCACGAGGAGTAGGTCATCTGGGAAATATGTAAATAGGAATTGCATGTGGAGAAAAGGTATGCCTGCAGGAACAGCAGTTTTTCTAAAGCCATTATTTTTTCTAAAAAGCCATGTATAAGATCTGAGAGTCTGACAATTGTTTTTCTCCTCAGGGTACGGCAACATTGCCCCAAGCACTGTTGGAGGCAAGGTTTTCTGCATCTTATATGCCATCTTTGGAATTCCATTGTTTGGCTTCTTGCTGGCTGGGATTGGAGACCAACTTGGAACCATCTTTGGGAAGGGTATCGCAAGGGTAGAGAATGTTTTCAGAGTAAGCTCACTGTCAGTTTTTTGCTTGTGTTATATAACTTGCTTTTAATTCTGTTGCTATTACCTGCAATCCTTTCAACATGTTTGGCACCGTGAAATATTTACATGTCTAGATGAGATGATGCTTAACGTCCTTAGATGCCTCTCTACTCAGTGGAGAGAAACAGACTTCTCTAGATGGTGATGCAGGGGTTATAGATCAGGCTCTGAATTTTCTTCTTGAGGCAGTCTCTGGGGAATGTATCTCCTAAGCTGGGTTCCTTACAAGGATTAGTTGTAAAATATCCTTCAAAACACCACATTTTGTTATGGACACGTATGTTCATTCACTGAAAACAGAGAGAAAGTAGCATAACTTATGGAGCAACAGGGATGCAGAGTAGGTCCTATTGCATTACTAAAAAAGCCTAAAAGAATTGGGAAGCAGAGCTACTGGAGTGAATGTGAACTTAGGAAGAGAAATGGCTGAGTGGTATGCTTTTACTGCAAGAGTTCAGATCTATTGGAGTAGATCTGCAGCTGCAAGAAATGGCATAGTGCCACTGACTGGAACAATCTTCATGGCATTTACCTGCCCTGCCTACCACAGATACATCCTACACTAGATTTCTACGTAGACTTTCTCATATGTAATTTCCCTCAAATTACCAGGATCCTCTATTTTTGAGTCTGCGTCTCCATAAGCAATTCTTTCACAAGCAGTGCCATAGATCTGGCAAGTGCTGTTTTGCTAATTTGCCAGTGGTCCACTTAAGGGATTCTCTCTTTGAAGCAGAACTTCTAGCAGTGTGTTGTGTGATGCTTCCCTTGGAAGTGGTGTAACTGGAGATAAGTCTTTCCAGGGACAAAGTGGATGAGGAGCTGTCCAAACTGGTTGCTTTAACAGGCATCTGTTTCTAAAACATGCCCACAGATGAGAGCAAATTATTTGTAACTGTTTTTGAAAGGAAGTAATTGAGTATTAGACTGAAGTATGAGCAATTTCCTTTTTGATTAAATTACTGTGAAGTGTCCCAAACCAGCCATAAGGAGTATCTCTCAGGCTAAATGTGGAAAAAGGTGACTAACAATTACCGATGAGTAAGCGTGTTCGTGCCTGACTGGAGAGCACTTGAAAATGGCCTCCATTGTCATGAAATTCAAACAAGGTTATTGAAAGGTGGTTCAGGTTGGGCCTGCAAAAACCAGCTAACTAAAAACTAGCAAAGTAGCTAATGTCTTTAGTTTCTTTTTAACCTAGCTTCTTGTTATACCTGCTTCACTACAAAGAAATCTCTGAATACACCAGCCTGCTTCTGCCCAAGAAAAACTGCAATCTTGAAGTCATGATATGAGTTGTGAGGCAGAAAATCTTAGACTAATTGTCAACTGTAGTATTGGCTTTCTGGGTGACATGAACAAGATCATTAAACTGTCAGCATGGTAGTTTATGAATAAAATAATACATGCTCCACTTGAAGTATTTTAAGATTCACAGATGAACGTTGATACTAAGGTTTCGTATAGCCCTTTGGCACATAATGGGAGTATATTGCTTGTTGTTCGTAACCATCTAAACTATTTCTTTTCCTTCTTGATATTTTGTCAGCTTCTGAAGAAATTTAGAGATCTGTGTTCCCCGTGTTTAGCCAAGATATATGTTTATTCCTTTTATTTTGATTCTTATAAATCCATAATGTCTGTTCTTTTGTGATTTGGTGGACAAGGTTACACGTAATTTCCTTCAATGACTTTCAGCTATTTGGAATATTCCTGATGCAGTTTACAAATTACATGCTTCTTAGTAACTAGTCTTAATAGCAGTGGTTTCATTTTATGTGAATTTGCATAACATTTGACATATTATATATGATCATTAATATATTGTACATGATATGTGTATTTTTAACTAATGCAGAATATAATAATAATTGTAATTTTATTAGTTGTGTAATTTATTATCACATTATGTTTTCATTGTTAGTCTCCATAAATATTTGAACCTAATCAGATGAGTCCACAAGTGGAGTAACAGTTTTGGATTTAATACTGAGCAGTGAGCAAAATGTAGCTCCATGTGTAACTCTTGTTTCTTGCTTTGTAACTATCTTCATAGTGAACTCAAATTCAGCTTGTTTGTGGGCGTAAAGCAACCTGCTACAACCTTTAAAGAGAGGAAATAAAAATTAGGAGAATAGTTAGAAGGAAACTAAAAAGAACAAATACAGGCTAAAAAGACACTGGAAAACATAATAAAATGTTGGGTAGTGTGCCTATCAAATCTATTGGAGATAGCTGAGGGATTACTGAGTGTGTAGCAATGATTAAGTGATATAAAAAATTGGATTTCCAGAAAGCTTTTGACAAGTTTTCTCGCCAAAGGCCTTAAAGGAAATGAAACTGTAATGAGGTAAGACAGAAGCTCTCACCAAAACGATGTCTTTGAAGGACAGATGGAAATTAGGAATAGATGGTAGTGTTACTGGTGTGGTTCTACTGTAGTCCTTGCTGGGATCTTACTGTCTTAACAGATATGGCCTGGAATGATTCAGACAAGAAGATGTTATGTTTCTAGGTGTTTCAGGATAGCTAAAATGGAAACTGCAGGAGAATGGTAAGTTGGAATAAATGGAATCCAGAGTTGGCGATACAAAATAATGCATATTTCTTAAGTTTGAGGGAAGAAATCCTAATATGTTCATACTGGGACAACATCAAAATGCACTACTCCAAAAGTGATCTGGGATTACTATGGATGGTTGTCTGAAAATAGCACTGCAAAACTTAGCAGCAGTAAAAAGGGAAAAAAGAGTGTCAGCAAAGGAGCTGAAAAACCAAAGACCATTTTACCACTTCACAAATCCATGGTGCACTTGCACCATGGATATCATATAGTTCTAATCATCCCATTCTGAAAATCAGTTCTAGGTGTGCCCTCACAGGCTTTGTAGCTGAGTCTCTAAGATGGCACTCATTGGCTACCTGTATTATTTGCCTTTTAGAGAGTCCTCATGGGCAATATGGGATAGTCCAGCTTGTAACCCTTCAGGAAGGGAGTGGGAAGAAACTTTGCATGTGTCTTGAACATAATATTATATCAAGGTTCCCTGTGCATATGCCTCAACACTGCTTTTGTCTGTCTTGAGTTGCTTCTGTTTGTCCCATTCACACTTAGGGATGTTACACACTGGTGTCAGGGCTGCCAAGAGTTCCTGAAATCCCTGCAGCTTTGTCATCATTTGTACAGGTCGATGAGATTTCAAGGCAACTTGTTGTTGTATTATGGTTAGGGTCACTTTTGAAGCTAGGTAAGAGTCAGTACATGTACACTTGGCGGGTGAGAAGGGGAGGAAGGTTTCTTTGTTGACACAGCAGTCTTTTCACTCAACGCATTTCATTACAGGTCTCTTGCTCCATCCACCAGTGTAACTGTGAGCATGGGGCCCATGACACACTAGGGACAGCTTGCCCCTGGTATCCCCCAGCATAGCTAGACAGATGAAAGGAGGTTTCCTCCCAGAGGAGCTGTTCTAGTGCATTTCTGCTGCCTCTGTCATGACCCGTGTGGAGCCCCACCAAACATGCACTAATTAGCAGCAAAAATTAGAACTTAAGAATGCCAAATTTAGCTATTGCAGTCATACATCTACACACTCTGTGGGAATTTTAAGAGCAATTCAAACTCCATAAAGGGGGAAAGAGATCTGCTCTTGTCAAATACACACTACCCCCACAGTAGTGACAGAGTATTTCAGCAAAGGAGCTGGACACATGCCACTACTCATCTTGTAATCCAAAACATTGCCACTATCTTCTTGTGTAGATAATCAGATATGTAGATATGACTAGGTAGGGCTGGAAGTATTTAATTGTAAAATAATGCTTTTCACATACCATTTTAGGAAAGGGAGGTACTGGTAGCGTGATGCTGTCTGGGATACAAGGAGGTATCCCAGACTCCACGCATTGGCTAATCTGTGTCATCTGTTCTAGTGGAGAAATTGTGTTTGGTACAAGTAAATAAACATCAGCCAGGTCAGCTATGTAAACCAAAGTGTCCACCACGCAAACCCTACCTACAGGGTCACCAGATTCACTATTTGCACTTGTCACAGGCATTCAATATCTGGGTTCAGTGATGAGGTTGTTCTTCCAGTCCATCTGAAAAAACTACATAAGCACTCAAAAAATCTAATTAAAAAGTAGGTGATTTTCATAAATGATTTTTACCTGGCAAAGGTTTCCAGACACTACAGAAATGAAATATGCATTCCAAGGTTACAGAAAAAACTATAAAAGTAGTATTGTTATCTTACATATGTAAAGGATCTCACGAATGACCTGAGACTGTTTCTTTAATAAACAACAGAACAAACCCCGTTCTTTTGTCTCTCTTTGTACACAAAGAGGCTGCAAGCATCTAAAGATAGAAAGGATAGAACTCCATAGGTGGAGTACACAGTTACAGAAAGCAGCAGCTGTCATAACCGTGAGTTAAATATAGGCTAAATTCAGATAGTCTTTATTCAAACCTTGTAATGAGTGTTCAGATTCTCACTGAAAGTAGATGGGATAAGCATAACCTGAGAGATCTTTCTTCATCTTGCAGTTCAGCACAGACACAGCCATCCAGCCCGTGCACAACTTTCTGACAGCACTCCAGGATTTTCTGGCTTCTAAGGTGAAGCTGCTGTGAGCAGTTCTTGGACTTGGTTACTGCTTTCACTCCTCTTTTTTACAGCATGACACTGAGGACAGGTCTGGGAACACAGCTGATAGTGTGTGAATTTGCAAAACAGAGATGGGAGTGAACAGCCAAAGTCATGGATAATTGCAAGGCTGCACCCGTGAACCTTACATTTCAAGAAAATACACTACTTTGTGAAGAAACTGAGTGCCCCTGTAAACAACTCACACTTTGCTGAACCAGGGACTTGTCAGAATCTGCTACTGGTCTTTCAGGTTTTCAGCCTAGATAACCTGTTTGCTTATTGATCTCTTCAGAAATGGTTTGATCTAGATTTAAGACATGTAAGTGTTATGAAAATAATATACACCCTTATTTTTCTTCCTGAAAGACAGCAGTAAGCATTACTTTAACCTCATAACAGTCCTAGGAAAAGTAGTTTTTAGTTAGAAGATGGAGCTGGAGCAGGAGTAGGAGTCCCACTGAGCTGGTGGAAAGCTTTCTATTAGCAGTTACCAAAGCTCTACCTTTCCTAAACTTTGTTGTTTCTTTTTCTGAATGCATTAGATCTACTCTACCTACCTTTATCTTAGAGAGTCAACTTATTTTTAGAGAATTCTGTCTTTTCTGATCTATTTTGTTACTGTACAAATGTCAGGAATTGTCTTCACAAATTCCTTATCTGAAAATCAATGGAAAACAGATCTTGGGAAAGAAACTTTTTACAAGAGAGTAACTGTGCGGAGGAGGAACACTTAAAAACACAGCCTTCTTCCTTTGTCTCTTCTCTATCCATCCATTTGCTCTATTATCTCTGCCCTTGCTCTCTCTGCTCCTCTTCTTTCCCTTGGCTCACATCAAAACCATACCATTATACTGGGACTATACTATACTAGCATGGGACTAGTAAGCAAGTTCTCAACAAGTTTTTCTGCTCAAAGTTATTCAAACTTTCCTTGAAGTACCACCATACCACCACACCATGGTCGTGTCATAGCCCAGGGACACTTTTTGCTTCCTGTCAGGCAGTTCCCACCTTGTGCTGTCTCTTCCAGCCCCATATCAGCATAAATTATTCTCATTTTTGGCAGCTGAATCAAACTTTCAGGTGAGATTGTTCCCAAAGCCAGAAATTCAGATCCAGATCACTGCCTAGGCAAAGCAGTGAAATCATTCTGGATTCGTACTCTTGTTACTGAATTCAAAATCTGGGACGTGGTTAGCAGATGACTGTATTATAATCTAAGTGATACAGCAGCTAGTAAGAACCTATTTGTAGTTCTGAATATGTGGACTGACACCTGTGTTTCTGAGCGGATCAAATTAATGGAAGACTGATGGAAAGTCCACTTCCTGACATTTAATCAAAATATTAAAAAAATCAACACAATCTCTTTTTTTTTTATTGCCTTTCATTACTAGCCAGCATCAGCATGTAATTACAGCAGCTGCTAAAAACGCACCGAGGATATTCACATCCTATCTTTTATTTCTTTAATATAGTGTTATTAATTGTGATTTTCTGTAAGGAAGAAAGCTACATTTTAAAAAGATTTTTATTATTTAAATTAACCCAAGAAATTCCAAAGGGAAATGGTCCAGTATGACCATTAATCTATAATCTGCTGGCATCCTGTCTCTGAACAGAGCTGTTGGGATGGGGTGTGAAATTCAACCTACTGGTGCACATATACAATATTATTCCAAAATAATGCAAGGTTTATGATCTGAAATTTCAGCATTCAGAGCTTAACCTAATAATTTCCTGGGTCGTTTCCACCAAAATAAAATGGAGATATAAAAAAATCAGTCACCAGAAAGGAATCCTACATTTCCGTAACCTAGTAAGAATTTCTTATTGTTGCAGTGAAGACCATAGATTTAATTACATTCTGTTATTGCTTATTAGCACTTTGATACCATAGAAGCCAGCCAGGAACAGGGCCTCAGTGTATTAAGACTCTATGGAAACACCGGTTTGTAAACAGTGCTCTTAAATGGACAAGAAAATATATAGGCACAGAAAAAGATGCGATAGCAGCAAATAGCAGGTTGGTTATGAAGCAGAAAGTGATTAAGGGAAAAAGTAAATGGAAATTAAAGATGAAGTGAGGCTGAGAGTTTGGAAGAAGTGGTCAGGGGTGATAGAAATTAAGTGAAGCTGATGTGAAGATACTGTTAGAATGGGAAAGTTGGAGCAAACAGCCTCTCACTCAGGAGGGCTACAAGGATGTCATGAAGTTATACATGGAGAAAATTAGAACTTTATCTGGCTACTGCCATAAAATACAATAAAAACGTTTCTATAAATGCATTAGCAACAAAACAAGGACTAAGGAGAATGTCTGTCCTTTATTGGATGCAGGTAGTAACTGTAAAGAAGTGTTTTAGAGCACTGATTTACAAACCCAGATGAAAGGGATGTAAAAAATCTCAGCTGACTATCTGTTCTTATACTTGTAACACCTTAAATGTCAGCCTGGAATCACAGTTCCCTGAGCAGGGTTAGGAAAGGGGTGCTTATAGGTCAACAAAGGATTGGTTTACTTATGTAGATACCTATGTGATGTTTATTTCAAGGAGGTTTATACCTGATTGTACATTTCCAATCTGAGCATTGTGAAATTTAGGCATAATTTAATACAAAACCTAGACCCAGATCTGAATTTTGCAAGTACAAACGCAAAGTTTATAAATACATGCATAGTCAAAGAGTAACAGAAGAGATCTGCAGGCACTGTGTTGTTCTTCACGATTCCCATAAAGTATATTTGGCTAAAAATGGATGTTACAAAGTAAGAATAATACAAAATCTAGATGCACTCTAGTACTTGCCAGCAATGCATCCGGAGTATTTAACAAATCTGATGAGTATTTTAGTTTCATTTTCAGTTCCTTTTCTTTAAATCTGAAGGCATACTTTTTGTAAATTAGCTGCTGATAAAAGTGAAATTAAGGAATGCAGGTACTGTAAGAATTCAGAAATTGCAGCAATTTTGTAGGCTCTGTACAAAGCATGTGGCAGAAAGAGCAGCTTGGAAGAGCCATATACAGTAGTTGCATACTGAGCATGGACACTTCAGAATCAGCTAATGTTATCCCTCGGTTTCTTTCAGCTTGTCTTCCTCATCAAACTTTATTTAGATCAAAAGTAATTTTCTTTAAAAACATAGACCGTGCTGAGATGTTAGACTTTTGGGAATCATTTTTCTCTAGCAATTTAAGGCTAATATGCTCTCCTCAAGAAAATAAGACTTCAACAAAATGACTTTTAAGGCATATGGAAATTCAAACAGTGTATCTTCCACCACACTGGAGTGGGTTGTGAACCACTTCTGATAAATGCACTCCTCCATCCACCCTCTTGAAAATGAGTTTCACCATGCAGAAAACAATAGAGTGCAGCGAGGAATCATGTTTCAATCCTTTCAAAAAATATACTCTGACAACTGTTTAAGTCAAAATGCATGCAGTCCTGAAATCCAGGACTTCATTGTCAAGATGTGTGCTCCAGGTTGGAAAACTCCGGGTGTATTCTCCTCTAGTTCATCAGTAACGTTTGTGTTACAAAGAAGACTATTAGTCTCTCTATACTCTACAAATGGATTCCTTTCTCTGCTTCTTCCTCCTCGGTCTCCTCCAATACTCTTCTTAACAAGAATTGTTCTGACTGCTTTTCTTGGATGTAAAGCAGTTTGGACCCAGGATCATCTGGACATCTCACTGTAATATGTCTAACGATGGCAGAAGTGTGACTGTAGACTTTTACAAAATTGAAGTGTAGGGTGAAAGGCGGAAGTAGTAAATTTAAAATGGCTGTCTCTGAAATACTTTTCTCCTTGAGATATTGGGGGCCACATTCTTTTTTTTTTGATGTTTCTAATTGGTGCTTTAATTATGGTGATGGAAAGATAGCAGGAAGTTTTATTTTTCCTTTTGGTCATCACCTGCATTGGTAGTCCTTGAGCTTCAGTGCCAACAGAAGATACAAGTAAATGATAATCCTATGGGTGAGCTACAGCTGTGAACTCTGACTTCATTAGATGCAGTGAGACTTCACCGACCAGAGTCAAATTTGTCTCTGAATTCTGCTTTAGATTAAACCACTGGCTTGTGGTATCGTCTTGAATATCTTGGGTTTAGTTTCTGGAACACTTCTGTTATGTTTGAGCTGCAGAAACATATCTTTTCTTTTGCACAGTGCTGAGATAGTATGCTAGTATTAAAAAATTCATGACAAAATCTACAGATCCTGGCTTTTGGCATTTTGCTTCCTTTAGCTGGGAATTTAATTCAGTTAGTGATGCTTACAGCTAATCTGCTTCAGGGAAAGTAACTGAAGTAAAGCAAAACTTTTGCTGATTTTTTCTTATCCACTGGTCTTTGCTGCTGAGTTTGGAGTCTATGGCTTTTGTGGGCATACTGTAAAGTGCGTATTTCTTTAATCCTGCAAGTCAATAACCCATTGCAAAATGGCACGTAATTTGAGGGTTAATATTAACCTGGACAATTAGATTCATATCTTGACATCTCTGAAAGTTCTTTTAAACATTTTAGCTTTATCAACAATATTTGTTAGGTCTTTAAGGGCTTGCAAGATGTATAGCATCAACCTGACACAAATTCAATGAGAGGAGCTTGAAGGTTTTGAAGTGTGTCTGCCTCTGAAGAGAGCCCCATGAGGTGTTCGACCTGCTGATAGTTGAGAGGGCATTCCCAGGGTTGCTAGAAGGAGAAAGCAGCAGCTCTAAGAAGGCAGAACATGTCAGCACCAGGAAGAGATAATAATTGCTCCAATTTTAGAATCAGATCAGTCTCTCTAAAAAAATGATAACATAAACAGAAGATTTTCTAAAGCCAGGCTTTAAAACTAGCTTAAATACAGAGTAGAGTGATATCTGGAAATCTCAAGTAAGCTCCAGTGCACCAAAAATGAAACCCAATAGGCACTGAAGTCCATCCTCCAAAGTAATTATAACTGGTATTACTGTAACACCTCTTTCAGTGAGTGTTAGGCACTGCACAGTGTAGCTGTTGGTTACAGGGTGCTTCAGAGGAAATCTTGTACCATCTTGCCTGCTTATGTGAAGCCTTTTAATATCTTTTCAGTATTCTTTTCTTCATTATTTAAAATTATTAGAGATTCAAACCTTCAGCAATTCTTCTTACTGGAGTCATAGTCTCGTCACTAAACTGCAGGGAACATAGTATTTTACAGCTCTTAAAACCAGATTATTGTATGAAACCTAGTGAGGAATCCAAGATTAAAACAAACACCTTATTTATTACTGTTCACATATTGATCTGTATTACAATAAATTGTAATAGTTCATTTTTCATACGGGAAGCAATTTTCACTACATTGCTTTCTAATTGTGGATAGACTGCAGCTACTGTAGTGTATAAACCCCAAATCCTCTTTTATTGTCAGGGCTTTTCTTCATCTACTTCATACTTTCTGGCAGGATGCCTAATAATTTAACACCAGTTTGATTGTTTACACAGAATCAATTAATAAACCAAAGTCAGGTGTAGTAGGCAACTAGTGGCTAATGGACTGATTTAAGTGCAAGGTGAGACAGTATGTGGCAATTGACACTGTAGAAGAGTTGCCAAACCCTTTTGTGGATGGTGGATTGATCTATGGATGATGATTTATTATCCATAAAGAAGAAAAAACAACCAATAGAATAATGACGAAATAAATTTTCAGGGATTATCTCTGGAATATAATCTCTGTCCTTTTGCCAGCTATTGTTTCCTCTATCTGTTTCTTTTCTATTTTCTATGGTGAAAAAAAGATGAGCACTATTGCTTCCTCTATATCAAAGCCTAATCTTTGCCACCTCTCACTTGGTTTGAAACCAGATTGTGGAATCTTCTCTGTGTTCTTGACAGTGCAATGCTAAAATATCAAATCCCACGTGCTAGGGTTTTGTTGCAGCTGTTGCCATCTCTGAAAACCTGATTTATATCCTAAAGAAAATCCTAACCGTAAGATTGTTTAAGTTTGCCATATAGGGAGTAAAGGAAAAGCAAGATAGAAATAAAACTGCAACACGAAATTGTTCATAGTTCATAATTTTGAAGAAGGCTGGGAGGAGCAGGGGGACAGTTGTGACATGGAAGGATACTTCTAGGGGTAAGGCATTTTCCCCTCTTTCCATGCTTTTGCTTAGGGGAAGCTGCTCTGTCTTCCTCCTTTTACTTTCCTTCCACTCTTCTAGGATTTGGATGCCACCTAGACTAAAATTCACTCTGTATGGGCTAGTTACCTGCGATAATGCTCCTTGGTTACATGGCTAGTTACAACTAGTGTTTTTCCCCGGAAAGACTGCAATATTGCAAACTTTATAGTGTTAATATCTGTCTGGTAATTAAAAAATATTCTTCGGAGGCTTCTGCAAGAATTTATTGTAAAGAATGACGTATATGTGTATGTGTATGATGTGGTATCCAAGAAGGGAAAGAGAAGACTGCTTAGCCACGAAGATCTAACCTGAGTATCTACTCTTTGTTTAACCTTTCAATATCTAGTCTGACAAAGTATCCACTCTAGCCCTAGGAATGCTGCTGTTGTTATGTCCCTAATGGCTAAGGAAATGTTCTGAAAACTCAATACTGTGAAGGAATCTGGATGCTTTATTTCACTGTAGAGAAAGAAAATAAAACAAACAAAATAACAGAACAAAAAATGAACCCCCTAACAGAGCTGAAAAAAAGAATATTGAATTTCTCCACCCTGCTGAGACATTTTGTAACATGAAGTTCAATTTTCTTTTTCTTGCTAAGTCTTTCAAAGTGGCTATGTCATGCAATAGATAAGTAGATCTCTCATTGATCTAGCTATGCTAATTGTCTTTCTCTGTCTCAGTGCATTTCTTAATGAGATGCTGAGCATAAACTCTTAAATCTGTCCTTGCTATTATGTGGTGCTTTTCTTTGCACCATCAATTGCACCAGCATTTCAGTGCTGGGTCCAGTCCTGTTTAACATCTTTATCAATGATCTCGATGAAGGCATTGAGTGCACCCTCAGCAAGTTTGCAGATGACACCAAGCTGGGTGCAAGTGTGGATCTGCTTGAAGGAAGGGAGGCTCTGCAGAGGGATCTGGACAGGCTGGACCGATGGGCTGAGACCAACGGGATGAGGTTCAACAAGGCCAAGTGCAGAGTCCTCCATTTGGGTCACAACAACCCCATGCAGCGTTACAGGCTTGGGGAGGAGTGGCTGGAGAGCTGCCTGGCAGAGAAGGACCTGGGGGTGTTGGTTGACAGCCGGCTGAACACGAGCCAGCAGTGTGCCCAGGTGGCCAAGAGGGCCAATGACATCTTGGCCTGTATCAGACACAGTGTGGCCAGCAGGAGCAGGGAGGTGATTGTGCCCCTGTGCTCAGCCCTGGTGAGACCACACCTCGAATGCTGGGTTCAGTTTTGGGCCCCTCACTACAGGAAGGACGTTGAGGTGCTGGAGCGCATGCAGAGAAGGGCAACGAGGCTGGTGAGGGGGCTGGAGAACAAGTCCTGTGACGAACGGCTGAGAGAATTAGGGTTGTTGAGCTTGGAGAAGAGGAGGCTGAGGGGAGACCTCATCACTGTCTACAACTGCCTGAAAGGAGATTGTGACGGGGTGGATGCTGGTCTCTTCTAACAAATTGACAAGCGATAGGACGAGAGGAAATGGCTACAAGTTTTGCCAGGGGAGGTTTAGACTGGACATTAGGAAGAATTTCTTCACTGAAAGGGTGGTCAGGGATTGGAACAGGCTGCCCAGGGAGGTGGTGGAGTCACCATCCCTGGAGGTGTTTAGAAAAACCGATAGATGATTTCCTTAGGGACATGGTTTAGTAGGGAGACGGACATGGTTGGACTCGGTGATCTCAGAGGTCTCTTTCAACCTAGTGATTCTATGATTCTATGATCATAACTGCATTTTATTCTTTTCCCCTTAATTGCACTGATGAACAAGATGAAAGCATTGACTGAACACTGATCAAAACCAGGGTTACCAGGAATGGCAAGGCAAAATCCATTCAGGTACAGGGAAGTGATGTGGAATAACCATTTTTAACTCATTCTTGTACTCCCTGGGAGTAAAGAATACAGGTGTAACTCAGAAGTGAGTTGAAGGAAGGAACAATAAATTTCAAATTTGGCCTCTGCAAGCATCCTTTGAAATTCCTGAAGTCTGTGCCATGAACCTGTGTTGTCTTTTGTTTGCTCTTATCTGAGAAGAGCATATATGTACATGGAACCCTCCTATTCAATGTTTATTTTTTCTTGGGCTGAACACAGCTCAGTGAGAACAGAGGTTTGGGCTCATTATTGGTATTTTTGTTTCTTCAGTAACATAATAAGCAATGTACAAAAATTAGTTGATGCATATGAGGAAGCACAGTGTGTGCTTTCTAGAGAGAGAAAGGATGGAAAGGGGTATATCAATCCTAGAAAATTTCTGACAGTTTCTGTATTTTTGTAACAAAGTATCAGCACTCATGTTATGACTGCAGCCAGATCAATGCCTAGAGATTTTCAAAAATAACAGTAGAGAAAGCTGCTGCTCTATGAGAAGCTTGCTGCATATTCCATCTGGGTCTAGACAAACACCCTGCAGAAGTGTGGTAAAAAGAGTAATGCGAAATAAAATCTGTCTTCACTTTGACCCATGCTCTGTGTGTATTCAGGATTGTCTCTTCCAAGCTTAGTAACAAATGTGAGAGATTACAGCTTTTTATATCTGTTTCCCCTATGGTACTCACTACAGTTAAGAAATAGGGGATGGATTTCACATCTTCTTGTGCTGCAATAGCAGTGTTCTTTATATAACATGAGCATTAAAATAGCACGGAGGCACAAAGAGAGCTGGTTAGACAATAGCAAAATCCCATCTCTAGTGTAATGTTTCAAACCACTGCTCTTAACCGACGATGTCTGAAATGTTGTATATATTTTAAAATATATTATTCAGGATTCTGCTGCTATATTTTCGAAGAATGTTGTCTTCATTGATGTGGTGATTAGATCCTGGCTGGCAGCAAGTTTCTGCATGGTTGCCCGCTCACTCCTGTACCTGCAGTGGGAGAACAAGAGGCAAAACAGGCTTCACTAGTGGAATTTAACTTAATTTATTGCTAATTAGCATAAATATTTAATTCCTGAGTTGGGTGTTTGGAAACACAAAAAGAGAAGCATTCAAAATGCCTTTCTTCGTCCTTTTCCAGGCTCAATTTCACTCTCAGGTTCACTTTGCTCCATGGATCTCTACTCTGCCTGTGTTATCACTGCAGATCAAAAGATCGTTATAGTGTACTTAGATATTATCTCTAAGCCAGTGATATTTAAAATACATTTGGTTTCAGTCTCATTGTGAATATAAAGGAGCTAGGACAAGCTAGAAAGAAATCTACAGTGATATGTATAGGTAGTAGAGAAGTTGATGTGGCCATACTGCTGATCACCAAGCCGCTCTGTGAGCCCAGTGTTGCGCCAGTCTTTCTGCGCAGCCTGTTGAGATGGGCATTGCACCTTACTGAGGTATGGGCCATGCCCTGGACGAGGGCTGGCTTGCCTTTGACTGAACTGAAAAGCCGGCAGTGTGAACCTATGACTATCTGCACTGTTTACCCTAGCCTAGCAAAAATGTTTTGAATAAGGACATTACCTAAGTTTGTGTCAAATTAAAAAATAGGACCAATAGATGTGATATTCTGTTTTATGCTTTGAGTACAAAGACTGGCTTTCCTCTTGCTAAAATATTTTGATCTGGAGAAAGTTAATTAGAATGCAAGCTGTTTAATTAGCGCATGGCCAGAGACAATCTGTTCCAAGAATAGCTGGCAGCATGGGAGAGGACATAAAGTTAAGAGCTGGTGAAGGGAATAAAAGAAATACTAAAGAAATGTATTTTCTTTGAAGCAGTACTCCAAATGCAGAGCATTTTAGAGAGATGGAGACAGCATATTCCGTGCAGGCACATTATCCTAGCACCGAAAATATCACACTGGTCATCTACCCAAAGAGTTATACGACTTGCTTGGAGTCTCAGGGATATTTGTCAGGAATTCAGAAAAGAAAACGTTTGGAATATGGAGGAGCCATCTGAGCTCACTGTGAAGCAGCAAATGTTCCAGTGCTGTTTTTGGTTAAGTAGTACTGTATATTGGTGGAGTATCTGTGAAATGGGAGGTGACACCACAAAATTTTGGAATAAGCATATTTGAAACATGCTGTTTATGGAAAGATATGTGTTCCATATATTTAGCATTTAGTCTAGTCTGATGAATGGCTGTAATGTCTTTTCATCTTATGCTTAATGTCTCTTGCTTGTTTTTTGAAGGAATATGTATCATCCCTATGGTCTCAGCTTGAGAACTTAACAACCTTGTTTGGTCCTTTTGTTGTCGTCAGTTAGGTCAGAAAAACCATGCCTGTGTTAATTCAACTGAAAAGGGCAGGAACCATAAAAGAATCTAGATCATCAGTTTGATCTGTAGGACCAGAAAGAAAGAAAATAAAAATCTCCAGAAATTATTGGATAAGACCAACATTGATAAGACCCCTGTGTTTGTAATAGAAAACAAGGAAAAAGCAAGGTAACAATTATTGATGCAAAGTATGCGTAAGAACTAAATGCCACTGATAAAGGTGTTTTCATTAGACTGTCGTCACCTCTCTTAGTACTAGAGCAGATTGACAGTAGGTTGTTTGAATAAATATGAAGAAGCTGATGTCATTGATGTTGGTGTTTAGCACTTAGCCACCTTAAGAGTAAAATCAGCACCTTCATTACTGAGCGGAAATGATCCCTCACAGGTGGTTATATTACAGAAGACTCTTCATTATTTTCTTCTTAGATACCTCCTTAAACCTTTACCAGATTAGCTCTAGGTGGATTTAGATTGAAGTCTCATTAGCAGGCGCTGATTTATTTATATTTGATGAATGTCTTACAAATTATATGCTTCATCAGTGTGGAGACAACTTGTTGGTAAAACAAAACTAAAAAAAAAAGGAGAAGAAAATATCTCTCTTAAGAGTGCTTTTTTAGGAGTGTTTTCATTTTACTTAAACCACTATAAGATGAACTGTATTACCTGGAGAAAGACTGTTCTTACTGTTTTATTTTGACACCTATAGAAAATTCTGTATTTATTGCAACAAAGTGGGTTCAGAGGATGTGTTAGCCTGGCTGTAGTTTTTTAGCTATTTGCCAGTGTTTGGCTCCAGACTGAAAATCATATTTGAAAGAGAATTTTGTATGAACCTTTCCAGATTTCTTAACCTTTAGTGTTATTTACATATATATAGTCTTATATATATATGTGGTGTTTAATATATATATATATTTCTTTTAATAATGACTTGGTTCTGTGTAATACTGCAGTGGATAAGGCGCATCTAGTCTTGTCTTGATATTACTGTGCCAAAACTGGAGTGTAAAGGCTGAATTTCCTTATTGCTGAGAACATGGACAGCACAAAGTGGTCTTCTTTGTAGTAAAATAGCAAGACCAACTCCATCTGCAAAAAAAATCCCCAAACCAACCTTTATGTAATGTGTAACTGCTACAATGTACATATTCCATGAATAATGACAGTTATGCCTTAGAATTTTTTGATCTATAGCAGTTGTAATCTAGTGTGAATGTCCTCTGGATGCACGTTTAGCTATAAAAAGACCTCCCTTTTCAATGTATCCTGAATTTCGTGTGTCATCCATTAAGTAATTCTACTTCTAAGTCCTGCTTTTGTCCTCTTTTCTGTAACTCTAAAAATGCTGTGCTGGATTCACCATTACTGTCTGACTTCATTTGTACACGTGGAAGACTAAGAAAAAAATAGACCCTCAGCTGCTCCGCTTTTGTGTGAGTGACTGAAGCGAACAATACCCACGAGTTCAAACCCTTCTGCAGATTCTCTCATTAACGTGGTTACTATTTTTAAAAAAAACTTTAAAAACCCAGCAACCTTCAGCTGAGTTTATCAGTCATGAGCAAGTGGATGTCCTGAACATTGGTACCAAATGGCAGGCCATTCTTTTCACTCCTGTTTCTACCATGAGACATGAATTGAAATGCATTTCAGTGTTGCTATACAGGGACTGGAATAAGGATTACTATGCATAACTTTGCTTGGTGGCTCCAAAGTAATTTTTGTCCAAGGATTCCCACTAATGTACAGCACTGCTTGTGTCTCCTAACATCCACTGTAGCAAAGTGTCTCACATTTCATTTTCACTTATCGGGAGACTGAATATAGAATCATAGAATCACAGAATGACCTGAGTTAGAAGGGACCCACAAGGATCAAGTCCAACTCCTGTCCCTGCACAGGACAGCCCCAACATTCACACCGTGTGTCTGAGGGCACTGTCCAAGTGCTTCTTGAATGCTGTCAGGCTTGGCACTGTGACTGCTTCCTTGGGGAGCTATTCCAGTGATCCACCACCCTCTGGGTGAAGAACCCTTTCCTAATATTCAACTTCACCCCCCCCTGCACACCTCCCTGCCATTCCTTTGGATCCTATCCTTGGTCACCAGAGAGAAGCGATCAGCGCCTGTTTCTCCTCCTACCCTTGTGAGGAAGCAGTAAACTGCAATGACGTCCCCCCTCAGTCTCCTTAACAGACAAAGTGACTTTAGCTGCTCCTCATATGACTTCCCCTCTAAACCCTTCACCAGCCTCCTCTGGACACTCTCTAGTAGCTTGACACCCTTCTTATACTGTGGTGCCCCAAACTGCACACAGTGCTCAAGGTGGCGCTGCACCATTGCAGAGCAAAGCGGGACAATCCCTTTCCTCGACCAACTGGCAACACTGTACTTGATGCACCCCAGGACACAGTTGGCCCTCTTGGCTGCCAAAGCACAGTGCTGGCTCATGTTCAACTTGCTGTCGACCAGAACCCCAAGAGCCTTTTCCACAGGGCTGCTCTGCAGCCTCTCACTCCCCAGCTGACGTGTATATCCAGGGCTGTCATGTCACAGGTGCAAAATCTGACACTTGCCCTTGTTAAAATTCATGCGATTGGTGATTGCCCAGCTCTTCAGTTTGTCTAGATCCCTCTGCAAGGCCTCTTTGCCTTCAAGAGTAGAAGTAGAATAAGTCAGAAATCACCTTTAAGAGAAGTGAACAAGTTATCTGGGCAAACTAATAAATAAACAGGAACCTGGTTAAATCCTCATCCTTATGACCAAAAGCAAATGTGCCAATCTAAGACACCATGCAACATCCATGTGATCAGTTGCTTTCCCTTCACCACACATACAGTAAATCTGAAATCTTGCCATTGTGAATGTTTGACCATACCTCTTAAAGAAGTTGGATCATCCTTTAGTATTTTAGCAAATCGCTGAAAATGACTCTCCAGAAAAAGAGGAAATAAGAAGTCAAGTCAGATTTTATATTCCTGTGTTGGTTTTCTCCTTGGTACTTCAGTGGCAATTTTTCCCATGTCTTACAGTTGATCAGTCTTATTTATGGCCTTAAGTTAGTCACCCTGTGTAACTACTTCTGTTAACCAGACACAGAAAACAATGCATACAAACAAAAAGAAAAAAAAAAAATGAGTACAGGGATCATCTCAAACAGTTTTAGAACTATAAATATTTATGAAACTTGATATATTTATACTGCTTCCTGGGTTCTAAATGCAGAGCGTCCCAGATCAGATGAGTGCCTAATGACAGTCTGACATTGCACCTCTAAGTGCAATCCTTCTGCTTTAGTGGAAGCAGTATTACTGCTCACAAGCTGGTTAGATATTAACCGCTTCACGCAATATCCCTTCTGTATATTATAAAGATAAATTCTGAGACCTTATTTCCTGTCCAGGCAATGTCCTAATCTGAAATGAGATCTCACTTCTGGATTTAAGGGAGATGCTGGATTAGGAAAAATAATTTGGAAATACGTGATTTACAGAGATGTCCATGTTCCTTTTCCAGGATCAATGCAGACTTTACCTTGTTACTGTAGTTAATCCACAGTAAGATCTCAGTAATTTCCAGGTTTCTCATGAAACTGCACTGAATTTTGAGTTTATTTGCAGCATAGAAATTCTGTAATAAATCTGCTATAGTCAGTTATGTTACTCAGGGCTTGCTTCAATATTACCAGAAACAAAATCTAAGTTTATATTAAATAAATTGAGAGTTTTAATGATCTAGGAGTGTAAAATGTTGCAATTACACTGTTCATATTTATATTCATTTTATAGCAGCCAGTAACATACATTCTCTTTGTTCGAGAGCTTTTTAGTGTGGATTTACATGGGTAATTTTATCTCAGGTTGTTTGGTATTTGACATAAATCCTTTATTTCTATAGAAAACTGATAATATAGCTTTCTGTTTTTTGAAAAAGAGATTTAGCCTTCATATTTGTGAATGAAAGATGGAAATCTTGAGTCTAGAAAACCCAAAGCATGAATTATCTCTATGTAAAATCTCATGTTTTTAGAGGAAAGAAGGGTTTATTTTCTTTTTAGTCTTGGTCTTGTTTGTTGAATGCTTGGTGCTGAGGAGACGACATGGGTGTATGAAGGTGCGAATGTGCACTTTTTCTTACTCATAGAACCCGAACCAAAATGTACTGGAGCCTTTCTGAAGCTCAGGGCTCTTTTTCCAGGCTGTGTTTCTGGTAGGTTAGTAGTGCATGGTAAATGAGAATAAAAAATTTTGTGGGCTAGACATAGAGATTCTATCACTAACAGGGAGGGAGGGTTGTATCCCACCTAATAAGCTCACAAAATGCAGAAAGAGACATACCAGGTGACACCAGCATGATCACTCTGGCATTTACAAGGTATACAGCCCCAGAAATCCACTCAAAAAGTATTTCTTTTATTTTGTTATTTCCTTTTTCTAGAAAAAGCAAGTGAGTCAAACAAAGATCCGGGTGATCTCTACCATCCTCTTCATCCTGGCAGGCTGCATTGTCTTTGTCACCATTCCTGCAGTTATCTTCAAACACATCGAGGGTTGGACAGCCTTGGAGTCCATCTACTTTGTGGTTGTCACTCTGACTACTGTTGGCTTCGGTGACTTTGTAGCAGGTGAGCAGCCTCAAGCCTAGGTGCTGTGCACTAAGGCCTTGGCTCCTAGAATTTGTTTCCTGGTGTAGAGAGGAGCTTTCCCACCATGTGTTATATTCCAATGAAATGATGCAAGGTCTTGCTGTTAAAATTCCTGTGCAATAGAACAGCAGGCTGATTTAAGATACAGATACCTTGCCATCTGCAGACTGCAGACCTTCACCAATGTAGATAATGGGAGCCTGGGAAGTCCTGATTATCACAGTATCACAGTATCGTAAGGTTGGAAAAGACCTTTGAGATCATCAAGTCTAACCTATGACCCAACACCCACACCCACTCCCATTCCCTTTATTGTGCAATGAATTATGCACAAGTCAAAGTACTTTCCCACTGAATTCAAGATTTTTATTAGTCAATATAGGCTCAATCTGAGGCTGACTGCAGAAGAAAGTAGCCAACGTGATGAATGCAAGAAGCTTTTACAAAGTAGAGCTGAACCGTAGGGCTGGAGAAATCTCCAGTTGGATGCAGTAGCGGGCTGCTACTACAGCAGATGCAGTATTTCAGAAACTGCATCTTGTTCTCCAGTGCTGGCATAAATTTTGACATTGCAGTTGCCCTGTTAAGGAAAACTCATGTAGGAAGAGAAGGACTAATGGGGTATGTATCTCAGTGCTAGGAGGGCACTCTCCAAGATTAATACAGTATTAGTAGAAACTATAAATAGCCATCCTTATTGATTCCTCTAAGAAAGAGTCAAGATTGTTGGTTGGAGAGATGAGAGACTTTCTTTTTTCCACCGCACAACAGCCTTGCTAACGAAAAGGTGGTTAAAATGACTGTATTTTTTTTTTCCTGTTAGTGGATGACCTCTACTCCTCGTTTCTGTTAGTGGTCCTTTTAATTAGGACATTAAGATGCCTGTGTTAAGAATAGCCATATTATGTTACTATTGTTGCTTCCTATAAGTCAGTGAAATATGAGTTTAAAACATCATATTAAATTACAGGGATATATAAAGTTTTCTTTGCTGAAGAGCTGCAGACAAGTCTTTTTGTAGAGAAGACTCTAATCCTCATTTTTGTGAAGTAATGGTATAGAAGAGGAAGAAAAGGCACTGAACAAAGAGAGCCCCAGAAATAAAAAAGAAGTGTTTTACAAGCATTCGGGCACAGAAGTGATTATATGAGCTTGGTCTATTTTAACAACTTAAATGTGAAGTGTAGCTCACTGATATTCTGACTTTGTGGTATCACAGTGTGAAATAAAAATAATTCACAATATTTTTCTTAAGCCTATCACACTTTGGTATTGTTTTAACAATATAATAGTAAAAAAAGATCTGAATATTAAATTATCTTGTCCTATATCCATCATGATTAGGGGAATATAATTCACAGTTGGGTTCCTACTAACAACCAGGATTTTTCAAAAGTCAAATTGAGGGCCTTGAATGAGAAAACTTCAGAGGACATCACACGATAAGCATTTAAGGCAGGGGATCACCAGGAGATTTGGGGTTTATTACTGTTTTTGAGACAGATTTTCTGTCACTTTTATTTTCTGTCACTTTAATCTCACAGTGTGTTGGTCCCTTCAACATCAAATCAAAAATACTACACCATTTTTGGCTAAAACAGCATCAATGGAGCTATACTGATTTATTCCACCTAGAATGTGTCCCGGCTCTCAGCAAACTGGAAAAACTTTTGTACTACTCTTGAAGATACAGTTGTAGATGAAGCCTGAAAAAACAGAATATCTGAGAGGCTGAAAAAAGTGGTCTCATACTTTCTCAATCATCTGTTCACTCTGTAAGATACACCTAGACAATCTGTTCCATATCAAGCTTCCTCAGGGACATGTATGAGCCTCGTACCATAGCAACAGCAGCTCCTGCCTCCCATTGTCTCACACTCTTAAAGACTGGAAAAAAGAGCAATTCATGTGGTCTATGGGGAGAGATTAACATCAAAACCAATATTTAGGTCCCTGCCAGTTCTCAGAGGTCTGACCTTCCATGGGGATGTTTGAACGCTGTACACACAGTCATACTGAGTCTGGATAAAATTAGTGTCATATGAAAGTCCCAGATTGCAAAAAATTCAGTGGAAAATGTTAAACTGTGTTGTATGGTGATTTTAATGGGGGAAAATACTAAAATCTCTCTGTAGAGGTACAACAGAGGTGCAGGTTGGTGTGTAGCTCTTGTCTAACCAAGGCTGCAGTTCAGAAGATATGCAATCCTCTGTCCGAGTTCCCTGGTAGGCTTGCACTACAGGTGGACATTAACCACCAACGTGATGTTTGTTCACCTGCATTGAGGGATATGGCTGTGCCAGTCAGAGGCAGGCACAGCCCCAAGCTGAAAAGAGCAAGTGGCAAAGAGTCTGCCTCTCACTGGCACTGATTCCTGTAGTCCACACAACACTGTGATAGGACTGGGAGTCTCAAAAATGAAGTTGCTTTCTTTTGGAAAAAAATAATTCTATTCTGTGATAGGCCTGGCTGCAGCTGCACTCAATTTAGGCTCTTCATAGTCCATTAGATCCACTAAATGTCTCACATGCTGGTTTTCCCAGCTCATCCTGGGACTTGCATGAAGACTATAGACGATATTTGTTGCTTCATTTGATCCATATCTTCTCTCAAGCGACTGGCCATAGAATGCACCACTATAACTGATACCCAAGCAGATAGCATATCCTTATTATCAGGGCTGATGCATGGTTGGCTTCCTGTGAAATATGTTGATTTGAAGAGGAGGACAAAGCTACTTTTCTTTCTCTTGCACATAGGTCTTTCAATCGTGTAGATAAACCACCCAAAACCCTGGAAACTCTATAACCTAAGGGGTTGAATTGTAAAGTTTCTCAACTACCAGGCAGCAGGCAGTTCAGAATAAAGACCAGCTGTATTAAACTTTTTTCTTGGAAATATATTAACGCTGTTGCAAGTGCTATCAAAGGAGGAATTTCAGACTTGCTTCAGAGTATGAGCAATTAAAAAAAAGCGTTTACTAGGTGCGCTGGCAGGTCAGATAGCAACAAAACAGTAATTTTGAAAAGTCTTAAGTTAAAACAGATGGCATTCTTCCCATCTGCTATGCCTCTTGTCTGTTATTAGAACTATAGTGGCACTGAGAATAGTCAAGAAATACTTTCAGGAATTTCTCAGAATTGCAAATATTTTGTCATAATTTTTGCATTTCATGAATCCTAAGCATAAGTATGTACATATTTCAGGAGGAAATGCTGACATCCATTACCGGGAGTGGTATAAACCCTTAGTGTGGTTCTGGATCCTTGTTGGCCTTGCCTATTTTGCTGCTGTCCTGAGTATGATTGGAGACTGGTTAAGAGTCCTGTCCAAGAAGACAAAAGAAGAGGTATGACTAGTAATTTCTCAGTGGTTTGTCATTTTGTAAGAGAGCTTTAAGTGCCTGATTCCTGCTTGCCTGAAGAAGGATGTTCTTCTGCATGACCAATGCTCAATATGCCCCATGGTTTACTCCACTAGCTGCCTTTGATATCCAATTAGTTCTGATCTTTAGCTCCTTCACAAAGAGAGGAAAAAAAAGCAACTCTGCTTTAGTTGCTTACCTAGGTTGTTTGATCTCTATCAGTACTACCAATAAATACACAGGACACATCAGTAGGATTACAATTATATAATAAGCAAGGGCAACCCTCACTCTGAAATTAGCTACAAAATCATGGTAAAAATTTCAGTGGTCTCTCTTTAGAAACCGGAGATGTGTAGGTTTTGAAGATAGTAGTCAGCTGTCTTCATTTTGAAAGAATCTGCCTTTAAACCGGGGGTTTATATTGAATTTTTCCCACCTCACCCTATACTAAGGAATATGGTTCTGAATAAAGGTTTAGATTCAGGCTCCTTACTAAGTACTATATTATTAGAAATTGAAGAAATTGAGTAGTCAGCATCAGGGAGAACATGGTTAAATTCACTCATAACATGCCCTCTGTGCTTCACCCAAATAACGTTGGAAAATAGAAGGCGATTGCCATGACTCTGGAGATGAAGCCTATTTTGGAGAATGTTAATAATATAATTTCAATTTTTAAGGCACTCTCCTCCTGTTTTAATAGCAAAGCTAACCTGGCAGAGTTAGCCAAATAGCAAGCATAGACAAAGCTTGGCAAGAGGGGTAGTACTATTTACCATTTATGAAGGCATCTGTGCTACCTGAGGCCGAGTGCATCTCCATTAGTAAAGGGGCCTTCGCAGAGAGCTTGGCTGTCAGACTGATCTCCAGCAGAAACCTGTAGGTGGAAATCTGATCTCTCATGGTAGATGTGATATGCCCGCTGCCACAAGTAATACAGTTCTAAATGGACATCTGCTTGTCGGGCCTGAGGAACCAAAGATGGCTTCCTTGTGGATCATGGAATGAAGAAATTGAGTTCTGACTACAGCAGCCCAAGTAAATCATTGACCTTCATGTGCTCGAACAGAAAGTCCACTCCTAAATCTATTTTCCTGTAGCTTTGGAAAATACCTGTGTTGACTGAGATATTGCTTGGTCATTTATCTTCTTTTCTTCACATTTCAAAAGAAATATTCAATACAGCAGCCATATAGGTGCTTTATTCTTAGCCATTATTCTGCTCTCAGGGTCAAAGGAGTAAACCAGAGCAAAACAGTGAGACACTTAAGGGTACGCTCATGGTGCCCACATAGAACGTGTGCTGAAAACCCCTCCAGCTGGCTTAAGAGGGTGGCACTTGGAGAGTTGTACAATGGAAACCACCATTATAGACAGCTTAATTTGTTCCTGAGGATGAACCCTAGACTGAATTAGTCAGAGGTTCACTTGAAACTATTTAATACCTATTTCCAACATTAATTGTTCTGTGGCACTGAATAGAACGTTCAGTGGGAATGAACAGCACCATCCAAGAGCAATACAGGAAAACACATCACTTGATTGCTGCACTGGTTGTTGTGCTGTTCTGAAGCATATCAGTATCACTATATTTGATTAATTTTGCCCACTCTTGACCATCTACTGCTGACATTATAAGTCAGAATTTTGTTCTTAACCAAGGATGGATTAGCACAAACACCTCCCATCATATAACACAGCTATAAAATGTATGGGGTGGCAAAAAGTGAAACAGGCAGAGAAGGTATATGCCACATAAGCCATTAGCTAGTCAATAGTTGGTGTGTTTAGAGCTTGCCCAGTATAACCACTTTGCTGCTGAAGTTTGGATGCAGGTGTATGCGCTGGAGTTGGGACCAGCTTCCAATTTTATGTCATAGAAGAAAATGCTTGTGCTGCTGTTCTATAGGAAAGACTTTTACTTCTTTTTAATTTTTCTTCTTCTTCTTTTTCATTTATTTCTCTTTCTTGTTGTTGTAAAGGTTGGAGAAATAAAAGCCCACGCAGCGGAGTGGAAAGCAAATGTGACAGCTGAGTTCAGAGAGACACGGAGGCGGCTCAGTGTGGAGATCCACGACAAACTTCAGCGGGCAGCCACCATCCGGAGCATGGAGCGCAGGCGTCTGGGCCTGGACCAGCGAGCCCACTCCTTAGACATGCTCTCTCCAGAGAAGCGCTCTGTCTTTACTACCTTGGAAACAGGACGCTTCAAGGCCTCATCTCAGGAAAGCATCAACAACAGGCCTAACAACCTGCGCCTTAAAGGGTCAGATCAGCTCAACAAGCACGGTCAGGGGGCATCTGAGGACAACATCATTAACAAGTTTGGATCATCTGCTAAGATGACTAAAAGGAAAAACAAAGACCTCAAAAAGAGCATCCCTGAGGATGTACGTAAAATTTACGAGACCTTCCGAAACTACTCCTTGGATGAAGAAAAAAAGGAAGAGGAGACAGAGAAGATGTGTAATTCTGAGAACTCTTCTAGCACTGCAGTCCTGACAAATTGCATTCAGCAGCACTCAGACCTGGAGAATGGAGTGATCCCCAATAAAACCAAAGAAAGGGAACATGAAAACAAAGCGTTACTTGAAGACAGAAATTAAATGTAAAAGATGCTTGACTTGAATTAACAATGTTATTGTTTTTATATACATATATATATTGAGACACGTGCCTTATACAGACTCCTTATTCAGTCTGAATTATATAGCATCGAAGAATATTTCACTGTGCCATAAAGACTCAAGCTTGCTCTGCCAAAACAAATCAGGAACACAACACTGCAGAATGGCAACAGAAAGCTACGCACATGGAAATTTCAGCCTGTATAAGATTACCAGGGCAAGACACAAAGGAAGAGACTGAACCATGGCAATATCACTAGAGTGCTCCTACCATGGAATAATAGTAGACAAAGGGCAGCTATGTAAGAAAAGCCTTTGAAAGGGATGAAAAAGAGTGGATCTTTGTAATTGAGTACGCATCCATAAAGCCTTCCCCTGGTGATTATAAAGAGGAGAAATTATTGGAGTGAACTAGAAACTTTCAGTAAGGCTTAGTTTACGTTTTGGCACGTGATCCAAGCTAGATATTTTTTTTTCTTTTCCATTTTTGAATCAGATGCATTATCTTTCTAAACTCCAAAAGAATGTCCATGGACACAGCCACCAGCTGAGTGCTGGTTTGAAATATCAACACAGACATATTTAAGGGTCGGATTTCTCTTTTCATTAAAAAAAAAAGAACCTAAGAACTTAACCAATGACAAAAAAAGAAAAAAGGAAAAGAAATAAATGGATTTTTTTCTTGTGTAGGAAATATTCAATGTAAAGTCACAGCAAGAAAGTGCATATGAAGAAAATGCAACATCTTGTGCTATGTTGTTTAAAAGAAGAGAAACGTTAGTTTAATGAGATTTGGCTAGGTGTATAAAACAGTGGGACAGCTGGTATTTTTAAAAGAATTTCTCATTCACACTTTCTACTACTGAAAAAAACCCTTCAATTTTAATGCTGTAAGACTATGAAGACAGAAGGAAAGCTATAGCTTTTGCATGTCAGCAAACTGCTCTTCTCTGTAGCTGAATCTGATTTTTTAACAATAGACATAAGACCATATATGCTATTCAAACGAGGGCCAGGGCAACCACAGAATCTCAGGGCTCTCTGCCCCTTTTGCTGGGTTTGGGTTTAGACATAAGCTGCAGTCATAATCTCAGAAAAAAAAGAAAAAACAAATTTAAGAAAAGAAGTTGAGAAAAATCTGGTGGTAATCTTTTAAGTGCTTATAGCTTTAAGTGCCATTAATGCTATCATATTTTGTAACTTTTTAAACAAGTATTTTGAATTATTTGTTTTATTTTCTTTCAGGTACTGTCTTTGTTTGACATTTGCTATCTTTTCTTGATAAAATCTAAACATGAGCTCTGCATTTCTAGACTAAAGTGAAATGTAACCAAATTGTGGGCATTTTCTAAAAATCTTTTGTAGTGTCTGGACATATGGATATAAGAAATACGAGTATCCCTAGACTTCATCGTAAATATTCAAAGAAAAGGCTGCCAAATAATTAATGCGAATTGCAAAGTACCCTAAATTTTTGTAGCCTCAGCCTGTGGGCTGCTCTGTTTGCCATTGCAGATAGAAAATTTTGCATGCTGGAAATAAGATATGTATGATTGTCCCAGCAATGCTTTCCCTGCTTCTTCACAAAATCCTAAATATTACTGCAATTCAGACTGTAGGCTTATAGGTAAAGTAAGCATGGATGGAGATGGCAGAGACATATTGAGTCTTGCAATCTACTCAAATGTACAGACACTAGCAGGTCACACAGGCACAGACTTTTGGAATTGCATGCCCATGTCTGCATACACAAAAATGCACAGTTTGTTTTCTGTGTTAGTTTCTGACAATTTAAGTGCAATGAGACAACTCAAAATCTAAGTGGTCACTAGAATACGTGATTGCCATGACTATGAATAGAAGCAGGGCAATGCAAATGCAAATTTCAAGTATGTATATTTGCATATCTAATTAACGCTGCAGGATTTGCAGGAGTGAGCCAAATTGCACTAGCGCAGAGGAGGAAAGTTCTCACGTTGCGTCTGCTGGTTCACTTCACTTGAAACATCATCTCATATTTTTCAGTTTGCTATCTGTCTGAAAATTAAGACAAAAAAAACAATGTCTGAAAAATTTCAGGTCATTTGGGATTGCTTTAACTTAATAAGATACAATAGAAATTGCATTCTGCTTTGTTTGCCAACGAATCTCTTAAGGTGCAGGGTTGCACCCTGACTTTGGCTTACTGGAGGCAGGGCAGTAAGCCCAGTCGCCAGGGAAGGTTTCATCTGACTCAGTAGCTGCTGTGGCTCCTGGGTTTTTGTGAAATGCAGCCTTGTGCTTGGCTTCACAATGATGCAGAGTTCAGCTTCTGGCCGTTCTCAGATCCCGTCCTCCCCAAGCCAGAGGCAGACACCAGCAAGATGTAGATGTGATGGAGTCATTTAGCCCTCCTGTTTCTCCTGATTTTGGGCAGACCTGGGATTAAGTTCACCCTTGAGCACCACACATGAGAAAATCTGAAATCTCACTGAGAAATACTGTGAATAACGTGCCAATTCTGTAGTGCCAGGATGGATGAAGCGTGCCTGGAAGTACTAAGGTTTTATGTTGTTCAGATCTGGGATTTTACTGTGGTCTAGTGAGAAGTTAGGAGTGAAAGCTACAATTTAGATTTGCATTTCAATTCCAGAAAAGGTTCAGAAGTGCTCAGACATGTGACTTGGATCCTTGGAATTAAATTACTGCCTAGTTACACTGTCCTGCACTATACTTGTATGAAGGATCAGGCACACAAAAGCATCTCATCTGACTCTGAAAGCATGCAACATGCATGGATTGTGCTAACAATTCTCCTTGGTTTTCAAATGCTAAAACCAAGATCATGCATGCTGTGTTATTTGTTCCTCAGCTGAATTCTTCTCGCAAGAAATGCTTGCTCTAGTGGAAAAGTCCTGCACAGATGTACAGGCAGCTGTAAGGACATGGGAAATGCATTTTTTTGTATGAGAAATATAAAGCTTAGTTGAAACCTGAGTATTTCTGCTGATTAGGGTCAGGGAAAGCAACAGTCTGTCTTGTAGGACTTGTCTGTGTGAGTCAGGAGTTGGACAGCAGGCAAATCCTGGAAAATAGGTCAACATGGACAAAGTGACTGAGATGGCCAAGTTCAGAACTGTTTGCTCTGATGGGATAGAAGACAATGAAATTTTGGCATGCTTTTAATCTGTAAGCTTTCTGAGTTTTCAGCCTGTCCCCTGTCCAGATTCTAGCTGATGGTGTGAGTGTATGTGTGTCACTCTAGTTTCTATCTGGACATGACATGCACGAGACCTTTGCTGACATTTTATCAGATGTGGCTTCAGGAACTCCTGGGTTAGGGTATCGTAGTTTAAGGGGCAAAGGGTTATGCTGAATAAACTCCTAGAGATGCTGAAGAAAGCATTTGAAGACCTTTTACATGAAAGCAAAATACTCTCTTTCACTCCTTTCCATTTCTGTGTCTGTGAAGCTTGTTGAGAAAGCTGCCAGTCTGCTGCTGGAGTAAATATTTTCTCCTATACGATTATCTATTAGATACCTCAGTATACATATTTTCTATTGTAATACAGGAAGTGTAAATGGTGTATTGCATAGGGGCCAGACAGAAATACCTGACAACTAAGTTGACATTTTAATGTCCAAAATTGCTTCTTCCCTTCTAAAGGCCATCCCTTGGTTTTAGTTGTACAAAACAACTCGGGAGAAAATCTCAGTTCGAACCTCAAGTGTTTTTAAGGATAAAGTTCTTACTCTTTGGCATTTATTAATACCTATAAAAAAACTTGTGATGTTATTTCCAGTCAGGCTCTTCCACCATTACTGAAAGTTTTAGCCAAAGGTAGTCTGAACTATATCCAAAATCTCCTTCCTCTACGTTGCAACATTTCACAGCAGGCAGAAAATAAAAGTAAAACAAAAGGGTGACTTAGTGACTGTCTCAGATCTTGCCCTCAGCACAATATGACTTGACATGGGAATTGGGACCTGAAAGTAAAAGGGAAACATAGATTATCTGTAGCCACAGCCCTCGCACAAAGAGGACTACTCTGCTTCTTTTTTCTTACAGCTTTCAGCTCTGCAGTCCCACTTTCTATTGTCTTGTGCAGGAGAGTTGTAGCAGGCTCCTTTGGGGATCCTCCTGAACCATTAACCATCACTGAACTTGTGCAAATTTTGCAGAAGTGTTTTTTAAAAGATTTGTAACTTCATCCATGTGGCAGTCTGTGAACTTCATTATCTTTAATGGGGAACATTATTTCTAATAGATAGTATTAGAAATAATAGTAAATAAAAATTGCAGTGATTTATGTTAATGCAACCTGATTTTGATTGTTGCTGAGAAATTATAAATCATCTGAGCTTCTGCTGTCTGGCTTTATGATGCCTCTAGTACAAGTCTGCTTCTTCCAAAGCCATTAATGGGCTATGCCAGAGACTTTCTGCAAAATTCTCTAATCCACAATAAATGAAAGTTTCCCTGTGAGTTCAGGATATTGAAACCCCTGTCCTTAAAACCCTTACATTTTCCTGACTAATTTGTGTTTATGCTGTACATGGGCTGTCTGTTTGCCAGCTTTGGTTTTCTCAGGGGCTTACTTGTGTTGTCAGGTTGCATGATGTCTGCTAGTCTCACTTTTCCCACCATACACTAAAAATAAATAACAGGCAAAGACCAAGCTTTATGTTATGTTGTGTGCTAATCTAGAAAAAGAAGTCTTCTACTAAACAGGTACGAATTTGAAAGGTGACTTGGAACTGCTTCAGTCCTTCTTGTGCATTTATTTGTTCTGAACTAGATTTTGTCTAAACTAAGGCCAAAATCTGCCCCCATCAAGTCAGTGCAGTAAGGTGGAGCTAGTTTGTAATTTTTAAACTTTTTAGAGCAAAGACCTGATGTTTTAACTCATCTCTACAGTGTCATTTATACTTACTGGGATGGCATTATATCAATACTAAATACAAATAAGCTCAGCTTCAGACACAGTTCCCTAGGCAATTAAATGTCAATGAAAACACAAAGCAAATCAACACAAATCTATGAAACTCAAATAAAGGTTTGTAGATTAATGTATGCAACTAGATCTGAGAATTCCTTTGAGTTGTCTAATTATCCCTGAGGTCGTCATCTCCTTTACTACCAGTAGCAGTTACTCTCCTTAATCCTAATGCTGAGCTGGGCTGTATTTTTTCCTGCCAGTGCAACTGAAGTACGTAATGGTGTTAGACTCTGTTGACTCATACTGTTGAAATCAAACAGGTCCCACGAGGCTCGCGTGCATGCCCACCCTTCACAGCACAAAGAATCAGTTCCTGCACACAGATTTGGAGGTGATGCCTCCCCACTCCATGCAGGTAGATGTGAGCTTTTGTGCTTCCTTATCTCTGCTTACTGGTCACATTTGAGCTGAGTTTTATCATCAGGAAATAACAATGCTGCTGCTTTCAGGGGAAAGCGGACATTTCTCTAGCGAGTGGCCTTTTGAGTCAAATAAGATTTGCTTTCCTTGGCTGAACTCCTTGACAGCAAGTCACAGGCAGGTAATATGTGGCATGTAGAATACTTTAGTCTCCCAAATATATTCCACCCCTACACTTTTCTTTCCTTGTGAGAGCTGAGTGCTTAAATAGCAAATCTTACGGTGCCTATTGTGAGATTTAAGCCAAACACACCAGCTTTCAGCCTACCATTCAGCAGTTTCTCACATCCTGGATGCATGTAGTAGCTACACGTAGAAAAAGGCAGGATTTGTATCTGGATCACAGCTTCTCAACAATTTAAATTTTTCCAGGGCAGTGTTTCAATGTAGATTTAGACTGATTTTTTCTCCCAAGTTCTAATAGAATTTCATCTGAACCTTCTGGACAGGGCTATTATTAGTGATTTTCAGCCTTGCATGAAAAAGAACTTTCTTAAAAATTGGGGAAATATTTCAGTGGGAATTATAGTATAAGCAATCAGTAAGTTGAATTTGCAAGGATATTCTATCTGCTCTCTTGTCTCCGTCCCTCTTTCTTTTTGTCTGTGTAAGATTTTATGGTGCTTTAGAAAGGCATTTTCAGAAAAGGGACAATTTAATAAATGTCATTACCAGGGTACAGAGCAGGATGTTCTTGTACCATCTTGATAAGTTTTGCTGCTATTGTCTTTATTTTATGATGTAATGTTTTACAAACATGGAAAAAAAATTGCAACAAAGACCTTCTGGGTGTTGAAAATGCTTTTCTTGTTGTTTTTTATTTTTCCTCTCTATTGTCCTATTATCTAGCAAGGGCAGAGGAGCTGTAACTAATCTTCCCTTTTGTGTATCTCTGTGGAAAACAGGGCATTGCTGGTAATCTCACTGATGCCAGATCTTTGTGCTTGTTTTTGCCCCTCCCACCTTTTCTCTTTGGTTGACAATCCAGACTGTGGTGCTTTCTGGGTCTCTCTGGGAAACAGTGGTGCTGGGAGGGTTTCAGAAGAGAGGCACAAACTGCCAGCCATACCTCTGCTCATCCTGAGCCATGTTTCTTCATCTGGTGACCTTGGAGCAGGGAAACAAGAAGCAGAGCTTTGAGGAGGCTTTGTCTCTGTTTCCTAGTCTCTGTCCATGAAAGTTATTCTCCAGGATGTCTGAAAGAGGTTACTAATATAAAGAAGAGGGAGAAGGTGAAACTTTTTAACCTTGGGAAGCACAGATAAGCTTGGGGTTGTCTTTTCCTCTGAATTCTTTAGTCTTTTTGCAGCTTTATTTGGTGTCTTCATGTTGACTACCTTCAATGTGAGGCCTCGGTTTGCCCTGCTGCCCTGTAATGTTTCCACCAACTTGGGAAACTGCAACACGGCCACCCACAGCACACCCACAGACAGTGCACGCTCTTCAGCTACCGTTTCTTTGCCAGCAAATGGGGGTAACAAAAAATTCCTGCAAGCACGATTGATACTTTGATATAGTGCATATAGAGACACCTCATGGCTGAGCCTTCCTGTGACTTTGATGGGAACAAAAGGGCCTTCTATAGACTGAGAAAACAAATCTCCCCTGTTTTTGTGCTACTGTTTATACACTGTTTATGTCACACAGTCCATACTGGTTTTTGCTACTTGCTGTGTATTGTGTAAATCAAGACATATTTCTCCAAAGCCCATCTCCTAGCAATAAGTTATCTCTCTTCCCCTATGACCATGTGTCTCCTAGTGGGGTCTGCCTTAACTACTCTATATCACTCTTGCTTTTTCTTGCAAAAATGGTTATTTGCATTTCTAGTTTATGCACATTCTCATTCTGCCTGATTTCCATTTCCAAGGTATGACCTCATCTAGCTACAGCTGTTTGCTCTGACTTTGTAACCTATTGCCTGGGATAAACAGAAGGCTAATTTGCGTCCTTCAGCAAGATGATTTATTTAACCAGTTAATGCAAATAATTGTTCCTAGAGGTGCTTGGGAAAGACAATGAAAAAAGAAAGCAAGAGGGGAGATGTGTGACAAGTTGTGAAATACCTTTTTTCCCCTGCAAAATCTGTATGCAAGATGCTAAGGGTTGCACTGAGATTCTTCCTGAAACATGATTGTCTGGGTGCTGTCTGCTGTTTTGCATAACACTAGCTATTCTTGAAACAAATTGTTACATGGTAGAAAAAAGATTAAAGTTGCATTACAAAATAATAAATTTAGAACTAACACACTAAAACCGAATAACTCGTAAAGGAAGGTCCCACACAGATTTCACAGCACATTGCTTGGGCTGACAGGTGTCAAGATGCTTTCTGGCAAAACTTTAGATCATTTCCACAGGGGACACCGGAGACTTTCCTCATTATAGGAGACTGTCTCTGGACCATCCTTTCCTCTCCTTGCACCAAAAGATGCTGATGTTTTTCTTGATAGTGCTCTCATGATGCTGTCATTTCTTGGGCAGAGTGCCCTGCTCTCTTTTGGGAAAACGTTATTATCAAACCAAATTTAAACAGGGTTGATGGACCCCATAGGTTTGACTTGAAGCCGTTAGCTAAATGGACCTATGCCGCTATTTCCTTCTAAATATTGGTATATGACTAGGAAGAACAAAGCAGTAAAATAAGATTGTATTATGTTCCAGAGCATGCTGGGACTGTGAGTTGTGGTTGCACACATGAAGAACTTGTTCATGATATCCACACCATTAAACTGAACCTCAATGTGCCAAATAGGTTAATCAGTGGATGTCCAAAACTGGAGTAATTTTCTCTAATTTAGAACCATGAGAATCAGTTTTTAAAAACAGGAGTTTAAAATATCCAGTACAGTCCTACTTTTTAGCAGAAATCTGAATATTTCTTGAGGTATACAACTGACTTGATGGTCAATCAGAAGCACGAGAAACATGAATGTTGTGATTCCTGTGGGGAAAAAAAAAAAAAAAGCGAACAACAACAACAAAAACCCCAGATCAAAGCCTTTCCCTAAGCCACTCTCACTGAACATATCTGCATTTGTGTGTATTTCATGCTTTTGCAGGTGGCATCAATGGCAATAAAGACATGCACACTGCATTTTGCTCTTGTTAACCTTTCAGAACTAATCCAGCAAGGAGAAAATCAGCTGGTTTTTAATCCCTTGTATGCACTGTATATGGATCTAACAATTGCAAATTAATTTCTTCCCCTTACATGAATATCTGGGCAGAAAAAGAGACAGAAAATACCACAAAGGACAAAGTCTGGCCTGCAAGTCTCTTTTTCCTATGAGGATTTGTGGGAAAGTCCTCAGCATGTTCCAGAGCATAAGCTGGGAATGCAAGGACTGAAAAAGAAACAAACCAGCACATAAACTGAGGCTGTTTTGCAATGAGTCATTAAAGACAGACAGGAACCCCATGAGGTCATTTTTATGATGTCAAATTAGAGACCTGGCGATGACTTAAGATTGTGCAGCAGGATAAACAAGAGCATCAGCAATCACTGCCACATCTGTTAAAGTGTGTTGAGAGGCTGGAGCCAGGCAAAGTGATGTTCCTCCACAGTGTGATTTCAGCAGCACGCTTTTGAGGGATTAAGCACAAGCAAATGATGACTGCCTGTTTTGTTACAAGGGAAATAAGCACTGAGTAACAACAAGATTTACAGTGAGCCTCAGGTGTAGAAAGATACAAGTTGTACTGTCAGATTTACACTGAAGTGCTTAATTCTCCAGCTAGGGGATGTGTTTGTGTCTCAATACAACAGCCTACTCAACTGTTCAGCAAGGACTCTCGTGGAGCTGGTCCTTATTGAGAGGAATGCATGCAGTCCTGTGAAGCCAATTATATTGTTTTATCTCCATTTCTCATTTTGATATATCTCAATTTGATAAACTAGTTTGTCAGGTTAAAAAAAGAAAGCAAAATAACAACAAAACCCAGCCCACATAGGCTGCAATTGTCACCTTTTTTGTCTTGAATCCCTTCTGCACCATTGCCTGCTGAGAATGATTTATAACAACACAGTCTTGCTGTTTGAGGGAAGGTGTATGACTGGAATTTTCATAGGAATTAAAAGAGTAGGAATATCCCTGGAGTCTAGGCTGTCTAAAATAAACTAAAAAATATTTTTTTACTGTCTCACCCTGCAAATACAAATTGCATTTTAGCAGGAAGCTATTTTATTTTTCACAGCTTAACAAGAGTGTTAAATGAATAATTCCATTTCTGTTTTTCATCACTGAAGTTTCTTGCCTTTCTAAGTCCACTTTGATCTATTAGAACAGTGGTTTCCTCTCTGTAGACTGTACTTGCCTCACTCGGGATGAGCACTAATATGTCAGCCTTGCCCACCTGCAATCCTACATGAAGCAATCTTATTTCATTAGCTCTTATTTGGCAGTTCCCAAACAAACCAATTTAATGCAACAGCAAAACAGGTTCAGGCTGTGCTTGGCAATTCCTCTTACCCATCAACAGTCACACATTCCTCCCTGGGTTTCCCATTCCTGCTTGTCTGTTCCTCATTAACCCCTCGAGCAAAAGGCCCACCTACAGTAAGTTTAATCTAAGCTCTCTGCAAGGTAGTTGCTGATGTTTGTTTGTCAGTGTTTAAGGGGAAGCTATGAAGGCCAGGAAAAGTGAGGTACTCCCTGTAAATATGATGGAGACTATCACATTTGTGGTCTTGAGGGTGGCTGTTTTAAGCAATGACCATCTCAGCCACTGTGTGGATCTCTGTATATCAGTCTAGATGGACTTATTAACACATATAGTAAATTCCCATCGAGCACCCAAAGTATGGGCAAAGGGGTACACTGGGGATGCCCCCAGGTGCTGAAAAACGTTTCAAATAAACATAGTGTTAAATGTCCAAAAATGTAAATAGTAAGAGGGAATGGTTAAGTCATTTCCTCTCTATGTGAGATGGTGTTGCTCAGTCATTTAGACAGTTTACTGGGCGGTTGGTACTAAGAATTAAAAGAACACCTAGAGGTGCTTATGGACCCAGGAAAAAGATCTTTGTTTAACAGCCCTGGGAGCTGTGGAAGGGAAAACAGACTAGTAGACAGAACATGCAGAGTCTTTATAGGAGGCTTTAATGTCCATTAATGTGATCATTAATAGCTTGTGTTGCAATCAAGGTGTACCCAGAGTGCAGAAATTCAGAAAACATTAGTTGAAATGTCAACTTATTAAGCAGAAAACTTGGATATGTCAGTGTCCCTTGGCTAGGGAAAGATTTGAACACATTATTTGCTACAAAACAGGTGGATGTTAGGACACTGAAGTGTTAACATTAAATAAGAAACAGTGCAGAATAGACGTGTGGGGTTTCTCCTTCTACAGTGTTGAGAGGCCTTCTTTGGCATCGCTCATCCATTTGGAGGGCAGAAATAGCCACTTTGTTCTCAGTATTTTAATGACCATAAGGACCAAAGTCTTACCATGTTTTTTTTTCACTGTAACAAATATTCTATTACATATTGGCAGGTACCAGAAATAGTTTTCTAGAGAGGCAAACTGTGCTAAAGAATAAGATGATTTTTTCCCCCCCAATTTTAGGAAAGGAAAATGGGAATTAATTGGATTAAGGCATACTATATTTGGACCAGACTTTAAACAGGGGTTTGATAAAGCATTAGGTGCAAAATTGCACAAGGCTAGCAAAATACTATGGAAAAACCTCTGTCCCTGGGCTAAGAATAGACTGAAAAAGAGAAGAAATCCTGGTAAAACCATAGCTCAGAATTACTGATCTTTCAGCTCAGAGGTAAACTCTGGAAGACAAAGTAATCTGGGGGTCAAACCAAAATGAAGTGTTATCTTCTCAGTGAAATATAAAAGCAGTAAAAATCTGCAGCCAAATTCAATTTGCATTTTCAATCTGAAACAAAATGTCACATTTCCACTTAAAATGAACTTTTCCATGGAAGTCAAAAGAACCAACTATTACTTCAAATGAAAACAAATCTGCCTTACATCTTCCTTCCAGGTAAAATAAATCAATATATTATTCAACTGAATTTGGTTTGTCAAACCAAATGAGAAGAGTCAAACAGTTTAGCCAGTAGGAGGCATATATGGTTCAGGTAGATGTCTGTTTCTTTCCTGTTGTTCACTAAATCTCTGAGTAGCTCTGAAGCCTGCTCTCACGACTATGCACTTAGCAAAATCACTGGAAACCAGAAGCTAGTGTTTAGGAAATGTAGTTTTTTCCCCAATAGGATTTTAATGGAATGATCTAATATTCATATGAGCAGCCAAAGCTAAGGTAAGGGCACATATGAAATCATAATAATTTAACTTATTTTGGTAGCATAATAAATTCTACCTGATTATTAACTTCAGCTCCAGGCAGAGGATGTTTTCTTCCTTGAGGTACTTGTTTCAGTTTCATATTTAATGTACTACATTGTATTTTAAGAGTCACTGAATTTTCATGAAGCACTAAGAAGACAGGAAAATGAGACGCGCTGGACAAATTGTAGTGTAGTTAGTGACACGGTTATTAATACTTATTTACATTTTTATTTTTTAGTATTTTTTTCAATGGAACTCTTCATTGCCAAATCTCATGTGCCAGAAAGTAAACATTAATTCTTGTCACAAATATATAGGAAATATGATTATTCCTACTTTATAGCATAGGAAACGAACTATCAGAGGGTACACAGAGACCTGTGTCTGAGCCAGGGTTTTAATTTTGGCTCTACTACATGTTCTAGTAGCAGGCCAGTCTTCCTCCCTTAATTATACAATGACTTTCTCAGAGGCACAATTTCCCCTATAAATAAACTGCAAGATTAGACTTTGATAGTATTCCATGTACTATTTTTGCTTTTTAAAATTCATTGTTAAATTTGTAGTCAGGCACTCACAAACTAGGAAATGCCAGAATGAAGACTGTCCATGCAGTGAATTACTCTTATGTCTGCTTTAAGAGACAATCTTTGATTTATGTTATCACATATTTGTCATGGGGTTTCTATCTCATGTCATGTACTCTGCTCTGTGCTCAGTTATCAAGAATTTTATCTTCTCCTTCTTACTCACTTATAAACCCTGCCCTTATTTATCACAAACCGTTCCACCGAAGCCCTGTAGATTGATATTTTCTCATGGGCTTCTTGGTAGCATTAATCACTCGTATATCTGGAATGATTCACAAAGTACAAATGGCTGTTTAGTGGTGCTGCAGGGAGGTAAGGCAGGGGTCCATTCTAACAGAGGAAGGGGATGAAGCACAAAGACCGTCCTTCCATTAATGTTACGGGTTCGGTCTGAGGAGCTCGGAAGCTGAGATTATGAAGTCCTTCACTTTAGTATATAATGATCCAGCTGTTTAGTAAATCAGCCCTAGTTATGTCTCCAGAAAATGAGGATGAAACAGATTCTTTCTAATCACCTTAGAAAATCCTAGTTATGTGACTTGTTCAGCATTTCCAAGCAGAGATTAAAACAATAATCTAGTTTTCTATAATGGCATTTAATTTCCTAAACTAAAAGAGGTTTTGTAGATTCTGAATCTGAGATTTTTGAAGACAATAGTAATCTTTACTGGACAGTGCCGATTCATCCCTAGGACTATTGTGTGGTCCAGGTAAGATGCATCCTTCTTGAAACTTTGGAGAAAATTGTGGCATATTCCTTTCTTTTCCATTTCTCATTTTCTCAAGTCCTCTGTCTCCTTAGAGTGGTTCCTTCTCTTCATGAAGGGTGAGAAGCAATACTGCCATTACAGTCTTTTCCTGTTTTTAGAAGTAAGCTTTTTTCTGTTCTTTAAATCAGGGCACTTTTCATATAGAAGGGAGGAGACAGGTCTCCACGTGACATCTTGAAAAGACACAAGTGTTTTCATGATACTCTGAGCAAAATGCTTGAAGAATGAGATTTAAGACTTACCCTTTCTTTCGTTCTACAAGGAAGGTAGCTTTAGGGTAGACATCAAAAATATTAGATCTTATAGCACTGACCTTTTATATACTAAAGACAGTTACTGGATTTGTCCTGAAGTTCCTTCCAAGTTCCAAGAAAACCTGCAGGTAAAAAGGCATGAGCATCTTGACCCATGTCAGAGCAATGGAACAAGAATAATATTGGTGCCTGAAGATACTAATCTATCTGTAAGAAGGAAATACAGCATAGACAATTTACAAAAAAATGCTGTACTCTTGCACACTGGCTCCTGCACTCTTAGGCGTGTAAAATGACACTGCTGGATTTACATACCATTATAGGTATATGCTTTTATGTCTTGGATAAGGATGGGGACTTCATTTTAACATGGCAATGTGTCTCTGAGGACTCTTGCTAATGGTAATGCATAAATAAAATAAGGCTGTGCATGTCCAGTATCATCAATGCACGTTGTCATGCCGTGCCACTTCAATGAGATTGTCTGTTTATATATGCATCAAAGGAGAGCAAAAAGTGTTTAACTTGCTTCAGTGAGTTGTAAGCAGAAAGAGAATAGGTGATAGCTGAGGGTTTGGAACACACTCATCATATAGTACCTCATTTCAGAAATCTTCTGAATTATTGATTATGTTTTTCTTTTCCTTTTTTTATTCTGGGAGTCACTTACCAAATTCATGTTAGCTAGCCATGGTCTTCTGTGGTTATCTGTGGAAAATTACATGTGGCTTCTAACTGTCACGCTGGTTCAAAGTGGGATATGCCCCTTTTTTCTGAGATCTTAGCTGCCAGTATGGAGTGAATGTGGACCCCTGTCTGCCACAGCACGGCTTGACAAGAATACCTCCTTTTTATTGTCTCCTAAGAGAGTATAAAGGTAATAAAGGCTTTTGATTAACAAAAGGAGCCAAATTCAAATATGTTATTTAGAGGTGTTCACATCTGCCTCTTTCAACTAGACCCATGAGGCTTCCTGTCTCCCTCCCCCTCTTGGGACTTCGTACATTTTTACTGAAGATTAACTTCAAAAAAGGCTTGTGCTCTTTCACCCAGAGGGATGTACTGTCCCTGTGCCTGGCAAGTGCTGACGGTCCGTCATGGGGACCAAAGTTTTCAGAAAATGAGGTTTGAAGGTAGTAAGAAGCCAGGAGAGAGGGGATGAGCTCTCTTGTTTGAATGAGGACTCTGGCACACCACCTGGGAGGTCCTTTTTGGCAATGCTATTGTGCTTGCTGCATGCTTTGTGATAAGGTGGGTTTAGGCAAACAGTGAGATGACAAACTTGCTTTGCCCTCCCTCACTTAGTGCTGTACATGGCTGCCTGGGACTCCCTCTGCTCCACAGCGGGGATTAGCTGGAGCTCTGAGGCATGAGATTCCCCAGTGCCGAAGAAATAAATGCTAGCTCCCTTCTAAGCTCAGGGGACCCACAGGAAAGGGAGAGAGAGATGAAATTGTCTCTGCAGAAGTGTCACTGGCTCCTTGTGGTTTCAGTGTTCAGCGGGATGGTTGAGTGATTCCTGAGCCTGCAGATAATTCAAGGGACTATTGGAAAACATATGGCTTGGTCTTTTGCTTACTTATTCTAATACATTCCAGTCTTCACTGTACAGTAAATACACAACTAGCAGATGGTAGGAAAGCAGAAGCTACTCAACAATAAGAGATGATCATTTTTGCATGAATACACCCTTGCAGGTGCTGGGGTGGTTCTGGGCTCTATTGCCAACCCTTGGTGACAGCGGTTGTGGGTGGTTGCAGTTCCATGCCATTTGGTGTCTGCTCGGTTTTCCTCCTCTGCCCTTTCTTGGGGTGGCAGCTCCTCCCCACCTGCCCGTTCCATGCTATGTTCTCATGACTCATGAGGAGGAAGAAGATATCCGATACTCTTCTAGCCACTGAAAAACATCTATTTTTTTCAGTGTGGGGAAAACTGCAGCCTTTGCCTGCCTGGACTCATCAGAAACATAGCAATGAAGACATCGTTCCTTGGATCTTATATTTTAGAGTACTTATATGCTTTTAATATAGCTTTCCCATTATCCTGTCATCAGAGGAAGGTCTCTAGGTAACACGTATCAGATTGTGTGGAATTTTATACATAAGCTTTTGATGTTTTTTCATGTTGTTCACAATATACTTCTTTTAAAAGAAGCCACTGGGAACTTCTCATTAACTCCCTTTATTGCCTTTTTCTCAGATGAGGCAGAGATGAAATTCCTTCTCTGAGGAAGGCTTGCTAGAGCTCAGCATTGCTTATTTAAGGATTTCTAAATTACTTAGCCCACCAGCTGATGGACAAAAGCCTTTTGCCTCAGGCTTCCAAACCATCTTTGCAAAGTATGTTCTGCTCCTCACTTATAATTACATCACTGCTAATTGCAGTGCTTGAAGCTCCACAAAGTGCTACCAGACAGAGCTGCCACCTGCTCCCAGGGAAGGTCACTGATCACCAGACTCATGCGTGGACAGAGACCCTGCTGAGCCCAGAAGGGGAAGGAAAATTGCTGGTATGTGCTTGTTGGCATCCTCATGCGCTGCTGACAGTCATCGTCCCTTTAATTGACAAGCCCATGGGAAAGGGAGAGCCTAAGCAACACAAAGCAATATTGACAAAGTTTTCTGTTCTAAGAGAGGAGTGAAAGTCTTTCTCAGTCATTTAGCAGAGTCCTTCAGAGAGAAAAGTGACTTACCATGACGAACAACTATTAAGTATTTTCCTCACAGTCAAAGGGACTGGTTCAGGGTTAGCACTTCAAATCAAGTCACACGCTTTGCCTGCTAAAAACTACGATGATTTGAATTAATAAAAAATCTCATCTTGGAAATCTGACCCACAGTGTTCAGCTGAGGAGATTCAACTACTGCCAAGTGTCTCAGACCCACTGTAGCAGCATGGAGCATCGGCTCCAGATGTGTGCGTGCTGTTGTATTTGCTTTCCTTGAAGTCAATGTGTCTGGGTCACCTTAGATGGTCAATCTGATATACTCCAGCCTAGTCAGGGCACTCCTCATTCAGTTTGGAGAGGGAGAGTGGCCATGAAGCAGCCCTCCCCATCCTCTGCATTAGGAAGAGCTGTATTCTAGGGAAACAAATGAGGCAATGGAAGGAACTAAGCATGTGAGATGGCTCTAGCTGTGGGTGGTAAAAGGCTCAAGTGCCTTGGACCGAACAGTTTAAAACTTAGAAAACTATGGCAGCAATGTCACTGGTAGAAACAAAGCCAATGTACCTCAACAGGAGAAGAGAGATTTTTCACACTGCAGTAAAAAACCTAATGAACCGGTTTACTGTATTGCATCTAGTACACTGCTAGTCTGGCACGTAAATTCTGTACCAGAAATGTTGGGAGATAGGTTGAAATCCCAGTGATCTCACACCACTCTATGTTTGAGCTACCAGGGCTCCAGGACTCCATGTACAGGGGAGCAAACTGTGCCTTCACCTTACTGCTCAGGGTGAGTGCATGGAACTCACCCAAGCCATTCCTGCAGCCAGCACTCAGGACTTCATCCACTGAGAGATAACACTATGGTGATGTCTCCACTTGAAAAAATCAGCATTAATCACTGTGATAGCCCCTGGGGAAGCCACGTGGCTGAAGTTGACTGAGGACTGGAGAACAACCGGATGGTAAATTACAAAGTTCTCCAGGGAACTGAGCAGCTTCTCTGCCTGAGCAGCCTGCCATAATGGGCTGTTATTTTGCTAATCTTCACTCTCTGGTGTTTTGCAGGCTGTTCAGTGACTGAAACTGAAGACTCAGCTACAGCATTCACCCTCAAAGTGGAGTGACTATAGGTGGATATGGGAGGGAAGCCTGCTGTTCTCTCCCCTGTGCTAGCTCCTGCACCTGCCACTCAGCATAGATTTTTGTCATCAAAGAAGAAAAGAGGGAGCGCTGCACAATGCACAAACTAAGGCCATCAACCCCAGAGGGAGAATATCGCTTACCTATTCAGTCCCTTGGCTGAGAATCATGATAAATCTTGATATCGTGATAAATCTCTTGAAATAAGCTTGGCAAGACCCAAGTGGTTAGCAACAGCATGCAGTCCTCAGAGGTTAAATCCAAGGAAAATAAATACTGCATAACACTACTGTCAAGCTAGTTGTCATTTTGGGGGTCATAGAGCATTTTAGAAATGCACTTCAGCTCTCCATACCAAGTGAAAATATTGTTGTGCTGGACCAGATCAGGTGCCTATCTTGGCTTTGTGTCTTACTGAACTCCTTGTTACATTTTACATGACAGTACTATGAGATACAGAGGTAGGAGTGGAACATGCACCAAATAATCTTCCTCCTGCTTGCTGCTTCTCCTCCACCTCCCTGTTCAAAATACCAAGATATTTAGATCCACACTTTCCCTTTCACACTGAGACCTCCTGCCTGATTAATACTCTTAGCACAGCAGACTGACTAAACTTTTTTCCTCCTTGCTGCACTTTAGCAAAAGTCACTGGTGTTAATAAGTGAAGCAATCATTTGCATTACTACTTACCATCAGATGGTTCAAGGCACTACTGTAAAATACAATAGAAAACAATTTAAGATAATTAGTTCCTTGCTAGATTTAACAAAGAAACATTTTGACTCTGATATTGTAAATAACAGGAGATAAAACTTTGAAAGGTAGCACAGTGATGGTGAACCTTTTAGCACTAAAAAGATACAGCAGCATCAGTTTCAGGACAGTTAGGCATCCCTGTAGCAGCTTTATCGTAGCTAGTACCAGTAAAAAGGAGCAGATTGAGAAAGTGGGGGTGAGAGGGCTGTTACAGATCCAGAAGCTTAAGTATGTACACCAGCTGATTGACATTAAGAAGGAGAACAATTCCAGCCTTGGAAATCTGCACTCTGCTTGGCTTCCAAAGCTATGTGGGAGTGAATGCGGCTGCATTGTCCCTGTTCTTGTTACTTATGCTACAAGGTGAGAATAGCAGGATGCATATCCCTGCTGCCATGCACCTGCAGTCATGCTTATGCAGGCCTAAATTTCCATGTGACTTGCATAAGCTTGTTATGAAGATACATTCCCCTGTTCTCTATTACAGTGACCTATAGGATCCATTTTAGTATATATATTCCTTTTTCCTCAGCCAGCGTTTTATCAGAGTTAGATACAGCTTGTTGCTTAGGAAGTGAAACAAAGAATGAAAGCAGATAAATACTTTACTCTGTGGGAACTCTCTTCCCTGTTGGAAGCCTTTTCTGCTTGTGAACACATCTGAAGCCAGATAATATAAACCCCATAAAATACACTTAACAACTCATCCTCCATCACTCTGGACTGTTACAAATATCTAAAACTTCTGTTGTTATTGTTTATGTTAGATCTTGCCCAAACTTTGAACAGACTCCAGCCTGGAAAGCCTGTAGTGACCAAATGACTGCCCTCAGAGCCGTACATTAACTGTGGCACTGGGTAAAACTGGGTGCGGTTCATTGCCTTGCCATAACTTAGTTTTCTTTATTTTGTCATGCTTCTAACTTCCACTGAGGTATCATGAATAGAAAGATACTAAAAGGAGAGGGATGGTATAAGAGCATAAGGTGGCTGAGGAAATGAGGTGGGGAATTAATTTTGGGTTTGGAACCTCTGTGATTAGAAGCCTTCATCAGGTGAGAGTTCAGTCACTCAGCTCATTTTTCATGCTATGGGGAGTACTGAGTTGAGGTCTTGGTGATATGAACTACTCTGTTGCTTGTAATTGCTGGGTATTCAATGCCTCTAACATATTTAACACTCCAGTAGACACCTAAAAGTAGGTGTCTTGATCAGCACCCACTGCCTGCGATGTCTCATACCATCAAAACTGGCTCATCAGTTTTCTGCGTGCCAGCTGTGGTGAAGTTTCACACTGGGTAGCTCTCCAAAACCATGGTGTGCATCCCTGCTCTTGCTCACCAAGGGGTGACCACAGTAGGCCTGAGGATACCTTTCCAGCCTCATGTGCAAATGGAAGAGGAAGGGCAGGGCTGCCTGACCTCAGGGAGCTGGGCTGGAAAGGGAAGGGCTGTAGCTGTGCTTCCTCTGCATCCCACGCACCTCCCAGCTAAGCTGCAAGCGCACTGTGCTGGCGCTTCCTCTGGGCAGGCAGGAGAGCCCCTTTGTTTTTTCACCCAGTATTTACCTCTGACAGCACCAGTTACCCTCCTTTCCTTCCCCTGCAAAGGTTCACAGGCTGCCTGCCAGACCCAGGAAAGGAAAGAGGTGAAGGGGAGGAACAGCTCATCGCTTCTTTGCTCCCCTTATATGAATTATAGATCATTTTTTCCCTGCTCTCTTTTTATTTCCTCCTCGAAACATTCAGAGGCTCTTCTACCACAGTCCTCAAGTGGTTTCTGTGTATAGGTGGTGCACAGCAGAAAGGGCATACGGGTGCGGGAAAATCAGCAAGGCCTATGAGCTAGCAGGGGTGGCGAGAAGGAAGGAGGGGTGCCCACATGTGGGTTAGTGTGCTGCATGAGATCAGTGTGGAGGTAGAAAGCTGGTAAGGCTGCAAGACAGTTATACGTTGCCTGATTGGAAAGGTGACATCTGAGAAGATGTTACAGTACAAAGAGCTCCCACTGTAGGTTGTGGGTGTTTTTGATTGAGTGGTTTTCACAGAAGGGATGGTGACTTCATAACTGTGTTCTGCAATGCCCTGTGCACAAGCGATTAGAAGTCATGAGGGATTCACGTTCTACTACAGAGATATAAGGTTGGTTTCTTTGAAACTGTAAATACTGTCATGTTTGTCCTCCCTGGATGTGGAGTCACGAGCACCTGTTTTGAAAACGGAGGATATTATTACAACTGGTCTGAAGGCAGAAATGCAAAAACTTTCAGTACAAAATAAATGGACTTTTCAAAACATGAAGGACATTTGGAAAAAACTCCCACCCTACTTTTTATGTTTCAAAATACAACTAGGAATGTAGGTACCTTTAAGGAAAACAGTTAATGCTGTGATTGCTAAACACAGTTTATAACCACCTTTTTCATGAAAGTGACATTTCTTCAGAAACAGAACTTAAGATTTCATTTTTATGAAATACAGAAACTCATTGTAAAGAGTAATTATTTTGGATTGACCTACCTGAGATTTCTCCCAGGAGAGCCAATGATGCAATTTGGGGAAAGTCATGTGACTTCAGTGTAGCCAGAGTTTAGCTGTTTTTCAAGGTATTAGAAATAGCTACATCTGTATTATAAAAGAAAAAAAACAACCCTCCAAACTCCTCCAGAGAACTGTGGAAATGTAATAAACTTTTGCTTTATTGGCAGAGGGAACCATTAGGGAGGAAATCTGTGTATAGAAACAATCTTTCTTAAAAATTCAATCAAGCACAGACAAATTCTGCTTTAATATGATCAGTACAAGCAAGGAAACTCTATGTGTAGTTGGTTTTAGTTTAAAACAATTAAGAAAAAGTTTTATTCTTGAAGTTACCTAAGTATCACCCATTTTCTTCAGATAACCTGCCCAAAGGAATTTATGTGTCTTAGTTTCAGATTCATGTTTTTAGCTGTGACATTCAAGGGGTTTTTTGTCTCATGACAGCTAAACAGCTTCTTTTAGAATATTGACGTGTTTAGCAAACAGCATCTTGACTTTTTTCCTAGTCCTCACTTCCAAGCAGCTTCTGTTTGTCAAAGTAGAAATACTGTGCTGATTGCAGATATGAGCTGGAGGCCAAAACAAGAGGAGTCAATGTCCCTTTTTCCCATAGAACTGATTTTATGAAAAATTTATGGGAAACGTTAATCAATGAAAATAGTGAATTGAAATACTGTGAAGACAATATTGCACTAAAGAGATGCTCAAGGTAGTACCATGTACACACTTAGCACATGAAGATGAGCATTTTCATGCTGGAATCCTTATAAACTTTACAAAACTAAGAAATGCTAATATGTATCTAAGCCACTAGAACTGAATCTCACCTAACCTGTTGGGCTTACTAAGGTAGCAAGGGCACGAGCATGACTGACCGTGTGTCCAGGGCCACAGGAATGCTATGGCTGGGCATGGCCCATCTTTATTGCCTGACCACTAATGGAGAGTTTCATCTTTTCAGGTATAAATGAGCGTAACTAAATTATAAAAGTGTTGATAGGTAAATGAGTTCTAACCTTCAGTCTTATTGTTGTATCTATGGTTAGACAGATTTCATTCTGGGATCCTTCCTAACATGTAGGTGAAAAGTTAATTTCTAGTGCTTCCTCTGGCTTGTGAACACTTCCTCTTATGTCAAAAGGAGATGATAAATCTTAAGCTAAGAGTCTTATTAAGCCTTAGTTTATAACGCAGCTTTAAAAAAAGAGACTTTAAAAAGTCTGTCAGTGCTACATATCCTGTAGCATTTCCTACTTATTTTTTTTAGGATCAGCACTGCTGCACAAAGCACTAGCCTGTGACCTGGACTCCTGATTTCTGCCAAAAGTGTAGAGTAGGTGGAGAATAAGTGCAGACCTTGAAACTTCTTTTCCTGCTAATACTATGGAGGGCACCTCTTCACATTGCAGGCATCGTCTGTTTCAGGACAAAGGTATCTGATTAACACCAAGCTGGGTCTATGCTGGGAAACAAATTTCACATGCTGCAAGAACTGTAAACCCTTCCATGCTACTCTAAAGCCTTAATAGGTTAAAAAAGGAGGAGGACACTAAGGACCTTCCCAGGATATTTGAACAATTTCTAATTTACATCGTTGTTTGTTATGTTCACCTGAGTGCCTTGCTGTTCAACCTCATTGTTCTCTGGACTGGAGAACTAATGGGGTAGAAATGTAGATGAAATTTATCCAGCTTCAGTCTGAACTATGGAGCATCAAATACTATTTCATAATAACGCACCCAAACTGCAAGCCTATTGAAACCAAAGCACAAGAAAAAATGCACTAAACTCACAGTAAAAACATGTGATTAACCACTGCATTGTTTAGCCAAAGGGGTAGGGAGAGGAAGGATTGACTCATGATAGGCTTCCTTGTAATGCTTTTTGAGGGAAGAACAAAGCTAGGGCAAGATAACCTCAGTGCTCCCTCTTTAGAGCAAATACTGAACTTTCTGAAACCCATTACCCATCGCTTTTCCCTGGGAAGCCCTGAACTTGAGTCTACCTGCCCAGAATGAAAGACCACATCACAACAGTCTTTGGCTTTCCAGGGCCTAAACACACCAAGTTCTTATAAAATAGATCCTCAGACTTACAGAACGATTTAAAAAACCAAAACCAAAACCAAGACACCCACCCCCCTAAAACCCAACCAACCAAACAAAATCCAAAACCCCACCCAAACCCCCAAAGTTTTGGCTTCAAAAGAAGGACCAAGTTCCTGTATAAGCAAAATCAGATGGAGTTCTAACTGGCACTCACCCATATAAAATGCCAGATCACACCCTTGGTACACTAAGGAGAACAATTTTTGCTCCGTGGACTTGCCAGTTTGTAGAACAGGAGAAAAGTCTGGGTGTGTGGGTTGGCTGGATAATGATTAAGAAAAGTTCAGCTGGTTCATCTCTGAAAAAGAATTTTAGCTGATGTGAACTTGCTTTTGTCACTCAGTAAGCTTTGATTTGGAACACTGCATATTGCTGTTAGAAAAGGGTTTTAAATTAGGATAGATGCACGTAAGTCCACTAGGATGACTCGGGGAAACTGGTATTTAAAGCAAACCCTGGTTTGTTTAGTGTAATTAGCCAAAGAGAGGGTTAGAACAAATAGTTTTAAGTATAGCTCAGGTACCAGATGGGGTGATGGAAGGAAAATAATGTTCAAAGAAGGAAAAGCATTGAAGTTGTGCCCATAAATCATGAATCAGATTGATGGAAAAATACATTATGGAAGTTATTGATATTTTCTACTGTCAGTTCCTGTGTGTGAACTTCTCCCAGAGCAGTAACATTTCTGACCTGAGAACTGCATGTGTGCTATGTGTTTCTTGGTGGCTGGGGACTTCAAGATACAGCTCAATTTATCATAGCAACAACCTAATTAAAGACCTTTGACACCAGCTGTGGCATCAATACCTCTTTATTATTTCCTGTGCCACATCATAGCTGTGATTTTTTATTTTTTTTTGGTTTTGCCACAGATCTTAATTTTGTTGAAGGTGTAAGGAAGTGGCTTGTGCTGTTTGGTGGAATATGTCATTTACTCCTCATAGTTGCCTAAGAGGGCAACAGTCTGGGTGTGATTCCTAGTTCTAGTGCTCTTCTGACATAAAAAACAGATCTGAGGAGCCATTGGGGAAGTAGGCAGAAATATATTTTCTTGGCGGAAGCAGCCTACTCCGGACAATCCTTTTTCCAAGCTATTTCTCAGACCCAAACAGGAATTAGTCTGCCAGCAGGAACAGATCTATGCAGAACTAATGTTTCTTAGCTATGTAATAAATTACATTAAAACCAATTTATGATATTTTGTGGATTAATGAATATGTGGATGTGTCCAAAGTCAGGCCTTGCTATCATTTCCCCCAGATTCTAACAAATGGTTGCATAAATGACCATTGCATCACACAAATAACAATTTTGACCAAATTCTTGTGAAACAGTTGCTTGAAAGACCACAGTTGAAAACTACACAAACAACCCCACTCCCTAAAGCTTTCATGAATGATGATTCATTTCTATGTTTACTTTGATGAACTTCTACTTTGCTTTTAGCAGAATGACCAGGAAAAGGAGATTTTGGGGGAAATTAATAATTTTGTGTTGATAATGATGTGTCCATTCATCTAAGCTGGTAATTAATTCCCAGGAAGTGGATCCATAAACAGTAGTCCTATAAAGTTTAAATTAATGTAACTTCGAGTATCCTAATTCTACATGACTGAGTGTGTGAATATGCTACCCTTAGCTCAAGTCCAGCTGAACTGCATTCTAAAGATTCATTTCAAAAGTCCTTTTATGAGCATGTTCTCCTGGCGTACCGGTAAAGCCATTATTATGGCTGACATTTTCATGAATTTACAAGCTTAGGGCAAACAGGTACAGCCAGTTTTGATGTGATGTAAGAACTCAAATACAGGTTACACTCATTTAACTCAGCCAACAGGAACTGCATTGTACAGACACTCCTGCAATGACCTGGCTAATACTCATGTATGTTATGTATAGCTTTTAGGCTCTACCAAAAGCACTATATCAAGTTTATATTGTGAGGTTATATGGTAGAAGCAGTCTTTGTCTTAAGTGGTGGATGTAACACAGCAGCTCTTGAAAACTGCCTTTGAAGTTTGTGTGGTTTTTATGGATACATGCCTTCTTTATCTATGAAGCATAGTTTGCTCACCTTTGAAAGTAAAGTTTCTGCAAGTACTATGCTAATTCTTTCTCCCTTCTTCAAATAGTTTTTCCGGTTTTGCTTGTAGGAGATCATAATCCATTGCTTTTTATATAAGCTCCTCTCTTCTCCACTTCTTTGTTTTACAGTGTTATGTTGTTGGAGACTTGTGCCTCTCCTCCAGTGGAATAGAGGAATTGTTGCAAAGTGGAGAATAAAATTAATCCCAGCTCAGCTGTGGCACAAGGTTGATTTAAAAGAGCAGTATAGTAACTATAGATATTTCTGACTGAACAGGAAGCAGAGAAGGAGATAGCTGAAAAACTACCACAGTGAGTAGTGAAATGCCCTCTAGTATTGACTTGCTAAGGTCACAAATTACTTTATTGCTGAGAACAGGATCTGTTGCTTCCTTTCCTAAGAGTTTTTGCATTTAGTCACGGGGAAGGACAGGCTGTCCAGTGCAGCCACTTCAGTGGGAATCTTCTTTTACCACTCACCATTACTTGCTGCCTTTCTCTCATCAAAGCCTCAAATTCAGCAAAAGTGTAGTAGGCAAGGTTGTTCAAACAGGTCTGAGTGATCAGAGTTTGTTTAAAGAGCCTTGCTATTTTTTACTCTTTTGAAACTATTCCAGATGCATCTAAGTCTAAAGAAGCTAAATAATCCCTTTTAAGATCAATAAGGAATGCTACTGTCTTATGAGAAATATTTTAAACCCCCACAAAATTAAAAGGTAAGTACAGGCAAACATGCTGCATTTTCCCAAAGCTCAGGTTTTCTGCCAAACTTTTGAGATGGTCAAATTTTGAACAGTCTTCTGTGAGCTGCCTTTTTCATTTGGATTTGAAGCAGAAACCAGGAATTTTCACTCTCCATAACACTGGAAATAAAAGACCTCCCACTGCTAACTCACTGGATTGTTGGGCTCTTTGTGCTCATATATATATAATTCCTAAAATAGGCATATGTCTTACAATTTGTACGTATATGATGAGATATGAACTTACTTAGAACTAAGTTCTTATCTCATGTTGCTCACGTACATAGTCAGTGATTTTCAATTCCAAGCTCTAGCTGAGAAGGAGCATCTGACTACAACTAAAATAATACAGGACTGGAACAATGTCAGAAATGTGGAAATCATTAAAGATAAATGTCAGCGTAATACTCTTGAATATCTGCTGACAGGTAACAACGACTTTAATGGAATTTTGATATAAAGGAAGGTTATGATGTTTCTTGCCTGATTTTTATTTTCTCCTAGTCAGAAGCAGTAAATGAAAAATGAAGTTTCTCAGCTTCATTAACCATTGATCTTTGTGGATTGTGGAAACATACTTTAACTGACTGCTTCAGCTGCAATCATAAACCAATAGATTGTTCTGTTGATGAAAGCAGTTCTAGAATTAGGTAAAACTAACGGTTTTAAACAATGCACAGTATGTATTTTCAAGGCTCCTTTTTGCCCTAATTTCCTTTAGAAAAAGATATATTTTATAACAGAACTCCATCTTTCAGATGAATGGTTTTTTTAATAAATACTGCAGTGATTGTTCCTAAATTTTCTCTTTCTCTGAACAAAGGATTCCAAATTTTCAGCCAACCAACTTTTATGAAAACAGACACTGCTCTTCCCCTTGCTTTGTTGTCATGGTTGTAACTTTATCTGAGGTTCTACAGGAAAGGAGAAAAGAAAACGTCTTAAAATATTTTTGATGTCTGCTTCCACAGAACAGCTTTCTTTTGCTATGACCACTTATTCCAAGAGGTTTTTGGGTTTGTTCAGATCAACACAATCTGCTGCGTGAGCAATAAAATTTGCAGCAAAGGCAGGAAACACAAGAGAAGCTGCATTTCAAAGTGAGATGAACCTGAGCCATGTATTTGTAGCACAGCAGTGACTGCAAATGTCCTCTGAATTTGAATCTAGTTTTTTATTAATGTGATTTTTACATGCAGTCTTCTCAGTGCTTAGCTTTTCAATGAAGGCTTCTGACATTTTCTTCTACGTTCCACCTTTTCTGGCTTGCTTTAACCCTGTCAAAAGACAGGTATTTCAGCAGGCCACAGTACTGACTTTGCAGATGTACAGCATGGTTATTCACTACTCTGTCCTTCAGAGATCCAACTGAAGAGTTCTGGGCAAGCCTGATTTGATAGGTTTGCTGTTGGTTTGAACTTTTGCAAATACTTCTGCAAGGGCCAAGTCGCAGAGAATTTGAGTACATTGGCAGTAAGTGTAGAGCTACTTAGGTTCCTGTCTTACTACAGTGATGTTCAAACCTCAAAAGCTCCCCATTTACACATCAAAAAATGGATACACGCTGAGTGAGGGGACAAACTTTCTTGTGAATAATAATCGTTGTTATATAAGTCATACTGTTTTTATTGAATCATTTAATCCTGTGACAATCAGTGGAAATGAAGAAAAGTCAGGAGAATATTCCTAAATATCCATAGCTAGCAGAAAAAAAGAAAAGATCAAGGAGATTTTAGTGACATTTCATACTGAGATAGCTTATGAAATCAAACACATTGCTTATTGTTGTTTGTAATTCTTTCTAAATACCTGCCTCTAACTGGAAACTTACTGCTTATGTCTGTAACATGCTCGTAAGATACTTCGTATTCAATCCTTATGAATGGAACTGTCTTAGAAAATGTCACTAAGATTTAGTCATACCAGCTGGCACGGTCAGATTCTTAAACATAGGCTGAACACGGGAAAAAACACATTAGTAAAACCTTTATTTAAATTGCAAGTGTTTCCAAGCTACGTAAATATTGGAAATGAGAAGTGTTCACAGTCTCACTATCATTTTTGCGTGGAAGATCACTGCGAAATGATACACATTTCAGGTGCCAGTGGCTATCTCAGGTGCATGGTGCTGTTCTGCTTTGGCTGGCTGTGAATTAAAGCAATACTCAACCAGGATTTTAATGAATATTCTGCATTTGTAGCAGGAAATAATGTTTAATTTTGGTTGTCTGTTGAGTACTTTCCTCTTCAATGCTAAAGCTGGTTTGTATTGACAGGGTCTAATTGTTTTTTCAGTGAGATAGGGCCTAGCTTACTGCTGGAAAACACATGTAGTGTTCGAAATAGGAAAGAAACTATGTGTCAGAAAGTCTTTAAACATCTAAGAGTCTGTAAATTGCTGAACAGAGGGGTTTTTGCATGTATAGAAATTTAAAATGTAAGCATATATTCTTAGTATTTTGCAGAATTAAATACTGCAGCAACTTTTTCCAGCTATCCAGAATATAAAAGCATGCTTACCTGTATCATATGCTCCTCTGCCCTTACAGTATCTGATAGCAGCTCCTATAGTTGTAGTGAAATATCTGAAAGTAAATGCTGACATTCTAATGGAAAACACTGCAAATGGAATAGCTATTTCCACAAGGTTATTTCTCAATGTAAAAAAATTAATAAATGAACTTCATTTCTCTGCTCATAATAAATTGGCAGATTCATCATAACATTGATTCTTATGTCTTCTCCCAATCCCTAATAGTCATATTCAAAGTATTCCAGCAGAAACCATACGAGAGAGAATACAGTTTTCTCTTGCCAGCTTGCAGTGTTGGGGTGCTGCAGACAGAACTTTAATAAATGCGTGGTTAAGTTCATGATTTTATTCTGAAGATCTCCTTAAAGCCATCTGATTGCAGTACTGTGCCAGGTAAATTAAAACAAACAAAAAACCCCAAAGGTTAATGTCAAATCATAGTTCCCTCTGAACCATGTAAATGCGTTAGTATATTATTGTATGCTTCCAAATGTATATATTAGCAGTTTACTTTCAATGTGTTCTTCAGTGAGTTTTATCTTTTGCTAGCCAGCTGTTTATTTATATGTTCTCTGTATGTGTTCAAATGGTAACTTCTGTCACTTACAATGTTAATGGGTAACACAGGACTGATACATCTGTTTGAATTGGCATGAACTTAGGAAAAATCCCCTACTGTGCTGATAGGTTCCTTCACACGCCTGTTCCCACTTCTTTAGCACAAACAAACTGTACTACTTTAAAAGATTTGCTATTATAACAGTCAATCTAAATGAATCATAAAATTAATCTTTGAAAAACTGTAATGCTGATGTAGAATGAAATTGATGTAGAACAAAAGTATCTTGGATTGTGTTCTCTGTGAATTCAAGGTGGTGTTGAAAGCTGTATCCACAGTGTCTTAGCAAATGCTGCCTGTGGCTGGACTTGAGTTTGCGAGCTGAGCACAAATGTTGTATCCACCATTCATTCTAGTGCTGCCTGTTCCATTTAATCCAGCATTTCTAATCCTGTGTCCTTCTTGGGACTTCGTCATGCATCGTTTGCCTGCTTTGCATGAAGCTGGTTGATGTCTGTCTTTCTCCAACAGACCTGATAAAGTGGCCTCAGCACTGGAGCCACTGCCGGCAGATGGATACACTCTTACAGGGATGGAAGGCATCTCAAAGGGGCTTGTGTGAACCAGGAGGCCCCAGAGAGGGCAGCTCCTCAACTTTTACCCCGTTTTTCCTTCTAGGAGGTACAGCTTCTCTTCCTGAGAAGCAATTTCTTTCATCCATCAGTAGATGCCTGAACTTTTATTGAGTCCAGTCTCTCCTCTAGAAAGTTTTGGTTTTGGAGATGGTATGCCAGCATCCACAGGAAGGATCCTCTTTTCCACTTTAGCATGCAGTGACACAAACAGAAAACTTTTGGATGAAGTAGGTCATGATTAATGCCAGGTACCTGTCTTTCAGATACAGCATTTTGCATGTGTGTCACAGTTGCCTCAATTGTAGGTTTCCCACAGAACCACTGAATCCAAAACAATCATTAGGAGGGACAACAAAATTTTAAAACCCCCTGTTTTAAGCACACTTCTTACCAATGGATTCACTCTGAGAAACTGTGGTGGGGCTGGGGGCAGGGGACATGATGTTTAGAGTTTGTTGACATTTGCTGACTGCCTTGAGTTTGGAAGGTAATTTTTTTCTCAAAATCCACTAATTGTATATCTTGTCTGCAGACTTCACTGTCAATTAAGTATTGTATTGATACTTTATTATTAAATAAAGCTCTCTCAACGTACTAGATTATTATTTTACTACTTTGTTCTAGTCTGAAGGTTGTGTGATGCCTGAAGTCATTAACATTAATGCCTTTTTAATAAAACCAAACTCTTCCTCCATGAATTGTTACCACAAAATGCTTGTTTTGTTTTGAATAATTTAGTTTTGCAGTATCCTGCCTTATACTGAGACACTTATTCATCTATTTTCAATGAATAATATAAAACCAAAGCTTTTACATTTTTTTCCCTTCCCTTCCCTTCCCTTCCCTTCCCTTCCCTTCCCTTCCCTTCCCTTCCCTTCCCTTCCCTTCCCTTCCCTTCCCTTCCCTTCCCTTCCCTTCCCTTCCCTTCCCTTCCCTTCCCTTCCCTTCCCTTCCCTTCCCTTCCCTTCCCTTCCCTTCCCTTCCCTTCCCTTCCCTTCCCTTCCCTTCCCTTCCCTTCCCTTCCCTTCCCTTCCCTTCCCTTCCCAAAATACTGACATAAATATAAGCTTTGTCCTAAAATGATCTACTTTCACTAGTGTAATTTTTCTATACATTAGGGAAAATATCATCATAGTTACGCTGTTTCTGCTTTTTTAACATCGGGCAGTGGTAGTATCTTTTATTTATTGGAATGCTTGTCTAGCTTCCATCACCCATCCAAAAGAGCTTCTTGCTTGTACTCGCAGAGGGAGAAATGGAATCATGCTGATGGCTTTCTAAGGTGCAAAAATATATGGCAGGCAATGAACAGTTATTCAACTTGTACAGAGGAAAAGAACTGCTAGTGGTACTGATGCTGGACAATAAGGATTCCTGTAACGTAAGAGGACCTATAACTGATAGCCAGCCTTGTACTGCCTAATTCCCTGTTTTGTCCGCATGCTGCCCACCCACATCCCCTGTCATCAGTAATCGGTCTGGTGTCTAGAATGATGACAATTCTGTATGACTTCTGATGTAACAAAATCTTGATTACTAGGAAGCTCATTGGGAGAATTTCTTTTACAGAAGACCACAATAGAAACAGCCTATACATGGCTGCTGCTGCCAGCTTGAAGGTAATCTTTTGAGAATCTCCTAGGTGCTGGGCAAATAGAGACCTGTCGAATCAGTCTAAGGGAAACTGAGAGTCTTTTTGATCTACAAATGCATATATTGAAAAAGCAGTTTTCTCTTGCTCACTTTGTCAAACATGAGTTCTGTCTTCCATAATTTCATTTTTTTAGTTTTCATGAGAGTGTGAGATGCTTTTGTCTTTCTCTATTTTTGTATAATACTTTGCAGATTTGGTACTCTCTTGGTGTTCAGAGACTGAACTGTGGACAGAATGGTTGAGCTGAGCATTCCTAATAGCATGGTCCATGAGACAGGGCAGTATTCTGACGGAAATGTATTTTAAGAGAATTGTGTAATTAAAGAACATTAAACATGACAGAAATCCCTTTACTGGATGCTATCGCACAACTTGATGTAGACAGGCATTCTCTTGAGACTCCAATATCTTCAAATACTGAAGAAGACTTGCTTGAAGTTGGTGAACTAAAAGCTATGTTTATTTTAAGGGAGAAATCCAAGGTGAGTTTTGTGCAGAAAGCAGGAGTTCCACCTTCAGTTCTAAAGGGACGTGTCACACAACATTTGTGTTTAGACAGGATGTAGCAGATTCAGGTAATGAAAAGCCTAGAAGAAAGCCCACATGCATGTGTTGACTTTATGAATGAATCGTGCAGTATGTTTCAAAGGTACATTAAACACAAACAGCTGTGACAGGCACATTAAACCGTTCATGCGTGTTCTCACCACAGAAAACAAAGAACAGCTGGGTGATCCTGTAAAAGCTTTTCTTTTGGTTGTAGGTCTTTTTATTAAACCTCTTTTCTTGATGGAAGGGACCGGTAGAAAAATAATTACTTTGGATAATTTCTATCTATAACGATTAGGCACTTCCATATTTTTTTCCAGTGCTGCTTTTCTGTGGTAGCTCTGGTCTACCCGTCCCACTGTCGCATTTTTGCAAAGTCTTACAGCTAAAACAGTGATATTGAAGAAACATTTCCCCTGCAGCTATTTGGAGGCTGCCTTATAGAGGTACTTAGTGAATGAATGTATGAGAATAGTCTGTGTAAGGGTACCAGAAGTAAAAATGGCTTCTGCTCCATACAAGCTGTGTGAGACTAAAAATTTCCTATTATCAATGCAGGAAACGGGGTTTTTACTGAATAATAAGTTGGGGATTTCCACTTTCCCTTTTGTTGACTGACAGATTGCAAAGTCTTGGATCTGTTAATTACCAGATTTATGAGTTTTCTTACAGAATAATTCTCAGGTTGCAATTTTTCTATAATGCAATAAATAAGCAGCTGAGCATTTGAGGTTAGTTACGGGTGTCATGTTCTGTCCTTACATGCATAACATGAGATTTATACTGTAGTTCGCCATAGAGCGCAAGCAAAAGAATCAGTCTATGAAATATTTCTTTGGAGAATGCTTGGGCTAACAGTGATCTTTTCACATGTTATGAATGCTACTAGAGGCCAAGACCACAGCCAGTCCAAAGGAGTGTTTGTCACCAAAATGTCTTTAGCTAATAGTAGGTAGACGTGAACTAGGAAATTAAAACACAGCTGGATTATTTGATGCAAACACTTAAACATGATCTTTCCTTTTCTTTCATTCTAACTGCATTATAGCAGTGAAATGTTTGGTCTCAGTGATCACAAGCAAATTGTTACAGTAAACACAGCTTCATTGGTGCATGATATGTGAGCAGAACTGCGAGAAGGATGGGACGCAAATCCTCCTAAACACTCAGTGTCAAAGACTTTTGAACTTAGGGCCTCCATTTCTCTCAGATAGATGAACATTATTTCTTACTCCTCTAACTTTTGGAGTCTATGAAGGTCATGACAGAAATCAAGCCGGATGGTTCTTCCACATCTGTAATGGCATGGGATGCTGCAAAATACAGTCTCTCAAGCCTCTGCAGCTGAGTTTCACACTGGACCCATTTTTAGATGGATTGGAGTTAGGCTGAAATGCTGCATGGCCCAGCACCAGGCAAGCTGTGAGTGAGGAGACAGCAGTTTGAGACTACAAGGCACAATCCAAGGAGTAATATGGTTATTAGGCTGGGAACTTGCTCCAGGCTTTGAGCTTGTCATTCCTGCTTATGCAGGGGACAGGTATGCACCCATGCTTGTGTGAAAGAATGAAAGACATCGCATTTTGAAACATTGCATTGTGAAACAATTTTTGGTCAAAACCAAGGCTTTCGTACCTCAGTATCACCTTATACCTTGGGAATGATTTTGTCCTCTACCACCAGAGCTGCATAAACCTCAAGTTTAAATCCTCAAGCCTTGTTTCCCTCCTGTACCATGTGGTTAAGTACAGACTATCTAACTACTTCACACCAAGACACTCAAGCACACTATGTCCACGCAATAGACATCAACAAGGATCCTCATCGGCCTAAACGTCACCACTAGCTAGAAGTAACCTCTTACTGGGCTGAATGCTGTATAACAGCTTAAAGCACAGGCAAGTTCTATCCTTAGGTTGCAATGGCTGTAACAGCTATGTGATCTGAAATGATCTAGCTCAAATTTTAACTTAAGTTTTAATACATCAACTTTGCACCATACTGAGGCATTTGTTTTTAATGTTTTAGAGGGGAAGTTGCTGACATCTGACTCACTGTTTCCTGCAGCGTGTAGGTGTTGCTTGGAGCTCCATCAAACAGTGACCCATCCTGATGCTGTTCACCAAACGAGCTGCCTCTGAATCACAGCCACAGCACCATAGTACTGCTTAAAGCTGGAGCATCGAGGATATTCATATAGCAGAACAAAAAAGGTATCTATTAGCTTAAATGCACCTGAGGTACATCTACTTTTGCTTTGGTTTTGCACATTGAAAACAAAGGATAGATTTTAATTTCTGACAGAACCATGGGCATTGCAGTTGAGTTGGACTGAAATTAAAACGGCCAAGGAGATTTGATTCACTGGCTATGAAACTGAATAGCAGAAGGATGAAATAAATTGTAGAAGACAAACGAAGCTTTCCCTGTCCATCACTGAAAGTTAAAAGCATTACAATAAGTAACATGGTTGTCATGGTGACTGCATGTTTGGTTTTGGTAAAATACTTTAGGCAGAGCTGGAATGTTTTTAATTCAAAGCTCATATGACAAGGAACTGAGTAGTGTAAGTGAGAGCAGAAATTTATTTTTGGCAGATACATGCAAGTAATTATTTTTTTCCTATGAAAATTCCCAGTGTTTTTCCTGCCCCCCTTTTATCTTCATTCATATTCTAAATATGTTTGTTTTATGCCAGTGCAAGAAGCCAGCAAGACGGGTTTAAAGGAAGATGGAAATGGGTGCTACTCAGAGGCAAACTCCTGGTAGTAAACCGACAATAGATCCTCTCATAGCAGTGTTTCAAAGAGAGGAATAATCCTGAAATCTGAACGTTGCACTTCACATTCTCTGGTCCTGGAACCTGCAAATACATAAGCACTTAGCCAAATAATATGCAGCATAACAGTAGTTCAGCATTTTTTTCTCCTGAAATTGTCAGCCTACTCAATTGTCTGGGCTCCATAGACTAAAATTCAATTTTCGTTGCTAAAAATATTTCATTAAAAAAAGTTAATGAAATATTTAATTTGTCTGTATTTAAATTGATGGGAAGATCCTGTTAAGAGAGGAAGTAGCTGATAGACTAGAAGACAGCTTGCACATGATTACAAATTAGTAGTATGCAAATTCCTCTTGCTATGCTGTAACAGACCCTACTTCTTCCAGGAGCTTTACAAAACCATTAGGGTGAAACTGCCCACTTCAATTTGAGAGCAAATTTCTCAACTACTTCAGTGCCTCTGGGCTAAGTTGAAGACTAGTTAACAACAACATCCTCACCTACAACTGTGTAGTTCCAGATGATGCTTCATGTCTGAGGCAAAATATCCAATTAACTTTAATAGGAGATTTTCATGAGGTCCAGGGACACAGAGATCAACTATTTAAGTGTTGAAAGCAGAGAATTTGCAGAAAGCTTAAAGATCATCATAAGTATCACCTTATATCTCCTTCTCTCCATCTCTGTTTAAGGGCAATAAATATGGCAAATGGAGATTTATCCACCAAAGTGTGTGCCTGTAAAAACAGTTGAAAATTCCTCAGGGACTCCATTTTGGAAAGTGAAACATCTTTGAGGTGCAAAACTGGAAAGTGATATGCAATTAGATTAAGGCTAAAATGAATACAAATAGAAATACTCAGTTGGTCAAGGCTTGGTTTCAGTGAGAGTTGCAAATATTCAGCCTTTGGGAAAAGAGTAGGGAGACCTGTGTGAGGTCTGGAAAAATTATTAAATCTGGAAAAATTTTGAGATGTCTTTCTTGGGAGGTGACCCAGAAGTCAACAGACCTAAGACCTAATTGTAGTTCAACTACTTTTTACCTGTAGTATAGGCAGCACAGATCCAGATAAAAATGCCAAACAACAGAGACATCTGGTTTCTTCCATTAGCCTCACTCTTGGAGCAAAAAAAAAGGAAATAAAATCTGTTGTTTCATTTTGGTCCTGATAGTTCTGAGTGATGCCATGGCCTTTGTCATGAGGATATTTGATCTCCTGGAAGGTGGACAGAAATCCCTTCACCCATCTCTCATACTCCATAAAAAATTCTATTGCACTGGGCAGGAGATGCATGTACATTCTTTGGAGCACTACTGTTAATTTTTTCTATCCCTTATAGGTTTCCCCTCATGTTGGTCACTGTAATATTTCAGCATATTATCCACTTGCCCATCAGGCATCAGTCATAACATCGTGCAGAAACGAAATAGATATTTTTCTTTGGGTTTTACTTGGTTAAATACTGCTGTTTTGTTCTTACCATTTAATTTCATTATATAATTCAGACCTGAAACACTACCCTAGGAGTTTCCACTGGAGAGTGTTAAAAGGTTATCTGATTTCCCATCTGCTTCACTCGCCTGCTTTATAATTGTTCAACAGAAGCAGAAAATTAAGGATACAGATTTTAACACCATGGCAGAGAGAAAGCTAAAACACTGAAGGTGCCAAGGCTTTTTTTGCTTGTATGAAATCAGGCATGTGCCTGCCTGTGCTGACGGGCAGGGGTCTGGGGCAGCTGTGAACCACCTGTGCCAGCTGCCAGCACCACACAATTACTTATTCCATGCAGCCAGCACGAAGATGTCGCAACAAAAGGGTCACAGGTGAAATAGGAGACCTTTCTTTCCTAATCCAGGGCAAATTACTTTTCTAATAACGTGTAGCCACAGCCTTCAGGGCATCAGGGTTTAACTGCAAAGTTTAGGTTACTCAGCACACAGATATTACAGAAGTGATGACACAATTCATTCAAATAAGAGCTTTTCTAAGAAGGATGAATACTGCACTTCTGATGCAGCTCAGCTGCAGTTTTGGACACTTCTGAAAATCAGGCTTTTAATGCCTAAAACCACAACCACAAAATAAACCCAGGCATAGAAAACACAAATGCCACTTTTTAGAGAAATAAAAAAACATAAGCTGGATTTTCAACAACTCATGAACGAGATTTTCTTTCGATGGAATCCTGGTCTTCAGTAATTTTTATTGTTGGTTTTCTGACTCAGACCTAAGTTAAGGATGACTGTAGTTAAGCTTGACTAGATGTCTTCTGGCTACTATCTAGAAAGGCAAATAAGACCTCTAAAGGGTTAAGCAAGTGTATAAAACACAATTCTAAACACTAAAAAGACTCCTAATAGCACCAGATAGCCTTTGTTCAAACATTATTTTTTTCTTGATGAGTTTTTGCTGTGTTAAGAAAAAATAACCCAGCATATTTATTCTGAAGAATACTGGTCAAGAAACACATAGTATTTCTCAATAATTTCAGAATGTTTGAGCTCTTCAATATCTTCAACATATTCTTTTAGCAGAAAATAACATTTAGGTGAGTCCCATTTTCTTATTTATTAGAGTATTATACAGTTTTGAATAATCCTTTTATAATAGTAAAGGTTACAGCACAGGGAGTTTCATAGTCTTGTATGGTGTTTATCTGCACCTGTACAGTTCCAGACCATCTGCCAGGATTACTTCGCCTTGATTATGGATCAGAACAATTATAGTGACAATGAATAACTATTTTCCATGATAAACCTGGAGGTGGATGACTCAAAAGACTAGTAATGCTGAGAAAACAAGCCTTTGACTTGCAGCTCACAGGTTCAAATGCAGCTTGAGCCACGATGGTCCATAAATCAGGCCCAACAAATTCTTGAGGTACCACATGGAATAAACTTGGTCATATTATTTTGACTGTTGTGGCATTTTATAAGAAAGTGTGAAAGAACAACAAAAGAGCCAATAACAACAGGATAGATTAGAAATAGATAAAACAGTCTGAGGAAGGATTAAGTATACCTATCTCTGTCCATAATTTTCTGTCTCCCATTCTTTAATTCAATGTGCTAACATGCTGGAGCATGGAGTGATATACAACTTGCCAACAAAAAAATATATAACAAGATCTCCCCCTGCTCTGCAAATTATGACATTTTACTGAATAAGAATAGATATAGGCATTTGTTTTTGCTAGCTTAGCAGAAGGGTTGTGTGAAAATAGTACGACATGGAGAATGGACACTGTTATAATGAATTAAAACTGCTCTGAGCTTACACTTGTCCTGGGGCGTGGGCAGACTAGAATACAACCCTAATATGTGCACCCAAAAATGCCTTTAACCTGAGCTCTCCGCATCTATGAGACCTGCAGAAAGAAAACAGCTGTAAATGGATGGGCAAATGATGAGCACTGAGATGCACAAAGGTCTGCCTTGGCAGGAAGAGTTGCATGATATTGTTACACTCTGAGAATTAGATGTTGTTCATCCCTCCCTTCCTTCCTTCCTTCCTTCCTTCCTTCCTTCCTTCCTTCCTTCCTTCCTTCCTTCCTTCCTTCCTTCCTTCCTTCCTTCCTTCCTTCCTTCCTTCCTTCCTTCCTTCCTTCCTTCCTTCCTTCCTTCCTTCCTTCCTTCCTTCCTTCCTCCCTCCCTCCCTTTCTTTCTTTCTTCCTTTTAAGATGATAATCTTAAGCGAATTAATTCACTTACCAAAGAGAAAATGAACGCAGAAAATTGAGTTCTCTTTTCCCTGGATTTCTTGGCAGATGAACCCAACCCTTGTTGCTGCCAATTAGTCATTGGCAGAAAGATTACAATAATAGTATTGAACATCTAGCTCCATGGCAATGATATGATGCATCAAGAAAAGGACCACTTCTTGTGGCCATGCAAAAATGTCCAGTATTTAAGTGTCTCTTCTGGCACACAAGGGAACCAGGCAACGAAACAGAGACTGCATCTGCTGAGGATCATCAGCAAAGCAGCTGAAATACAAACATAATAGAACAGGCAGTGGGAAGTCGGTCCTTGAAAATGGTTATGAAAATAATAATTATTTATACACTAAATGTATAAGCTTTCATCTGCAAGTCTCAGATGGTGTTATAAACACCAATGAATTAAGTTTCAGTGCACTCCTGTGAGATATTTTACTCCCGTTTGCTCTCATAATTAATGTATAAATAAATACACAAAGGGCTGAAATGAACTGGCAATAGGAGCGCTGTAGGTTTATGTGATATGGTATAAAAATAACGTCCCAACTTTCTGTACAACCATTAGATCTTTGGGTTTCCCCATCACGGGGGAAGGAGGAGCAGTTGGAAATGACAGCAGGGATTACAGGTATGTTGAGCAGCTCTGGAGCCCTTAATAACAGCCCTGCAACTCACTGACTACCTTCACTTTCTGCTTGATTCTGGACTTCGATCCTAATCACATAAAGCCTATCTTTATTGTGTAGAAAATTAAGCACTGGTATCTGTATGAGAGGGATGGAGCTGAGCCTTCTGTACAAGTAGATTTGGTTACAGTACATGGGGAGACAGAAGTTCTGACATGCAGATTTTGCATTGCACTCGCTTTCACTAATCTTCCTTCTAGAAAGGCAGAGATGATGTCAATAATTTTATTTTTAATTTTATACCTCTCCAGTTTTGCTTTCAAAACATTACCTGCTCCTACACCCTTAAAAGCTTTATCAAACGTATAGAAATACATACAGATATCTGTATGTATATACATATAGATATCTGTGAAATATCTTTGGGGGGAGATAGTCAAAAGCATATAAAGGATTTAGGAGCACAAATTATTCGGCTTATGAAATGTTTGACTTCTGTTTTAACCCTTTTTATGAATACATCTAATGGTTTTATACAAGACTGTACTTTTGTTTCAGTTTCTTTGTAGCTCGGCAGACTGGCCACAGCTCAGGTGATGGCACACGTGGCAGACTTGTTAGTGTGTTTGAAATTGAGACCCTTCCCAGATCTTTCATATATTAATCTTTTTTCTACTCCTGCACCTATTCATGTCACTGAATATTTTCCTTGATGCTTTCCCCTCCAGCTGTGAAAGCCACTGTCAGGGGTACAAGGTTTAAAAAATAAGCCCTTAGCTTGCTATGTTAAGTGAGGTAGTGATAAGCAGAATTGACTTGATAAGATATGCTCTCTTTACACGTTTAACTAGAGAGAAAGGTTGGACTGGTCTCATGCCATTCTGCTTTGAATACCTCCAGTGCAGATCCCTCAGATATCATGTCACCGTATTTCTAACTGCTTCTCCATGCTGAAATATTCTCTCACAACTGGCTGTGTCACTTGGTGGAATACGAGGATTTCAAAAATTCAAAGCCAGTTTACCTTCATTTTTGCAAAGTGCAATAGTTCTGAGTGAAAATAGCCTTGTGAATTGTTTGCACTGCAGGTAAGTAGCGCTGCAGCATTGCTTAAACATATTCTTTCTATCAAGTAGATTAACCCAAATAGAGAGCATTTCCTAACATGGGTCAAAGGTTTTTCAGATGTATGCCAAGGGATTAAATATTATTCCAGAGGAAAATTCTATTTAACTGTATATTAATAAAATACACTTTGAGCACAGATAGGGATAAATAATGCCCAGCACTGTAGTGTAATTAGGCTTTATATGATACTGTGCATAAACTGATGGAGTTTTCCAATTACTACATTTCCTACATGCAATGGGAAATATAATGTGAATCTGAAAAAGAGATTGATTGAAAAACCCTTCTTGTGGCTGGAGCTTAGTGGGAAGTTTTCTCTAGTTCAGAGTGGCAGTAGCTGGCCAGTCAATGCTTCATGTCTTTGTAGTTTCCTCCATGCTGGGTAGGATGGGATTACAGCCTTGGATCTCTAGTTTCCCTTCTAGGGCAAGGACCTGAAGCACTAACAATGTCCTTCAGTTCACCTGCTTTCTCCACTGTGTTTTTTTAGTTGTATGTATGAGTTGTTAGAGGGGTTTGGAAAGAAGTTCTATGGTGTGTGGGAGTAATGGGAAATAGGTACTCCATGGATGTTCCTGTGCTTCCCAATAGGCAGTCAGGTTTTTGGAGACCATGTATCCTTTTCTGGTCTTACATTTCTACTGTCCCAGTATCTTTTTAATTGGCACGAAAAGGTTTTTACATGTTTATGTGTCACAGAAAGCTATTTTTGAAAATAAGAGTTTTTAAAGAGGTTTGAGGAGTCTGAGAGGGAAAAAAAAAATAGAAAAGGGAATGTGATTTGAGAAAGGTACAGACAAGATAATTTTAGATAGTAGGCACAAGCCTTTCTGAGATGCCATGATATAGGGGATGCTTGTGTCAAAATAAAGTGCCCAGAGTAACAAAGAAAACGGCGTTTTCTCAAATCATTGTAGGAACTGGACTTCTAACGAAGTGAAGTAACTGAAATTAGACACTATTAGCCAGAAGGGAAAGCATAAATCACTAGCTGGAAGAAAATGAAATGACAAATGGATGGAAGCTCTGGGGAACAGGCATTAGTACAGCTAAAATGACAACAGCAAAAGAGAAAAACCCTGGCTGTCCTACGTCCTGTTTTGTAGGTGAAGAGAAATAAGATATCCTGGTTTCCTTATTTTTAATAATTTGGATAGGTAATTTCTGACTATACATTTGCCACTTCTATTTTGCTAGTGGTTACCCATGATTGTGGACAGATCGCGGAGAAAGCCTCTGGAAAGCCTCTACTGATGTCAGTGGAGTTTCTTGTCTTTGATAGGCTATGTGTATAGCTGCATAACCACCATATTTTCTATACATGTAGCAATTTCATTCAGTTGGACAGTGGCCATTTTGTAGTAGATTCAATTGTTGTGTGGTCCAGACTTAAATCTATTCTTTAAGCTGGGACTTTTTTTTCATGGAAACGGCTTGAGACTTTTTGACTGCTTTTAATCTGAAATAATTTAAGTTTAGATTGCAAAACGCCTTTTATGATAAGGAAACATGAGGTAACAGAAAGCAAACTTCTGTTCAAAATTAATTCTTACCTACAGAGTGTGTATTTGAACATAAATCTGTAAATCTGACATGCCCTAAGGTTTCCTTTCACCAATATACTCAAATCATAAACCCCAACAATATTTATATGTTTAAAGGACATTATTTACTGAAAGGTTGACTTACACAGCATGGCACATTCTACTAGAAGTTTTTTTCTCTGATGTGTTTTAAACACCATGTCACATAAAAGTAAATACTTAACCTTTTGTCTCCTTCACGGGAGCCTGCATAAAGAATTTAGCATATACTTCAAAATCCTTTATTGTGCAGATTCTCCTAAATCTCAGGTGAATATCCCATTTAATTCACAGCCAACAATTTTACTGGGGAAACCATCTCATCTACGCTTCGGACCTCTGACATCTGCTATAACTATCCAATCTGTCTTTCTGTTCTGTATGTGACATTTTCTGCCCTTTCATTCATTCCAAATAGGTTTTCTCTTTAACCCTGTGGTACCAAAACATTTCATTGTATTTGAAAGTAATGGCATTTGGTAACTGGCGATGCACCAAGTGGTAAAGGGCACCTCCAGTAATTTACTCGAATGCTGTCTGTATGAAAGCGAAGATAATTTGATTCTTTAGCGAAGGGATATGAGCATACTATCAGTATCTTCCAAGCCATTAATATAAAGAGTCTGATAGCAGGCTGCCTTCACACTGCACTTTTTCTTTCTCTGCTTCAGTTAAAATTAATAATCAACACCTATTTATAAGGAGGATTAGTAGTAAAGGTTTAAAAAGGTTTGGGAAGGATTCTTCATGGTTGTTTTTGTTGACTAGGTTATATAGTAACATTACTGTATTTCAATATTTAATTTTAAATAGTCGGGAGCATTTAGGATTACAAATAATTTTCTGTCCATATGTTTGAAAGTTCAAATGCTTCACATGATGAAATTGTAGTTTTCTGGCCAATCCTAAGAATTATCTGTATGCACACAGAGCAAAGGAAGATAATGAAGTAGAAAATATACATTTGTGTGTAGATATGAGAGGATACAAAAGGGAGTGTGTAGAAGCATCATTGTGGATTAGAAGACAATGTAAGCCATGGGGCTGAGAGTTTGGTAGGACTGAGACTTTGGTAGGATTCTTAGTGACAAGACCTGCGTAGGTCTGCAGGTTCAGCAATAGTTCTGTACAGCAGACAGATGTTCGTTCATTCCTAATGGCATTAGTTTGGATGACATTTGGTTTTCAGCGCACATTATTCATGCTCAATTATGGTGCAATAGATAAAGAACTGGAAGACACAGTCACATCCATGTTCCTGGATGAAAAGCCATTGTGTCATGCTTATGGAAACTGAAATGTCATTCAAGTGAATTAATTATGACAAACTATGTTCCAATTCAATCTGGAAATTATTCCCTTTTCAGAATAGTGAGCTGTGATTTTTTTCACAGATTCTGTACAAACTTTCCATAACCACGTCACCAATTCACTGCCTCTTTGAGGGTACAGGGAGACAGCTGTATAACTGCGGAGGCTACAGCAGCCCTGAGCCTGGAGGGGGGATGGGTCTCCATTCTCTGCCACTACTTGAGACAAGCCTGTCTATCTGAGTTACGGATCAAATTTCTGGATATGGATAATTAATGAGGTATGCCAAATGGTTCTGGTTCTCAGTCTTTCCAGTTCTTAAATCTTAATCTGTCTGTCTCCAGCACATAAGATCTACATTGTGGAAATGCTAGTTTAATTGGTTTTTATAAAGTATTTTGATCCATTCATGTTGGAGTCTGGAAGGCAAGAAAAGCTGGACATGGCTCTTGTCTGTCAATGTGGATGTATGGAAATAGTAACATTATTTTTGTTTAGTCTGAAGTTCTTTTTTAAACTCATAACCCTGTCTTGTAATGTTTGTTGCTATGAGAATTGTCTTCAAACTGCAACTGAATTTCACACAAGCTGCCTCGACATCACAAGTTTAAAACAACTTTGTCCCTTTGGACATATTAAGGTTAATATCAGCTATTTTTCTTTCCATCTATAAAGCTAAATATAGTAAGATGTAACAATCATTAGCACACTTTTCCATTAGCAAAATATCTCAATAACTATCACTAAACCTTGATGTACTCAAGAAATTCAGAACATGAATAAACAGGATCTGGATTTATATAACATTACAATAAGTTTGAAACTGGCTCTTCTTTAAAGTTCAGCATAGTTTAACTTGTGGTTGTCTTGAATCAAATGTTGGATGGATGTGTCCATACAGGTGTATGTATATGAAACTACATTATTTCTATCAAAAGATATTTCATTGGATTTTTCAAGAAGAGTAAGGAACTGCAGGTTGAGGGAGGAATTATTTTTAATTGAAACATGTTAGATGTCTCATGGATGTTAAATGAATGAATCCATCATGATAGTGCTTTCTCCAGGGAAACTTTGAAAGCTATTACCCTGAAACTCAATGAAGATCCATTATCTCCTACCACCAGCACATTTGCAATACTTTTATAGAATGACAACTGCATGTAATGGAAATAGCAGCAAAGACAGGGTTTTTTTCTCCTTCAGTGTATCACTCATAGTAATCAGCTGCTTCTTTCTGTGTCATAATAGATGAATTACGAGAAGAAAGTGCTTTGAATACGAGAGATCTGTCTTGCCAGGATATGTCCCTTTTCTATACGATGTCAAAATATCTTTACAAAAGGTAGGTTTTTCTCTGTGCCACTGTGCCATCAAGAGCAATCTCAAAGCAAAGAAGGTCACTTACTAGCTGTGTTCCTACCATAGATTACGCTTTCTTTGATGGCTCAGCCAAAAGCTGTGTCTTGGGTTTGCTTAATCAGCAAGCACTGCTAATTGCCAGCAATAGTAAAGCACAGGGAGATTCAGAGCCCTTCCTTCAGCAAAGTAAGCAAAAAAAAGATTTTTGCAGGTGAAGGAACAGAATGAAGTGCTCTGGGAGTGATTTCTTTAATGATTCATGGATCTAATTATTATTGTTATTCATGATGATACAGTGCTTAGAGCCATTAGTAGAAATCTTAAATAAATGCAGGGCAAGCACTTTTTTATAGCCTGGAATTACACAGTCTAAGGAATATTAATAACTAGAAAGCTGCATTATAAAAATAGGCATTATGATTGTTGTATCAGTTAATTCTGCTGAATTTTGTCTCATTTCTGTATTTGCTTATAAATTTTAATTGGCCACTGTGGAACCGAAAGCAAATAACAGATTATCGAAAACAAAATAAAATATTCAGATAAAATCTGTAAAATTATGAGAATGAATTCTGCCACTCACCAAGAATAATAAATTAATTGGCTTTAGGTTTCACAGCCATAGAACAAAAGCACATTTTAGTTCTGATTTTAATATTCAGAGCAAGTTGGCTTTGTATTTGCATGGAAGCAAGGATCTTCTTATGGAGATGCCATCAATATATGTGAGGCAAGGAAGCTGTAGGTGTGGCAATGATGTCCTATGTCCTCTGATCTTAAATGGTCAAATGTCCTAAAAAATAATTTGCTTATGTAAAATGCAGACTGGCTTTGCCACTTACAACATTAAAGCACATAGACCACAAAGTAAATATACAGTTACTTGTTCCTTTGAAAGTTTTTGGGTGTTGATTGGAAAAATCCCATCACTAATGAAGAGATGAGCAAAGCAACTGAAGAAATGGTCGTCCTCAACAGAACCGGAAACCATTTGCTATATTCAGGGCACGTATCCGGATACCAGCACACATCAAACCCCTCACAACCAGTGGAAACAACCAGTTTAAGAGAACTTAGCCCAAGAGGACCCAGCAGCTGCCAGTACTGCTTGTCAAATGGAAACTCAGAGAATGAGTGAGGCCTGGAGACCCTCTGTGCTCTTTGATTCTGAAATGCCTCAGCCCCTGGAAGCTAGCCTATATAATATATTACAAAAAATACCCATAGCTCTAAAATAATTTGCTTCTCCTGCTATCTCCTATATATCTCCTATAAATAGTCAGTTACAGATCGCTCACTGCAAATACTGAACCTCATGTTACTTCTTTTTTTCCTGTCCTTGGTATTGAGTTACTGGATTCCAGCAGAAGTAGCTGTAGTTGTGATACAGAGCAAGCAGCAGGAATGAAACTCCTCCAAGATACAGCCTCTTCTTCCCTTCATGTTGCACTGAGAAGATAAAACACACTTGTGGGCTAGCTGTGCTAGACAAAGGATAGCTTTAGCTCCAACATCCACCCTAGATAATATCTGCTTGTGTTCATGATAAGTGGTGAATCTCAGGGGCCAGCACAGCCTATCCAGCTTATCCAGTTTGCAGCCTTGTATGCAGAATATTTTCTGGAAAAGAATGGATTATGGATTTTTTGAAACTGTCTTGCATCATTTTAGAGACTCCAAGTAACGGTGCTGCTGCCTAGGGAACTTGCCAATATTTATATACCTTTATCACAAGGCCTTTTTCATGTGACTGTCAAAATGCATCTTCTAAACCATCTAGTTTTACAATGCCTTTCTGGCTAGCCAGTTAGAGAAGCTGTCTGCTGTCACGTGTGCATTTTCAATGTCTAAATGCCTAAGAAAGTGATCAAATAACTCCTCAACTTTCTCTTTAAGCAACAAAATATGGTGAATCCTTGTGACCAGCAATATAGTTTTCTAGTCCATGGATATTTTTTGTGAAATTTGACTGTGCAGCACAAAGCAATTCACTTCTTTTAAAACTTAACACACAGTTAAGATTTTATCATACCAAAAGAGCAGTGGAGATATTTTTTTTCCCTATTGTGGTCTCATCTATTCTTTGCTGCTAATAAATTAAAAATCTCTCTTTTCACTGGTGTATTGCTAAAATGTCATAGATATTGAGCATCCAATTTATTTAGACTTAGCTTTGCTCTTTAGACTTGCTCTCTCTAAGAATTATTCTGCTGTAGTTACTGGTACTAACAAAGATTTGGATTATATATTATGTATCAATTTCCACTCAAACCAAGAGGAAATGTAGTATTTCACAAGTTTGCTTTCTCTTGTGTTACTTGTGTTTCACCTTTTTTACCTGAAAGGTCAGTAATTTAGTAATGGCTCTTTTCTTATTAATTCATTAATACAACAAAGGGCAGCTATATCCAGAATGGTTACTACGGAATATATGTTATGCCCATCTGTTACTGTAGGATATCGAGAGGCTAGAGAATATAATCATAATTCTGAGGCAATGTCCTATGGATAGTATAGAGCATGGTGGCAGATGGAAAAAGATGGATCTGAGCAGATGGATCTGGGTGTGCTTAAAGTCACATGTACTGGTTTACACTGGGGCAGAGCACTGGGGCTAATTTCTCAAGAAATTTCAGGAGGAGCAGCCTGCAGTGTGGCACTCTGGACAATCATCAGCAATTACCAAAATAATTCAGCTGAGAAGGCAGACATACTTACACTGCTGCATATCCTGGCCCAAGTACTGGCAGCAGAGTTGTACAGGAATAGTCAAGGATGGTATTTTACTTCCAGAATAGTATTCCAGAGTGACAAACTATGTAGTGTTCAGGTATGACTGCTGATTGTGTCTAGGTTTATTTTGAATTAACTGATAGGGCTTCCCAGACTCCCTCAGTTAGTACTGAGTTGTTCTGCAGTGGCAGTGAGGTGACAGGGACATTGACAGCAGAATGTACTCTACCGTATCATTGACCAAAATGATGATTAGTACAGGAATGCTAGAATTTGCATGAAGAAGGCAGCTCTTGGTAATGTTAAAGATTATGCTTAAATTTCCTGTATAGTATTTTCAAAGTAATATAGTAACACTTGAGATACTCCATAGAACCAGCCCAACCAAACGAAACTTTTAGCAATTACACTCATTTGGAAAAGTGAATCACACTGATTAAATACTCTTTTCTATTTAAAATGTGAACTTGTTGTTACCAATACCACCAGTGCTACTCATTCTATAAATAGGATGTGGCCCAGATCTCACCAAAGTCACTAGGAATATTTCCTCGCAGTTTGACAGGAGCTAGCTTATGCCTTCTGTACACTGATTTCAGGAAGGAGGTCACTCCATGAAAAAAAACATTTACAAGCTGAGACAAGATGACGAGAAAGAGAGATAAATAATATACCTTACTGTAGTTATCATTAATCACTTCTCTAACCTAATTTCTGTTCAGTTCACAAATTGCACTAAGTATGGATTTGAGAAGGGTATATTCCTGATATAGACTCTACAGGGCATTTCAGGCAAAATTCAGATCTGTGTAATGGTGTAAGATTCCAGTAAGCCCAGTTAATGGAATCTTTCCACTTAGAGCCACGTTTTCTTGCTTCCCTTTTATCTGGAAGTGGGAACTATCAGATTTCATTGAGTACATCTTGATCAATAGTGGGGTTTGGCAGTGCAAATATGTGAATGGTCATTTTGACAGGCCTCTGTAGCCCTGTGAGGTTATTTCTTCCCCACCATATCTACCTGTAAAGAGACAGCTTGAAGGAAGAGAGAAATGTATTTGAAATATGTCAGAAGGATACCTGCACTCAAAGGGAGACCACAGAAGTCTGTATTGGGGCCCAAGCGGACATTATGATTTAAGAGGAATGAGTTGATGTGGGGCCTGTGCATGTTTGACAACTTTCTCCCTAACATTCACAGAAAGACCTCACATGTTGTCCTTTCCTCAGTGCAGGTAGCAAGGGCCTGTTTCTGCACGTCTCAAGCATCTGTTGATGGGAGATCAGCAGCTTCTGTTCCTGTTAGCACCATGTTGTCTTGGTTCCTGCTATTCAAATCTTCTGGATCGGCTATAATTAATGACTTAACAGGATTTCAAGTCCCTCTCAGGATCTTGCAAATCGACTTCAGCTGGAGTCTCATATGCTCAGAACCACTCAGAATCAGCTTGCAGTGAAAAAAAGTATTGTAAAATAGGCTATATTTAATAACTTTGTGCACTGCCAACAGTAGTACAAGCTTCAAGAGAAGTTTTGAAAGCGGGAAGAAGATGCATGTGGGTTGTATAGTTGCATTTTGTATCTTCCTTCCTCTCCTTTCCCTTCAAGAGGATTTTATAGCTACATTTCCAATTCTGTACTTTCTTCCTTTAAACCTATGTTATAAACTCCAGTGCCTCAAGCTGCAGAAATCAGCTGTCTAGCAGCCTTGTCTATTTTAGGAAATCAAATGATTTACCTATAAACAGAAAGGCACACGTCTGCAAGGTTCATCATAGTAAGCCTTGTGCTTCTAATAAAATATTGATTTCCTCTCATCCGATAATTTATATCTTCAATTGGGTTTATCAGGCACTCTGTTATTTTTTCAAGAGATACAGCAATCACCAAGGGAGTTAAAGTATTTTTAGAATAAGAATGTGTTGGTTTGGGGTGTTTTTTAAAATAGTATATTCATATGCAGCTTTGAACACTGTTATTACAGGTAGATGAGTCCCTGCAGGGGAAGCACTATTGCCATACCCAAGGGAAACGTGGTTTTATTTTTACACTTAGCTGAATTAACTTATTCAGTTGGTCCATGCTATACTTAAAGGTCACCATGCATACGTAATTTGTAATGGCAGCAACTTCTTATGTGAATTCTCAAGTGTCACAGATAGAAAAATCAAAGCCAGTTCGAAGATTATGGGGTTCTTCTATTCTGTGCTGAAGACTCCCTCAATAAATACCTCAATAACCTTTTTATAAGAATCTTTGTGGTTTAGCACCTTATACTAAACTTAATACTTTTCCACAAATGGATAATGGCAAGGAAGAAATACAAATCCCTCAGTCAAAGAGGTTATTTTCAGACCTCTGTATTGTTTGCTTGGCATCAGTTTTCTACACTACTTGACACTGGCATGACATATATAACTTATCTACAATTGGACTACACACGACACTGTATTCAGATCAATCTTATTTATGTCTTTGCTGTAGGAAAAGATATACACACCTGGTGACTGACCAGCACAGTCATAGCCTTTTTTTTTACTATCTGGTACAGTCACTGGTAATTCATATGCTATCGGCAGCAGCAGTTCGCTAATAATGACTATAGAAGAAAAGTGGGTATTTGTGAAAGAATTGCCACTAAAATCTATGTTTTTGTGCTAATTAGAAAATAATGACTGGGCTGGTGACCTGTGTTTAAGATGACTGGTTATGTAGCTGTGGGTGGTCATGTGATACAGGATCTATCTTGTCATGGTTTCCCACATTTCAGGAAAGGCAATTTTCTTAGCTATGATGATTCTCCACAAAGCTATTTTCCAGCAGTCTTATGTGTCTGTAAGTGTGTATGTGTACCTGCACACATGCTGCTCCCCTGTTAGTGCAGTGCATCCTCAAGGAGGAGTGATGCCTGAAACAAGAGCAAAGCAACACACCAGAATTAGAATATCCTAGGCAAGGGGAGAGTCTGGGCATAGTGACTCAGGCGCAGCAACTAAGCCTCTACCTTAATAAAAAATCCTGTATGTAGCTTAGTATGAATGGCAAGTACAGCTATTGCTAATGCTAATTACACAAACAGAGAGCCCTGCACAGGATCAGGCCTATTCCTCTATTATCTGTTTAATTTGATTATGTTCCCACAAACCCAGAAATTTTAGATCTCTTCCTTATTGATAAAACTTTCAGACACATATTTTCTCATTCTGTCTTAAATGTCATAACACGCAAATGATTGGGATGTCTGTTTTTCTTTTGGTGAATTACACCACCACTTGTTTTTGAAAAAAAGATTGTGTTAGTGGAAATAATAATGATAATAAAAGCAACAGTACGTGTGATGTTGGCAACTATTGAGTATATTACATAAATACATTCCAAATTTAAAAAATAAATCTGGTTCCAACACTTCAAAGAGTCTTGCAGTTACAGAGTCTGAAGCTGAAATGAGGTCTTCTTGACAAGGATTTATATTCCCAGAAGCTGAATATACCACTGGTCCTCTAGATCTGTTATTGATTAGTTCTATTGTTTTTTCTGGTTAAGTGTTGTTGTTGGCATTGTTTACAACTACAGACCATGATAGAGTCAATTCTAATTGAGATGAGAGCATGCATCCTCCCTGTGTTCAGCTCTGGCACAAATTACTATTCCTAGATTGCGAAAGGGAAGGATGATGGACATTTTTCAAGGTTCTTGCAAGGGAAATTTAGATAGAAGAACTCAAAATGACTCAATCTCCTTGTTTCAATTCTTCATTTCCTTACTTTGTCTGATTACGTGAAAAAGGGTATAGTCTGTGGGGTACCAATGAGAAAGCAACAAAACAAAATAGTGTGCACATTTTTAAAGCAAAGGCATGCCTTAGAGAAAGCACAAATACCCACAAGGAGAAGATCAATTGAAACAATGTAAGAAAATACAAACATGAGAGGTACTAAACCAGGGGTTAAAACTGGGAGATGACCTCCTCTTTCTCTTGTTTTTTTTGTCCTGGCTAGGGAAAATTGTGAGTTTCAAGTTTTTTATTCTCAGAAGATTTTGTCAACTTTGGTTAAAGGAAGTTTTAGATAAGAGTGGTAGCAGACAGTATGCATACAAACCAATTCTGGAAATTTCTGTGTGTTTCTAGTGGTGCTCTGAGAACCTCTGACAAAAACTGTAGGCTAAGTATTCAATACTAGCAACAGGATCTAGAGCTAGAGCTGACACATCTTTCATCTTTGCTACCTATATTATCTCCTATCATCAAAGAAGGAATTCTATCATGGCTCAGAAAAGTTGCTTCACAACTCTATAGCTGAGGTCACAGCATGGAAACAGAACAGCTTAGTGGCCTATGTTGCTGATGTGTCAACAGATGAAGCACTCTCAGAAATGGCAGCTACCAATCCTTTCTAAAGGTTCCTGTGAATGTTCTTACTACTCACCTTTGGAAGTTTTTCAACTGTGTGTGCAGTGCTGTCCACATGTCCATCCCACAGCAACCTTGGCTGTCCTTGCAACTGTGCTTTCTTGGCAAGCCAAACTTAGAGGATAAGCAAGCAACAACATGCTGACTCCTGACTTCTGAGGAAGCCGGAAAGGTTTTTTGTGGGTCTTGTATCAAGCTCCATGTGCAACAGCTAGGAGAATTTCTAATTAGGTATAGCTCATCTAAACCTTTGAGCACCTTGTTGCAATGCTTGCATATCTATGAAAACGTATTACAGCCAATAAATACATTTAACATTTTCCTTATTGCAACTCATATCAGAGATTATGAAGAAAATTTCTCAACAGTGAAAGCTGATTATAGATTAGCCAACTTAATGATAGACATTTCTTCATGTGGGACTTTTGAAATGAGACTAATGAAAAGACAATGGGAACAATTCCATAGGAAAAGGGTACGATGGAGTCATGTCATTATTTATTAGTTCTATTGTACCTCGAGTTCTGAAATGTGGATATTTATTTTTAATTTTTAGAGTCTAGATGTGGATTTCACACTTACGCATTAGGAAAGCATTACTGACTCCTTAATTAGTTTTTGAATGGCTTAATGGGGGTTTTGCCAGTGAATTTATCTCATGGATAATTAACATATTCACACAGCCAGATTCATGGTTGAGTTTCTAAAATGTGGTTTCATTTGGTACTCTAGTTTTATTAAGTGTGTTTTACCTTGACCATCACTGCAAGGACGGATTTCTTAAAAATAACTTGTAGCTATATATTAGTATTTGCTGAGTCAACAAGACTAGTGGAAGGCTCTCAGCCCAAGAAAATTACACTCAGTAGATAGTGCAGGACAAAGACATTTTTATTTTTTTTTTTTTAAGTAACACAAACCTATCTCATTCTCCGGCAATTCTTTTTTTTTCTTCTGCCTTTCATTGCACACAGGGAAAAACATCCTGTTTTAAATAGGTAGTTGTTATTCCCGCCCAACATAGCACCCTACAGTTATTCATACTGTGTTTATTCTCATATAATTATTAATATGATGTAAGGGTTCAGCAAGATTCTTCTTATTGTCCTTACCAAATCAAAGCAAAATGAACTAGCAGTGAGACACCAAGAGCTAACGCACTATGTGGGAGAACAGTATCGTGCTAAAAGGTTTGGGATTTGTCCTGCTGGCCCTCTGAGGATGCATATGACATTTTTCCAGTGACGGTGCACCAAGCAGAGTGCTGAGTAACACCTAGCATTTACAAGTTGCAAGCTTTCCTGAAATAAAAACCTAATATGATCTGAAGGAAAGAGACAGAGTTCCTCATAGCAGCAACAGGATGTTTTACTATCCACAGGATAGGTTTGAAATAGATGTAAATCTGTACGATTCCACTGGAAATACGTTCTCCTTATTTCCAAGATTCTTCATTTTCACTTAAATATGAAAGCAGACCAAGACCTACAGGTGCATTTCCTGGCAGACCACAAAATCAATTCAATAATCTTTTTTTTCTAGTTAAACAGAGAAGCAAAAATTGAACTTAATTTTCTGACTCAAATGGGAATGTGTCATTGAGGCTTTGAGTTATAAAACAGTAACATCTCCAAAATATTAGCAAATTTTATAAAGAGAACACTCTTTTGAATAATGTGGCATTGTCTTAGTTTGGATGAAAAAAACCCAACCAAACCAACAAAGTATGCTCAGTGATTTTAATCAGAGATTGTGAGATTGTGCAGAACAGATAACAGTTCTTTGCTCTAAGTGTATGTGTGCACAGAACAGAACAAAGTCAACAAGTGCGATTAAGTTGTTAATATGGACCGAGTCCCGTACCCGAGCTCCGCTGGTGCCGGCACTTTAAGCTGCAGCTCCGCTCCGGGCAGCCCTGGCGCGGGGCGCACAGCTTCTCCCAGGCCGCAGCTCCGCTCCGGGCAGCCTCCTCCTCAGCGCCGATCCAGATGGTTATCGGTCACACTCGCACTCACACACACACAGAGGGAAAGGAAATAAAGATAGAGAGATAGAGAATACAGCAACGCAAGCAGAGGTAGCAAAGCGCGACTATTCTCTAGGTAGCAAGATGGAGAAAGAGGCGGAGACCGGGAAGTAGCCAGTGAAAGGAGATGTCCGGGCAAACGGGACACAACCTCTGCCCCGGTCTCCCCGGAAATGGCCCCTGCCCCCCCCACTGCCAGCAAAGGAAGAAAAAATTCTCTGAAAGAGGGGAAAAAAAAAACCAAACCAAACCAAGCTGAAACTATAACAGGCATGCTTGTTTCAGCAAATGCCAACAAAATGTATTACTGCTTTTACAAATAAATACTCTTATAAATCATGTAGCTTGAACTGATATGAACTCATAAATGTGTTATGGGTATCTATTATTTCTAAACAAACATTATGTTTCATTTGCGTGTTTCCAAAAAAAGGAAATACATAAGAAACACCAAGTTACAGTACATCTCAAAGAACTCTAAACTTTAAATAAATTATTTTTTTTGGTCCCATATATGCATTTATTCTAGAAGATATCCTGCATAATACTTCTTTTCTACCTGGAGGCTGGAGGCTTCAAAGAAATGGTGAATTTAAGACTGGTCCATCATTACTTTATCCCAGAGGCATCTAGGTATGAGGCTTAGGTACATGCAGGAAAATTGAAGTAAGATCTGTATGTAAAGGACATGCATCTAGAGCCCATCATGGCCGCATAGTCTCTGCGTCATCAAAATACTTAGTCCTCTGCATGTCCACCCGGGACAAGGGCTGAAAACTGCACAGGTCACAGATCTTGGCACCATGATTCTGATTTGAAGGCTGATAAAAGGGCATTTTACAAGATCCTTAGTCAGCCAGGACAAACCATGGCAACACCAGCAATGTCTTTCCTTGGTATGCAGGTTCTGGGTGCTGACAGGTGTTGAGGTGTCACCAGTGGCACTGCTGATAGCAGTGACTGTGATTAAAAAGACAATAACCAGGCTGGGCCAAAGTGCAAAGTGCCAGGTTTTGTAGAAACGCAGTTGGGCCAGACTGGAACTCTTGTAACCAAACTGCTACTAACCTGAACTGCCTTAATTCAGAGACGAACCCATAGACTTTCTAAAAAATTGCCTCTGAAAGTGAGTCAAGGTAGGTGCATTTGACTCCAGGATCTAGGGACATCCCAAATATGAGGATATCACAGATTTCTCAGAAACCACTCAAGCAAGTTAGTATTATGTCTAAACTTGTACTATTCTGAGCAAAGCTGATTTATCTGGCTGTAGTAATTACTTTAAAGTCAATGTGAACTGAGATCATGGTCATAGTATTCTAAGGTAAGGTGAGGGTGTGACGTTTATTCTAATAAACAACTTTTGATATTAAACTCACTTTTTCTAAGTTACTTCAGCTGTATATGAGAAATTCCTCAGAGTAGTAACTAACAGGGATAAAGCCAACCCAAATAACAGGAAAAACAAAAAGGGGAAAAAAATAGAAGGTTGCAGTAAAGATGAACCTGGGTTACACGACATCTGTGACATTACACGTACATGAAACTTGATGGTGGTTGATTCCGAGTTCCTCAATCTCTGAGAAAACTGTCCTGAATCCTGCTTGTGACTGTCATTGCGGTAAATGTGTCCTTTCTGAACCAGCCAAAATACTGATGCCTAGTGAACTTTTTTTTATAATTCCTCAACAACATGACACTTCCCTGTGTTGTGCAGTGACTCAGGGTTGCTTATGTTAGTAATAAAAATGTGAGGAGATGAGCTGAGATTATTTTATGAACATTTTTCTTCTATATATATAAGGGAGCAAGATAGAGAAATATAGAAGAACGAAATTGTGAAAAAGATAAAAGTAAAGAAGGGAGCGGTTGTCAAGGACTAGTGAAATGGAGGCAGAAGAAAACAAAGAAGACGAGCCTCATGCCTTATATTGGATGGACATGTCCAACTTAACATTTTTTTTTTCTTGATTAAACTTAATATTTAAATTATATGATTAAACCAGCAAAATGAGAGTTGGTGGTGTACTACAGGACATCACTTGCATTTTAGTGGCCAAATATGTCCTGACGGCAAAAGGAGGAGTATGTATAGTTCAATGCAGGGTTTATTAACTTTCATTCCTTGTTTTAGTTGCAGACATTTGGAATAACATCAGAGTATCACATCACTAAAATGTCACTTTTTTCATATGAATAATACATCTTAGAATAAAACCGAGCACACATGAGCAAAGTTGATAAATGTTGAAAATCTAATTCATTCTATACTGCTTCCTGAAACACAAATCACTTTGAAATGAAGACCAGAATTGTCCAGAAAGCTACTTAATTAACGAATATTTTGACTTCTAGAGTTGAAAAGGTTTCCAGGTGTCACTGAAGTAATGAAAGAAGCTTATGTAGTCGTTCTTATGTAGTTGTTCTTTCTGGTCTTAATACACAGAAAGAAAACCATGAATATAACAAAGGATAAAGGAATACTGATTGTAGTTAGAAGAAGAAGAAAGCAGCAACATCAGCTAAAACTGTAACTGGACTAGTGTCATAGTTTGGGCTGGGAAAGAGTTAATTTTTTTCATAGTAGCCAGTACAGGGCTATGTTTTGGATTTGTGCTGGAAATGGTGTTGATAATACAAGGATGTTTTAGTTACTGCCAAGCAGTGCTCACAGAAAGTCAAGGCATTTTCTGCTTCTCACACTGCCCCACCAGTGAGCTGGGGGTGCGCAAAAGCTGGGAGGGGACACAGCTGGGACAGCTGACCCTGACTTGACCAAAGGGATATCCCAGACCATATGATGTTGTGCTCAGCATATAAAGATGGGGGAAGAAGACAGCTGGGTGGGACATTTGGAGTTAAGGTATTTTGTCTTTCCAAATTACTGTTACATACGATGGAGCCCTGTTCTCTTGGAGGTGGATGCACAACTGTCTGATGATGGGAAGTAGTAAATTAATTCCTTTATTTTGCTTTGTTTGCACATACAGCTTTTGCTTTCCCTATTAAACTATCTTTATGTCAACCCCTGAGTTTTTCACTTTTACCCTTTAGATTCTCTCCCACATCCCACCACGGGAAAGTGATTGAGCAGCTGTGTGGGGCTAAGCTGCCAAGGTGGGGTTAAAGTTGGTATTAGAGTTAACAGCAGGAGGAGGCCTTGTCCTTCTGGGAGGCAGGTAAGGTGAGAGTGAAAAACCTGAAAAGCTTTACTCTAATGGGAGTTCCTGGAAGAAAATGGAGAAGAAACAGTACTGCTCAAGACATGAAGCTGGATCCACAGAGATTAAAGAAGTGATGTGAAAGAACAAGATTCTAGTGCAGCAACAGAAAGGTCTGATTGTGGAGAAAATACAAAGATGAAAATGAGGGAAGTGAATATTTGCAAAGAAATAAAAAGGTAAAGCATGAATCTCTTTGAGGGGCTTTATTCGTCAGTACAAAGTGTATTCTGATGGACTTGAAGGCTGACCTGTAGCCCTGGGAGCCCATCCACTATAAATGCCTGAGGAGAGGATCTGACTGATCACAAGATGAATTTGAAAGGTGAAATGTGTCATATGTGTGCTGGTGTGATATACCAAATATGGTGTTTTGGCATACATAGGGAGCATTACAGCAGCTCTGAGTGAGCACTGGTGGTACCCTGGAACTGGTGCCAATCCCAAGACCAGAGCTTAGCACAAGAAGAAAAAGGCAAGTGGGATGACTTTGGGAGTGAGTGACTCATCAGGCTAGAGGCTGGAAGAAACTGTTTTGTTTGGCAATATAGATGCCTGCTGCTTGTATATGTATGTTCCTATTTATACTGGAATAAATACTGGGAAGAAAGGAGAAACAATTAAATAAAAAAATTGTTACAAACAAAAATAAGGCATAAAGCAGCTATTAATAAAACCAGGCTGGAAGAAAGCTCACTATGCTCAGTGTCAGGCCTTTTGTTTCAAGCTCCCAGGTCTGATGATTCACAGCCTGACAGCTAGCAGCAGCTCAAAGGAGAGGCTGAAGGACCATGACAGGTCGCCCTGGTTTCATAGGAACTTGGGGTGCAGTGGCCAGCTCTGTTCCCAGACTCCCTTCTGTATAACAAACACATCTTTAAACTGGGATGTTTTTCTGCTCTTCTATAAAGCCTGGGAAAACAGACCACAATCGCCACCTAGTGAGGGTAGTCTGTCAGCTCACCCATTTCAGACAGTCTGTAAATACAATTCAGGTAATTGTTTCTATGTAACACTTTGTGGCATTTCTTTGAGTAAAAATGCTACATAACATTTTGCAAGAACAAATCAAGCATTTAAGGAAAAAATAATTAGTTGAGGTGACAGGAAAATAAGTATTATCCAGAAAATAATATGTACCCAAGCTTACGGATTCTTACTACCTCTTGCTGCAATCATTAAGGTGCTTCGCTATGACTTGAGTGACTGAACAGGAATTTGCAGTCTGCAAAACTTTTCATAGCTACCAAATAATTATTGAAGTTTACACTATTCTATTATTTCTACCTTGACACTCTTTGGGAGTTACTTGTTACAATGAGGAAATAAACTGAATGCTGAGCTTTAATAAAATGCATAGCAAATCACTGCTATTAAAAAAAATCAAGATTTTATTTAAAAATAAAAACATTTAAAGTATACTGTATTTTGGATCCTTTTTTCCTCTCCTACAGTTAGACATTTAAAAGTCATGTTTTCAAGTCTCTGTGCAGTGCTAAATATAAAACCCAAGAAAAGGTAAGGGGAAAATACACAAGAACCTGCAGACACAAGAGCTGTGACTTTCAAATAACCACATGAAAAAATTCTACAGAGATCATGAGTACAAGTAACAGTAAGACAGGAAGAATACTTTTTTCTCAAATACCGCTATATCTCTTGACTTCCTTTAGTAGAGAGGGAATTGTGGTGCTTGCTGCAAATAAATATTTCTAGATCTCTTTGAAACCGTACATTCCATGCTACCTAAAGTCAAATTTTAAAACTACTAATGATGTAACAAGGATCCAAAAAAACATTAGGAAAGATTTTTTCCTTTCAAAAGGAGCTAATTTTAAACCACTAATTTCTACTGTCTAAGTTTTTTTCCTGCTTTCCACAAAAGTAAATAATTCTCTGAGTGTAAACACTTGACTTAGCGATGAACTGTGCTACTTGAACAGAACATGGGAAATTACAACAGCTGCAAATTTCAATGTGAAGCTGCATGTTGAGTCACTGGCAATGCCTTCAGAACATATTGTAGTATTTTACTACTTCTGTTATATTATGAGGTCCCATAGTAATATATGGACTGGACCAAGACACTGTGTTGGGCACCAACAGCCATACAGATGGGGAAGGAAGACTGGCACTGATCATGTCAAAACAGGTGTCCAAGAAATTGCATCTTGCATGTCACATATTTTTGGTACTAACTCTGTAACAAACGTGAATGCAGTAGTGTTTTGCTGTACGACATCTCAGTATGAAGCTTTTTCTTAGGTTGGTTCACTACACAGAACCTGTAGGATATTTGCGTACACTGACTGAGGTGCCAGAAAGGACATTCTCGTTCTTTGCATGCAAGGAAGGACAGCTCACTTCTGCCTGCATGAGGTTACCACAAATATATCAGCAGTTTGACCTTTTCTGGGTTTTTCTGATGAGCTGCATTCTGAGAAGAAGTAGAAACTTTAGTTTACTGATGATTATTTAATGTGTTGCAATCCATGAGGATAAACAAAGAAGATGAGTGAACCCACGTGTTTATTCCCTTATCCTCGGAATACAATAAATCTCAGGAATTGCTTCACAGATATTTGGCATACTTGGCATAGTTCCTCTTGGCCTCTAAGAATTACAGCTCTTTACCTTCCTTCCCAGTCAGGAGTCCTTGGGCCTCCTTAGGTGAAATGATACCTCAGGACTGCCATAAGTCAGCCCTTTTTGTGAGAGCCTGGAGATGTCATCTGTTAGACAATAGGATAATAGCGGGAACAGTGGAGCATGAAGAGAGAGGGAAACAATGGGGAAGAGTTGTGTTTTGAGGCCATTGGTTACCTACTCTCATACCAAGTAATCATTTGTTGTGAGTCTGGAGGGACTGTGGGAAGCTGGAGTGGAGAATACTGCAAGAGCCATGGAGTGAGGAGGGTGATCTGATGTGGGTGCTGTACTGCTTTGGCTCAGTTTTCCGTCTGGCATCTAGAAGTAGTCTGTTCAAGGGAATACAAAGGGAGGGCTAATTTTCACTGCAGTTGTTTTTAGATCCATTGCAGTGGAGCCACTAATCTCTGCAGCTTCCCTAGACAAGACAGTCTCATCAATGGTGCCTCTTCAGTCTTATCAGTTCATTTCATTTAAGGATGTGAACCTAAGGGATTCTGCCCATTCTGCATTTACAGGATGAACTGCATTTTTCTCACAGCATTTCCTCATGCATATAATTAAATATGTGAACTAGAAGGCAATTTATGGACCTTCCATTTAGACTGTAGCTTTCTGGATTTAGTACTTGCCATGATTTCTGCTAAGGAAGGAAACTGACGTGACAATTCTTCCAATAGCTCAATATATCACTGAGATAGGGCTGGGTTCAAGACACAAATAAACTCTGTGCTAAAAAATGCTAGAAATTTGAAACAAGATTATTCCTGGGTGTAGTTCTTCACATGGAGTCAGATAAACCAGCCACTACTTTGCATATCTACTGTTAAAAGGGAGGATGCTTTTAGACAGTGAGAAATTACAGTTAAAGGACAAGTTTCTACAAGAAATCAAAGTAAAGCCTCAGCCAGGATGGAATATACTACAGATATTTGGATATTAAGACAAGCTCTTGGGAAAAGCTTGTGGAAGTCATTGATTATGATAAATGAACATCAGTATCTCATCTGAAAGTCACCGTGCCACATCTAAATTATCTAAAGAGTCATAGACACGAAACTGGTAAGTAATATGGAAAGTGGCACATGGCTAACACACGGCCAAATACTCCCTTCTTTACTGGCATTAAATTAAGAGCGACATCACTGAAGACTGTCACTAGGCTAATCAGAATTATCTTAGTAGTGTCATTCTCTGTGACTGGAAACAGGAAGTGGAATATATTAATCTTATAACTCAAATTCACGCTTCTCTTAATCTTTCTCAGTGGCTCTGAAGTCAGACATATTAGAGACTCAAAAACCCCAAAAGGCTAGCCACTTAGTTATTAGTCTACAACCATGTGAGTCAGGACTGGCCCCATTGACATTAACAAAGCAAAGCTGATGTGTAGCTACATCAGAGAAAAATAATGATCTGTATCATGCATGTGGTGATGCAAGTTGTGGCTAAGATTCTAGAAAAACAGATTCAACAAAGCCTGAAATTCCACCAGCTAGGTTGCCACAGTTCACTGAAAAGCTCCTAATTAACAAAGCTGACTTTTGGCAGATGGCTTCTGCTTTAAGTGAATTATTGACATACAAATGCACCTCTGCTGTTGTTATGCTGACAACAATATCATTTGGCACTGACATTTCATACCCTGTGGATATTAACTAAATTACCATCACAGACCTTTTAATTATCCATGTTCTTATTGTATAGATTGGGAAGTGAGATAGGAACTACAGTGACTCACTGAGGCTATAACTTAATGCTGTTAGGCATTGTCTGTGAGGAAAATGGAATATGAATACATGTGTTTCTTCTTACCATTAAACAGATATTTGGAATTTATAAATTCTTTTCTGTAAGGAATGTCTTTGCTTTGAGAAGAGTTCCTGTGAATTTGCTTTTTGTTTGCAGAGCCATCAGAAATATTAAGCAGAATATTCAATAATATACAGTGTTGATTGGAGACTAGATAAGACATTTAATTTTCACTATGCCATTTTTGCACAGTGAAAAGTACCTCTCCTGTAAGATATTTACTTTCATATGGTAAATTTTGTCCAGCTGGTACAAAAAAATTTAGAGAGAATGAAAAAATAAAAATTTTAGCTATACAGGAATAATGAGGTAAATAAACAAAACGATTGAACTACATTGTAGTCTCTACACCTAAAAGTTTCCTCATTTCTGCACAGGGTTGTGATTTGAACACATAGACTGAGCATTTCAGAACAATCTAATAGATTAAGTATCTGCATTTTTTACCACAAAGTAGCAGGACCTGAATTTTTGTGAGCTTCATTGTGAAGCTCAGCCTACAGGCCAGCCATCATTTTCCTTTATCTTGAAGTGGATCTTCAGCAATGCAGGGAGGTACTATAGGAAATGATGATATGAAGAACGACCACACATAGTGATGTAAGCTGGTACAAGATATGCCTTTCATGATCACTGGTGGCATATTAAAAAAAATAAAATTTCAGGACCAGCTTTTGTGGAAATTAAGCTCTTTGCACAGGGCCAAGGCTCTAAGTTTATCAACAGTCTATGGTCTCTTCTCCTCCCTCCTTAGGATTTGCCTGTCTATGTGGAAGCCAGTGCTCATACAGTGCAGCCATGCCCAGCCTCGTACCTTGCTGATCCTGACCTTGCCTTCCTGACTTGGCTTCCTGGCTTAATGTCATACCTGTCTCATCACTATGAATTTGTCTGGTAATCACAGAGCTGTTGGTCAATGCTGGCTACTATCAGCCAACCTGCTTTGTGTGCCTTGCTGTCACGTTGTGGGACTATGTGGCTTCTCAGTGAGGGTGCTGCCCAGTCTGCCTAGCTGTCACCCTCAGTTCCCAATTCCCTGTGCCTTGCAGAGGAGCCAAATCCCATTATGCCCTGACACACAAGTTAAATTTGACTCAGTTCTTTTGCTAGTTTCAGTTTTCATTATTCTTTATTTCAATAAATTAAAAACTCCAATCGAATTAACCTTCCAACTTTTCTGGCATGTGAAAGGTCTAGAAATGAACCATGGAGTTCTTTTTTTCCATAAAGTCACAGTGAAACTCAGTTCTGCTTTTATTTCACTCCTGCAGTGAAATTTCACATTCTGTTGCAAAATACATGGTTCAGCACAGGAACAATATGCGGTGAAGTAACTTGCACTGCTGCTTGCATACTTCTTCCTTCATAATACATAAGAAAGTATTACAGAAAAAGCTCTCCACACCAAACCAAACCAAAATCCAGCAAATGGCAACAAAGAAGAGAAAGGGACATAGCTTTTTAGAGAGGAAGGCAACAAGGCAACAGCCAACAAAGTAACATACACAGTTCATAGGCTCTTAAGACAATTCTGGTCAGAAGGGACCTCAAGAATTCTCTATCCCAGCTTTCTGCCCAAGGGAAAGTCAGATATGAGACCAGACCAGGTTGCTTAGGGCTTTGCTCAGTCGAATTATGAAAACCTGCCAGGATGGAGCGTTTAGAACATCTTGATGCTACCTGCTCCACCACTTTGGAGTCCTCATAATCAAAGTTTTTCTTATATAAGCTTTGATCCTTTTTGATTCAAGTGATGCACATGATTTATTGTCCTCCTGCTGTGCACTGTCATGAAGAGCTTGGCTCCATTTTCTCAATACCCTCCTTACAAGTATTGCAAGGCTGCCATTAGGTTCTCCAAAGCTTCTCTTCTTCAGGCTGAACAAGCCCAGCCTTCTCAGCGTCTCAAGTTCCCTTCTCAGAATGTGAAATTAATTAAAAGTATAAATAGACACAAAAAGGAACTCACGGAAACAATGAAAGTAGCTTTTTGTAATGGAGAAATTTGTAGTTTACACACAGAGGGATCTTCTCATAAGACCTTCCATATTGCTAGTGACCATTGTATGCTCATACTCCAAGTATAACGTGAGACCCAGAAGTGTGCTGAAAAACTGCTGGTCAAAATCTCTCCACTACATAGACTTGCCAGACTTTTTTGATGGAAAGAAAATGTTTTTTCCCTATTAAACTGGAAAACCATCCTAAAAAAAAATTCTTCCTGCCAAATGAACAAAAGAGAAAAGGTTGTGAGATGGCAAAAAAACTGTCTTTCCATGGTGTTTTAACTTTTTTCAGAGGGTCAGTTGTGCACCCCTACCAGGGACTGCAGGGGCCTGTGCAGGAACAGGGTCCTAAATTAACAGATGTACTTTTGATATGTGCTGTCTTCAACCTTTTCAAAATCTGGGTTCTTCTGCTGCCATTGTTGTTGTTTGTTAGTATCTTCATGTTCTTGATGGTTTGTTTGATTTTTTTTTTTAAAACTAGCAGACTGAGAGCTCTGGAACGTCTAGATGGGGCCTCCAGGTGCAGTTAAGTAAATGGGTATAAACATTCTTGCTCTGTTGACTCTGCAAATGTAACCTCACTCCAGATTTCAGTCATAATAAGCAAGGCTAAAGGCCTTCACGTTGTGAAGACATGAAACCTCAGCTTTCAATCCTTCCCTTTCCTTCCTGCGTATACCAGGAAAAATTTCATCTGAGTTAAACCACTGGTGGCTAGAATTTCTTTCTTTATAGGCACTTGAAATAATGAATCTTCAACTATCTTAAGCCAATATTGATATTGTAGAACATATGTTTTCCAAGGAAAACAAAAGCTGAAAATATTAAGAGCAGGGAAGTACCTGTCCACACGAGGTAAACAGTTTTAAGAAGTGGCTAATCTCAGCAGTATGCTGAATGAGAACTTGAATCTTTGCTGAAATACAGGAACCATCATAGCAACATAAATTCCTTCATTAAATTTGAGAGATTTACCACCCTCCCTCTGTCTGCTCCTTTGTCAATCATTTGAATGATCTCCACATGTGTGTGTGCTTTTTTTCACTTCCATCCCACCACAGATTTTAAAAAAAAGTCCCTTTTGGGGCTTCTTCCCAGCTAATATTTAGGTTTCAACTAAAACTGGAAAACAAATGACTAGGTTAAGAAACTCCAGCCTTCCTCCAACTGAGTATGCGTATGCCCAGCACATGGGCTAGCTAGCACTGTTCTTGGGGGGGATCCTCTGATTTTGTTAGTGTGTCATGGCCATCTTTCTTGACCGTGCATTTGTTGACATTGATTTGTGTACCAGGCCTGATTTAAATATATGTATTGATGCTCCATCGATTTAATCAACACTGTGATAAGTTCCTATTAGTTCCAGCTACTGGTTTCATTTAGATTAGTATCTATGACTTTTGGGATATTTCCTAGGTACAGATTAGGGAGGAATTTTTATTTCTTTCACTTTTAGGTTATCCAATTTTGCTTTGAACGTGCTCGCTCAGGCCTTTTGTGACACTCTCCACTTCACAAGAAGTTCTGTAGGTGATCAGCACACTGCTCTTTGTAGCAGAACTGCACAGAACCTGGCCTTTTGCTTGCTCTCCTTCATGCTTTTGTAGGCACAAGCAACATCTGAGCAAATTCACTATATCTGTTCGTGCAGTTTCACTCACAAAGCAGTAAAGAATGGGATCTGCAATGCAATTCAAACTAGTTAAGGCCTGTGTGATTCTGTAAACCTTATACATCAAAAGCTGTGGGTCAGTGCTGTAAGGTTCTTTGATGCTGCGAATAAGCAATACAATGTGATAAGGAGTGAAGCAAGCAATGAAAGTAACTGTGATATTCAGAATAAGTTTCTTCACTTTTTTCTTTTCTTCATCTACTGTGGCTTGATTACACCTCACTACTTGGTAGATTTTATGGTAGCAAAACATGATGACTATCAAAGGGACCAGATACCCTGAACATATTCGTAATAAATTTATCCGTGCCTGCCACCATTCCAGGGGGTATTTATCATAGCATAATGTATGATTAGTAAAATTGCAAGGATCATTGAATACTTCTTTCTTCACCAATATGACTGAATTCAAGATGCTTTCCAGAAGCCAAACAATTAAGCTGACAATCAATGAAAATCTTCTTGTGCGCAAGTACTGGAGCTTCAAAGGGTGAACTAATGCCAAGTACCTGTCAACAGAGATGCAAGCAAGGAACGCAGTGCTGGTGTAGAAATTCATATACATAAAGAAGGCAGAAATTTGACAAAGCAAGGCAGAGTGCCTCCAATTATCTCCATTCCAGGCATAATCAATCCACAGAGGCAGAATCAAAGAATACAAAATGTCAGCCAGGGATAGGCTGAAGAGGTAGACTGCTAACTCATTTTTCTTCCTCACCTGAACACAAGATGCATAGAGAGATATGCAGTTGATGGGAATACTGATCATCATCACAACGCTGTACACAAATGGAAACAAATACTTATCCAGGATGTGATCATCATGGCACTTAGTAGTGTTGTTCATTGTCCACCCCAAGCAGTATCTTTGGGCTAATTCCAGCCTGGATGCAAAAAAGTCTGATGTATGGTGATCTGTTAGTTCTTCAGGATCTGGTTGGTAAGATTCCAGCCTTCTATTAGTAAAAAGGAAAAATATCAGCTATAACAACATTTTTTATGGGCTTCTTGGTGGCTATCTTTTTTGTTGTTGTTGTTTAGAAAGAATAAACTATATTTGTAGGAGATCAAAGATTCTAAACACTCCAGGAGTTAGGAATGCATAGGAAGAGGAACCCAAATGTCTAAGGTGGTCAAGTTCAGTTAGATGCAAGCTTCTACAGCAGAAGCAGGATGAGTAGTTCAGATAATTACAGAGAGATAGGGTCCTACAGCCCAGGTCTCCCCTGAGGGAGTGTCAAGGGAGACCAGAAAGTCCACCACAAATAGCAGAAGAGCACTTTCTATTATTCTGGTAAGCAGAGCAGTGTTTTGGCCATATAAATACAGCAGATTTCTTATCACAACCAACTTTCTCCCCTCTAAGTCAATGGAGAGGCAAGGACAGAGTAACAGGGATTCAGGTACTGCTAGATGTTGGAATCTGCTCAGAAGATGAGAATGTGTGGCTGCTATGTCTCCCCATTGTGAACAACTTTCTTGTCTTGTCGCATCCTCACACTTTCTTTCTTCCCCCAAGAACTTGCCACCAACTATGCTATTCCAGCAAAATATGAGTGTCCTAGGAATCCTCATGTGAAACCTGGCAGGATATTGGGCTCCTACATGCACAGAAGAAATCTGCCAGTGCGTCAGACTCCCATGAGGTGGAGTCTCACTGGGTACAGTACTTCATTTACACTTCTTTCCTCTGAGAATTGCAGTTGTATGCATAAGTTTATAAAATCATTAGCCATTAAGCTTATCCTGGGCACTACCAGAGCTGTGAGTGTCAACAGTTTAACATGAAAATACCAGTAAAACAGCAGCCCTGACTAAAGCAGTAGGACTGGTGGAGTTGCATGTACAAGAGTTACAGGCACTTAGAAGAGCTGACCTTTAAACAAGAAAGAGTGTACAACCATAGCTATGATATAGCTGGTACTCACTAATTATTTCACAGCTCTGACATTCAGTAATTCTCTTCTCCAAAGATGTAATTGTTAAGCTCAGGAAATATGGGTATGAGGAATATTTGTTGTGGTCTAGTTCTTCTGCCAGATATACTAACTGCTTCAGAGGCTGCTTGTGATGACTTATTTATGGTTTGCGCCTAGACTGTCAGCATAGGAGGTTAAAAGATTGTAGAACAAGTAGGCTGCAAGATAGCACTGCCTACAGTTGTTCCCATGCGGGAAAGAGCTCAATTTGAAGACAATTTGGGTGCAGGGATTTTCCCATGTGGTAGGCAAATTCATTCTGCCTTTTATGGGTTTGATGTATATATGTGTGTAAGTTTGTGGGTTTATTAGAGAAACCCAAGTAGGTTTATTGCCTCTGTTAGAGGTTACTATATGGATCTGTTCCATTAAAAAAACAATGTAAAACAAAACAAAACTTCAAAACTAATTTCCATGCATATTCAGAAAAAAAGGAACAATGACAAAACTAGTCTGAAAACACATATTTAATTTTACTAGGCACTGCTTTATTTGACCAGGTTGGCTAACTTTTCACAATTACAGATAAATTGATTCACAGGTTTGAAAGACAAGGAATATTCTAGAGAAGGACTTGCCAATTTGGTCCATTGAGCAGCCTTTACTTACATGATGACTAATTTTTTTTTTGAAAAAAAAAATCAGTGTCTATATTTAAGACAAACATGTCTGCTTTTCAGTGTGGTTTAACAAAACCACACCGTAAATAGGGCATTGTAAGCTTACCAGTATAGATAAGTATCACAAATTAAAAATCTAACTCTAGTAATTGGATCCCAGAGTTTTACTGACCCATTTCTCACCAAAAGCAAAGCAGACATATGCAGATTGATCAGATGAGTGAAAGATAAAATACGTACTTCTTATACTAATCACATTTTAGCATTGCTTTTCCTATGACAGGTCTCTTCATGTCTATCAGGGAAACATGCCCTTTCAGAAGCACGTGTGTAATGTGGCAAGCGTATGAGGCAATGCTTACCAGTAGCGTGACTGAGAAACTGGAATTCCTTCTCCCTCCCACACAAAATCTTCCTCTATTGTTAGTCAAATTGTTATATTACAGACTCATCATTCTTACAAGCTCACAACTTGTCGCAGCTTTACTCACAACAGCTCCTCTCCCTGTTACCTTTATTAGCTCTTTCATATCTACTCATAGACCAACATGGCAGTTTTTTCATGCCATCATCCTTCTTTTCTTCAGCTTTCTGTTTTTAGCTCATTGTTTCTAAAAGGTTTCCTCTGTTGATCTCACTGATCATAAAGTAAAACATTTATCCTCACATTGCAGTTGTCTGAATAAACTCCGTGTTCTTTGTGGCAAAACCTTGCTTTGCTCTTCTGCCATGTGCCTTAAGGAACTAATATCTTAAGATATAACTGGCTAATGGTAGGCTGGGGCACTGAAGATGAGATTCAAAGAGAGCTGAGACTGCAGAAAATTTGCCACCTTGGCAATTTTTTTCTGTCCTTCATGTTCACAAGTCACTGTACCCCATCGTTTTCTTTTATGTTTAACCAGTAACACTGTTAGTTCCTATGAAAAAAGCCCTAGAGGCTTTCTAAAATTTCCCAGGTAATCCATGTCCCAGGCTTGATGACACATTGATGCTATGTATACGAGGGCAAACCTTCAATGAGAATGATACACAAGAAGTGTGTCATACTGGCATGCATTTATTGATGACCTATACTGAACTGTGTCAAAGAGGCAGCAAATGAGGCATACTACAATGCATGCTGCAGTGTCTTGCATAGAAACACAAAAGCAGAAAGCACTGTTTCACATTCCATTATAATTACCTGCGGCCTTATCTTAGGAGCAGTGGTCTATATCATGCTTCTTTGCTTAGTTTTTTTTCTGATAAATAGGATTATGTAATGCAAATTATTTGCCTTACCTGAATGCATGATCTGAAGAATTCCCACGTTTTCGCTCAACTACAGAATGTACCTGCCGGTTTTGCCCAGGAGGATGGTATTGGCTATTGTAAAACACAATGTTTGATAGTTTTTACCACTTTTCTAAAAAAAAATAAAATTGAGGAATTTCTGTTTAATGATATAGTCTGATGGTTTTAATTTCACTGTCCAAACCCACTGTGACTAATTCTGTAGACTTGTTACTTATTTTATAGACTTGTTTTGGTATCAGATATGTTTCAAGCATTAAAAAAATTCTCAAAAATATTTTCTTCTTTTAGCCATATTATCTGACAATTATCATTGTCCCTGTCTCTTTGTCATTTTGATACAGAAAACTCGCTGTAAAAGAACTCTGAAAAAAGTCAATCAGACATGAAATTTAGAGAAATGGACTAGCAAATGGTATGCTTCAAGTAGCGTATGCAAACAAGCCTATAAAGGAACCTTGTGAAAGTTTCTGGAGAAAAGTGCTCATTACATATTGAGTTTGTATTGATGTATTCCTACAATATCTTTTACAGATTCAAAGAGAACTTTATGCAGTCTCTCCATTTATGACATTTCAAAAGTAATAAGTAAGTATAAAGTTATACTTTCACAAGCACAAATACCAAATGATATTCCATGCTCTTATTTGCAAACAACTTTCTAAGGCAAGAATAGAAAAGTCTTTTTTTTTTTTTTTTTGTTTTTTTTTTCGGATAAATAGATACTACCATAGTTTAGAAAATTAGGAAAGATGAAGAAGACTGTAAGGATTTTGTGTTATTAACAGAAAAGTTTAGTCACTAATTAAAAAAACCCTCTTCCATTAGCTAATAAACATCACTTGAATTTTTGAAACATCTGTAACATGCATTTCACTCTTAATTTCAGATTCAAGTTAATAAAAAGGTAAGTTGCTCTAAAGCCATATTCATTATAATGTGGGAAGTTTTTGCAAGTACTTTGCTTTTAAGATACATTTCAGAGGAACAAAACAATGTTGGGTGAGCTGGTGCAGCAGCTGCTGTACTGGTGCTCCTGTATATCAGCCATAAGATGGAAGGACAGATGGTTTTCTTGATTTCTTTTTTTCTCTCAAAGCAACCTCAGGAAAGTAGACTGCTTTGTGTTCTCAAAATAAGTTTTAGTGTCAAGCTGATTTCCTCAAGCACGAGGACCTTTCATAGCTGAATCTTTTTCCCTAATGAGCAGATCTCAAAACTTAATTCTGAAAAACTTCACAGTTTAGGAGCTTTGAAATATGCCTTTTAGTAACATGGACATTTTTCTTAAAATGAGTAGCATTTTTCCTCACACAACACTAAATTTCACTCACAGGTCTCCATGAGATTCTGTAGAGACCCAAACAGATCTAAAAGAGCTGTCTTTTAACGTTGAGATACATTTTATGGACTGTTTTACAGAGCATAAAAATTCTGTTAACATGAGCAAACAGAAAAAACCCCCGCTATATTTCTTACAATGTAGGCCATGCGGGCAGGTATTATTTTGCTATATCTTTATGTGCATCATGGTTTCCTCTGTGCATACAGAAAGATGCTGTAAAAAATATTTTCACGTACATGGCACTTGGTATTCTAAGAAGCTACTTTTATTACAGCTTATTTTTTTGCTAAGTTTTAAGTGTTGTGCACATTCATATAAATAGTGCTGAGTACCTTCTTAGTGCAATAAAATATTGAAGAACAGTAATAGAAGAGCTACTGGAACCTGCTGTGAGGCCCGAGGCATCTTCTACAGTGAAGATAGGGTAGCTCAAAATACTGAAATCTCACTCACAAATACTGTTCCTCATCCTTCCCCCTCTCCTAAGCAACAGGTATTTTGATCATGGCAATACCATTACAACAATAAATCAAGCTGGCATGTCTTTCCTAATTCAATCTTTTGATGCCATTTGCCCTTTTGTCTTATGTTTCACTTGTGCTGGAAGTGAAACACTCGTCCTCCCAAAGCAATCTTTTCCAGCTCCTTCTGTGTCTCTTCATTTGGTTGTATGATGTCAGCTTCACATTAAGGGAGAGCCAGTTTGAAATCTACCAGAACGCAACTCATGTATCTGACTTCTTGGATTTTGAACACTTACCTAGGCAGCCGTGTGTCCCTGCATGTCCCCCTAGCAGTTTCGCTGCGATGCCATCAGCAGTGTAACCCACATCTGCTTCTGAGAAGAAAAACCGCTTCATGAGACAAAGTAACAGGAAGTTGCTTTTGGGCACACCAATGAGGCAACAGCTCACATGTCGCTTAATTTTTGCTTCTTTTTTTAAAAAAAATACCTCGTTACTCTAAACTTACACATGGGAAAAATGACAACACAGTTAAATAGAAATATGTGCAAAGGTTGGTACAAACCTTGGTAAATCTAGGTATAACTTTTAGTAAGTTTACAAAAGTTTTATTGAAAATACTGCCTTATTACATGAGTGAACTACATTACAAACCTCTTATCTAGGATAAAATACCTTCTGCAGAGAAACCACTCCACAGAAATGAAATATTGTGGAGCATATATGTATTTATTTCTGTTTACTTGTTTATGTTCAAAACATAGGGCCTTTTTATTGACTGAAGGACTTGTAACTTTCCTTTCCCAAGAAATTTATTATACAGTCAAATAAGAATTCCCCTAGGAAGAGCCTATAAAAATATATCACAATGATTTTAGAAGTTTGTGCAAAAAGAATTATTTTCAGAATTTGTATTACTGTTTTTTCCAGTTGCCTACTGACAGGAGGAATTTTTTGAACAGTTCTATTAACAAAAGCACAGTTTTATGCACTGCAATTGGTTGCATAATTATATATGTTTATATCAACTGGATCTGAGGCTGAATGAGGCTTTCACAGGAGTGGTTCTTTTAGAGAAGTGGAAAATTTTTACATGAGCATAAGTTTCTCTTTTCTCTCTGTGATCAGAACAATTTATTGCATACTCTGATTTTTTTCTTAAATTCTATTTGGAACAATTCAGTTCTGCTTTTGAGAAACTGGGTATAATTTCACTTTAAATGTACATGTATTGGGTAACACAAAAACTGGCCTATTTGATGATTCAGATGCTAAGGAGAAATGAAACAGATGAGCAAATTTAAAAGCTCTGAAATAGGCCATACTGACTTCCTTGAGAATAATACCAGGCAGCTCTATAATATTTAACTACTGAATGCAGACATTTGATCCCTTCTTTTTTTCCAGCCAGAGCATAACTTTTTCATCCATGGTTTTTCTGCTGATGTACTTGTTATACAAAGCCTAAATTATCAAATAATTTTATACTTGTGGTCATTCCTTAACTGGTTTCACAGGCCCCTCGACAGTATGATGAAAAAGAGGCTTTCCAGCCACTTGGTTAGATTAATTTCTAAAATAAATTTCAGTCAAACCTTAATTTTCACTGAGAGAAAAGTCATTAGACAAAGACCTGTTTTATTGCTTTTCTCCTGCACTGTCCTAACATGGTACCTACCATGTTAGTGAGCTGGTTGTGCTGTTCTGTTGAGGGTTCCTATATGTCTGAAATAATTAAAAAAATTAAATAATAAAAAAACAGTTTCTACATTTCTTCACTGAGAGTGGGACTGAAAGATCAAAGGAAGCACGAGGGGAGGTTAGGCATTTTATACATTCTGGAAGTAAAGTTATGCAAAAAGCAGCTTTTGACTGTGTCCATATGAAACAATTTGATTGCTGATGCAAGTAGCACAGTTTTTCAGGGTTTTTCTTGGTAATATGGACATAAATGTATCTCAAATCAATCATTTTGGAACAACAGGTGTTCTTTGAGTCAGCTGAGATTAAAGCACTATCAAAAAAGAACAACTGAAATAGAAAAGAATTAACAGTGGCAAATTACCTTATCTACAAAAGAAGCAATGAATAAGTTATCAATAATTTTATTGGTTATATTTGGGCTTACAAAGAGTCCAGATCACGTGTCCTTGGGTCATGAACAGAGGTGTAAAGGAAAACACAGGTAAAAAGCAAGGCAGGGATTCTTAATGCAGAAAAAAAGGTAATCAGAGTCCCAACAAAATATCCTCTTCTTTCCACCAAAACAGATTCTAAGAAAGTTTTTCTATATTAACTGAAAAGCAGAAGCACTCAGCACATCAGAGGATGGAAATCTGAGTTTTGAAAGCCAACACTTTTAGGCTCCTATGAGTGAATAAGAGACTGAATTCTGCAGCTGAAGCCTTTTACCTGGAATAAATTGACACATTAATTTAAGAAATTATCAAGATTAACTAATTAATAATTCATGATGGTTTTGCAAACCTTCTGGGTGTGCAAAGCCGTACAGACTGCTGGAATGAACGTGAATTAAGACTATGAGCATAATTCTGCCTCTGCCACTGACTCATTGTAGCCTTGAGGAAGTCACTTTGTTCTTCTGCATATAATAATGACATTGTATAGCTCAATTGGGTGTGAGTAGGTTCATTAGTTAATGTTTGATACTGCTGTAAAGTGCAAAATGTGTTGTGAGTGTTTGGTATTATTATTAAAAAAGAAATAAACAGGAAACGTCAGTCAGGTAAAGTCATCACTGAGACATCAGATCCCTCAATGACATGGGCAAGACAGGCAGTGGCTCAAGTAACAGCTTTCTTTATAGATGGAAACATGCAAAACCTGGGCTTTTTCACAGTTCTAACACACTGTCTGCATGATGTCAGCCACTGCGTCTCCCAGTGCCACATTCCTCTTTTAAGCATCACCTCTAAAATACTGAGGTCAGCAAACAGACAGTTCTTCTTTAGGGATTTGTATAGGCTAATCAAGCTGATCACCAGTCTCTCAATTGCTTTTTCTTTGAGCAGAATGCTCTTTCATGAGTTGGAATCTGAGGTAACACCCTGGCTATCCGCAGGGAAACTTTTAACAGCACCAACTCAGCTGGTCCTATGGCCCTGTAGAGAGCTCCGGAAGGACTGCAAAACAAACGACTTGTCCAGCCCCAATAGACGCCTGAGCCAAAACCCACATCCAGGGCCTCTCTCTGGCTCCCTCCTGACGCAACTGCAGATCCAACTGGGGCTCACTGGGGCTGCTGGGGAAAGCCCTGAGGCTGCCAGCACCCCTCCCTGGGCAGGGACTCTCCAGACCTGGCCCTGTGCCCCACGGCCACTCCCTGCTTGTTCTCCTGCAAGCAGGGCACTGCAGGTTTCTCCTTCACAACGCCCATTTTTACCTGCTTGGCGGCAGCCTGAGAGCAGAGCTAAATCAGGAAACTTGCTGCTGGGTGCTGGTTAGACATTCACACCATTGAAAAAAGGTCAGTTTGGTGTGTTCTAACACTAAACACAGTTTCATGGTGTGTTTCACAGGGAAACCCTCCACACTGTGCCGTCCACATGGTGCCTCGCCGCTGCTGGAGAGTGCCCAGAGGAGGCCACAAAGCTGGTGAAGGTCTAGAGGGGAAAGAAGTCCGTTGGTCTGTTCGGCTTGGAGGAGACTGAGGGGGCACCTCACAGTTTACTGCTTCCTCACAAGGGGAGGAACAAGTGCTGATCTCTTCTCTCTGGTGACCAATGATAAGACTTGAGGAAATGGCAGGAAGATGTGCCAGGGAAGGTTTAGGTTGAATATCAGGAAAAGGTTCTTCACCCAGAGGGTGGTGGAGCACTGGAACAGCTCCCCAGGGAAGCAGTCATGGTGCCAAGCCTGACAACATTCAAGAAGCATTTGGACAATAGACTCAGACACACGGTGTGAATGTTGGGGTTGTCCTGTGCAGGGACAGGAGTTGAACTTGATGATCCTTATGGGTCCCTTCCAACTCAAGTTATTCTGTGATTCTGTGAGTTTTCCCACGCCCAAGATGGCTCCATAATATCTTTACTCGCTACTCAGTGCCCGATTCCAGCATGGTGGTACACGTTTCCCATCAGCCGAAGCATGCCTCGCCCTTTCTCAAAATGGCAGCCACTAACTTCAACTCTGGGAGGGGATAACCCGTCAGCCTTCCCTTTAGCAAGATGGCGGCGGAGGGCGCTCACGCCCCGCCCCCTAGGTGCTGGCCAGGTTGCGCGGTCACGTGAGGAGAGTTGCTGTAGGGACGGGGCGGCGCGCCCGGGGTGCTGTCGGTTGCGCGGAGCGGTGCGGGCGGGATGGGCAGTGTGACTGTCCTGTGGGGCTGCCTCCTGTTTGGCTGCAGCGGGGGCCCGGTCCCCCCCGGCGTCGGTGCCGCTGCGATCTCGGCAGCCAACTACGTGCTGGATGATGCCGGGGGGCTGGGCAGGCAGTTCGACGGGATCGGGGCTGTCAGCGGCGGCGGGGTGAGCAGCGCTGGCAGGCGCGGGGGCTCCTCCGGTGGGAAGGCGCTGCCCTCCCTTCTCAGGGAGATGTTTGCAAAGGATGTTTGGGCGGGAGAGTCCATCAGTAGCGGGGCGCGGTGGCTTCGGTGCAGGCCTTCGAGGCATCGGCGGGGCTGAGCGCAGCTCTGGGGGCAGCCGTGAGGGCTGGGGGAGCTCAGGGTAAGCCGCGAGGGTTGGCGGGGGAAAACTCCGGTGAGAGCCGCGAGGGCTGGGGCGAGGGGGGGAACTCCGGGGGGAGCCGTGAGGGCTGAAGGGGGGAAGGGAGCTCTGGAGGGAGCCGTGAGGGTTGGGAAGGTCTCTGAAAGGAGCTTGTGATGACTGGAGGAGAGAACTCTGAAGGGAATCTGTAGGGTAAGGGAGACATTAGTGGGGCGCTGAGGGGAGCTGTGCGAGCAGGAGTCCTGGCTGTGGGGACACCTGGAGCAGGGCTGTGCTTTGCGGTTGTCCTCTGGTCAGCTGCACAGTGACTCTTTTTCATTAGGCTTCTTGGGAATGCTGAGGGCCAGCCGTGTCCTCGGCGTTGGAGGAGGGCTAAGCCAGGCTGGGCTCTTCTGTAGAGGGCCTTGCTGGACGAGCTGATAGCCTGTGCGTTTCTGTGGTCCAGCGGGCAGAGCCATGAGATCCTGCAGTCTTGGACCTGCTGCATTTCTTGCCTTCCTGCCTGTGTGCCCTGTGAGTTCCCGTTGCCTTTGGCATATGGTGAGCTAAAGCAGGGAGATTTGAGTAGAATGGGAAAAATGGTGCTGGAAGAGAGCTCTGTTGTGGGTGTGTTAAGTCTGTGAGGTCTTTTTGTTCCACTGTTCTTTGGACTCTTTGCAGTAAATTTCAAGTATCTTGAGTACATGGCAGTTTCAGTTTACAAAACCAGAAATGCACAACTGAAGGGTTAGAAAAGAGTTTTTGTAGGGGCTTAGCCGTGTGCCTGGTACTATAATTATTTTTTAGGCTTATTACCTATGTGAAAGTCCTAGACAGACAAACGGGGATATGGTTAGATATTTGAAAATTAAGTTTGCATGTTTTCTTACAATTTTAGGCCACATCTAGACTCCTGGTGAACTATGAAGAACCTTATCGCTCCCAGATTTTAGATTATCTGTTCAAGGTAAATTCAATTTCACTACTACAGTGATGTTTAATTTCGTACAGAATTTTTTACTGTGTAACGCTGGAACTCCTGTAGTATATTCAATACTCGAATATTACTTGAAATTAGACAAAGCACCTACTTTAATATTCATTTTTCTCAGAGCCTTAGATTTTAACTGTTGTTTTTGACAACCCGCGTGGTGTTCAGCAGCCTGTTCTTCAAATAATTATGAAAATTCCTTTTATATTTTCTGAGTCTGTTTAAAAAATGCTTTCAACATAATTTCATCATCTTTGTGGGCTCAATGAGGATTAAATTGGGTTTTGTGGCTGAAAAGAATGGTTTAACTGTACATAGCAGTTGTAGGAAGTGGGTCTTTGAAACGGTCTTGATATTCTTGGAGTGCAGATTTACATAATGTGAAAATGACTATGAAGACTGCATCATTTCAATAGCATACCTATTTCAAACTAGTCTCAAGCAGAAGTGCAGTTACTTTAAAAGATCTGTGAATGTTAATGGTTTGTAAGCTGCTTTAGTTAGCAAGTGGAACCTGTGGAGTTACCCAAATTAATATATGGTAAGATTATTGCACTGAACAGGAGTAACTTGTTTTGCTTTTGGCACTGTAAATTACTCCGCTGGAATAGGATGTCATGTCACTTTCAAGTAATGTAATCCCTATGGCTGGAGGAGAATAATTTACTGTCTAGTTTAAAGAATGGTTTTAAAGGGCAGAGTGATGCATAATGCGTGACTAGGAGATCAAAACTTAGGTTTTTTACAGACTGGAGCTGCGTATTTGCAAATATGAGTTTTCTGAAGGAATCGGTAGGCATGTAGCAAAAGAAAAATGTTGCTGAAAGATCATGATTTTGAAAGAAATTTTTGACATGTTCTTTCAACAAAATCTCATAAGCTGTAATGAGATACCTGGGAGGGATATACCTTTCCTCATTCTTGTCATTTAATGTCAGTCAACTTTTGTGGAGGGCATGGGAAGAGCAAGTGTGTTAGAAGTTTAAAAGAAGAAATGTCAGGAGGAAAAATGGTAATTTGGGAAAATTTGCTTCTTATTTAAAAATAAATAAATCCAAACCTTGTAAGCCAAGCAAACTATCATCTACACAGCGTATTTTTTAAATCAAAGTGCATTCTCACCTCTTAGAACTTTTTTGGATACCAGAATTATAGTTGGGTAATTCCATAGAGGATACCAACTCATTAGTGGTCCTTAAAATAATGGTTAGTTGAAACATCTGGTTTGAGCAACTCTTAAGCGACTGATGCCTTGAAGAAAAGCTAGGAGTAGGATCACTTGTATGAGCTTGAATTTTATATTCTGCTCTACCAGTCAGATGCTAAGGGGAGCAGATAATGCACTAGGTGACCATTTGTTTTCAAATGTGGTGGTTTTTTCTCTTTGTCTTTCTGCCTGTAGTGAGCAGATTATTTCTGACCTGTATGTATGTTCTTCTACATAAGTGATGTAACCCTTCACACCAAAGAATATATTATTTACAGAAATATTAACTTCAATAATTTGATTATAAAAGAAAACAAACTTGACTTCTAATAACATTAAAAATACTGTTGTGTTCCTCATGTAGTCCATATACTACTTCGAGAGTGCTTCAGTATTTTCTTGAGCATAACCAGTTTAAAGTCTGCACTGTTGATGCAAAGTGTCTTTAATGGTGCAAGAGTCAGTGAAACTGACTAAAGATGAGTATGCTATTTATCTTGGTTAATTTTCTTTTGAAGCAGAATCTTGTATATTATAATCATTGCATCTCTAAAAAGAAGTATTTTTAACATCCTCAATATTGTACTCTTATTTATTGCATTCCTCCTAACAGCAGGTTTCTGTTTGTTTTTCTGTCTATTTTTCTAGCCAAATTTTGGTGCTTCTTTACATATCCTCAAAGTGGAGATAGGAGGTGATGGACAATCAACAGGTATGGATTTTGTGTGAGCAAGGTTTAACTTACTGTTGCAATGATGCTGTAAGTAACGTGTCCTGCGTATGTCCCTTCAGCTGAAGCAAAAAGATGCATTCTGTAGTTGTACTAAAGTGCAGAAAAGCATGAAAAATGTCTGCTAACTTGTAGAAGAGAAATTTACACTAACTTTCTGGAGACAGTTCTTGCAATTTTATGGGTAGTAGGTTGCATTCTAGGGTAAATGAGTTCTCCCTCCCAAGATTAAGGAAACTCTGGTACCTTTCTCAATTGCAGAGCATTTCTCAAACACTGGTTTTGCAATATGTACTGTAAAACATGTAGGACTAGGTAGTTTGTCTTAAAGGCATGAAAATGTGAAGACACCTGGTCAGAAGCAATTATGCTTCTTTAGTTTAATGAGCTGCCATATTTCACTGGAGTGGTAGTGTCTGACGGTAGGTACTATTTTTTTTTTTGCCTGGCCATGATTGCAGATGAAAATGTTTTGGTGTAATTTGCCTGTTGTGCTGTATTTACATATAGGAGACACTGTTTAGTAACTGCTTGTGATCAGATATTGAGAAGAAGCAGAGCAGTGACTAGACTACAGTTCGTATCTTTTTTCTTTTTTTGTTTTTCGTCATAAGTAAATCTTGGCCACGTCAAGAATAGACTTAAAGTCAGTTAATAAGTAGCAAGCATGACATTTGTCTTTGTGAATTATATATATTTTTTAAAAAATAACTGGTTTTTTTGTAATTAGATATTGTTTTTCATTCTTTGTTTTACTTAAGAAAATTAACATGATTAAAAGTATACTAGTTTTAAAAGCTTGATATTTGGTAAGAAAATTTCTTGATAAGGAGAATGGGTTCATTTCATGCACCTTCTTTTCAAACACTGTTGCTGCTGGCTATGGAGAAGGTTATGTGCTTGTGTGATGACTTTCCACATTTTGGAAGGAGAATAATAAGATGCATATCTCAACACACTATACTGCAGTTCTTACTCTGACCTCGGAGGTTTGATCAAGCGTCTGAAGTGTTGTCAGGAGTCTAAGTTCGGAATCCAGTTGTTGTTCTGTCTCTGACAAATAGAACTTCCAAGTAGTCAAGTGTTAGCAAGGTAAAAAAAAAAGTCAGTCCTGTTTTCTGAAATGAAATGCGCTGTTTCAGTGGGTTTCATGGAGAAAAAAAAAAAAAAGTCTCATCAGAAGAGATCTCTGGAACAATTAGGCATATAGTTCAGCATAAGTGATCGTCATAGTTGTGTGCTCAAGTTATTAATTGACTTTTGTGTGTAATGACTTCCCAATGCAACACTAATTCTTTTGCAGTTTTCTAGTTTGTTTACCTTTGCCTGATAGAATTCAGTGCATAGTCTTCACTTCTGAAAAGTCTTCCTGCAGTCACAGAACACCATGGAAATTATAAACTATAACTATAATCTCTTTCCTGTCACTGAAAAACTTCATGGCAGTTCCTTCTTTTTTCTCCCTGGACTTGCCTTGCATGGAAGAAACAAACTATAATCTTATTTTCAATTTAGGTATAACCTACTTCTACTTTTTATTTTTCCCTCTGATCTTAATGCTCTAACTTTCTTAGTGGTGTGGGACCAAGGTAATCAGGGATATAGATTTAATATTATCATAGCTGGAGATAGGAAATGCCCAATAGTTAATCACATTATGATGTGAAATGCAGGCATAGTCCCTTACAAATAAAAAATATTGAATTTATGCTAAGTTACTACCCTTCGTTCTGAGCATATTAAGTCTTACATGTTTCCTTCCACTATTCATTTTGCTTTGAAATACATACCAAAACCAAGTGAACCGTGTTGGAGATATGTGCTTGCATACTATGGCAGTGAGCAATACAGAAAACTTTGCAGTGTGTAACAGCTAATGACACAGAAGGTCATTGTGAGCTACCTGCCTCTTTTCTTCCTAGATGGTACTGAACCTTCCCATATGCACTATGAAAATGATGAGAACTACTTCCGAGGATATGAATGGTGGCTGATGAAAGAAGCTAAAAAGAGGAACCCCAAAATTAAGCTGATTGGTAAGTTGCTTAAAGCTTTAGCCTTTAAACAGTTTTTCCCCCCTAAATTATGTATCTGACCCTTAATTAGCATATTAATTCTAATGGACCGATGTTTTGATGTTGCGGTAGACAAAGTAGAGCCCCTAATATTTGGTAAGCTTGTCTTGATACTTCACTTTAACTTACTGTGTTTTACTTTGTTACTGTACCACAACATTTTTATGCTACTGTACCAATCAGCCTAACAAGAATGTATGCAACAAGTAGCATAGGTTAAGAAATGAGAAATCACTGCTTGTATCAAGTAACATAAATGCTTAGATTGTATCACAAAACTGAACTTAAATGACTTATGAAAGCTGAATTTTTGAGTAACAGAACAAAAATATTGGGGGGGATAAAGTAAACTTACAGGAAGTAAAAATCTGTAAATCTTATATGCTCTAAATTTGATTATATGTTCTTATTATAAATCCATCACCCCCTCCCCACTATAGTGGTTCTTGTCTTCTGGTTTGTCTTATGTATGTAGTTGAGTTGTAAAAGGACTTTGCTGTCTCCCTGCTTTGATCATGGGTTGTGCATGTGCTGTGACAGTACAAATGTGGAACCCTAGATTTTAATTGTAACTGGGAAAAAGTCAGAAGGGCTAAAGCCCAACTAGAACTTCAACTGGGCACTTTGGTTAAATACAATAAAAAGAACTTCTTTAATTATATCAGCAGCAACAGGAGGACAAAGGATACTCTCCGTCCCTTGCTGGGTGCAGAAGGGGCAGTAGTGATGAGGGACGAGGACAAGGCAGAGGTGCTCAACGCCTTCTTTGCCTCAGTCTTTAACCCCAAAGAGTAAAGTGCTAGGGATACTCAGCCCCCTCAGCTGGGAGATGGTGGGGATGAAGCTCCAGCTGTTAGGGAGGACTTGGTTAGTGACCTGCTCAGCCAACTAGACATACACAAATCCATGGGGCCAGGTGGGATCCATCCGAGAGTTTTAAGGGAACTGGCAGAGGTTCTCGCCAAACCCCTTTCCCTCATCTACCAGCAGTCTTGGCTGACTGGGGAAGTGCCGCTTGACTGGAGACTGGCAAATGTTACGCCCATTTACAAGAAAAGTTGAAGGGAAGATCCGGGGAACTACAGGCCTGTCTGACCTCGGTACCGGGGAAGGTCATGGAGCAGATCATCTTGAGTGCTATCACACAGCACACGCGGGACAGCCGGGTGATCAGGCCCCAGTCAACACGGGTTCACCAAAGGCAGGTCTTGCCAGACCAACTTGATCGCCTTCTTTGACAAGGTTACCCGTTTAATGGACGAGGGAAAGGCTGTGGATGTGGTGTGCCTGGACTTCAACAAAGCCTTTGACACTGTTTCTCACAGTATCTTGCTGGAGAAACTGGCTGCCATCGGTGTGGATAGGCACAGCCTCTGCTGGGTTAAAAACTGGCTGAATGGCCGGGCCCAAAGGGTGGTGGGAAATGGAGATAAATCCAGTTGGAAACCAGTCACGAGTGGTGTTCCCCAGGGTTCAGTGCTGGATCCAGTCCTGTTCAACATCTTTATCAATGACCTTGACAAAGGCATCGAGTGCACCCTCAGCAAGTTTGCAGATGACACCAAGCTGGGTGCAAGCGTGGATCTGCTTGAAGGAAGGGAGGCTCTGCAGAGGGATCTGGAGAGGCTGGACCGATGGGCTGAGACCAGTGGAATGAGGTTCAACAAGGCCAAGTGCAGAGTCCTCCATTTGGGACACAACAACCCCGTGCAGCGTTACAGGCTTGGGGAAGAGTGGCTGGAGAGAGCTGCCTGGCAGAGAAGGACCTGGGGGTGTTGGTTGACAGCCGGCTGCGCATGAGCCAGCAGTGTGCCCAGGTGGCCAAGAGGGCCAATGGCACCTTGGCCTGTATCAGGCACAGCATGGCCATCAGGAGCAGGGAGGTGATTGTGCCCCTGTGCTCAGCACTGGTGAGGCCGCACCTCAAGTGCTGGGTTCAGTTTTGGGCCCCTCACTACAAGAAGGACATTGAGGTGCTGGGGCGCGTCCAGAGAAGGGCAATGAGGCTGGTGAGGGGACTGGAGAACAAGCCCTGTGAGGAGCGGCTGAGAGAGTTGGGGTTGTTTAGCTTAGAGAAGAGGAGGCTGAGGGGAGACCTCATCACTGTCTACAACTGCCTGAAAGGAGGTTGTGACAGGGTGGGTGCTGGTCTCTTCTCACAAGTGACAGCGATAGGACAAGAGGAAATGGCCGCAAGATGCACCAGGGGAGGTTTAGACTGGACATTAGGAAGAATTTCTGCACTGAAAGAGTGTTCAGGGATTGGAACAGGCTGCCCAGGGAGGTGGTGGAGTCACCATCCCTGGAGGTGTTTAAAAAACGGGTGGATGAGTTTCTTAGGGCCATGGTTTAGTGGGGAGACAGGCACGGTTGGACTCAGTGATCTCAGAGGTCTCTTCCAACTTAGTGATTCTATGATTCTGTCTTTACAAAATGTATTTCACGTGAAACAAGGTAAGAAGTCTATCATTTAAAGACTATCTAATCCCCCCTGTTGCAGGGATCAGGCTTTGCCATATCCAGCCAGAAGACCTAAGTTGGTGCAGGATTTGCTAGTGAGGTTGCGTTAGGCAGGTGCTATGAAAAGCAGTAGGCTTACCATCTATGACTAATTGTGATTATTAATAACCTCCGTTTTCCCTCAGATTAAACTCTTAATAAAGGAAGGAGGATTTGCCTTTGAATTAGCTTATGGTGTCTTATACAAAGTCACCTGAAAACTTAACTGGATCTGATTAGGTTAACGTGGTATTGGCTACAAGGTCCAGTGCACAGCTGAGACTCAGAAATGCTTTTTCATGATCCTGATTTTTCTTCCTCTATTATGATCAGGTCATTGCTACTTCTGAAATTCATATTCAGGAAATTAACAATTTTTGGTGTTCATTATTGATCAGTTGTCTGTAACTGTAAATTTTTATCCTAAGATCTTTGGAATTTTGAATACGTTAGAGCTAATACTGCACAATTGAAAGATTGTGTGTAGTCAGTTGTTCTCTAGTAATGAAGGTTTTCTAGCTTAATATCTCCCCTTCCCCCCTGCCCCAAACCAGCTATTAGTATTCTGAATTTGAAATGCATATATGCTCCTTCATTTTAGGTAGAACAAATTACTCCTTGATCTTGAAGCTTACGGATTAATGTAGACTGACCACTTACTCATCTGTTTTTCTTCTTTCTTTGCAGGATTACCCTGGACATTTCCAGGGTGGATAGGGAAGGGTGAAAACTGGCCCTATGACTATCCAGATGTCACTGCTTACTATGTTGTTTCTTGGGTATTAGGAGCTAAACAGTATCATGATTTGGACATTGATTATGTTGGGGTTAGTAAAGCAGGATCTCCTATGTATTTTATGTGTTTTCATTCCTAATATCTTGGCTTTTTCTCTCTTTGTTGATTACTGGAGGAGGGGGATGGGAAGAGAAATCGTTTTGTAATTGCAGTTCTGGCTTTATCTGTTGCAAGAGAATGGACAGAAGTGGTGCTGGTTTACAGTCCTTCCTTCTGCAATGAAGGCCATTAAAGCAGAACCTAGTCTCTTGCCTTTGGAGTTCTGCAGCAAAGTTACCAGGGAATTAGAGAATTCCGAAATCTGAAGACCAACGTTCCCACTTTTGAATTTTGAGCTGTGTTTAGCTAAAGCACTGTTTTTCTAAACCATGGAGAATCCAGAGCAACAGAAATTAGATAATTTTGTGTCTGTTTACTTGAACTATCCTGGATATCTCTTGTCGTCAGGTATGGTTATAGTCCTGTGTAAATTCTAACTGTAAGTGGGCCACATCTTGAAGCCAGAATGTGTTTCACAATGATATCTAACAACTGTAGACACATTGGTAACAATGTCACTTGTAAAACTCCTGCCATTATCGAGCTAAAGGAGTTCTTTTGAGCAAAAATGCAATTAGTGGGCCTTAGAGACTGAGAAACAAGCAACGGTTTTCATACGGAATTTTCCCTTGAAGAGCTGATAAGAAAACTAACAGGAGCACTTTCCTTTAGTAAACTAAACCCATGAAGTATATTAATGAATTTCCTAATCTTACACATACATAAATAAAATCTTTCAGTATGCGTTGCCATATCCTGATTTTACTAAATGGCTTTTTACTTTTCCTCTATAGATATGGAATGAAAGGGCATTTAGTAGCAAATATATTAAGGTATGTATTTTTTCTTATTTCTCTGAAGTGAAATGTTTGCCTTTTTTATTGTATGTAAACAATTAGTTTGTCTGAATCTGCCTAGAAAAGGGATTTTAATCCTGCAACTACTTCATTTACTGAACTCTGTTTCATGTAGTTGCAGGCTTGGAACACTAATAGCATCAGGTCTCAATCTTTTTTTTATGTGTGTCTGAAACTGTTATTTTGAACTTCAAGTATGTTAGTGTATTCTAAAAGTTTAGGACCTCTTACATTTTAATGGAAGCTCCAGTTGATGCTACTCAAATAATTCAGATTCATTGTCGTCATAGTGGCTTGATATCGTTGTAAGTCCAAGATCTAGAATTACCTAAAATTCTGTAGCAAAGTTCCAGTGGATATTATACCCTTAAATTATTACTATAAAACAGGTTCCTGTTTTATGGAAAGCATAATAGAGGCTTTCTGGTTTTAACTGTGCAAAATTCAGTATCTTATATTTTAAAAGAGTTGGAGGAACACAGTTTTTCACATAACAACCATGAAATATTAGTAGCTGCCTGCTGCTGCTGCCCCTCTGTCCTTTGAGAACTCTTTGAAAACTCACTTGTAAGTGTTATAGTGGAATCTTAAGTACAGTCTTCTGCTTGTGTTCATTTCCTTGTTGCTGCTTTGAGGCTAAGAAGCAATAGCATTACCTCTTCTTAAAAGCAAATAAAAATTAAATTGAGTGTGTAGAATAAATGGCTTTTTTTTTTTTTTTTTTTTTTTTTTTTTTTTTTTTTTTTTAGAATTTGGCAGGGCTTAGATCCCATCTGCTTAAAATTAGTCAGTTAGTTAAATACCCTTACAGCTGTTTCCTATTTCCAGTGCTTTGACTAAGAAAGGGCAGGAAGCACTGGTAGAAAACTCTGTTCTGATTGTATACCTTGTACAAAGAAAGAGGAATACTTTATATCCAGCTTTATGGGTTTCTTGTGAACAAATACGTTAATCACTGATGTATTTTAAACTGATTTACCAGGTCAACTGCCATCACAGTACTTTAGTTTCCAAGTCTTATCACATCTTAGACTAAATTCTGTTTTGTATCCTTCATTATATGACTAATTTCGTGGAAGGTATTTTCTAGACTCACTTTTGTAGGCCTCTAGGCCATTAGTTCCTTTTGGATGCAGAGGTTTGGCACTAGAGTTTTCAAGTGACTAACAAAATACCTTCCAGAGAAAAGACAAATACACTGAAGTGTAACTCCTCAGAATATCTTGGCACCTGTGTCAAGGTGTCTTGTTTCTTTGGGTGTATTAAATGACAGAACTCTGGTGGGTGTGTAGATGCTTCAGATTTTGCTAGTGAAGCTACTTAAATCCCTGTATAAACTCTTTCAGTGGGCATGCTCTTAGAATCCTCTTAAAATATCTCTTCCCAATGTGTGTTCAGCTCAAACCATAGCCTAACTTTGTTTAAAGCTAGGACATAAGTTCATAGGGTACTCTCTTTATTACCAAACCCCTCAGGAACTAAAACTTTTCTGTTAGATTCAGCCTCCAGCAATATGGATTCCAGGCTTTTCTTTTTTTAAAAAAAAAAACAAACTGGTTCACCAATCAGGTATAAGTTAATGGAGAAATCACTAAGACTACTGGTAGTCTTCTAAAGGCTTGTCCTAATCATAGGTAGTTTGTGCTGGTGAGGGTGGAGTATGTATGCTGCTTGGAATGCCTATAGGACCTAATGCTTTGTAAAAAGAATTATCAGAGAGAAGGCAGATCTTACTGTAAATAAAATACACATTTCTGTGTCACTATATCACTGATTGGTTCTGTTTAAAAAAACACGTTTTATGGCTTTCTGTATGTCTGATAAGAAACAAAATATTCTGTTTTGTGGAGGCCTTTGTCATGCCACCTGGAGGGTTTCTCATCTGTTTGTCTTGGCTTCCTAATGGGACAATGAATGTGGAGAACAAACTGTGGAGTGTAGGTGCGGCATTCTACTTGTTAGCTTTTTAAATGTTGTTGAATTTGGACTAAGCTTTTGACTTCTAGAGCTAAATGTTTAGTTTAAAATTTGATCTTAAACTGACCTAAATATTTGCTGGAAAGTGTCAGCCTTACCTCTACTGTACATTAATTGATATCAAGCCCTTTTTTTGCTTTACTTTTCGTTCTCTTACACTTTGCAGTGTCATGTGGCATCTATTCTATAATCAGCACAATAGTTCTATTTGCAGTCCACCGTTGGAAACATTCTGTGGTATCCAACAGATATGTGACATAGATAAGCTCTTAGTTATATTCCTAAATTTTTCTTGTAAGAAGTGTAGTTACTTCATCCACAAAGACGCTAGTTATGTTTCTTATTAAGTACGAGAAATGAAAAAAGAAAGGATGATTCTATTGCTTATAATTTCTTGTTCAAGAAGATCTTGTTCTTCCAATTATATTTTTAAATACTGACATCTTAAGCTAACCCAGAACTTTAAAGAGTATCTGCATATAAACATGAATATTAGGTGTGGGGAAACCATTCTGCGTGTCTTACGGAGTGCCTTGAGTGTCTTCAGTTCTGTGTCATTGGTACTTAACTTTCAGCATGGAAGTTCTGCAGTATTTCAAGTCATTCTGTTCTTCTGAACTATTTCTATGGTTCAGTGTTTTTTCCTGAATGTCTGGCTAGCTAGAAAGCTTTAAATTACAAGAACCTTACTGTAGGTATTTCTACCATTATGGATTTTTCATCTGGTAAACTTTGTTTCAAAGGCTTCAAGCAGCTGAACAGAACTTCATTGTTACTTTTCTTCTTCTTAATAAGTTTTATGTCCTTTAGACTTTCATTGTCACCAACACTTGGATTTTACTGTGTGTCCTTATTTGACTACAGGTCAAAATAGAAATACTCCCTGTTCTCCTTCACATTGCTGGAGGGCTTCATTCCTACTGATCTTCAAATGGTTGGGAAAGCCTTCCTTTCTCATGCATACAGCACATAGTGCATCATTCCTCTATATGCAAGATTGAAAAAAGGATTTTAGACTGAACTGATGTTCTTTTTCAGATGCAACTGTATGGCAGCTGTTAAACCACTTTTTTTTGATTGAATGTTCAGATAAAACATGTTTGTATAATACCAGCCCTGTATGAGCCTGGTTCTTTCTTAACTGTTAGAGCTGGATATAGGATGCCTGGGTGTATTTTGTCTAGGAATTTCCACAGGCAGATGTGAGCAGTTTGTCATCTTTGACAGTGAAATAACAAGGAGAAAGTGGAGAGACAGAATAGAAATTCTGTTCTGCTGGCATGTTTGAATTCTGAGTTGACTGCTCTAAGTTTTGTTGTAAATATGCATTTCCAGTTTTGTGCATTATGTTCCTGAAAACTAGTGAGACATCTGAGAGCCAAGTCGTGGGTAAACTTAAATATCAGATACTTAAAACATCAAAGATTTTTTTTTTTGTTCAGTAAAGTAGTCTGTGGAAAAAAAATGCTTAGGTGCTCTTCACTTGTAAAGGACAGACGTTTGGCAAAGATTTATGTTCTTGTAGAGAACTGCATGGTTACAAGGTCCTTTCTATTTTAAATCTTCAGTTCTTTTCCCAATATACTTTTTTTGGATCAGGTTAACTTTCACTTATGATCACTTGTGGAGGTACATCCACTTCCACATCCAGCCAGTCATCATTTTTTAGATGAAGTTAATGTGACTGACTTTCTGATAAATCAGTTACTTGTATGTAATGAGTTACATGCATGCAATGGACGGAGCCAAAGTCTTCCAAGTGGAGTACCTGTATCCATATTGGATGTCAAAGTAATACAAGTGACGAGAAGACCATTTTCTGTGTAATGGCTGTCTGAATGTCATAGATAACCCTTCAGTGTTTAAAAATACCTATTGTTAACTTTCCTGTTTTTCATTACGTTTCTCCTTTGAGAAGCGAGAACTTTTCTTATCCATCTTGGTCTGAAGAAGAATGCTTCCACTGATGACTGCTACAGTTCTTAAATTGTTTTGAGTCTGAAATTTCCATGTTGCCTAGTTGATGAAGGCTGTACTTTAAGTGGTATTATCTGTTACTAAGGTGCTTCGACAATCTTTGGACAGACTGGGTCTAACGAACGTTGGCATCATCGCTGCGGATGGAGATTGGAACGTTTCAAAGGAGATGATATCTGATCCCTATCTTAATGATGCTGTTGAGGTAGTCGGGTAAGTGTGGGAGAAAAGAAAGAGTTTTATACATCGCTTATTGTTTCATTTCTATAAGTCTTCATCTCCATTTTAAGAAGTCACATGTTCTTATTTAATACTTCCTAGACATTCTCAGTTTTGTCATCATTATGTACAGTAGCAACTGGTTACTTTTTCCTGTCTTCCTCTTTCAGTTTAGTACATATGTAAGGTAACCTTACCACTCTTCCATCATTTCTTTCAAGGGTTCAGGTAGGAGTTATGTTTTAGGCTTCTTATCTTAGCACTATTGAATGACTGGAGACTTCTAGCTAATCTGCATGTTCATCTTCAAAGTCAGAAAAGCCTTAGACTGAATTCTTGGTCTACAATCAGTTTTAATTTCAGGGAACTGTAACATCATCCTGGGATTTCCCATGCTTCCAGCATTCCCTGATATGTGTTCTTTACTTGAGATTTTTCTAGTCATGTCCTAAAGCTAGGAGTTTGTCTGTTGCTTGTATCTGGTAACAGATAGTACTAAAAGCATACAGGCAGACAGAAAAGTAGGAGTCAAAACAAGGATCCAAAGTTTGTTCTTAAACTAATACACCATGTCAATTTTAGCAGCTTGGAATGCCCACTGTTGTAGTTCTAGCAAATGGTGACTTGATTGTTTGCCTGCACTCTTCCTCCATAATACACTTTGTTACTACCTTGCTTAGATCTTGATACTTATTCTACTGCTCTTACTTTCTTAGTAATCTCTGATTTCACAAAACTATAAACAGCTTTTTAAAACTTTTAGTATGTTCCTAGTGAAAACGACCTATATGTGTATAAATTGTGTCACATTTGTTAACTTGCCTCTGTTAACCCAACTGTGATAAGAACATGTTTGTAGTCACTAGTGTACCGTTTATCCTCATCTTTACTTAGAGGGCTGTGATATGCTCATAATTGTTAAAACTAATGCATGGTTCAAAGGTTGTAGCATTTCAGTTAAGCAGGGGTTTTATAAAGAAACTACTTTCACATGTGTTGAGCTTGTGAACACTGATCACCTGGAAGTGGCTACCTGAGAAATACCAGTTATAATGCCAGCATTGAGTAACTCATTTGTTTTGAAAGCTTGTAACTTTCTTAGGTTAGGCAAGACTTGCACCTCAGCAAGTTATAGTGCATTAGGAAATGTTCTAGTTATGATTTATGTGCCAATGAAACTTGCAGAATGAGTGTGCTGAATATGTATAGTTCTCAGTTAAGAGCTAGATAGAATCAAGGCTAGGCATACTTTTGTTTGTTTTGCAGACATATTGTAGTTGTTCGTTAAGATGAAACCTCTTTTTGTCAGAGGTTTTTCTGGAATGTCATATGGATTTTTCCCCACTTCCCCCACCACCGCTGATCACAGAAATTGAAGAGTTAGTAGAATATTTCTTGTGCAGCAGTGTTGTTATCTTATCAAGCAATCAAGGTTAGTACCAAATGAGAACACCATGTTTCTCAGCCAATGCTGACTCTAAGGGATCAACTACCAGAGTTCTTGCTGACCTAGAAAAAGATGATAGTATTTAGTGTCTGTCCTTCAGATACTCAAGTTCAGACAGTTGCTAAAAGTACACTGTATCTCTGTGTCTCATAGATAATCATGTCTAGTTATTTGCAAAATCTGCTACTCAGTCTGTTTTCCTAAATAGTATTAATTTTTTTCTCAGAAATCCTTTCCTCTACGTTGTTCTGTAATCTCAAGTATAACCCTCTCTGTGACTGGCTCTTAGTTCTTCTATTTTGTAATTTTCTGTAATTAAAAAAAATCAGAAATATCATGGTAAGCCTTAATGAACAAAGAAGATTGGAGATGTATTTAAGAGCTATTCATTAATGGCTATGCTTTTATGTAAGGGGTTCTTGTTCTATTGATTTTTGTAGTTAGTGTAGCTGCAACCTTAGAGGAATCATTAGTCTTATGATTCAGGAATGCTTTCTCAGTTCAATAGGAAGAATAAGTTTGGTTCACTATTATTTGTTCTCTTTGACGTAGAAAACATTTGCTGTAAGAGAGGATGAATTGCCTTGTCTAAACTGTTAAGCTGGTGGAAGAAGAAAAATTAATTACAGAAAATACTGTCTCATGTATTTATTTATGAGTTTGAGCTGTGCTGCTTTTTTAAATGGAATTTGTGTATTACATAATTCAAAGCACAATCTAGAAACTTAATTTTGTATTTATGTAACTGATCTTAAAACTTAATGTTTGTCTCAATTCAAAACAATAGATTTTAGTAGTAGAACAGCTTTGTCATTTTTTTTAGGTTTTATTTCTGAGGATGTTATCTGTAATTAGATAGGATTATTGGCTAACTTAGTTTGCACAGGATATCTGGAGGCCATCTCTTTGAACCACCCTGCATCCAGCACATGCAATTAGATCATGGTGCTGAGGCTTGTTTAGCTTTAATATCTTCATGACCCCTTTGGGCAACTTATTGCATGTGGTTGACCATACTCATGCTCCTTTTTCTCTCTTTTTTTTTTTTCTCCCCCGTTTCTTTTAAGTTCTTATACCTAACTGAATTTTCCATCAGTCCACAGCCTGTATCATTGCAAGGGATTATTCTATCCCAAGTAGAGGACTTTTTGTTTGCATTTGTTGAACTTAAAGCGATTCCTGTCAGCCCATTAGTCCTGTCTAAATAACACCTTTCCTTCTCAGCATCTAACTTTTGTTATTGGTTAACTCCTGTAGGAGGCTCAGCCCCATGTAGCCTCTTGCTCACTCCCACTCAGAAGAGTGAAAGTGAGAACGTTTTTGGGTTGAAAGACAATGTGTTAGGGAAAGCAAAAGCTGTGCATGCAAGCAAAGCAAAATGTAAATTTCCTGGGTTTTATTAAAGACACCAAACAGTAATAGCAGTAATAGCAGCCTATGGGGACATTGCTAGCAATCTACATCCTGATTGGGCTTTCTATCCACCTTGATGGGAGACTTTGCTAAAGTCAAGGTATTCGGCATCCACCGATTGGATCTCACCTGCCCAGGTTGTCATCTTGTTGTAGACAGCCATAATGTTTGTCAAGCATGATTTGCCCTTGGTAAACCCAAGCTACTGTTCCCAGTCATGCTCCTATCCTTCTTGTCCTTGGAAATGGCTTCCATGAAAACTTGCTCTGGTAGCCTTCCTCTGTGGCTAGATGGATGGGCGTGTAGTTCCTCAGATCCTCCTTCTTGAAGATGGGCATTAACACTGTCTTTCTCTAGGCATCAGAGAACAGAGAAACCTCCCTAGTCACTAAATACTTTTAACTCTTTGTATGTACCTTCAGTCTGCAAACAAAATCCTGTCTTATTTTTAATGCAGGATGTAACAGGAAAGTACAATGCAGAAGTAATACCAACATTGTATTCAGACAAAGTTCTTAAGACTTTGTGGCAGGAAATCTTGATGTTTTGGGCTACTATCAGACTGCACACAAATGAGTTCAGATTCTGATCTGTGGCAGCACTGTTTCCTGGTGGTGTACTCTGTTAAAGGAAACATATATATAGTAGAAATATTCAGCATGATTTGCAGGTAGTTAGGCATTTGATGTTACCTGAATTTGTAAGTAAACAAATACTGTTTAGGGGACCTCTGGACTTCAAGAAACTACTGCACTAGACTTGGTCTTACATGACATCTTAGATTTATTTCACTGACTTTCAAGGTCTTAAAATGTCTCTAGGGAATTGTACAGTGGGTGCAGTTTCAAAACTTGAAATAAAACACAGTTCAGTAGTAAGGTGTGTGGGCATCTAGGTTTTTTTGTTTCTTTTATTGATTGCATTTAGGAAGAGCTGATCTCATTTCTGTTTCTTCACTGTTAAACTGAAATATTTGATTAGCGGGTCAATGGGGGAATTGACTCCTTCTCTTAATCAAATGTATAATGTATTTTCGCAAGGTTTATAAGTTATAGTTCAGTTGTCCTTGCCCTGTATGTGGTTCTTGTACTCTAACCCTCAGCACTGTAACATCTAAGTGGCTGATTTGCAAATAGGGTATCTTGCATGAAAAGTGATATGCTTTGTCTTTAACTTTATCTGCAGTTTTGTGTGTGTAAAAATATAGGAACTGAATGTTTTTCATTTTGCCTTTTGTCACGTGTTTAGGGTTTGGCATGGTAGAGGAAGAACGTGTCCTTGTTTGAAGGCACTTTGTACTTGACATTTTATTACATCTTGTTTGGTGTAACAGTTGTTGTCCACATTGTAAAAACAAGAATTGGAACATCGTTTGTTTTTTTGAAATATGTTCAAATAGTGCTGAAGGAGATGCTGCCTTTCCTAATATGAATTTTTGACAGTTTGAAAAACATTTTTTTTTTATTTGTCGCTTCTCTCTGTTCTTTGCTCTTCTTTTTTTTTTTCAAAGCTATTGAGGTACACATTGGATAAGCATGGCCTGCAGCAGGTGAGGATCATAGCCAGCGATAGACTGTGGGAGCCCATTTCCTTTGTCTTGCTGATTGACTCTGAGCTCCATGGCGTGGTCGATGTGATTGGGTAGGGGGTTCTCTCTTTATTTTCTTTCTTGGTGGTTTGTTCATAGTTTGTCCTCATCTTGCTTATTTACAGCTAGCACAGCCAAAGCTTTACATCTCTATACTCTTACCTGCAATGAAAGAATTCATACTATAATATTTCTTACTAACCTGCATCAAATCGCACAGGCTGTTATCCTGATGATGGCCTCAACCCTATAATTGAATCATGAGTCTCTTACCACATGGAAGGTTCCTGTTGGCTGTAGTTGCACTTTTGATTAATTGAAGGTTTTTTGGACACCATGTTTATTATGAGGGTGGCTTTGGTTCTTGTATTTGGTATGCAAAAAGTACTTTAGCTTTACAGTTTTATATACAGGCTTGTATTACTGACTCGCGTTGGTCTGTTACAGAAATGGGTATGATTCAGAAATGAATTGGACCTGTGATTTTTTTTTTTTTTTTAGTTACAATAGTGTCTTGATTATTAGTTCCCATGTTTGGAAAGCATGACCCAGATGACTTGTTTTTCTGGTTCTGGGTTTCATCATAATGATGTAGTTGACTAAATTTGACATTGATTTCTGAATTCTCTGTTGAATGGAAATGTGTGTAAGACTTGGTCATTAACTTTGCTTTTTACAGTAGCTCTAAATTTTAATAATTAAGTTCCATAAACTTGCCTGACCCAAGCAAGTAAAAACAGAGAACTCGCTCTGGTCAGTTGCAAATCTTCTGTAGTTAGGATGATCCCAACATAGAGAGTGAGACTACAGATAAAATCAGTTTTGAACTTGGTAACATAAATTTGTGATCTGTGAGGTCTTTCATCAGACAAGGTAGATGGGAGATTAGTTAAAGCTGCTGCTTTTGTTTTATTTTGCACTCTTTTCATTCAGGCTTCATCTGTAAGATGTTATAATGGCTAGAAATTGGAGGAAGCCCTAAAGACACACTTTAAAACTACTAGTAAATGTCTATCCACATATGAGTGACCCAGGTCACTGATGCTCTTTATAATGTGGTATTTCCAAACAGCTTTACAAAGCTATTGGGTTGCATCAGTTTTACTGGTGAAATGAAATATAATGAATTATAAACAAGTATTACTCCTACTTTGAACACATTTAAATTACATTGTAGCTCTTGAAAAGAATGTTTTTCAAGGATGGACTTGTAAATTCAACCCTTACTTACAGGAGTGCTTTAGATGTTCTGGTTTATTTAACACAGTTAAACCAGTTAGATTTTTGCATGCTATGCAGTTAGAGACCAAGCTATTCGGACTCTGCAGGTTGAAAATCCTTCCCTCTCCCTTCCTGCTGTTAATCAAATGAAAATAGGAAGTGTTTAGAAAGTGTCAGTGAGTTTAAGAGTAACAACTTTCATTTTCACCCAATAGAACTTTAATATGCCATTAAGTGACAACTCAGTCTTTTTTGTTAGAAGAATCAGTGTTTTTAACCATATACTTTCTAAACACCCTTTACTGGATCTAAGGGTTACAGTGAACCAAGAATTTTAAAGAAATTTGTTAGACCTAGTTATGCCCAAGTTAACCTAAGAAAAAACGATGATGTGACATAACTGCATGATGGAATCAGGATGTAGTGACAGTCCTAGTGGGAATTCATACTCTCCCAGCTCCCTCCCAGTCCTGTATACTGATACTGAATAAGTAGGAATGACAGTGTTTTAGCTGATGACTTCTGTTTTCTAGAGATGTTCTTGAAAATCAGATTTTGAGGTTTTTGTAAGCAGTGCTTTTATGCAAAATTTCACTTAGTGGTGGTGTTACATAGGCTGATCTTTTTAAAGATTTATTTAATTTCTATAGCTTTGTACAAATGCATGAGAGAGAAATGGTGGAAAATCCTGCGATTTCTATGCTGATTTTCCCTTTCCTGCACTTTGGGCCACTGCTATATGCAAACTCCAAAAATACCACAAAGGTTTTTAGTTTTGTTTTTTAATAAAGTTATGCAAGTTAAGTCACTGTGGGTAATCACGTGAAGCAGCATTTGTAATCTATAAATAGAAGAGCTTTTCTTAATTAATATTACTGTCTTATTATATCTTATCTACTTTAGCCACCTTACACAGGCAACTGTGGTTTTTTTCAGGTTAGAGTTATATTGCTGGGTGCGAAAGCTGTCACTGTAATCTGATAGCAAATGTTTATTTTCTGTATTTGGGAGGGTATTTTTAAAATGCTATGGATAGTTTCTTAAAAAAGAAATGGTGTTCTTTTTTTTGAAAAAATTTAGTTTACAGTTACGCACTCCTCATTGGTTTCCTACTTTTTACAGACTAATGTAGATATAAATGAAAGTATAACAACCCCCTTTGGTTAACAGCAATGTAAGTGAAAAGCAAATACAGTGTAAATTGTGTTTATTAGCAGTAAATTGCTTCCAAGAGCAGAAAAAAATGATTCATTTCTCAACTGGTGGTGCAGCAGTTTTACCTAAAATCATACCATTGGGACAAAATGGTAATGTTTGAAGTGTGTAGGCTTTATACGGAGCAAAGCTGTCAATAAAGATACATGGAAAGACTCTGCCTCTAGAACTGATATGTTCTCCCTGTAACTTTAATCCTGTTTATCACCCCTATTATTTCCAATTTCTTTCCATAGCTTTAGTGTCTTTGCATTGAATTGTTTCTCTTGCCTCTTAAGCAAATAAAGGTGTCTCTCTGTCCTAGTGCGGGAAATTAGAATTCTAGATTTTTTTCCTATGTAATCTTATGTAAAGCTCTCTGCCTTCCTGCCCCCCTGCCCCCTTTTCTACTTTTTGTGAAGTACAGCTTGTATTTAGATGTATGTCATTATTTAAGAAACAGCTTTTTGAGATATGGGTGTAGAAAGACAAATTATTCCTTCTTTGCTCTTTCCTTTTAAAATATTGTGTAGGGCTCACTATCCTGGAACAAAAACAGTGCCGAATGCCCTATTAACTAAGAAGAAACTGTGGTCTTCAGAAGATTACAGTACTTTCAATGATGAAGTAGGTGCCGGCTGCTGGGCTCGGATCCTGAACCAAAACTATGTGAATGGAAACATGACCTCGTAAGTGTTGTCCACTGTTGCTTTTTTTCATAACTTCATATGTAAGACTTGTTGCAGGAAATATGTAACAGATCCATCCACTCTCCACTGTCAGTCTGAGTTCAAATATAGTAAGATATGAAGTCCTTACCTGTTTCTGGGGTAGAAGTCCCATAAGTTTTAATGTATTCTTGAGTTACTATTCCACAGTATCCAATACCTTATGCAACTGAGCCTTTGAGACTCTGATGATATTTGTTAAAACCAGAATGTTCTTAAGAAGAACATGAAAGACATTGGAAGAAAATAACAATAAAGCTAATTTATCTGTATTTTTCTTAGGATTTTTATCAGTTTGTTTGTCTTCGGTTAAAAGTAGTAGGTATGAATGTTACTATCTAGTTTTTCCATTGAGCTACTTTCTCAGAGTCCATTCTAAAACTTGTTGTATACTTTTGATCCCTTTACTGTTTCCTGCACATTTTCTTTCCAAACTGAAATCTAGATTGAAAGTTGTTCTATTTATTGGGAAATTGCATAACTTTCAATTTTAGATGAAAATAGAAAACGTACTTTTCGATAGAAAACATGTTTCCATTGCAACAACTATTGTCTGAAAGAACAAAAAAAATGTAAGCAAAATTATGCAATAGCTTTTAGTTTTAATGCAATTTCGTTTTGGAACCATAAAGAAGTCTTTGACATACTTGAAGCAGAGCCCAGCGGAAAGTGCATGCATACTTACAAAGGCAAGTTCCTTGATTCACTTAATTTCTGTGAATCTTCTATCTCCTTCCCTGCAAGGTGAAATTTTCTAACAGATAAATACTTCCTGTGTGAATTCCTGACAATTCTAGTTTCCTCTTGACTCTCATGATTTAATATCTTCTCTTTTGCCATTTTTTTTTTTTTTTGCAAGCCCCTTTTTAATTGTACATGCCCCATTTGTTTAGCAACCTGACAGCCATACATGTGTATTATATTTAGAAATGATTGTGAAATAGTTCCAAGTCCATATATCCAATATTGTATTTATCTTGGTTTTTGTATTGAAAAAAATCTTCTTAATGAAAGACAACTTAGGTTTCTGCTAAGCTCGTTTCCTTTGAACTTGAGTTCCCTGCATTCCTTTTCTAAGTTTGAAACTCTTCAGAACAAGTTTAATGTGAGCAAGTTGTTGAGTTTACAACTTGAGTTTCATGAGCCACTTTTGAAGGTTATTAGGATCTCTTCTGAAATGTATATATAGTCTGATAAACTTATGAGAATGACTTTAGAATATGAGGCCTTTGCCCTCATCTATATGCTATAACAGAACACCCTGCCAGCTTTTTCTTTTTGCAAGCCTGCTTTATTAAGCTGTATTTTCATACTTAGGCCATACTGGTCTGAAGACCTGAAGTAATTAACCTTTTCAGCATCCTGACAACTTCTTGAAATAGCCGCAACTCCTGGAGAATGGCTGGTTAACTTTGTTATCTGTTGGTTATTTATAGGGATAAAGGAAGGATTATTTTTTTTTCCAGTGGCACTTAACCACACCCCCATGTTTCCCCTCCAAATTACCCCCCCCACCAGCAACAAACAACCAAACAACAAAAAAAACCCCAAATGACCCCGACAAAAAACTGTAAACCTTGATAACTTACTTTTTCCCCTTCAAAAATGAAGAAAAGTAAGTATGAATGGAGTCTTCAACCCTCAATACACATTTCCTTTAACGTGCAACTCTTTATAGTGATATAGCCTGAGAATGTCTTATCAGTTTTGTAAAAACTTATTAACAGTGGAAGTTAATTTTTTTCGTCTCCTGTGTTTCTCTTTCTTTCTCCTTTAGCTGAAAGATTTTTTTTTTTTTTTGTGGCCTTAAACTTTTCATTGTATACTGGAGAAAAAAGAGGAATAAATTCTTGTACTAAATTCATCTAATGCTATCCACGTGAATGGAACAAATAAACCTGTTTTTCTTCCAGAACCATTGCATGGAACTTGGTGGCTAGTTATTATGAAGAGTTACCCTTTGGGCGATGTGGATTAATGACAGCACAAGAACCGTGGAGTGGCCACTACAAAGTAGAAGCTCCTATCTGGATTACAGGTAAAGAGTTTGTAGGCCAAATCTTCATGATCTAACACAGAGTATAACTGAATTTTCCAAGGCTTATTTAGTGTTTTTATGTGTATTATTTTTTGTACCAAATTAAATTAGTAATAATTATTTCTTCCTGTCTAAATAGTCACTGTCATTTACCTGTTTCATCTGTCACAGAGCTGATGTTTTTAATTGTGCTTTAGTATAATTCTTTGGTCTTTCTTCTTGTGAAGGTAGAACTTGTTTTGGAAGGTCCATTACTTTCTTCCCCCAAATCAAGGTTTTGTTGTGTAAGAATATAGGAAAGAAATTTAATTCATACTACAAATGGTGTTATGTTTTATTAAGACCTAATTATTTTTTTCTGATTTTTGTTTTGGTTTTGCCTCAGCACACACAACACAGTTTACTCAGCCAGGCTGGTCGTACTTGCAAGTGGATGGACATTTAGAAGGAGGTGGCAGTTTTGTAGCTCTGACAGATGGTCTAGGAAACCTTACCATAATCATTGAAACTATGGTATGTGCATCAGGAATTACAATGAACTAGAAAACATCAATATCTGTGAATTGTGTTCTTTGATGCTTGTAGCTTTATTAGTAAGACCCCTAGAGGTCTTTCTTTCTATCTGCGCTTTAAATAGCTAGTTGAACCTTCCTGAAGCCCAATGTGTGTGTCATCTTTATATCACAAATTTGTTTTAGTTTGATGACACACTCTGGGAGAAAATGAATTTGTGCTTTTTAAAGTAGTATTCAAAATAATTATTACGCTAGTATAATTGCAGTTATCATTAAGATAAGTAGAAATAAGTAGTTGCAAATTGATCCTATGTTGCTTTTAAAATTCAAATTTACGCTGTATGTTTTTCATGAACATTGTCATGCGATGCCTTCTAGTAATATTTGTTGCTTTTGTTACACTTATCTTTATCTTCAGACTCAAAATCACTCTCAATGTATCAGGCCTCGACTGCCTAGTTTCAGTGTGAAACCTCAAAGAGCAACTTTCTACCTCAAAGGGTCATTTGTAAGTAGATCTTGAATACATTTGATGAGTCTTGTAAAATGAATTGCTATCTATAATCAAATACATGCAAGGCAATATCAGATTAGCAAGAAAATGGAATTCTTTACCTCTAATACTAGAGGCTGTTACATATCTAGCAAAATTAAGTGTTTTAGTTCTGCTTTTACCATGAGAAGTAATATAATAAGTGAATTTGTAGAATTGCTACCTCACAGATTAATCATCTGTGTATTGAAGAAATATCCCAGAGCAGAAACGCAATTGGGTTTTCTTTAGGATTTATTCCAAGGCTGTGTGCTCTTGACATGCTGACGTAGTTTGACCAGCCAGCAGAGTCATGACCTTTCTAGTTATTAGCTCCTTTCCAGGGGATTAACTGTAGTTGATTGTACTATATGTTCTTTTGATCCATCCTGTGAAGAGATATAAAGTCATAGAATGGTTTGGGTTGGAAGATCATCTAAGTCCAACGCCCCTGCAGTGCGTCCCTGTCTTTCCTGTTCTGAAGGCTCCAGAGCTGGATGCAGGCTGGGGTCTCACAAGAGCAGAGAAGAAGGGCAGAATCGCCTCCCTTGTCCTGCTGCCATGCTTCTTTTGATGCAGCCCTGGATACGGTTGGTCTTCTGGGCTACAAGCACATATTGCTGACTCGTGTCCAGCTTCTTATCAACCTGGACCTTCAGGTCCTTCTTCATAGGGTTGCTCTCAATTCTTCATCTCCAAGCCTATATCAATACTGAGGGTTGTCCCAACCTGTATGCAGGACCTTGCACCTGGCCTTGTTGAATGTCATGAGGTTTCCACAAGCCCACTTCTCTACTTGTCAAGGTCCCTCTGGATGGCATCCTATCCCTCAGGGGTATCAACCTCACCACTCAGCTTGGTGTCATCCACAGACTTGCTGAGGGTGTACTCAATCCCATCGTCTATGTCATTGACGAAGGTAATAAACAACAGTGGTACCAGAACAGACCCCTGAAGGACACTGCTTGTCACTGATCTCCATCTGGACCTTGAGCCATTGACCACTACTCTCTGGGTGCGACCACTTTCTTATCCACTGAATAGTACATCTACCAAATCCATATCTTTCCAATTTAGAGATATGATGTTGTTGAGGATCATATCAAACACCTTGGAAGTCCAGATAGATGACATCTGTGGGTGTTCCCTTATGCACTGATAGAGTCACTTCCTCATAGAAGGCCATTAGGTTGGTGAGACAGGACTTGCCCTTGGTGAAGCCATGCTGGCTGTCTCAAATCACATCCCTGTCCTCCAGGTACCTTAGCATAGCTTCCAGGAGGGATATTCCCAGGCACAGAGGTGAGGCTGACTGGTCGGTAGTTCCCGAGGTCCTCCTTTCTACCTTTTTTACAAATGAGTGCAATGTTACCATGTTACCCTTTTTCCAGTCACTAGGGACTTTGTCTGACTGACAGGACTTTCTAAATATCATAGGAGAGTGTCTTGGTGACTACATCAGCTAGTTCCCTCAAAACTCTCAGATGCATCTTATGGACTTTTATACATCCATGTTCCTCAGCTGGTCGTAAACTTGATCTTGTCTTATAGTGTGAGAGACTTTGCTCTCCCAGTCTGCATCTTGTGGCCCATCCCCTTAAGAACTGTGGGAAGAGAGGTTACTGATGAAGACTGAGGCAAAAAAGTTGAGTACTTCATCCTTCTAGTCTGTTTTTACCAGCTTGGCAATCTTGCTTATTAGGGCAGGTACACTCTCTTTTACCTTTCTTTTCTGATTTATAAACCCAGCAGGACACAAGCCTACAAGCGTGATGCCTCCTGAAGCTGGAGTAAGAAGGCTTCATCAATTGCCTTCTCTTGATTGGGCAATCTGTAGTAGACTCCAGCCACTAGGTTCTATTTCTTGCCTCGATCTCTGACTTTTAGCTATAGGCTTTCAACCTGCTCATGGCTGTTCTTCAGAGACAGCTCTTCACACTCTGCCCATTTGGTGATGTAGAGGGCAACTCCTCTGCCCCTCTTTCCTCGCTTATCTCTTCTGAACATCCCGTAGCCATTAATAGCTCTATATTATGAGAATCTCCTGGTCATTTTTTTTTTTTTTAATCTTGCTAAACTGAATTTCCCTCTGAAATGTAAGCTATGCTTTCACAGTCTAAATTGGAGTCAATCTTTGTTAGTTAATTTCAGTGGTTGCTTCTCAAGAAGCTGGAAGTGCTTACTTGTTTGGAGTTTGATTTTTGGTGGCATTGTTTTCCTTTCATTTAGGAAGAGATAGGTTTGGACAGTACTTTTGGCAGTAAAATGGTTTGCTTAGGAAAAGTAGTTGAGTATCGCTTCTGATTTACAGCACCCTTTCCAGGAAGTATCCAACAGCTTATCCAAACCAAACTCTGGGTTACTTGCTTTGTAGTTCATCTGGGTAACTAAAAAAAATTGTAGGAGTTAGATATGATTAAATTCTGTAACTAATGTAGCTGATGTGTCATAGTATTGCAGAAGTTTGGAGATCTGTAAGTGAAGTACATTGCTCAAAATGAATATTAAAGAAGCAGCAACTAAAGGTGTCATTAAAGCAAAACTAGCAGGAGACTATTTCAGCCTTGTTGCTCCTAGGCAGAGAGCTTCTGTCAAAGGGATACCTCTTTTGGTAATAGAGAAGCAAAAGATTGCGTGTGTAATTGCAACGTTTTCTGTCTATAAGGAACATTACTACATGTTAGGACAATTGCTTATTGATGTATAATCGTATAATCTATGAAAAGGTAAGCTATATTTAATGACTAGCTGAATGTAGCCTCTAATGTGATCAACAGCTCTAAAAAACTCAAAAATTTAGGACTGAGATTTTCAAGGTGAATATTTGTGGTTTTTTGTTGTTTTAGTTTTTTAAATTTTATATTGTATTTCATTGTAGTTTATGGTGGAAACCCTACAAGTGTGGCATTCGAGACTTGGTTTTGAATCTGGAAACTCTAGTCTTTTCCAGCAACTTCATCCTGTAAAGGTAAGTTGATCAGTTTTACTTATAGTCTCTCTGCAGTTTCAGGAGTTTTTCCACCCTTTGCTGGAACTCCTGGACTTTGATGTCTAAACTGCATAATTAGAGCATGTTTTATTAGCTCCATTTGACTACGATTTTACTAGCTTACTTGGAGGTAATAAAGAATTTGGTGGGAAAGGGATTTTCAAAATTGCTCGGAGATATTAAATGCTGAGACAAGAAGATGAGATTTTTGCCTTAAATCAGGACTTCAGAGGATCTCCTTTAATTCAGAAAGTTTGGTATTTTATTATTTAGTTGTTTGATTTTTGCATCTTGAGCCTTCTTTAATTCCAGGTGTGGAAGGGAAGTTTTTCTTTAGATCTAAATGTGGATGAAGTCTACACTTTAACTACAGTCAAGACAGGGCAGAAATGTGGTTGCCCAGAGCCTCCACCACCTCAGCCCTTTCCTTCAAATTACAAAGATGATTTCAATATTCGTAAGTCAGAATTCTCTTATCCAAAACTTAATTCACGCACAGATATAGTCTGAATGTAGGAAGGCAATAACAATTATAAGTCCTCTAATGCAAGCGACATGAAGTAGTTTTAATGTGCATTTTATTTTTGTTTATTTATACCTGCTTCTCCAACAACAAAACCCTCTGTATTTCCTGCAATGAGATATTTTTAAATCTGCATCTTAACTGGGTGGTCAATAGCAGATTTAAAATTCTTGATGCAAATAGTATAGCTCATAACTGTAGTGAGCTAGTTTATTTGGAAGGAAGATAAAGAATAAGGAATTTACTTTGTGTTTACTAAATCTGGGGTCTACTTAAAAACAAAAGCAAAACTAATCTTTCAACTCTCAGAAGTTCGGTTTTGGAGACTGTGCTTTGATAGAGTACGTGAAAATTCTAGAGAATATTTTCAGAGGAAATTTCTGATAACAAGAGTACACAGAAGAAAAATAATGTTTTGGTGTCGATATGTGTGTTGTTTTCTGAACAGGTAATCCACCCTTCAGTGAAGCCCCAAATTTTGCAGATCAGACAGGTGTATTTGAATACTTCATAAATGCTTCTGATCCAGGAGATCATGTGTTCACACTCCGCCAAGTGGTGGTTCAGCGGCCCATCACCTGGGCTTCTGATGCAGACCAGACCATCAGTCTTATAGGAAATTTTCAGTGGTATGTAAATACTATTTTCTAGTGAAAAATCACCTGTGTCTTTGTACAAATGAGTCTTAAAAACCTTTGATTCAGTTTAAATTACTTAATTTTGAATTGTCTTGCTTGTTAATGATTTGATCAATCTCATATCAATGAAATAGTCTGGGAGTTAATTCAGTTAGATTTGTTGCAGACTGCCATCTTCTGAGCAGATGCTAGAATTGTAGGGATTTCATTCAGTTGTTACCTAAACCAGTTTTAGTTTCTAAATGTAACTGAGATTTGTTTGATAAGAGTATGGTTATGATTATGATTCTTTCTAGGAGCTATAATGATGGTAATTTGGAATCAAGCAGCATATTTTAGCGTAAGGTTTATTTAAAATTAACAAACATTTGGGAAAAAGCCTGTTTAACTTATTGGTTTAGTAATAGTAGATAATAATAAACTTTATGCTTCAAACACTTGCTTCTGTTTAGAAGTCTATCTTAAATTAGCAGTCCTAGATCATTCCTCAGAAAGGTTGCTTTACTACATAGAGAATACTCTTCTACATACTGTCTGCTTAAAAAAATAGATTACTTGCTTTTTAAAACACCAAACTTCTCTTATAGGGTAAACCTAACAGTCACTTGTGACATCTACATAGAAAAGCAGCATGATGGAGGTGTGTTTATTGCAGGAAGAGTCGACAATGGTGGAATATATGTTCGACGTACCGAAGGAGTTTTCTTCTGGGTTTTTGCAGATGGCACCTACAAAGTCACTGGTGACCTAGGTAAGCAGCTCTTTGCTGAAGTGGATGATGATGTATAGATGTGTCATTTTGATAGCCTTGATAAAAATATCTAACATTCAGGTTTTGCAATTCAGTTGTCATCCCTAGGAATTTAACCCGTTGTGCTCCAATGATGGCTACTTTTTGGAGGAGTAGAAGTGGACCATCTAAAGGCTATTGGATGGTCCACTTCTCAGTCTCTGCTTGGTTTTTTGTGTTCTACTGACAAAATCTATTTTAAACTAGCAAATGTAAATTATTTTGCTTTTCATAAGTACTCTTGATACAATATTAATTACAGAAAGGTTTGATCTTTGTTCTTATACTACACCTAAACAGAAAATCCTACTTGAAATTCAGTAGCCTGTCTTGTAGAGCAGTGCAGGTCAATATATATGCATCTGGCTTAGGTACTGATGTTGAGTGGCCTACGGTTTCCACAAATTATGCATTCTCCTGTTAGTCTAGTTCAGTAGAGTGAGAGCATGTTCTACTTGTGATGCTAACATTCATGTGTTCATCTCTAAAGCACTTTACAGGCACATTAAGGAGCTTATGTCATAATAGTTTATCAATAGCTGAAAACGCTTTTTAATTTGCTTTAAAATAGTGGCAGGTTTTCTTGTTTAAATATAGTTCGTATCACTTCACGAGAATAAATTAAAATTTTCAGTAGTTTCTGGTAAGTCAAATGCAACTTCTGTATTTCCAGTATATCTGATCTGAAAGCAGCCTATAATGAGCCTTTCACACTGTACTGGGCCTTAAAAAAGTATTGGCTTCTATTTGATAGCTTTATTTTCTAGTTCCTCAGTTTTCTTTTTGGCAGTGTGTTGAGGTTTTTTTCCTCTTTCTTCTTTTACCATGGGTAGGTAGCACAAAGAAGGCTTTGCATTAGCTTCTGTTAACATACTGATGCTTCCTCGAGAAACTTTGCAATGTCTAACTCCATAATTAAGTTTCAGCTGTATGTAAAAACATACTCATGTTTAGAATCAACTCCAATATTTATTTTTAATAAAACATAATAACGTTACCCAGTTAGTTTCTCAGGCTGTCAAAAATGTTTTTTCTAGTTGAAATAAGAGGCTTCTGATTAACCACCTCATTATTTCAGATTGAGGCACTTGTTACACAGTATGGTAACTTTTTTCTGTGCAGCTATTTTCAGTGATTTTTGTATTTTTCTAGAAGGGAGCCTGAATGTTGAATTAACTTGCAGCTAAACCTGTCTATTGAATAACTGAAGATTCTACTTGTAGCACTTAATTTTTTTCAGGTCTTTCATCCAAGTTGTCTGTTACACCCAATTTTTGCTTAGCTTACATTTTAACTACAGCTAAGTGGCATGGTAATGTGGCAATTCAAACCCTCTGATTTGAAAAAGTTCCAATGCATAAACAAGGAGATCTATAGAACAAGCAGAGCAATAGCTACTGTCACACTACAAGAATCCAGACTCTCAATAGAGGAAATCCTATCTCAGACCAAATTCCCAGGAGCATTGCAGATTTCAATGGTAAAAACAGTCCTGGCAAAACGGGAGAATGCACTGGTAATATCGAGTCCAGGTTTGCATGTTAAGCCTTCCATGCTGTAGTTGAAATTGGCAAGATATCAGTCATGAACACATCTGTAAAACAGATAATATTTTCCTTTTACTGACTTGGTATTTATCAGTCTCAGTGAAGGAGTGAAGTAACACTTTGCTAACCTTAAACATGTTTTGCAGCTGGAGAAGAGATATTAATGAAAGGACTTTCAGGCGTCCGGGATGGAGCATGGCACACACTAACTCTCAACATTCAGGTAAGGACACAGGCAAAAAGTTAGGAAACCAGTTATGAAACTTCGAGTCCTAAATGGTTTAGTCAAGACAACGTTATGCTGTTTACTCTCTACTTGTAGTAGTTTACCCTATCTAAAATATAAATGATACCTCTGATATTTTAAACCAATATTAAAATACTGTATCAAGTTCTGTCGCCTGTATTTTTGAAGAGATCTTGAGAAACTGGATAGGATATAGAAAATAACTGGAAAGAAGAGTTTAAAGCTAGGGATAGGAAGACTCCTAGAGGCGAATCTTTTGTTTAATCTAATGAAAAAGTTGTGTCTTCCTGCTCTGAAGACTGTCAGTAAATTACTGAACTAGTCTGTTTTACAAATGTGACTCCCACCAATTCCATTTGCATGTTAAGGCCTTGTATGTGGAGCTAGTCAAGGACTGCGGATGTCAGATGAGCTGCAGTCCTGCTTTCCTGTGCTGAAGAAGCATGGACATAGTGTTGCTGTAAAAATGGACCACATGCAATGAGAAGCCTGTTCATGTTTTTTACTTCCTGCAATTTACCCCTTTTGTTCATAGTCACTTGGTGAGGAAAGTAGTCTGAAACTCTATTTGAAATGTGCCTGTGCACTTAGCTGGGTGTGACATTTGTGGAAGTAACTAAAAGGCTTCAAGTTCCTCTCCTGAATGTCTAAACCCTTTGACTAATATAACTTTTGCAAATGCAGCGTAGGGCCTCAGAAGTGGGGAAGCCTCAGTCTTAGCTGGGGAGATCTTCTGTTGAAGCAAACCCTTACAAAATTAGGCGCAGAGTCTTCCCCTTATCCTAAAACATCAGAGAGTATTAGAAGCTGTTTTGTCTTCTGTGCTTTCATATTGGGAGTCAAAGGGACACTTGTACCTAAGGCATTCACTGGAATGGATGTAGTTTAGTTTGGGCTTTTGTACACCCATACTTGTAACAGTGATTGCCATCTGTAAAATGGGCTGAGACATTTGAATGGGTACTGAAGATGAATGTAAATCGCTTAAAACATGAAACAGTGGTTGCAATTTTAAAATGATGATGCTACAATCTTCCATCCTTTTAAGTCTTTTGTACCAAATATGCCTTTCGTGTAATAACAGAAGCGTAGAACCCTCTTTAAAGAATTTGCACATCGACTCCTTCTTGGAAGGCATTCTTTGCCTTTACCTGCATCTGTAATTGTCTTTCGGATTAAGATATACAAGTAAAATTAAGTTGATTTTTTTCTAAATACTGTTTAGTGGAACCCTGGCAAGGTAAATTGTAACTGTTCCTGAAACTGTTTTAAATTTTAAGGACAACATGATAAAAGTTCTGCTGTCCCCTCTCCCTTTCAGTTGTATGATTAAAATACATCTCTCTCGTTTTGGCTCTGGCCTGATCCTGCAGGATCAATGCCAGGTTTATAGTATCCCTTTTAGGCAGTTAAGCTGTTTGAGGGAGCCTGACACAAGTGGAAGAGGAAAACCAATTTACCTTTCAGATTCTACACTGAGTTTGCAAAGCTGTGGGTTAGGAGATGAGCCTTATATATATTCACAACGCCTTTACAAAGGCATTGGATCTGTTTCATAGAATTGATAGGCACTGGAGGATTCTATGCAATATTTAGAAGTGCCTCTGCATGGAAAATGTGTAAAATGTAGTTGAAAGTTGGCTTGGCATCCTGTCTTATCTCTTCTCCCATATGAACAGGCTCAGTGTCAACACAGTCACTGGGATTTTACAAAGCTAATTTTTCCTTTTTTTTTTTTTTTTTTTTTTTTTTTGACAGGGAAAGTCTGCCGCAGGACTGTTAAATGGTTATCCACTCTGGGAGAATGTCACCATTTCGAAACCAAGTCATGGCTGGGCTGCTATTGGAACTCGCTCGTTTGAGTTTGCACAGTTTGACAATTTTCATGTTGAAGCTAGCTGAGGAGGCTTTTACATTGGGAGAACCTGGTTCTCATATTACTTTGACTAAGAGCCAGTTCAAACTTTGAAGACAGCTTAATGCTATGCTTGTGACTGATCTGTTGGCAAGCAGTTTTAATTCTGGCCTCATTATTTGTTACAGGTTTACTTGAGTAGGTATCAATGTGACTGTAACTTTATTCCCTGGTTGCTATGAGATTTTGGCCCTTCGATTTTTGGGGGTAAATTTTTTAATTCAAGGTAATGATGAAAACAAAATCATGGATTTAAATCTCTTTTAATAACAACATATTAACTTCCCAGCTTACTTTTAACATAACTTTAGAATTTAAAAGAAGCCAGAGGCATCTCTAGCTGTATTTTAAACACTTACATGATTGTGTCCATTCCTTTCACTCCAACAGAAATAATTAAATGCCAGTAAGCCTTATGAGCCAGTGGCCTCATACTTTTGTAGGTCTGTCAGTCTCAAATTTCATTTGGATGAAGTGATTATTTTTTTTTGGTAGTAAAAGAAAGATGTCTTGTCTGGTTTTCTGCTGTGGTCTGAGGCTAGACGTTACAGTACTCCCAAGTACATTTGATTACTTCTTGATTACTTCTTCCAATTTTCATTGCCAGCCTTAAAATAGTAATAGATTGTGTTTTCAGTGGAATGGCAATGTAAATCAGGCAGTGCAGGATGTGCCTTATTTCTAAACTACCTCCTCTTTCCAATGAAAGGCTTGAAATGTACGAAAAGATACCATAACTTGCAGTTCGTTATTAATAGCCTTGTTGGGTTTTTTGTGTGCTGCAAAGAATAAAAATTTGCATCATGGATGCTGGCAAGCAGAGTGCTTACTTTCGTGTCAGGTCACAGGTGGAAAACCTGGCCTTTTGTTCCTAGAAACTTGGGCAATCATGTTACATTTGATGGATCTAAAACTTAGACCAGAAGATAATTAAAGCATAGTGTTATTTAGCCTGTATTGTTACTGTAGCACAGAGGAGATACCTATCACATCCTGACATAAAAGAAAATTTTAAAAAAATAGGTTTTGCCCTTAAGAGCTTGCAATCTGTTCATAATATAAGTGACAACAGGTGGAAGCATACAGAATTGTTTAGTGGGCCAGGTAGTGGTGTTGACACAATAGTGTCTGTTTTTAAACTTTTCATAAGCATCAGGGAGTAAAGTTCAGAGGGAAATTCAGATCCTTGGGAAAGGAGGCATTCTCTTTTGCTGTTTCATTGTTCATTTTGCTGTTTTTTTTTTTTCCAAGTTACTATGCTACTAAAAAAAAATCATTGAGAAAATCATGGGGTACTGAATGGAATTTTAATCACACACATTACAAATCCAGTTGGCTTCTGAATTTTTGTTGTTTGCTGATGGTCAGTTTGAATGAAGATGTCTATTGCCGTAATGAAACACGCCTCCTGTATCCATCTGCTTTTCACATTCACATCCTATTTAATTGAAAAGCAGATAGTTCCACAGACTTGATAGGGCACTAGTATCTGTATGTGGCTATCTGAAGCAGACAATATCTTATCTTGCAGTATATTTCAGTTTATACAGATTGTTATTCTGATCCACTTTATTTTGAGGACTGATTCCAGTAAGTGTTAAATTCAGTCTTCAAAGCTGTCATTCAATATAAACTTGATGTAATGTGAATCATTACTGGAAAATTTTTATAAAGGTTATCTTCCAGATTAGCTTTTAGAGAAGAGATCTCTAAATTCCATATCTAATAAGTAAAGATGTTTTATCTTTTAGTGATTATACCAGTACTACTATTGATTGGTTATGAATCATTCACACTTACAAGTTTCATACATGCTAGTAACCTTGAAAAATGGTCCAAACCACTAAAGTTTAAAACTCTTGTCAAAGGCTTCCATATATTAAATAACTATTTACTTAGCTGGGTACAAGCCATTTTTCCACTTCACTTTCATTTGGTGATTGAAATGTGGATTTTAGAAGGGATGTCACTGGTAAGTCCAGATGTGAAGGAGTCTAATTTTAGGTCCTTGTATTCAAGCAATACAAGTATAGAAATAGTTCTCAGAATAAACTTATTTTAACTGTGATGGATTTTCTTGGTAGGGTACCTCTGGAGACTTTCTGATAGCTTGTGAAGGTGCAAGTAGTGTTTGTGTAAGAAAGAGGTCAGGAATGATGCAGCTATTCCAAAGGAGCTGTCTGTTATTTTTTGCCTTTTAATGCACTAGTGTAATAAACTGTACTGTTGTATTGTGTACGAAACACAATATATTTTATCACTGGAATGGCTGATTTTTTTTTCTAATCTTAATTTATAATGTTAGAGGATTAAACTATTATGAACAGAGTAAGTGATTTAATGGTGATATAATGTTATTCATCTTTATATTTCTAATTTTTCGCTCTTCATCAGGCTGTAATATGTTTGGCAGTAATGAGCTATCAGATTTTTCAGTGAGGGGTGAATATGTGTTGTTGATTATAAATACTAATCATCCCAAGTGGACAAATAAAACACTTAAAAACCCTTTATTGGCACAGAATGCTTCTGTAAACAAGTCTTGGTTTTCTCTGGTAAGAAAGCTGACAGTTTTTCCATTGTGATTCCTGATAAATATGCTTGGCATTAGCTTGATTGGATTGGAAGAGCCAAACAGCCCTCATTAACAAATATCTCAAAATCCATATGCATTAGGGTTTGTGCTGTTTCTAAAATGATTTTTTTATAGCACTCAGTATACATTTTACTTCTTTCTAGGGTTTTTTTGCATTTAGTTAAGGGAATTAAATTGAGTTTGTGGAGCGGTCAAGCAAAACTGCTGAGTACTAAGGTCTTCTGAGATTTATCTGAAAGCCTTTTTCTAGGAATGGAAACTGACAGTGCTTTACAGATGTGCTTTGGAATTTTAAGTGAGACATCTTTACTTTGAATATCCTTTTGAGTCTACCTTAAAGCTGTCAACTTAAGGGCTCTGCTTTAAAAGGGGAGGAATTCCTTAGAGCTAGTCATGTTTTCCAGGCTGTCATGCCGGTGGCTAGGAATTACCCTGGAAATACCATCTTCTAGTAGCCAGATACGTGCTAGTACCTACACAAACACTGCATCAAAATAAGTTCTGTCCATTCTCCGCCACCCTACCTTTGAGTTTAGACATGGTAAGCAGTTCTTGGGATTTTGAAATTCCTGCAGAATTCCAGGAATCCTTTGCTTTAAAATTACAAGAGACTGTTACTTTTGGCTAGTGATGATGGTTCCTTTTGCAGCCACCTCCTGGTTTCAGTGTATGAAAATTAAATTTCTGGTTCCAGGTCAAATGCTTTTTGTGTGTGGCTGGAACTTTAGCAATCATCCTGCCCTTATTGGAATGCATGAAAAATTAATGCGTGAGCAAGTTCCTCTTGCCACTAGATATGTTCCTTCCATTTATGCTCAGTAGAAACAATAAAGATGTTGTTTCTAGTACTTGTGTTTTGAAAAAACCCCAACCCCAAAACACCTACTAGCAATTGAGTAGGGGAAAATGTATATTGCAGCAGAGCTGCCAAGCTTTCACTGTCTGCCAGGGTATTTCTGTGTGTTTTTCATTGTGGCTAAGACAAACAACTATATAACAGTATTTTTCCTCTCAAGAAATTATATTCGGATAAGGTTAGAAACAGATACAGAACCCAAACATCAATTCTGTCAGGGGGCTGCAAGTAACTTTCCAACTAGTGCATTAAGCCTGTCCTTTACTTTTGTACACCCCAGTCTAAACATATCTCTGAAAAGTGGAGATGAAAGTAACCTGAAAGTATTTGTTAGTGTTGACTTTTTTTTTTTTTTCTTTTCTCAATACCTTTTCTTATGGTTATCGAGTGTACCTGACTGAGAGTTAAAACTTCACTTAAAGCAGGAAAACAGTCATTTTGGTTTTACTGTGCTCATGGATACATTTCAAAACACAGAACTGTAGTAGAGGATGGCTCAGTACAGCACTAACTCAAGGGTCTGCAAGAGAATACAGAACATAGTATGCTAGGCTAGTGTTGCACAGCCATAGTCTGGGAACCTTGATGCTCCAAGACACAAGATAACACTCAAATGACTAAAGACAAAACAACCCATACCAGCACTAACAAAAAAACCCAAAACAAACTCTGCACATGTGTGCCCAAATAATGCAGGGAAAAGCAAAGAACAGTCCAGGTTTAGCTTGACTTCCTTTGTTCAGTTCCTGCTGGAAAATGCATTCTTCTAACTTGTATTTTTCCATGAACAATAATTTAATTAAAATGCCAATATACAAGACTTAATTGTTGCTAACAAGTAAATGTCATTTAACTAATTATAGACACTACCATTTTGTATGAACACTAGGGTTAGAAAACGTCATGACAACAGACTATGTAGCTGAAAGACATGCAAGGTGTGAATCAGTCCTGCTCCTGCTTGCAGAGTTCATCTCTGCTAGCACAGCAGGAACTGTAAGAAAAGGGAACATGTTTCCTATTACTGTCACTCTCCTTCCAAGAGTTTGGGAAGCTCTATGGATATCAGCCAATCTGAGATGGCACAGGAGTGGCTCTGTAGCATCTTTCATTGATTACACAGAGTTAACTGAGTACTTCGAAAGAGCACACAGCAATGATGAAGAGCAAATCCTATTAAGGATGTCCGTATTCCCTTCTGATGTGATTGCTCTTGTAGTGGGAGCAATAAATGGTAGTGTACACTGGCAAGAGATCAGACAGGTTTTGTGCTGAGCTGAGGTTCGTGCGGATGTCTCAATGCAGAGATCTGTAAAGCTGCGTCTTTTTCTCCCTGTGCCTGCTTGTTTCAAAAGATTGTGGACCAAATCCCACATCTTCCGTTCTGAAAGTTGTGAGTGAGGCAGGTGTTAATCTCCTCACCCAAGTAACAAGGCACAGGAAGAGAGGAAATGGCCTTGAGTTGCATCAGTGATTTAGGCTGAATGTTATGAAATATTATCTCACCGAAAGGATTGTCGGGCATTGGAACAGGCTACCCAGGGAAGTGATTGAGTCACCATCTCTGGAGATGTTTTAAAGATGTGTAGGTGTGTTGCTTAGGGACATGTTTTACTGGTGAAGTTGGCAGTGTTAGGTTTATGGCTGGACTCGATGATCTTACAGTTCTTTTCCAACCTAAGCGATTCAGTGATTCTGTGAGTCTTCAATCCTAAAAGGAGTTAGGTACCATGTATATGAGATCTGACACAAAAATAACTGAGACTGTGCCCGTAACTCTTTCAATTTAACGAATTAAGAAAATCAACTATGATCACCTTCAAAATGGTTCCCTTTTGACTTGACACATATTGATGCTGCCAATATTCAAAGCAATTCTGTAGATCATTTTCTGAAACGCTCTTGAGGATCTCTATAAATTTTGCTCTCACATCTTCTACCAACAGAACATGGGTTCCTTTGTGCACCAACTTGATCTTTGGAAAGAGATAGAAATTGCAGGGAGCAGGATCTGGTGAATAGGGTGGGTGCCAAAGCACGATGATGTTGTTATTAGTTGAAAGCTACTTCATAGACAAAGCATCATGGGCCAGCACATACTGACATTTTCTGATTGAGCGTAAGAAAACTTCTATATTTTGAACATACAGCCACTCGTACAGAGTGAAGTGTTCACGTTGAGCCTTGTCTCACTCTGACAGTTTAGAACGTGTTCTATAACCATCTCTTTGTCTTTCCCATCTCAGTCTTGGTTCCTGAGCTATGGAGTTAGTGTTTACTTTTTTGTGTTGGACTTCATGTACTACCAATGCCCTCTACTGCAAATTAGAGAAGAGCATGTTAGGTGCCGTATTGTTCTGATGATCTGGAGATTCTCCATTTAGATTTATCTCTGTTGGGGACAGTGCTCTGAAAGCAGAATATAACGAATTATCTGTGAAGCTGTATTGACTTTTGAAAACGTTCTCTTCTGTTTTTTAGTCATTGCAGAACACTATGTGCAGTCCTGGATCTTTTTATGACATTTAAATTCACTACAATTAGCAGAGCTTTAAATGAGTGGTGGATGGGGATTTGGAGCACATCAGTCAAAGCCTGGAAAACCGCAATTATTGTTCAAAGTGTTTATGCAACCCAGAGTGAAGCAGTTTGAACGAGTCTTGAATGTTGGTAGTATTCCTAACTTTGAGTCCTGGGTTCACACCATGCCTCAGTTTCCTCATTAGAAAACAGATGCAACGCAGGGATATAGTGACACTGAGCACTCTTGCTTAATAGATCTGAAATAGAGCTGCTGCTTTTACTTCCTTCCTACAAAGACTAAATGCATTATCAGGGAAAAGCACTGATTAAAAGCTCAGTGTCACCTCCTATCATAAGTGGGAAAATGAGAGTGCTCTGAGAGCAAGCCACTGTGGATGTGCCTCTGCTTGGCAGTTGTCCGCTCTGTGTTAGTGATGATGGGGGACTGGGAGTAGTGACTTTATTTCCTTTTGAATTTGTCACTGAATATGCTGCCTTTTTTATTCTTCATGTCAGAGAGTGGCAGTGCATAGGACAGTAAAGAAGCTCTACCTCTAATATTAGTCACACTATGGATGTGGAGCTTTTCACAGAGGTTTGGAAGGAGCTCCCTTGATTCTGGGTACCAGTGGCAAAGTTAACTCCCCTCCAGGCTTGGTTGGCAGCTAAATGTGAACAGTTGTGCTCCCAATCCTGCTCCCATTTCCAGGGAGAGAAGAAAGGGAAATTAGAGAGACCACTTGTGGTTTGAAAACTAAAACAGCTTTACTGGAACAATAATAATAAAAAAGAAAATAATATTAATAAGAAAACAATAAAACATATACAAATAAACAAAATCAAATGCCCCGATGACTATACATCACCACTGATGCTGCAGAGCAGGCATGGGGAAAGGTCCTGTACTGGAATTAGTGGTAGACAGGAAAAGAAATCAGGAACTGGATTCAGGAATGCATGGATTCAAGATCAGGGGCAGAAGGATGGACGATGTCCTTACTGGATGCCAGTCATCAAAGAAGAGAGCTTGACCCTTGTGATCCCTCAGTTTTATGCTGAGTATAACGTATATGGGATGGAATACTCTGTTGGTCAGTTTTAGGTCACCTGTCATGTCTGCTCCTCCCTGCAGGTGCAACCCTTTTTAACATCTTTGACTTATGACAATTCCACCAACTTGAGGTTAACCTTGGCTTTCACAGAAATACTTACAAGCAGTGGCTTTTATGCATACCAATGCCCTGTTACTTTAGTGACAAATTATAAACATTATCACTTCTAGAGGAAGACTGTCTGAAAAACATACAGTTGACTTTCAGAAAATTGTTACTTAGCTGAAACAGTAGGAAGTTAATTCTGCTTTGGCTCAAATGTGTCCAGCATTCTCACAGTAGGGAAAAAAGGGCAAAAGTGATGGAGTCAGTGAGCTGAAACATAGGCACATCACTAATAGCTGCCACTGTCCACAAGGAAATCTTCTGGAGAAGGTAAGGGAGCATGCTATGCTTTACAGAGGTGCCTTTCTAATACAACCAGTAGAATGGGGAGTAGTGGGATAGATTGAAAGTGGCTTTATTTAGTATAGAAACACATAGGGGAATGACGTAAAGCTTGCGTAGTGTCTCCTTGGGGTTCTATCAATCCCTGGGTGCTTATCATGTCTTAACAGGGTAGGAGAAGTTGTGTCAATGCATCTATAAAAAGCCCGAGTCCCTCAGAAATTTAAAAAAATTGAAAAAAAAAAATGATGTAAGTCCTACCTAGAAGAAGAGCAAAATGGTATGAAAGGATGAATCTGTTGAATCTGCAGTCATCTGTTTTCAGTGTTGTGTTCCTGAAGCTAATGAACACTGCTCACATTATTACTTAACTATAGCTTCTTCTTTTCCTCTGGAGACCTAATTCCCTGTGAAAAGTCTCTTGGTCCTAACCAAAACCAGATAAACAGCAATGCTATTCCAGTTCACTGAGTGTGACTGACATGGTATTTGAAACCACCGTTCAGCCCAGACAGTCAGGAAGGGTAGCTCATACTTCAGGCTATGGAAAAAACCACCTCATTACAGCAAGTCTGATCTGTAGTCAGAAAAAAAAAATCTATAGTAGTATCACAAAGATTGGTTTCCGCATGAAAAATTGAGGTTTGACATGAACCTTAGGACTTTCATCTTTTGTGACAGATTCGTAAAGAGGACCTTGCAGTCTGCAACAGCAGCACTAGATGGCAGTGAAAGTATGACTAAGAAAATAGCTGTCTCGCTGGATTTGGGACCAGCCTCTCTTGAGCCATTGAAACAAGGAATGAAGACAGCTTTGCTTGAGAAGGAAGATAAGGTTAAGACTACGGACAGCCTTCTTTGCACAAAACCCAAGGCTTCCCTTACAAGGAATGCCAATTTGTCTTTTAATAATTTTGCATCTGCTTTAAGCAGATTAACCTATAAAACACCAAATGCTTTGTTAAAGCATCTATTACCTACAGTGGTTTGTCTGGATCAAAGTCTTTAAACCAAGAGGCCCAAATGTCCAGTTACTGCCAGTGGCATAGCTTTTGTGTGAGTCTTGTTGATCTTTTATCATGTGTTCAAGCTATGAAAGGATCTGCGATCATTACTTTTAGCGCACAATAAGTTTGCTCTTCACTGATAATTGTGCTGCTACAGCCCATATCCTAAAAGTCTTTCACATGCCATGGCTCTCATATTGGAAAGTCTCATTATGAGCATGCACATGTGTACTGCTTCTGCTGCGTGCAGCCATATGTGCTCTACTGAGACTGTACAGGAGTGCATGTGCACGTACACAGACATGATCACATAGATGTGACAGCAAATGATAAACGTGTATAGGGGCATTTTACATTGTACAGTTGCAAGGATGTTATTTTCTGTCATTTTGAGATTTTCTGAGGTGTGTGGTTCATATTTTCTGCTTGAATTTTAATATATCAAATGGATAACTTGGGCAGCTGCAAGGGCCAGAGACACTCTTTGAGAGAGAAGAAGCGTTTTTGCACTGATAGAGGATTTGTCATCCAGCTTACCCTTGAACAAGGCAGTCCTTCACTCAAAGAGGTCTGGAGAAAAGGAAAGGCGGCAGTCTTGTAGACACTTGTGAAGGGAGGACACAACGGGCAAGTCAGAAACTGGAACTGGCTGACTTTGGGGTGATGGAGAAGCTTGTAAAAATGAAGAGGACAACAGTGTGAAAGTAGAAAGGGAGGATGAGTTTGGCCATTAACAAGTGTCTCAGAACAGCATAATTAGGAACATGGGAGAGTTAAATGACCAGTAGTTACCGGGAAAGCAATTCACTCCCTTGTGCCAGGCTTTCAAAAGCTTTTTGTGCTGTAGGTTAATAGCCAGTTATTTGCTTTCACTCTGGATTAAGCCCCAGACTTCCTGAGGTGACACCTTCTGTGTCCCTCACAGGCCACCAATATCAAACAGCTCAACGTTGAGCATAAGTATGGGCTCTCTTGCAACACCTTGCTCAAGGAAATCCGTAGTTATGGGTTCACAGTATTTTTTTTTCTGTGCCTTTTGCATTACCCGAAAAAAGTCCTACCCAGATGCGTGTAGGGACTGGGAAGCAGGAGGACTTTGTGGAATTTTAAACAGATACAAGGTCCTGAGGTGAAAACATAGTACTATGCCTTGTGTCCTGGAAAGCAAAGTGAGAAATGTTTATGATATGGATGGAGATTATAGCAATATCCAGAGGATGTGTGAAACTGATGTGGAAACTGTTTTTCTTCAGTCCTGCTTTTATGTAAGACACACGTGAGATTTGCTTTTCTAAAAGGTGGATACATCATTGGTGTGGTAGGGAGAAGGCTCAAGACAGGGAACTCGGTTGCTTATTTGTTTTACGTAGGTCTTAAGACCAGCATTTCATATGAGCTTCTGCAGACGTGAGAGATGATGTTTTCTGTGGGAATGTCATGCCCCTTTGTCTTGTAAGAGGTAAAGTCTTCTTTGAAAAACTACAGAAATTTTGCTTATTGTTTATAACCTTAATAAGTTTTGTGTATTTTTTTATCCATTTTCTTGATGAAGTTCCTCTGAGTGGTGTTGGTTGTCTTTACAGGTCCTTAGGTGCTCTGTGCTGTCTGGGCCATGGCTCTTTTCCTTGTAGTTTTCTCTGACAGAATGTGATCTTCAGGAATATCTCAGTTTTTTATTTTGCCTTTGCTTGCTATAACTTCAGCTTCTTGTGCGAAAGTGATAAAGACACATTTTCATGAGGTGTTAAGGGACCAAAATGTGATCATGAAACCTTGTTAGGTTTTCCCTTTCACTCGTGGTATTTTCAAGGCAAATTGCTTACCAAAAAAAATGTGCTTGGATAAGCGAAGGAGATACAGGAAATTGGAAGAGAGATCCCAAGACATCATATGGCCTGTAGAGGACACTGGTTATTTACAAGTATTTTTGGAGCAGGTGAGTTATACGCCCCTGTGTCAACCAGCAAGATAACATCAGGGCAACTCTGTTTTGAGTAGTCAGTACAGGGGTGCAGCTTGGAAGCCTGTTAGTAGTGTTTTGAGTCGTTGTCTTAGTTTAAAAAAAACCCCAACCAAGATATGCTATCAGAAATTAAGTGATTTTAATCAGAGATCGTGCAGAAAAGATAACAGTTCTTTGCTACAAGTGTATGTGTGTACAGAACAGAGTTAACAACAAGTGTGATTGAGATCTTAATATGAATCGAGTTCTGTACCCGAGCTCTGGTGGTGCCGATCACTTTAAGCTGCAGCTCTGCTCTGGGCAGCCCTGGGAGCGGGGCGCAAAACTTCCCCTCTGCATCGATCCAGATGACTCGTGATCACTCACACACACATGCATAAGAAAGAAAAATAAAAATAGAGAGGAAGAGAATATAGCAATGCAAGCAGAGATCGCAAAGCATGCGACTATTCTGTATGTGGCAAGATGGCGAGAGATAGAGACTGGAAATAGCCAGCGAAAGGAATGTCTGGGCAAATGGGACACAACCTCTGCCCCAGTTTCCCCGGAAATGGCCCCCCGCCCTGCCCTTGCCGGCAAAGGATGAAAAAATTCCCTGAAAAAGAAAAAAACAACCTGAAACTATAATAGTCATTTTAAGTGTGAATTTACTTAAGACAGAGCCTTTAGCTCCAGAGAAGGAAGGAAGAGCTTGGACAAGTCGCTGCTGTAAATCTGTGCTTGCCAGTCGCTGGCAAGATCTCCTGTTTCTGGCTTCCCTCTCTGTAATGACAAACCACTTGTTTGGCCCCAATGCTGCTGTTCTGCTGGTGGGTGCTTTTGCTGCTTTGTGCTGTAATACATAGCACAGAGCTGTAAAGTTAATACGAACGAGTTCTAGTAACAGAGCTGAACTATAAGGTGGTGCCTCAGAGAGCCATACATAATGCTCAGCAAAGCACAGTCTTTTGAGAACTGTAATGTGGAAAACGCCACATCAAACGGAAAGCTCATGCCAGTCCCTAGACCAAGGAAGTAAGGTAGGGCACCTGGGAATGACTGGCTGAGGAGCAATCCTCTGTTAGTTAAAAGGTGTTTTAAGTGAGGGAATGGACCTAACTCCCAGAGGAAGCAAAGATATGAAACTTGGTGGCGGTCAGCTAGAGCTGTGAGTAGTTAGTCCTTCTGCAGTCCAGATACATGAAAGTTTCTGGTTAGGCTTCATTTGTACAGTCTGTCCTTACAACTCAGTAAAAAGACAGGAAGGCTACTCAGATGATTAAGGAAATTTAGGAGGTAGTACATCACCTTCAGATCAAGGGGACAGAATACTACCATCTTAATCTGCTAGTGGCTTTTAGTATTGCTGATAATCCTGTACAGTGACAGGCAAACACAGAAGTGTAGAGTTCTTGTGAAAATCTTAAGAAAACCTTGTGTACCTGAAATTGGGAAATTTTGTTTCTATGCACACAAAAATGGTTTAAGGCAAGAACTGGATGCTGGGACTTGCTTCAGGTAGAGAACTGTGGCCAACACTTGTGAGGTATTCAGCTGTTGTATAAAGTATATCTACATATTTAACTCCATTGGTATGATTAAAATTATAAGGCTTCTTTTTCATATTTTATTTATTCGCCTTTTTATAACTGTCATGGAAAAATGGAATTTCCATCCTGTGGTAAAAGGTATCTTTGATATGGGAAAAAATTTATCTTTGGAATTCTTCCCTAGAATTTTCAATTGGAGGGAACAATCACAACATGGTTCTGATTTCTTCCTAGCTTCTTTCAAGACAGCCAGATCTTCAGAAAAAATGAGGAAGCTGAGGAACCCAGAATAAGCTTGTCACAAATAAATGATGGTGTTTAACAAGTACCCAATAGAGTAGCAAAAGAATAACAACGCATTCCTTGTGATGTTTTCAAAATCACTTCTGCAAGAGTAGAGATAGACCCACCAATGTGCAACTTTCAAAGCCATCTCGTTGCTGCATCATCTGTCACCTGTGCCTGTGGTTGCAATGACAGAGGAAAGAATATCAAGGCAGCAACACTCTGGACTCAGCCTCATCTTAGAGTACTCTACAATTGCTGTCGGATGAGTTATGGTATTTGAGCTGAGCTGTTATGAAAACATATGTATGTTCCTAGCTTGCAACAAATTTTAGTAACTTAATGATGCCTAAGACAGCTCCAGCATAGAGAGGACACCCTATTAAAAACAGTAAATCAGACTCTGCAAACTTGATAGCTCAAACTCCAATGCAGCTATTTCGTTGTCTTTACATTCAGCTTCTTTCCTGATATGTACCCACACACACATATAAACTATTTGCATTTATAGTTTTGCAATTCAATGTGTTGCTTACAGCTGCAATACGTTTTAAGAAAACAGCACAAATTTTCAGATCTTCACAACATTAAACCAGCTATCACCAATAATGCTGATTTTGCTTCACAAAATTTTTCTCAGTATATTCCTTTCTGTTCAAACTGAGTAGTTTCATCAACTATATTTTGAAGCATCTTGTAGAAAGACTAAATACCTGAATAATGACAAAGTCTGTTTCCCATTCAAGACTATATAATGGAGGTTTGTGGGGAGAAGTAGAAGGAGACAAACCCCCTTTTTCCTGGTTCTGCACTGAATGATTCTAGCAGTATCCATATGCCAATAGAGTGGACAAGAGACAAACCTCAGCAAAGGCACTGTGACCTGAGAAGGCATTGTGGACTGTGTTTAATTCTAAATTCTAATTTCTTTTATGGAATCTGAATGTTAAACACCGATCCCGGCTCACTCTGACAGAAGAGTGTGTGCCCAGGTGGCCAAGAGGGCCAGTGGCACCTTGGCCTGTATCAGACACAGCGTGGCCAGCAGGACCAGGGAGGTGATTGTGCCCCTGTGCTCAGCACTGGTGAGACCACACTTCGGGTACTGTGTTCAGTTTTGGGCCCCTCACTACAGGAAGGACATTGAGGGGCTGGAGCGTGTGCAGAGAAGGGCAACGAGGCTGGTGAGGGGGCTGGAGAACAAGCCCTGTGAGGAGCGGCTGAGGGAACTGGGGTTGTTTAATTTGGAAAAGAGGAGGCTGAGGGGAGACCTCATCACTGTCTACAACTGCCTGAAAGGAGGTCGTGACAGGGTGGGTGCTGGTCTCTTCTCACAAGTGACAAGCGATAGGACAAGAGGAAATGGCCTCAAGTTCTGCCAGGGGAGGTTTAGACTGGACATTAGGAAGAATTTCTTTACTGAAAGAGTGGTCAGGGATTGGAACAGGCTTCCCAGGGAGGTGGTGGAGTCACCATCCCTGGAGGTGTTTAAAAAACGGGTGGATGAGTTTCTTAGGGCCATGGTTTAGTGGGGAGACAGGCACGGTTGGACTCAGTGATCTCGGAGGTCTCTTCCAACCTAGTGATTCTATGAGTTTTAACTGATGGGCTCTCTGTATGAGACATTGGTATTACGTCTGGCTTCCAAACATGCTCATTAGGTACTTCGTCTCCTCCTACCTTCAGCTTATTGTATTCCCTTTGCATCTCAGACTATGGGTACACAAATTCCTTACATCTTTTGCTTTTCAACAATGCAAGGCAACACTGCTTAATATTCCAGAGGTTTGTCTTTCATATTCTATGAGCCCCCAGGAAGTCAATAAATGTCAAAGAAATGTTGGATTGTTTATGTATTTATTAGGTGTATGCTACATTTCAGAGAAGGTCTTGTGACATTTGGTCATCACATCCTTAGAAGACATAACACAGGGTAACAGCACTGTAAATATATCAAAAGAATTTTGACATTTCCCACAATATAATAAATCTGTATCATTCTTGAGACATTATTGGGTTGCAAAAGCACTTCCCTCTTCGTCATTTACTTTGCCAAATGACTTGCTCAACTTCCTGTTTTTTTGCTTTTTTTAAGGAATTCATAAGCAAATGTTTAGTGCAAAAAAGAACCAAGCTTATGCTACTCTTTGCATATTTCACATAATAATTTTTCTCTGAGTCAATTCCAAGTTGTGAGTGGTGTCTCATAGGATATGCAAAGAGAAGAATCTCATCAGGATGATGCTTAAGCCTTTTGGTAAGATTCAGATAAAGATTTATGTCTGTACATTGGTGGTGGCAGCTTTCTAGCTGCAGTTGGTACACTGTAGTGGATTGCACTCCGACCTGACGCTGTTTGACCAGGCATACTCTGTCACTCAGCTTTGTTTAGTTACGGGTAGGGTCAGCACCATCTACCCCATTGTGCTTGAATCAAATGGAACAGACAGCAGCTTTCTCTCAAATCTGGATGCCCCACCCACAGATACAACTAGTACTCTACTGTCCTGCCCTGCTGTGGTCTCTCTGGAAGTCATACAGCTTCAACAGCCTTTGAAATAGAAGTTATTTGTAGAGATGAGAGAAAACAACCCTAGTGTCAGTGGGTCCTAGGGGCTCCCCTCTACCCCATCCACACAACTTCTATGTGCCTGTTTCTTTGAGTGTGGGCTTTATTTTAGAGTTCAGCTGAATTTGGCTTATGGGTTGTCTTTCAACTTGTACGGGAAAGACCAACTAACACTTTCTCTGTTAGTTACATTAGTTATGGTCTAGCCTGGTAAATGAAATGGAAAGACAGAACCTGTAGCATTTGTGGTCTGCACTAAGCTTTCCAGATCAGTGTGACAAGGCAGCAACAGAAATATATGGTAGGCGTAAAATAAAAAGCCTCCATTAACAGCTTTGCAATGAACAGAAATATGCGTCAGGCATAGCGTACTTGTGCTGGACTTAAAAAGATTGGCCGAGGACTCTATTGCCTAATTCTTTTCCTTTAACGAATTGCTAATAGGTGATGGTTATTATCCTGGTAGAGGACACTGCTTTCTAAGTTTTAGCTGCATTCAGTAAATATCCCAATCCAATATGTGGCCTACCAGCCGTAAAGGAACAAAGAGATTGTGCTGATGCCTAGATTCTAACTACTGATTCATGGGCACCCAAATACTTCAAACACGTTCTCAAACTACTAAGGCACACCTTCCAAAATCTGCTGTCTGCTGCAGCATGGTAGTTAAAGCTGGTAAACTGGTAATACTAATTTAATGAGTTCTAATGACTTCTCTTTATGACTAATCTGTCAGTGGGCCCTGTTTTCTCTAAGTGTTTGTCCATTGATCTGTTTGTATGAACGACACTCACTCTGTTATTTACAAACTGTTTTTCTCTCCTTTTGGAAAGTGCTGACAGCTGAGTAGACAAGATATTGGTTTTGATCAGATAATCGACGACCAAATAATTTATGCCTAATAAGAAGTATATCAAAGACCTTTCAAAATGGTCCCATGGACATTACTGGCCATTTACATTTGTGGTGACATGTTTATTCGCCATAGTCACTTGTGTGTGCAAATACATCACTTGTGGATACTTGTTAATGTAATAAAAAAATATAGGCCATAAGAACAGATTACCCAGGTGGTTGTGCAATAAGGCATAATTTAAGTAACACCTAGGGCAGCAAGAAAGAGAACTATAAAGGGAAATAAAGGTTACCTCCAAGATATTAGATTCTGGTAAGCCACAGCTTGATGGCTTACTTACTTGGACGCAAAAACATTCACCTATGTGTGCATAAAGTCTTATTACATTTTTAATGCGTCAATTTAGGACTAAGCCCAAGAATTCTAAGGGCAATTATTTGTATTTTTCATTACTTTAGATAATAAGTAAAATGGCTGCCAATGTCACTGGGGTATCATTTTACTGAGTCTGAAGGTGGAGTGCTGTAGGATCTGCAAGGGGGTGATAATTTTTGGCAACAAAGGTCTGCAGTCAACTGGGAAAGGAGTTTATTACTGACAGAATTTTTATTATGCTGGCTGTAAGTTTATTAAGCACTATACTGCATAATTTCCATCAGCATATTGTATCATTTTCTGAACCATATAATAATATTGCTTTGAACTTCTACAGTGCTTTCCACTTCTGTAACTTCCTAAAAAGTTATACCCATGTTAATTTCCATGGCACCTCAGAGAGGCAAAGAAATATTCTCCTCTTAGTATAATCAGTATTACTTTCAGCAGTTAAAGTGAAGCAAAATGAAAGGCTCAAAATCAAGCTGAAAGTTTGTCAGGGCTGGGCTTACAAAGGGAGGAACTTCTCACAATTCTTGTGTGGGACTGACAGGTCTCAAAGCAGCTGGTCTTGACCGCAGACTTCCTACAAGACAGTAAATCCTTTTAGTTTCAATTCTGCAGATGTGGCTGTATTTCCTGCTCCTAGGCTTTGTCTTTGACTTTTGTGGGAACTGGTTCCTTGGGGCAGTATGCTTTCTGGAGTGTGCTTTGCTCAGCAAAGGTGGCTGGGTTCTTTGGACCACTATGTTAAGTACCAAAACCCATCCTTCTAAAATAACGATGTGTGTTTACAGGAGTGCCTTTTTTTTTCCTTAGACAGTGATAGTAAGGCTTTCTCTGTGCTGTATAGCACAACTGTAGTTATTCCTGTGACAGCTGATGGAGTCAGCTAGGGCTGGAACCAAGTGTCTGATTATCTCAGCATATGCCCAGAGCACCAACACTCGGTGACCCTGAGCTCATCAGTCTTTGTAAGCTGGCCAGAACTTTGACAGAAAACCTTAAATGCTGTAAGCCACTCAACTGAAGATTTCTCTCACTGGCCCATGTATCAGCCAAAGGTACATAATGATAGGATGCATGGTGCCTCCTCAATAACTACCTTTTAGACGTGATATCAGATAAGACCTGACCATTTGTAGGACTTAATTAGGTAGTGTCAGGCTTTGCAACGCTAAGGCTGTGAGCCCTGTAACCTGTAATGATGTGCACTGTGCTCTGCCTGCCTGCATTGGTTCTTGATAACTGGTACACCACCTTCTTCTGCATTGCTGTCCCTCTGTGGCTGTGTTTCAGTGATGAGTGTAGCAGGCAGGACCCATTTTATACAACGTACTGTGATTAAAGCTGTGATATGCACTGCTTTGCAGTGCTTTGTTCCAAACTACAGGAACAACACACCAGCTTCAGGATGAAACAATCTCACCTGCTTTTCATGGCAGAGCAGGTGACTCAGCACAGAGATGAAAAAAAAAAGTCCCCTTCTGTATCCTTTTTATCCTGTTGCCATAGCAGCTACAAGGAAGGTTACTGCAGAAGAGGACTGGGTCTGTCCAGCCCAGAGCAGCAGATTTGTTAGGCACTGCCTTGACTCTCCCACTTGAATGCCCCGGCTCTGTGTTTGGGATGCACAAATACAGCCAAGCTTTTTCAGCCTCATTGTCTGCCTCTCCCAAGTAAGCACTTTTGCTGTCTGTGGAGCCTTCCACTTCTGCTACAGAGACAAGAAATAAAAGAGGATTAGTGTTTGACTTATGTTTATCATAGGATTCTTTAAACCACCACCCCCCTATAGGCATAAATCCCAGAAAACATGTATTCCTTTATTCCTTCATCTAAACCACTTGGGCCTTTGTAATGGGCTTAGAGCTGTAAACACGTCAGTAGGACCAGTTCTATGCAGGCACAACTTGCTCTAAGCAAGTCAGCAGACAACCAGCTTATAACAAAGTCAGCTGACACCCTTGTGTCTATTATTTAGACAGGACAGTAAACACGACCTGTAGAATCAATTTTATCTTTTTTTTTTTTTCATATTCTTCATCCAAGATTAGGAACAACCCAAAAGGTTTTTATCAAGGAAAAAAAAAGAATTTTTCCCTACACTTTTTCCCACATCTGTCAATGTTGAGAATGTTAAGATTAAATTTTCTGATTTGGCTGCAGGCTTTGTTGGACAGCTAAGGAAGGTAATAGTCCTAGAACGGTCCTCATTGAAAAGGTAAGTTCTGGTTCTTTAATGAGTTCTTCATTTTCAGAATTTTGACTTTCAAGATGCTTTATCAAGAGTGCTGTTGACCCCCAGTCACATGAATGGAGCATCCAGCAGCTGCTGTTCTATGCTGTTATATCAGAGTGACGGGGAAACCTTGAGTGCTTTGGAAAATGAGATCTGACCCAGTCCCGACTGACCTGCTTGGCCAAAAAGAGGAGGCAAGGCTCTTCTGGATATCTGTGCAGCAGTCTGGAGAGACCGACATATGTCCCACAGGGTATACTGAAATCCAATATTGTGTTTTTGGACACGGCTAAAATCACAAAACAGATCTCAATCTGCAGTTTACCACAATGAGAGCTTGGGTACACTCTGATTGTGACTTCTTAAAGTTGCAAAGCAGATCTCAATCTGCACGGATCACGATCTGTACATTGAATACAGTCAAAGTTGCCAAATTATGACAAAACCTAAATTTGATCTGATACACTTGAAAGTGCCAAGGAAAAGGGGAATAAAAGATGTGGTAGAAAAAGGGGAGAGAATAAGAAGATAATAAGGCAGCAAGCAAGAGAGAAAGAAGTAGCAGGGAAAAATAAAAATAATCACCACACCAGTGGAAGACAGCAGTTCCTCAGAAAATGTGGACCAGCAGCAGTTTCTCCAGGAATGTGGTCCATGGACTGGTGGGTGCACGCATGTGTACTTCTTGGCAGAGGTCATTTATAGAGCCATGCCTGTGCCCTATTAGCATGTCAGGAGTGGTCTTGCAGTGCCTGCACTAGTTCTCTGTGTGAATGTTCTTGGAGCAGCGCAGAAGTGTCTTCATGAATGTTCTTGAACTGGGGCTGGAACCCCAGAGGGTTGCCTGCTCCCACACTGCCCCGTCTACTCTACTGCAGATCACCCAGGACAGTTTACTCTGGAGCTGACTCTCAGGTGTGAGAGGGAGTAGCACCTGCTCCCAAACCTCCCCACTTTTTTGTCTCCCGTTGCCAACCAGGAGCCACACAAAGGCCACTCAGGTGTACACAGCCTTGCACCCAGGCAATGTTTAAGACATACAAAATACGAGTAAAGAGGTAGATCTCTACAAGGTCAACCTTCATTCATGCCCTATTTGTAGGATTAATCAGAAGGATAGATTGAGCATCCACAACTCCAGTGGATTTGAGGAAGAGTTTTGGGGTGAACAGCACCTCAGAATTGGTCTATATCAAACTGTAGTATCTATATTGTATCAGACTGATGCCTTGTTTGTCATATTCTTTAACCTAACTAGTTTACCTATTTATCTTTTTTTATTCTAAAGAGAACTATTGCAAAACCTGCATGAAAATAATTTTTACTTTTGAGAGATTCTGTAAAAGCACAGAATATGTTTAATATCACAACAGAAAACAGACAAAAAAGGCAATGGGACCTGGTGTTTACTGATCAAAACAAAGAACAAAAGAAAATACGCGAGAGAGTTATTCCAGTTAACAGTCCTACTTTTTACAGAAGGCAGAATTTGTAAGCATAGCAAAGTGGGAAACACTCTTGGCAGATCACTGGTGGAATTAGTGAGTGAAGGAGATTGAGTTGAGCCTTGAGGATGAAACACCGACACTGATAAGAAATAGGTTAAGTAATGCTCTGTTTTTCAATTATGTTAGAGCTGTAGGTGCTGAAGCCTGCTCATTAGTTGAGGCTATAAAATGCCACATTTATTGTGTCATTATTCTTTCAAATATTTGCCCGTTGGGATTGTGAGAAATTTAGCTCTCACTGCCTGAAATTCCCACTGGTTTTACCAAAGGAAGTTTCTCTGCCTGGCTCTATACTCAGAAATGTCAAATCCTTACCTGTTAGATAAAAAATTTAAAAAGTGTTTACTAATAACCTTTTTTGCCCAGTCCTTATGAGGAGAAACATCGTGTCCTACTTGGTCTCCTACTGACAATCAAAGCTGAGCTGACTCTGTAGGTTTGTTTCTAGATAGCCCTCGAGATCAGTCTGTCCTAGTGTTGCACTTCTCGCTGAGCTCACTAGCCACCTGAGGCTATTATCTGAGTCAGTTTTTCTCCACAAAATGAGCATGAGGCAGCTTGGCTTTATTTCAGGGCCTTTTTATTGCTTTATTAATCAAAGAGCAACTCTATTTGCCTTATGTTTAGTGCTTGTCTAAGTCTATTGACATCAGTTTTCCAGCACTTTTTTAACTCTAAACCATCTTTGAACTGTTACATTTCATTGCCTGACAATTTTGGTGGCCTTCTACAGTGGGATTACAGCATTATTGGATTAGGGAAGTGCAACTGATGCATCTACCCAGACTTGTGCAAAGCATTTGACACATTCCCACATGATATTCTTGTCTCTACATTGGAGATACATGGATTTGATGGATGGATCACTCAATGCATAAGGAATTGGTTGGATAGTTGTACTCAAAGAGTTATGGTTAGCGATTTAATGTCCTAGTAGAGAACTGTGATGAATGGTGGTTCTCAGGGTCCATCACAGCTCAACATCTTTGTCAGCAACATGAACAGTGGGACTGAATGCACCCTCAGCGGATTTGCCAACACCACCAATCTGTGTGGTGCAGTCGACAATCTGGAGGAAAGGGATGCCATCCAGAAGTACCTTGGCAGGCTTGAAGATTGGGCCCATATGAACCTCATGAAGTTCAACAAGGCCAAGTGCAAGGTCCTGCACCTAGATCAAGACAATCCCAAGTGCAAATACAGGCTGAGCAGAGAATGGTTGATGAGAAGCTAAACATGAGCCAGCAATGTGCACTTACCAGAAAGCCAACCATATCCTGGGCTGCATCAAAAGAAGTGTGACCAGTAGGTTGAGGGAAGTGATTGTCCCTCTGCTCCACTCTCATGAGATTCCCCCTGGAGTATTGCGTTCATCTCTGGGGACCTCAGCATAAGAAGGGCATGGCCCTGTTGGAGTGAGTCCAGAAGACGATCAGAGGGCTGGAGTACCTCTCCTATGAAGACAGGCTGAGAAAGTTCTTTAAGGTCCCTTCCAGCTCAAACCATTCTATGATTCCATGATTCTATGATTTTATTTCTTGTCCTGATATTTGGGGAACTCAAACAACACCAAGACTCCTTACTGGTCTATGCCTCTCTCGCTTTTACAAATGAGTGTCCGTCCTTTGGTGTTAAAAGGTTGTCTTGGAGGATTCGACTCTTGAGATGTAAGGATATGACTGTTGCTTTTTGCAAGTGGTCCCTTCTGAGTTTCCACGCAAGTGACAATGACAATGTGTTTTTGTAACAGCCTGCATGACACATTACCTCCTATTTGTACTGGACCTTGAGTATATTTCCAGTTCTATTGAAAAATAATGATTTGTTCACAGTCAAGGTGTGTTTTCTTCATGCTGATATTTTCACCTATTGTGGGCTACAGAGTAGCTAAATATCATCCTTTAGCCTTTAATTGTTTCCTTTTGTTTGCTGGTTAATAACCGACTGAATTCAGACAACCACATGAAGTAATAAACAAAGAGATGTAAGTGTTACAATAACTCCTTCATGTGTCAGCTTATGCTTTTCCTGGCCTGATCATTATGCAATGCAGTAGCAGAAAAACAGTCAGAGCTGTTGCATGTGGCTGCTTGCGAACATATTTCTTCAGCTCATTTTTGGCATGTCATTTATGTAATCTACTGGCAATGGATATTTGCATTTCACTCCCACAATTTAGGATTTTATTTATTTTTTTGCCTGTGCTTGAAAACAGTTTCATTAGTCTTTGCAAAATGGGCTTTGGAGCAATGCAATGTACTTCCTGAGCTTGTTTCGGGAGTTTGCTTTTAGTCTTGCCCTTCGCCTATGGTATCAGTCAGTCTAGTACAGAGGCAGCACGAATGAGGTGGGAGGGTAGGAAAGAAGTACGTTGGTAGATGATTTGTAACTTAATAAAAATAAAGAATATAGTTCAGTCTACAATATCAAACAAAAAAATTAACTTCTTTGCTAGGATTAACATGCAGAACTGTTCTAACCTGTGTACTTGCCCGTGCTCACAGTGAATTAGTATTATTATTAAATTAAAGGAAGGGAGGGAAGCACTGGAAAGGAAACACAGCATCTCCCTGACTCCTCTGGATCTCTGTAAATACAGACAGGCTCGTACGACAGACAGCAGATGCCATGAGAAGTGCACAGAAATGTCTGTTTTCATTGTTGAAATGCTTGTAGTAATTCCCTCTCAGAAGCAATGTCAGTGTGCAGGGCAAACAATATAGCTGGTTTCACTCATCTCACCTCTGAGATAGTCAGTGCCTACTGGAAAAAGGTTTTGCATAGAGCAGGTGGTAACAGCCTTATAAGTTGAAGAGGATTTAAATGTGTCTTCAGGAACATCTGTATGCCAGGCTTGTGCCACTTTGGGTTCAGACAGTGAGGTCCCTTATTTCCAGAGTAGTGAGACCGAACACAGGCCTGTGCAGACGCTATGTGTTTTAGGGGGTTGTTTCTTCTTGCAGATAGATCTTGCATCATCTGTCTAAACTATGGTTACTGTTGGTCGTGCATTTCATGCGGTCGATGCCCCATGCCTGTCAGCGTTTAAGAGGCATTTGGACAATGCCCTTAACAATTTGCTTTAATATTTGGTCAGCCCTGAAGTTGTCAGGTAGTTGGATTAGACAATGGTTGTAGGTGATTTTCAACTGAAATATTCTGTTTTATTTTATTCTGTTCTGTTCTAATTTGGCTCTAAATTAAGTATTTTGTATTTTTCCTTCTTTTCAGAGTTCTCACATCTTTCTGCTTGAGATTAATCATTCTATAGAATAATTCTGAAAACAAACCCGAAAAGGTTTGTTACATATGGTTCTACCTATTAGTGGTAGAAACGATTCCCTCTCTTAAAACTTGGAGTCCAAGTAGCAAGTTCAGTCTCTTTTGAGAACTATTCTCTTTCTTCAGTGTGGAGGGTTTGCCCATCCCATCAACTCGCTATTATGGATGTAAACTGGATGTTTGCAAAGAAATACATGGATGTAATTGAAGAGCACTGGGAATAATCAATGTCCTACAGAAACGTGGGTTGTGAGGGAAAAAATGAATATGTGGCTGTTTGATCTTCTAATATATATAAAAGACTGCTGCAAAGAAGAAGGCAATAATTCATTTTCCATGTCGAGGGCACAAGTAGTTATGGTTTTAAGCTGCAATTCTGCATCTCTCTGAGCGTTCTCCACTGCCTTGTATTTCTTTGAAGTGACTGATTAGTCACTTATTTGCTATTCTCATAAAACATGCCTTAGTCACAGCTATGCAACTTGATTTCACCTGGGAGCTCTCTGTGACACTCCAGACAGTAGTGTTGTGGGGTAGTGTTCTCACCTAAATGCAGGTGGGGCAATAATCTGGTGTAGGTTGTGTAGGGAGCCTGGCAGCAGAGCTGGCGGAAGACTTAGGTTTAGGGATCAGGCAAGAGACTGATACAGGAGAGGGCCAAATGTGAGGCTGCAAGTAAAATCACTGTTCAGGAGTTTCTTTCCTCTGATACCCTGACTTCAGCATCTTCATTTTTCCTTCCTGGTGACCTCACTGATAAACATCATGTAGCCTAACTCACATGACCATAATCATGACGTGTATACCCCCTTTCTATCATCTGTAGTGGGTCAGAAAACAGCTGGGCTATCTGTGCTGACAGCTAGCAATACAAAGGTTATCTGTGACTGAGGGAACCTTAATAGTGTTTTTAATCTGCTGGACATCCTTCTTGGAAGGAGGAGTAGTTTTTCAGCTACAGGAAAAACATGAAAAGGAAATATTTTTTTGCTGTTTGACTGATTTTCACACTGAGAAATGGAAACAATCAATGGAATTTACCAGCCCAGGAACATCTATAGTCACTTTTTCCCATGTGAAAATTCTCAAGCCTAAATTGAGATCACTTTTATTGGGAAGCTGAACTGGAATTTAGATGTTTACACTAATAAGATGGTCTGTCCCCTCAGATTCCATCATGTTTACGGCATGTCATGAATGCTGAAGCCAAATATTGCTGTAACAAAGGCACTTCTACTTCATACAGCTTCCAAGACTTGTAATCAGACCTGTCTGGATAATACTGATAGCATTTTAAATCTCTGAGAATCTTCTTAGTGTGTTGATTCATGTAAGTCACATCTGCCATACATGCAGTCCTAATTTTTAATGTTTTATTTTTTTCCACTTAAAAAGATGGAATTAATGTTGGTTGTGTATTTAATGGTCCTGCTTGAGCTACTTGACATTCATATGGTAATATGTGGCAAAAGAAAAAAGGTGTGAAGGAGAAGGAACTAAGGATATATGATGATTTCTCTTGGTAACGTCATCCTCTGAAATATAGTAGCTTCCATAACAATCATTCCATCTGTTGTAGTAAGGAAAATACTCAGGCTCAGTTTCCCACATAATGATACAGAAGGAGACAGTACTTTCTTGGCCGAGGCTTTGGCTCCCATTACATTTCCTCTCCATCCCAGTCACTGGATCTATCCTCACATGGCTCACATTTCTACAAGTCTGGCACTCGTGTGTCTGCTGCTCTCTCCTTTCTCAGCCAGAGGACTGGGGGAAGGGGATGTCTGTTAAAAATTATTTCTTTTGCTTCATCCTTGATCTAAAAGGGAGGCCGTATTTGTTCAGATGCCAACAGGAACTGAAGATTCTTTTCCAGATGGGGGAGAACATGCAGGCAGACTTTACAGCATAAGGAGCTAGGCAGGAATTCGAGTTCTTTGACAGGCAGCGAGTACTTTGAATTCACTATTAGCACTCAGTAGCTTTGTTTGATTGTTCTACACTCTTGCACAGACAATGCATCTCACCAAAGTGTGATTCCTGTTGTTTTTATGACAAAACGAACCCAAACTTGGTGCAGCCTGATAACCCACACTCTGTAGGTGAACACTTCATAGATTAAGAGACTGTAGATGAAGGGGCCTGGAAAGCAGGCCAGAGGAACGGCAGGGTAGCGTTGATACAGGCCTGTGCTGTACAGCTGCCAATTCAGCTGGAGCCTCACACTGAGAGGTCAGGCTCCAGTCTCGGTTGAAGTAGATCCAAGTTATTTATGCAGGAATCAGAGAAGGCAAAACCACATTCATCACATCCATATAATTCTATAAACCCAGGTTTTCAGGTTTCACATGTGACTGATAGAGGATTTGAAGCTTAAAACCAGAAAGATCCTGGGAAAAGAAGCACCTTAGTTACACAAAAAAATATCTTTGCAACTTGGTAGCTTCTAGCACGTCTGCCTTCCCACTCCACCCTGCTGCTTTCCTCTGGAGAGAAAAGGTTCATTTCTTAGCTCAGTGGTAAACAAGAGCTGATGACTGAAGGCAGCGTGTTTTTAGCCAAAATAAGTGCTCCATAAATAGAATGACCCACACAAACTACTTTGTTTACTGCTGTTCAGACTCCTGCAGCACATAAAGCAAGCGATTTTGGTTATTCCCCTGCAGACAGACAGACCTGCCACAAACTTAATCCAGAACTTGTGTCAGGTCTGGTAACTTTTTCCAACATTTACGATAGTTTGACCATCTTTTTCTGCTTCGTCTTTTCTTGTTTTGCATTGGCACTTAGTTCATGCTGATGCGGAAAGCACTGAACTCCTTCAAATGAAGGGGTTCTGATATTTTCATCCAGAGCAGAGGCAGAGAGAGACGTGTCATTCAAGTCCTCCTCCCTGGAGATTTAGGAACTGCCTCAAAGCCAGGAGATGGGTATGAGTATCCGTACCTAACTGCACTAGGCATCACCCTGACCAGAAAGAAGGCCCTGCAAAGAACTGCCGTGCTGCTTTTGCTGCAGTAGGAAGGACTGAAGGAGTTTTCATCGGAGACTAGGTGGTTCTTTTCAGGCACAGCACTAGATATTGAAAAAATGTCTGTCTCTGCTTGTTGGAGAGTTTTAGGAGGTAAATACTGTTTCTGTTTGGATTCACTGAGTCCCAATAAGAATATATTCTTGACAATACAGTTACATAACTAAATTATATTAAAATAAATTTATTTTAAACCAACTCAATAACATAAATGCACAAACCAACCATTCCAATACAGGCTTGAGTGAAAATGGGCATGAGAAAACGGGCATAAGAAAACATTTGGAATCAGAGAACACCTACACACAGAGAACAGGTACTCCTTTACACTTACTGAGAGCCATGCATACTTTACCAAAGAGCCATAGTCATGTAAGGCTTTTGGGGAGTGTAGAAGTATCTTGTTGAGTTTCTCCTCTGCGATTTCCCTGGTCTTCTGCAGCCTGTATTATTTTTCTAAGTAAAAGGAAACAATTTGCTTGCCAACAATACGCTTGTTTAAACAGACCTTCATGTATAGATTTTCTATATACCAAGAAACCAGCCCAGCTTATCTGTTGGCTGTTAATTCTGAAATTTATTGGCTCTCTGCATCCATTGTGAATACAAGCACAGTCTTAATTGCTCCATTTTTATTCTCACAGAAAATGCAGTAAATCTTAATGGTTGTGCTTCAAACATTAAAAGGCAATGTAGTAGCTGTAGGAGAAAACTATTCAAAACACATTAAATTAGTAAGTGCTTAATAACATTTTCAAGCTGTTTGTCAGAATTTATTTTGAGTTTTAAAGAGTAAATGTCCCAAGAATTTTTAAAGGAGACATCCAACTGGAACACTTTTCCCCCCTGTAACCTTGAGATTTCCATAAAACATTTTCCCCACTCCTCCTCTTCTTCTGAGATTTTCGGAACTGTGAAAACAATATTTTTTTACTTTAATTATAATGCTAGTTGAGAATACGTTCCGTTATTTTGGCTACATTACCAGCTCACACACTGTTTGTTTATAGCTCTCTGAAAAGCCATTTTAATAAGGTCAGATTTGCAATTTAAATTAACTTTAATATTTCTTGCAAACTCCAGCTCTGTTTGTTTATGCAAGGGATAAACATACCAGAAATTTATTGTTTTAAAAATACATTCCTTTGCTTTATTTTGGAATTGGTATGTCAGGTAATAAACAGTCTTGACTTTATATATTTTCTGTGTAAAAAGGAAGAAAACTTTTTTCTTTTTTCTGTTTTTTTTTTTTTTTTCAGGGGAGAAGGAAAGTGTGGAGAGTAAGAAAGAATGAAATGTCAGTCAAAATGGAAATTTCGTCTGGAGAAACAATTCACACTGAAGAATTTATTTTACAAATGAAGACGTTTTTCCTGTTGCAAAGTTTTATTTCTAGGGGACTGCTGCTTTAAATGAATTTGACTATTAGGATTTGTTAAATCTTTAGTAAAACCAAATATCTACCCATGAATAACTTATGACTCTTCACAGGGAATTTTTATTTGCATACTGGAACTGAATTGGACAGTCAGTCATCTACAATATGATATATTTTTTTTAATTAGATGACCTGAACAACTTCTTTCATCCTTATCTATATCAACTGCAGATATTTTCAAAGCCTAACATCTTAATAGCTAATGCTCCACTTCACATAAGGCATTACTGTGAAGCTAGAACATGAAACAAATTCAGTTTTGCAATTAAATGAATTTTGAAGTCAAGAATTTGATTTTTTTTGTTTTTTTTTTTTTTTTTTTTTTTTTTTCAGACATGCATATGAATATAATCCACATAGCATCTATCATGTGGTAGCCTGCCAACAGGAATGTGAACACCATCAGGTAAATTTCTGATGACAAGTTCTGGAAACAATGTGAAATAATTGTTTTCATTTTTCACTACCTTTGTTGAGCAGGTAATACTTGGTATTGCCTGGTTTCTATAAAACCTGTGTAATGTCTTACTCTAGATTATAGGCATGGCTTAATTTCTACCACTTTGAGCTAGTGAAGTAACTGTATCTCATCACCAGTAAAAAGTCATAGTGCTTTCTGAATGCTATAAAAAGGTATGAAGCATACACTTGGCTGGTAGTTTGCAATCACAGATTTCTGTATCTTCAATTATGGTATGTTGATGCTGCTCACCTGATTTTGACTCACTTATGAAGGCTGTCCCTTTAGCCAAGGGTGGCTGTTGCTGGTGAATATCTTGTTTATGAATATGAAACCAATTATGGGCAGATTTGAAGTGACAAGGTCTCAGTACCCTGGCAATAGCAGCAGGCAGGTAGGTGTGAGAAATGCACCTGTGCTTAGAGGACTCCCTCCATTCCTGAAGTCTGTTGGATCCAGGTTAACCCTGTATCTTCTCCAGCTCTTTTCTTCCCTGCACAGAAGCATAAGGTCACCCATTCTTTTCTGATTTCTGCCTACTGGCCCTCCTTGACACTTCTTGATCTTCAGAGACAGTCAGTAGCGAGGCCAGGCAGTGCACATGGATTTGTGCCTCAGGACATTTGTTTGCTGAGCTTAGCCTACACCCTTCAGATAAGCAGGACAACTTGTTGCAAACACAGCCAACTATGAAAGGCCCTGTGTTGTGTCACCTGGATATTTCATAAATGCTGTCTGTATGTTTCTTTTTTCTGCCTGCCTGCCCACCATTTTTTAAAACAGAGATAAACATGGACCCCTTCTTGTGAGGTTAAAAGAGTAGGGCTGTGAAAAGTGCAGAACCTTTTTCAGACATGAGGAGGGAAGAGAGAATAAGCTCAAAGAAAGAAAAAAGAGGATGCTAAGAGCAGTGACGCAGGTGTTATGTTCTGGATTGATTTTCTTCAACGTTATTCTGTTTTGTTGTTTTTAAGGAGAGACTTTCAACCTGCTTTGAAGAAATACAGCTCTTGAAATCATTTGTCTCTAGCAGTGGTTGCAGGAAGAAAGAAAGAAAGGCATGGAGTGGGATTTCCAAGGCAGTAATAACCTTTGCCCTGCTTTGTCCTGGTTTGTCTGGAAATGGCTATGGCAGAGACACATATATTGGTGAGGGCAGAGATTTTTCCTGTAGCTATTGAAAATGATAATATTTTTGGTTCAGGAGAAGACTAAGCAGGATATTTTCAGTAAAATATCTTCTCTTAGAATACTTGGTATAAAATTGAAGTTCATCGTAGAACAACATGAGTTTTGACTAAAATATTTTCTGAAGAATATTTCTAATGTGGAATCTAAGTCAGAGAACAATGCAACAGTGAACCGCAAACCCTTGACACCGGGGCCATTAGCTTGGTTCTTAAGACATTGGTCTAAAATCTGAAGTTCTCACAAATCCATACAGCTGACCTATCCCCTGAATTACTGGATGTTCTGGGAGAGTATGCAGTAATACCACCACCATTGCCAATTTGAAAATAATTAAAAATCCACATATTTTCTTGATGTGCAATGAAAATCCTTTCAAAACCTTGGCTGTTTGACAGAGACTAAGTATTATTTTGTGATCACCATAAAATACAAGCTGCCTCAACAGAGTTTCCTTCTGCTATCACAAAAGAAAAAAAATTAGATGGGTAGGAAAATAAATTTTCCAGCAGACTGTCTCGTAGTCTGATGCAAGTTTATGCGAGAAGAGGATGATTTCTTTGCTGAGGCTTCTGCTCTTGAAGAAATATGACTCTTGTAGATTTCCCATACTGCACCTTGCTGCCTCTTACCTTTGCATCTTCTTAATGCAGCATGGCAATTCTGTTCCTGGCTGAATCTATTAATATATTTCATAATTATCCACGCCATTTTTCTTCTGTGCTCCCTGTCTAGCTGTGCATTGCTTAAGGCTACAGCAGTGAAATTTTCACCTGGTAGATTCTGTTTGTTGTTAGTATCATTGTAGGGTATATTTCATAATTTGTTCAGACTTTAGAAGTTGAAGAGAGAGGTTAATCCCATTTAGAATGTAGCATCTGTCAAAGCATTTAAAATCCAGTTTAACAGCTCCACAATCTGACTTTTTTGTGTACACAAATAGAAAAACAATGTTATGTTACACATAGTGTCTTGGTGAAACATTACCCACACTCCCCTCCACCCTTAATAAGTCAGTGGCAAGTGGTAGGTTTGGCCCTGGGATGCTGTTACAGTATAAAAATGTTCAAACATTGTTACTGAAGGTTTTTGCAATGTGGAAAAATAGGAAATGATTGAAATTGCTCATTGGTCAAAATGAACCATAGCATAAAATTTCAATCCATGTCCAAACTCTTGAAAAGTCTTACAGTAAATATGTACAGCTTGATCAGTCTGTTTCTGGGAATGAGATAACCCTTAGAAAATAATTCCACCATTCTGGTATTGGCTATTAGGAATGCTGAACGCGACTGATTAGCTCTATAACAGTAGAGTTGTGTTCATGAAGTAACATAGATAAATCCTACATTTGTTGTTTGACACTGCAGTGTCCTCCCAGTGGAAAAAAACCATGAGCTTTCTGCCTTTTGATATGTATAGAACAAACGTATTTAATAATCTCTGAAGAGGCAAATATCAAGCTGAAGAATGATAAGAGAGGAAAAGTGATCATGATCTCTGCATTATCTGTGGAATAGGAGCAGGGATTGATATGAACCACTTCTTGCTCAGGAATGCACATGCCAAGGTGTTCCAAACCCTGCTTGCAAGTATCTATGTGATGTCTTAATGCCTATCAGGTTGGAGCCTTCCTGTCATCTTAGGGCAATGTCCCGAGTACAATTGTTGCAGAATGAGAACCTTTGTGTTGTATTCCTGACTCTGCCATTGACTTGCTACATCACCTTAATTGAGTTATTTAATCTCAATGTCTTAAATTGTCTGCAAGATGAAGATAATTCTACCCAGTTTATATGGTTGTTGAGGTTTATGTCATTTTTGTTAATGACTGTGCTGTGTGATCTGTAACAACCAGACTGCTTGTTATTATGATCTTGGTCTATATTTCATGAGTATTCAGTGATAAGCATTATTGTAATTAGTCTTAAACTGGGCATAATTTGGCCTTCCTTTCCCAGACACACTTCATTTGCCTTGTCACAGCACTGCAGCAGTACACAATGATCAATCATTGCAATGTAAGATATGCCAACTCCAAAAGAAGTTGAGCCAACAGCACTCAGAATAAGTGAGTTTCTTAATGTAACAGATAGCTGATAAAAAGGGGAAGATGAATGAAGGTCATAATTCCTTCACTGTTTGCACTTTCTGGTAGTGAGGCATATCAAGTTGCTAAGTAGGATTTTAAATGAAACCCTCTTACTATTTGTCATAAAGAAAAAAAAATACATGTGAAATAAAATGAAAGTAAGCTTTAAAAATGATGTGCAACCAAGCACGACCATTGAATGAGATCACTTTCCTTTTAGGTTTGTTACTTTCGATCAGACCTTATGTAATGAGAATTGAAATTAAATTAAAAAATTCTCTGGTGCAGCAGAAAATATAAATGTAGAATGCTTTTAATGTTCTTTCACTACACAGTGGCTATCATCATGGCTGTCACTGGGGTTGTTACTGGAGTTGCTGAGAAGATGATTAGATGAAGCATTGTTTCCAGAAGGACTATGCACACATTAATGGATTTTTGTCCTTTCTGTGGTCAACCAATTTAGAATTCACTTAAGTACTATAGGTGTGAAAATCTGACAAAACCGCAGAATTTATCGGTTTCCTGTTTCAGCCTAGGTCAGCTATCATGAGAAATAACAGAGGGGAAAGCTGAGCTACAGATGGCATGGAAAACTGGTGACAGGACTGGATGTGCAAAATGTTGAATATGATGCAACTGCATATGCAGAAACATGGATGGGGAAAAGGGCACTAAGAGATATTTCCACTATCCTCTGTAAACTGTTTGTTCCTGAGAGTTCTTTGGCTTTATTCTGCTCTGATCCAGAACGTAACCCTTGTGTTAGTTAAAGAAATATGCTGGGTTTTGACTTCACAGATGAGAGATTTTGGGAATCTTGACTCATTTAGCAAATTTACAGACAGTCTGAGAGATTTCCATGGCTTGAGAGTCAAGGAACTGTGTCTTTTGTGCTTATGATATCATCATATAGGAACAAATAATATACATTGCCGAGTAAAATGCAAACATCTGGTAGTAGCGGTGGTCTGGGAAATTTCACATAGCAGCTTATGTTTTCATTTACTCTTTCATGTATACAATGCAATATTAGGCCTACTGAGTTATGAATATTTAGGTTTACGTTGGGGAGAGAGATATTTTATAAGGTGTATAAAATTTAAAAAAGAAGGACATTTCTAGGCTTGTCCGCAGACATATTCTCTTCACAAGTTATTCCATAATGTTTTGTTGAAATATTTTGCATAACAGATCCTGATAATTCATCTTAATGCAACAGCATAAAAGAGATAAGACTGAGTTTGATTTAAATTATTATTTTATTAAAAATTCCTAGAATTTTAGGGCCAGAAGAGATCACTATGATAATCTAATTTAACCTATAGCAGGCTGCAAATCTTCAGCCAGCAATTTCTATCTTAAGATTGATACCTGCATTTAAACTACAGTCTGCTTATTCTTTCCCTTTCATACAAGCAATCTTGATTTAAAGCAACTGAGTAATGGAGATGCTGATTTGGTAAGCTATTTAAGTATCACCTTTGATGAAGCTCTGTTAACAACAGCATGACTTAATGGGGTCATGACTGATTTAGCCAGTGGTAGAAGGCCTCTTGGGTTAGGGTTAGCAGTAGTTACTCTGATCGATGCATGGAATATATTTATATGTGTGTATGGACTCACTTTTACCACACATTGCTGCAAACCAAGCCTAGGCTCCACTTTCTGGACTCCCAGAGCTGAAAGTACTACAAACACTTATTTCCAGAGCTTATGCTATGCATATATGACTGCACCAAGAATGGTGGGTCAAAAAGTGTTGCAGGTCTTACTAAAAGGTAAACTTTCTTTCTAGAACAGATTTTTATCAGAAAATCAGTGAATTTAGTGTGAATTAGATGCTGACTTTTGTCTACACAGACTGTTTCCTTTAAGAGTTAATGCTGTGTCTCCCTGTGAGAAAGAATAGTTTTAGTAAGATAGCTGACCTACTTTTGATCCATTTCTGAAAATATCTGAAAATGTTATCCAAATCCATCTTAGATTGTGATTGTCAGGTTGTTTTGGGAAGATAATTTTTTAACTAAAAATCCCACCTAATTCATACAAAGCCTTACTATGGATTTTTTGCTCATTTTGGATGAGCATTTTGGCTTTTCCCTGATGTTTCCGATCTTCACATGGCAGTCACTTTAGCTGTGATCTGCAGTGGTTCCTTTCTCAGTGATTGAGCTTGACTCTATTGAACACAACCACACATACAGAGCTGCATCAAAACACTCTATTACATACGTCAAGCTAGGAAGGAGAAGGAAATATTTTCCCCTGCTTTTTACTTCTACAGTATGATGCACAAACAACTCTCCTATCAGTGTAATTTTATGTCTTTCTTCTTTGTTTCCTGGCAGGACAAACCTGGGCTTTGAGGCCCGGCTGACAAATAAATGTGGCAACTAGGAAGCTACCACGGAAGTTCGCTATTATCATTATGTGGCAGTAAGGATGTTTGGAAAGTCCTGGTGATAACTGGTGTAAAATTCTCACCTTCCATTTGAAAAACACAACAGGTTGCTCGATCAAGAAGAGATCACCTACTAGGCATTCAGAGACTTACATAAGAACTTCTTTTTTTTCCCTATTTAATATAGGAAGCACCTGTGCACAACTTCAAATGCCAGGTACAGATTTGATGGCTGTATTACATCTATAGGGCCTTTCTATCCTACTGCTTTTTTTTTCTGCAGTAAATCTGATTTATATAGTCATGATAATGTGGGTTATAATTTTGAAACCTCAATTTATTGTTTCCACCTGTTTGGACATTCCTAGACACCTGATATGCATACTGATTAGCTGAATTCCAGATTTATGACCTAATTCTGTTATCCACTGTAATGCCTGTTTTGTCATAAGAAAAAACCTTTTACCTTCAGGGACAGTGTTTTTTACATGAGTGAAGGTGAGAAGTAGACTCAGGCTTTCTAAGTCTAGTCAGAAATTATTGCTCTTCAGACACTGATGTGGACCCTTTCAGAGAGTGAAACCCAACCAATTAGGATGTTGTAGCTGTGCAAAGAATCTGTGAGGGGATCTGTGCTTCTCATCATAAAGTGAGCTACAACACAGTGATATGACCTTGACATGGTCCTTTCCTTTAGAACCACAAAAGGCCATTTCATTTCTTATTTAGAAGATAACAGACATTTTGTCATCTCCCTTTCACCTATTTGCATTTACTCAGCTGTGGGATTTGGATTGTGGAAAGGAAAACATGCATTTGAATCAATTCAGCTCCTGAAAAATTGCCTTCCTTTGGACTACTGCCCTATTCTACAGAGGGAACATGGACTTTACAATGCAAGTGAAAGATTAAAGCCAATGGATGCCTCCTTGGGGTTATACTGGAGCTCATGCTGCTAATAAATGATGTTAATAAATTCAATGTGTGTCTTACCTACCCACAGTTTGTGAAGATAAATCCACCTTCCCCACTTTAAGGGAATTCTACAATCAAGGCATATGTCCACAGATTACCATAGTGATGAAGTGGCTGAAGCAGGAAAGGATTTTTTTCTTCCTTTGCATGTTTTATACAAGAGGTGTGTATCTAGAAATTACTGAATCAGAAGATAACTGTCTTAGTTTAGATGAAAACTAAGATATGTTATCAGATATTAAAAGATCTTTAATCAGGAAAAAAAAGAAAAAAATGTATAGAAAAGATAACAGTTCTCAGCTACAAATACGTATATGTACAGAACAGAATTAACACTAATTGTAATTAAAACCTTAAAATGGATTGAGTCCTGTACCCAAAATCTTGCGATGCAGGTCTCTTCAAGGGTAACGCCATTGCTTCTGAGTTCCCGCCAGGCGAGTCTCCCGCCACCGGGAGAAGCGGGGAAGGGGGGGGAGGGGAAAAAGGAGATGAAACTTAGTGTGAGTCCTGCAGGAGTTGTGGTAGATCCAGATGACCAGTGATCTTTCCTTCAGAGACTGCAAAACGCACACAGGCAGTAGCTACTGCTGCTCCTGTTCCTCCTCCTCACACTGCCGAGCGAGCAAGAGGAAAACCAGAGAGACGTCTGGGCCAAGTGGGGCATGACCTCTGTCCCGGTTTCCCCGGAAACGTCCTCCCCCCAGCCAGTCGCATGCCACTTGGATTCCCTTTGTTGGCAAGAGAAAGAAAAATTCCCCGGAAAAATCTGAAACCACAACAATAACTGTGCTTGAGAGCGACATCAAAGAATGTCAGAGCAGTTCCATCAATGAAAATGGCTGTCTGAGGGAATATTGTAGCCAGGGCATCGTGTCAATAATGAACTAGTTTGAAATGTATTTAAGTGATATTTCTGTTGACACTTGTTGAAAATCTCTACTGTGTATTGTTTTGCTGGTGAAGCTGTTTGTGAGCTTTTCCCTTGGCTCATCTTCACAAACTCCACGTCCCGTTCCATTTTGTAGTAATACTACAAACACTGTTTTACTTTGCTTCATGTTTAAACTCTTAATATATCAGAAACAGTTCTCCCTTTTTTTTTGCTTTTGTCAAGCTATAGAATGTTCCCATATAAAACTGCTGATTTAAAATTACGCAGTCAGAAACAGGACACTCTAGACACCACCTTTGTGTGTATTTAACAATACAATATGTTTTTTGAATGTATGTAAATGTATTTTCCTGCAGGAACTCTGCCTCGTTCAATCTACAGAGTGGTGCTTAGTACTTTTCAGTATTTTATTTTCTTCTTGTTGTCATGTAGCATTATGTGTCATTTTCTGCATAATCCTGAAACTCCTTCAAATCCTGCTCTAGCAGTGGAATAACTAATTTTCAATGTTTTTTCAAGTGGCCACTGTGAGTGACCAACTGTTGGCCAGAGTGCCTCAGCCCCTCTTATAGGGTGGCATGGGAAATCCCTGGCAGGACAGAGAAGGATTCTGCCAGAACAGGCTTGATTTCAACAGCCTTAGGAAGAAGACTACATAACGTGTCTTCCAGCATTCTCTGCCTGACGGTGCTTTCAGCTGCTGGCACAAGTCTGACAGTGCGTCTTACACATCACAACTTACAGAGGTCTTAGTCATCTTAGTCATGTCTTGAATTTGGTTTTGAGAAAAGAATGACAATCCTGTAGAAAAAAAAATCCACTACATGAAAGGCGATAGTAATATCAACAGAAATGATGAATTTAGGTTCAAAAGTCAAAAAATGGCTTATGTTAGACATAGGCATATTATCTGAGGAGCAAGTGGTGTACCACAATACTGTAACCAAGCCTTTCCCACTCTAAGTGCTGCAAACCCTACATTTTAGACAAACGTAGATTCAGTAACATTTGCAATCCAGATACTGTGGCTGTGGCCAACTTTTCCATTAGTGTTAATTCTGTTTTTTCTGGCAGTCAGGCTACTTGTTACATTTAGCCTAGGCTGGGTGCAACAGTGCACATGGTCACTATGTCCTGTGACCCATTTGGAATGCAAGAGGGAGAGAGTGTGTGCGTGTGCATGTGCGTGTGCGTGTATGTGTCCGTCTGTCTGTGTGTGCAGGGGTAGAGTGTAGGGGCAGCTGCACTGCCAGCTGACCTCCTCTGTAAACCAGACTTCAGTGAAACTACGACTGCTTTATTAGCGCCAAACACTTCCTAAGAGTAAATCTTGGCCACTTGAGAATGCAGTGCAAGCCAAGAACAGAAGAATCAAGAAGCAGACACTGTAACACTGAGGGAGCTGTTTTGGTCTACGGGTCTGCCATGCAGCGCCAGCCACATGTTTGTTCTTTTTTCCCTTCCTGCGTCTGTGTCAGGAGAATATTCTGGTGTCTCAGCCTTAGAAAATACCCTCAAGGACACCATCAGCTTTACCAAAAGCAGATGAACAAAAGTCCCAAAGCCACTCATTACTCTGTTTATTTCTTTGGAAACACAATTGCAAATTTTTCTTTATCATTTATTTAAACTGTGCCTGTGAGTTAAATGCAACAACAGCCCAGGAAAAGAAAAGAGAAGCAGTTGTTCAAACTTCCTTGACACAGTGTTTTGTCCCTGAGCTTGATGAGACCTCCTGTAGGGATGAAAGCTTACAGGAGGAGAGGATTGGTGTAACACACAGGAAAAGTGACTTGAATACAGCCTGTGTTTATGCAACATGAACAAAATGCCTCCCTGCTAGGAAAGCTCTCAGTCTAAATAAGAAGAGGGGAATAAGTAGGATGTTCCCCCTTGATTATCTCTGTTTGCTGTAGGCAAAGTAACATGCCATTCTCAGGAGGTTTGGCTGCCCTCGTAGATGGTCTCTTGTCTGCCTGTCTCCATGCATGTGGACTGAGGGTCCTTAAAGAGGGAAGTGTTAAACCAGTGGAAATGAAGACGATTACAAAAGAGCACTGACCTCCTGGAGATTGGCTGTAATTCTCTTTCTTGCTGTGACTTTCAGTGCTGTCAGGGGAGATTCAATAGAGGTGAGGCTGCAGTGAAGAGTTTTTCCTGCCTTATTTTTGACCCTGTTTGACCCTCTAAAGCACATAAAGCAGGACAAGTTCTTACAGGGTCCTGGAAGGTGAGACCATCAGAATCATAAAACATTTTAGACTCAAGTCAGACATGCAAAGTCATAATTTCTGCCCTGCAGAAAACACTTCAGGATTTGGTTTAATCATAGAAAAGGTTAAAAAATATACTAGTGAATGTCTTTCACTTCAGAAAGGACATGCGAGCAAGAGAAAGCTACATGACCATGCTCGCATAGTACACAATTTGAGCTATCGCACCTTGGGTATATCAGGGTTTAGTGACACAATATTGCCACTGTTTAAATATAATCAAATGGCTTGAAGTCAGATCACAGATTTCTTTCCTTCATCCCCAAAACATCTGTCAAAAAGTGGTGAAATCTCACCTTAACGAAGATTTTGTCTCAGGCTGCTTGTTCAGAGAATGCAACAGAATCCCACAGAAACATGATCTACACATTCCTTGTCTTTCTTGTGTTTGTATGTTTTCCTCAGTGCCACCTCCTCATAGGGCACTACATCATGATGGCTGACCCTTGAGCTGGGATGCAGATATACACTTCTGGAATGACCTATCCTGTGACCTACACTGGCCCTTGAGTCAGGTTGAGTGCTGGGCACTCACTCCATTTTCCCAGAAAAAAAATCAATTTTGCAGAAACAGTGGGTTTTATTGAAAAATAATTTTGACAGTAATGACCCAAAGAGCCCCACCAGACAACTTTATGTGCAGGAAAATGAAGTTAATGACAGGGCAAAACTCATCTGGCAAACAGGAGAAAGAAATGTAAGCAGTGTGGCACAGGACAGGCTGCCAAGTATTGATGGTGTGGGATAAGAAACAAATAATAATAATCTGTTAGCCACAAGTGGAATAGATAGAACGCTCTGGTTTTGTAAGGATGGCTCCTGGAGCTGAGACATAAAGCAAGAAACCTTACAAGTGTCTGTCAAACTGAATAAGATGCATCTCCTGATAGCAGCAGCAAACTGTCAGCTGCGTGACAGGCTCTGAATAAATTGCTGTTTTTCAAAGATTTCTTCAAGAACAAAAACATAAAAGAAAAAGAGATGAATACAAACAAAAATCCTCCACATACAGTCTCCTTATCACCTGTGCCTGATTTTCGAGTGAGAAATACTACTTCTGAATAGATATACTTCTGTGTCTTATGTATTTTAGAATCTCTTAATTTATCATCTGTATCTCTGCAAGACAACCAAGCCCAACAGCAAAGGGTTATTTGTCATTTCTTCAGTCATTTCTTCTGGGTCATCCACAGTACGGGGGAAAGAATAAACTAGTAACAGCCTGAGCCCTGGAAGAAGGGCAAATCTGACCTCATTTGTGCAAAATTTCTTTTTCATTAGGCATGCAAAGGGGTTAAAAGAATGCATAAATTACAAAGCTGTTGAGTCCCAAAAGAGGAAATATTGCAAGAACAATAAACAACATGTGTGATCATAGCCCACATTCTTCCTGCTCTGTTTCTATAATCAGGTTCATGTTTAGCCTTTCCCTCTGATCTTTTTTCCCACTTCTTCAAACTGTTGCTGTCTCTCCTCCTCTGGCCTGCTGTTGCACCCTCCCCAGTGATGTTTCTCAGTTCCAGGCTTAAAACTCCTTGTGAAGTTCCATCCCTTTCCACTAGTTTTTGTTGTCAGGCTGTCAGTCAGCCAATGTATGCCAGAAGATGCATATCCAACCTCTATTTTCTCTTTCTTCTCATCACTGACACTGATCTCTTCACCCAATGTTTTCCAGGCTGTTCTCCCTCATGCCTTTCCAGTCCTAGTGTCCTTCTCCTTCTCTACTCAACTCATCGGTTGCTGTACTGGATGCTGAATAATACCACACAAGGACTATGAGCTTGTAACAGTAGTCATGAAGAACCATTTCCAGAGTTGCTGTCATACATTATGCAAGTGAACAGGGGGACTTCTTGCCACCTCCTCCAATCTGGTTTTTTCTTCCAGAGTAAGTGGTGTGTGGATATAGAGCTATCCCTGAGCAACTCGTGTCAGTATTGAATGTGATTTAATCACTTCAGCAGAGTTTTCTTCCCAGCTTTGTTAACCTTTCTTTTAGTCTAGGCAACTGACAGAAGAATGGGACCATACTGCTTCTCACACCTAAGCTGGGCTACTGAGAGGTAGCTCAGGTATCCCCACAAGAGGCTTAATTTGTTCAGGCTGTAAAACCAACTCTTTGCCTCTGATCTGGGCTTTTTTTTATTATTTTTTTTTTTTTTTTTACGATACCTGAAAAGGGCATTTACAGCAGAATGGTGGAAAGTCTTCCTGGTTTAATCTCTGAAGGCCAGCCTGTATCATCCCAGAGCAATAGCTGAAGGGCAAATCTTTCTCATTTTCAGAAGGGCAAGAAAACTTTCCTCTTTGTCTTCAAACCTGATTGTAGTAAGCACATCAGTTGTTTTGCTCTGCAACTGGGTGTGCTGGTTGTATGCATGCGTCTCAATGACCAGATTAATCTTTCATCTTTTGAGTTAGCATAGTGCATCGGCTGAATGACAATGTCATGGCAATAATAATCACAAGTGCTTTAGGTTCCCTGCATCTAGCCACCAAGCTGCTTTGCAGTTTTGGGGGCAGAGTTGTGACTCCAGTCAGGATGACAACAAAGGAAAAAAAAGAAAGATGGGCAACAGGAATTAAAATCATAAGAATTCTTAAAAATATTTATCTGACATCTTAAAAATTTATGTGCTACCAAGTAATGACTTGTAATCATTTTCCAACATTGTAAGCTTAATTGCCGTACTGAAAGTGGTTTTATTTTCCCTGCGTGCATGGACTCAGAAAGGATACTAAAACATCCTAATGTGACTGTGAGATTATAGATTTGTTTGTTTGACTTTTCTGTGCGTTGACTTTTGTGTGTGCTGAAAACAAAATGAAATTTGTAAAGACCATTTTTATAAGGTATTACTATATTAGCTAAAAGCATATTGAGGTTAAGGGTATCTGATTAACTGTAGCACGAGCCTTTTCACTATTATTTCTATTAGAGTCATTATTCATCCTCAGTTTCTAAAATGAAATGGCTTTATAACTTGTGTATTTCCAGTTTCTGTCCAATTTGGGTTTTCAATGCGTTTTTTTGAGCTGTTGCCTTATTGCCTGTTTTATATGGTAAATAATGACAGGCTGGCCTAAACAGACTCCTAGTGATTTCAAGTTGCACCAGAATTTAGCTTAGTGAATTCAATAACTTTTAGCATGTATCAGATGTCCGCTAGTGCTATTATTAATCAGTGTGCTGCCAGATGCTTGGAGAATAGCTCCTTGTTCTTCATAGCTTGTTGCTTAATCAAGAAAGTATTGTTGCCTGAGAACTTGGCAAAGAATTTAAGCCAGATTCGGATTTCATTTACATCTGTTTGAACGCTGAGAAATGATGTGGACATTAGTGTTGTTATTCTGGGTTTGCCTCTTTAGAAATGTGACCGGTATAGGCACTTTCACATTTTGAATTTTTCTCAAGAGACTTGTCACGTTCACAGGGAGCTTTTACAGCAAGCTTTTTAGCAGTGAGAAATCTGTTCTGGGTACGTGCATGTGTGTGGATGTGCACGTGTTTATGTATGTTGCATAGAGCATTAAATCTTACCCTTTTCATTTGCCTGGTCCCTGCAGGCCAGCACAATACTAATTACTTTGGAAAATGATTGATGTTTGTGTTAAAGCCAATATGCAGGTCGAATGTGTGTTATAATTTTCTATTCTTTAATTTATCTCCTGTTAACAGCTTATTGCTGCCTTGCACAGGGGACTGTGAAAAGCTTTACCAAAGGAAATATTTGGATACATACAAATTTAAATCACAATTGCAAGATGGAAAGGTCTTTTATTTTGTTTAGCTTTTTGTTTTTAATTTTTTCCCCATATTGTTTGATTGTGTTCATGTTGGCCAGTCTGAGAGGGACCTTTCAGAAAGTGGACAAGCGAATGGGATATATCTGTGAAATTGCTTCCAAGTCAAAAGCTAAATGAAGCCTGTTCAAATATTTAAACAGACCATGGTGAAAAAAGTAACTTCCCATTCAATCCTCCATGCTAGTGGGCAGGCATCACATGTCAAATAATATTAAAAAACCAAAGTTCATTATAATGCAGGAATGTACTATTTCTATCTCTAATATCCAGCAAAACTCTCTAAAGTTCTGATCGTAAAGCTGGGATTTTGAAAGTGGTCAATGTCACCAGCTCACTCTGTTCCTAGTAGGCAGAGGAAGTAAAGAATTAATAGGACTCTGTCACTGTGGACTTCTAGAGTCCCCTAGCGCCTTAAGCCTCCTAGCTACCTGTTTCTCGACTGTGAACACTCTGTTAAGTGTTCTTTCAGAAACTCTAAGTTCTCACAAGATAGATGCTTCTTCTCTCACACAGAAACATAGAGAAAATGCAGAGAAGCAGCAGAAATTTTACTTATCAGAAAACTTAGATGTATTCAAATTCATGCCTCTGGGCCTATCAGAAGGTCCTTAACTGCTTAGACCTTGTCTGGCATAATTTAGCTCTGATTTTATCAAGTAAGAGTGTAGTCAGGCCTGGATAATAACACAGCATCTTCTGACTGAAGTAGAGCCTTGAAGCTATTTTGACCTCTGCAGAAAATATCTGTATCTCTCTGTCTGGTAATCAGTCATGTGTTATTTTGTTTGAATGGTCAGAAAACAAGGGAAGACAGTTAATATTTTACTTTTAGTGGTTTGATATGTTTCAAAGCATCAAAGAACAATCTCTTAGTTCTCCAGCTTTTCAATGAACAATGTGTAACCTCTTTCATCACTCCTCTCCCTTGAACAATGAAATTATATTGGTTTGCAGAAAAGAAAAGTTAGAGATTACAAGGAGGATAACTAAAGTCACCTAATGGTAAAACTTTCAGCCTTATCCTCAGTTTCCCCAACAGTAAATGGATCATTCAGTCAGAGGAATCAAATGCGTCCAAAATCCTGAATGCATCGCATGAGTTCTAGTAGCTGATGTGGATAGCCACTCCTGCCCAGTGGTCCAGCTAGGCTTAAACGCACTTTGGATAAAGTAAGTAAGTAAATTCCAGAGCCATCACTTCCACATCAAAAGCATGTATAATTACTTCAGAGTAAAAAATATTAGAGAACAAATTTAGTATTACTACCAACAGTGGAACATGCTACGCTTTAGCCATTGGACCGAATCCTGTAAATGTTCCACATGAGAAAATCTCATTAAAAGTAACGGCAGTCTTTTTGGTACAAGCATATTTACTACTCTCTTGTGGTTGACAATTTTTAAAGAATTCCGTTTCCCATTCTATTGTAGTTCAGTAGCAAGGTTCCTTTTCCAAAAATATTCATATGAAGGTTGGGGAGTTACATTAACGTTTTCAATAAATATTCTTTGCATAAGAAAGGAATAGGGTAGAATTACAAAACACAAATAGCGCCTGCTTTGTGGATTTAATAGTTAACCTAATTCATGCGCTTGTTTACCAGGTTGGTCTCTACTGTTACAATCTCTTGTCTTGTTTTTAGGTAGTCATACTTCAGGTGCTTCATGTGCCCATGATACCTTTGTGTGGTTCTTTGAGGGTGCCTGGCAAAGTTTCAGGGTTGGTTCTGTTCTTATACATCTGCACTATGCCTAACTGAGAATAATTTTTATTCTTGGAAAATGTTAATTAGCTGTACTGAAGCTGCTCTTGAGCATTATGAATTTACTGCCCTCACCCACAAAAATCAGTTCTGAAATAGTCTCAGTCTCTTCCTTTCCTAATTTTTAAATGAAGAAGTTCAGTGTTTTACATAAAAATGATACTTCTTTTAAGCTTTCCGTTAACGTAAAAATGGTAAATCTTCAAATTCTGCATTGAGCAAATCTTCTAATTTATTCTTTTTTTTAAAATCAGTTGATCCAATTTAGCAGTTTTATCATGTCACTTGCATGCTAAATTTCTGTGGATATTCTGTTATTAGAGTAATAATATAGAAAGTATTTTTATTATGCATTGTGGAAATATTAAGAACTAAATTCTGCCTATGGCTCTCTGAATGCACAGAAATGCAATGACGGTTTCTCATTGCTTCAGGCTTTAAACTACATTTTTGTTTTAGGAACAACATCACAACTACTTGGCTTGCTTTCTCAGATGCATTGTGTTGTACTTTTTCCTAGCTGAGTAATTAATAGCCAGTGTACCCCAGTGAATTTGATTACTGCCAATGACTTTGAATCTAAAGAGTTTATATCTCCCGCAGAACAGATATTATATTACTCAGTTCTGAAAACCAAGTGGCTTCGGGGATATAAGAAGGTGGGTGGGAAACACATTTTCTAATCGATACAAACCCGAATATTTAAGTAGAAAGGTGTCCTGGGAGATGTTTACATCACACCTATAAGAGGCAAAGCAACAAAGGGCATGCTTTACCAGTGTTGAAACAATCTGTCACAGAACAGACAACGAGGGTGTTAGAGTACCTGCAGACATCTGTTTCCCACATCCATCTGTAGAATTCCCAGGATCCTCCTCTATGCTATCGATTTCTGTGCTATTTCTTTGATAGATACAGGCATCTCATGATCCTCTATCGTTGCATGTTTATAACCTTGCCATTTCAGCATGGCAGAGAGTTATATTAATGATGAGGGTAAAGGGAAAGGTAAATGTTTAACTGTACTGAATGGAATACATCTCATGTCTGATAAAATGATGCCTCCTTGATTCATTTAATCGTAGAGATATTTCCTAACTTTAACAAACATGAACTGAATTTCTTCTACAGAATAGAAAACTGTTGCTTTTAGTCACTGTGTGAGTATCAACATGTAATTTAAAAATACAGTGCTTATTTCAACTTGCTGTTTGCCGGTTTTCCTAACCATTCACATCTACATTTTTTTCAGTAGCTCATTAGACTTGAAACAAGAGTGGAAAAAAGTTGTGGTAACTTGCATTCCTGTTTTATTACTATAAAAAGTGTGATAGCTTTTTCTTTCAAGGCTATGACTGTGAATATGAAAAATATTTTCCTTCTATGCTCTGCTAGCATTTAAGGCTGGAGAGAAGGTGGGCAAACACCTACCCATGTGGAGATGGTATAATGTTCAGCTTCTGCAGAGCTTGAGGGAGGGGAGCATGCTATGTATAGAAGGCATGGGGCAGCATGAAGGATTGTCAAGGCTGGGGAGATGGGAATGAAGTCTGGAAGAATGCCATTAAAGGGAGATGTAATAGCAGAGGGAGAAATGGCCATCCTTTGCAACTCTTTCTGCTGTAGTCTTTGACATGGGATATTCCTCTCATACTGCCTTAAATTAATGGACTAAGAGCACAGGGGTGTTTGCTTTTGGTTTTTGGTTGGTAGGTTTTTTTTGTTTGGTTGGTTTGGTTTTGTTTTTTTCCCCAACTGGAAGTTCTTCACAGAACTAATACAATTTGTATACATTTTAAAGGATCAGAGGGACCTCCTTTTGACAGGACAGGTGCCTAAAAACACTGGTATAGGTACAGTTGCAGTGATTCCTTTTCAGCAAACTGGCTCCAATACCAAGAGCTTGTGACAACCTGGATGTCACCTGGAAAACATCCCTACAGGGCAAATGGCTGGGCTATTTGCTAGTGCTGAGCTCCACACTGCTGCTGGTAAACTGCTGCCAGCTCCTGAGCTGACTTATTTACGGCAAGTTTGGATACAGCTGAGCTATGGCCGTAGTGCATTTACTAGCTTCGAGATGTATAGAGCAGGGTATGGTCTCTCACATAACGAGAACAGAATCAGTTGACTGCTAGATGGGAAACAATAACCAACACATCCATTTCTGCTTCTCTAAGCATTCAACTTGAAGTTATTAAAATTATTGAAGTTATTAGAGTAAGTGCTGTGCACTTGGACAACAGAAAGAAACAAGGCTCCATTTCCTAGTTTTCTGAGAAAACCATGTAATAATTTGAACTTTTTGGGTTTTTTAACACTTAAATCTTCTTGACTTGGCTAAAGACAGGGTGATTATAGATATCAAAAGATTTATTTTGGGAAAACTGCTCTCAGCCTTCCCTCTCCTGCAAACACATGCTGTTAGCCCCTAAAATCACCTATGGTCATTACTTGCTTGTTAGTTGTTTCAGGTTATTCAGTCCATATATATTTAAGATATCTTATTTTTTCTGCCAGATGGTAAAATGTAATTTTAAAATTAACATAATATTTTAGCATAAAAACTTGACCTTCTGTTTCAAAATGTATGATGTAAAAAATCTGATTGCACTGGTATCTTTTAAGTATGTTGGCTACTTAAAACATCTTTATTACCTTGTCTGTCCATACTTCAAACTAACATATTAACACATTACTTGTTTTATTATTCCATTAATCAAACCATAAGACCTCTCTTCTGTTAAAATCGTACATTTATTTCTGTTATATAAACCCACAAAGCTCTTAACAAGAGAGGCCTTTCAGAAGCTAATTGATCTTTCAGTTGCAGTGATAAGATTGGGATTCACATTCCCAAGATTTACAGCTGGGATTCATATCCATTTTAGATATTTTAGGCTACTCTATGCAATCAGGTGCCCATCAGTAATTTGGCATTTCTAGAGCACATTTATTGTCTGTATAGAATCACAGAATCCTAAGGTTCGTCCATCAAGTTTTCAAAGGTCCCTAAAGTCTATGGCACTCTTTCACACATGTGAGATTTTTTAAGTGACATTGTGCTCAAAGCTGTATGTCTAAGTATTAATCTTTACCCAGGTTTTACTGTAAGACGTTTCTCATGCCAAATTCTTGCCTTTGTAATCTACCAATCTCTTATTTTCACCTGTGTCTGGCCCATGATGGGCTCACACTGGCATGTTTAAATCAAAGACCTAGAAAAAGGAACAGTGTTTCAACATTGATTACAAACTGCCCATCTTGGATGCATAGTTGTCTTTCTTGACCTTAGCCATCAGTACAGGTGAAGAGAACAGGAGATAAGGACTTCACGGTCCTTTTACATTACTTAGTCTTTTTCTTCAAGGCAAGAAATGAAATAAAGATCTTGTTCACTTGCTGCTACCAGTGCCTGCCTACTGACTAGCGCCATGAATCAATGACTTCCTGAAATCTGTAGAATATTTGTGGATGCTTGGAGGATGCTGAGTAATTCATTAGCTAATCCATGGACATCAAAATGCAAATCCAGATCACTGACTGCCTGTTATTGTTCAGCTGGTAGTCTCAGGTCCACATTTCCCACAGTGATGTCAACATCCACCAGTAGTCTGATGTCACAAATATACATGATACAACTCTTTCTTAGGCTGCTCTTGACTGTTTTTTTGACATTAGAATCAGAATATAGACTATTCTGCATTTTCTTTTATCTTTAATTTTAAATTAAAATTAGGGCTATGATCTCAGTCCACGATTTCTTTTGTGTCCTCTACAGCCTTTAGTGCCTAGAGAGTCATCTCTAGCGGGCAATACATATCACCTCCTTTAGGCAAGAAACCCAGTCTGTAGCCACCTTTGATTCACAGAACATGCTGCTCAGAGACACCAAACAACAACTCTGTCCACCTGCCTGTAGTGCAGGGTGTCTTCTGAAAAGTAAACATTTCAAACTGGATGACAGTATCCTAAAACTTTTCTGCCATGCATCTGAAAGATCTGCAGTGGTACTTGAGGATATCTGTAGTAACAACGGTTTTGATCATATATAGTAACTTGTCTTTGTTCTAAGCATAAATACAGGCTTTTCACAGAAACTTGCAGGAAAGAATGGAATTATCTCATAACACAAACTAATGCTGAAACAAGGCATCCCAGGGAAATGGGGAACATTTCAAAATTATAAGCAATTATTTTAAAAAATAATACATGTTTAAATGCTTCTGTTTTGTTTATTAAATACCACCCTTTGTGTATGTAAAAAATAACGTTATCTTGCTCTCAAAACAGGAAAAAAAAATCTGTTTTAAAGCAGCAACCAAAAAAAGCAAGAGTTTCATTTTTCTGACCTGACTGCCTCTGTGATGTTTCTGTAGAATTATTATAGCAGGGATTGGATTACTTACTAGATGAATATCTTTGTATCCAGTAATTTTTTAAACCTGACTATTCATTTTTGAATAATTACTATGTTTGTAAATAAGTAGCAAGATTAATAAAATATAAATTTTAGAGAAAAACAAGATACATCACAAAGATAAAAAACCAAAAAACATATTTGTAGTCCCCTTAAGAAGGGGTTTCTGCCTAAAGATTTAATCTTTAACTAAATTTATGTATTTTATATATAGTTTCTTTTATTATTTTTTCCAGAACATGCTGACACAGCAGTGCTTTTGCTAATGTAATCTGTAGTGTTGCTATAATAAGTGTTATGGCAAAAATCCCCACTGGACTATTTCCCTAAGCGTTAGCATTTTGAGAGTACATTTAGGTTAGGCCACCATGAATTCATGCATTGTATGCTTGATTGTAAAATCATCATTGTTAAAATATATGGCCTTAATGGGTCTCGAACTGGCACAGAAAAGCCAAGGCAGAGCTAACAAATAAGGAGAGAAATATATGTATTTTGGCATAGAGCAGAGCTGCAGCCAGCAGCTTACTAAACTTGTATGGCCCAATGACTGAAAAGGTGTTTCTTTGTGTGTTTTTTTTTTTTTTTTTTTTCCCCCCACTTTGTAATTAACTCCCTTTCTTGCTTTCTGTAGCTGTCTCAGATTTGTCTCTGATAAATCTGTCATTGTTACCTCATTTCCACCACCAGCTATGGAGATGATGAAGTATATTAAGTGAAGTAAGGTTTGGGGCTGAGGCACTGAAGAAGAAATGCTCCCTTGATGCCAGAGTAGACCCTGCTGAGATACATAAGCAACTTGATATGCTATGTGACGTGATTACCTCATTTAACAAATGCACATAAACAGATAGACTAAATATCATCTTCAGATTCCGTGTAACTGTTTTCTTCTCCACTGGGGAGCTTCCTTCTAAGGTCCCAGACAACTGCTGCTACTGGACAGAAGGATGTTGAGCATGGTAGAATGTGACACATTGGTAGAGAAAGGGCGGATTTAATTTGTATATAGATGGGATCCATCTCTCCTTATAGAAGAAACGTTCAGAATAAATTAAATATAAGAGATGGTACTTGATGATACCTGTAGTAACAACGGTTTTGATCATACAGACGGTAATGGCTGAAAACAAAGGCCTAATGTTTCACAGAGTTATGCTGAAAACCAAAGGGAATTTTGATGAAGGAAGGTGCAGGTTCCTCGATTTTGGGACAGAATAAAGGTAAGAAGCAGTAAGCGGAGAATACTAATATTTTAGACTGTAAAGAGACTCATTACTAAACTTCCCCTCTTTCTTACCACTACCAAAAGACAGTTGTGGAATAGAGCCCAAAATGAACTGGGAAACTGTACAGCTGTATAGGGCTACATGTAAATTTTTTCTACAGAGAGAGAAAGAGACAGACTCATTCTGTCTTGATAGGATATGCATAAGTATTGATCAAATACCGATCAAGGTTGTGAGATAAAGAGATTTTATGAGTAGGTTTTGAACGCAGCCTAAATACTGACAGACTTATCAAATAACACAGTTTAAATTCAGGCTTCTCTCTGGGTGGTAGCAAAAAGGACATTTGCTTTGGATAAGCAAAAGTTTTCAGCCAAACAGGATGCTTTCCAAGGCATTGGATTTATTTTGTCTTCAAGAAAGCAATTTCTTAACTGCCAGTTCAACTCTGTTTAACCCAGTCATTTAAAGTGTGGTAGAAAAATACCTTAATTTACCACAGCTGACTAAGAGTACTAAAACTGGTATCATATCTCTCTACTTAGTGAAAACAGCTGTGAATTTTCTTTAACAGCAAGAGAGAAAGCAGGGAACGCTCCTTGGGAAACACCAGGGATCATCCATACGAATAGAGGCAGAGTGACTAGAGTCTGCACTTAAAACCAAACTCATCTCACTCAGATACTTTGAACAAAAGGCCATGTTCAGAGCCCTGGTGGTAGGTTTGAGGGGGCACTAGGACACAAATCTCTGATCCAACTTTGTACCACCATCTACCTTCGAAACAACTACAGCTGGTGGTGCACAAGAAGTTAGGAGGGGACACAGCTGGGACAGCTGACCCCAACTGACCCAAAGGAGTATCCTAGCCCACATGATGTCATGCTCAGCATTTAAAGCTGGGGGAAGAAGAAGGAAGAGGAGATGTTTGGAGTTATGGCATTTGTCTTCCCAAGGAACTGTTACCCATGTGTGTTCTGCTCTCTTAGAGATGGCTGAACACCTGCCTGCCAATGTGAAGCAGCAAATTAATTCCTTGTTTTGCAGCACTTGTATGGACAGTTTTTGCTTTCCCTATTAAACTGCCTTTATTTCAACCTGTGAGGTTTTCTGACTTTTACTCTTCTGATTCTCTCCCCTTTCCCACTGTGAGGGGACTGAGTGAGTGGCTTTGTGGGGCTTAGTGACTGCCTGAGGTTAAGCCACAACAGCCCTCACAGGAGGTCGCTGGCTGGTCTCTACCATGAGGCAGCCATTCAAGGGTCAGGTAAAGCAAGATCTTAGTGAATGTCCTCTGTTGGCAATGGGGGGCATTAGCAGTCAGAAAAGAAGACATTCAAAAAAAATACTGCTTTGAGAAAAACAGAGATGGCATAATTCATTTTTGCAATGAGAAAATGGATCTGTTTGTAGCCTTTACCTTGCCTTGACTTATTATAAACTTCCATGTGTATTGGTCAAAGTGCATGGAAATTGGTATAATTTTTGAATTTTTTTGATAGACTGGCATTTTCTGATGGGGAAACTCTCATTTAATTTTATCAGAAAGTGCCATCAACTCTTGTGAGAAATATTATTTTCTATGTAGTGCGGATTTTATTATGTGTTTTATTGTTATTTAGGAACAATAGCAAAACTTTAAATGTTTTCAGTTGACAGTACTGGCCTCCTCCACTTTCCTTTTAAATCCAAGATACTACAGACTGGTTCTCTGAAACATTGTGCTTGTTCTTTTTTTCCCTATTTAGGTTTAAGAGGTATTTGTTAAGCAGGCAGCTCAACTCTATCTCTTGCTGATGACAAGTATTGTCTGCAAGTTTTGCTTTCCTGCTATGCACAGCAATCGGTACTGAACTTTCACCCCAATGGCAACTTGTCTGACTGCTGTGGAAAAAAATATCTATAAAACTAAATAAAGTATTTGAAAAGAAATACATCCAAGTCTGGATACTTGAAAAGTGGAAGAAATAGCAAAACAGTCCAGATTTATAAGGGGTCATTAGGGGTTTTGTAGAGGTTTGCATGAGAAGTTATATAATTTAGTTACTCTTATATGATATTCTGCATTATATTTACAGTAGAAAGAGAGTGAACTGCACCCAACTGTATTAAATAAAAGTACTTTTTATCAAAGGTTGCTGGTGGCAATATTGCTCCAACAGCTTTTGCATGTCATCAGAACCCAGAGGTAAAAAATTATAGCACTCTTTGGATGTATTTTATTATTCCACAATAATTGGATAGCATCACATCTAATGAAAATTTACATTAGGCAGACAGCTAGTGTAAATTTAACACCTTTTCAGTATTGCCTGGCTTAGTATGCCTGTTTTGATGTTCTGGAAAGTCTGATTTTTTATGAATCCTTATGAAATTAAAACATCTATGGAGTTTGGAAATATTTTTCAGCAAGAAAATAATTAACAACACAACTGAGAATATGTTCTTTGCTTTAAAGTCAGCAGGAGCTTGTTATCATTAAAAGGTTCAGAGTAATGTTTCAGAGAAATGGTAAAAAACCTGATTTCTTAGACTGCGAGTCTACAAACAGTGGTGTACTTGCCTGAATTTATACAAGTAACTAGTCTTACTGGAAACCCTTCTAAACTTGAGCAGATCGGTAAGCATTTGCAGAAGAAGCCCTCAGTTTAGTTATGTCCGATTGATCTGAAATCGGTAAAAATAGGTTCTTAAACTTTTTCCTGAAATTTTACAAGTCCCTCTGAATATTGAATGAAATTTAAGGCCAGTTCTGATTTTAGTTGAAAATAGATTTTCCATCCTTAATAAGAAGAGTTTTTTGTTTTTAAAATAATAATTTTAATGGATAGAGTCAGGGATTTTTTATGGGATATGCTTTCTAATAAACAGCACTCACACTGATTTTATAGTGCTTTCATTGTAGGTTCCGAAAGAGCCTCATGAATCTTATATTCTCACATGTCACTAAGCAGAAGGATATTGTGTTCCTTTTGCAGGCAGGAGGCTAAAACAGGGAGACTGTATGAGCTCTGAAAATGAAAGTGTTAATGGCTATTTGCAGACTTGCTCTTACACATATATCTTCCCTCTCATACATAGCCATGTTCCTTTGCTTATACTTTTAAAATTGACGACTAATACCTGTGATGAAGATCACAATACTTTTGAATTGGCAAACTATTCCCAGTAAGAAAATGCTTGCTCATAGCCTCCTTTTCTCATGGTTTTAAACAGGACTTAACAAACGTACTCAAAGCCAACCCTATGATTCTGTGCTTTTTTTATGCAGGTCCTATTTGAATACTGCAGATGAAATCTCGTAGACAAAAGGATAAGTTTTGTTTTCTGAATGAAGACCAAAAAACCCCCATGTTCATCTAGGCATTAACGTTTGCCAGACAGATTAATGTCAGTGTGTGCAAAAAGATTATTTAAGTCAAGGGTGACAAACTCATGGCTCCCACTGTTCTCCTGCTCCTGCAGCGTCATGCATGTCACGCGCTGCACACACGACTACCACACTGGCAGGAGCATAAGAGTGAGGAGCTCGGCACTGCCATTGGGTAGAAACAAGGTACCGGGCTGACTATAACGAAGTGGAAGGCTGGATTTGGCCTGTGGGCCATGATTTTGACACTCCTGATTTAAGTATCCATTTTATGTAACTAATAAACTGAAATGTCTTATGCTAAAATTTAGGTAAATTCTGTAACTGAAATATGTTTTGTGCCTGTTTGCAAACCCTGAAACTGCTGCAAGCCAAAGACTGAACGGAGAATTCTGAATTTCTGTATTTTCCTGCTTCTCAGAAATGCTTTATAATAGTATATGAGATTTTATAAATAAAATTATCTATTTGCATACAAATTTGATTTTTATTTCTAATAGACCCTGCTACAAACTGACTAAAATATCATGTAATTACATTAAGCAATTACTTCACAGTGATACTGTTCTAAACTTGTAGTTATTCAGATGAAAAAATAAACAAAACCACATCAGATAATTTGAAAATAAATGTATTCATAGTGGGATTTTTTTCCAGTGAAGACCTCATTTAAACCAAGACGTAATAATTTTTAGTATGTTTGAGCAGTGCTAAAATTAACAGATGGTTATTGTACCAAAAGAGAGTATTTCAAGCAAATAATTCCACTTAAAATATTAGAACCCCACATTTTTCAGTTTGTATTGTTGGAGGTTATGATGGCATGTTTGATTAATGAGCTGTTTTATTGGTGATGCAAATAATATATAATGTCATAAGGCCCATGTGTTGTAGATTAGAGAGGTACTAAACTTACTTTGGCACAAAGTGAAAAATCTAAAATATCCCTCTTGTGAAATATCTCATTCTAGAGGAAAAGACATGTTGGCAGTGCTTATATTTATGCTTTTGATAAATTACTTGACATATTTACTTAGTTTTAGTATCCAATTAAAATTTGCTCTCTTTCATATTTTTCCTTCTATTAATTTGTCAGGTTCCTCTTGCAAGTTGTGTTTGCAATGATCAAGAACTGTGTGTAAAACAAGATGGTACTTTACCTGCTAGTTAAAAACAAAGATACAAAGGAAGAGGACTACATCTATGTTTTTTTATCTAGAATGGTACAGATTACAACAGAATGAGGAAGGCACGTGCATGCCAGAAGCTCTATGAGCAGGATCCTTGGTATAATGCCAAGCCATGCAACAAAAATTCACCTGCTTCCATATGGCTTGGGAAACCTGAACCACAGGTCAGGATCTATTATAAGATTCACTGAGATTCTGTGACTTTTGGGTAAAATTTAGTTGGGAAATAATGGCCTGGTTTATGAAACTAGCTAGAGACTGTAAATCAAACTCTCAACTAAACCCAGAAATGGATGAAACTCAATGATTTAGGCCGAATTTTACTTTGAGGTTTTGGATTCTGTTGGCACTGAATAGTACACTGTGAATCTGAAGGTGCACTGGAGCTTTGTGTGCACTGCAATGCAATGAAACTGCCAAGTTTAGTGTTATTCTCTTGTAGTCTATGCCTGACCTGAAGCAAAATCTGGCTCTCTGAAGTATTTGGGTATTCATTCAAAAAATGGCTTCTTCTTATGGTGATAAAATTCCAAATGAGAACTACACCTCAGAGGAACACAACTACCTCCTCTTCAGATTTCATCTTTTACTGACAATAAAGTAAGCCTGGTTTTTCCTCCTTTGTTTTTTTCCCCCAATTTTTGTTGATTTTGGTAACCCAGGAAATGTTTCCTTACTGATCTTGACCATCTCAGATGACCATCTTCTGCCACAGCGCTGGGACCTTCAGCTACCAAGGTAAAATATACCAGCACAAGGGACTAGGCAGTCCATTTCTAGAATTTTGGCTCAGATGCAAGTGAAAACAGTCAGCCGTGTCCCCTTATTTACAGCAAAGTATGAACAGACATGATTTCCTACAGAAAAAGTCACTTCTGAATAAAGAGGAAACAAACTTAAAATCTTTAATGTACCTCATCAACATTTTTTTCTCTTAGCTTATTCTCCAGTTCTGTGATCATGAAAAAAGAGCACTAGAAAAGCTGAGTTTTAGTCCAATAACTACAGTGGTCTTTCTTTGAATACTGTAGCAAAATTAAACCACATGGTTTCAGCTAAAAATGAACCCGCCTTTTGATAAGGACTGCAGTCATAACTCATGCCACAATGACCTAAATCTCTGCTTTTCCATCTTAGTCAGCAACATCCCAAAGAGGAAATCTCTTTAGGGTCTACACTGCTTTTGTTTCTCTCAAGTTCCCTCTGAGATTGTGCAGCACTAGCTTCTCCTGACATCCACTGGCAAAAATTGTCCTGTACTTCAGCTCTTTCAGACAAAGAAACTGTTGGGCAGTATAACCTTGAGCTGACTTCAGTTCTTTGAAATTTCCTTCTTCCAGGAGCACTAGTTTTACCACTCTCTAAAGCACACACTCTTCTGGAAATGTTTGTCTCGGCCCCGCGCTGTATTGTAGTAGATTGCTTCAAGGAAATCTGTGATTCTGAAAGATTAGGACTGTATGTAAGTGTTGACAGGATTTGGACTCTGGTGACCACAAGAGGATGTTAAAATACCAAGGTGGTGGTGAGGAATGCATAGAGAAAGAGCTTTTTAGCTGGAGATCCTGTTTTCATGCAAATGTTGTTAAAAAAATTGAATAAAAAAAGAGAGAAGAAATAGACTGAAAATGCATTTTATGGTAAGTAGACCTTTTTTCCTAGGATGTCTCTCATCATTTTCCAGAAGGATCCAGCCATGCATTAAGCACAGGATTATTTTTCTCATCTTGGTAGCATTGTGATAGTTTAAAAAAACCTCTCATAACTAATGCAGGCTCCATACCTTACAGAATGATCATGCCCAAAGAATAGACATTGACAGATTTGAAATAATTATGTAAATTTACCTAGGGCTCTATTTAAATGCACATTTTTCAGACTTACAATCAAAAGAAAGAAAACGCCCTCAACCAACCCGTAGTGATTGCTGAGGAAGCTTAACCTACATACCTACATTAAACCTAGCACAATATGCTATAAAAACCTCATTACACATCCAAGCTGTCTTTGTATCAGCATTAAATGCGCTTCCATAAACATTCTGTAAATTACACACTTGTAAATTACTCATTTATAATAGCTGCAGGCTGACAGCTACAGTGAAAATTGTACATTTTTTTTTTAAACTTTTTTTTGATGTGGTTTTTTTGCTTATGTGAGCACCTGATGATCCCGAATTGCTTGTTAATGGAAAGTAAAAAATAGATATAAGGAAATACTCCTGATACACTCTCTTTTTCATGATTAACTCTACAGTAATCCATTATGCCTCAAACTGGAAATTTGTAGTGGCAGATGTGATCAACATTCGCCAGCGTATTTCTGCTGGAGTTAGGGTTGAATAGTTATTGATAGGTTGATAATGTAACACTCAGAAAACCTGTTATAATAGCTCAGAAGGGCAAAAGACATTATAGTACGTGCTTTATCTTCGTGGGGAATCATAACATGTATCTAGCTCTTCGGGACTGTTAGCATCAGGGTTTCCTGACAACAAACCAGGTAGGTTAATAGGCATATTAATCTTATGCTTATCTAGAAGATATCTTCCTGTATGCTTTAGCATCCTTCAGTGAGATCTTCTGGTCCACCTGTAGAAGAATCCAGCCTTCAAGGAGACCCTTCTCTGCAGCAACTCTTAGCTAGTCTGCCAAATCTACATTAGAGGTGCCATGATACATTCCCAGTGTGGGAGCCCACTCTGGTATACGCTGTTGCCATCTTTCCATCTCTCTTAATTATTTTGTTTTGTATGACATACTGGCTTTGTTAAGGAAGCTGGTGGGAACACCTTTCACTAGGTCATGAATACATACATTTGCATTCACATGTATGCACACACTATATAGTATTCAGAGGACTTTTTTAAAGACGGTACATAAAGCCTATGTTCTGCTGCCACAGCTGTAGTAAGGCTGTAGTCACATTCTGTCTCAGTTAACGATTGAGTGCTTTTCACTTCATTGGGACCTAGATCAGAATCATGATATCATGTAGCACGTGCTGTTCAGCTGCAATTCAAAAGACTCTGAAGTTGTAAGATTCTAAAGGCAGAAGATATTGTAACAAAGAACAAAACAAGTTATTATTTCACATCATACCCATGTGCAGTAGCCTATTGGTGTACTATAATAGGAAGCTTGATTAAAATGAAAACTTTCACATTTTACATCCATAAGAACCTATTATGTCCAGCTAACCTTACTTCTCGGATAATGTGGGCAGCAGAATGCCACCCATTAACTCTCACATTGGGATCACAATTGGTGGCTCAGATATTTTGCATCTTAATTTAAATATTTAGGTCACAGAGAATGTATCACCTCCCTCAGTCTTATTCCAGTGTTTGATTACTTTTGTTGCATGTGCATTTTGTAGCAGGAATTCTTCAGCTTGGTTATGCTTCCAGTCAGAGACTCAAATGATAGCAAAGTGCTTATAAACAATAATGAAGTCTTCTGTAATGAAGTTTTGATTTTGATTTTGGTTTGAGCTCCTTAGGCCTTTCATTGTGAAGGATAATCCATTTGAAATATTCACAGAAGTTTCCTAATTGGAAAGAGATGCAGGAGAAGGAGAAAGGGAAGTCTTTCTGTTATCATGTGCTTAAGGAATAAAAATGTAGTGAGAAAATGCTCAAAGAGACAACCAGTCACAGAGAAGGTGAAAGAAAATGGAATACATGGTGGAAGTTTGAGGAGCTTAGATGTGAGGTACAACTCTTCATTTTTTTAACGACCAGATCCACTTGCATGGACATCTAAAGGATGAAAACAAATTATTCCGCTTATTTTCTCTGGGACTTTTAACTGTTTTGATTTTATTAAATAAGCTGCAAGTCCATTCATACCACTTGGGAATCTGTAATCCATAAATATGCTAATTTTAGTGGCAGGTATTTTTAAATGACCTTTCTTTCTTACAAATACTTTGAGAAAGGAAAATTCAAATTCACGTTTGAACCTTTTGACTTGGTAAATAGCTTTAAAATGTTTTGTGTATTCACTAGAAACATATAAATACACTTAACATCTCTCATCAGAAGTCTTTCACTGCCTTTTAAATAAGTAAATGATCACGCAAAGTGTTGAGAAGTCAGAGATACTCCAAACCAACTGAAGCTCCAAATTCTCAAGATCATTTCAAACAGATCAAAAACTAACCTGCAGTTACAGTTAGAAATTGCTGGAAGTAGCCAGTTGTTCATTTGACCCTAGTGTGTACCAATAATGAACTCTGACTTTTGGAAACATTCACTGGGTTATTTGCTTAAAAATTATCTAGAACTATATTTATCAGAGTTATTCCCCGCTTGTGATCATGTATCTTTAAGGAATGTTTTCTGGACTTAATAATTATCATATAGACCGATGGTTCTTGAAAGAGCAGGCTGGTGTTCAGATACAGGACTACCCTAGTCAGACTTTTACAGCTTGATATTTATACTGTAAAATCCAGGTGCTTTGTTTTTACTATACAATTTATATTGGACATTTGCTGTAATGGACTTTCACACTCTCCACTCCCACTTTTATGTCCATATTGAGAATGACTCTATTTGTGCTTTAAATCTGCCCAGCTACACAGCCTCTAGTTATTGTCTCAGTTCTCTCTTTATTGCTGCATTCAATAATTTTTTTCTAGGAAACATTCTCTCTTTTGCAATCTAACTTTGAATTACATCTCTCTCCCCTAGTTGTTCGCACTTGTTTTCTACCACAATTTAGTTAATTCTTACTTAGTAAATAACAGCAACTTAAGTTTTAATATATGTTTTTCACTCTGTCTGTGTGCATGCTGTGGTGGATGGGGGGGGGGGGCGGTAATTTGTTATTTTTTTGTCTTTTGTAAAAGGAATGGATTTTTGCAGGTTCTTCAGGGTTCTTTGTATTTCCCAGGTCACCAATTAAGAGACTGGAGAAAACTGGCTGAAAAATAAATTCAGAAGCTATCCTCTCTATATAAGAACTGCAGCAGCATTGCAGAAACAGGAACTGATTGATACACTCCGAGGGTCAGTTTGATCAGACAGTAACAATATTTCCACCTTGACTCCTGTTCTATAATTTTATCACATGGGAACATAAGAAAAGAGTATTTTTTATAAGTAAATCAAGAGAATTAAGAATATGCATGTTTTGTTCCTTGTTGCATATTATACTAAAAACCAAATCATATTTTCTTGTGTTTTCTCCAAGAATCACAGTGTAACCCAGCGATTTTATCCTCTGAGTGAGGAAATACCTTTGTGACACCCCACTCCACCACACCCTCTGGTTCATATTAGCTCTATTTGCTACAGTCTATGATTAATGAAGCCTTATGAAACCCTGTAAAGTACTCATTTGAAGTAATGAAACAGAGGCCTGAATAGGTTGTGTGGCTCTATTTCACTACTGCAGTGAAGGTGAAAACTGAGGAATCCTGGTTCATTGCTTCCTCTAAAAATTGACAATATTCTTCCTAATACCTAAGTAGAACTTGATTTAGAGGACATTTCTTCCCAAAGATAGCTTGAATAATTAGTGTGCAACACAAGTGGATTACTGAACCCTTATAGGAATAAATTTAAGATTTTGATTTTTCTTGTCTTCTTCCCTGGGTTAGTATGTTCCTCCTTATTGAAAGAATGGTTCATTTCAAGGCGGATACGGTGAGTGCGTTTCAAAGGATAATGATACAATGAAACGCGTTCTGAAATTTTAGAAGTTGGAAGCGATCTGTTGATGCTTGTTTGATGATCCTGATGTAGTGAGGTGGGAGATCATAGGTCAGTTCTGAAGGAGCATGTACTCCAGAACATGGGAGGAACACTACAGTGGTATGTAATCTCCATACTGAACATGTGATTTTGTTAAAAAAGAGGCTAAATTTAAACTGTCTACAAGCTCCCCTCATCTGACTATCATCAAATTAAAAAGCTACTAAAACAATTAAGACTTAATAGTGTTGTGCCTAAAAGTCCCTTTGTTGAGCAATGAGCTATACTCACCTTTACAGCACTTCACAAGATAAAATGAGTCTGATAAAATGAGTCAAGGAAGGGAATGCTGCTGCTGAAAGGAATTAATTTGTTCTGTAGAAACATGACAATATAATGCACTGTGGACCTGGGGACATATATGGAACATGGGGTGATTATCACTATCTGCTCACCATCTTCTAATGCACTAGACACTCCCTGGGAGTTTGTTACCACTCTCTGATTGTGATGACATACAGAGTAAAATGAAGTTTTGAACTGGCTGAGTACAGTCACAGTTATGTTCCAAGAATAAACTTGTCTGAATTATGTTCGCTGTGTTAAAGCAAAATATTTGATTAGATTTGCCTTCTAATTCATATTCCTCACTGCATTGTGCATGCAAAGTGCTTGCATTGAAAAGCCTGTCAGTAGTGGTTACTCACAGGTGGATTATACATTTAAAGGAGGTGCCCAAATTAGGCATTTGAGCTGTCTACGTTATGAGCGGAATGTTAGATGAATATCCTTCTGAAGCATCCCTGATTATCCTATGTGCTGTATGTATCAAAGCTAGAGTGCCAGTTCAGATGTCTAAATCAGATACCAAAAATATGGAATTTGACTGTCCCTCTACTAAAAGTGCTGATGATATCATTTTAACTGTATTGACAGTATTTGAGGCACTACCTTACATCCTTGGAGTACTCCAGGCACACAATGAAGTTAAAGCAGGGAAACTAACTCATGATAGTCATACATTTAGCAGCATAAAATAGGCTGGGGAGAAGATGAGTGTTCCACCACAGCCTGTGGCTTTAGTGCCTGACTTAGACTTGACGGTGTCATGTCCCTGCACCAACAGCTGATCCACATGCAGTAATTCAGAGTTCTCCAAACAGGGCACAGCCCATTCTGAATTCTGGAGTCTTTAATCCATTGTTAAGCAGTAAGTAGCAGTTGTTAGACTTCTAATTATTTTGAAACGTAACATACTTCGCTCGTGCCTCCCTTAAGTAGAGACTGTTTTCTTAAAGGGATCTAGGATTGGTTTACACCTTTGACTTGCTTAATCTAATTGCCTGGTAGTAGTTGTCTGACTGTGTTAACATTCCAGCTTGTGTTAGAAAATATTTTTTTTGTCTGGCCTTTATATTTCATGCTTATTAGCAATTCATAAATATGTTAGGAAATTCTCTGGACTATTCCTTTCCCTGAACAGAGAGTCATGAAAACTGGTTTCCTGAATTAAATCTTAGTGGCAAAGTAGTTAAAAATGCACTCTCTTGCATTCCATATTTCTTAGAAATAAATAATTTCTTTTTTTCCTTCTTCTCTCTTCTTTTTCTCACTACCCTCCTACTCCATTTAAAGGCAATGTAACATCACCACAAAGGAAACTTTCTCTTTTCTGCACAATAAATCATTCCTTTCCTTCCTATAACACTAAGCCACTCCCATTTGGGAGGCCTTCCACATTTACCATTTGTGTTATAATCTCCACTGTATTTATGCCCGCCACCTTGATTTATCCTTTGCTAACAAATCAATTTGTATGGAAAAGCTGCTGCTTTCCCATTCAGAATTGATGAAATGTTTGGGTGCTCTATAAATCATATCTAGGATACGAGCAGAGGAAGATGAAGTTAAGAGGAAAGGACTTTTTTAATAAAAATTTACATGCAGATGATTTAAAATATCTAGTCTCTCTCCTACTTACCAGTGCTGATGAAATGTTGCTGCTGCTTTTGAGGCTATAAGTAGGAGAGGCTGGTAGAGAATCTTTTCTTTAAGATCCCCCCTCCTCATATAAGATGTCAACAGTTGGCTTGGTGGTGAAAAAATACATACAAAATTTCATGTGCCCAAGAGTGTCCCCTACCTTTTCTCCCTATTGTATCAGTAAGGATCAATGTTTTAAAGCAGAAGACAGGAAGTATGAAGAGCAGACATTAATTCCAAATTTTCCCAACCACTCGGTGTGACCAGGTGCAAAGCATTACGCCTCTTTGCACTTGAGATAGTGTAAGACAGAAATGACAACGCTACCCAGCAGAAGTGGTGTGCGGCTTCAGAAGTAAAGCAGTCTGAACACCTTCTAGAACTTCATTAATGCATTTAAAGCATAGCGGTGGCTGTAACATCCCCTGTTGTTTGCTGTTTAGTTCCCCAAATACAAAACAGAACTTCCACTCTGAAACAATTTAAGCCTGCAAATAATTAGAACCATTATACCCCCGAGGGTAAGGGAGTACAGACACTAAGGTCATGAACCTCACTAGTCATAAGTCTCAGTTCTGGGTGACCCTCTTTAATCCTGCCACACAGGACAAAGTGTTTGTGGATCATGGGAAGAAGCCAGGTTCTATTCCTGTCTCTATAAGAGGATTTTTGATTCTCCATTTTACAGCAGTGAAATGCATCTAGTCCTAGGTCTAGATAGCTTTAGTATGCAAGCCTCCGATGCCAACATTTGACAAACTATTCATCCTTGAATCAGATGTCTAGCGTTCCAATTCATTGTGTAGGACAAACAAAGTGCCTATGCTTAGGACTGACAAATCACATAGCAGGTGCTGTTTGAAAAGCCTTAGGAGAGAATCTTTGCCTTGTAAAGAAAAGTCACTGGATGCTGGAAAATATCTATTAAAATCTAGGCTAGCTCAATTTTTTCCCCAAAAGAGATAAAATGAGATAATTTCTTTCAATTAGTCACCTTAATCTTTGAATTCCAGAACTTTTATTTCTCCTTCCTCTATTCCAATTAATGATTAAGTACCTAGTGGGATAGGAAAGAGGGAGGCTGACCTGGAACACAAGCTATGAGTCAATGGAACCTTATTTCCTAAGGAATGTAGAAGCAATTTTTTTCTGATCTTCCCCATTAACATCTTAATTTCCCAATACAGTTATAAAAGAATTAGATTAATCACTCTCACTACTCTGCCAATTTTAATTGGAAACAATGACTGCCTGTGAATAATAATTTTTTTCTTGTTGGCAGCTCTGGATGTTTCTAGAATAAACCATTGCTTCCTTTACATACATTTAAAGTCTACAAGAGTTTAGTTTCAACTCCTTGACTCAAATAAGGCAGAACTAGGTATCTGGAAAACAAGTCTTTGTCTTCCCTAGGTTGTGGATCTTTACAATCACATATGCTGAAACCATTTATCAAATAATTTAGTCTGTGTCTGTTCTGGAAAGGATGAAACAGGCAGGCAACGTTTGGGTTGGGAACCCCAGTGGAATTTAGGATTTTAGACATGGGGAAAACACTCAGGAAGGATGGATTTCGAGGAGATATGAGGAGATTCTGGGAATAGCTACAGTAGCCAGTTCAGATTTACAAACTTTCTCACAAAGGCATTTCTCACAAAGAGTAACAAGCATGCTCTTGTGCCTTCCAGATCTTTTGGCACATGTTTCTTGGTATGATTATAAAACTGGCCTTCTTAACTGGCTGCTGCAGGTTCCTTCCACCAATCACACATTTTCCCTAACAACCCACCTGCTTTTGCTTTTTTCTCCATGTAGCTTATGCCTGTTCTCTGCTGTGCTCCACCTCCATTTGCCAGAAGGATAAAAAACAACTTGAGGACAAACTTGTTGGTTGCCAGACTCCTATACCTTTCTCTTATCTTTGACTTATTTGCTTTAAAAGGCTGCTTTTAAAGCAAAGGATATCTATTATTTAGTACTTGCAAAGTATTTAGCACAAGGGAAGATTCATTGATGGTTAGTTTTTTGTAAAGAAAGTAATTTCATAATTTTGACATCCTTCAGCGCATCTACCAAAATATGCATGGCGAAGCACATCCATCTATCTTCTCCTTTGGAAATAAACTCTCGTTTGATGTCCCAGACTCTTCTGGAACAATAGTAGTCCTAGTCCTTAGGTATCACGAAATCAAGTATGAGGTCTGGCACAAAAACCCGATACTATCCCTATAGCTTGGGAACAAAAAGTAGGAGGAGAAAGACAAAGAGATGATTATAGAACATGTTCTAACCTGTGACAGTGAGACAAGGGTCAACTCGATTGCTTCACTCAGTATGAGTGGACACGTGTTCAAATATAGATGTTTTCTTACCCTTGCTTGGAAAATGTTGATGTGTAAGAGTGAAGAGTGAGTTAACACTAAGACAATGCACCTGCCCACAATGCTTTGTCTGTGAAGCACTTTTTAGCTAATAATGACCTCTTCCCAGAGATCAAGTGGGTGCACAAGGAAACTCTTTTTTAATTAGTAGAAGATACGAAAACAAAAATGATGGATATCCTCAACAGCCTTTCAGAAAATGATCTGTGGAATTACTTTGAACATGGGCAGCATTGTGTGCAGCTGTATGTCAACTCTGAAGGGAATTATTTTGAAGATGATCAGAGTTGATTTTCTTAATTTGTTAAATAAAAACTTCAAGGCAGCGTCTCATCTTTTTTTTGTGTCAGACCTCATACACTTAATATTTATCAGCATATATTTCCAATTCATCCATTCTTGAGCAGCATATGTACTAGAATATGACCTTTAACATTTCCTTTTAGACATTTTGATATCTATGGATGTGAAAAGGCAGTTACAAGCTAAGAGTTTCTATTGCCAAGTAACTAAATGTATTATACTCTGCTTTGAAATTCTTCCTTTACTTTTCTATTTGAAAACTCTCTACACTAATACTAAAGTAATACACCAGATCTTGCAGCAAGGAGGTACAAATTTTCCAGACAATATTACATCATTGTTTCTACCTATTGTTGGTAAAGTCCCAGAATGCTATTTTGCACTGACAGACAGAGAAATGCACTGCATGTTTTATGAACTATGTATGCAGCTGCCTCTGATTGCTATAGAGGCACAAATTCATACAATTTTTCTATTAAGAACCTGCTTCTTAATCATAAGCTAACATCCATCAAATTAAAGAAGTATAACTCTTCTCACAATGAGAATGAAATAGTCTTATAGTTTCTAAGTTTGATTTATTGTAACATGACAATATTGGGAACATTAAATTTTAGTATCAGTGCTGTCATTTTAATCATAAATTGAGTATGATTCATACACTGAAGAGCTCAGAAATTACTTCATTTTTAAAAGAAAACATATTGCACTGAATAGGCAGGTGTGTAATTCCTTCTTTCAAAGAACCTGTGGATTATCTGTGGATTATCTGCTTCATAAGAGGCTGGACTTGTGATTCGTATTTACTGTTAAATTTTTTTTTCATAACTAATCTACTATTTATTTCTCCTTTCACTTTTTAGAAGTAGAGAACTGAATATATCTTTACTATCTTGGTAATAATAATTAGAAGTAGAAAATTAATTAATGCAATAAAATAAGAAAGCCCATTAGAAATTTAACCTAGATCTTCATGAACGAAAAATGTATATTCTCATTAAAACAATCAAAATCTGTTAATTTCCATATATTCTACCCATGGTATTTATCCATTATCAACAATTTTATTTGTAGACAATAGCAATTTCTAGGTTTCAAAAGAATACCTGTTTTTTCATGTAAAAATGAACAAATCTCATCCACAAAGATGAACATATCTCGTTAGACAAGAACATCAAAGGATCATAGGGAGCAATAATATTATTATTATCTTTCAACAGAAGGGGAACAGATCTATTATTTGAGTAAATTATTCATGCAGACTCTTTTGTCCACAATGCAAGAGGCATTATATTGGAGAAGTAGCTAGAAGTCCAAGAAACTACTTAAATTCCCCCTGTAGAGGCTATTTACGTATGAGTTCTGATGATCTAATTAGGATCTACCATTTTCTTTCAGACAGATCAAGCTTCCATTGGGAATCAGACAAACCATTTAGAGGTATTAAGCACCTCTTGCTTTACCTACCACTTCTGGAGACTATGTTACAGTACAGTCCAGGAAAGGTGAAAGCTCACTTCACCTTTGTAATCAGGTTCATACGATATCAGGCTTTTAGGTTTGCAGCAGTGTTCCAATTCTCTGCATTTCTTCAGAAAAATCATAGCCTTATACGCATTGCTTTTATAAGGACATTCTAGGTGTTTTCATATGAAGTAACGAAAGCAAAGTCAGAAGAGAAATTAATCCTGTTTACCAGATGAGAAAGACTGAGGGCGATTTTATAGCTGGCAGATAGAGAGCAGGCATTTTGTAGGTGCAAAAAATTGGAAACTAATTTCCTATTTTTCCAAATTTAAAGGGTCAAATGCCAGAAATTTATGAGAGAACCAGTATCTGTTTTGTACATATCACTATTGCTGCTGAACAGAGAAATGATGTCTGTTTCTACATGCATATTGTTCAAAACTCACTGCAGTTAACTTTAGAGATCTCTTAAAAGGGACTTTCTTCCAGAGGAAAATTAAGAACTTTTTTTTCCTGTCCTCCACAATTCTCTTTAACTGCAGAATGATGTAGGATGAAAGCAGCAAATTTCTTTGGAAACATCTGAGCTGAGGTTTTTATGTAATACAAAACAAAGATGTTAAATATAAGGAATTTCTAGAGCAGATCAACTTTTCATTTATATAGCAAAAATTATATAATAAAGCAGTTACAATTTTTCAGTCATAAAGACTGCAATGCACATTATTTAACAATTTTTCTTTTCCAAATGCCTCCTAAGGAAATGGGGTCACCTACTTGCCTTGACAAACCCGTAAATTCAATACGAGTTTTTATTTGTAAACATGTCAGGATTGTGATTAAAAACTGATACTTAGTGTTTGTCTCTTTTCTTTCACAATGATGTATTGAATAAACAATACGAAAATACATATTTACATCTATGTAAATAGAAATAAAGATAACAATATCTGAATTACATCTAGCCACAATATTAGTAAACCACTATGTGCCTTACAGTTCAGATATTCTCCAGAAGTACACAGGACCTGGGTAAAAATCTTTACAGCATTTCAGATTTCCATATATTGATGAAAACTGTGTCACTTCCATGACATTTCCCATAAAAGGATCTTGTTTACAGATGCTTATATGCAGTTCACTGGTTAGGTTGCTGTTCTTGCCTAAGGCATCCTTTCTCCCTCCTTTCCTTCAAATTTTATTGCTACTCAGAACTAGTGAAAGGAAAGTATAGTTTTGCTTTCGCTAAAAGTTATTATTATCGTTAAGCTGAGAAACTGACAATTTCATGCTTTGGAACATGCATAGCTGCAATTGAAGTTGGTTCAAGGTGTGCTGTGACTTAAAACTTTGAACTATACTGCAATTTACAGTACAAAATGAAATAAGGTGAAGCTGTTTCAGCATCAAAATTTCAGATGATCAATTCTGAAAATATTGTCTGTCATCATTTTCCAATTCTTTTTCTGGCAAGAGTGTTGTTTGTGCATTATTTCTGTTTCAGCGGCACTGCAGGTTCTGAATAATGGACTTTCAGAGAAGACTCACTGCATGAGAACGCAATTTACTGCACAGTAGCCTCCACCCTCATGCTATTTGCACATATATGTATCTTACTTTATGCTTTCCAAGAGCTGACATTGTTCATGCTTCTCATCTCTAGGATCCCGGAAAATATTTGAGAGGGGTAGAAATTTCAAGAGATTACTTTAACTTTGCAAACTACTACTTCACTTTCGCTTTCACAGACCTACAGAGCTAAGATTGCTTGGGTTGTACCAAATGCTGAGAAATGTTTTATTTTGATTTAAAGCAAGATATATAAATATGCAAACGCCCTGCACCAGGAGGAGCAGTATGGGCTGTGTGACCCTGTTGTATAGCATGAGAGTCTGGATGTGCTGCTCAGTGCTAGAAATTTCTCTTTCCCAAGATAATTCTGTATAGAAGTAACATATATTGAAGATAAGCCTCAACATTTTCGCCGAACCTTGAGAAGTGCTAGAATGTATTTTGTGTCTACACAGACAAAGAAGATTTCTTCCACAGACCAAAGACCACATTCTGTGCATCTAAATGTACTGATACAAAAACTTGTCCAGCCAGAGGCGTGACACTTCAGAGGAAAAAAAACCGCAAAAGAACACATGGGGAAGGAAGAATAACCAAGGTACAAGGAGTCATGGCTGACTCATTTCTTAAAGTTTGTTAAAGATTCACCTTAAATAACTTCATGATTCAAATATGTCTTTATACCAATAAACAAATCAAACCAAAACAGTTTCATTAAAATACTTAGAGGAATGTGGTAGGGGTTGGTAAGAAGCTAATATGAGGTCTCTTATGATGCACTTGCTCTGTTTGTGGCTTTTAATTTTGGACATCTAAAAGAATGCCTTAGAAGTACTGAGGAAGAGATATTGGATTTTCCAAGAATACCTTGTGTCTCTGTGTGCCTTCACAGAAAGGGAAAGGCAATGTAGTGTAAAAGTCCACTAAAACCCCAAAGTAGGATGCAGTAGCTGTGTGCAAAAATTATGTCTGAATTTGTGTGGGAAGGTTTCATTGTGGACAGTAAATCTAAGAGATTACACCCAGCCATCATCTGAGGGCTGAAGCAGTGAGAGAATGGAGGTGAGTATAGAAATTCACAAAAAATTGAGTTAGAGGCAGTCCTATGGACTTAGACTGATGTAGGTGAGTGCTATTCTAACCTTATCTACTTTGCCAGTGTTCATCAAGATAACATTTGGTACATCACAGAGTGGTTTATTAACCTAAACCATCAAACATGTTGGTATTTATGAACTACGGAAGACTTAAATTTTGCAGAATTTAGACTCCTTGAATGATGAATCTAGTAAAAGCAAAATGAAACATACCCCTATTCTAAGAAACCATAGATGTTTATGTTTCTCCTGGAAGAATTTATTTTGTATCCAAAGTCCTGCTGTGCAGGATCACGGGTACCTCTGTGGTAGATGAGCTGAAAACCTATGTACTTGTCTTCCATTTAAAGCTGATTTAGATTCACAGGTCCCTGAAAATCCCAACTGGATAGGCGTGTTTGGTCTACACTTAATGCACCCTGGAAATACTGTGCTTCTTACAAAATGAAACAGTGAAATAAATTTAAAGCTTGTCTGTGGAAGGAAACACTGATGTTCTAAGTGCCTTATGATTAGAAAACATATGCAGAAAGTCCAGCTCTCACCTCAGCTTCAGGGAATCTGAACCTCCTCTTCTACTTTACTAGAGGATGCTTTGATCATTAATCTGCTGCCGAGGAGCAGAATCTGGGTGATACACATTGATTCCCTTTTTCTTTTCTCAGTTTCCTTTGCATGTCTGTATTAAAGGCCAAACAGACACACAGATAAATAGGCAGATACAAGGAAAGCAGAAACGGAAATAGTAATCTCCAGTGTGACAGTAAATAAGGTGTGCAAAAACAAGAAGCTGTGACAGGTTAATAGTGATATCTGTGTAAACTTGATCATCAGCGGCTGGGTTAGTTCACCTCCTTGTGTCCTAAGAAGGTAAATTGTCTTTATTTTGAAAGATATTCAAGAACTATTAATACCCACTTACCAAGACTTCCGTACTCACTCTGTAGTTTATTGCTTGTGTAATGTTTTCTGCTAAGTCATTGAAAGATGAGATTCTGGCATATGCTTCAGTGAAGAGTTAAATGGAGAACAGAAGGAGAAAGGAGAGTTTCATAATATGGACTATAGACTTTCCACACACCATTACACTACATGCCAAGCTCAGGACACATGGGATATATCTCTGCTATGAGAAGCAGACCCAAGAGGTCCTTTTACGCCTTTGCTCACTGTAGAGCAAAGGTATGCTACGCTATTCTAACCAAAGTATTTAGACTAACCCAAACCTTTGTGTATCTTTAAAGTTAAAAGTTATGCCTAGCTAGAAAGAAGGACATCTATCAAGCTGCTCACACCTTCTGTATCAGAGTGCCCATAAAACCTCTGAGGCCATTAGTATGTGTCTCTGGACATCAGTAATAATCTTTAACTTCTATTGCAATGAATACAAAACAAGGGCAGAAATCTTCACTGGTGAAGTGCCTAAACCCTGACAACTTTACAAGGAGCTGAGCTTGTTTTGCTGTTCTGACAAGGTTTTCCTCCAGGATGGACTGATGAGGAAGCCACATTAAATGATAACTTTTCCTTTCCACTTCCGTGTGTTTCCTCTGGCAATCTGAGAGCACTGGACCATCCTTCTGTCAACTTGCCATCTTGCAGGTAATCTGGAAGTCAGATCTGGGCCCTCTGCCAAAGCTGGGCCCTTGGCTCTACTCTACCTCATTTTTCAATAAAACTTGTTTCACAAAGTAAACTCAGTGTGTAGAATAATTTTTGTCTGAAATTTAGACTCCAATTTTACTTCCCTAGGTGTGAAGAAAGTTTAATGAGTCAGAAAAGAGCTGAGCTACCTTCCCATGTATAGAAAGTTACTGCAAAGGCAGGTCAGAAATCCTTTTGTTCTTTTTCACACACACATAGTAAATTAGTTTCCAAAACTAATGGGACAATTTTGCAATGGTTGACACATTTCTCATATCTCATGAACTAGAAGTCAGCCAGCTGACTTCTGAAGCTTTCAAAACCATCCATCTATCACGCTGAGTATTGATCTTTGTGCATTTTAGTGAGGTTTCCAGCATGGAAATATAGCATAAAACATTATTTCAATTATTTGCTGTGAGCTACACCAAACTTTTGGTTTGTTGTTAAATTTCAAGGGTTGATATATTGGTAATTTAATTAAGATGAATTACTAAGCATTTCCCTTTCCATTTTGTTCCAGTTTTACCAGTGTTTGAGGACAAAAAACAGAGTAAACACTAATATGGTGTACTTCTCAGTTCTTATACAGGCTGCAAATACAGAGCAATATTATCTTCATTGCATTTCTCTACAAAGGAATAGAAACTAAATGTTCTACTATGTCTCTCGTAAGTCTCATGTTTTTTTGCTGTCAGCTGAAGACCTATCTTTATATATTACACATTTGCACTGACTCTCGCTATCAACTGTCCTATGACCTTGAAGTTCTGAGTTGCTGTTGTAGTATTGGTAGAAATTATTGAGACTTCAGTGATGACATACAATTTTTTGCAGCACTGCCTGTAGATATTAAAGTTTTCAAGAGGATCTGGATGGAAACTAGAACTAAGCCAGAGGAAGCACAAGTAATAACTGCCTCCTTCTGGTCATTCATTCTTGCCCTTGGAATGACTCACTGGGTGGGTTTGGCAGAAGTGGTTGAGTTAGTTAGCTGCTACATGGTGGGCTGAATTGGGGAAAGAGGAAGGCGGCAGAGGGCCAAAAAGCAATGACTGAGAAGCTGATGGTTTCATTTATCCAGGGTTGTTCAAAAAGTTTCACTGTTGAAGTCTTAGCCACAGCCTCAGAGTTCAAATATCTAGCAGATCAGTTTTCAGGATTTCATTCAAGATACTATCAGATACATCTGAGTCAGAGTCTGGAAACAGACCCTGTCTGGTTTCAGTTTGACTTGGCTGTAACTAAAACCACAAGAGCTGGTTCCTAAGACCAAAGAATTGGAAACGAATCAGACTGAGGCTCAAGTGCTGACTTATCTTAAATTGATGTTATATTTAGTAGGGACTTAGCTTTTGTGTTGGATTTTACATGTACCCCACTGCCTATAGGGTTTTACAAAAGGTAGAGTTAAAACAGAAAATGTTCTCCTGCTACTTACAGGATGTAAATACCATTTCAAAACCACATCAGTTGCACTTGCAATGCTGGTGGAAAAGCCAGTTTGTGCTGTAGCATCCAAAAGGTAGTTTACTGCCAGTCTGTATGAACTTGGCTATTTACTTAGAAGTATGTAATTCAAACTATTCATTTGATAAATACCACAGATTTCCATTGAATAATGGTGAGTTGATGAGCTGGATTTGCTTAGACATTATAATTAATTGTTCCAAAAATGCCTGAACAAAGCAGTATAATCAAATAATCAATTATCCATTGGCTTTTAATTGATATAGTTAAATCTATTTTTTGTTGTCAGACTTTCTGATATTTAGGATCCCATTTTAATGGTAAGAAAATTATATCTGTGTTTATAGAGATATGGATACTCTAAAAAAGGAAAAGAAATCATGACTGGTTCAAATAAATGTTGTAGACTGGTAGATATAATGAAAATACTCCATTTACTCTACTATTAAAAGTTAATGATGTGTGTGTATAATAACTTAAAATCTAATGTCTTCAAGTGCTAGCTATGGGTTTTGCAGAACAGCTGGATGCAACATGCATGCTAATTCAGGGAACAGCTGGATTTTCCTCTGCCGTTGTGAGTAGGTGGGATTTAAAGGGAAGAGTACTACTTCGTGCCAAAAAAAATTTCCAAGCTATTGTGTTCTCTTTGGGATATTTTGACTGAATTAAGAGGTTTCACCTAGTTCAGCAAGTGCAATGCAATGGATATCAAAAGGTCCTGGTCACCACAGTTTACTGTACCTGATATGAGATTTACTCATTTGTTAAGTTTGCAAGTGAAAATTCCTTAAGTACTATAAGGATTGTTTGAGCTTTTTGAAGTTATATTAGATATTGCAACACAATATGAAGATATCCAAGCATTAGGGTGTCCTCACATACTACATTATGTATTTTTATAATGCCCCAAATAGTATGTTCTTTTTAAAGGAAAATCTGCTGTATGGCAAAGAGAAATATGTTATTCATAATGATTACAAGTGTCTGGAGGAAAAGATCCTGCACTTTTAAATTCTTCCAGTCTCTACCATCCTTCCTACAGGACTTTACTGTCTTTATTCTTGCCAGATTGATTTATCCCCAGAGCAAATATAAGCTTATTATTCTAATTTTTACGGTTTGAGTTTCTGTCATTGTTTGGGCTGAAATCTTTACCATCTCTTCTTTCTTCTGTTTACTCAGTGTGAATATCTGGTACATGCAGCAGTTCAGTTTAGACTTATCAGACACATGGTCCCACAGTAACAGTAGGAAATATCTTCACTTTTAATAATATTATGAGTACAGAAGTCTACTTACGGAAGCTGTGTCTGCATATTTGTGGAGTTTGTCTAGTGTTATCTGTCCTCTGCTAATTATATTTTAGCTGACGAAAGCATGGAGTGAGAAGGAGGGACGACATTTTTGCTTTGACTGCTTGTTACAGTCAGCTCTTGTAATGTTTCTATACTGCAAATGGTAGCACTGAAGAGGTGAATCTAAATTCAGCTTTAAATTAATGTGCTTAGATAACAAGAGGAATTCAGCCATTGAAATATGTAACTTTCTATAAGATTCCCAAAGACAATCAACCTGGAATGCTAAGAAAACTGAAAAATTAAACGTACAAAAATTGAATAGATTGTGAGGTATACTTGCTGATGTGCTGTCACACAGTGTTATTGCTACTCTGCATGCTGCATTCTATCACATCAGCTGTAGCACTAACCCAGGAGAAGCTGCAAATGGGTGTGGTGCAATATGTCAAGATTTTAGTCACCTTCCACATAACAGAACTCACCATGGGTATTGAGAGCTCAGTTTCTCCTGGACAAATATCAAAAAGGAGCTGAAATTCCTAAGACTTTTTTGAATATATAGAACAAGTATTTAATGGTGAACTGCGTGTGTTCTGCCAGTTGTTTTTCCTGTAACACTGCCCGTGAAAAGGAGAAAGTATTTTGTCAGTTTTGAATTTTTCAGCCTTTAGTTTAATTGATTGCCCTTTTGACTGTTGTTATGTTACAGGAGAGAAAAAGTAGAGGTAATGTATCTTCAGTCATAGGAAGGAATTCCTTTATGTCAGTGCTGCCTGAATATTAGACACACCATGTTCTTCTGTACCTTGGAGTGGAAATATGTTTCACTTGTGTTGAGGCTCTGGTACCACATGATAGGAAAGTTGCCATGTGTCAAGGCTGCAGGTGGAAAGGGTTGCTTTCAAGACTTCTTGGAGGGTGGGCCACCTAGGAGACAATTTTCCTTCTTTATACATTTCTCAGTGGGGAACTTCAGTACTGTGCTCTACTGGGACCTTTCTCCAGCTCCATATTTCAAGAGAGTCACAGAATAGAGAACAGTCTGTGCCATGCACTCTAATAGGTAGATGGGGTATTAGAGGTTAGCAAATGTGATATAAAAGTCAGTTGTGTTTCTATGAATGAGATTTCATAGACCTGAAATACAGAAAAAGTAGTTTCCTTCCCCTAACAGCTTAGGTAGTTGGAGGTTTTTTTTAGATACGCATTTTTTTAAAAGAAAATCGGTGACTCCCTGGATTGATATGTTTTTCATTGAACAGACAGTTCTAGGTTATGTTACACTGTAGAGCCTGACTCTACTTCTATTGTTGTTTTAAACATCGACTGATTTTACTTGTATTGTCTTAAACATAGTCTGACTCTACTTGTATTGTTGTCTTTAACACCTTCTTGAGCACTGTGGTTCCTGCTGGGCTGACTCTGCTGCTGCAGAGGAGGGGGAGGAGGTGCAGCGGCAGGTGCTGCCCCCCCACACCTGACTGCGCTTGTGGACTCAGAGGGTTCAGGCAGAGGTGATTCTGGCAAGGGTCTGTTGAACTGCCAGGGACTCTGGAGCCCTTAGTCTCAATTCCAGAACCCTCACGAAGAAGATTCTGTGCATGCAACAATTCAAGAACTTTTGCAGCAAGATCGCCCCTCATATGTTAGGAGAGGCGGCATGGAATTGTCCTATAAATAGTAGCCCACCAAGAAAGCAGGTGCCGTGAGCCCGCCACCCCATGAAACCCACCTGAGAAGACACTGCAGAAGAACTGCAGGACCACGTGCTCCTGAAGACCATGGTTTCCAGAGGCCCATAGAGTGGTGACATTTTCCTTCCCCTCCCCGCCCCACCTTATTCCCCCCCCCCTCTCTCCTGTTCCTTTCCTTCTGTTTTCCATGGCACTACTGGGCATCAGATTGGATCTGAGTTGTGTTGTTTTGTCCAGCTGCCTTGAGGGTATCAGACTGTGATCTGAACAGATTGGGATCTGTTTTATTAGCAACTTTTGCTGTTTTGGCTGTGTCCAAACCCAATATTGATTCCGTATTTTGGCCGTATCCAAAATATTGATTTGCTGGTTTGGCTGTGCCCAAAACAAATACTGAGTTTGCTGTTCTGGGCATGCCCAGAATATTGGTTTGTCATTTTGGCTGCGCCCAAAATAAACATTGTTTGGATTTACCGTGGGAGGTTTGTCATCTCCGATTCACCGTGCAGCAGGGGAGCGGGCCCTGACATACACATTTATTTCATCAAGGTACTTAATCTTCTTCTGGAGAAAATTTCTATATCTGAAGTAAGAAAGAAAAGGTGGGTTTCTGCTATTTATTTATCTCTACCATGAAGAAACAGCCACAAAGACAGAACAAGGGATTCATATCAGAAATTTGAAATGAAGTTTGGGACACACACCTTAATGACAAACTCTGAGCCACAACATGTGCTTCTAGCATTGCTAAAAAGATCTGTTTCCAACAATAAGGTAGTACAGCCAATCAAAAAAACGGGGTGGAAGAAGACCTCAATAAAAGAAATAGCACAGCTTGTCAATAACGCTAATAAGTCGAGATGTTCTACCATCAGGTTCTTAGGCTGCAGAAGGAAGCTATTTCTTTTTCCATTACCCAGAAGATATCAACAGGGAACAAAAACAGGTATTTCTCGTCTGTTCCTGGTAAAATTTCAGAATGTTTGAGCCCCTTGGTGGAATGGTTCCTGGAGTTAATGTTTATAATTTTTCTGTCTTTTTTTTTTTTAAAGAAAAGAGAAAAAAAAAGTCTTTTCAATGTCTCAGATCAGAATAGATTTGTGTTCAGCATGAACACTATTCTCTGGCCATTACATCAGTGAGAGCAGGAGCATAGCTTGTTTTAGAACCAGGGTAAATATTGGCAGGGACCCTGGAATTTGTGCATAGCTGAGTTCTACAGGCAAATGCAAGCAGGAGAAATATTTACCAAACTGGATATCTAGTGATTTTTTTTCTAAAAGGGCAAGCATCATTTACAAAATTAGCAGTGAGAATATAGAAACTAAGGCAAATTAAGAGCATACTGGTATTTTGAATTTTCTCTGGTGCACTAGGCAAAGTTCATTCACTAGGTTAAAATAGTTGTATCCTATGCAAACCGTTTCATGTTACCGAAGGAGGTGGGCATTTAGTGTCATTCATTCTTCCCTATTTTATGCTTCTGTGCTTCAGAGATAATTCATCTGTTTCTCATTGGTTAAAGGGAAAAGATGAAAACCTTGTAGTTCAGGTATACAGTTTTGACAGTTCTTTTATTTGCTTTGCATGCACTCCTTCCAATAAAGACATAATAAGGGATTTCACTGTCAAAATCAGGAACAAAAGGTGAAGAATAAAAAGGGCAAAATAAATTAATTCAGCTTCTAGAATGAAAACAACAGTGGCGGTGGTGATTTCCTTATGGTTCACCTACAATCACTGAATATAACATTAAGAGAAACAATAGAAACTTTCAGCAGAGGTCTTTGCTAGCCTACATGCATGTCCAGGCCTTTTTCTGATGCAATACAGTGCATTACAATTCTTCATATAACTTTTGCCTGAACCTGAAAAACAAATTCCTTATTGAGGTATTGCACAGACAGATCCATGTGATCTATTGTGAAAATGATTGCCAAAGCTTTTGGAATAAACGTGAAAAGAAACAGCTTATATTTCAAAACTGAATTGCAAATCTTGCAGCTCTGCAAAGTTACAAATATACAAATCTTATTATACATCTCCTGAGTGACTACATTAGGGTGATTCATGAAGATACAGAAAATTCAGCTGAGGCCAAGAAGGATAAATTACCGCCAGCCTGTTATGCTTGTTCTTAGTACTTTTAAAACTACAGTTGACATTTATTTCTCAGACATTATAACGTACAAGAGAGGATAACATTCTCTGCTACTATAGAGCCGTGAACACCTGCATTCAATAATCATTTGCATGTCTCTCTCCTCGTTAATCCAAGGATTTAGATTCCCTTTACAAATATTTACCAATTAAGCATCTCCACAGACCATGATGTGGAAACATATTGTTCATATTTTATGGTTGCACAAAGTAAGAATACAGAGAAGTTAAAGGATTTATCTGCAGTTGTGTCAGAGGTCAAAGGAAAGTGAAGTGTCAGGACCCAGGCGGCTGGCCCTATAGTGGCTTGAGTCAGTCCAGTTTTACGTGTGTATTTTTCCATCAGTGATATCCTCATCAAAATGGAGAAGTCATTTTTCCAGTCAAATCTTACATATTCATAGAATTTTTAAAAGAGAGATGGGACTATTGTGATTCTCTAGTCTGACCTCTTGTGGAATATGACGGATTTCTTGTTTCAAGAGGCCCCTTTCTTCATGGGTTGTCATGGACCAGAATATTTCAGGAGGAAAACAAAAAAAACACAATAGAAAATTGAATTGAATACCGCCCAAGTCACAGAAGGCAAAGGCAGGCAATGGGAAATGGAAGAACTACCCACTCTATGACGAGATCAGATGTGAGACCATCTAATGAACCTGAAGGTGCACAAGTCCATAGGACCTGATGAGATGAATCTATGAGTTCTGAGGGAAATGATGGATGAAGTCGTTAAGGCACTATCCATTATATTTGAGAAGCTGTGGCAGTTCTGTGACATTCTCACTGACTGGAAAAGGGGAAACATAATTCCCATTTTTAAAAAAGGAAAGAATAAAGACCTGAGGAGCCACACGTTGGTCAGTCTCACCTCTGTGCCTGGCAAGACCATGGAGCAGATGCTCCTGGAAACTCTATTGAGGCACATGGAAAATGAGAAGGTGACAACCAACATGACTTCACTAAGGGCAAATCATGCCTAATGAATTTGGTGGCCTTTTGTAATGGGGCTACAGCATTGGTGGATAAGAGAATAGCTGACATCACCCACCTGGACTTGTGCAAAGCATTTAATACTGTCCTGCAGGACATTCTTGTCTCTAAATTGGAAAGAAATGGATTTTACACTTGCACCACTCAGTGGGGATAAGGAATTGACTGGATGGTCTCATTTGAAGAGTCGTGGTCAACAGCTCTATGTCCAAGTGGAGACTGGTGATGAGTAGCATTTCTCAGGATTGGGCATTGGGACCGATGTTGTTTAACATCTTTGTTGAAGACATGGACAATGGGATTGATCAAGCATGTTGTGTGGCTGGAGGGCAGGGATGACATTCAGAGTGACCTTGACAGGCTTAAGAGGTGGGCCTGTGCTTACCTTATGAGGTTCACCAAAGCCAGCTGCAAGGTCCTGCACCTGGGCTGGGGCAATCCCAAGCATTGTTACTGGCTGGGTGGAGAACGAATTGAGAATAGCCCTGAAGAGAAGGACTTGGGAGTGCTGGTGGATGAGAAGCTTAACATGAGCTAGCAATATTGCATTCACAGCCCAGAGAGCCAACTGTATCTTGGGCTGCATTAAAAGAAGTGTGAACAACAGGTCAAGGGAGGAGATTCTGTGCCTCTACTCTGCTCTTGTGAGATCTCATCTGGAGTACTGCGTTCAGTCCTGGAGCCTTCAGCACAAGAAGGACATGGATCTGCTAGAAGGAGGGCCATGAAGATTGTCAGAGGGCTGGGGCACCTCCCATACAAGGACAGGGTGAGACAGTTGGGTTTGTTCAGCCTAGAGAAGAGAAGGCTCCAGGGGGATCTTATAACAACCTTCCAGTACTTAAAGGAGGCCTACAGGAAAGATGGAGAGGGACCCTTTATTAGAGATGGCAGTGATAGGATGAGAGACAATGATTTTCAGCTGAAAGAGGGTAGATTTAGATTAGCTATTAGGAAGAAATATTTTACTGTGAGGGTAGTGAGGCACTGGAACAGGTTGTCTGGAGAAGTTGTAGATGCCCCATCCCTGGAGGTGTTCAAGGCCAGGTTGGATGAGGCTTTGAGCAAGCTGCTGTAGCAGGAGGTGTCTCTGCCCATCGCAGGGGGGTTGGAACTAAATGATCTTTAAGTTCTCTTCCAACCCCAAATGTTTTATGATTCTATTATTTCCTTTGAAATTTGCATATTTTATTGTCTTTTTGTTCATGAATGTTGAGGCAAAGGTCGCACAAGGTGTTGATTTCCCTTTTCATATTTAGTCATTGATTTTGTGTATTTTGTCCCATTTTTTCAGAGTTTTCTCACCTTGGGTAAGCAATCTCATTCTCAGGATTCAATTTCTCTTCAGTGAAGACATTTGACCAATCTATTCACATTACTTTTCTTGAAATATATTCTTGTTTGTAATTTGTTTTTTTTTCCCCATGGTTATCTTGACTAGGACTCAGTGAACAATGGAAAAAACCCACAACTATCCATTGTTAATTAATTCATCCTGCAATCATAGAATCATAGAATCACTAGGTTGGAAGAGACCTCTGAGATCATTGAGTCCAACCGCGCCTGCATCCTTACTAAACCATGGCCCTAAGGAACTCATCCACACCTCCAGGGATGGCGACTCCACCACCTCCCTGGGCAGCCTGTTCCAATCCCTGACCACTCTTTCAGTAAAGATATTCTTCCCAATGTCCAGTCTAAAGCTCCCCTGGCACAACTTGCAGCCATTTCCTCTTGTCCTATCGCTTGTCAATGCTTTGTGTTTCCTCCTATGAACTCTTGAATACAATTATTCAAGGAACAAAGATACAGAGATGAGTGATTCACGACAAGAATGATTTCAGTTGTGAGTCCTGGGATTTAGAACAAGTATGATAGTGAGCTACATAAGCACTATGATTTGATTTCTGTTTCCTGTACTGGATAGTTTATGTTGCTCTTCAGCAACATGAATTAGAAATAATATTGGTGAACCAATACAGTGTAGTTAAATGTTCATAATTACATACGTCGGCCATCTATACAAAGTAAACTACATGTTATGGTAAAACTTGCGTGTTCAGTGGTACTACTTGATCTGATTCAAATGCAGATTCCAGACCAAGATTCTCTTGCTGAGATAGTTCTATATAAGAAATACAGCTGCAACATGACTCTGTTTGCATGTGGGTATAAAGGAGTCAAAAGTCACAGAAGAAATACTAAATTACAGATAATTTTCTGACTGCTAGTCCATGACTACTTGTTTCAGTTGTGTCCCGAGCATTGCCTCTGAGAGTATACCTATAGGCAGAACTGGCATAGGATGTATGTTCTTAATGGATGCTTTAATGCCCATTGTAAGGGTCTGGTTCATTATTTTGTATTTCAATAATCATAACCAATTGGCCATCTGTTATAGAGGTCAATCTATTCTTTTCTGTGCCATTAGCAAGAATGAAGATCAGCACTTAACTCTCTTATTTGAGAATTTCAAAACTACATAAAAGGATTAATTTGTTTTTACAACACAACTGTTTCATGGGATTTAATGATTCTTTGTATTTTTTTGAGACAGGAAAATTACTTAGATATCATGCTATTGACAGAAGCAATGGCACAGTACATGTACCCTCATTCTCACTTTTCTCTGTCCAAATCCCAGGCCCAAGCACTTTCCCTCACACTAATCATATATTAAACCACACCAAGATGAATTGTTTTATTAATTGTTGACTTGTTAGATCATAAGATTAATGATCTTAACAGAGCTGTGATCGAAAATAAACGTGATTTAAAACAGCAATGGTGACATGGACACATCTGCCCAGACTTTTCTACATGAAACTATTCTCCTTCTCTGAGTAGAGGAGATGATAGGCAAGTGCACATGATCTAGTCTCCTTTTAGTATTGACCTTTGACCTTTAATGTATTTTAACTATGCAGTGGTTCCTGTGGTTCCACAGGCATTTTGCCAATAAACTGTCCTAGTTCTAAGTGCTTGATTTATGTATGAATGCTGAACTTAATTTGATTTTTCATTTTCAGTGCCTATTTCAGTTTGGAGTTAGTCTTCCAGCTGGTGGATAGGGGAGGAAAAAGGGATCAAACCTTTTATTCAACAGACTTCAGTGGTTAGAAGCCAGTAAACCCCAAAACAAATGTTTTGCTGTCCAAATACCTTAGCAGTGTCTTGCAACAAGAGCATCAGTGAAATAACCATGAAATATCAGATGGACTTATGCCAGAATAACAGTAGAAGAACCATATCCTTTTTTTCTGAAGGGATAATTCAGGTCCTTTTCTACAGCTTCTCCTCCGAGAACCTCATTGAACTGCCCCATAAGACTCAGTTAAAATCTGTGAAGCCATTTGGAGATGGGAAAATCTTTATGGAAGCTAAATGTTATAAAGATTATGACTATCACAGTCGTAGGCCACAAGAACTGTTGGAAAAGTTGGTAACTGAATTGAAAAGGTGATTATGACAACTCTGTGTGCACAGTGCGTTTACCCAGCATGTATAGAGATACACCTGTTGCAGTGTTAGGTCCCTGTCTCCTTACCAAATATTTCTAGTGTATTTTTAAAGAAGCTAGATATCTTCAACCAAGATGTTCTGGGATCCATAGAATCCAATGGAGTCCCTTCAAGAATTAATTGATATAGAACTGCAGCATGAAAAATATCATTGAAAGAATGGAGAAACACATGGTAGGAGTGATGAGAACTCGGTGAGACTAGAAGCATCAGGGAATGACAGGAATTACGGATGAAACAAAGTTAAGTGGAAAATGGATGGGACAAGACACAAAAAACCTTCCAGGGATTTGTAATCTTCATCATTACACAATTGTTTTTCTATGCCATTGGACAAATCATTAAGGTTTTATGTCTTTGTGTCCTCACTGATCAAATGAACAAAATGAGCAAGTGAATGCCTATAATTCCCACTATAAGGAAGGTAATTGTGTGCACTCAGTACTTTGGAGGAAAGACACTATGACTGAGCTGTGTGTGTGTGTGGATTCTAGGGAACATCCCCTTCACAGGCAGTGTCTGTCACTTACCATGGTGTGTCTACAGCACTAAATGCAGTAGCGGTACTTGGTGCTAACGCTTATCTCAAAACCTGTTGTATTCACAACAGGACTGGGTTAATGCATCCGGGGGAACTGATGGCCTTTTGAAGGTGTCTCCTGGAGACTTCAGCAGATTATTGTGGGTCAGAATAGCCTGAAACATTTCAAGGCCACATCTTGCTGGTAGATTTTTATTTCAACTCTTACCTTCTTGGGAAACGCAGAGGGGGAACGTCAACCACATTTTCCTAGGAAACCCAACAATAACTTTTCTGGTGCTGGATCAGTCAGTCCATCATTGTAATTTCTGTGTGAGCCTGTCCCTCCCTGGTGAGGGAACACCTTTCAGGGCCTCTGCTGCAGCTCCAGGCACAGTGAGGACTGAGCCCAGGTCAGCAGTGCACACCCAGAGCCTCAACTTCCAGCAGTGCCTCGTGCCTGCCCCTGCTTCTACTGGAGCTGTCTCACAGCAAGAAACAGCTTTGACACAACCCTGCTGGTCAGAGGGCAGTTTCCTGTCAGCCCCCAGGCCTGCCCTGACAGCTGTGTGTGCGAGGCCATGGTTATACCATGGAGCCCAATCACAGATGACAGAGGCTTTGCTGAAGCGGCAGCACAAGGTCTTCTTGAGGCAGTGGCCTTGGATCTGCCAGAGACATGTCAAGTCCCCAGATCCCTTGGCGGAGCACGGCCTGAGGAATGATCTTGGCAATGGGTGGTTTGCTGTGATGGTGGTGCCCTGATGGCCAGCAAACAGTCCACAACTGCAGGTTGTGCTCTCTCAAGGAACAGCAACCTTGAACAGAGGTGACCCAGTTTCATGTTTTCTCTTGAAGTGCTGTAGGCTGTGTGTGATTTTGGCTCCTGTTAGTGTATGTTACAGTGCTTCTGTGCCAGGTGGTCAATGGAGTCTTTCAGGGACAGCAAGTCTAAGGGTGTCTGGTCTGTGACACCTGGAGGCCTTTGGATGTGAAAGGTGCATTGAGGTCCCTTTGGCAGTGAAAATGTGGTCTTGCTTAATGGCAAAGTGATAAGCATTGGGGATTTTTTTTAACAAATTAGGGGAGGATCATGCAGATTATTTGTTTGGATCCAGGCCTCCAGACCACACCTAAATAGGAGCTGGGGACTGTATCTTTTTGTTCTGTGACCTCTCCCACTGTTCTTGCAAACCCAACACACAGTGAAGCTTGACCTCCATCCACAGCACGTCCCCTTGGGGAATGCACATAGGCTCTTTCTGGAAACAGAATGGGTGACTGCTTTAAAGCAAAACTTTTAAGAGAAGTGGAAGATCTTCCACTCTTAATATGCATATTGAGAGGCTTATTAAAACAATAAGAGCACATTTGTTAAAGATTATTCACTGACATTAACAGAAGGTCTTTCAGCCAAAAATGCTGAAGTTCTTTCCAAATTTCACTGGCCGAAATTGCAAACAGATAAGATTTGCCTAATCCATCATCATGTAGAGCCACCACCGGCAGCTATTTAATTACTCACAACTGAACAACTGCTTAGTAGCTATCAAGTTGGTGCAGAAATCAAAAAACGTGCTATATATCCAAGAAACATTGGAAAGGAAATAGTGGGTGAAGGAGCGAAGGTGCCACTCCGAGATGAGCTGGGTCATGTAACAGTATCTCCACTTTTTAGTTGGGATCCTTCACAAATTTCAGTTTGTGAGCTGCAATTTTAAGTGTAACTTCAGTAAGAAAGTCCCCACTAGCACAGTGGTGCAAAGTTGTACTCAGAATTATCTTTGTCATCATTTCTTCAGAAGGCTGGCATTCACTGAAATCCTAAACTCTTTTTGATTCTTCCTTGTGTTTAAATGCATTGAAAACTCCAATAAAACCTGTTCAAGACCTCCCAGGAAAGCCTTTACACATACTCTGATAAAACCTGTTCCAGACCTTCCAGAAAAGCCTTTACATATACCCTGAGTACTTAATTTTAGCTCTCTGATTTCACTGTTAATCTCTGGTAGCCTAAATTGATTTATAGTGATCTTTGCTGACTATGGAATCTGACTAGATGCCTAATTTATGTGCCTTGATTAAATGCCTACAAGGTGGTGCATGCGAATCCAGCCAAAAAAGCCTGTGAGTTTTTGACAGCATCTGTCTGATCGTCTTAGTGGTGTTACACCTGTCTGGATCTGAGTACATCTGCAGCCTCTCCATATTAACTAGATGAAATTTATCCTCATTATGAAATTGCTCTTGAGAGTCCATTGCTAATGAAGCTACTTTTTACTTATTTTTGAAGTTGTATATAAACAACTAGCATTATTAGTACACAATTACTGGAGAGTAATCACAGAAATACTATAAACAGACTACAAAACATACTACAAATTAGTATTTATGCATTCCTCTAATCTACCATTTGGAGAAAACACATGAATCCAATCTAGACTTCATCACAAAAGCGTAATACCACCAGGGGAAACTCGAGTATTTTGTGCTTTAGAGGAATTAAAAGTGAAAAATCCTGTCAGACTTTTTCCAGTTCTGGGGAAGGGGACTACTGTGGCTGCAGATGCACAATTGAGCAACACATTGTGTCAGATATAAGGAGAAAAATAAAAACTACTGGACATATTTTTATGCAGAGATATTACAGCATTCAATCAAATGTGTGCAGTGGAGTCCAACATACTGTCCGACATCTGTATTTGCAGGAAGCTAACACAAGTGCCCTTCAGTGTATTTGATCATCTAAGCCACAAAACCCATGATGAACCACGTTCTTGAGCTCCCTAGTTACCAAAGGCTGCATACACTCTTGTACTTCCACCTCCTATGATTATTTCTCTTATACACAAGGAACAAACTGTAGTGTTGAACAAATGCTCATAAATTGTGCACATATTGCTTTATTTTTCTTTGATTTACTTGTTTTCATGTTGCATTCTATACTGCATTGAACACAGGGCTGTTGTCTTGTGGTCTAGGAATGTGGCTGAAAGAATGATCATAGACTCATAGACTCACAGACTCACAAAATCGTAAAATGGTTTGGGTAAGAAGGGACCTTAAGGATCATTCAGCTCCAACTTCCCTACCATGGGCAGGGACACCTTCCTCTAGAGCAGGTTGCTCACCCAGCCTGGCCTTGAACACCTCCAGGGATGGGGTATCCATGACTTCTCTGGACAACTTCTTCCAGTGCCTCACTGTCCTCACAGTAAAAAATTTCTTCCTAATACCTAATCTAAATCTACCCTCTTTCAACTCTCTCACCCTGTCACTGCAGTTCCTGATAAAGGCTTCGTCTCCATTTTTCCTGTAAGTACTTTCCTTTAAGTACCGGAAGGCTGTTTTAAAGTCTCCCTAGAGCCTTCTCTTCTCTAGGCTGAACAAATCCAGCTCTCTCACCCTCTCCTTGCACTGGAAGGTGCTCCAGACCTCTGATCACCTCTGCGTCCCTCCTCTAGACTTGCAGTGACTGATCCACATCCTTCTTATGCTGAGAACTCCAGAATTGCTAGGTACTCTGTTTTACAGAAATCCCAACAAAATTAAATAGAACCACAGCAAGGCCCTTTTTCTTCCTTCCTGTTCACAAAATAAAGAGTTCTTACATTTCCCATTACTTCAGCCTGTCTCTCAAATTATTTCCAAATGTATCTCAACAAGTGAGGCAGAGCATTCCCATCAAATAATGCCTCCTTACATAGATAAGTCTCATAGTTAGAAACATTATAATAGAGTTCAGGTTTGCAGAAAAATAGAGTAAAGATTAAGCAAGAAAGATTAATACATATTTTCCAAGAATACTTTAACTGAGAATGCTACAGTGAAACAGAAGGATACTGAACATAAGATAATAAGAAACGGTAGACATTTTCAGGTACCAGGAGTTGTAGATGGGCTAGGTTCAGTAGGTTAATGCTGCAGTTATTGTGAGGGGTCAGAAAGAAAGCTGGTCTGACCTTAAATTTTGATCACTGAGGTCACAAAACCCATTATGGCCCATATTTGTGAAATGTGCAGTGAAAGCATGAAAGTTTTTAACTGAGAATCTGAGACATCAAGAGGAAGGAGGCAGGAATACCAGTTTATAACACTAATATAAAAGAAGTCATATGTGACTTCTCATATACTTGCATTTCTTCATGCAGATTCTTTGGGGATATGTTCCACTTGACGAGTAATATTACAGAATCTTACCCTTTGTATTTCTGAAGGTGTATTCACAAAGGATTTATAGCATATGTGGCAGAGGTGGTTTAAATCTGAATTCTTAGATACAGATTCTGCAGGTAAACTGAAAAAAGATATTAAGAGTGATGGCATACAACAACCAGCTGACAAGGCTTAATGAGAAGTGATTTTACACGGAAGACAGCAATAAAGGGTGCAGGAAAGACAGAGGAAAAAAAGTATTGGGACATTATTTTTAGTAAGCTTGTTGTGGTGCAAGAGTTGAGAGGAGGAATATCTTTAGAAAAATCTGTTAAATCTGACATGGAAACTCTGCATACGCCAACAATGAAGTTTTTTCTTCTAGGACATAGATGACAAATTATATGCTAACATATTGCTGGGCTGACAACTTATTCTGATACTTATTTCCTATCTGCCTCTGAAAATACCCCCCAGGATAAGTCAATTCTGGGTACTTGATGAAGGACCAAAATGAAAACTGAAATAGTTTGTGTCCCTTGATGAGATGATGGCAGTGCTGATGGGAAGCATGTAAAGCTATACATAGAGGAGGATCAAGAATAGCACTAAAAATCTAGGGATAACAGATTTATAGGGTAACATTGACCAAAAGAATCAAAGGACAATGCCTAACATTCTGGATCATTCCTTTATTCTCACTATACTTTTGTTCCAGGTATTTCTTCCATTGAATAAAGAAGAATGTTATAAAAACGTAAAAATAATGATTTTTTTTTTTCCTTTCAGACTAAAAAAAAGTGATGATACATTATCTGCACTCCAAAATCACAAGAATTTGCAATCCTTACTAGCTCTGTTAGGAAAATACACCAATATATCTGGTGACACTGACATTGGATTAATATTAAGATGAGGTATTGGTTTTTTGGTACTGTTTCTTGGTGAGTCTCTTAGAAAACATGACCAGGTACTTACAGAGTGGATCTCTGCCCAGTGACAACGGTCAGCAGTCTCTGACTCTAAGGGAATGATGGGAGAAAGAAGTTTTGGTGGAGAATGTAAAACTTATCATGAGAAGTATCATAGGCTTATTTAGGTGGGAATAATGAATAATTCTGTGCTGTGATGGTGATCGAGTATGATTCAAAGAGACTTTTTTTTTCTAAATTTCTGTGACAGAGCTTTGATTCTTGATTTATAGCCTTTCATTTGTTACACTGATTTTCAGAAAGGGTGAGATTTTATTATGCCTGTCCCCTGTTGCATAAAAAGTAAAGCAGAAGATGGCAGCAGAGATTGCTGACTCCATCTAATTTCTTTATATATGAAGCAGAATATGGGTGCTCAGTGAAAGAACACAGGGTGAACTTTTCTTTAAACACATACTGATTTAATTCTGGAAAGATAAAGTCCTTGACTCTAAGAACATATTCATCAGTTCATTTTTTGTGGAAATGACGTGGGAGTTATGAAAGAAAAAACTTATTCCTTGTCCCTTCCATATGTCTTAATGGCAACACTGTCAAGCAGATAAGATGGTCCTTGAAAAAGATCCTGAGCATATTGCCTTTGCATAGCCTTGCTGTCTTAGCAATAACTCATCAGAGGCAGGAACCCTACATATTGTACAAAAATATAATAGATTGAAAACAACAAAGAAGCCCTGAAAATATTTATGTAAAGCTGCTTAAATTTCAACAGGTATCTCAAAGCACAGGTAATAATGCCAAAAAGTATATTTGCCACACAACTGCTTCCTCTAATAGGAAGACATGGTAAAGATCTGCCTGTAGTTGAACTTGACCCTTTCTTCCTAGGCAGTGCACATGGATGTGAGTTTAGACTTGTTGAGCTGTAGAGAGAGTAATGCTTTTTATTAGACCAACCAATATAGCTGAAAACCAAAGCTGTTAGACACTCAGCCCCCTTTTTATGTCAGAAAGAGACATCAGCCCAGGCTGATTTGTGCACAGACTATTAGCTTTGCAGCTAATCCTACCCAAGGGAGAGCCAAAGCATTGTTTTTCTGAAACAGATGAATACTGAGGTGGATGTATTTATAGAGGATACAGTTGAAGTAGATTAAATGTAATACCCATTCCAGTTTTTTCCTTCAGTGCCACTGCTGCCTTGCTGCCCAAACTGTATTTGGAGCAACTGTCTCTGCTTCTGCTCTGGCTTCTATACATTAATATTTTTATACTTCTGCCTATATGTAATAAGCTTACTTGCGGTGTATCTGTGCTTCCTCTGCTTTTCTAATTGCTATAGGAGAGTCAAGATATTCTTGTTTTCTTTCATCCACCATCCCAGCTTCTGTACTGTGTATTAACTTTAGAACTGTATGACTCGGACTGACAGACAACCTAATTGCTTGAGTGAAAACAGAGGCATGACTCAGATTTGCAAATTCAAGGCCTCATTAACCTTCAGAATGTTACAAATTAAAGGAAAACCATAATCAGTGGGTAAATAATAGCGCTTCCTGGAGAATATATTTTTCTAGAACATTCTTGAATTCTGAGAGGAATTTTCTGTGCTGTGTGTTGAACTACTTTTACTACCTACCTTCGCAGTTGTAAGTGACTGTCGCTTGTCAAAAGAGAGACCTGAAGTCAGGAACATATTGAGTGTCTGACTAGCAGTTTCACAGTATTATATCTTTGTTCTCTGACACTTATACCTACTTTTCTGTCTGGTGAATGAAGTCAGTTGTTTTTCTCTGGTAATTTCCTTATAATCCTGCTACGGGTCAAAGTATTCATGACCGCTATATCACCTAGAATAAGTTTCTGAAGCAGTAAACTCGGGTGTGGGCGTCATAAACTTACCTCAATATTGGGTTTTTTGGGGTTAAGTTGAGAGCATTTATTCTTCTTCATAAATTTATTTTTTACTGGTGTTTTCCTTAGAAATCGCTTAAAGCAACCATGAAAGGACATAAAACAAAAACTGAACTCTGTGTGCTTATAGGCATGGCAGTGTATGAGCACTTAACCTTTCTATTGTAGACTGCTGGGTGTTGCAACAAAAAGAAGTCATAATTGATTATGCCTTTCTCATTTTCTTTATGCATTTGTGAGTTTAAATTTCTAGTCTTAAATTTATTTCTGAGAGATTGATTCTTTAGGTTCAGGATGGATTGGGGTTTTGAAATGATGGATGGGTTTTCGGGACTTGTAAGTATATTTTCTATGGCAATTTTTACATTCAGAAAAAGAAGGTGGAAATATTGGTGCTACTCTGAAACTGAGACTGCTTGCTACATTTTTTTCAGTACCTGGAGCTTTCATTTGTACTTAATTTTAAACCTATCTACCAGTCTTTCAGAAGTCAAGTATAAAAAACATTTATAATTGTATGATTTCTAACTGGAAGTTCTGATGATTACCTGCTATATAGTTTCTATATAAACTTTGTTTCGTGTGGTGGGAGTCACAACTGGTCCTTGTCTATTTGCTATTTAAGCAAAGATTTTTCAAGATGAGCATCTGAATACAAGTGTGGCATATTTAACTTCTAAAACTATGGATACATACAGGGAGAGCCTTTTTATATCCTAAGATATGATCATCGCATCTAGCTCTATGATATATTCTTGATTTTTCATGGGTAGAAAATTCAATCCAGAAGAAGTTTCTATTGAAGGTGTGGACATCAAGTATTTGCCCTGCACAGCTCTTGTGAACTCTTGTGAGCATAAAGCTAACTGGACTCATACCAGCAGAGACCGATCTGTTTAAAAATAAAAAAGAATGTAAAATAATACAGAATAAGACCATCCCAAAACACAGGTTTGTTAGATTATGTTAGATGTTTGTTAGACTGGGGAAAAACTTCACCAATAGGGAATTGTTACCTAGTGTCTTAGAAGCTGGTAAGGCCATATAGATATATTGGACATAAGCACTAGAACCATAACACCCCTCCCTGATAATTTTTCTCCAAAGATTCAAAAAGCTTATTGGCTTCACAGATAGCAAATACATAAGCATCACTGAAATAGATAGAGAGAAGAGCCTAGTATTCAACTGAAACATATGCATTGTTTATTCTTTTATTCTCCAATTGCTTGATTACAATTTTACACCTTCGACTCATGGATATTTAAATAAAGTAGCATCTGACCAGCAAAGATCAAGTTGTAGTAACTGCCCTAGGAAACTGATACTATTGGAAATAAACCTTCACTGCTGGGGAGATTGTTCTTTCACTTATGTTACTTTTGTGCATTAGTCCTTTTCTGAAAGGTTGTGCTGCAAAATAAATCTCGACAATTAACTGGTTTGGATCTTGAGAGCTTTGGGGTAAGAGATCTGATCTCTGTAAGTCAAATAGTTGTTTTGGTTTGAGCCTAATAGAACTTCACTGATGAACTTACTGCTTCAGATGGTGAAGTTACAGTTTCTCAAAATGGAATGACAGTATTAGGGAGCAAAGTATTCTGAAGAAAAGGACCTATTTTGCATCTGTGATTTACACATTTGTTTCTATTAAATGGCACTAATGTGAGAAGACTGCTTTTCTCCTACTTTTGTGGTTCTTTTTAAGACTGGACAATTTATCACAGTATCACAGTATCATAAGGTTGGAAAAGACCTTTGAGATCATCGAGTCCAACCTATGACCCAACACCTACACCTACTCCTACTCCTACTTGTCAACTACACCATGGCACTAAGTGCCTCATCCAAATTCTCTTTGAACACCTCCAGGGATGGTGACTTGACCACCTCCCTAGGCAGCGCATACCAATGAACAATTACCCTCTCAGTGAAGAATTTCTTCCTAATGTCAGTTCTAAACCTCCCCTGGCGAAGCCTGAGACCGTGTCCTCTAGTTCTGTCACTGGTCGCCTGAGAGAAGAGTCCAACTCCTGCCTCACCACAACCTCCCTTTAGGTAGTTGTAGAGAGCAATAAGGTCTCCCCTGAGACTCCTCTTCTCCAGGCTAAACAACCCCAGCTCCCTCAGTCGCTCCTCATAGGACTTGTGCTCCAGCCCCTTCACCATCCTCGTCGCTCTCCTCTGGACACACTCCAGCATCTCAACATCCTTCTTAAACTGAGGGGCCCAGAACTGGACACAGTACTCAAGGTGCGGCCTGACCAGTGCTGAGTATAAGGGGATGATGACCTCTCTAGTCCTGCTGGCCACACTGTTCCTCATGCAGGCTCAGCCCATCTCTCCAGCTTGTCAAGGTCCCTCTGTAGGGCCCTCCTACCCTCTAGCAGGTCGACACTTCGTCCCAGCTTGGTGTCATCTGCGAACTTGCTGATGAAGGACTCGATCCCCTCATCCAGATCATCAATGAAGATGTTAAACAGGACTGGGCCCAGCACCGAACCGTGGGGGACGCCACTAGTGACCGGCCGCCAGCTGGATGTGACACCATTTACCACCACCCTTTGGGCTCGACCATCCAACCAATTCCTAATCCAGCACAGAACATTCCCATCCAAGCCACAGGCTGCCAGCTTGTCCAGTAGTCTACTATGGGAGACAGTGTCAAAGGCCTTGCTGAAGTCCAGGTACACCACATCCACAGCCTTCCTCTCATCCACCAGGCGAGTCACACGGTCATAAAAAGAAATCAGGTTGGTCAGGCAGGAAAAAAAAAGCCTCCAGTGGACAGCAGAGAATATATCCATGCTTTACTTTTCTGTTCAGACACACAAATCAGCCTTTCAGTGAAGTGTCCCGTAACCTGACAGTGTTGTTGATGAAGCTTGTAGAATTACCAGTATGTCATTGATGATTTGAGTTCATTTGCACACTATCTATTGATTTCAAACCACGCTTTATGTTGGGAAGGTTTATCTATCACTTTGAACAAATGAAAAACTTTCATCAGATTGGGTTTTACTGCCTTACATGGGGCATAAATGATTACTTAAAATATCTTCTAGCTCTAAGGCCAAATCTTCATGGTTCCATCAATACATTGTGCTACAGCTTTCACATTTTAATGATCAGTGTCAGTTCTGACAAATATGAATTAATTTTTATTGGTAGAGAATTTTCTCCCTTTTTTCCACTCAGCACTTCAGCTTGTTGCTACTACAGAACTGATATTTATGCCTGTAGGATTTCATACTGCTGACCTGCAAGAGAACTTTCCTTATTTTTCTAGTTCTGAATTTCAAGCTTTTTAGACCTGGAAACAATGCTTTCCCTGAAGAAGTGGGTTAGGGACATCCTTCTTAAGTCTGGCTTTCTTGAGTACACTGGGGATGTTTCTAAAACTTTTGATCCATGCCCCCTGTCAAATTTAGATAAGTTTTGCTATTCCAGTATTTTACGACATACATCTCTCACTTTTCTAGGTTTATTTTAGTCACTCCATTCTAACTGACCATGAAAATTGGAAGATACAGTGACAAAACCACTTCATAAACATCATCTGTGCTAACTATTCATGCACACTGTTGTTATCCCTGTTTTACAGGTGTGGAAGTGGAGAGAGACTTCTCCTTAGTCAGCTTACTTACTCTGACCTTATCTTAATTAACTAGCAATAGAACTGGAATCCCAGATCTTCTGGCACTTTGCCACTCACCCTTAGTTGTTTTGGACACCTCTACTTCAGTAAAGATGCCTGTTTGTTCCATTTTGAAGGTCTTGTTCCATTTTTTAAATCTTAAAGACAGACAGCTCTTATAGCCACAGGAGGTTCACGATTTATTCTACCATTAGCAGTGAAAAGAATGCTAGATGAGATTTTTCTTTTTTGTGAGGTCACCTAGTTCAACTCGCCTGCTCCAGCAGAGTCACCTGGAGCAGGCTGCTCAGGACTAAGACCAGAAAATTTTGAGTATCTCCACGGACAGACACTCCACAATCTCTCTAGGCAATCTGTATCAGTGCTCGGCCACCCTTACCATAAGAAAGCATTAAATCATTCAGACAGAACCTCCTGTGTTTCAGGTTATGCCTGTCGTTCCTGGTCCTGTCACTGGGTACCACTGAAAAAGAATCTTTATAGCCTCTTTTTTACATTGTCTCTTCAGATACACATATATATTCATGTGATTCCTTCTGAGCCTTCTCTTCTCCAGTCTGAACTACCCCAGCTCTCAGCCTTTCCTTGTAGGAGAGATACATCATTCTCTTAATTCTTAGTGGCTCTGTGCTGGACTCTTTCTGGTATGTCCATGTCTCCCTTGTACCGAGGAGCCCAGAATTTGACACAGTACTCCAGGTGTGGCCTGATCACTGCTTAGAAGAGGGGAAGAATCACCTCCCTTGACCTGCTAGAAACGTTTCTAATGTATTCTAGAACACCATTCATCTAGTTCACCACAGAGGCATGTCATTGGCTTGTGTTCAAGTTGGTGCCCATGAGGCCCTGCAGGTCCTTCTCTGTAGGAATGCTTTCCAGCTGTCAGGCTCCAACTTATACTGGTGCATGAGTTTTTTCCTCTGATGGTGCAAGGCTTTGCACTTCCCCTTGCTGACCTGGAAAATGGGAAAGTGTGGAAAATAGCTAAATATAAAATGAGAAATTTCGGACTGCCTTTTGTGGGGTAGTTGCAAGCCTTCTATAATGACAGATGTAACGTATATCCATGCAAAATACCCGGAAGCATCATTAGTAGCAAAGCTCGGTGTCTTTTGGCTTAAGCAGGATCATGGAGGTCTCATGTACCTATATTTTAGTATTCAATTAGCATGGAATAGATGCTATGGATGGATAGCATGTGAAATATCTACATAAGTAACTGAGGCAAATGGATCTGGAAGTACAGTGAACTCCTATCTATGCATTAAATAAACGTCTAGGAACAGTAGAGCCCTCTGGGAGTTGTTCTGGTATATGGAGGGAAGCACTCTGTATGCTGATGACAGTATAATGATATAAATCCAACTGCCTCCACTGAAGTCAATAGTTTCTTCAAGTCATTACTGATGTACCTAGGAGTGATAGCTTAACTACCAAGAGCAGTAAATCTTTTAGGGTTAGAGATGCCTTGTACAGGCTATGTCTGCTATATTTAGGTAGAAAGGATGCTAAGTGCAAGTGAAAAGGTTATGTAGGTATATGGAGTGTCAGGTAGAGATATAAAGAATAGATAATAGATTTCCCCTTGACCAGGGATTCTCGTGATGAAGACTACGAATATGTTTTTACTGTATAGTAGTCTCATTCCTTATCATCAACTAACACACTAATATTTTCACTGGCTTTATTGTCACATTGTTAAACGGACTCAAGCTTTCCTTTTGGCACTGTCTTAACTTTTCTAGTGTGAAGTTGCACAGTATGACCTTGTTTGATAGTTTTGGAGCAGCAAAAAAGTGCCAATAAACAGAGACGGGAGGGAATATTAAGAGTTTTGGGACCATATATCAGCTGGTTTGGATGTGGGGATAGGAAAAACATGAAGAACATTTACAGATGTGGAATTGAGTATTTTTAACTTTCTCCTTTAACAATGATTCCTTTCTGGTTTTCAAACACCTGAGGTATTATTGTTAACATAATGACTGGAAGTTCTCAGAAAGATTTGATTCAATGATCTGCCACGATTTTTGTTCAGACCTTAGCAGATTTTTTTTAGAATTATGATTCTTAGAGTTCTTCTTTCATGAGTTCTTATTTCTTATATTCTTCATGAATATAAGTTCTTTTATGACACTGAGAGACAGTCTTCCAAAAATATATCTTAATTTTTGAAGTACTCCAATAAAAGCCAGAGTAGAATGGGTTTAAATCTTGGAGACGAGTTTTCCTGGTGACCTTGATTTTCTATGCTTCACTTTTTCTAAGGGTAAAGAGGGAGGAAAAATGGCACCTTCATACATCTCTCTGTAGTGAGTCACAGTAAAATGTTCTATACTATGAATTGGTTACTTGGGTTTTTAACTGACTGAGAAATAAAAGAAAGGAAATAAAACCCTTCTATATACCTAGGACTTTCATAAAGAAACACACGAGAAAAATATTTAGATGCAGTTATGTATTTCTTTCTCTACATCTATACTTATAGCATCTTTCACAAGAATCTTTTAAAATGCTTTGTAGCTCTGTGTTAATTAATATGCGCTTTTTGTCTCCCTTTGGTTAATGGGGAAACTGAGGCAGGCATTTAATTTCTCTTCAATCACACAAATAACTATTAGAATGATGACAGAATCTGGGATTTACACATCTGAAATTTACCCTCTGCACCACGTAACAAATGTATTGCGGTTCAGATTGTTGATATGCCTTTCTCAGAGCAAACACAGAAAGGAGAAAAAGCAATTTTGGAAACTTAAGATACTTAGAATATCTCAGAAATTAGAAGGTAGCATTGCGAGAAAAGACTAAGATATGGTATCTTGTTTATTTGCATCATGCTGATGAATAAACTCAATTAAGTACAAGGTAAAGGTTATAAATGTGATGGAAAACATTTTGAATTTTTATATTAAGAATCATTTTACAGCTCACCTTTTTTTGAAATTTCAGTGTATTTTTAGAGTAAGATGATCCCTTAAAAGTAGCTATCACCGTTTCTTTTAGCTAATACTGAAATATCAACATTCTGTAGGTCTATATTCATAAAAGCTTTTATATATATTAGTATGAGTATATACTCAGAATAGAGAAATGCCTTTACATTCTCACATACTCTACAAGGACATCATATGTATGTATATGTATATGTATATGTATATGTATATGCATATGTATGTATATGTTTCTGTGGGTTTTTTTCTAAAATTTAGGAATTTAATATTAGTCAATGCAATAACTATAGTGGAGACAATGCCCTCTGAGCTCCTAAGGTGAAAGAAAATAGTTCTGTGAAAAACACTAGATTCTCCCTGAAACCTTTCAGCATGTTTTTGTTTAAGTGTTATTCAGAGGCAGTTGCTGTAATGAGTTTAGTGACAGTTGGTTTCCTTTCTGGGTGATGTGGATTTCTTATGCAGTATCTCTCAATGCACCTTTCTGTGAGTTGTGATTAGAAAACTGAGACGCTGTCACTTAGCTATCCTTTTTGAAGAAAATTCCAGTGCATCTGTCTGGCATTGACATTTGGGATTGAAAAGGCAGTATGATTGTTTAAAGATTAATCTCCCTAATATTTCAGTTAATCTTCCCCAAAACCTTAAGGAATTTGACAGTCAATTCCATGAATTTCCTTTGCAAGTGTGAATATCAATGCGTGCATTTATAAGAACAAAGGACTAAGTAGAAAAAAACATCTACATCCTAAACCCACAGATGCTGCAGGGTTCTCACAAACACGAGATATTTTGTCGTTCAGTTGCTCTTGTCCTCCTCTCTAATAATAAGGTTCCTCTGCAAACTGTGTGGCATCCCTTGGTTCTGTGGACTGGAAAAGTCAAGTTTTTGTTCTTCTCTAATACTACTGCCAAAGAAGGCTTATTAAGTGGTTGGTCAATGTGGTATAACATATATAAGATACTTATGACAATGCATAGAGAATCAGTGATTTATTTTTTCTTCAGAGGTCAAACTGTTGTTCACTTTTATGAAAATGCAAATCTGGAAATTAATAGCTCCTATGAAGCAGGACCCTGGCTAAGAATATCTAAGAATTCAGGAACAAAGGGAAGAGGATTTAGTGGAGCACAGAACTTATTCAAGTGAAGCTAGAATATGTTGAACATGACCAGTCATCTCAAGAAAATAGGGTTTTTTGTGAGATTGATAATCTCTTGGAGACAGTCTGTTTCAATTGGTTCAGTCTGAGGAACTTCTTCCTTTGCAGATCTCTGGCAAAACATGAATAGCTTGCAGTAAAGAGAAACAGAACAAAGGTACAGAAAAGCTCTATCATCAGACTGAAGTAAGGACTTAAGTAGGTTTTGCTTAAGCTTGGTTCTAACAATGAACAATGAGTGTCAAATAGTACAACCAAGTCATTAGCAGTGCTTTGTTCTCCCTTTTTATAGCTCAGGGTTACAATCTGTAAGTTTGTGTAGGTGTTGCCTGATTTGGATAACTAATTCCTGTAGCTTATTCGTTTATGTCTGTGCTTTGGTCTTCTCCTCATCAGAAAAATAGCTTGCCAGCTTCTAAATGCTTCTGCAAAATGGATAAACTGAATAAACAGAAAAGATAGAGAAGCTTCATGCTATTTGCTCGAGTGGTCATAAGTGGCGTTCCCCAGGGTTCAGTGCTGGGTACAGTTCTGTTCAATATCTTTCTCAACCATCTGGATGAGGAGATTGAGTGTACTTTTAGCAAGTTTGCAGATGACACCAAGCTGGGTGCAAGTGTGGATCTGCTTGAAGGAAGGGAGGCTCTGTAGAGGGATCTGGACAGGCTGGATCAATGGGCTGAGACCAACGGGATGAGGTTCAACAAGGCCAAGTGCAGAGTCCTCCACTTGGGTCACAACAACCCCATGCAGCGTTACAGGCTTGGGGAAGAGTGGCTGGAGAGCTGCCTGGCAGAGAAGGACCTGGGGGTGTTGGTTGACAGCCGGCTGAACATGAGCCAGCAGTGTGCCCAGGTGGCCAAGAGGGCCAGTGGCATCCTGGCCTGTATCAGACACAGCGTGGCCAGCAGGAGCAGGGAGGTGATTGTGCCCCTGGGCTCAGCACTGGTGAGGCCGCACCTCGAGTACTGGATTTGGGCCCCTCACTACAGGAAGGACATTGAGGGGCTGGAGCCTGTGCAGAGAAGGGCAACAAGGCTGGTGAGGGGGCTGGAGAATAAGCCCTAAGAGGAGAGACTGAGGCAACTGGGGCTCTTCAGCTTAGAGAAGAGGAGGCTGAGGGGAGACCTCATCACTGTCTACAACTGCCTGAAAGGAGGCTCTAGTGAAGTGGGTGCTGGGCTCTTCTCGCAAGTGACAAGTGAGGAGGAAATAGCTTCAAGTTGTGCCAGGGGAGGTTCAGACTAGACATTAGGAAAAATTTCTTCACTGAAAGGGTGATCAGGCACTGGAACGGCTGCCCAGGGAGGTAGTCAAGTTTCCATCCTTGGAGATGTTTAAAAGACAGGTAGATGAGTTTCTCAGGGACATAGTTTAGTAAGTGGACAGGTACAGCTGGAGTCGATGATCTCAAAGGTCTTTTCCAATCAGATGATTCTATGATTCTATGATTCATATGAATGGCACTATGATTGATTTCAGGGAAAAGTAAATTCTTTCCCCTAAGAAGTATATAATAATTTCCTTGCATTACTTGATGCCTTCCTCCCGCTTGTGAAGAGCAGAGGTGCCTCCTTTGGGGCTTTAATGCTTAAAATCTAGAAGACCTCTCTGGATAAACTGCTCTGTGACCAGAAACTTGAACTTGGTCATATAGATTGTACTCAAGCTGGCATTTGTAACTAATACTATCTGTTGGCTCCAGCAGAAATATGTATGGTGAGACTAAGACTTCTTCGCTTCAGTGAAGGTTTAATCTTGCCCAGAGGTTAATTAAGTGAAAGGCACCCAGAGAACACTAAGTTGGTCATATTTCACAGTATCACAGTATCACAGTATCGTAAGGTTGAAAAAGACCTCTGAGATCATCGAGTCCAACCTATGACTCAACCTACACCTGCTCCCACTTGTCAACTACACCATGTCACTAAGTGCCTGATCCAATCTTTCCTTAAGCCCCTCCAGGGATGGTGACTCCACCACCTCCCCAGGCAGCGCATTCCAATGGCCAATCACCCTCTCAGTAAAGAGCTTCTTCCTAATGTCGAGCCTAAACCTCCCCTGGCGAAGCTTGAGACTGTGTCCTCTTGTTCTGTCGCCGGTCACCTGAGAGAAGAGACCAACTCCAGCCTGATTTACTGATTTACTCATTATTATGATAAGACACTATTACTTTACAGGTAACTGTCAGCTCGATAGAGGAGAAATGGTTTATTTAAAAACAGTGAGAAACAGAGAAAGAATGAGGTGACTGCAACCTCAGGAGAAGAAATGTTGTCAACAGATACAAATTAAAACCCAGTGTATGGGACTCATTTTACATAGTTAATATTCCAAATACAATGATGTTGTGCTTTGGAAAGAATGAAGAGAATGAAAGTTAAGATAACGGGCCTAGTTTGACCTAGCTGAATAGAATAGAGTAAGAAAATATCACCTCAAAACCTCTCTGTTTTAATGCTGGATAGTGATGAGACCAAAGCCCAGTTAAAAAAGAAAACCCAGAAGGTGGCATCAAATGCCAGTCTGCTGAGTATGGTTTGAGTGTTAGAAGGAAAGAGATTAAAGAAATATCTGTATCTATATAAATAAAAAAAGTTATACGTATATGCATGTACACACACATGAATATGAATCTTAGATATAATTAATCATAGGGAAAACCCCCCTTATTATTCTGTCCTCGTGATTTTCTTTTTCTCATTTGAGCAAATAGAAATTTTTGTATTTGAAGTAAAAAGAGATGGCTATGTGATTGAATTAGTTAGATGTGCTTGTTCCTACCTTGGGACAGGGATATAAGGATTGTACCTTTTGATACGATCACTTCTTCTGTTAAGGCTATGTTGCCCTTTATTTGACAAATGGTTTGAAAGTTGCAGTTAGTTGAGGCTGGGGCAGGAATGTTGATAAGACCAGAACCGAAGAGGCCTCTTCCTTTCCAGTGCCAGGAACTTCTGGGTCTGAATTGAGCAAAGATGAGAACAGCAAGGGCCCACAGAACAGAAGGAAAGTGTTTGCTTTCAGAACTTCCGTCTGTTATCTTCTTTTGCTCGGCTCTGGAAACTCTTGCTCTGCACTAAGATAGGTAATGGGTGATGAAGGGGTTGAGGTCTAGAGAATAACACCTGTTAGCTTAAGTGAAGGCAAGCAGGTTAGGGAAATCAGCTGAATTTCTAACCGCTGATCTGATTGAAACTCCATAATTAATACATCCTGAACACTCCTTCTAAGACCTGTAAATGAGTCCATGTTTAGAATATGAAAATGCTAGCAAAGTCATGTTGTTGCAGTACTGCAAGGCATGAATTCCCATTTATTGACCTCCTTTACCAAACTGGAATGAGTAAGGATTGCCCTTTTAGGATGAACATGGAATAATTACTAGAATAATTGGCCTTTGCTGTTAAAAGTGGCACACTTATAGTCACATAAGGGAATTATGGGATTTTTAATTAAGTAAAATAGTGAAGACCTCAACAAGGCTTCCATCTCCCTTAATTTATTGTAAATTTTATTATACTTGGCAATACACCACAGTGTTGATCACTGAACCAGTAGGTCCTGACCTGGGAATTTCAGTGACCATTCAGAACAAATAAGCTTCTAGCTTGTGTGGACAAGGGAAAAGTTAAAAACAAAGTGTTGTGGGAATGTAAGAGACAGACTTGAGGGCTGTTCGAAATTATTGAAGCCAGTTGCTGCTTTGCTAGCTTTCCTTTTGAAGCAGTTTGAGTCTCCCCCTCCTCTAATGCCACATCACCAAGTGATCACCACTAGATCATAATATTTTAGCAGACTGGGAAGCTGGCTCAACACGGATTTAAAGGTGAATTCAGCATCTGTTTTATTTCTAGAGCCTTTTTTAGCAAAGGATGTCCTGGCAGACTAACCGTGTGACCAGAGTGTGTAAAACCCTAGAAAAAGAACTTGTTTTTCATGAAAAATTCTGACCACAAATATGTTGACCCAGTACATTAAATTGAAGACATAATCAACCCAAGGGTCAGATAATGTGAAAACTTATATACGCTTTGTGTTAACATTTCTTGCCTGTGAAGGACAGATGGTAAGCCCTTTACCCTACTGTCAAACTGAATAAGGATTTAGTCTTTCCACTGGTTCCACTCTAATTAAACGTGGATTTTATGTAAACCACAACCCAAACTTTTTATGAATTCAGAAAACACTGGCTTCATTTTTCTTGTCAGACTACAAAACTATACCATAACCGAAGAGTTTAAGCATTTGCTGATAATTCAACTACAAAATATAATAGTTTGATTCTTTCACTTAAGGCTATTTACAGAAATAGAAGGTAATTAATTGAAGCATTGGTGCTCAGCAAATTATTTTTATTTTTTCCCCTTTAGCCAGATTTCATTGTATCCTAAGAAAAATCTTTAATAACATGGTAGAAATGAAAGATCATAAACACCATATCCTATTGAAAGGGCACATTTATTTAGCATTAATATAAGAATAATAACTCTGGTTGCATGTACCCATACAAATAGACTGTAACTCAATCAAGAATGCAATCAACTAGGTTGCTGCTATTCATGCGACACCTAAATAATTCAAATTAATCAAATCCCCTGAAATTGAATGGAACGGTCAAAGCTATGTAAAGCTAGTGTAAAATTTAATTTGTGCTAATCTTCCTTGGAGAGAGGAAGCACAAAATATACTAGAGTATTCACATCAGTTACCTGTTTTGGAGTTCAGTTCTCTTTTTTTTTTCTCCTTTCTCTTATTTTCTCTATATCTTATAGACATGAAAATGTTTAAGGAAATCTGATTTTAACTTAATTCCTTACATTCTAGAAAAGTAGTAAAGTCCTGACTTAAAAAAAATGTTACCTCTTAACATTGTTCTATTAAGGGGCAACTATGTTGCAGGACTATCACAAAAATGAAACTAAGCAACTTACTTTTAGTATTGTATAAGAATGAAATCTCTAACCCAAATTCAGGTAGGAGATGTTAAACAGGAGATTTTGAAATAACTGCTTTATTCTTTGGTCCAAGATACAGCAGTAGAAGTTGAAATCAAGGCAGAAACAAGTTTCAAATTCAGGGATAGATTTAGTTCTAAATTATTCCTTTGACCTGAAGTGGGATGTTATATACCAAACACTCCGACAAGCATACCGCTCCCCATGCAGTATTGGAGGCAGAGTATTGGTTAAAAGAAGCAAAGCAATGTCACTTCTGGACACATTCTAATACCTTTACAAATTTTACATAAATACTCAGTTCCAAGATAATTGGCTAACAGTCTTTGTCAATGTTTTTACTTTAATAATGTAGGGATTCTCTATTATGATTTTTTTTTCAGTTTAGAGGTGAAGTCATTCATATGTTAATAAATTGAAATGTAGCAAGTGTAGGTTCTCACTCATTCACGTGAGAAGCAAGGTTGTGCATAGCTTAGCTTAGATACGTAAGATGCTCAGGAGAAGAGGTGTTTTTAGAATGATAGCAGAAGCTGTCAGGATCTGTTTGATACTTCCAAACTAGGGACTGGTGTTGGCATTAATGCAGACTCCTTTACTTGCAGAGTGATATTCTAAATGGCCCAGTGGTTCAGAAGACCCCTTTGAGGTAGAAAAGTCTGGTCAATGTAAATACTGGTAGACACAGGTGACCACATGGCTTGGCAACCAAGAGTACATTGAAGGACTAGTGCGAGCATGCCTTCCGTAAGGTAAGACTTAGTGAAACATTTACTTGGTGTGCTACACTGTGTAAGTCATCTACCACCAGAAGCCCCACGTTGGCCTCCTGCATAAAGCAAAAACTCTGTTCCTGTGTAGTTGGTGATGATCAGTGAAGAAAAATAATCTGAAGTCTGAAGCTCCATTGATTTATTTGAAATTATATGATCAATATTCTGTACTGAACAACAGTACTTGTCTGGCAAATGTATCCCTTCCATTGTGATGAGGGAAGGATCTGAAGAACAGTCTTCTGCATAGATGGGTAGCTTCTGCTTCATGTGCGAGCAACAATATACAAGAAGGGAAACAGGAAAAGAAAATGACCAAACAAAAGAGATATAGCTGAAGTAATGCTCTTTGCAGTAGTGTTACAAGTACATAGAGAAGAAGAAAGACTGTCTTTAACAAGGCAAGAAATAATAATACTGCTTGAAGAGGATTTGGATAGATGCTTTATCTGTGTGGATAGGAAAGACTGGACAACAGAAATGGTACCCGTCTTCTAAAGGCTATAAACTCTCCTCTTTTTCCTGAGTTCCAGCCAGAGCTCTCCGTTCAGCCCAGTTTGTCTTCTTCTGCCCTATCTTGTCTTCCAGCACATGGGAACAGCCTGCTCTTGGCCCTTAAGACTTTCTCACAGTATCACAGTGTCACAGTGTCACAAGGCTGGAAAAGAACTTTGAGATCATTGAGTCCAACCTATGACCCAACACCAACACCTACTCACCATCTAAACCATGGCACTAAGTGCCTCATCCAGTCTCCTTTTAAACACCTCCAGAGACAGTGACTCCACCACCTCTCCGGGCAGCGCATTCCAATGGCCAATCACCCTTTCAGTGAAGAATTTTTTCCTAATATCGAGCCTAAACTTCCCCTGACGAAGCTTGAGACCGTGTCCTTTTGTTCTGTCACCGGTCGCCTGAGAGAAGAGACCAACCCCTACCTGACTACAACCTCCCTTTAGGTAGTTGTAGAGAGCAATAAGGTCTCCCCTGAGCCTCCTCTTCTCCAGGCTAAACAACCCCAGCTTGTCCAGTAGTCTACTATGGGAGACAGTGTCAAAGGCCTTGCTGAAGTCCAGGAACACCACATCCACAACCTTCCTCTCATCCACCATGCGAGTCACACGGTCATAAAAGGAGATCAGGTTGATCAGGCAGGACCTGCCCCTCCTAAATCCGTGCTGACTGGACCTGATGTCTCTGTCATTCTGTAGGTGTCACATGATTGCACCCAGGATTATGCGCTCCATAATTTTACCTGGAACCGAGGTCAGGCTGACAGGTCTGTAATTACCTGGGTCGTCCCTAAGGCCCTTCTTGTGGATCAGCGTCACATTGGCCAACTTCCAGTCATCCGGGACCTCTCCAGTGAGCCAGGACTGTTGATAAATGATGGAAAGCGGCTTAGCAAGCTCGTCTTCCGACTCTCTCATCACCCTAGGGTGGATCCCATCTGGCCCCATAGACTTAGGAGGATCCAAGCGACTCTGCAGGTCTCTAACTTCTTCCTCCTGGATGACAGGGGGGCTATATCGCACCCTGTCCCCATCCATCACTTCAGAAGACCAGCTGTCCAGTGAACAATCGGCCTTAGTATTGAAAACAGAGGTAAAGAAGGCATTAAGCACCTCAGTCTTCTCCTCATCTTTAGTTACTATATTTCCCTCAATATCCAATAAGGAGTGGAGGTTGTTGCTGCCCTTCTTTCTGCCATTAATATATTTGTAAAAACACTTAACACAAGTGGCCAAATCTCCTCAAAGAAGGCCACCATAAGAAGTGAAGAAATGCCACTGTAACATCAGAGAGTGGAATCAGAGTCTGAGAGCACCGATATTTTTTTTTTATTCAGTAAAAACGCACAAGCTAAACCATTGGGTGCTACATATCGGCTTAGGTCCCTGGAAGCAGTTTTACAGCAAAGGAGAGTCTGGTTCTTCCTCTCTGCAGTTTGATTGATTCCATCCTGTTCTCATTCAAGCGTGTGTTTCTGAGAGGATAAGCACTGAGCTGTAGTTCTTAAGGGCTGCAATCTCTTAAAATATAAAATAAATAACTGGCTTTGGGATAAACATTTTATTTCTGCCAGTGGCATAATGCTTAGTCTTGAAACGTTATCATCCAGTGAAGTTTTATCACAAAAAACTTTTCGTGCTGTCTGCCTCTGAACATCAATGCAAGTAAGATCCTGAAAGTGCAGAATCATCTGCAAGAAAATGGAAACTGAAAACGAGCAAGGATTCAAACCTTTCCCTAAGCATTGCTTTGAGCAAATGCAGTGTCAGGTTTTGTATATCTGTCATTGAAACGGGCTAATCTGAGACATGTGTGGCAGAAGCATGATTGTGTGATCTATTTGGCTCCATTTGTAGTACTGCAAATCTGTACAAGTAGAAATCATTAGAAATTTGCTGTGTTACCATTAGAGTCGTCATTATGGGAGCAGAAGTGACCACTGCAGATAGTGTTGCAGAACTGTTTCTACTCTGGTATTTTGAACTTACATGCTCAGAAGTGAGAATATTTATGCTTTTTATGCTAAAATTTTCATGTTTTAGCACTACTGAAAATTATTTTATTTATTTACTTTTACTTGGAAAGGAAGAAATAAAGATAAATGATTTTGGAGGAGAGTAGAAGCAATATATATCTCTTATATGTGTACCTCTGAATAAAGTAAGTATCCTAAGCTGCCTGGCTTACTTCTCTAATAAATTGCCTCCTTATATCTCTCTATTTTTTGCTGACTTTCTTCAGCAGTTTTCTGTGGCTTGCACAATAGTTATTGTTAGTCAACTCCATAATCGCAGCCTTTGAAAATCCTTTGAAGAAGACTTTTCAGGCCACTTTGCTGGGCTCTGTGACAGGGTGATCAGAGCATGTGTCTTCTGAGATGACTCTTCTGAATGCATCCACAGGCTGAAAAACCTTTCTCTACAGAAGATTTTCGGTGAGGGGAGTAAATCTTGCCTACTACAATATCTTTAGGCATATAGTGCAGGTTGCATCTGATCCACTCTCATTTTGAAGTACTATTTCTGCTTGAAGTATCCTTGGATAATTTGCAAGCAAGATATCCTCCATTCAATTAGAGGAATGGACATAGGACAGATGAAGCCATGTACAGGACTGTAGTACAAGAAAGCCTACTTAGACAGAGGAAGTTAGCTACAGGAAAGCAGAGAGAGGGTGTTCTTGGAAAAGAAAGGATTCTTGAGGTTACTTCTGTGTTTTTGAAAATGGAAATATAGTAGAAACAGAAAAAAACAACATATTACTGCTGAATTACAGATTGATTTTAACACAGATTGGTTTTAATACAGGTATGTTGCAGGATATTCACGTGAAAATGAAGAGTAAGGGCATTTTTTTGACCAGTATATCGGTGTCTTAAAAGTAGCTTGATACTTTCACATTTTATTAGTCTTTTGCTGTGGTGTAACCATATCTGTACAACCATCTAGTTACACTGAAACTCAGTCACTAGGTCATTTAAATCAAATCAGGAATTTGCAACAAATGTTCACACTGGATAAAACACATCAAAAAGGACAGATGAAAATGGCCAGCTGTGGACTATGGCAAGTACAGTTTATTTCTAGTACTTCCTGTTAGAGGAAAAAGGATAAAAGCAAACTGAGTCTGGATTATTCTAGGCTTTTTTAAGCTATTTTTCACAATTGTATCTCCTTAAAATAATAAGAAGTAATTTTATTTTAATGGTTTGGCTCATGTAAAATAATGGTTCAAATTAAGTTTCCTAATTAAGCATTTAAATGGAAGAAGATTGTAATTTAAATTCTCATTGACTGCTAGCAAGTTATTTAATAAGGATAACCAGAGTTCAGCTGTGTATATTACATAGTTTTTGCATGATTTAAAACTCTGTGGGGTGACTTTCCAAGTGATTATTTGATAGCAACCAAAAAGTTCAAAATCTCATTCACATTATAAGAACACTTTAAGTCATTTTAAGGATTGAAAAATTGTCAAAGGTATCTTGTAAGATCTCTTTCTTATCTTGTACTGTATCAAAGTTTGTAGTCCTTATATCACTGTAATACCTACCAACTTCCAGAACTGCATCAATTTCTTGTTAAGCATCTGCTGTGTGCAGCTCTCTCTGCTACAAAGTAAATAGTAAATCTTGCTTTTTCGTTCTCTCCGGATTCTTATACTGTTGGAATCACTATGGTAACCGAAAGCCTTAGAGGCTGGAGTGAAAGGATAGTGGCTTGATATTTTAGGCTAATGTCAATTTATTTTTGCTGGGGTTCATATGGTGCAAGACCTACTAACAAGGCAGCTGTGTGCTGGCTCAGGATTTGCCCAGCCATCAGACACGGCATACTACCTTCGCTGTGAGGAAAGGCACTGTTAGGTAGGAGCTGTGCCATGGCATTTGACAGCTTTCAGGCTGACAGTGGGCAGCCTAGCTGACATGTTTATCCAGGAGTTGGTTGGTTTCAGTAGTTTGAGTAAGTTTTTAATGTTGCTTCTTATTTCCAGATGTAAAAAATTTTACACCAATAGGATGTTATTTTGATTGCTATATAGGATATTCAGTGTTTGATCCTGAAAAGTTTTTAATGAAAGAGGTTAAACTTTCCACCTAAGAGTTGGGAAGGGAAGGAACGAATTTTCTTTGTACTTCTTGATCTTTATCGATGAGGTGGTAGATTCGTTTCTGTTATGAATTAGATCGCCTTAAGGACAGCTCTCATTTACAGCCGTAATATCTAACCCTAAGGGATTTTTCACAAGTGGAGTGTCCATCTGTGCCAGTCAGTGGTTACAAATATGTAAAGAACAGTAATGCCACACCTGACCAGCTGTTCCTACTCAGAGTCAGCTATGGACTCTCGTCCTGGGGACAACCCTATCGTCTAATTAGGACAGCTTTAAGAAGAGAACTGTAAGGACGATCAAGCTCCCAGTACATAGCTTTGTGTGTGTATTCAGAGAGATAGAGGTAAATCAAGTCTCTGAGAAAAGTGAACTGACGAAAGCCTAGGAAAATCCTTGAGATTCTTCTCAAGGTATTGGCTTTCTCTACTGCCTATTGTTATCCTTTCTAGAGAAGCCTGGAATTACTACCTATATAATCCAAGTGATAAACTGTCAATTTTTGTTGTGTTAATCTTTGGGAATGTCATTACAGGCCAGGCTCAATTTTTTCCATTTTTAGTTTTTTCTTTTTGATTTAAAAAGAAAGAAACCATTGGGGGCTGATTTGCTTATTTTATTCTTTGTATGGTTGTAAGATTTGTGTAAGCGATACTGAACTGCCATTTCTTAAATTTCTGCCGCATATACAGGATACTTTTGAAACATATCCAGACAATTGTGTGAAGAATTCTTAGAACACATTTGTGAATGAATGTTTCAGAGCAAAAGTCAACTTTTTCTCCTTCACAGTGTTTGCCTTTCAAAAATGCTTCTTTTTTTTCCATATCAAATATAACTTAAATCTGAGCAATCTTTCAGTACAAATAATTTGTTCAATGAGTTGTATGACTGATTGTATCAGGTGCAAAATAAGTGATATTTGTCTAGAAGGCAGGTGATGATCATCATAGGATTACAGAAAAATTTAGGTTGAGAGGGACCTCAAGAAACCTGCGGTACAGCCTGTTACTGAAAGCAGAGCCAGCTATGTGGTCAGATAAATTCCTTACTCTGCCTAAATACTTCCAGGAAAACAACTTGGATAGGCTTAAACACTTTTTTTAATTTTTAGAAATGCTGGATTTACTGCAAAAGGAGGAATATTCAACAGGATTTCAAGGGAATCTGTGACCTAACTTGAAAGATTTTTAATGAGCATTGCATGTCTGACATTTATTCAATTCTCAGGGTGGACAGAGTTAAGTGCTGTTCTTGGAATGAAGTGTATATTTTAATAATTAATCCCTATATATGGGAAATAATTTAACACTTTATATTGGCAGAATTTTCACATCCAAATGAAAATCATTGCTTTGAAGTGGCCAGTGTGGAAGCAAAACGTATTAGAAAGGGTATATATAATGGTGATAATAATTCTGGTCATAAACTTGATATCATGCGTAAATTATTAAATTAGAAGAAAACCTGCAAAATTTAAATCTAGCGTGTTGAAAGATTGAATAGAATTTCAGAGTCATTCTGACTTCAAAGCATCCTACAGTGGTTTTCTTCTTGAAATATTATTGTTCTCCATATTGCTGTGTGAAAAATCCCCTACCTCAGATCACAGATCTTGGCACCTGACTAACAATGGATTGAGCCACTCCTGCAGCATTTGAGTTAAACAATGCAGGGAAAAAGTCAAGCTATTAACTATCTAGGGAAGCTGGACACATCATCTCTAGATAGGTAGTGGCAAGAGGTGGGATGTCACATAAGTTCAATGAAATTAAGTTTTTCACGTATAACATGATGTGAACACAGTTCCATTTTTTTTTCCAGTGCAAGCTACTGTCCAGCAAGCCTGGTGGTAGGAAGCTTAAATTGATATTGTGCTCCTGAAGTCAGGCCTCAGCAACATGATGGCAGAATTACAAGAGAGTTTCCGTTCCAGATGGAGCCTAACTGAACATATAATTGAAATAGTGAGACCACCTGGATACACAATGCTGTCAACTATAAAAAAGGCATACTCCTAGTAGTTCCTGGTATAAACAGACCAAATGGCTTTTACAGGCAGCGTGGTGAGTGTTAAGCAGAGTTTTGTTCCTTTAAAGCCTGTGTAAATTCCAGTTGTGGCTGTAGATTAATGCTTCCTCTGGAAAGACAATTTAGTGGGTTCCTGACGTAGTTTTTGGTTCTCCATTTACCCAAACAGTATCCAGCCACCATGAGATAGCTTTCATTTTCTCTTGTGATTTGAAGAAGTTGTGCATAATCTACCTCTTATTAATAATCCAGTCCTCTGAGGTGCCAAATACTCTTATTTGCCACTCATTTCATATTTTACGGGGCTCTAAAAGCTGATGTAAAGGAAATATGTTTTGGAACACCTATGTAGGTATTATGCTCTTCTTTTTTTAAGTAGATAAATTGGGCCCATAAGCCTTATTGTGATTAAAAGCTTCACTGCTTATGGTGAAATTCTAGAGCTACACATATTGCTGATATTAGCATATAAATGCTCTTATCTGCCAGAGTTGAACATAATCATGAAATATGCCATCATTCCGGGATAAAGTTGGGAGCTGCCTGGGGTCCCATAACATTATAAGAATGAAGTAGCAATACTATTGTCATGGTTGAAGAAGCACATTCACTACCAGCCCCTCTTTTTCTGGAACTGGTAATTTTACAGGAGAAAAAGTGTATATATTAGGTAAAATTTCTGAGACTTATTTTAATGTCAGAGGTGACTTCTTTTTCCAGCACAGTGACTTTAATACCTCTATTTATTGTCATTTTAGAGTAGCAAGAAAAGCTATTTTAACTGTAATTACTCTAGATTCTTTGCATGCACACGGAAAACCAATAAATTTTTAGTATTCAAATTGTTAGGAAATTAATCTATGTGTAAAGCAAGTACCACTGGAATACTTTAAAAAGTTTATGCCATATTTTAACTGTGTGGGCAGTTTTTCTGTGGAGATTTTTTGGATCCATTTTCTTCTTATTTGCTTCTTTTTTGTGTGGTTTTGACTACTGTTTCACAAGGATCTCTGAATGGGATCATCTACAAGGCTATGCAGGGAGGCAGAAACTGGAACAGACTTGGCCTGCCTCTTTCTTTATCTGAGAATATGTAGAACATAGCTAAGTACATTCTTGATGGAGATTTTCTGTGGACCTAGAGAAAGGCAAAATAGGACAAGTGTCCCTCCACACAGCTTTATTTTCCAGAACTACTGAATGGGTTTACATTCTGCCCATAGTATTTGTAGTATTCAAGCCTTATAAGGAGGTCTAAACTCTATTAACGTGTATAAAAAGTTAGATGAAAAAATATGGATCAAATAAACTCTTACTAAAACTACATTTATCCTTGAATTTCTTATGGCTAGAACAAAACCTTTCTCTATGCGTAGTTTTTTAGTCGCCAAAGGCCATAACGGAGTCTGGCTTTGCAGGACATGTATCCTGTGTGAAACTTCAGTAGAAATCTTAGAAGAGAGTTTGATCATGTAAGGTTTCTACCTCAATTTGCAGATCACCGGATAAAACTGGCTATTCGATAGATAAGCATCAAAACCATTGAATCTTTATCTAAGATGAACCTTTTGAAGTTCTGTCCTCCTGTCCTCACTACTTTTCTAAAGGATACAGATCATATCAGTTCCATCAGTTCCCAGTCCCAGATCAATCAGTGTTGAGCCTTGATTTATTTTCAACAGTTTTGGAGGATTCCTTGGTAGCATGTGTGCTGTACATTATTTTTGACCCATGCTATTGAGATTGAATCCATATGTTTACTAATTCCAGAAAACTGCCTGAAATCATAGGTGAGTAATTTATGAGCTCTGGATATATTATGGGAACCTTTCTGTAAGAAAATACAGTATTCTAAAAAAAATTACTCATCTTCATAGTCATAAATTATTTCATATGTAATTACAAACAGACAGTCTGAATAATTGTCTTCATTTGGAGTTGTTTGACACTGAGAATATACTGCCTTATTTAAAAACTTTTTAATGTTCAGCCCATAAATATGTCACAACTAAGGAGTACTGCATCTTTAAGCATATTAAATGCAGTCTTGTGTAACCAAACGTAATAGGATTTTTAAATGGATTATAACCGAAGTATTTAACAAACAATTTTTTAAACTTTCTACCTGTGTAAAGTTTTTTTAAACTGACCAATTTGAATTAAACATTGGTAAAAAACCTTTGTATTTGGAGCATTTAAACAAATTAATATGATTCTTGTCTCATGTACATTTAAGAGCAATAAAAGAGTTTCATGGAGATAGTTTTAATTAATTCCTTTAAAAAGCACCTGTTAATGGGTTTCAGAGCAATATCAAATTCAAAGAAATGAGAGAAATGTGAACACATGTGCTTTGTTTCAGTGAAGGTCATGCTGACACCTTTATAGCTACTTAAGTTCTGAACCTGATATACACTCTACTAATTTACAGTAGACTTCATTTTTAGCTGTCATTCATTTCTTCTACATTGAAAATCATCTAGTTGAAAACTTCATCTTGAGATGATCTGCATTTGTCTCTTTGTGAGGGGATAGAATTTCATATAAAAGACATGGGTGACATAAGCCATGTATGAAACTTCAAAGATACTACTTATTACTCCAAAAACCAGGACAGCTGTGGAGGGGGTAAGGAGATAAAAAGGGGGAAAATAAAAGACAGAAATGTTAAATTAACTGGAAAAAAAAAAAATCCTATACTCTGAGTACTAACATCTCAGGCTAAATGATGTGATCAAATACCTTCTGCTTTAAGGACTCAACCGTGATTTCATCTCTGATCTGTTTTTTTTGGAACACAACTGGCCTTCGTCCAAGTTGCATTGTTTCAGTAGTTAATTATGGCTCTTTTCAAATCTAAATTTGCCAGACTTCAGTGTTCCAGCCCCATCCTCCTGGTTTTAAAACAGCAGTTTTAGTAGCAGAATCCCTGATGTTTTTTTGTTTGTATGTATACAAAACATTGTATACATACAAAAATTTCATAACTGGTGATAGGTATTCTTTCTGTTCTGGAATCATACCTACAGTAGATGTGTGCAGTTGTGAAACCTGCTAAATAGAGAAATGATGTGTAGGCAAAATATTGTGTATAACCAGACCAACATAATTTCACAAGAAATAGTGACTTAGTATGTTAAAATAATCCATTTATATGCTCTCCTGAAAAAATAATATAAGCAGATTTAGAATACATTCCATAGGCAAATAGTAGATTTCTGTTTTATCAAAAAATTATTTGTGAATTTCAGTTCTATTTGATTAATAGTTGGGGGGAAGAAATTCCTGAAAACATCTACACATACTTGAAAGGGTATTTTGCTTTGCAATGGAAGCCTATTTGTTTTGACATTTTTCTACAACAAAATTCCGTAAATTTTCATTTTGAATTTGAAACATTTTTTAATTTCAAAATGTGATAAGATCAAAAACGGAGGTGAAATAAAAGTATCAAGTGAAACAACTCTTGTTCGAGTTAAATATGTATGACATAGAGTAGTAATTTCTGTGTTTGATTTTGGTTTTTTTGGTATTGTTGAAAAACTCTAAATTCTGTTTCAATTGACTTGCCAGAAAATGCTGGACAGGTTATTCTGAAAGAAAGAAAAACCAAAATCAAATCTCATTGATCACTGTACACAGTATCTACAGTGTCTATGCAGTAATTCTCTTTCTCCTTTTTGTTTTATTGCATGAAAATTTTAGGTGTCCATCCATTAAACATCTTAAACAAATATGGGGCTTAAGAAGATATTTGATTTAAGAAAGTGCTGACGTCTAATGTGTTGTGATCTTAGCATACTCCCAGAATTCTAGGTTTCATTATGAAGTCTTTCAGAAGAAGGGAAGTATTGGTAAACACAAATGCAGGTTATTTAAGAGTCCAGTTGATTTCGTCAGATTCTGGGAAGTCAGAACTATGTTTGTAAAAGCACTGTCAGTAGCTAAAGCTGAGGTATCCTTGTTTAAAAACCAAATTAAACCTTCTACATTAGGTTTTCCCCTGTGCTTTTATGAGACAGCCCATCATAAATCAGACATTAATAGAACGATTTAATTTGTGATTAAACACAGTAAATAACATAATGAAGGAAATTTGCCTATGTGTACTTGCATTCCTGAGCCCTGCAGTTCCGTTGTTTTAAGAAGTGTTAATAGATTACAGCAAAATGAGTGTGTTGGTTGGTTTCTTTAGCCAATAGTGTTTCTGTTTTTCCCTATTATATACTAAACTTGGAGAAGGAACAGTTTGTTTGCTTGCATCTCACTTTTTAGCCTGTGAAATTTCTCGTTTAGATATATGGAAAATGAGAAAGTCTAATGGTGGACACACAGCTCGACTGGACAGCTATGACAAAAGTCAAGTTTCAATTTGAAATTCTTTATGCCTGGATGAAACTGAAAGAAAATGGTGCTGGCTTATGCCTGGTGCCAGATGGCTTTCTGCCTGTTTCAAGCAAAAGCTCAGTTGCTAGACCACATGTTAAAATGATACTTATGTTTATGTTCAGTTTTGGGTTCACATGGCAGTGTTCCTTTTTGCCTGTCCATCACTGTATTTTCCTTTATTTCCATGACAACATGTTTCTCTTTAGTTAAAAAAGGTTAAGTTATGGTAAGGAGCTATAGCATTCAAATTCATTTGCTTCCATGGAGTGTTTTAAATTACTTCTAATTTAATAACTTCTTGAATCATGTATCTGCAAAAAAATGCTTCTAAAATTCTTGAGCTGGAAAGATCAGAGATACAGCCTGAATCTTCACAATGCAAATGAAGCAGTATGACCCATCAGGAAAACTGAATTCAATTGATTTTGGTGGTGGTCTGCCTGGAAGTGATTACCAAATTGGTTATGGTAATTGAAGGTAAAGAGGCAAACACTCACCTTCCCCTGTGCCACCAAAGGGCTGTGGAATACAGCCAGGCAGTTGCCCAAGTTGTTTATCTGTCTGTCTGCCTCCTTTGAAGTATTAAGTCATAGCAGCAAAGAGCACTAGAAATACATTCTTTCTAGATTACGTTCAGAATTTCTTTTGGCTTGTTTTTATTTTCATAAGAGAAATAATATCCATAAATGTCACATTTTACTAAACACTGATTCTGTCATAAGGCCACTATGTAACTCACATACATAGGTACTGAAAGAGAAAAAGGTTTAGAGCAGTAGTCATCTTGCCCTGATCTTTTTTATGTCAGCATTCAGCATTGGAGATGTCAAGGCAAAATAATATGTATCTTATAGGCCATGGTAGACACAAATGAAATGTGTTCTTAAGATAAGAAGAGAGTAGCAGTTGTGTTCCGACTTCACAAAAATTCTATTTTAGCCCTGAATGTACTATACTTTCAGACATAATACAGGTTCTGTCTTGATAACATCAAACATCAATGACATTTTTCTTCCACAAATCTGGTGCCTAATTTTACAGTATCTCATGTCTTTCCCGCCTAAAACATCAGGCCTATTAAATAAATGGATGATTACAAATTAAACTAGTTTGTGGTAGTGTTTTCCAGACTCTTGTAAGAACCTGTTTTGTGTCCAACTCCGTAAGCAACACTGAACCCAGTTTCTGTGACTGACACTGCGTTGGGCTCATAAACCTGTTGACTGCTCTGAGATCACTTGGAGCAGAGATTCAAAAAAATGAAAGCTGTAAGCTGTGAACTAAGATTTAGGCAAAAATGAGGTGTCTAAATGAAATAAGTGGTAATGGAAATCTTTTTTTAGATATCTTTTTTTTTGAGTTCTGCTTGCATTGGTACACCGAACTGCATGTGGCTGACAGTCTCAATCTTTTAAAACAAAGGGACCAACTTCTCCTGTAGCCCCTTAAGAGCTTGGTTTATGAAGTGAGCTTAGCACACACTGAAAATTTTCTAGAAACAAAAGCAGAACCATCTAGGATGTGAGAAATGTAGAGTCAAACGTATCCTTAGTAGGCAGTGAATTCAAGGCACCTCTAAGGATACTGGCGTTTCCAAACTAGGCTGAGAAGAGAAATGGAAAAGCACTATCCATTCTCTGGAAATTGTTTCACTCTGCGACAAGAGGCTCAGGCAATGGATTATCACTGGAGCGGAGAAAATGCAAAAACCTCTGCAACTGAGACTTACTCACTCACTGGAAGGGATTCAGATGAGTTCTTACCAATACTGCTTATGTGCTTTACTGAATGCAGAATACTCATATACGTGAGTTCTGTAAGAGATGTGATAAATTAGATGTGAGCTATTTTAACATCTTCTTTGTTGACTTTTGGGACTTTTCGGGCTTCTGCCCAAGGTGCCTCGCTGCCCCTGAACACTGTCACAGGTGCTACAGAGAGGCTCAGTCACCTAAGAAACTGTCTTTGTAGCGGTTACAGAAGGGGCCTATGATTATAACCAATTCTTGGTCTGTTTGATACCACCTTGTAATTTTTGAGCTGTTAGGTTCTGGAATCTAAATGAGTTGCTAGTATTTTGTGTCTGTATAGGCAGAGAGGTTGACCGTTACTGTATAGGAAAAGAAAAAGACCATACAGAGAAATATTGCTTCTTGTAAAAGACTTTGGTTCTCGGAACTCGTCTTTCTTTTGTTTTGAATGCAAAGAATGCAACTAAGAATGCAAGAGAGGAATATACTTGCTCTTTGTAAGCTGCATCCCAAGCAGATCAGAAGACAACACTAGAGAGATGGTGGATCTAGGTAAGAAATGTTTATTATGAAGTTAAAATTAACTTTAATTTATTCATAAATGTGTCTATAAATTAGCTTTACTATAAACTGTAGTTTCTTCTATATGTCTCAGGTGATCTCAGGCAGCAATGTTAGTCATTATTTTGGCTGATTTTGGCTGATTTCTCTTGATAGACCTAGATGGAAACATCCTTGCTTGTTCATACTGTTTTTTGAATATAATGTACCACTGTTTTTAACACACTGGAAATAAAATTTAAACATAAGAGATGGTAAAATTTTTTGGTACCAAACTGTAGCAATTTGTGTCAGTTGCTTGATAAAAAATAATAGCATACGACTATTTCTCCATGAACAGGAAAAATAATTTTTAACGTATTAGATCTTCTAGAAGTAACATATGTTTTAGAAACATTTACTAGACATTTGTTTTAACAAATAGCCATGTGTATCCAAGTAAAATTTGCCTGCAAAGTTACTGCATATCCTGCAAAGGATCCTGCATAGTTTTTTACTGTTCCAAAAACAAATATTAAGGAAGAATTGTTTGTGTTGAAGGAAACCCAGGTGGAATGAATCTTTTTCAAACCCAAGGATTTCAATAACATCCTTTTAGAATCTACCTCATTGTCTCTGGAATTTTTCAGGTCTTTACAGATGAAAATAAATCGACTGGAATGAAGGTGGGCTTACAGTTGTCTAGGCAAAACACACCTCTTGGATTGCTAAATTTTCCAGAGTCATGATGTATCTACTGCAGAGTGAAGTGTCAGTGGCTTCTTATTGACTGATTTAAATGGAATTCATTTTATAATGGCATTCATGCTGGAAGAGCAGTGAGAGGGAGAAGCAGGAGCAGAGCATGTGATGGATGTTGGAAGTCAGGCTAAGTGACTGTACAGCTAAAGGAGCTGTAGGCTACCAATTGCTTCTTTGCTTTGAAAATCTTATGGCCACTATGAGGATACAAAAGTGCTTCTTTTAATTTAGAAGAATAGGAGCTGTGCAAACATAACTAGTTTAATCATAAATATAAGTAAAGTGTTTTGTAACCTGTTTGAATTCCTAAATATAGGAAGCCTTTTCAGAATGCCTTTGTTGGATTTGTATCATCATTTAAAAACATGCCGTGTTGAGGCCCAAATAACTCAGTCAAGGAAATTGGATGTGACGCAGTGCTTGCCAACCCTTTAATAAGTGTAGTCAGTGACTAACAATTTTGATTAAAACTGATTTACTTTCTTTGGGCTGCAGAAAAACGTCTTTAAAAACTTGATTAGAAGCATTTGGATTTCATCTGAAGGGAAAACTACTGCTGAAGATTAAGAAATCTTAGGAGAACATGGTATTTGTGTTTTCTGTGTAAAACAGAAGGGTTATGTAAAAGTTAAGCACTGCAGCACCTAACTTTTAAGTATCTGACTCCCTAAGGGGCAAGAAGGCCAAGCTACACTTTTCTGAAGTGCTAATGTCACTATAAAGAGAATTTAAATTAGACAGTGGAAAGTACACAGATCTGTCCAACTGGGAAAAAGTAAAGAGAGAGAATCTTGCCTAAAATCCTATGCTTCCCTGGAATAGAGAGAAATTATTTACAACTGCCAAATACTCCACTGGCACCAAATCCTTCCTTGAAATTAAGTGGATGCAGTTGGTTTTGACAGACTTGTTTTTAAATTTCAGCTATAGGGACTGAGCTCACTTTCTACATCCTTGTCCAAATACCTACGCTATTGAAAAGTGGGAGACTTGTATTTAAGATCTTTGCTAACTTACAGGTTCAAATTGATACTTCTCACCTCTGGATTCTGCATTACTTTTGTGGGCCTCAAACATTAAGGGCTGCAGCGCCTAACTTGTAGGTGTTCAAATAACCTAATGACTTCAGTTGAGTCCAAACTCCATGCTGCCCTCACACTATCTTTCTTCTAAAGTGAATGTTGTTGGAGCTATCCAATGCCCTTGCTGATCAATAGTCATCTGCTCTGTGCAATTTCTCATGGTGTTTTTCTTTTGGTGTCAAAAATTAATCTCAAATGAGTTATTAACTGAGGAGAGATGTTACTTTTCACAGTCCTGAAAATTATTGGGTTAGACCACTCAGCAATACACAAAAGATATCTCCAAGTCCAACATTGTAACTGATAACTCATTCTCTTGCTATCAGTTTGCTTGGTTCCTGAATCCTACTGAATACAGCGCACGCTTTTTTTTTGAAGTGCATTTCTAGGTGTTAGAGCTATGTTGGTATTTCTGTATTCTGGGAAAATGACATGGTGCATGAACGGGGCTTAGGGTAAGGCTGCCTGATTCAGCCCTGCAGGCTGATAAAGGAAGGATTTCCAGCGTTGTTCTGTGCCTTGTATGAGGAATGAGTGTGAGATCACAGGATGGGTCCAAGAAGGAACAAGTATATAGTGTTTCTAAATCAAAGTGAAACATTGTACTGGAAATCACTTACGTGGATCTCACTGAGATATTATGTCTAATAGTTTTAATTAGTGTGTAGCTGTGTTATTTCTGGAAAGGCACCACACTGAAACCTCTGCTTGTTAATAGCGCTAATATAATCAGGAATAGTGTAGTAGGAACATGTGTTCCCAATTGCAGAGATGGAATTGGGTCAGCAGATAGTCAGCAGCTGGAAAGGAGTAAGGGCAGGAGTGGTAACCACAGGTTAAGCCATTTGGGAAACACTGGCCTACAAGTTTGCTTACTGTGAAAAGCCCAAAAGAAATAGACAAATTCCACACTATGAAAAATGCTAAAGTGATTTCACAGAAGGAAAATCACATACTAGCTTGGATTTGATTGCTGTGATTCATTCATAATGAAATAATAGCTGAGCAGTGAACGGGCACAAATCATCCTTAGAACATCCTGTATAACTTTGCGGCAAATTACCAGGTATGATCTAGACAGTATTTAACCTATATAGATGTGCAAGTTCACATCTTTCATATAAATCTCTTGGTTTTTTTTCCCCCTCTCTGTATCTGCTAGGTAATAAGTAGCTTGGATTTAATCCAAAATAGAAGTCAGATCCTTTGAATTTAATCTTACATTTGATCTACCCATCAGATGAGTCCTGCATTTGTACTAGTGTGGAAGGCAATGGACTTCCAAGGTCTTGTTTAATCTAACTCCCTGATAAACCAGTGCTAAAATCTAACACGTATCTATGGATATTAGGAGAGCTCACATATTTATTGTTCTAATATTTTAAAGCAAAACCAAGAAAATCTTGAAGAAATGAAAGTGTTCAACCAAACAAAACAGAGACCAAAATGGCTGGAAAAGGAAATGTTTTTGGTAGAAGAACTGTGTTATGAAAATAATTCAAACTCAATGACCCAAGTATCTTACAGACCAATGGAAAAAAAAGGAAAAAAATCAGAAAAATAGAAACTTCAGGTTTTAACTAATAGGAACATCTAGGGTCTAATTCAGTGCCTGCTGAAACAGTCAATTATGCTATTATTGCATAGGTAAGGGCTCTAGGGTTTTTGCCATGACTGTCTGGGGTGAAGTAATTGGGTATGTTGTTGGTGTCACACTGCCAGCAACCTACTGCTCACTGCGATTTGAGTGTGGCAAGGCCTTTATAACAACAAATTCAATAATTAAGTGGTATGGAAAATGTTATTATGAGAGCAAGCATATGGATTTCTGGCTTCTCTCTTAGTGCATAGCAAAAAGTTTCTTTTAAAAAGACAGAAACACAAGGTAATGAAAAGAATATTACTGTCTCATGTCATGTAGCTTTGGGAAACATAGCATGTTTTGTGAATAGGGAAAATGCAGTTCAGGGCCTGGCAGATTAGGAAAAGTCACAGTGAATGGTTTGAACAGAAAGCAAGGACTGGTCTATTAAGATCACATTAAATGGCTCAGAAACTTCCCATTTTCACAAAAATTGACAAAGCTTGCCTGTTCATTTATTATTCATATACAGAGATGCTGCTTCTTCAAGAAAATCGTAAACACAATTTCTCTGGCCCAATCAGCCTCTCTGAGTTCCTGATGAAATGATAAGTACAATAGAATTCAGGAGGATTAAGGGATGAGGTAGAAAATGAAAGCTGAGCCGTGTTTCTGCATGTTGCCTTGCGTGAAGAAGCCACAGAGAGATAAGAGCCAAATAGTACTAAAATATCTGCATAAACCTCCTTGTAATGGAAGCTTGGCTCCATCAACACTCCTTTTCCAGGGTGAATGATTCAGATTCACAGTTTACATAGATGTGGGAAGTTAATCCTTTCTTAAAAGATTTTTCCATTTATATTTATTTAGAGAGTATGATCACTATGTATTGAAAAAGATTCTGAAATCCTCTTCAGATTAAGTTATTTATTTACTGATATCTGTGGAATTCTTAGGTCTATTACTTTTATATGTATCAACTCCCTGATGTCAATATACCTCTTGACTGAAAAAAATTAATAAGTGTGTAGGAAGATGATTTAGATGGGATGGGATGGAGAACAGACCTGGGGACCAGGACCATTTGCTTCTCTGTTCAACTCCCTGCACACTTACTGTGTGATTTTGTCACATTAGCTATATGGACCTCTGTGTATCGATATGTAAAATGGGCACAATATATTTCAGGGGTTTGTTGAGGCTATATTATGAGGAACACTCTTTTCAGATGAAGGGCTGTCAAAATAACAGATCAGCTTTATCAAGTAGCTTTGATTGGCAGTGGTCTGGTGGCTTGGTTTCATAAATGGCCCTAGATGTAATTCGAAGCTCTGTTGGGCTGAGGCTCTGTTTTATTGTCATTACTACTTTATAGTATGGTTTGCAAAGTCTGGAAAACATCTGCCATTGATAATCAGAGACAGGTTTTTGTGGGAAGGTATTTGATTTAACTACTACATCCAGGTTATATTAATTTTTCCATCAGTGTCACAACTGGAGGATGAAGAGTTCTTAAAGCATTGATCTATTTTAAAGTTTGCCAGGCCTCTGACAAAATCCCAGCAAATCTTCCCCTTTTCTGACTACATTGATGCCTATCATATTTAATGTCAAGATACTACTTTGTATCCTGAATTAAGGTTGCATTTCAGCCTTTGCTCGCAAAGGCTGAAATCCAGAAGGAGAGATGTGCCCAGGGGAGACCCTGGGCAGTGAGACCATTAACTGTGAAGGTGGCAGCACCTTTAGAAAAGGGTTCTTCTGGAGAATCTATCCTGAGTACATCTCCTCAGATTTCACCGCAGTACATCATCCGGTATAGTCTGCAGGTGCTGGTAACAAGGAGACAATAACATGCTGAGTAGAAAACTGATCTCTTATTACCACTATACCATTTCTCACAGGCAACAATATCTCCCTGAATAAACCTTCTGCAAGATCTACAGTCATATCTGATTTTGCTGGTAGCTGTGTATTTGTATTTTGTTACCAGTGAGCAGCATTAAACTGATTTGTTTTTGTCTCATTAGTGACCTAAATTGCAAATAATGTGGCAAATTACTTCACAAAATTGTAAGTAATTTCTTCACAGGATTTACAACTTCATCTTATATTATGGAATGCAATTTCTATGGAATAATAGCCTTTCTAATAAGGCTAATGGCAAAATTTCCATCAGCTTCATTGGTAGAGGGTAAAACTTTTTTTATTCACACTGATATTAAAAATTATTAGGACATTTGCCTGGTGAAGTGTTGAGGAAGATCAGACCTTGACAGTATTCAGAGCAAAAAAGTTATACTCTGTTAATTTCCTGACAAATTGTGCAGGTCGGACATTTTTTCAGAAGGTGTCCCACACATTGCAAGAGTGCATCTTGCATCAGGATATTTGCTTTTGGTCTCAGCAGAAACAATAGAAGCCAAAAAGACAATTTTCGCTTTTAAACAAGCACAGCTCCTAAGGGGGTAAACTGAGGCAGCAGCCCTTGATATATCACTTAGAGACAGGAGCCATTTTTCCCAATGCATACACTTGCCTTGAGGTTCTGCAAAGAGAAGTCACTTTCAGGAGAATACCTAACTGAATTTAGTGCATACTATGCTATTCTGTTAGATTTTAAAAGTTCTTCTAGATGTCTTAATAAGACTCAGTTCAATGATGTAAAACATTTGCTGAAAGCTACATCAATTCCAGTACACTTCAGTAGAAACAAAACTGGATACAGGCTGAGGATTTCGCCTAAGGAATACAACATGTCAAAAATTTTAAAAGGTTTACATATTCATGTGAGGTGTTTTATATTGTCATTTTATACTATCTTATATATGGAATTCTTAGGATGAGTGGAGTGCCTGGGGACAATACTTCAGGCCAAGTTCAAACACAGAAAGAATCATAAAATTATAGAATCATCTGGTTGGAAAAGATCTCTCAGATCATTGTGTCCAACCATACCTGTCAACTTACTAAACCATGTCCCTGAGAAACTCATCTGCCTGTCTTTTAAACACCTCCAGGGATGGTGACTCAACCAGCTCCCTGGGCAGCCTGTTCCAATCCCTGACCACACTTTCAGTGAAGAAAGTTTTTTAAATATCCAGTCTGAACCTTCCCTGGCACACCTTGTGGTCATTTCCTCTCACTCTATCACCTGTCACTTGTGAGAAGAGACCAGCACCCACCCCGTCACAACCTCCTTTCAGGCAGTTGTAGACAGGGATGAGGTCTCCCCTCAGCCTCCTCTTGTCTAAGCTAAACAACCCCAGTTCCCTCAGTCTCTCCTCACAGGGCTTGTTCTCCAGCCCCCTCACCAGCCTCGTTGCCCTTCTCTGCACACACTCCAGCCCCTCAATGTCCTTCCTGTAGTGAGGGGCCCAAAACTGAACCCAGCACTCGAGGTGCGGCCTCACCAGTGCAGAGCACAGGGGCAAAATCACTTCCCTAAGACAAAGAAAGGCCCTCTTTCACTCAGACACTTACTCTCTCATTAGATTCATTTTGATTCCCAACATATCTGACTAAAAATACATTTATCAGGTATAATATTATATTAACTTGCTGCTTTCTACTACTTGCTGAAGGTCATTACTAATGCTTTATTCTCTCTTCATGTTAAAAAGGTGCAGGTGTAATAATAGACATAGTCCTAAAATTATTTTTCTGACCAAGCAATGCTGCTCTTACGCAGGTGCTGTTCAGCAAACTGCTGGAGAAAGGACAAGAACTAAGAAACTGTACTTAGGAAGAGAGCTACCCATGAAGTGTGTTCTTGCTAAAACACTGGTAGTCTCTGGAAAAAATGGACAATTCCAGTTCTGTCAGGAAAAACATTGTTAATATATGTGCCTTTCATGTTGTGAGTGTAGCTTGGCAAATGTGCACTCACTAGTTGGATAATGGTGGTGGGGATGATTATTTTTCCCAAAGCCAGATGTTTTGTTACAAAGAACTCTCTTGTTTTGGATGAACAGAGCAGTCAGGACTTGATCTTCTAAAAGATGAGGTGCCAGAGACATCTCACTTTGAGGAAGGAAATGTTGACAGCTTCAAGGAATCTAAAACCTTCATTTGATAAAGCCAGAAAACTTTTTGAGGAAAAGACCTCTTTCATGGTGTTTTGGAGAAACCTGTGTCATCTGCCTGCTGGATTGCAAAGCTAATGCTTGATCCATTGATTTTCAGCTTTTCAGAGATTGAGAAATCTTTGGTTAGAGTATAGAAAATACTTTGGATTTGTTTCTGTTTCATTAAACACAATTTATCTCTGGCATGTGTTAGTGGATGCAAAATGTTTAATTTGTCAGAGTGCAGAAAGATGCTCAGGGAATATTAAGGTTATCTATTTTCTTCTGTATATATGTGAACTAGTAGGAAACCTACTTAAGTCTTTATGGTTGTGTTACTGTACCACTATGAAAGAAGAAGCGGTTTCCCCAAGAGATACCGATAATTTCAACGTGTATAAAACATTGAAGTTGAACTTTTGACACTATCCCTTTAAAACAACAACAAATTAGTGTATAAGGAAAGGTTAAGGCACAAAAATAAAAGCACTGTTCAACAGCCATCACTATTGAGTAGTATCTGATTGTGAAATAATCTGCCCACTGACATCAAAACAGGGAAAATTTACCAATTGCTTCCGCAGGAATGACATTGGCTTCCAGATGTGATCATTGCAGACTGTACTTGTCGTTGATGTTTGCAACTTACCTTAGCTGATCTGATGCTGCATTTTGTGCTTTCCTGACATTTTCTCGTATGAGACTTGTTTTTACAGAAGACAGCTTTTCTTACAAGACTTAGTTTGCAAACAAGATTGCAACCTTCTGTCTTGGTTAGATTTTATCAATAGAGAGAGACAAAATGTCCATAGTTGGTTTGGGGTTTTTTGTGTGTGTGATTTTTTTTTTTTTCAATTGCTTGTGGAATTTTGAAACTCCTACCACTTTATTTCCTTTGAACATTTCCCTTAAATATGCATATAACCCCATGTATTTTATGGTTAACTGATGAGTCTAGTGATTCCTGTTTTAAAGAAGTAAGTTTGGGTGACGTGTTGAAGTTTGTGTATTAGCAATGTATCATATCTTCCTCTGCATGTCATGTTTGCCATTGTGTTGCCATGCTAAAATGATTTTTTGGGGGAGAGGAATCTGCGGGGGCAATATGCATGTATAATGTATATATATGGATGGACACTAGTCCCTTTTTTTTTTTTTTAATTACGGTTGCAGAAGACCAAAGTGCCTTAAGTTTTAGCTACATGTCATTCCACATAAGAATAACCACCTAGAAATATGGTGTAACAAAGCAACTTAAATTAAGACTCAATGAATTAGGGCTAATGATTATGTTCAATAATCAATATTTCAGTGTCCTATTAATTGCACTCCAAGGTCTCCACAAAATATACTACTCTTTCTGCTTTCTTGCCACGAGTCCTGCATGTGTATATATTTAAACAAATCACCGAAGTGCTGGATTATGAGATAATATGTGCAAATAAAGTCATCTGAATGCATATTTAAGGATCAAATATGAGATTGTTTCTTAAAATCAGCCCATTGCACTAATTTTTATTGGAATGACTAATAGCTAAGTAGTCCATTTTAGTAGGATACATCACACTAATGAAACTACTATGAAGGTGTTTTCCCTGTGTTTATACAGCATCTAGTGCAACTGAGTCCATTTCCTAAGTGCTATATTCATGCAGTTAATAAATAAGTAGCATATTGGTGTTGTGAATTACCTTCATGTAATGCAGATGTAATTGCCTGTCCTTGCAACCTTTAGGAGACCTCACTGTAGCTGCAGACGTCTTGTTACCTATGAAAATGAGCAATGGTGGCTTTTTGAAAGTGATTCTCAAGCCTGTGCAGTTAAAGCTGTCATGAATATTCAAGAGTAGGTGCCCTGATGTTCCACATTCTGAAACACACTAGCCTTTTATCTTGGGAAAAGTATCAGCTGTTTCAAAGTTATCTCTATTGTTAATCTTGTATTCAAATTTGTGATATATCTACAAGGTCTGACACAAAAATAAATGAGGCTATGCCTGTAGCTCTTTTTGTTTAACAAATCAAGAAAATCATCTATGACCACCATCAAAATAATTCCCTTCTGAATTGACACACAGCTGCATACAGTGCTGCCAACACTCAAAGTAATGCCATGGATCATTTTCTGAAAGGCTGTCATGGACCTCCATTATTTTTCTATTCATATCTTCTGCTGTCAAAAAGTGAGCTTCTTTGAGGCCCAGTTTGTTAACTGGGAAGAGGTAGAAATTGCAGGCAGAGAGGTCTGGTAAATAGGATGTGTGCTCAAGCACAGTGATGTTATTATTATTAGCTAAAAATTGCTTCATAGACAAAGCGTTATGGGCTGACACGTCTGGAACTTGCTGTTCATTCTTGCCTACCAACAGTTTCAGACTGAGATTAAGGAAACATCCATATTTGAATATGAGTCCATTCATACTGAGTGATGCAATTGAATTGAACCTTGTCTCATTGTGATAGGTTATGTGTAGGTTATACATTCTATAATCATCTCTCTCCTCCTACTCTTCGTTCCCCAGCTATAGGGTCAGTCTTGGGTTTTTTGTATCTGACCTTGTATGTTTAATGGCAGACTAAAGGTGAGATTAAGTGGACTAAATCAAAAAAAAGTCTTTCTGCAATTCTCACTGTATATTTAAATTCCATATGTATTCCTTGAATTTGAATTAATTTCTGAAGGAAAAAAAATACAGATGAAAGCTGTCAGGTAAAAGTTTTTGCATCTTCCACTGAAGTCAAAAAACCTGTACAGAAAACAAACCTCTCAGGTTTGTTCTGTGATGTTAAAAGAAAAAAGGCAGGACAGAAAAATGCTACTACTATAGCTGGACTTCTTCCTCAGCTTTATTTAATAAACAATTCATTGACTTCATGTGGAAACAGAACACTGAAAGTAACCTCTCAAGAACACTAACAAATAACTAATTGAGGTTTGTATTATGAACAAGCTGACATTTATAAACTTCCTTGGGTGGGAATATACAACCCATATCACCTCAAATGGCAAAACTGTACCATCATCTTAATTTATGTGTAGCTTGATAGCATATATAGACCTCTTTTGGTGATCATTTTGTGCACAGCCGTGTAAAGATGAATGTCCCATCTCGGAGCAGAAAAATATTGATAGCAGAAGCATGTGGTGAGCACTAGCTAAGTGATGGACGTTAATTAAGATGAGCAGATTCTACTGATAGAAAGAATTAAAAACATTTAATTAGACTTCAACAGTATCAATATACTCAGTGAGCACAAATAATGCTATAAATAGAGACATATTCACATATGTTCATGGATATGTTTTTAGCTATTGAGTGCAAAAAACCAAACAGTTTCTGGTGTTGCTTTAATAATGTTTTTATATGGGGAAGGATATAATCGCACTACCTTTGATATCAGGTGGTCAATGAAACGCATTGTGTGTCATCAGAATCTACAAAACAAACTTTCATGTTTTATGAGCTGTAAAGCAAATATCTTTACAATACAGGCATATTAAAATACCACCAGCTGTCTGGAGCTTTTACATTTTCATGTAGCGTTATTACAAACAAAATACAATTCTAAGTGATGTTTATATTCTGCACTGATTTATGTTCTGGGTAGCCCTGTTGCAGTCAATATGCCCAATTCATTTCTGGTTCAATCCCATTAAAGTCAGAATGTTAATGTCAGAATAGCTACACTAGGGATGAACTAAATCCAGTAGGATTACAGTAAGTGGATAAGATTATTGAAATAAATACTCACTTGTGCACTATATAATAATTTTAAAAATCAGATCAAAACTTGATTCTGCAGTTCTCGTTACATACAGAACGATCGAAGATGTCTAACAGGAGTGTTTGTGAATAAGGGCAGCAGCTTGGACACTGATCTTAGGAAAAATAGTACTTCTGTGCTTTCTCCCAGATTCAGTAACTTTATAGCAATGTATACTTGACAGAAGAGGAAAAAACCAACCATATGTTCCCACTGGCTCTTACAAGACTAAGATGTGACTCTGAACACATTCACAATTAATAATATCCATATAGGTGTTACATACCCAGAACTTAGGAATACTTGCCAAACATTAATGAGTTCAAATTGCCATTGGCAATTTAAAGGAGAAAGAATGCCATTCTAGATCTGCCTGTCACAATGTATTGGCTTCATAGGTTTGTACTTCTAGATTCAAAAAGATAGTACTGACTCAAAATAGCTTTTCAATCTTGTCATTCTCACTTCACTCCTACTTATCCACCTCTAATGTTAATCTCCTCTGTAACTTTGCTTTCCTTCCTTGAAATAACATCTATATTGATTTTAAAGTTTTCAAGGCATGTTTGGGGTGAGTGTGTAAATTTCTTGTTTGAGTGATCGCGTCTTTGAAGCGTAAATGCTACCACTCTTGTTTCAATGTGATATCTCTCTTCTGTGGTGGTGTTTGGATTTCAGTCATGATGACTTAAGAACGGAAGCATACCTACCGTTAGCCTAACTTTGCAGTGTGACTTTGGAGGAATTAAAAAACGTCCTCTTCTCAAACTTCTCTAGACTTATCCATTCCATGAATCAAATATCTAGCACGTCACAGTATTATTTCTTTAATGTTGGTTGTGTTTTGACATTACTCTTCAGATGGCTCGTTAGCATATAATTACTAGTTTGGATGGGGATCATTGATTGCTTTCTGTCAGTTTTCCTGAGGCTGTTGCAAATCAGGCAGGTCACAATACAGTTGCACCAGAAGTGATCTGTTACGCAATGATAAAATGAAAAGTACTTCCAAATAGAAAATACTTCTCATATACTGTCCCTGGTTTCCACTGCCCATGAGCCTATTATCATCATCAGTGCCATCTGAGGTCTTCTGAAAAAGGTAGCTATGAACCCAGTATCAATTTATGTATTTTCTCAAATTCTGAATTTGTATTTCTGTAGATTCTGATGCATAAACCTTTTTACCAAGAAAATTTGTCTCTTTAGATTTGGAGTCTCTTACTAGCTTTACAACCCAGTCTATTCTCTTTGATTGTTTACAGCTGGGCATTAAGTAAACCACTGATCCAGTATACATTCCAGCATGTTACAGTAATTCCAAAATAGGAAAATCCTCTCTTATAGTGTGAAAACTTTCCTCATTTTCATGTCTGGCTGTAAATGAAACCAACCAGATGGTCCTCACTGATTTGTATTGTGTGTGAGACATCTCAGTGCTTTTATGTCAGGGCACAGATTTGTCTCATCTAACAGTGGCAGAGAAGCAGCTCTTTTGTGTGTTTGGTTGATGTTTGTGGTTCAGATGGCTGTCAGCAAGCACAATGCAAGAATGGCAGTCCTCCAGATTTAATATGATGCTGAGGATGAGTACTGGAGGGACTTGAAATGAACCGAGCAGTAAACATGAAAGTTGTGTTGTGATATTCTGTTAAAATGTTATTTTCATATGGAGCCTGGCCAGAGTCAGGAAAGAAAACAAATGCTCTTCAATTATTTTGTCAAGATCCCAGGCTAGAGGAGAAATGGTAAGTGGAAAAGGCTGTGTGTCCAGTGACAAAATGCTCTCCTGCATGCCCATCCTTGGACAAAATAGAGCAGACTTGAATGACTTTGGAGGGACTGTTGAACAGCTTTTGCTTTGTCAAACAAATTAGCGAGTATGATACTATAGTATGAGAGATGTTGAATAGAAAACAAAAAGGAGACATCTGTAGAAGAAAAAGATTACTGGATTGTAAGAGAAATGTGATGTTCCACTTCAGAGAACAGGTATTTTGAGGTCTTTCAGTTTATCACATGTTTTGGTGCTCATCAATCACAACTAGTATTTTGCTCACAAATGAAAGAGAGAAAAGGAGCATTTTAACTGCTCTATTGCTCGTTTGAAGAGCATGCCCGTGGAACTTGGCCTAAGTGACAGTGGAGGTTTACTGGAGTGACTTTACATTAGTCTGTGCTGTTGCTTTTCTAAAAGACTTAACTCCTTATTAGGATTTCAAGACATTTAGTGCACACAATCTAATTTAACTTGGGTTCCTGCTCTTCATTCAATAAGATCACCAGCTGGAATTGCTTTATAGTCGTAAACAGGAATACAGTGGATACCACCTATGCAGAATATTTGGTAAATCTTTAAATCAAATTATTTTCCCCCATATATTTAGATAGAAGAGTGTGTAAGCACAGGAGTGCTTTAATACGATGAGAAGTGTTTTATTAAAAAAAATGAAATGCAGAATTACATTTTCAAGTGAAATGAAGGAGAATAATTTCCAGACTGTTGTGACTGCTCAAGGAACTGGCAAGAAATGTCTAGATTCCCCTAAAGTTTTTGTACTTCTTGGAGTTATATTTTCTGAGTTTTCAAGGTGGCCTCATCTAGAGTCATATGAGGGAGGCACTGTAGCCTATGTTCATTCTCTTAACAATGGGTCATCCATAAAAATGATTAGTGACTACATCAGTGAGAAAAGGAAAAGCTATGGATGTCATCTACGTGGTCTTCTGTAAGGTTCTGGACGCAGTCCCCTACAACACCCATCTCTATAAATTGGAGAGAGATGGATTTGATGGACTGTTCAGTGGATAAGGAATTGACTGAATGATTGCATCCAGAAGGTAGTGGTCAATGGTTGAATATCCAGACGCAGATCAGTGATAGCTGGTGCCCTCAGGGGTGTGTATTGAGACTAATACTGTTTAATATCTTCATTAGTGACAAAACCAGTAGGAGAGTGCATCCTCAGCAAGCTGGAAAATGACTCCAAGCTGAGTGGTGATGTTGACATACTTAAGGGACACAATGTCATCCAGAGGGACATGAACAAGCTTGAAAAGTCGGCCCACGTAAAATTAATGAGGTTCAATGGGGCCAGGTGCAAGGTCCTGAACCTGGACTGGTACAACCCCTGGTATCAATAAAAGCTGGGGTGGAAAGGATTTAAAGCATCCATGCCAGGAAGGACTTGGGGCTACCGACAGATTAAAAACTTGATGTAAGCCAGCAATGTGAACTTGCAGTCCAGAACTGTATCCCAGGCTGCAACTAAAGATGCCAGCAAGCAAAGGGAGGGGTGATTCTGCCCCTCTGCTCCGCTCTGGTGAGACCCTACATGCAGTACTGCATCCAGTTCTGGAGCCCTCAGCACAGGAAAAACATGGTTCAAGAGAAGGCCACAAAAATCTTCAGAGAGAGGGAGTAAGTCTCCTATGAGGAAAGGCTGAGAGAGTTGGAGTTATTCAGCCTGGAGAAGAGAAGGCTCTGAAGAGATTTATTACAGCCTTTCAATATTTAAAGGGGACTATAAGAAAGATGGCGACAGACTTGTTAGAAGGGCCTGTTGCACTAGGACAAGGGATAAAGTTTTTAAACTATAAGAGGGTAGACTGGGACTAGATATAGGAAGAAATTTTTTATAATGGTGAAACACTGGAAGACGTTTCTCGGAGAGGTGGTGGATGTCACATCCCTAGAAACATTCAAGGTTGGGTTGGATGGGCCTCTGAGCCAACTGATCTAGCTGAAGGTGTCCCTGCTTATTGCAGGGGAGATGTTCCAAGATGACCTTTAGTGATCCCTTCCAACTGAAATGATTCTATGTTTTGATGAAATACCTTTCACATAAGTAGATATGCTGATTTTAATTGATCTATTAATTTAAAAGTAAGGGCTTATGATGCTATTCCATTGTAAATTTTACCAGGAAGAGAGTGTATATTTTGTTTTAAGAATACTTTGTATATTAGGAGTCCTATATACATATATAACATTTTTTCATAGTATTTTGTAAAGAAGTTGTGTCTGATTAATTGTTGATTTCATTCCAGCAAAGTTACATGAAGGATTAACGTGTTCTGAATTTATTTTCAGAATATTCAGTATTGACCTATTTTGACCAGATAAAAATATGAAAATTTTGGTTTTTACTTGCATCAATTGTGCTATTTTAACCTGCCACCTGAGGTCATTTCAATTATATTTGACAAATGAGTTACAGAAACCAAATGAATAGCATTTCTTTTTCATTAGTAATTACAATGCAAATTTTAGTATTATAGCAAGTTTTCTGGAAATGAATTGGGTAGGGCTCTCTCTTTTCTTTAAATACTTCTTGTAGGAGAGATACGAACGATTATACAGAAACTAAAAGTCATTAATAGAAAATTATATTTTAAAAGCAACTTATTCCATGCAACACAGAACATTAGTAGTGACAATGAATGTTTCCAGCAGGCTAAAATGATAAAATAAAACAGATCTTCCGAAGAACAATTTATAATCTAACAAAAGGAGAAGAAGGCTTGGTTTGAATCAGATAATGCATTTGTAATGTTCTACTTTTATCCAAACATACTAAAACTATTTCTGCGTCCTTCATCTGGAAATTCATATGATTTTTTTTTTAACATTAGCATTTTCATTGTGCATCATTGTTGAATCAAAATAAATAAACGAAGGGGAAGCAGGAGGGAAAGATGATGTTGAGTGTGTTTGAGGAGTTTAAATAAAATCAAATCACCCTAAAATACAGCATTTAAATAAAAATGTAGCTTTCCTAAACATCATCAGAGAATATTGGGTTAGTAGGACCTCTGGTAGAACAGCATTGCTTAATAAACTATAGTGTGTTTCCTGAAGCACCCAGGGTTTTCTTTGAAATATGTCACACTGAAAATTAGGTCATGTTGTACTGTCCAAAAATTGTAGCTTCTGGTACTTTGGGTGTGATAACAATGACAGTGTGCAGTAATTTCATTACTCTCAGTGTGATATCTAAGATGTGGGCAGATAATATGAAGTGTTTGGTTATTGCCAGTAGAATCCATATTTATTGCCAAAAGTAGGTAGTTTATGAATATTTTCATGAATGTCCTGTGTATTTTTAACAACTGTGAACTGTTGTAAAGCAGAGGAAACACTAATAGAGGACAGGCTGACTCCTTCTTTCAAACTAAGTAGCTTTCTCACCAAAGTTGATGTAAAGGAGAGGACTAAACTTGAAGTACAAGAAAAGGTTGCTTTAAAAAACTGGGACACAGCCCTTAAGAAATACAGTTATGCTTTTCTCGGAAGTGATATTCAGAGATGATTCCTGCGGGCTTGGGTTAGGGACAGTGATGAGCGGAGTTTAGTTCTTGACTTTCTTGGAACAATGGACAAAGCCTGGCAGAAATTCTGGATGAATTGAGAGCAAGCTAGGGGCACAGCAGAATGATGCCAGTGAAAGTGAGCCCATATTGATATCAAAATTAAACCTTAATTTGTGGCAGAATATTGTTCCTTAATTTACCTTCCATGGAGACAGAAGTGTTCTTCATGTTGTGTATCAAGTTGTAGAAACCTTGCCTAATGGCTTGCATTATAATTTGAATTAATTATGCTCTCATACATCTTGAGGAATCTTAATAATAATAAGAAGTCCCTGTACTAATCTTTAAAACCATCCATCAGTTTGCTTGGCCAGATATTCTTCCAGATGTTTTATCAGCACTGTGAATTTGAGACTCATTTTAGTTAGGAGCTTAATGAATTGACTAAATCCCAAAGACCCCAAGAATCATGGCAGAAATTTTCTTTTTTGGTTCCAACAGAGTTAATTTTTAATTGGTAATTTCGCAAGATTCCGGGTCTGCGTGGATTTAATCAATCCATTTGCAGGCCTGAACTAAAGCTAAAATAAAGCATATAGAACCTGTTCTGATGTAAAATAGCAGTGATTACGTCGTATTACATATAGTATGATGAAAAATGTTTAGAATCTATAGTAAGATTCTTGAATCCTGCTGTTTGTCTCAAAGCTGCCTGGATGAAGTGTTTTGCTTCTTGGGATAGGGGATGCAAAGCTAGAAGACAGTACAGTTCTGTACCTTGTGTATTCATGAAAGAGAATAATGATATTTGGCATAGTTAAAAAGTGATTCAGATGCCTATAAAAAATCAACGGCTTTGGTAGGATCTAGGTGTATGAGACATCTGCACAGGGCTAGCAGCATATCTGCACAGACTACTATGTCCATGTGCAGGGGGATAGGTTGCCTATTTAAACTCTCAGTAGATGCCCATGATTGAAAAGAAAAAAGTAAGCAAAGGAGAGACTTTCACAGTACCTATAAACTACTTAAAAACCATTTATGAAGCTACTTAAAGCTCTTGGGTTTTGGGAAGATAATTGTTGTGGTAAAAACCAGAACTATCCTTGGAGAGCTTCATTGGGAAGAACATTGCTTCACACTAACAATAACTTGGTTCGTTTACCTGAATCTAATAGTGGTATGAAGAAAAACCTGAGTCTGGTATGCAGTGTCAAACTTCATTTGAATCAGTCAGTGAGGAAGCAAGGAATGTAATGGAAGAGAGATGAAAATGGAGCGTACGTGTCTTCCTAGCCTCAAGAGAAAACTGGTGGCATCAAAAAAAGTTCCTGTTCTATTTCTGGGATTATTGCTAGGATATTTTGGAATCGGGATTTAGTTGCTAAAGCCACTCTGAAAGGCCAAGTGGCTGTGAATGACTGAAGTATTGGTTACATTTATCACAGGTAAGATTTTGCTTCACTCTATGTTGTTGTAAAGTCAACTACTTTTCTGACTTTTGCAGGGGAAAAGAATTAAGTTTCTCTGATTTTGGAGGCGTTTTCTATTCCTTTTATTTTACTTGTCTGCATTAATTATAGTAACAATTTTCAAAAAATAGATGCACAGTCTCATCGATAGGGCCCACAGTGTGTACATGCAGTGTGACTTACTCTCTCTGTTGTGTTGGTAGATTTCCAAGTCCTTTCTTTATAAAACAAAATATTTGAATAAACGTATTGAAAGTTGGGGAAAACTTCACATCCCTGAAAAACTGGGTTCTTATTTTGAAGAACAGGTATCACCTTCTAACTCTGAAGTTATCTACCTCCCTTGTAAATTGTCTCCCTTGTGATCGACCGACTTTTTTCGTAAGAAATCATGAGGATGAGATTACATAAAGAGTTTATTTTTCCTCAGTAAAATCCTTTTGTATTCCTTTCAGTTGCCTAGTAGAATAATTTTTTGCCCCTCTATTTGGATTGGAGGCCTTGGCAAGTTGGGAATACAGCTGTGGTACTTAAGTTTGTTATTTAATGCTTGTATTGTTTTTAGTTACACTGATGAAGACAAACAAAGCTAATCTCATTTCTCTGAGAAAAATAAATCTCGCACACTCCAAAATCAGTCCACCAGCCAATATCTTCCTCAGCCTCCAAAGTCACAGATGTTGTTTTCTCCGAGTTGTCAATTTTATCCAATTTGGTAAGAAAACTGGAGCAGGAAGCTCTCTGTGGAAATGTACAATTTTCTGTATGTCATCATGACCATCCAGAGAAATAACCTTTGGCCACTGCAATATTTAGAAATGGAACATTTTCAAAACTTAACTTCTGCAATACACTTCTTATTAAAAAGTATTGTAGCTAATAGCTTACTAACTGCAACCAAAGAAGATAAGGGCACAAAGATCATCAGGTAAGCAGGAACTAGACCTTAGGGTTTTTCAGTCCCAGGAGATGACATAACCACTGAATCATTGTATTTAACACTGTTAGCTTTCATGTAAGCGTATTGTTCAGTGTCAGCCTCTGGCCTACAGGTACTTAAAATATTTATTATGATCCTAAATAGTAAAAAGCTTCCTAAAATTAATCTGGTAACAAGTAGAATTGTACAATCAAATTGATTAAATACTGTAAAGCAAAATTTTGAGAGAAAATAATCCCTTCTTTTTATGTAAGCAAGATAACAGCTCTTCCCTAGCCCCAGGTAGGCTTCTAAAATTCAGATGATTCATTTAGTTGAAAAAACCACCTTGACTTTTTTCCCCCCCTGGGATCTCAGTATAAGTGGTTACTTCATCAGCATAGTGCATGCTTTTTCAACAAGACCACTGTAACCTTGCTCAAAGCAGACTTGAAAGGTTGGTATTACATGAGGTTTTATCATGTCATAAATGATCTATGATAACAGGGAAATGATCCTTAATGTCAGGATGACTCATAGAGCTTCTTGTGTGAGTTAGTCTCTAAAGAAGCCTTTCTCCTGACTACAGAAGAAGCCACAATCTCCTAACAAGGGTTTTTTGCATGTGAATAGACTTCCTACGTGTCCAAGGTCCTTTCGGAATACAGATCTGAAAAAGTAAACACTCCCATATTGTTAGTGTTGATAAATGATTTGCAATATTTACTTTGAGGATCTTCAGACTTTTAATGTTAATAGATAGAAAATCAAAGATATCATCTTTTAATAATTAAATTCATCATTCTAAAACATGAGGTTCATTTCTGGTAGAGGTGTGTATTGCCACAATGTCAGTGAAAGCAGATTTTGAATTCTTGACTGAGATGTGTATTTTCCCTTTCCAAGTCTGTTCTTTACCTCTAAAGTAACAAGCAACCAAAAAAATTGAGCAGTGTACATCTCTATAACTTGACTGCTGTAAAATCATTTCAGATATTGGAAGGATTAAGATTTGAGAGAAATACATATGAATTAATTTCAACAGAAAACATAGAAAGTTTGTGAAGTGATTTGTGAGTGCTTTTGTTAAAACTAAGCTGCCTAAGAATATCTTGATTTTGCTCTATCATCTTCATTGTTAGCGATGGAGAAGGTTGTTGAAAGAATTACTTTTCCTAATATATACTTCTTTACACCAGGTAATTGCTAAAATATTGGGTTACATTTACATACCTGTTTCCTAGCAGGAGGGCAACTCTAAAACACTTTCCTTCGTACCAACTATTGCAAGTTAAATTTAGGAATAAAATAAACATCCAGTTCAAGAAATTAAATTTTAAACCTTCTGCATTAGCAGACAATAGTCCTTTAAAAATACTACAGAAAACATTACTATTTTAATTAGAGTAGTACATGAACTTCTAATTGCTAGTTGAACAACTTTGCCCTTCACACTTTGGGTTGTATCAATTGATCATAATTTGCTTTTGCCATTGTTGGAGCCCATCTTGCCAAAGCCTGTGCCAACATTTTACTCTTCAGCACTCTTAATGTTCAGCTTTCAATTACTGGATGACATCCAAAACTACAAAGTGACAGTTGTTTTCCAAGTTACAAACACATCTTTGAATCCATTAAAGACTCTTCTGTTGTTTCTTCTCCGACTTTAGTCGTTGTGTCACAGAAAGAACCAGGCAAAGTTTCTTTGCTCCTCAAAAATGTAATACGTCACGGCTCATTGGCTATAGCATCTTCACAAAGCCATCCTTTATAGCAGAAGCTAAGTGTAGCATCCTCGAGCAGCATCTGGCAGTTTGTGATACAGAGCAAATAAGGTGGGAGATCGTTATTCCCCAGATGTCTTAGTTTAGATGAAAACTAAGATATGTTATCAGATATTAAAGATCTTTAATCAGAAAAAAAATTGAATAGAAGAGATAACAGTTCTTAGCTACAAATATATGTGTATACAAAACAGGATCAACACTAATCACAACTAAAACCTAAAAGTCTTAAGAAATAGATTGAGTCCTGTACCCAAAATCTTGCGATGCAGGTCTCTTTAAGAGCTGGCAAGCAGTCGCTGCCCTGCACGGGGAAAGCGCGGCCCCCCCGCAGCCGGGGAAGGGCGGGGGAGGGAGATGGAAACTTAGTGCGAGTTCTGCCGGAGTTGTGGAAGATTCAGATGACCCGTGATCTTTCCTTCAGAGATTGCAAACCGCATGCGCTCAGGGACTGCCGCTGCCGTTGTCGCCACTGCCGTCCGAGAGGAAAACGGATGTCCGGTCACGACCTCTGTCCCGGTTTCCCCGGAAACGTCCTCCCCCCATCCCCCCTCGCGTCTGCTGAAATTCCCTTTATTGGCAAAAGGAAGAAAAATTCCTCGGAAAAATCCCAAACCACAACATTATCCACCCCGAATTTTTCTTCCATGCCAACAATCAGACTTAAATTTATACATACATATTTTCAACTATATACATATACAGATAGTCACATAGAATATGAACAACTCATCCAAAGATAAGGTCCCCTTGAGGTACACATCGTGTTTTTCCATCTTCCTGCATCACCCACCAAGTGCAACCAGATCCTTGAGCAAAGACAATCCCACGAATGGGCTTGCCTTTACTCGAGACAGGTTTAACCCAAACAGTTTTCCCTAACATACCTCTCAGGTGGATCACAGGGACTTTATCTCCATCTACAGTATGAAGGAATTCTGACTGGGCAGGGCCGGCTCGATTGACTGAGCCTCTAGTGTTGACCAACCATGTAGCCTTTGCTAAATGTTGGTCCCAATGTTTGAAAGTCCCCCCACCCAATGCCTTCAAAGTGGTTTTCAACAGTCCATTACACCGTTCAACCTTCCCGGCAGCTGGTGCATGGTAGGGGATATGGTACACCCACTCAATGCCGTGCTCCTTTGCCCAGGTGGTAACTAAACTGTTCTTGAAATGAGTTCCATTATCTGACTCAATCCGTTCTGGAGTGCCATGTCGCCACAAAACCTGCTTTTCCAGACCTAGGATGGTGTTCCGAGCAGTGGCGTGAGGAACTGGGTATGTCTCCAGCCATCCAGTAGTTGCTTCCACCATGGTGAGCACATAGCGCTTACCTTGGCGGGTCTGCGGCAGAGTGATATAATCAACCTGCCAGGCCTCTCCATATTTATACTTATCCCAACGTCCACCATACCATAAGGGTTTCACTCTCTTAGCCTGTTTGATGGCAGCACATGTCTCACAATCATGGATAACCTGGGAAATAATGTCCATGGTTAAATCCACCCCTCGGTCTCGTGCCCATCTATAAGTGGCATCTCTGCCCTGATGGCCTGAGGCATCATGGGCCCATCGAGCCAGAAACAACTCTCCTTTATGCTGCCAATCCAGATCTATCGGTGACACCTTGACTTGTGCAGCTCGGTCTGCCTGTTCGTTGTTGCGATGTTCCTCGTTGGCTCGATCCTTGGGCACGTGTGCATCCACATGGCGGACTCTCACAATCAGCTTCTCCGCACGGGTGGCAATATCTTGCCATATGTCTGCAGCCCAGATGGGTTTCCCTCTGCGTTCCCAGTTGGCTTTCTTCCATCGGTCTAACCATCCCCACAATGCATTGGCCACCATCCAAGAGTCAGTGTAGAGGTAAAGCTTTGGCCACTTCTCTCGTTCAGCAATGTCCAGAGCCAATTGGACAGCTTTAAGTTCTGCAAATTGACTTGATCCACCTTTTCCCTCAATAGCTTCTGCAACTTGTCGTGTGGGGCTCCACACGGCTGCTTTCCATCTTCGGTTTGTCCCCACAATGCGGCAGGAACCATCTGTAAAAAGGGCATAGCGTACTTCTTCTTTTGGCAACTGATTGTATGGTGGTGCTTCCTCTGCACGTGTTACCTGTTCTTCTTCCTCTTCATCTGCTAAACCAAAGTTCTCACCTTCAGGCCAGTTCGTGATGATTTCCAGGATCCCAGGGCGATTTGGTTTCCCAATACGGGCGCGTTGTGTGATAAGAGCAGCCCATTTGCTCCAGGTAGCATCAGTAGCATGATGTGTGGGGGCAGCCCGCCCACTGAACATCCACCTTAGCACTGGTAATCGGGGTGCCAGGAGGAGCTGAGTTTCTGTTCCAATTACCTCTGAGGCAGCTTGAACTCCTTCATAAGCAGCTAAGATCTCTTTCTCTGTTGGAGTGTATTTGGCTTCAGATCCCCTGTAGCCTCGACTCCAGAATCCAAGTGGTCGGCCTCGAGATTCGCCAGGCATTTTCTGCCAAAGACTCCATGAAAGACCGTTATTCCCGGCTGAAGAGTAGAGCACGTTCTTCACGTCTGGTCCTGTCCTGACCGGTCCAAGGGCTACAGCATGAGCAATCTCCCGCTTAATCTGCTCAAAAGCTTGCTGTTGTTCAGGGCCCCAGTGGAAATCATTCTTCTTGCGGGTTACCAAGTAGAGAGGGCTTACGATCTGACTGTATTCTGGGATATGCATCCTCCAGAAACCTATTGCACCCAAGAATGCTTGTGTTTCCTTCTTGCTGGTCGGTGGAGACATTGCTGTGATCTTGTTGATAACTTCTGTTGGAATCTGGCGACGTCCGTCTTGCCACTTCACTCCCAGGAACTGTATTTCTTGGGCAGGTCCCTTAACTTTACTCTGTTTGATTGCAAACCCAGCTTCCAAGAGAATCTGGATGATCTTCTTTCCTTTTTCAAAAACCTCTTCTGCTGTGTCCCCCCACACAATGATGTCGTCGATATACTGCAGATGTTCTGGAGCCTCACCTTTCTCTAGTGCTTCTTGAATTAGTCCATGACAGATGGTGGGACTATGTTTCCACCCCTGGGGCAATCGGTTCCAGGTGTATTGCACGCCCCTCCAGGTGAAGGCGAACTGTGGCCTGCACTCTGCAGCTAGAGGAATGGAGAAGAACGCATTAGCAATATCAATAGTGGCGTACCACTTCGCTGCCTTGGATTCCAGTTCATACTGAAGTTCTAACATGTCTGGCACAGCGGCACTCAGCGGTGGAGTAACCTCATTCAAGCCACGATAGTCCACAGTTAATCTCCATCCTCCATCAGACTTACGCACGGGCCAAATGGGGCTATTGAAGGGTGAGTGAGTCTTACTAATCACCCCTTGGTGCTCCAGTTCTCGGATCATCTTATGGATGGGAATCACAGAGTCACGGTTCGTTCGGTATTGTCGACGATGCACTGTTGTGGTGGCAATTGGCACCCGTTGTTCCTCAACCTTCAACAATCCGACAGCAGAAGGACTCTCTGAGAGACCCGGCAGTGACTTTAGCTGTTTAATCTCTTCTGTCTCTACAGCAGCTATTCCAAAAGCCCATCTATGTCCCTTTGGATCCTTGAAATAACCATTTCTGAGGTAGTCAATTCCCAGGATACATGGGGCGGCCGGACCAGTAACAATGGGGTGTTTTTGCCAGTCTTTCCCGGTCAAGCTCACTTCAGCTTCCAACACAGTAAGCTCTTGAGATCCCCCAGTCACCCCAGAAATAGCAACAGTTTCCGGGCCCACATGTCCTGATGGCATTAACGTACATTGAGCACCAGTATCAACTAAAGCCTCATATTTTTGTGGGTCTGATGTGCCAGGCCACCGGATCCACACAGTCCAATAGACACGGTTGTCCCGTGCCTCTACCTGGCCAGAGGCAGGGCCCCTCTAACAGCCGTTGCAGTGACAACAACTCTTTAGTGATGGGTACATTTTGGAGGTTCCCTCTAATGGGTCAGATCCTTGGGAGACTGGCACTGCACTTACTTTTGCTGATTTTCTTTTCTCGTTCTCCTTCAGTTCTTGTACCCGGGCTGCCAGGGCATGGGTAGGTTTCCTGTCCCACCGTCTCATATCTTCTCCATGGTCAACCAAGAAATACCATAGATCCATCCGTGAAGTCTGTTCTCTTCCCCTAGCCGGGAGGTGTCCACCTCTGGACCCAGAGGCTTTGATTCGCACTGGTGCCACTTGAAGATTTTGAAGAGTTTCCATAATCTCCTTTTGCTGCTTGTCCATCCTCTTATCTATCCTCTCAATTGCTGTTTCTACCGCAGCGATACGTTCCTGCATGGGGCCATGGACCATCTTCGCATATGTCCTGAGTTTACCTGCTGCGACACCCACCAAATCTTGGTCTGGCTCCGAATACATGGACGCCACATAATGGGAGAATGCACCTGGTGCACCACAGGAAAGCTTCCACCACATTTCTGGTGTGCATCTAACCTTGTCTGGGTCAGTGAGGGGTTGCCCATCTCTTCCATAAAGTATTTCTAGCAGTGCCATTTCCCTCAGACGTAAAATCGCGTCTTCCACAGTCTTCCAAGCTGTCTTAAGATGATGTGCCTGCAGGATATCTTTGTGAGGGAACCTCTCTCTCACACTGCCTAGAACTCGTGCCCAGAATGAAAGGGGTCTTGATTCCCTCACAAAGACCTGTTCAATACCTGTGTCTCGGGCCAGAGCCTTTAAATACTTGGCTTCAGAACCATCAAGTTGCAAACTGTCACCCATAAGATCCCACACTCGGATCATCCAAGTCAGGATAGGCTCATCTGCATGTCGGGTAACGTCCTTTCGCAAGCCACGAAGGTTGTCATATGAGAGCGATTCAGTAACGATCTCTGGTTCTGGATCTGCAGTATGTGAAGGACCCGCTTCCGCTTCCCCATCATCATCAACTGGACGAACCGATTTGGTCTTGTATTTCCTTTTCTGGATAGGGGCAACTTTCATCGGCTCAGACTGTTCCTCTGGTTTAGCCACATCTTGAGCTACAACTTTCATCGGCTCAGACTGTTCCTCTGTTTTAGCCACATCTTGAGCTACAACTTTCATCGGCTCAGACTGTTCCTCTGGTGTATCCACATCCTGAGCCACCATAGCATCAGGTGTCTTACTCTCTCTCTTCTTTTTTCTCTTTCCTTGCTTTTGGTTGCATTCCTGACCACCCCTATTCCTGGCTTCATATCCAAGATAAATTATAATGCAACCATGCAGACAAATCACCATAAGTATGATATAAAGTAGGAGATCCCTGGCATCTAGCGAGAGGTTAAGCTTACCAAAAGCTGCTGTAGGGAACCTAAAAGGTGCCTGAATAAAAGGTTGAGATGAAACACTCTCCTGTGTCCCTTCCTGAGGGTAAGTAACATTATCACTGTGTCCCCAGAGGTAACAGCCTGGGCTGGTGCAGGAGTACAACCTTAAGAACACATTCCAAATGAAACCCATAGACACTGAATCCATAACACTATAGAACCAAAATAAGAACTCGATAATGATCACAGCTATCTGAGTTCTACTGGCTGCTGCACTCAGATGAATTAAGCCTGCCAGACCCTTTGGCATAGTTCTGTACCAACAGAAAGCAAATAGGTAATACAGCATGGTCCATATGGACTCGAAACTCACAACAAACATCATGATGCCAGAACTGTTATCCTTCTTCACTCTCGTGCCCCACGTTGGGCGCCAAAGAAATGTCTTAGTTTAGATGAAAACTAAGATATGTTATCAGATATTAAAGATCTTTAATCAGAAAAAAAATTGAATAGAAGAGATAACAGTTCTTAGCTACAAATATATGTGTATACAAAACAGGATCAACACTAATCACAACTAAAACCTAAAAGTCTTAAGAAATAGATTGAGTCCTGTACCCAAAATCTTGCGATGCAGGTCTCTTTAAGAGCTGGCAAGCAGTCGCTGCCCTGCACGGGGAAAGCGCGGCCCCCCCGCAGCCGGGGAAGGGCGGGGGAGGGAGATGGAAACTTAGTGCGAGTTCTGCCGGAGTTGTGGAAGATTCAGATGACCCGTGATCTTTCCTTCAGAGATTGCAAACCGCATGCGCTCAGGGACTGCCGCTGCCGTTGTCGCCACTGCCGTCCGAGAGGAAAACGGATGTCCGGTCACGACCTCTGTCCCGGTTTCCCCGGAAACGTCCTCCCCCCATCCCCCCTCGCGTCTGCTGAAATTCCCTTTATTGGCAAAAGGAAGAAAAATTCCTCGGAAAAATCCCAAACCACAACACCAGAGCATTTTATTCAAAGGAGCTTAGACTAAACAAGAATGACATAACGTGCCGTAGGTTTCGTGATGGAAAAGACTGGCTTTAAATTCCGTGTATCTTCAGCGAAGTTCCTAAAATGCATAAAAATATTTTAATCTCTTCATTTTATCAAAATTCATTATAAAAATAAGGGCAAGAAATCAGCAATGAAAATAGGCCTTACATATAATGAAATAATATATAGTACTGCTGGAAACCCTGTAGAAGTGGAAGCAGACCTGGTCTTTGAAGAACAGTAATACTGCATTTCTCTAAGTCTCTTGATTAGCTCTCTGAATTGGTGAAAAGACAGTCCATCTTCTATTTTATTTAAGTTAAACAAACAGAATTATATAGAATAACTGCCAGCGCCATGTGGAACTGAATGACTATGAGTAATTGGAGCAAAGAACTTTAGAAAGATAAAATTAGTCAGAGAATTGCAGAATTACCTTTCAACCTTAAATTTACCTTAATAAAATGTTTTTGTGACCCAAGTATCTCTAAAACATTTCTTTTTTTCTGAAAGAAATCGATAGTAGATCCCTGGTAAAGCCACTTAAAAATGGGGAAAATAAGGCAGCCAAAAATGCATTGTAGACAATAATTCTGGTTTGAAAAAGGAAACTAAATAAAATGCTATTCTTTTCTACTGTGGTGTGTAAAATGAAATGGCAAGTATTGCATAGTGCAAATACATTATTTATTGTCCAAGATTCAGATGAATAGTTGTGCTTCTCAACTGAGAGCTGGAAACTCTTTTCCTTCCTTTGTCACAAGCAAACAGATGTAAAAACCTTCCCAGATTCACAGCTTTATACTGATTGCCCCTATAAGTTAAATAAAATCGAATAGAATAAAATGAAATCAAGTTGAATTGTTTAGGTTAGAAAAGAGGTTTTTAGGTACAGTTGGACATGATAATCTCAAAGGTCTTTTCCAACCAGATGATTCTATGATCAAACGTAACACCACCAAGTTCACTGTTAAACCATGTCCTTAAGTGACACATGCACACCTCCTTTAAATACCTCTAAGGATGGTGACTCAATCACTTCCCTCAGCATCCTGTTCCAATTCTAATAACAATGCAGACAGAATATGTGTTAGTTCTTTACTTTGTGACATTAATAATTCGAAGTTCTAAAAGTGGCTTAACACGGGAGTGTGTATCTGCCTTTTACTTCCCTGCTACAAAGGGATATTGTATCTGTCTGGGACAGAGTTAATTTTCTTCGTAGGAAATGTGGTTTAGATATTACCATATGGTAATGTAGTTTAGATTTATGTCTAAAAGTGTTTTGATAATGAAACAATATTTTTACTATGACTGAACAGTGCTTATACAACATCAAGTCCCTCTCTTTTTCTTTCTCTGCTCCCCCCAGCAAGTCAGCTGGGAGTGGGCCAGAGATTGCAAGGGTACACAGCCGAGACAGGCGACCCCAGCTGACAAAAGGGATATTCCATATCGCATGATGTCATGCTTAGTGATGAAAACTGAGAGTTCAGTTTTAAAAGAGTAATCATTGCTCAGAGACTGGGTAGGTGTCAGTCCATTTGTGGGAGGTGCTAAGTGATTGCCTTTGCATAACCTATGGGGCTTTTTCCACTTTCGTTCTCTATGAAACCATCTTTAACTGGACTCACAAATTTTTCTCACTTCTGCTCTTCCTATTTTCTCTCATATCCCACTGTAGGAGGGGAGTAAGCAAGTGGCTGGGTGGGTGTCCAGTAACTGACAGGTCAACCCACCACAAAAGGAGTGTACGTAACAACAAACAATTTCACATAACAAAATGACTCTTTTAGAGATATAATAAACCTAATAAGAGATAGAAAGATGCATAAATGCGAACTCTAAAGGAGAAGAAAAATAATTTTTCTGTGATGGAGCAATCACGAGGCTGAAAGTTTAAAATAAGAAAACTAGTTGTACCTTCACTTACAGATGAAGTATAATAATCTTGCTGCATTATAGTATTTGTTCTCTTTCGGTTCAAAAATTGCCTGAAAAATATTGCTTGAAAACATAACAATACCTTTCTGAAAATAATTGCACACTTTTGTGGATATCTGCAGTACTCCACTTTTACTCTGCTCAGGAAATTTTTTTCTTTACGTTAGAGTCCCATTAGGTCTTTGTAATAGTGTGCAAGTGGTCTGGAAAGAGTGAGAATCAAAAATGTAGCATTGCCTAGTTTTAGAGATATAAAACCATTCCCTCTTACTAAAGGAAATAATGAGTTAAAAGGGAGAGTCAAACTCAAACTAGTAGAAAACTGTCCCTTGCTCTGCCAGTTTACAATATACTTAGCAAGTGCTCATTGGTGTAAGTACTGTCAACCAAGAGAACTACTGAACTATTCCATTCCCACAATAAAAAAAACCCAAACAAAACCAAAATCCAAACCTTCTACAATTGAGTTTCCCCTTAATTGTTCACCTTCATACCCTTATCACCTGAGAGAAACAGTTTTAGAGAAAGATTATCATTTAAGTATTAAGAAATAAAGAAAATTAAGAATTAGTACTAAAAATGAGTATTATGAAAACATCTTTTTCTTCTGGTCTTTTCTTTCTGATCTGAAACGCTATTTTTTCTGTAAAACAAATCTGAAGAAAATAAACTAAAAAAGCCTTGATCTTGGTTTGAATATTACACAGAGTCCTTCTGATGTGCGTACTTAATGACTTTTTTCAAATTTCACAGTATGATTTTTCCTGAGACAGGAAAGAAAATAGTCTTTAAGAAAATGGTGGTTTTCTCCAAAGGAATAAAGCCAGGATAGAAGGCAAGGATTTAAGCCTTGTACTAAGAATATGTTATGTATATAAATAATTTTAATTGTAAGATGGAATCAGAAATTATGTGACAGAGTGGATCATCTGCATTTCCTATAACTATACAGCCATGTCCCCAAAATAGTGTCTTTTCATAAGTAATTCTTAAAGCTATTTAGAATTACTCCTCAAAACGGAAACTTACTGTTTCATTGGCAAGTCATCCTTTTCCAGATGATATTTCAGTAGAATTGTTTGGTTAGGCAATATAATCTTATGCATTGTTTGTTGATAATGTGGTTGGAATTTTGATCAACATCTGTATTATATTACCATGATACTCTGCTTTCACCTGACAATATTTCTAAATATTTTCTCAAAGAGAAGTTTGACTGAATACTGAAAAGAACTGTTATAATCATTGTAAGTGTGCATCTGATCATTAACTGTTTGTCACTACACCTACAGAGTGTAACGGTACAGTATATTAATAGCTTAGAGAAAAAAATCATATTATTTGCAGCACCTATCTTTGTGTACTATGCCTGCCACTCAAGGGTAAAAACGAATCTTAGAGCCTGGAATTTCTATTTTGGACTACATGTCAGTATAATCTAAAGCTGAGAATATGGAGCCTGATTTATTTGTCAAGCATCTCAACATCTTGAGGTATTGATATATCTTCCTATAGAAATACAGGACAGAAAAAAGTTTTGTGTGCTTTCATAGACAATGTCTTTGAATTGCTGTTACTACTACAAGTCCAGTATTTTCTGTCACGTCATAGTGACAGACAGAAAATGTGTCCCTCATTAGCCCTGTCATGAAGAAAATGGTCAAAATGGATTTGATTTTGAACAGCTCTTCAGTTTGATACATTTCACCATAGAGTGTTTGAATTTAATATGTCTTATCTAGACTCATGGTAAGAAACAAAAGAATGATTCATATAGAGATCATCTCTGTGTTCTTGAAAGGAAAAAGAAACATGAATTATTAATACAACTGTCAATTGCTTTGACAATAGTTTATCTCTTGTAAATCTTAAATAAAACAGCCATCCATTTGCTTGCATAGAATAATTTCTCTACTTTGTACCAGTAAACAAAGAAGACTTTTGTGAGATCTAAGAATTTTTAAAGTATTGGAGTTCACTTACTGCAAGAATATTGAGCTGTGACAAAAATGATCTTTGCTTTTTCTGAACATAGACAAAATGAAGAAGTATGAAGAAGTATTTTTTTGTCGAAAGAACAGAATTACAAAACTATTTGGATGCCAGAAGATGCACCAGGAAGAAAATCCATTGGATTTTTCCAAAATTGATGAAGTTGTTTGTTGTCTAACTCGGTGAAATTAGTTGTGGGTCAGAACTACTTTCATTAAATTTAATGCAGAAAATACACGGATGGCACTTTCTTTTTGTCATTAGTGGTCTCTCTGTCACTGTCAGAACTGGGTGTTATGGTACCAACAAAAACACATACTTACAGAAAGAGTGATTTTGGATCTTGATCTGTGGTTTGCATTCTTTAAGAACAATAAGCAGAAGTAAGTCTATCCATCATCTCTGAACTATTTAGAAAGCGTGGTTGAAAAAAACTGGCAAAAGAGAAAAAAGTCAGTCTACACTGTGTAAGCAGGTAATATAATTCTGCATAAACTGAGTGAATAGTTGTAACCAAAACAACTGAACAAGTTATAAAACCATTAGGCATTATTGAAGACAATAAGAAATTCCTGAATCAGCAATGTGGGTATTGCACAAAGATCCCTGTGGAATTTTTATAAATGTAGCACTAATATAAAATAATATAATTGGTTCACATCTCCAAAATGACTATTTATTCCTGATTTTATGTATTCATTAAAACCAAACACATCTACTTAAATATAAAAGGCGCACGTGCAGAGTTTTCACTCTGCTGCACTTCTATAACTATGAAGAGAGGAAGACTTTTTATGAAATTTAAGTTTAATTTAATGGGACAAATACACAGCCTTAAAAATGGTACACTTGCTTTGATGCCCAGTTGATGATAAAGAAAAAGTGATAAGTATGCTCAACAATTAATTACTCTTCATCCTTTATATAACCTGCTCATTGCACATGTTCTTTCTTTTATAGTTACTTCATGTTTAATCATGAGACATTTTTGTTTGCTGGCACTCTAGTTAAGAACAGCAAAGAGCAAGTTAACAGTTTTCTTTATTGATGAGTTTAGAAGATATGAAACGTATTACTTCATGTTGAACTTCATTACTGACTAACTCCCAGTGAAAGCTGTCATGCGGATATCAGCACATTTTTTCTGGTATAACTTTCCCTTTGTTTTTTTTCTTTTTTTTTTTTTTATTAGTGAATTGAAAGAAATGTTAAAAGTATAATTCAAACTGAATCATGGAAAATTCTTAACATAAGAAAATATTTTTTTGCCTTATCTTTTGTTTTCTCCATTCAAGCTATTTGATAAAATCTAGAATAAAGATCAAAACACATTGATGGTTCTGATATTTTTACTAATATAACCTCTTTAAATTAGAAACAGTCACTCAGGGTCTCCTTTGCTTCTGTGAATTAATCAAGAAACTGTGTTCTTTGAATAGTGATTTATCTTTACTTTTCCTTTGTTGGATGAGCTATTTAACAAAAAGGTGATTTACTGGTGATTTTTTTTGTTTGACACTGCTTTCAAACCAAGAAATGGACCCTTAGGCATCAGTTTGTACAATATGTGTGGAAGGAAGGCAGAGATAATGATGGTCTTTTGGAAATCAGAAAGTACATTAATTTTCTTCTTGCTTCACCTGAGTTGCTCGCCTTCCTTGCTTCCTGCTTTGGTTGCCAAGCCTGAAGAGAAGAGAGGGAGGAAAAGGCAAGTATTTATGAATATTATTACCTATTAATAGCTCAGTTTAAATTATCTGCAGTAATGGCTGCCAAACTGAAAAACATAGAGTCTTAAGACATGGAAAAAACAGCAACACAGCTTCAGTGGCAGCAGCTCATGACAAACTTTGAAATGTGTAATAAGTAGATATCAGATCAGCAAGTCAAAGCAACGAAGTGCTTGTGTGCAATGATGGACGAATCTACATAAGAGAAGAGGGCTAGTGTGGGTGTTTAGAGGAAAAAAAAAAGACAAGAAAATATTCACATCACAAAAGAGGAAGATTAGCCACTATTAGAGAGGAAGATTTATGACAAGTGTACTTTCCCTTCTTTTCTCGCCTGTACTTATATACCTTTCATAAGAAACTGCTCTATATTGGCAATACACATATGCTATACCTGGGTGACTTTTTTTTAATAGCCAGCTCAGTTGCTTAACTCGTTTTCATATTTGCAGGAATTTCAATGCAGTATCTAATTCATGCCCAAATTTTCTAAAGGCTCTGTGGCTGAATAAATCACAATGCTGTTTCAAAGCTTCCTGAAATTAAAAGTTTTTCTGTTGGCTTTAGATTAACTTTCTAGACAGGCTCCTGAAGAGTTAAAACCAATGCAGGTTTTAAGAGGCTCGGTTGTAGAATAAATCTGTACAGTAATTTACATAGTATCTTTTTGGTCATCTAGTCCTACCCCTTGCTCAAGCAGAGCCTCGTAGAATCTGTTGTCAAGGACAATGTCCAAATGGCTTTTAAATATCCCCAAGGAGGTAGAGTCCATAACCTCTCTAGGTGACCTGTGCCAGGGCTCACTCACCTGCACAGTGAAAGTGTTTCCTGATATTCAGGTGAAAATGCATCTGTGCATATTAGATGTGATTTGGCAGCTATGAGACACAAAAAGACCTTTCTGTCTTAAGTTTAGCTCTTTTAGGTTTAGGTGTTTCAGGATTATGAGGAGACTTCATGAATGTAGTTCAGGGTGGGGACTGTTGTCTGGGATACAACAAATCACATCTTTCCCATGGAAAAGAACCGCTGCAAGTGGTTTTGTGTGACATTGCAATGTCACACAAGGAAGAGGGATCCATGATAAAATACTCTTTACTGAGAAAGAATCTTAGGTGTCAGTATTGCTGAAAAAGAGCGTTTGCTCTTGGAAGACTGAACACCAAAGAGCCCACTTTGATTCTCCTCAGTGCCAAGAACTGAAAAGACACTGCAGCCACTGACGTGCTTGTGCTTTTTAGCATGTTGGGGGTGAGCTGCTGCATTGACTGACTGACCATTGAGCATCCTCACATTTGAAACCACCATTAAGAGTGAAAAAATTAATAAAGTATCTGCTCTAACTAGATAGGAGTTAACATTTGTGTAAAAGGAAAGACATAAACCCAAATACTTATTTATCATCAAAATTACTTCCTGTTAAAACTGGCAAATTTCTAACAACAAAGACACATAGTATATTTTCTTAGAAAGCTATGAATCTAATGAAAGGAGACAAGAAGAGCTTTTGCTTATTCTAGAAAAAAAAATAATGCTGCCATTTCTGGTTGGATTAGAATAGATACTGTAAAATCTATGAATCTTCTTTGACATAGTAGAATGCAAGTACCTAAAAGGTGCAGGATTCTCAGGCTTATGTAGACCCTAGTCTCCATGCATCTTGGGCTACTTCTTTTTTTCATTCTTAGAACATAACAGAATCAAGAATTAGAAGACCAAGAATGACAAAACGTTTTGTTGGAGTTAGACTTGTTTTAAACTGAAACGCCATCACAAAGAAATAAAAAAATTCCCATATTACTGCATTTCAATTACTTGTTTATGAAATCATTAACCAAAGGCTAAGTTTATACCTTAAAGATAAGTTGCACTAAATAGCTCACAGTAGTAGCATATAGATATCTCTCTCTCTCTCTTTTTTTTTTTGTTTTTTTTTTTTTTTTTCTAGTTAAGGAAACTATAATTACAAAGGAAGTTACCAAACCAGATTTATACAAAACAGCCTATGCAAGGCAAGATACTGTGGTCATACTTTATGACCTTCATCTTTCAATCACATCTACATGGATTTATGTCTAGGCCTAATAGTTTGAATTCTTAATATATGCAGTCCTCTCTGTAGAGTCATTTTCATCCACCAAACTCTGGCTTCCGTTTATAGAAAGGCTGATCGACAGCTTGATATAAGGGAAGGAAAGCTTTTCTCACAGGGTAGTACCATTCACGGTTCACCTCATATATTGAATAAAATTCTCAGTATGTATGAAGTTGAGACATGTAGGATCCACATCAGTATATAGAATTTGCATAGCCTGTAGTCGTTTCATTGTTAAATACTCATTTTTGGGACAGGCTAGCAGCAGATACTGAGATACATGTACCAATCCCCCAAACCCTATTTTAGCTTCTCATTATCCTTAAATCCTGGAAAAAACCCTTATGAATGTTTTCCTTCTCACACTTTCAATATATCTTTATTACCTTTAGAACACAAAAGAGAGGATTTCCACACTGAATTCTCCATTTGAAATGACTGTCCCTAACTCAAGCCAAGAGCTGCCTTACTCACTGCACTGAAAATCGAAGACCCCTTCAGGCTGACCATTCTATACACCTATCCATGTATTAAAGGCTTTCACTGTTGACATCCCTTGCTTGATATTCAGAGTTATTTATGTAATGGTGAGACAAAGGTCTGAGGTGACTCACAGTCACAAGGGCTTTTGTGCTGCACAGGGTTAGATGGTTGGTTACACTTCAGTGTTTAATAGCTTTGAAATGAATGTCTTCCTCCTGTTGAACTATGAAGAAACTTGTAAGGTCTGTCTGAAATATCACTGTTCCAGGGAGATGGCAGAGCTATCCAAACAGCCCTGCTAGGTAATTTTGTAGAAGATTGCCTTTGGAAAGGACCACATTATGTTAACTAGGAAGTATTTTCAGATAATATTCTAAGGACAATTCTTCTATCTCTTTCTCTTTGTTCCACACCTGTGCTCACAGAAAGAACTTTACATTATAGAGACATGTTCAGTTGTCTAAGTGTCCGATAGTCGTGTCTGTAGTAGTCACTGGTGCTGCACAGTGTCATGGTCTCTCCTGTCATCTGCTGCAGAATACAAATGGCAACACAAGGTGCTAATGAGTGAATGATGGCACAGATGGAGCAAGGATAGTGCTTTCACATGTGCTCGTCTCAGGAGCTGAGGCTTTTCCTTTCCAAATTCCTAAACAAGGATCTGAAAGAAGTGTCAGATCTTGTTGATTGCTGCTTTATCAAGGGCCTGACCTACCCCAGAAACTATTCAGATTGCTTACAGACCACCGTCACCAGACCTCCAACAATACCCCTGAAATATCTGGCTGCTTCCTGTGAGTAAATGTGAGGACAAGTCTTTCAGCAATTTCTGTTAGAATATTTGTATTTGTTCAAGTGAACTTCATATCATAATAGAGCCATAATAATAAAGACAATTCCATAAACAACCACAGAATGGACATTTGCTCTTATCTAATACTGTAATTTGGGCCATTTAAGAAAAGTTACTATTTCATTGACATTTAGTTTCCAAGAGAACATGGAAATGTTAAATATTTATACAGATAAGTCCATGACTTATTTGCAGCCTACAAGCTCACGTATTTATCTTTCAAACACTGCATGAATTTTAACTGGCAAGATTAATTTTATTCTGTAGGATACTGCACAATTTTGTACACACTTGGAAAAGTACATAGTTAAAACCACAAACAACTGAACTTTGAATAAATGAATGCAATTTGAAAATCGTTCTTTTACATTTTTAGCATGATTTTTCCTTAATTGACTGTATTGAACAACTTGCTTTGTCTTTATGCTAACAAAGTCATTTTGGTTTAATGCTGAATTTAGAGGTCAAGTTGCATTTCTTTGTTCATGATCTTAAACATATGCAATCTTACCCATGTGTCTGAAAGTTCAAATATGCTGAATTGCCATGAAAGCCAAAAAAATATGTCAGGATACTATTCCTACCATGTCTGCTGGCTACCTGAAATATCTCTGAACTAGAAGCTTCTGGTAGTAGCTATGTAGCTATATAGCTTAGGTTTCCTTTTACTTCAATTCATGCAAGAAAACAGGATATTGAATAAATTACTGCTCTCCTCCTCACCAAAAAAAGGAAAAAATTTGAAGTAGGAATATAGTTTGTGTCAGACATTATGGGAATTTATTAACTTCTCACAGTTTAAATTTCTGAGTTATTGACGCTTCTGAATCAGAAGCCCTCATTGCCTTCAAGAAATTTAGGAAAAGATCTTTTCCATGATAAAAATGTCTTGCTGGGAAAAAAGGCATCATTCTCTGCATCTGTTGCCTCCCTGGGAGTAAGAGAGCATTTAGTGTGAGTTATTGCAGTTCTGCATCAGGAAATGGTCCTCTAGCTGCTGTTCAGCAAAGAGATGCTTCTTCTTAGCATGAAATAATTGGGGATTCATGAGCTACCTCTGCTTTTCAGACTGTCCACAGAGCAACTCAAGCATCTCTTTTCCTACTTCATGTATTTCTTACAATGATCCCCAAATGGTCAAACCTCCATGGCTTGATGGCTGCATGTGAAAGCTCTGAAGATGTGGGGTGTACCTGTACTGCCAGGTTAAGGATGTGCTGTGGTTCCCTGCTGTAGGAGACTTTAAACATTCTCTGCTTAAATACTAGCTGGGTTGGGCTGTAGAGAAAATGGTCTGAGGGTATCTGCTGGTAGACAGGATTTCAGTGCAGTTGATTTTGCTTATATATGTCCAGGGTGTGACCGCAGTCAAGCTGCCGACTGCGAATGAGGACTTTCTGTTGAGAAAGTTCCAGAAACTAATTAAAATCTGCACTTTGTAGATCTGCTCAAAGAAGGAAAAAGTAATCTATGAACCTGGATATACGTCTGACAAAGAGCATACGTGAGTTTCATTGCTGTTTTTTCTTTTAAATTAATATTTGCTTGCCAGACCATGTTGGATAAAACCTGGGCAAAATGGAAGTGATTCCTGTGAAAAAAACATTTTGTATAAATTAACTATTAATCTGGACTTGAAGAAAAACCTACATTGATGGCACAGAGAGTGGGCTTCTCAAAAGAATGAAAACACTGGGTCTAGCTGACCCTTCCAGAGAGCACGGATCCCACTGTGGTCATAGGCTAAACAGCCCTGTTTGCAAACACTTCAAACACACAAGTGCCCTGTAGGCAGTCTAAGTAGTGTGCCTGATTTCATCATTTTTGGGATGTATTCAAGAAAGGGGATTTTTTCTGATTCTTAAAGATATGTTCCAGTTACACTTAGCTTCTGTTCGCAGGCAGGAGTCTTATGACTGCCCTTAGCAGACAATCCCATGTGACAAGATGGATAAAGAAGGAGATTTGTGACTCTGGAGGTGGGAAGAAAATTGGCTATAAGAAAGAGATCTTCATCACAAACAGATGGACTTACCTTATGAAATGGATTCCAAAACTCTTGGACTGTTGGACTGTTGTTGATGTTTAAGGCCATACTACATAGTCTGCAGTAAACACTGACATTAGTCCAGACCAAATGCAAATATCTCTCCTGAGAAATACCCTTGTTTACAGGAGGATATGATTTTGACTTCCACAGAACATCAGTTGGTGTGAGTTACACAGGTATTTTGTACACCCAATAAATGTCAAAGCACTGGAAGTTATACTGCTTTGTAGCCACTTGTAGTCACTTACCAAGATTTTTCAGACCACCCTCCACTGCAATTGTGACTGAGTTTTCTCAGTTGTATGATGGTAACAAGTCCTTACTAACTTACTGTACCTCACAGTGTGTTTCAGTTCAGTCATTAATGTTTGGAAAGACCATTGAGACCGTTTAATGATGCATTACAGAAGGATAAATTCTTAATTATTGTTAGAAGGCTACAAGTTTTAATTATTCTTATTCTACTACCTCAGAGCTGAGGAGTTAAACTTTAAAGGCCCCAATTATTCCACTGGAGATATGGCATTTATAGCTCAGTACAGTATAATTTTTCATGTAATGATCTTTACTTTCAGATTTAAATCTAGTTTTATTTAATTTAATTCTTGCTGAAAACAGCCATATTGTTACAAGCATAAATTACGGTAGATGAACAATAATGATGTCAGTTCACAGCTGTTCTTAACTTAAATAATTACCATTCAGTCTCATTTTAAATGTCTAAACTATTAAATTAGAAGTGCAAAGTGCTTGCTTCTGTTATGACTACTAACATCAGGCCTTAGCTGGAGTACTTGTAATATTCATGTTATGGAAAAATATTGTTGAGGCTGTTGATTTATTAACCAAGTTGGTTTCTGTTTGATGGCAGTTCTAAATGCGTGTAGTGTTGCAAATGCATTTTAAAAACCACTTAAATTAATGTTACATTAATTACTGATTCTATGAACACTCTAGCATATGCTGCCATTAATTACATCCATTATCACAAAATAAACATTTATTTATAAAAACAAATGATGCTCCATCTTAATATTCTTTATTTTGGTATCCTCTTTCACAGCTGTTTCTACTTCTGTTTTAGTGCTTTTTCTATAAAGAGCCACCTGTTAACTATAACAGATATTTAGGATGTTTTTATCCTTAGGAGAAAAAAAGTCTAAACCCCCCAAAATATAATGGAATCATTATTCTGAATCAATGACTAAAAACTTTTTAAGATTTTTTCAATAATTACTTCACTTAAATACACTGAAATATTTTCTCCTTTTATTTGAATAATATAATAAATTAATCAATTTCCTCTTATTAATATTTGTGCTACAATAATGCCATTTGTGTTCAAGAAACTGTTTAGTCAGGTAGTAAGGGAAGTATTTGCTTAAGGTAAGATTGCTAGTTCTATTCTGTGGACAAGAATTCCCTTGACAGTAAGCCCAAAAATCTTGTTTCAAATGGGCTATATAACTATCTGAGAAAGTAATTTTGGATTAAGTTTTGCTTTGACCTAATGAATGATTGCTACCTACCCTGTAAACCTGCCATTTCTTAGCCAGCCATTTCCATGATGAAAATCTTTAATCAGAGAGAACAGTCTGGCTTTTAAAGCACCAGTTTCCTTTGAAAAGTGTCTCTTTATAAATCACAGCATAAGGTTATATTGATTTTGTTTCAGATTTATTGTCTTTCAGTTTGGAGTTTCTCAATTACAAGCAGAAAGTTTTTACTAGGGGAAAAGACAAATCTTTTTATTATTTCCATCTTTGCAGGCTGAACCTGAGTAGTGCCATTCTTATATTTCTTTTCTGTCCTGCACTGTATCATTTATTCATCATCATCAGCTGGACCAAACCTGGTTGTGAGTCACTATTGTTATCAACCCCTCCCCACAAATGTCTTAAGTAATCGTATCTGAGGGCAGAATTCCTGGCAATGAGAATGTAATTGCCAATTCTTTTGCTGTTATGCAGGAAGAGAGCCTGTCTCCTTGAACCTGGCCATTAGCTAGGGTGAGACTTCAGCATGAGCTGTAGTAAAGACTGGAATTATTATAATACACTGAGAAATGTAATTCCTGATGCCTAGTGGTGCTTTATTTTCAGCTGATTATCAGAGTACTATCCACAAGCCTGAGCTAGATGTCTAAACTGTACAGTTTATGGGGCAATTCTGATGGGACTCACTGAAGCTTACAATTTAGGAAGAGTTACCTATGATGTGCATTTTGTAATGTGAAGTACAGGCTTAGCTTTCTGATCAAACTACATAGCCTTCTTCTGAGGTGGGGTTATGAATTAAAAGTGAGATCAAGAATTTCTTCCCTCTGTAGGACCAAAAATAAAGCCAGTTCTCACTGAGTACTGGAAGCAGGATGACCTGCCATGTCTGTTATTTCCTTTGATATTGAATAGGGACATTGAAACTATTTTTTGCAGCAATCTTTATATCTAAATGTTTCTCTTGGCAAGTTTTGGTTGGTTTGGAGATAGATTCTTTTCCTTCAGAAAATAAGTACAATAAAAGCAATTGGCAAAGAATAACGTTGTAAACTATTAATATTTCTAACCCCCACCATCTATTACCATATAGTCTAATTTTCCTACAGCTCTCTTTCACACACACCTGTCTTGCACTATTTCAATTTCAGAAGAATGCTGCCATCACAATATCACAGTATCACAGTATCATAAGGTTGGAAAAGACCTTTGAGATCGAGTCCAACCCATTGCCTGGCTCAATATTCTGCACTTTTCTGCTTTAGACCGGCTCATTCTGCTTTGCCATTTTTTATATCTAACCTATATTCAGCATGTGCTCGAGATTGGCAGCTTATGGTCACAAGCATTTGTATTATTGCTGCTTGTTTATTCAGTAGCATAGCAATTACAGCAGTCATTCAGGTACCCAGCTTCAAGGCTGTCTTTCTTACACTTGAAAGGTTTAAAATCAGCATTTCTTGACTCTAGAAAATGTCCTAGTCAGCCACTTCTGTGCAGGGTGTAAATGCTCTCTTCCTGATAAAGCAGTGCCATTTAAAAGATCTGAGGGCTATGAATCTGTTATGTTATGGAGAGTCACTGGACAGAGAAGAGTGGTTGACTCTAACCCTTGCTTCCAGGACACCTTTATGCACTTCATCACAGAACCATAGAATCATTTGAATTGGAAGGGACTTTTAAAGCTCATCTGGTCCCTCCTTTGCAATGAGCAGGACACCTTCAACTAGATCAGGTGGCCCAGAGGCCCATCCGACCTGACCTCGAATGTTTGCAGGGATGGGACATCCACCACCTCTGGAGCAACCTTTTCCAGTGTTTCACCACTCTCATTAAAAAAAATTTCTTCCTATATCTAGTCCCAGTCTACCCTCTTATAGTTTAAAAACTTTATCCCTTGTCCTATTGCAACAGACCCTTCTGCCAAGTCTGTTCCCAGCTTTCTTATAGTCCCCTTTAAATATTGAAAGGCTGTAATATGTCTCCTCAGAGCCTTCTCTGAGCTGAACAACCCCAACTCTCTCAGCCTCTCTTCACAGCATTCCAGGCCTTTGAACATTTTGGTGGCCCTCCTCTGGACCTGCTCCAACAGATCCATGTCTTTTCTGTGCTGTGGGCTCCAGAAATGAACACAGTACTCCATGTGGGGTCTCAGCAGAGCAGAATAGAGGGACAGAATCACCTCTTTCTTAGGAAAGGGAAGAGATGAGTCTGAATCTCTGGGTGTGAAGATACTTGGGTGGTGTGCTTTCTTTTAACGTTCCTCATTGTGTGCCAGGTAGTATTCCAGCAAAGCTACCGAACCAGGTCATTCAGAGAGCATGGACATTTTGCAATTCAACATGAACTAAAATTTAAAAGGGGAAGAGAATTTGTTAGGAGAACCCAGGTAATCTTCCAGCAAAATCTTGTATTCCTAAGACATTGAAGGTGTTAAGTGAGGGTTATGAATCCTCGGATATTAATGAATTAGGCATCTTTGTAATTTCAGCTACTTATGTTCTTTCAGGAATTAGGATCTTTGTCAAAATAAATCTCTTGGACTGTACATAAAAAAATCTGACATATAAAACATTTGGCTAAGCCGTCTATCAGATTTAAAATGTATCTCTATTCTAATGAGAGCTTTTGACTAGAGATTTTTTTTCTGCTACCTGGGAGAATGGTTCTGAACTCTTCCTTTTCCTCAGAGCTTCTGTGTCTAATGTTTTATTTCCTTTAAAATAAAACTACCCAAACTGTGGTGTTTATTGTAAATGATTTTGTTTTTTTTTTCATCACAAGTTCAGATCTCTGAGTTATGCTCTCTTTGGGGAAAGCCAGCCTAAAGAAGTAGAGGTTATTTGTGAGACAGATGCTGTCTGTCTGTCTGCCGGCAATTTCAACATCCTTGTCAGTAATTTGGAGCCAAAATCTATGTTTCATGGATACATTTTGTTTCATTTTAACCAATACATGTATATATAGAAAAGAGTACAAAGCCTGGGATCGATGTGATGAGATTGTTACTATCTGTTACTACCTAAAGATTATAAATGGGAACACAAAGAATTTCTTAGATTAGGTCAGTTAAACATTACTTCAAGTAAACCTTCTAATAAAAAAAAAATTGTAAAAAAGCAATGGGAGTATTATTATTGGAGACATTTAAAATTAGGTTAGACAAAAACTTCAAAATATATTCTTAGATAAATTATGCATCAATAAGTAGATATACTAGATGAAATAATATGTCCTTTTCTTTCTCTGATGTCAGATCCTGTGATTCAAGACTTTTTTGTATCAAGATAACAGATTTAATCAGCCACTATTATTATTACGTGTTACTGCATGTATCAAATATAGTTTTTTAATTTAGGCCTAATAAGTCATTCTGCTACATTATTAAATACAAATTGGTTGCTATGAGAAACAGTAAGTGACAGTTCACAGTAGGCATAGACAGCAGAGCTAGCTGTTATGAAATTAAGTTAAAATTGTAGACCCCTGAAAATATAAGTATTTTAGGTATATCCCAACACGTTTTATTGTAATGGAAAAACATAACAATTCAGTAAGGTATCAACTAAGATAATGTGTTGGTGGTGTCTATAGTAAATGGTGTCGGACTTGATACATTTAATCTGGTTCATATAGATTAAATAGTGATTAAATAGTGATTAAATGGTGATGTAGTGCCTTTAGTGAATTAGAATCGATTTATAGTGGAATGGACTTCCAGCTACTGTGTTTCTAGTTTCCATATCTGTTGCCGTTTTCTGCGTAAGATTGTCTTTAAAAATATTTCTTGGATTTTTGTCATACTTCTGTTTCCTGACATCACCTGTCCATACCAGGGCTATCATTAGGAAGTCAGTTCTTAGCTCAGATGGTTACTTTCTAGATCTGAGATAAAATTATATCCCATTCTGTTCAGGGTTTAAAAATGAAAACAACTGGTGACAGAAGATATTAGTCAGAACAGCAGAGAGGACTAGTGATAGCTATCAAAATATAGATTATGTACAAATAGAATATCATCTTCTAAATAGACATTCAGTGTCTGAAGTTGTATTCAACCATTTCTAGAATTAATAGCTGTAGATATATACATGTATGCATATACATACATATGGACATATAGCACCGATACCTATTGAGAACTGTTGCTTTGGATCTTGTCTTGAGGATGTTGATGGTTGTTTTGTATGAAATGTTCACATTTCTGTTGCCGAATTTCTGCTGCAGTCATGTGCAGGACTGCCTTTGTGTTTGGCTAACAACTCAAAGTCATTTAATCCTAAGTATGCAAACAAGAGGAAGAAATAATTTTACTTTTCAGATTTATTTTTCCCTTGCTTTTCATAGACGAACCCTTATTACTAGACCGGAGGATTTTTTACCTCTTATTTCAATCTGCTTTAATATCCAAATTTTCCTTGACATAAGCAATTATTTTCCATTATATTGACTTTTATTTGTGCTTTAGTATTATATTATATTAGTATTATATTACATATGCATCACTTTAAGCAATTCAGAAAGAATGGGGTGACATCTCATTTTTTAAATCTATTTTATTTACAAGTTATAGTTTTAGATAAACATTATTTAATTGGACATATTAGTAGAAGTAATATATACATATGTATTGTGCCAGGGCCTGTATTTCCTGCAGTGAAGCTGATAAAAGATGATGTGATTACATAGAGGAATGTCAATGCTATAATTTATGGAATGAAATAAAAGGCTATTAGTAGCATTTATTTTGCCATTAATCCTGTTTATTCATGGAGAGAGGGAGCAGGGAGAGAAAGAAAATTGCCCCATGTCAGATGGCAAGTCGATTGTCAGTTTCGGTTTGTTCACTGGAGACTGCGCTCTCCAGTGAATCACGATTCTTTACTGAGCTCATGCTGTGTAACGGTGTGTAAGCACTATGGAATGGGTTATGACTGCATATGCCTGAAGCAGGTGCAATATACGCTAACTACTAGAAGGTATCTTCCACAATCAGTATGCATCATGGGATAATTAATACATATGCAGCATTTTACATTGATTTGCCTATTAAATTTAAAAAAACCCCTTTGTGACACTTGCTTGAGGTTCAGTTAACGCACAATATACATCTTTCCAGGCTGTAAGCCCGATTCAACGTACTACTGAAGAAACTATTTGAACAAAGAGGACTAAATGGATTCCTTTTTGCATTTTCTCTTGTTTGTTTTCACAGGTTCTAGGGAGGATCTCATGCTGTGTTTGTGTTGCTCTAGCAGCTCCCCTTGTTCACCTTCTGTTAATCTAACATTTTCATTGTGGTGCAGTTTTAACATTTAAAATGTACTTATTAACGTGTGTTTGATTCACTGCTTTAAAGCTCTCACAAAGGTTTTTGTGAAGTTGAACCACGAACCACTTAGTATTTGTTTATTCAGAGAAAAGCAAGGTCTGTGAAAAAAACAAATGTCTGTTATTATAGAAACAGATGCAGCTGGAAGAAGACCCTTCTTCTGGTCTGAAACGAAAGCAGCAACATTCAAGGCACTATGAGTTCAAAAGTAGAAAAGTGCTTTCAGCATCTTTGAGACTGCAATAAACTGATTGTTCAGACTTCCAGGTGTCAGAATAGCCGGGCACTCAGGGAACCTTACAATTTTTTTAAAAACCATAACAACAGTTAAATATACTGAGGAAATATCCAGCAGATTGCATACCACTGCTAGCACCATGACACCCGACAGAGAAAGTCATGTCCAGAACTCTGGATAGGGCAGGAAGGCAGTCTGGCCCCATGAGTGGTGAGGCCAGCTGTTTCTCACACCTGTCCGCTACAGTAGGTGTGAGGAATAGATATATCAGTGGTGGAGAGGTTGTTTTGGTGTGTAGCTTCTACAAAGCAGAAAGTTTTGAAAAGCTGTGGATTTAGTAGATTCTTCTTGTCATAGCTGGCTGCAGGAGTGTTACCCTGAGAAAGACTGATGATGGCCATGCTGGTGTACCAAGAAATAATAGCATGTTGTTTCTTAAGATAAGGTTCTAGTACTGGAGCTTAGAGAGGTTTGTAGGATATTAGTAGTCTCATTCATTTGTGATTAAAGGTCTGGAGGAATCAGGAGATGCTGCTCTAAGAGGGGAAGCGTACTAGGAGTCCTTACTGAGAAGGGATGTTATCAAAAAAGGAGCAGGCACAAGTAATGGGTCTGTGATGGGAAAGAAACCTAACAATAAATAAAATATTCTAGCTGGGAGATGGAGACTGTAAGATCTGTTTTTTTTTCTTTTTCCCAGTGACTGAGTGGGTTGCAGGAGTAGCTGGTTCAGGTACCACCAAAGACCAAACTTCTGTTGTGTTCTGAGAGGGCTGTAATTCCCATGCCAATGGAAATTAAGTATTTACATGTAGCTTCTTTGTATGAAGTATAACAGTTTTCAGGAAAAAGTACTTTCCAAATATTGGGTAAAGCATGTGAATCTATAGGCTTTTTAACATTTTGAAGAGAGTACTGGATCATTTAGTCTGATCTATCCTGGGTTTTCAATTCCCTATCTTAAATTTAAGAATGGTAGAACCTGTGAAATTAAACTGTAAGTAAACATTTTTAAGTTCCTCTGATGATATGAGAAGTAATGGAATGAAATAAGTCTAGATAATTCTGGTAGTGACTGCTGAAGAAGAAGATAGTTTCTCTAACCCTGATGGCATGCATGTTGTCTCAGAAGTAGAAGCTCTTCCTTAAACAGATCTTCTGAAAATTTTACAGCCCCGACAGACAAACCAGACAGACTTCTGGAGCAAAACTGTGACTTCCTTCTCAGTAACACCAAAGAGTGAAAATTTGCCAGTATATTAGTGTGTTATCTCTATTTTGGACAACTTCCTTTTTGAAGAAACAATAAACATGAGAAGAACAAAACCCAACATCCCTAGACTGCATCTACTTTATCTGTGGAAGGGCAGCCGTGAAGGGATTGGCTCTAATTTCTACGAGTGACCTGAAACATGAGATTTAATTATAAATGTGGTCGAAATGTTGTGCTAGATATGCCCAGAGCTTGTTGAGGGCAGGTGTGATCCCTTTCTAATAATTCTCTGCTGTTGGAGACCACAAATTTCAAAGAGTTGGAGGCTACAGTAGCCAGCTGCATGCACTTGCTAAAGAATTCCTTCCCAATGAAGGATTAAAAATCTTTTGAGAAGAGACTTTCACTGTAGATATTCTGAATTACACACGTCCATGATTTCTCTGCTGAATGTCTTATGTTTAATCTTATTTTCTGTTGTAATTTAACCCCAACTGGATACTAAGCCCACAGAGCTACTTGCTCACTCCGCTGCACTGGGATGCGGTGGAGAGAATTGGTAAGAAAAGACATGGGATGAGATAAAGACAGTTTAATAAGGAAAGCAAAAGCCATGTTTGCAGGCAAATCAAAACAAGGAATTAATTCACTACTTCCCATCAACAAGCAGGTGTTCAGACATCTCCAGGAAAGCAGAACTCTACAATGCATAAGGGTTTCTTGGGAAGAAAAAGAAAATGCCACCACTCTGAACTTCCCCCTTGCCTTCCTCTTTCTTTCCACGGTTTTTATTCCTGAGTATGATGTCACACAGTATGGAACATCCCTTTGGTCAGCTGAAGTCATCTGTCCCAGCTGTATCCCCTCCTAGCTTCTGGCGTGTTCCCAGTCTTCTTGCTTGCAGGACAGGATGAGGAGCAAAAAACACCCTGATACTCTGTAAGAACTGCTTAGCAATAACTAAAACATCCCTATGTTATCAACACCATTTTCTGCACAAATCCAAAACATAGCCACATATAAGCTACTGTGAAGAAAATTAACCCTATACCAGTCAAAATCAGTGCATTCACAAATAAGATTTGGGCAACCTGGTATGAACTCTACTTGTTGCAGTCTTACTAAATTGCTCTTTTTTAAAAAAAACTTGCTCTAGTATGTGTTAGACCTTGTTTGCAAGGTTTTGCGTAAACCAACAGAGGAATGTTGAATTCTGTCTGGGACTAGTCCATTAATTCTTGGCAACTGCAGTTTTGGGTAGTCTAATGCTTTGTTTTTATGTACACTTCCACTTCATGCCTCTTATGCCTTTCTTTTACATTTGGGCAGAAAATCTACCTTCCCTTTCCCTGTCTTGGGCTCAGGAGTGTCAGACTAACGGCTCCCGCAGTTATTCTGCTCCTTCTCTAGTGTAACGCATATCACACACACTGCACACGTGATTAGTGCACTCGCAGTAGCGTAGGGACAAGGAGCTCGTAGCTGCCACTGGGTCGAAACAAGGTGCCAGACCGGATAAAACAAGGTGGAGGGATGAATCCAACCTGCGGGCCATGAGTTTGACATCCCTGCTTCAGCTAAATTTCTGTCTGCAATGACTCATGTGGGAATACTTAGTTGTTTAAACAGTTTACTTGTCAAAGATAGCAAAGTGATATCTGAGATTACTTTTTTCTGTGTGTGTTTCTTGATGCTTCCGGAGGGGGAAAAAGAGTAGTAACTTTATTTACAAAAATAACACAACTACAGTTTTAAGCATCAATACTGAGAAACCATGTGGTTTCCATGATGTTGATGAGCATAGTTTTTGCGTATCAATTTCACATTGATAAAGAAACTAAAGTTTCATAAAATCTTATGGTCTCAGAGTTGACTTTTTTGTCTTGTTAAATGAAAGTTTATGGCTTGTCTGTTGATCAACATTTCAATTTTACATTGTCTTTCTATTTTCATAGTTATGCTAAATCTGTACTCGTGTTCTCCGCAACATTTTTCAGACGTCCTAAATGAAGTCAAGCATGACCAGTCTACCTTGCTACTGACCTTTTAATTTTTGTCATGGAAAAAGGATTGAGTTACTAGACCATGAGGTGTTACCAAATTTTAAAGAGCACAGGAAGATACTTAGCATCTAGACAGTCATAGTTAATTGCAACAATTCATATCCTTAGTATTCTCCTACTGGAACAAAGAAATTATTTCAGTCAAATTTAAAGCTTATTTTCATGTGGTTGGTGTGTAAACTCCTTTCATTCTTTCAAACAGGAATCACCGTGGTGAAAAAGGTCCAGTGGACAGAATTCTATCAGACTTTTTTGAAGCAAAGGTTATAATACAGATACTAATATGTAATATATATATTAGAAACTTTATGAGACTGAGTGAAAACAATCCTTTGGATGGCTGTACTGCTGGCAGTAGCACTTTTCCATTTTCCTGTAGGGTCAATAATGCTACCTTTTGCTTTGTATGCTGTTTCTTCAAGGATCTCGGTGACTTTAGAGAACCCTAACCACACCATCTTGAAAGAAGAGGCAAGACGTTTCTTCTCTGAGTTATGGAGTCTTAGGAACTTAGGACTACTCATGATAAAACTATAAAAGTAAGTAGTTTCTTGTTTAGGAATATGAGTTTAGGATGCTTCAGGTTTTAAATGGTACAACATAGAAAGGCAATTCTTTTTTGTATGCATCAAATTGTTCATTTGAAGCCTTGAGTCTGTTTGTTTAGATACCGTATGTCTCTCTCATATGCTGAGCTCTGAAGAGGTTTAATATAGCTTTATAGAATTGTATAACAATGTTTATTTTAGGTGAAACATCACGTTATGTGTCTGTACATTAAAAATAAAAAAACAAACATGCCATTTTATAAAAACACCACCCCCATCCACTTTCTTACTTTGAATCCCAACCCTAACTGTGAAATATCATGCTAGACCTTTTCTCTATTTCAGCACTATTTTTGTCTCTTTCAAGTCTCTCTAGCCTCAGAGCTCTCAATTCCTATCTTTTGAAGCTGCTAGATTTTATTTTTCCTTATTTTATCCCTTATACTGGCCGGGTTCTGTTGTCTTCTCCTCTTCCAGGACAGTAATCACAACTGTATTACTATTCCAGCTGAAATGCAAAGAAATGAAGCTCTACAAATGAAAATTGTCCAATTTCTTTCATTTAGTCATTGTCGCTGCACAGCAATTTTGAAACATTTTTCAGATTACTATAGAGAAATCTAGTAGTGATTTCTATCAATATAAGAGGATGACAAATATATTTAGTGCTGTCTATTATTTATCCTCTTTCAAATCTTACAATAGATAAACACCACATTTTTCTTGTTACAGTTTCAAAGGAGAGGTGGAAGGCAGTCACATCCTCGTTATTCTGTTGATAGCTCCAAACTGTAATGTTACCTTCTGCGAGCTGTCAGTCCTAAAACCTGAGTATTCAGAGGGTTTGCTTAGTCCACCATTGTCTTTACCTAGTCATTTAATTGATAATAATTTATTAGATCACTCCTATGTCATTTGCTATGAATTCACAGTGACTTATTTCAGTACTATATATTTATTTTAATTAACTTGTTTATTCTATGTTGATGGAAGAAGAATAATTTGGAATATTTCATTAATATTTTATCTCTGGAGAAGTTATTTCAGAACCCAGTGGGACAGTGAAAATAATTATTTGTATTTTTTCAGTATATAAAAATTCTAGATATTTGATCAAAAAAGTCCTGGAACACAAGCTTTAGCTGAATGTGTTAGGGAAGAGGAACATTTTCATTTTCGTTTTAAATGTGATGCATTGGTGATTGTCAGTGCCTATTGTTTGATAAACTGTTTCTCTATAGCTTCGATGTTAATGCTCTTCAAACTTTGGAATAATCCCTAAACAGAAATAGTAAGCATTTATAAGTAATGGTATCATTTTACAGAGTATTTTGTGAAAATAATATGCAGATTCATGCTGGCTAACCTTACTGCCCTCATGCATCCTGCATTTATAGCCTGTGCCATCTGGATGTGTAAAATTTGGCAGGACAGATTTGTCTGAAACACAAATAAATTGTGGTGGGCTAGGTGAGCAAGTGCTCTGGTGTGTATTTGAGCAACAGTACTGGGACTCAGCAGTCTCCATGGACAAACCCATGCTTTGGTACTCCTGCTCTTAGCCACTGCCAGGCTTTCCATGCAGCATATGCAGCATCAACCAGCTATGGGCTATCACTGGTGACTGGATTTTCAAGAAGGGATGATTTTGTAGCACCAACTGTTGCCACACCTATACACATGCACCCATGCTTTCTAAAATTTAACTGCAGTAGCAGAGACACACAACTCAGCCCTTTGTGCGGTACTTTTCTAAGAAAATCTGTGGTGCAGTTCCTAAGAGTTATACTTCTGCATCTGGCACTGTGGAGTAAGTTATAGGTACTGGCCACATTTGGCAGTGGTTTTACTTTACCTTTTTAGAAACTCCAGAAAAGTAGAGGTCATTGCATAAACAGTTTGTACTGTTTACGTAGAAAACCATGAAACCCCACCTAAGTGACCCAAATCCCAGGCTACTCCGGCTAATTAACCCTTCTTCTTCATCAACAGCTAAATAGATGTCTCAATTTGTTTTGATACTGAGGTTATCTGAGTCAGACCTAAAGGGGCTAATTCAGCTGTAGGATGAATGTTAATTTCATGGATAGTGAACTGAACTCCTGTATTGGGTTTGCGTAGCAAAGTTTGGGTAGTGGCCGTGGCCTAAATGGGTAGGTTCTGTGAGAAGCTGCTGGAAGTTTTCCCTATGTCTGACAGAGCCAATAGCAGCTAGCTCCAAGATGGACCTGCCGCTGGCCAAGGCTGAGCCAATCAGTGATGGTGGTAGCACCTCTGTGATAACATATTTAAGAAAGGGAAAATTCCTCTGCAGCAACTGAAGCCAGAGAAAGGAGTAAGAATATGTGAGAGAAACAACTCTGCAGACACCAAGGTCACTGAAGAAGGAGAGGGAGGAGGTGCTTCAGGTGCCGGGGCAGAGATTCCCCTCCAGCCTGTGGTGAAGACCATGGTGAGGTAGGCTGTCCTCCTGCAGCCCACGGAGGTTAACAGTGGAGCAAATATCTGCTTGCAGCCCAGGGAGGACCTCACGTCAGAGCAGGAGGATGAGCCCAAAGGAGGATGTAACCCTGTGGGAAGCCCATGCTGGAGAAGGCTCCTAGCAGGACCTGTGGCCTCATGGAGAAAGGAACCCACTCTGAAGCAGGTTTGTTGGCAGGATTTGTTGATATTGTGAGGGACTCATGCTGGAGTAGTCTGTTCCTGAAGGACTACACTCTGTGGAAGGAACTCATGCTGGAGCACTACGTGAAGAATTGTAGCCTGTGGGAAAGACTCACGTTGAAGAAGGTTGTGGAGGACTATCTCCTGTGGGAGGGACTCCCTGCTGGAACAGGGGAAGAGAAGGAGGAGTTGTTTTCCTGCAGAAGGAGTGGCAGAGACAATGCGTGTTAAACTGACCACAACCCCCATTCCCTGTGCCCCTGTGCTGCTGTGTGGAACAGGTACAGAAAATTCAGGAATGAAGTTCAACCTGGCAGTATAAGAAGGGTGAGGGGAAGTCTTTTTCAGATTTGATTTTATTTCTCATTACCTTACTCTGATTTGATTGGTAATAAATTAAACTAATTTCCCCATGTTGAGTCTATTTCTCGTGATGGTAATTGATGAGTCATCTCCCTGTCCTTATCTTCACCCACAAGCCTTTTGTTATATTTTCTCTGCCCTGTCCAGCTGAGGACAGGAGTGATGGAGCTGCTTTAGTAGCTACTTGGCAAACAGCTACAACTCCCTACTCCTTTAACTAGACTGCTACCAGTAACTGAGTTAGCTCAAGAAATTGTACAAAACATGGAAGTCTACATTATAATGTATTTAATGAGTGTCTCAAGGAACATGGAGCTCTGAACCTTAGGTGAAGTTTGTTTTTTCCTAATACATTATACTGAACAACTAGGTAAAATCTTTGCACCATTTCATTCTTTGATGATGTTTTTGCTCATTTTTCCATGGATACGTGACTGTAAGTGATTAAACTTTCTGTGAATATGAACAGGGAAATATGTGACTTTTGAGTTCCCAATTTTCAAAAAACATTCAACACACTGAATAATTTCAGCAGAACCTGTCAAAAGTAGTTGCGTCAAAAAACCCCCTATCTGTGCCTACAAGGCTTGTGAGGATAGACAGCCGGTATAGAAGGAAAGTCCTAAACATATATCAATGGAAAAATAATTATCATGAGATGCCAAACAATCTATCCATGTAGATTCCTTGCATGCCTTGGATTGGAAACACCTTCAGTTGGAAATTATGTTTTCTCAAACACTAAAAGCTATAAACCACAAGCCTTTAGGAAACCACATGTAATTCTTTTTGTTGCTAACAGAAAAATGTAGGTTTCCTTTTTAACACATTTGAAGTCTATAGGATTTAAAGCCTTCTTATTAGCATATTTGTATTTCTACAGTATGTGTTATTTAAGGGTTTAAGAGCAAAATTTCACTAGTTTTGAGTCTTAACCTTTAACAATTATGTCAATAGAACATCTTTCTCTTCATGAAAAGCTGAATAATGACCTGATCAAAATGAGAAACTGGTGCTGATATACAGTGGTAGAAGGGGCTATGGTTAAATTTGTGATTGTAAGATTAGATTTTTAGGAGTACCTGAAAGAATTATCTAAAGATCTAGACATTTCAGAAATGCCTACAAGACCTCTTTTTAAAGATGAGTGATGGAGTAGTTGTGTGTTTGGGAAGGAATGTTCTATTATTATTTATGACATCCAAATATTTGAAGCATTTGAACCAATTTCTTTAACTCTCATTGCATGCAATTTGGATACGTGAACGAGGCCAAACACAAGTGACTATAACTATTTAAAAAGACACAGCTGTCACGGCAGGTGAAATGTAAGTCTGAAAAATATAAATCTGTGGTTTAAATTTCTATATGCTATTATGAAGCCACAGGTTGTAGCAGACAATGGGATATTTGTCAAAGAAAGTGTAATGAGTCTTGTTACTGGCTCCATTTCCATCTGTGTTGCCTGAAATGTCGATTAACACAATGTAGGGAAAAAAATTGAACTATTCTGTGTAAAGTGTTAATATAATTCTCTAGGGTAATAACATCTGCCAGGTGCCACTACCGGGTCCCCACCCCAACCTGCTCAGTCAAGTGGGAAGTGTCCTTTGATGTCTGTGCAACGAATTGGAGACTGATGAATCTCCCAGGGTAAATCCAAACGGTGTTTATTTTGGACACAGCCAAAACAGCAAATCAAATTTTGGGCACAGCCAAAACATCAATCAGTATTCATTTTGGACACGGTCAAACCAGCAAATCAAATACTCAGTTGCACTCCAAGTTGCAGCTTCCCAAAAGTTGCAAAACCAGATCCCAATCTGTTCAGATCCCAATTTGATAGACTTTAGGCAGCTAGACAAAAACAATGCAACTTGAATCTGATACAATGCACAGTAGCGCCATGGAAAAAAGAATAAAGGAAAGAAGAGTGAGACAGCAATAAGAGTAGCAGGGGGATGAGAAAAATAGTAACCATTCTGTAAGACTCTGGAAAACATGGTCTTCAGGAGCACGTGGGCCTGAGGTTCTTCTGCAGCAGGTCTTCAGGCAGGTTCCAGGGGTCAGTGGGCACGTGTGTACCTGTCTTCTTGTTGGGCTTCTATTTATAGGACAAGTCCATGGCTCCCCCATTAGCAAAAGGGCTGGTCTTACTGCAAAAGTTCTCTAATTGGCGCATGCGCAGAAGCTTCTTTGGGGTTAGGGGCTCCAGGACCACTGGCAGTTCATATTCTTGCCTGGACCCTTTTGTTCCACATGCACAGTCATGTGGCGGATAGGGGTGGCAGCACCTGCTGCTGCACCTCCTCTCCCTCATCTGCAGCAGCACAGTCAGCCCAGCAGGAACCACCGCACTCAAGATGTTAAAGACAACAATACAAGTAGAGTCAGACAACGTTTAAGACAATGCAAGCAGAATCAGTCAATGTTTAAGGTGACAATAGAAGTAGAGTCAGTGTCTACAGCATCAAATAAAGAACATCTAAGATTTCAGACTAATATTAATCTAATTTTATATATATGTATGGTAAAATAGATCTTGAGATATGCTAAGGCAAAAAAACCCTCCTACAGAATACTAGGCAAGCTCTTGCCTGTCACTGTGTGATAGGCAGTTTTGGAGTAAGAAAGGATTTAGCACCTTTAAATTTTTGAAATAATTATGATTCCTTGAGATATTCTACTAAAGAAAGAAAATAATGTTCTGTTCCTTTTAGAGAAAAACAAATATAAAATATGCCACTACACAGAACTGAAGGCAATTTCATAATGTACGGCTTTCTTTAACTAAGCTTAGATATAAGATGTCATTTTGCTTTGCTTAATGTTCCATAGGAAGATGATATCTCTCAGTTGCTCCTATCCTTCCTTGATGTTACACTCTCCAGATACTCTCCTGAGAGAATGGCACAGAAACTGATACAGCCCCTGGAACAAAATCTGAAAGTATGTCTTTAAATAGTAAAGCTTTTGTTTAGTTTTGAACTTTTTTGAAATTTTGTTAGGTTTGCAGTTATAAGGTTAGTAATTGCACACCTAAGACCTTCCAGCCATCAGTGCTGTAATCAGTAATATAATGAGTCATGTACCACTTCTTAATATTGATTGAAATCATCCATAATTTACAAGTAATTGATATCTGCACTGTGGCATGAATAATAGTATGTGAATTTCCTTGATATTTTAAGTATTTAAAAACTTCTCAAGATATTTGACTATTATTCAAAAAGGAAACCAAGTATTTTAATCCTTTGAGAGATTAGAGTACTGCAAGTAGGAAAGAAACAGGAGCTGAAGTTCTTGATTAGTGTGATTCAGGCCAGAAGTTTCTGTAAATTAGACAGTGAATTTTGGACTTCTCTACTAAAATAAAAATAATCAAACATAATAAGCCTAGCAACTCTACTGGCAAACCCACAAATTAAAATATATTCAGTAATAAGTTCTAAAAATTCTGTTAATACTGTTATTGGAAGAACTGGTCAGGGGGTGTGCCTGTGTGGGCTCACATACATACATATTATCTGAAAAAATATTAAGGTAATAGTCTTCCTCTTAATATGAAGGTAATATTCTCTGACATCATTATTCTGTGCATCTAGGAAGCTTCATATCATTTCCATATGATCTATCTTTATGCTGTAATCAGTGTTTTAAAACAAATCCTTCTCTTACATCCCTTTGGTGTTGTAAGTTTCGTTGTGTTTCGGGTCCAGTATTATAGTAGAACATCTTCCATTGCAGCCTATGCCGCATTTAATGAGGGTTTCCGCAGCAAAGTAAAACGTGGGAATTTTTCTTGTCAACTTTTTGGTGTTTCTAGATAAAAAACTTATCTATTATATTTGCCTGCCAAACCAAGTTTCATAGTGTCTTTTACTGAAATAAGTTCGTAGTCTTACAAGAGGTTTTGTTGATCTGAGTCTGTATGATACATATGTGTGGCCCAGTGCTGCAAGGCTCAGAAAATCAACATGGAAAAAAAAGCTCTTATTTGAACTTTTCTGACCTCCTCAGAAAGTTTGTTTTGTTTAGTTTGTTAGAGTTAGAGAATTTTAAACGGTCTGAATTTTCCTTTGTTTTCCAAATATGACACAAATATATCTACAAATGTCCTGGCCTAGAGGTAGGCGAAAGAAGCAATTATTATGGTAAGAAAAGCTTGATTTAGGGTTGCAATATAGAGGAGCAAATTTACTGTGGAAAGTGTATGAAAGGAGGCTATTGAATGAGGAAAAAGAAGTGGCTAAGTTATACCTACACTGTCAGAGGTAGTTATGTCTCAGGACTTGGTCGTAACTGGGATCTATTAGACCAATAATCCTACAAGACTCGGCAAGGCAGTGTTATTAAAATACTAGCTCAGAGGACACTGCTGTAGTGTTCCTGCGAGAAGTTATAGGAGGCAGCTTAGTAAAGCTGCCCCCCTGTGGGGTACATAAAACTCTGGTTTCTGTAAATGGCTATATCTAATTGGATTTAAAATTAAAATGTTGCTGCTTCACTGGACTAGAAACTGTGCCTAGGGTTCAGGAAAAATGTGGACAGAAAGAAACGCTTCGCTGTTTGCTTACTTTGTATAGTCTGTTTTCTCTTTTGTATGATTCAAAATACTATGTGATCGCACATGAATTGTGCTGATTGACTTCAAGCTAAATTAGTGTAGATGGACCATTCTGTCAACCTTGAAATTTTTGAATTTATGAAATTGCAGATTATGATTTTCCCAAATCAATGTTGCATCTCAACATTACAAAATAAAACTACCTGCTTAACTCAAAGAGTTGTGTAAAGTTTGGGGATTTCCACCAAGTGCCTATGTCTTCATGCCCTGGAAGAATCAGTTGCAACAAAACAAAACAAAGCAAATGACTGAAAATAGTAATGGTGATTGGTAAATGTTCACTTTATTAAATGCCCAGAAAACCACAGCAAAGTATGAGTCACACTGGTTAGAAAGTGACTCTGAGGACATGTGAATGCTGTTATGAATACTAAAAATGTATAACAAATGGATAAAAGAGGATTTTAATAATGAAAATCAAAACCTCGATGTTGTAGAAAACTGATAAAGAAAGGAGAGAAGGTAAAATTTATAGTCAGCAGAATTAATAAAATAAGAAGATTAAATATTAGTATGTTGCTGGATGTCAATATTGGAATTGATCATGTGAATGCAGAAAAGGCAGATATGTTCAATAAATATTTGTATTTGTGGAACAAGAAGAAGGAACTAGATGATGTCATATGCTTTACTTTCCAACAGTAATTAAGGAGATTAAGTAACAGCTACTAAACTATACATTCTTAAATCAGCAGCTCCCAATAAGTTTCTTATTACAATCTGGCAGAACTGCTCTCTCTGGCAGTTTGGCAATTAAGCCCTTTTTTCCAGTTGCTTGATACTTTTTCATCTTTTCATGCCCTATTGCAGATATTGAGTAACCATTCAGTAGTTCTCTAGACATTGTACACAATACATTTAAATCTCCCATTAGTAATACAGCATCATTTCATCATACATTGTTTAGCACATCTCACACTGACCTGTAAAATTCACCTTTCTCCTCATCTATCATGCTTTCCTTGAGCGATAAATTGTATGATTGTCTTTGCATATGTGGTAGAAAAATGTGTGACTAACATTTTTTGTTCAGTGTTCAACTACTATTTTTGCTGAGACCTCTACTAAGAATAATGTCTGACAATCAAAGGGAGATAAAGTGGTTATACCTTGTTATCCACCTGGCTTTATGGTCTACTAATGTTTCTGGTCTATATTTATCAGTAAGCTGTGAGTTTGTAGAAATTTTACTCAATCTGCTCACGTTGGCAACCTATTCACAAAGACAAGATTTAACGCTAAGAGAGCAGAATTTTGGGTATCAGTATTGTTGCTGCTATGACTGCTCTCCTCTAAACAGAACTTTGAATGTTGCTGTTTCTTTCTCCCTAACACATTACTTGTAGTTCATTATTAAGATATTATGGCATCTTCTGTAATATTATTACCTATGCTACCTCAGTGTAGTCAGAATTCGGGGTATTTTTCCCAACTACCATGCAACTTGTCTGGGACTCTTCCTGGCAAGTCCTGACCACTGAAACCCCCTCTTTAGAGAATATTTCTTAAAACTAATCTGTTAAGTCAAGCATAACATACCTTAATGGCCTTTCAAAATCAAAAGGAAGAACATTCGGTTGTTAGGTCCTGGAAAATGTTACAATACTTTAAAAAAAATGGCATTTGCTATTTACAAATACCTTGAAAGTATTATTAACACAAGTTGGTCTTTGGTTATTGTAAACAACTGGCAACAAAATTATTACAAAGTTTATGGAAGTAGTTGAGTAGAAGTGAAAGGAAAATTAAAATAATTCCTCACACTCTTTATGGTTCAGCTGTCAAGCTATTAGGTGATGATAGCAAGTTTGTGTAGTTCTTGTGCAACTTATATTTCTGCATGTGGGATTCACTGTAAAGTGGATCTAGTAGCTTCTTTTTCATATCTCAAGTAAATTATATTCTTAGAAACATTTCAAATGGAAACAATTTTTCTTCTTCGTATTTTTCTCCATCCCTCTGACCTTCCGTACCCTGATTCTTGTTGCCCCATTTATTTAATCATTAATTCCTCCTGGAGGAACTTTTGGGCACATTTCCATTGGACCTCTGACTATTCTATACTGTTTAGATATCCATGTTCAATGTACATGATCTTTTTGCCGTTGAGGTGATAAAAAAGAATCAGACGATGACTTCTGTAATACATGTCTAAACTCTAGACTGACTTGCAGTCACTGAAGCATAGTGCTTTTTGGGGGGGCCAGACTGGGAAATATGAAATCAGAAATTTGAAATTAATTTCTGCTGAATATTGCTAATTTCTGCCGGGTTTATATATGATGGTAGTCAGTTTAGAGGAGGAGAGGAAAGTAAATCATCCACAAACTGTATCTTACAGCTCTTGCAACAGCCCTTACTATGCTTCTCTAGCTGTCAATGTAGTCGAAGGTATGTAATTTTTAATAAGGTTTAATAGCTGACTGTTCTCTCACCTATTCTTTTACTGTGGTTTAAGGTTAGGGTTTAGGGCTGTCACCAAGACTAAGATGATCCTAGCACAGTATTAGTGACGGAGTTTGTTATTGATCTTCTCTTTATTATGTAACTAAGTAGAAGACTGTAAACCAGAAGTATAGAGTTAGAACTTGGACAAATTGAGTTTGGAAGTAATGTAGAAGGTGGATAGGTTAATTACCTACTGAAAAATGTATTTCCATAAGCTCTTTAAAAAAATTTTAAGGTAATGTTTTAATTCAAAGGGGAATTAACTCTGGCCTGCATTTATAGAAGTCAGACTAGATGATATTCACCTTCACCTTATTTGTGAAGATACTTCAAGAACTCTTTTTCTTTTACAGTATGAATAATGCTGCCTCCTAGGTTATTTTCATGAGCAGATTCCTTCTGCTTGCTAGAGAGATAAGTGCCTTTCTTGTTTTCATATACAATCATAGAATGGTTTGTGTTGGAAGGGACCTTAAAGATCGCCTGGTTCCACTCCCTGCCATGGATAGGGACTATTTCCACTAGGTAAGGTTGCTCAAAGCCTCATCCAGCACAGCCTTGAACACATCTGCAGCCTTTAAATTTTTAAATTATTTTTATCTGCTTCAGTTAAATTTTGATATGCATGAAATATTGCCTCCAAACAATGTATGTATTTTCCTTTACGCTGCCTACCTGTAGATAACAGGACTTCAGTGAGATATATTCAGGTAAAGGTAGCATCTTGTTCTGTGTCTAATGAGGTGTCTGTTCCCTAGTGTCTGTTCCTCCTCCCCATCTTGTTTTTTCCTTCTGTCACAAGAAAATATTTCTCAAAGAGCTCTTCCTCTCTTCGTGGGAACTAGACTTTCATTCTTGATGAGGTGCAGATGAATAGATTTGCACTGATCCTTTTTTAAATAATATTGCCACCATGAGACCTGAAATTCTGAAAGTGTTTCGCAGTGGAATGAGAAAATACAAAGATAAATATATCCAGTTTTTGTTGATGCTAATACCTCTCCAGTGCTTATTCACCTTGTGAATCCTTCCTCCTTTATAGAGTGAATAGAGAAGGTCTGTTTGCTTTTGTTTGCACTGCAGATCTGTTGTGCAAATGAGATCTGTCATGCACTCTGTATTAGTTCTGTGTACATGATACCCACTGTAGCAGAAAGATTATTAGCAGTAAGGGCAAAAGAAACACATTCAGTAGAATATTAACCATGCTTTAAATCATATGTGTGGAGTGAGGAGAACCAGAAATAATAGTCTTATCCATGCTGTAAACTTTATTTTAAATATCCATTGTCTTCTAAGGATAATACAGGATATGCTACAGAACTGGTTTTTATCGTATTGGATTCTAGAGAAGATGTTAAAGAGATATAATACACCATAGTCTACTCGGTATCACAGCTGCTTGAAAGATGGATTTGGTAGCATAGTTTAGATTCACACAGCTCTAGGTATGAATATTTTATATCTCTGCTTTTGTGGTATCTTGAATGGAATTTTTCTTGTATCAGAACAATTCTGATTTTCTGGAAATAGATAGTACCTTAAATATGTTTCAACTGTGTGTTAAAAAACGTAGCTGACATTTACTGCATGTTTGTTCTCCCACTTTTGCAGTTTTAGAGTGAAGGAATTGCCCATAGCTCTTAGTGCAATCTGTGGTGCCAATAAGGTGTTTTTCAGATTTCTATTACAATTGGGATTTCCAGATACCTCATTTTGTAGACACAGCTATTTCAACATAATCCCTATCACAGTGAGATTATCCAGCCAGCAGGTGGTGAATTTATGAATAACCAGTGAACTGTCTTTTTCTACCAATATGGAATGGAAATGATGAATGGTATTGCCATCAGACACAGGAGCAGGAGAGCTTACTGTCAGCAGGGATTCAGAGTGACTACTCATAGACATACAGTTTCAACCGAAGGAAACTGTACTGTGAATGCACTTCCAAAGACTTCCTCTGCTCACTAAGGTTGTCTCTGTCTTGTTTGGTTTCAGCTGCTCATCTATGAATTAATTCCATCAAGGCAGTGGTAGCTGTGTGGATTGTTAAACTTATGTTGGTGAATACATGGAGCTATGCATCATCACTTGCACTTGAACCTTCAATGTCTAAGAGATTCACTCAGTTTAACTTACGTTGCCTGGTCAGAGAGTGGGATCAAGGTTAGTTTACTCTCTCATCCATCTTTTCATGTCCACATGGCTTTTAATAGTCTGCCTATAATATAAGTGCTGGAATCCACAGCAAAGTTGAAACACCTCCACATCCATCCTGTTCTCAGGGATGTTTGGTGGATCATGTGGAGATGTTTCTAAAAAGGATAATGCATAAGGGATGATGCTATAGGACAGATGGACTACAAAGAAATAACCACGCACTTCGGCACATACTAAGATTTCTTCCAAGGTCATCTCAAGACGGTGCTTGAATGCAGGATTACATCTGTATACTGTATGTACAAGGCAAGTTTATCTTTTGTTGCAAAACTGAAATTGATCTTGTTCCTTTTTGAGAGGCATTGTAATGAAAACAAATCCATTTAGAAAGCCATTAGATAGGCAAATGAAGACGTGCTCTTGGGACACATTGGGACTGACTCTGAATGATTAGATGTGCTTCATGGACTTTTTGTCAGGCTGTGTGACTATGTCATCAGGTCCACATTTCTATGCAGGACTCTAGTGCAACCTGGCCAGTTCTATCAGCTGGATCTGGACTTTGGGGGATAGAAAGAAGCATGTTGCATCCCTCCTCCCCCTTTATCTCTGCTTTACTCTCAATCCTGTCTTGCCTGTAGTATGGTTTGCTTTTCAACAACAAATCTGACTGTGATACTAGGTGATGTAGGTCATTGGAGTGTTGCAATTTTGGAGGAGGAACATTCCTGGAACAACATTTGAAAGTACTTTCCAAATGTACATTTACAATTTTCCACCATTTTTATAGCTTTGCACACTCATGTGCACACAGCAAAACAAAAACATTAATGCCATTTGATTAACATGATATTATAATTTATTCATTAAAGAATAGTCTTAATTTTAGGAATAATCATATGAGAAGAAAGAACGTGTATGGAAAATGGGGAAAAAAGGAGTTATAAATAAATGCTTTTATGGAATAACCTGGAGAAGAGATGCTACATTATTGTAGTTCATCTTTTGTATCCTCCAGGACACAAAAGAAAAGACAACTCCTATGGACATAGAACACTCTGCTCTCCAAATACTTAGCAAGTATTTTTCTGAATTGGATAACCTGAGCTTTATGCAAAAAAATCTAGTAGAAACCCTATGTAACTGCAGCCTAATATATATATTTTTTAAATTGTCGCTACAAAATCTCAATGAGGTAGAACCATTTTATATTAACATTCAACCTTCTGATTTTTTTATAAAAACTTTTTTTCCTTGCTAATTTGAATTTTTGTTAAACTTTAACAGTTCGGATTGAAAGTTGGTGTGATGAATTTTTGCCTCAGCCTTTTTTTATTAAAAGGAACCCACCAAACCCACAACGCTCCCAAAATTGTGATGTTTAAAAAATGAAAGTAAATAGTATCACTTTGCCTGTGTTTTGTTGGACACAAATAAAAGCACTATCAGTAGGGGATTTATTTCAAAAAGATAACTATGGATTTGAACCAAAAAGCTAATGTTTGTTAACCTAGGATTTCCTAATCTACATTCAAGAAAGAAGTCTCCAACACAATACTTTTTCTGTAACAGCTGAACCACATTGGCTTAAATTCTCAAATTAAAGGAAAGTAGTCTAAGGTAAAAAGAAAACATGGGAAATATTGAGTTTAAGAAGTTATAAGCAACTGCAAAGAAGGGCGTAAAATAGAGACAATAAGACAGACATCTCTATTTACCTAACACCATATATCATGAAGTCTGGTTTAATATCAAAAATATTTGTAGGCAACTGATACAGTAGTGGATTGTTTTATCTTTTAATTTATTAAAGATAAGGAATTTTCTGAAAACCTGGTTTAGATGGTAAAGCCAATTGTTACCTGTTTCTTCTAACCTGCCATGATGTTCACTGTTGTTCAAGAGCAGGCTTTCTAGCAGACATTTTTTCTGTGTTATTATAAGTAGAAGCCTTCTTTGTTTTGAACACTTTCAGCTCTGCCCACAAAGTGACACACTAAGAATGTCTTGACAATTATGATTTCAATGTCTTTTCTGTTTCCACAAAGAAAATTTTAAAAAGCCATTTTTTGGATGTTTGTTTTTTTATCTGCTACATTATCTGACATAATGTTTCCTTTCTTATTTGTACATCAAGTCTTCATATGTTTATTCTTAGAAAAATACGTAATACATTGTTTTCTTGTTATTCTTTGTATTTGTTAAAGAAATAAAATTGGTCTTTCAATGAAAATCTTTTTGTGGATATAATTATTAAAAATTATTCCTTTAAGCATGTCAGTATTTAAAATCTGACCTTCCTCATTTCTTCCCCTCATTTGCCACTTAGTCTGAAACTTTCACTCCGATTGAAACAGTCAGGTTCTGATTAATATCTGGCAGGGAGTTGGCTGACTTCCAGCATCTTTATCTTTATATGACATAAAGAAATCTTCATCTTGTACTGTAGCAAACTACCATTTTTCCTCAGGAGTGCCAAGCCAATCTCAGCACCCTGCTTTATGCTTTCTCAGATTACTTATTCATTTGTCTTTCTTCAGAGGTGAAGACTCATACTGCGGTGGAGAACAAAAGATGCGTATTGCTGTACTTCGCCCAGCCACAAACTTCTTCCACCTTGCATAGATTCTGTGTTTCTCTGTGTTCTGCCCTTCAAACCAGGAACGTTTGGTAGCATGCTGCATAAGGAAAAGTGAGTGTCCAACTTCATTTCGTAAGGAAAAGAGATCTGTTTGCATTGTCTTTGAACTAGGGCAACTGCAGAATTCAGGAAAATCCTTCATAGTTTTTAAAAAGAGGACATTCGCAGTCTGGCATCACCTTGTGCCTCTCACAAATGGAAGTGCTACTTCTGCTTTTCTTTAGGAGAATGATGGCTGCCCCTGCACAAATACAGTAGGACTGATGTCTTGCTGGACATCTTGGATGCTGCCTCTAACCCAGGAATTTATATGCAATCTTGTTTTGCTTGGTTTGTTTTATGATTTATATTCCAAGGCAGCATATGATACCAAACCCAGAGATACCCAGAACTGCTGGACTGTATTTTTATTATCATATTTCTATGCCAGTTCTAGTAGTACCCATAGGTCTTTAGAAAATATCTCATCATATTACAGAAAATATAGTATAGTCTGTGCAGTTTCCCTTTTGGCGGTGTGAAACAAGACGTGCTTCAGAAGCAGAAAATATCTTATATGGAGTAGATTCCAGATGGACTAGAACATGAGGTAGAGCATCTTTTTCTTATTAATTTGCAAAATTGAGTAATCAGTGCTTGTTATAGTGTTTTTTGAATGCTCCCCTTGTCATGTGTAATTTTCTTTTTCCATTTAGGATTAAAACTTGAGATTCTGACACTTCCAAAGTGAAAGCAGGTACAAGAGTGATCTTAAAATATATCTTGAGTCAATGAAATGATGTTTTTGAAAATAATTCTGTTTGGTGGTGCAAGAAAACCATATAGTCTAGTTAGTCTAAGGCTGTACTAAGAATCTGGCTATTTACATTCATACTAAGTTTAAAAATGCCCTTTAGAAAATTCCACTCTGAGGAGAGCTAACCTTTCCCTCATCAATATAAAATTTTCCTAGGTGGCTAAAACTATGCTGCTGGGCATACTCAGAGTTGACGGCTCCTGGATCATACTGAAATCTGTCTGGGACTCAGAGATCAGATATTCTGCCTTAATTTTCTGGAGTACTTGATGTGGTAAAGTTCTCCAATTCCTCTAAATTCCTCTAAAGTTCTCCAATCCTCCAATTCCAGCCTGCTTTGGTTCTGCATAGAAATCTACTGAAATTACAAGGAAGGGAGGTTGAAGAGGCCCTGGAGGGGGAAAACGTTTTAAATTGAGCTAGGTATGAATTGAAACAACAGCAAATCTTTACTAGGTGCATTATTGTGATGCACAGAAGCATGCCAGCTTATGACCTTGACACATTTTTCAATTTAACCCGTTACAGGGATGCTTTTTTTCAGGTGTATGTGGTCCCAAATTTCTATAGTGAATTTCTAAATTATTAGTTGTATGACTTAAGCAGGTTTAAATATTTCTGCTGTTATTGTCTCTGATGATTCTGTTCCTGTTCCCTCCTATCTTGTGCAACTACAATGTGACAAGCCAATTGACTAATATCCTCCCTTCTCAATAGGATCACTTCATATGCAGCCACAGGTTTTTATTGTCATTTTAGCCTGTGTAACTACAAATAATGTTATTGGTCCTAAAATTCTCACTTCTTTATGCCAGTGAATCAATACTTATATATTTTTATTTCCTTGCTCATTTATTAGACAGTGACAGAACATACTAAAATGGTCCATCAAAAAAAGGAAAGTAACTATTACCCTGCAGTTACGTGTCTAAATTCTCAAGGGGGAAAAAAAAATCAAAGAAAATGATTATTTGCTAATAAGAATGTTATTAAAAAACTGACTTAATTAGGTTGCCTTTCAGAATTTCTTGCTGTGTGTTGTCTTGTACATTCAGCAGCTTTTCATAAGTTAGTATTGACTCACTGCATTCAAGTATTAAGGAAGTTTTAATGGTCTGGATAATTTTCAGAAGAAAATTAATTAAAGAAATCATTTTCCTGGTGGCTGTCAATGTCATGGCTCTCCAAGTCTAAGTTGTACTTTCCCTCTCCTTTCCAGCATACTAATATGCTATCAATTTACAGGAGAGTAATTGCATTTTCATGCCCATGGCTTTTCACGCATTCCATTTGAGAAAGCTGAATGGCTATTTTTATTGATAAGGCAAGAAGTTAGAAGCATCTCAAAAATCCTTCTGTCGACCTTCTATTTTCCTTCCTTCTTCTAAACTGTCTAACTAAAGAACCACTAGAAGCGTGTTTTCTAACAAATTAAGTGCTGTGACATCATTAGGCCTTTGAGTTTAGTGGCCCTGAGTTTTAATTAAATGTCAAACAAATACCATTCAACTCTGCCAACAAAAATAGAGTGTTATTTGCAGAAAACCTCAGCATGTCACCACTTTAGCTCGCTTACTTTCTGTCTGCGTAGTGATACACAGAGACATGACACAGAATAATTCCAGTGAGTACATTAAAAAGAATACTCTTACTGTTTTGTACACCTTGATAATTCATGGGTGTCATAAGATGCCTTAGAAGATTTTTATCCTGGTATGATTAGTTAAAACTGATTTTTTTTGTGTGTGTATCTACCATCATAGCTCTTTGCTGCTGTATAATCCATCTCCTTTCAGGGAGGTTTTTAATACCATTTCCAAGCCACATGATGTATAGAGTTTCCCAAATAAATGAATAGAATTACTGCTGTCTTACCGTGCTTTGAGCACTGTGCTAGATAGTTGCCCCTTGTAAAACTTGTTCTTTCCTGATGTATCTGGTGTTGCCCATTGCTGGAGATTACTTCTTGGACTGGAAGAACTTCTGATATGAGATACTGTCAATCCATACGTTTATTATGTGGGCAACAGTCAGTGAAGGCACTCTCTAGGGGGAGATCTGAAGCAGGTTTGTCCTATTAATTGGAGGAGAAAAAATTGTATTCAGGAAAACTTGGTTTCCAGTCAAAAGTAATTAGTATCTCTCAAGGAGTCCACGCTCTTCATTAATATGCAGTAGATCCAGAATCAGACACTGAACCAACCTGACTGTTTAGAGCTCCACTTCTCTTTCTTTCCTTTGTGTTAACTTTGGTGATATTCTGTTTGTTTGGTTGGTTTTTTTTCCTCTTATGAAATAATACTTTGTTGATTTGTGGCATCACCCGAGAGCACTGTCTGGCTCAACAGTGTTGCATTAAAATCATGACCTGTATAAACCAGATCTTCAAAATTACTTAAGGTCAGTTAAGTTTCACTTGGTCAATTGTACCAATTTCTGAAGGCCAGTTAAATGGATATATTTAATTCCTGTATTTCATTGCTTGACTAATCTGTACAAAATGAGTTGCACAGAAGGCAATTTTTTCCAATATTTCTTTAAAGCACGCTTCTTCTCTCAGCTGCTCTTGTACATTGACATAAATTTTAGTGCATTTGCTTCAAATTGTGCCAGTTCAATAAAGATTTATATAATATTCTAGCAATACCTAGATTTCAAGTATGCTTTGTCATCTGTACATGCCTAAGCACATTGAAAGATTTTGGGTTAAAATCCCAGTTTTGCAGGGCCTTTGCTATCAAAGGTTTAGCTGGGATCTTCCTCTCCTCACGTGAACCTAGGGTATCATATCCATATCAGCTTTGGGAATCTTCCCTGTACATAGTCCTCTGAGAAGACAATGTCGATGTTAAAGGCTTTAAGATTGGCTACAGCAGGTAAATAAATAGACTAAATCCTGAATAAGAAATAGCTGAAAGGGAGAAAAAGGAAATTTATAGTCAGTGAGTAAAATGACAGAGTTGCACTTACTGTGATTGGCAAAGACACTAATCAGTCTGGCTTTTCCGGTGGAGTTTCTACTTCCTTAGGAAACTATTACATTACTGTGAGAAGGATCTCTGAACTTCTTGAGTTCATTGGTCTAGTTCAACCACATTTCTCAGAGGTGTAGGGATCTGACCACCATGAATTTCCAAGATTTGTTACAGCAGAGGAGGAAGGCCATACTCATACATTCATATCACTCATACTCATACATTCATATGGTATTTTCTCACTTTTTTCTTTGTGATGCTGTTCCTTTCACCATCGACACTGTAGAGACTGTGCAGACTGGCTGCCTAGTCCACTTCTTTATTCACCCAAAGTAGTTCAGGCAGTAGTTGCACTGGTTTTATTTGGGTATTGCTTTTTTTTTAAATCTCATTTTTGCTGGTTGGATGTTTTCTGACAAGTGGGATGTTTTAGTTTTGGTTTTGTGATGGTCTATGGAGACTGCAGACTGGGGAACATACAAATGAAGATCACCATCTTGCTTCTAGATGTGGGAAGAGGAGGTCTGGTGCTGCAGAGACATTTCCCCAAGGACACTTCTGGCAATAACCAGTCTCCTAAAGGCATGTGGAAAGATGGCAGTAGCTACAGTCTTCATCTTCTGGCCTGTATGTGCAACCAGGTGGCCCTGCAATGCAAAATATGTGCTACAGGTTAAGAAAGGAACTATCTTCCTCTCTTAATTTGTGTGAACATGGTGGATTTCATGACTGAAAAGCTGTATCTGAGTTAGCTTAAAACAACCACAACGTGATTAACTCTGCAAAGAAGGGCTAATAAGCTGAATAAACGTGTGCATTATATGCGTTTCTCTGGCATATAATGCACACAAAAACAAGTACCCTTAGTATCAAGTTATTATTAGAATAAACGACACCCTACCAAAACATTACTTTGTCAAGTTTGAAGTACTGTTTCATTATTTTGGGTACTTTGAAGTGGAAAATGACCGAAAAAGTAATTGTCTCAGAGGCCCAGAGGAGAATTCAAGCAAACCTTATTCAGTTGCTCTACTTCAGAGCATATGAGTCCTGAGGAGCTGGACATAAGCCAGCTCACATGAGCTGGCCTACAGCCAGCTTTGTCCTTCTGGTGCCATTATAACAGTGTGAATAAACATGGAATGCCTCTCCCCTGCATGGATTAATCCCAAAAGGAGACAGAGTACTGATTAGGTATGAATTTACTAACTTTGCTTTGGAAAGTATTGACTGCCATATTAATAAATATATGAATGTATAGGCATATACGGGATCTAGAGACCTGCTTACATTACTGTGCCCTCTCCCCAGTGGCTACTCTTTTGTATAATACGTGGGACAAGCTCAAGAGGTAAATCACATTTTCTACAAGCTTCTCAAAGACTTGGCGGCATCTGGATTCTCATTATAATTCACTTACCACAGAAGGGTTGAATTGGAAAACTCATAACAAAACATATTGACATTTCAAGCCTTTTTCACCCGTGTTATTTACAGTTTCTTGCCTTGCTGAGTTTTATTGAAACTCTTATTTTGCTCTTTTGTTGAGCATCTGAAAACTACTGGGCTGAAAAATACCCTATCTTTGCTGTCTGTAATTAGCTCTTAAATTATTCCAAATCCCAATGAAATTTTTTTTACATATGGAAAAGAAATTTATTAAAAATTTAATAGAAGCTTTGCAAGTGCATTCCCCTTTGCAAAATCAGGAAAAGAATTGTAGCATAAAAGTTTCTAAATGTAATTTTCCCCTTAAAAGTGAAGCATAAACCTTAGAGTAGCTACAGTCTCTTCATTGGACACAGTTTTCTATGGGTAATACAATTATAAGTCAAAAAAGTAGATAATAAATGTTTAATGGAGAGCTGGAAAGAATACTTCATTTGGTGGGCTGTATATACATGTACTGCTATGTTTTCCTATATGCCACTTTAATTTATCTCAATCTGAGTTCCAATTTTACAGGTAGTTTCAGTTTGCTGTCTAACAGACAACTTAGTGTATTTACAAACCACCACTACATTTTGCGTTGGTAGAGAAGCAGAAGGACTGTAAATAGTCTTTTGGTATTCCTTCTAGATTAGACCTGACACTGGGTGTGAAAGAGATTGTATATTGGCACTCAGTATTAAATGTGAGGGATGAATAGAAGATTTTTCTCTTGGAAACTCAACATTAGTTAACTCTAAGAGCAATGTAAGTACAGTAGCAAAAACCGTGACTAGAAGGAGCCAAAGAATTCAGTGTAATGTTCCTGAGATTATCTCTGAGACAAGTCAAAATAATACATGGCATAATAAAAAAAAAATAAACCCCCAAAATACTGATGTAGCTGCAGTTTAAATAACTTTTCATTAATTTAAGGACATTTGCTACAGAAGCAAAACTTCAATCAAACCATGTGGCTAAAATTTTAAGCAGTTTTTTTGTAGCTCCATATTTTTCTTACATGTCCATGTTTATTGTTTACTGTCCCAAGCTGTCATCTGCAAAACTTCATAAGCAATAAGCAACTTTGTTTTCTGAGCAATATGTGGCATTTTTACAGCGCCAGTAATTATAAATTGCATTGGAGTAAAGAGCTAACACTTGTCCGGAAAGATATAAAATACATAAGTGGAAACTGTACTACTTTATAAAAAAATCTGTCTTGAAAATGGTATTGAAAAGCCACTAGGTGCAAGAAAGAATCCAATTGAATGATGGTAGTTTGGGCTATGACCCAGTGTTGACTGGATTCGAGTAGGAAGGGATCTTCAATGCTGTGACTGTCAGGTTAGATTCAAGATTAGTGGTTTCCTAGAAGCTTGGGCTCTAAGCAGCGTCCTGGGTCCGAAGGCTGAGCAGAGCTTGATCCTGACTTAGAATTCTAGGGATCTAGAGTCTTCTCCTTCAATTGTTATTGATGTCGGAGTAATGACTGGAATATTGTAAACTTAATATGGAGCCCAATACCACTTGCCAGTGTACAAGTCTATAATAAAACAAATTAATGCATGCTGGTGAAAGGTTTAAAAAAAATTCCATTGCACCTGCAATTACAAATGAAGGGGAACACACCCACAGGAGTATTGCATTTGCATTTGAGTGGTAGTTCACTGAAGCCCTAAGAGAAAGCTTGCCATCACACAAGTAATTTTAAGTTATGCTGGTGGCTTCACAGGGCCTGTGATTTTGCTCCAGATTTTTTTGAAAGTATGATGCTAAATATAGATTTTTCATAGATGAAACCTTGAGAGGGCTTTGGGGGTTTTTCTTTCTTTTTCTTTGGAAGACAGACTTGGGAGTTGGTTTAATTGATTAAAAATGTTGGTAATAAAATTGAAGATTTTACCTGTGGAAATATTTCATGACCTACCAGTAGCTGACAGTCCACAATGTTTTACGCAAGCTAGTCTCAAATAAGTTATAGCTGTCCAAGTAATAGTTCTGTGTAAGGGTGTTTTTTTCCTGGTGTCGAAAATGAATTCTCCCTTCGGCAACTCTTATAAAGTACTTTACTGTTTTGTGGGTTTGTTTTTTTTGAACAAGTGAAGAACTTTCAGTACTTTTTTATGTTGCCACTCACTACATATCATAATCCATTTCTTTAACAAAAGAAAAATAAAGTCCCCAGATCACCAGTAAGTAGCATGTCATGCTTGCAGACCTGTATGTATTACAAATTACTGTGATAGTTAAACATTGAGCAGGGCTTTCTAAGAAACATCTATGTATTTTTTTACTGGTAGCCATTTTTGCTTCAACACATTAGGCAAGACATGGACTATATTATTTCTTATCTGAGATAATCTGTCAGACTTTTATTTATTGCATTATTTGATAGATAGCGTGGTGCTATGGTTAAGCTAGTAGAATTGCATGAAGAAGATTGAAGTCCAATCTCGAAATTTTTTTATATAGTATGATCAGGACAGACCACGTAACACTGATGCCCGTTAGTTGCCTTGATCGTGAGTGTTCTTAATGGATTTTCCTTGTTGTGTGCATGAACTGCAAAATCAGAAAGGAATGATCACCGAAAATAATTTTACAGTATGTGTGCGTAAGTTCAGTAACAAAATGCTTTGAACTACAATTATGGTAAGTATGGCACAGAAAGGAAGATGTGTGTCTAAGCTGGTTAGGCTAACTGATATTCCTCCACTGTATAATCACTTTTTTTTTGCATTGCCCCAAAAGGTAATTTTTACATATTATTTGTTTATTTTATAATATATTTTTCTGTGGACAATATTTTATCAGCTTCTGCTGAATTTGTTTTACATCTTACCAGATGGATTTTCAAGTTTCCTAGGAGTTGATGGCCCTGTCACTGTATCCACTTTGTACTGAACTGTGGCCTTCCAGTATTTTCTGTGGTTATCTATGCATCTGGTCATTTTATTCAAGACTACAGTAAACAATAAAACTGTCTGCCACTGACTTGTGATGTTTTTATCTCCTCCATCTCCTTTATAACAGTAGGAAAATACTGCCATTCTGCTTTTACAGGCTATGCAGAGAATCTGAATGCAGATGTTCCCATGTGTTCTCATGTAAATTTTAGTGGGAATAAGCAATGTTCTCGTATGGCTGTACGTTAATCCAGTCAGCCCAACTGTGCAGATGAATTATAGCTTGTTACTGGTATTCTGACAGCCTTGTGAAAGACCTTCACTACTGTCTTTGTACTAGGGAGAGGCATCTGCAAATGATCATTAGACATCTAAGGTCATGTTGTATGGTGTCTGGGGGTTCACTAGCCTACCAAACACAGATTTCTCTGCTGTTTCTGTTTAGAAAGACGATAAATAAAGAGTAACTTAGAAATATCACTCTGCCTCCCAGTAAGACAAATCTAAGTTAAGCTGCTTCTGCCAATGCTGGCTTTAGTAGGCCACAGTGATCACTTAAGATACTGTTTCCTCTTGTTCCATGACTCTTTTTTTTCGGCATTAACATGGAGCGATCCTATCCTTTCTGATACTATCGTGTGTTATAATTCAGGTCGGAGTGGACACTGCTGCACACTAGAGCACATGGACGTGTGGAGTACAGTGACAGACCATTATGTGGTTCTTGGCCATCATCATTTCCAAAACTCTTTCCATCTCTTGTTGAGATCATTAGGCTGAGGTGAGACCATGTCTTCCACCTGGCACAGTCAGAATACTTACATTTTCATTTGAAGAAATGGTTGCGCTTTTACTGGGGACATACCTGAGTATGCTTATTTTATTAGGAAGAAGAGTAAAGTTGACAGCTTTGTTTAAATCATGTCAGGTTAAAACTTGTTCTGTTATATGGATATTTGAGTGCCACAGGATTTTCATGTTTGAGTTACACTGTTCGGTACTTGGTGGATGTGTTTAATCTTAGCATCTCTCCCTCACAATCTGTTGTGAGTGTTGAGGAAATGAAATGTGGGAGAAGTCACCTCAATAATAAAGCATATGTAAAAATTATTGGATTGCATGCTAGTGGAAGCAACAATATTACCTGAAATTACCATGTTGTAATGGATATACATTGTACTGTCTCATTATGTATGGTATATGGCTCATACTCAGGCTTTATTAAAAACTGTTAAAAAAACCCCTTATGTGCTCTGGACAAGATTAAAATGTAGTGTGCTAAATTGACCTATTTTTCTGTAAATTCTGACTCCACCAGCATTAACTTTGTCACATGTTCTTATATACTCTACACTAATATCTAAGAGCCAGATATTGTTTCGTTCATACACATTGGAGCTTAAAGAAAAAGTTCATTTTAGTCTAAAAATATTAGGTCAAACATTAACAGTTACTGGAAAAGGAATAAAGAAAAATATAACATTTTATTGGTCTGCAGTCCTGTGTTTTCAGAAATATGTGTAGTATTCATTTCCCTATTTTAAGAAAAAAGAAATGAGAAAGATAGGAAGAAGGGAAATAAGAATGATCAAAGTTGTTAAATTATTTCTGTTTGAGGATTAATTAAATAAACTAGTGCTCCTCAGGCTCACAAAGTAATGATTGAGAGGATATGAAGGCTTATAAAATTGGGAGAAACTGGGAATGTTTATGTTCTGTCTTCTCCAATACAAAACTTATTATTAGTTGAAATTTCAGATAGTAGGGTTTAAAAGCAGAGAAAAGCAAAGAAAAGCAAAGAAAAGATAATACACGGTTTCTACTATATGGTAATGTTTTGCCAGCAGGGACTGTGAATTCTTAAATATGGCATGCATCTAAAGGACTGGGAAGATTTGTGGAAGAAAAAGCTATTAAGGTCTGTTTAGGACAAGGACATTAGCTCTACCTTGAGATATCATTGTACTTCCATCCTCTGGTACTGAAAATTACTCTGAAGAAGAATCACATAATGCCTGGTGTGTTGCCTATGTGTTCATTCCTGGTCGACTTTTTCCTTCGGGGATAAATATCCTGCTTTCAGTTTGTCGAGTCATGCTTTTTTCCTGTGTGGAAACATGAAAGTAAGAAAAGCAAAGTGTGTATGTGAGAGAAAAAAAAAAGACTCTAAAAGTACTTTTTTTCTGTTCTTTATTTCATTACCAGCAAATGCATACATATTTGCGGCAAGATTTAGGAGTGCATTGAAGATAACTTCTTAAGCCAGGTAATAGACACTCCTACCTGAGGGAACGCAATACTGGACCTGGTGGTCACAAAAGCAAGTGAGCTCATAAGTGATGTCAAGATCAGCCTCAACTGCAGCGATCATGAACTGGTAGAGTTCAAGGTCCTGAGGGATATCAGACAGGTGAGGAATGTAGTCAGAACATTAAATTTTAGGAAAGCGAACTTCCAGCTCTTTAAGGAATCAGTCAGTAGGACCCCCTGGGAAACAATCCTCAGGGACAAGGGAGCAGAACAGAGCTGGTAAATATTTAAGATTTTCTTAGAGTTTTCCTTAGAGTGCACAAGGACTCAGTCCCCAGGTGCAAGAAATCAAGCAGAGAAGGGAAGAGACCAGTGTGACTGAGTCGAGACCTGATGGTCAAACTGAAGAGCAAGAGGGAACTGCACGGGCAGTGCAAGCAAGGAGAAGTAATTTAGGAAGACTACAGGGAGGCTGCCTGCATGTGTAGTGATGGGGTCAGGAAGGCCAAGGTGCAGTTGAAGCTGAACTTGGCAAGGGAAGCAAAGAATAACAAGAAGGGCTTCTATAGGTACGTCAGTCAGAAAAGGAAGGTTAAAGAAAGTGTGCCCTCACTGATGAGCAAAAATGGTGACCTTGTCTCAACAGATGAGGAAAAGACTGAGGTACTCAACAACATTTTTGCCTCAGTCTTCACTGGCAAATGCTCTTCTCACCCTTCCGGGGTCAATGGACAACAAGATGGGGACCAGAGGGTTATAGCCCCTCCCACTGTAGGGGAAGATCAGATTCGTGACCACCTCAAGTCACCATAAGTCATTGCACGGGGACTGGAACTAGATGATCTTTAAGGTCCCTTCCAACCCAAACCATTCTATGAGTCTATGATTTTCCATAATAATCTCAGCAGCTGACCACCGTACGTGCGACTTACCCTTCTCTAACATGTATCAGCTCACTTTCTCTGTGTAAATATAGAGCTTATTAGTTGTTGTGTACAGCTTGCTTTCACAACAAATTCAGTTCAGCTTAAGCATAGACAGAAATATAACTTCACAAGAGATATTCTTGCATTGTACTGGAGATTTGCCTTAACGACACATCAGGTTTAGAGGGATATTCTACTCTACATCAGTGCCAGACTCACCATTATATTTACTCAGTAATATGTCGGTTTTTCAGAAGGAAGAATTGTCCTGATACAGAAAGATATACATAACATTAGAGATACAGGTCATCACAGCTCTACTTACCTGCTTGTGTTTAAAAATCTGCCTTGGTGTTGGCTGACTACTGAATGAATTCAGCTGAAACTGCAGGAAAGATTCAGGTAGGTAGAATGTAATTTAGCCCCTTGTCTACCCACAAAGCAGCTCTGGATTTTTAATGACCACAAATGCTCAGGGTTTTGATTTTATATCTTATACGGATATTTAATTGATCATTAACAACATGGTCTGCCTAACATTCAAACATAATTAATTAGCATGATAAATAGAGTGATGATTTTAGCATGATAAATAGAGTGGTGATTTTAATTTCTTTGGCCCGATGAAAGTGTGAGTGAATTGTTAAAATACATAAGAAAAAAAATCCCATGGTACATAATTGAGAAGCAATTAAACATATTGAAGTAAAAGAGACTTGCTTACATTCTCTATGAAATGGATCTTATCTTAGTGGTCAGAATTTTTTTGTCTACATACAAATTCAGTAATAAAAGCAACATTCTGGTACTGATTTCAACAAACTTGTGTTTTTTAAATCAGTGCTAATCTGTTTTCATTGCTCACAGAATCACAGAATTATTGAGGTTGGAAAAGACCTTTAAAAACATCGAGTCTAACTGTAAACCTAACATTGCCAAATTCACCTACTAAACAATTTCCCGAAGAGCCACATCTACACGTCTTTTAAATACCTCCAGGGATGGTGACTCAACTGTTTTCCTGGCCAGCCTCTCTCAATGCTTGACAACCCTGTCAGTGAAGTAATATTCCCTAATATCTAGCCTAAATTTCCCCTGGTATAGCTTGAGGCTATTTCCTCTCATGGAATAACATAATCATAGAATAACTAAGGTTGAAAAAGACCTCTACGATCATCAAGTCCAACCACCAGCCCAACATCAACATGCCTACTAAACCATGTCCTGAAGTGCCACTTTTACCCAGTCTTTGAACACCTCCAGGGATGGCGACTCCACCATTTCCCTGGGAAGCTTGTTCCAATGATTGACAACCCTTTGGCAAGCTGCCAAAGCTCCGGTATCTTTCAGAAATGTCTTATGATAGGTCTTGACATCTCACCCAGCTGGGGGAACTGGGGAAAAAAAAAAATCATTGAACTGTGGGGTTAAGGCAACTGAAATTTTAGACAATTACAGGAAAGCAAATACTAGCTGAGATCAATCAGGCTACAGGTGATCCTCAGTGCAGTTGACATAGCCTCGTGTTTGATGGGCAAAGTGGTTATTCTGGCTGCAAGGATATGGTTTCCTTTGTCAAGTGCTCCTTCAAAAATGGGAGGACCTTCTATGCTGGGAAGTGCAATTTATCAGCATCACAATAATGATGGCTTTTGTACCTTACAGGAAGATACAAACCAGAAAATATAGAAATATGTTCTGCTCTTTTCCTTCTGATCTCCTTAAAAAAAAAAGGAATTTTTCTGCCAATATGATCCACCTAGTCATTTCAGTTAGCTTGATGTATAACATTTTGAGTGCTAGCTCCCTCCATCCTGTGCTATAGAATTGCTTTCAGTTATTTTTAGACCTGTTTTCATATCAAGTCAGAGACAATATTTGATTAATGGAAAACTTAATCAAGAGTTACATTCAGGGTCTCTTGCTGTTCCCATATACAAGCTTGAGGGAGGTTCATGCTGCTAATTATCTTAATGTATTCAAATGTCTCTTCTTCTATAGCCTCAAGATGGGATATTCCTTACGTGTATTTCTTCTACAAAATGTCTCCTACCAGTAGACTCCTGCTCTACAGACACTATTCCATCTAATTTTTTGTGAATTTCCTTTCTAGAATTATGCACAACCTCCTTTCCTACCTCTTTTTATGCATCACTTTTTGCAAAGACCTTTTGGAATCATACATCCTATCTTTCCCTATCACTACTCTCAGGGAAAAGCGTGAACTGTTGTTTCTTCCCAGATCTCAAAAAGAAAGACATAATAAGACCTAGACTGCACAACGACAGACCTCAGAATTACAGAATGGTAGGGGTGGAAGGGACCTCTAGAGATCTTCTAGTCCAATTCTACTAAACAGGTTCATCTAGAGCAGGTTGCACAGGAATGCATCCAGGTGAATTACAAGTATATCCAGAGAAGGAGACCCCACAACCTCTCTGGGCAGCCTGTTCAGTGCTCCATCATCCTCACAGTAAAGAAGTTTTTCATCATGTTCAGCTGGAACTTCCTGTGTTCCAGTTCATAGCCGTTGCTCCTTGTCCTGTCACGGGGCACTGCTGAGTAGAGTCTGGCCCCATCCTCTTGACACCTGACCTTTAGATATTTATAAATAAGCAATAAGCAATAAGCAATATTTATAACATAAGCAATAAGGTCCCCTCTCAGACCCAGGTCTTTCAGCCTTTCAAAGAAAATGCAGTTTCACATAAAGAAATGGAAATTCAGTCAGTATGGATTTCTCCTAACTGTATCAACTCTCTCAATCTGTTGTATAGCTGCTGAGGATGTCTATTCTTTTGAATATTATGATATATCACAGGCATTAGCAGATTTGAAGGTTTGGATTCATAAGTACAAGATGAGTGTTTCAACATGTGCAAAAACATAGCTTGTAAGAATTTGAATTTGTCTTTTACAGTGTTTTTATTTTTGACCATTACAAAGAGAACACTTAAAAAAAATGTGTAACATTTAGAAATATTAATCTTCTAATAAAGAAATAGAAAATAAAATAAAAGTTTATTGAATTACATACAAATCAGTGTACATATCTTAAGCATGTCTGAGTCACTTGAAGGATTAAAAATCATTTAGATTCACAAGACTTCTTGTTCCCACTTCTGATATTTTTTTTTTCTTTCACATATTCCTTCCTTATTTAACTCTACTTTTCTGGCTGAATAGCCCCTGGGTCCATATCTAACCAATATTTTCTTAAACCTTGGCAGTCAAAAGTGACCCTGCATGTTTCAGTCACTTACAGTAAGGAACGCAACATGAAAAAAAAGAAACTGTACGAAAAAGTGAAACCCTGAATTTGTTTCTGAGTGCTCCTTGCATTTCATGTATCAGAGCTTGATGTAATCTGAAATGTCTCATGGACCATGGAAAGCTGAGATTTCTGACAGAAACACCAATTCAATCTGAACTTGAATATTGGCAATGATTTCTAATAAAGATTTTACTATAATAGAATGATTTTTCAAGGTTACAATAATAGAAAATACCTTTGATATTGAACAAAATTGAGTCTGGCAGAAAAGAAATAAATCTAGTGATTTGAGTCAGATTCTGTTTTTATATGTTAGTGTAATCAACAACTAAAGCAGTATAAGGAAAGACACAAATCCAAAAACGTGTCTTTGTTCTCTACAGACTTTAGGAAAATTTAATTTTCCCAGGGATATCCAGTTTCCTATGTGTCTTGGGTTTCTTCATTGCACATTTTGCACTACTTTTTCTGATTTTAGCCAGTTGATATCCTAGGTTTCTGAGGGCTCAGTATTGTCCAACACAAATGGGTCAATATATTTGCTAGTATTAGAGGTAGCAAGGGAGACACATGTGCAACTTGTGTTTCACTTTAATTTTCTGGAACAGGGCTCTTATCCATTTTTCTCCTTTCCCAAACTGTAGAGTGCCCTCTCCCTGCGGAAGTTCCCATGTGTACTGCCCAACCTCCAGTCAATTAACCAATTATCTTGTGGAGCATATTTTCAAATATTTGGATCAAGTTTTGAGATTTCATTTAACTTTTTCACCCTTCTTAGTGTTTCGACTTCCAAGCCAGGTAGCAACTAGGTTCTGTCAGATAATTCTATCCAGTTCACATCTTTGTGAATTCCTAGGAGAGGGATTTAGCTAGGTGATTCCAAGAGAGAGAGGAGATATGCTACATATTCTCTTAATACACTAAATACTTATTGCTAAGTATGCCTACTACATACATCACAGTGTTGAGGCTGTGAAGATTGAGTGGAAGAACCGGAGGGATGGACAGTAAGTAGTTGAAGAGATGTATAGTATCTTGTAAATCTGCACTTAAATCACTTTCAAGAGGATATAGGGATCATTATTCATGACGCAGATGGCTCTCAATTACTATTGAGGTTGTTATCACTGGTGAGAAGTGCATGCTTGTATGGTCACCTTCAAATAGTCTAAAGCTGGAAAAAAGGAAGGTATCTAATGCATAAATAATAAACTAAATTAAGTGATTTAAGATGTTCTATATAATGGAGGAATTAATTTCTAAGATGATGTAGGCAGGGTCCTCAAACATGGGCAATAAAGGGAATATTAATGTACTCTACAGCCACCACAGATCTGGACACTGTGTCATGCAAACTTCATAGAATGATAGAATCATAGAATGGTTTGAGTTGGAAGGGACCTTAAGATCATATAGTTCCAATACCTGTGCCATGGTCAAGGACACCTCCCACCAGACCAGGCTGCTCAAGGACCCATCCAACCTGGCCTTGAACACTTCCAGGGAGAGGGGATCCACAAATTCCCTGGCAAACCTGCTCCAGTACCACACCACCCCCATCATGCAGAATTTCTTCCTAATGTTTAATCTATATCTTCCTTCTAATTTAAAGCCATCCCCCCTAATCCTATCACTATAAGCCCTTGTAAAAACTCCTTCTCCAGCTTTTCTGTAGGCCCCCTTCTGGTACTGGAAGGCCATTATAAGGTCCCCATGGAGCCTTCTTTTCTCCAGGCTGAACAACCCCAACTCTCTCAGCCCTCTGATCATCTTCATAGCCCTCTCCTGGACCCATTCCAACATTTCCATATCCTTGTTATGTTGGGGATTCCAGAACTGGACACAATACACCAGGTGGAGTTTCATGAGCAGAGTAGAGAGGGAGAATCACTTCCCTCGCCCTGCTGGCTGCACTTCTTTTTGATGCAGCCCAGGATATAGTTGGTTTTCTGGGCTGCGAGCACACAGTGATGGCTCATTAATCAGCATTTCCAAGTCCTTCTCCTCAGGGCTTCTCTCAATCACATCGTCCCCCATCCTGTATTGAAATCATGGATTGTCCCGACTCAGGAGTAGGACCTTGCATTTGACCTTGTTGAACCTCATGAGATTCACACAGGCGCACTTCTCCAGCTTTTCCATGTCCCTCTGGATGACATCCCATCCTTCTAGTGTGACAACTGCCCCACTCAGCTTGGTGTCATCTGCAAAATTGCTGAGGGCATGGGAGACATCTGCAATATTTATCACTTTGGGATATTTATTGTTCAGAATGATGATGACCTGATCTTCTAGTGAGGTGTAAAAATTGGTAGCAGCCAATGATTTTCACTTGAGCAAATGACTTGTAGCAGCAGTTCACCCACTGCAAGAAGAGTATCAAATAGTAGCACAGGTTTTGAAAGGCAAATTCTTTATTCAGAGAACACTTTCACTTTCTCCTATATCTGGAGACTAAAATGGCTTATCAGTAGCTTGAAATTTACTTGCATCAGAACATTAACTTCCATAAAAGGAGGTTTGCTGGATGTTTTGATGAATACTGTAACTGTTCCAGCCTAGTCTGCTATCCCCAGGAATCCACCATGGCTGTAATTTCCTCCATTGTTGAAGATGGATTTTGAGTTTGACTGACCAGTTCCTTCTAGTTCATCTAATCCTTTCTCAGGGGTGCAGATAGCCAAATGAAATTCCCTACTGAACTCAATAGCCTTAACAGAAAGTAACGTGACTGGAAATATGTATGCAACAATGGTCTGGGGATGGGGAGCATAAGCATGTGAGATAGTTAGAGTGACAGAATTTTATCTGGCAAAAAAAAAGTACTAAGGAATCAGTGGACAAACTTGTGTGTACTTTGCAATATGCATATTTCAGTATAAATGCAAGTATTCATGTGGAACAGATAGTCTGTAAGGTTACACTTGAAATGTTTTCTTTCATCAATATCGTCACATTAATAGACTTTAAAAATCTGTCGGTGAGTTGGTATTTAATCGGTTTTAATAGATATTCTCTTAAATCCATGTAGCATAAGTTTTTAAAATCAAGATCCATATGATGTTAAACTGCTTGTAGAAAACTTCTTGTCAACAAAGTGGATATTAGCAATCAAATCAGTTATCCTGATTCAGTACTCCTTTGCTCAATAATCCTTAACGGAAGTCACCAGTGTTTAATTGGAGATATTTCTTTGCAACAATACTAAAGCAACAAGACTGAAATAAGAAATTCAAAGAAAGGCTTGAATACATAAGAAGTAAAAGTTAAGTATGTTAACATAGTGCTAGATATAATATGCTGTACTTCTAAATTATCAACTAGTAAACAGAATATAAACAGGTCAGTAACAGATCAATTAAAAACATAAAACTCTCACATTTTCAGTTTAAAGAAGTTGATATCTGTTGTTGCAATCTCCTAGGACTGTTTCCCAAAGAGTGATCGGTGGAAATTTATTCCTTCCATTACAGGCTGCCTCTCCCATACTGCTGGAGAAATATGGAGCTGGTAGAGGTGTATATGGAATTCTCTTTTCTATGGCTTGAGTAGAAATGTTACAATGCAAAAGAGCCAGGCTTGTCAGAAAATTATATGAAATATTCGTGTATAAAATAGTAATTCTAATACTTTTATGTCCAGAAAATTTTGTTTTTCAGAGGCAGCAGAATTTATGCATGCCATTCACACTCCCTGAACTGCTGTCTCCTCTTTGACTCCTCTTTTTTGCTATATACACACCACTTCCAGTTCAATTACACCTCTCTTCCTTATTCTCACTCTTATCTCATCCCTGCTTGTCTCAAACTCTTTTTGCTTCCACCATCTCCTTTGTGGCTTAAAGAGTTAACAGTAGAAATGCTTCATTCCAGAAAGTAAATTTATATTCCATTTCGAAGATGATGAAGCAAAGCGCTTCAAGTTTCATCGTATTTCTCAAAGAAATTTTGTCTCTCTGAATCTCATAGCATAACCTTCCCTAAGGCATTAGGATTTGTTAGAAGTTTTCAATGTGAAGGGAATACTCCTAGTCTAGAATGAATGCTAAGACTTTGAGTTTAGTCTGGGAAAAGGGTAAAATGTAGCATAGTGGACAGAGTGGTGTGATGACCTGGGCTGACCAGCAAACAGCAAACAGCAACAAAAGAGTAGGCACTATAGATTAATGAAAGTTACTCTTTCTAAGAGTGCTTATACTGAGGTAAACCGAGATGTAATAATCTCCTAACATCTAGTTTTAATGTTTCATCTTTGTATTCAAGACCGTCGTCTCACTGATCTGTTCCTTTCAAATTATGAGTTCTTGTCTGGGCTTGCATCCCATTCGTTCTACTAATGATTCTTTAACGTCCATATGCTGTCATCTTGCACTGTATTTACACTTTATCTCATGTTGTCCTGTACACAGTGGCTATCGGGATTTACAAGCAACCACTGAAGTAGAACGGGGAAGGGAGGGGTTGTGTCTTTTGGTGTGGCATCAGTCAGCACACAAAGAACAGAACTGATCATGATCTAGGACAAGCTCTTTTTAAATAGCAACTTACCTTTTCCTGTTTATTTCTTTAACTCTCTGAATTGTGGTCTTTTTCCAGTTTCAGGTTTGCCTATTCATCTTGAATTTTTTTGTGTGGTAATGCATTTTTCTCCTTCTTACTTCTTAGTTGTACATAAAAATTTCAAAGTGCTTTTAAGAATTATATAAATATAGATGCTATGTTTTTTATAGAGACAATAAGAAAAGTCTGGTATTTGCAGACTTAGATATCTAGCATGGGTTGCAAAAAACCATGAGGTGCATAGTAAACTTCCTAAATAGTTGATATAACTGGTTATTTGCCTGAAGTAAATACTACACATCAGCATTGACACCTGACTAAGAATAGACATATAATGACATTTTTCAGCCACGTGCAACCCATATTGTCTCCTGGCCATATTTAATTTTAGGTTACAATTGTGTGATTTATACTATGCAATGTAAAGCTATCTCAGCATTCTGGTTGCTTTTCAGTATATGGTAGCACTCCAATGATAACATAAAAAGACAGAACAAAAAAAAATGTTCTCATCAGCTTTGCTAACTACAACATCATGCTTGTGTTTTCCAAAGAATGAAACTGGAATTTTTACTGGACAAGGAAATGCAACAACATATTATTTGTTCATGATTATCAAAATGAGATAGCACTAAGAATCTGAAACCTTTTACTGCTTCTTACATAATAAATCACTCTTGTCCTATAGTACTGCAGTATGCTGCATCTTTGGGAGGATAAACTGCTCGATAAAGTAGAAATCTGGAAAGCAGTGAGAAAAGCACCTGGAGCATCTAATCTGCTTCACTGTTTATTCTTAGCATAAAAATGTTTTGCTGCCTATGGCTTTGGCACCCAGATGTGTTACATCTGCTAATCCTAAGCAAGTTCACAGAAAAAACACTTAGCCAGTAATGTTTCTATTGGGGCTCTAGTTCACAGCCTTGTTTGGGAGGCCATCTGCTACAAGGCTGGAGGATGAACATGGAGAGGATCGAATTGGGCTTCTGAAAAGTTTCAGGATCTCATAGACTGAGATGTTGTGGATATAGGTAAAATAGCAGTGTAATTGCTTATGAAATCAATTATTAAAACTGGTGGAGGCTGTAGGGATGGGTATAGGATCCATTGCTCATAATACTAATATTAATCTTTATTGCAGAGACCAACTAGAGAAGAGATAGTCCGTCTTGTGTTCTACTTGCTCTGTTTTGGGCTGAGGTAATTCTTTGCCCCATGGGACATGAAAGTTAACATTTTGAGGCTTTTGCCAAACAACCAGTTGAAAGAACTCATCTGCCAAAGATTTCATTCACTTCCTGCTCTCCTAGATCAGAAAAACAAAATCTGGGTTGTGTGAACCTGCATAGCTAAGAAGTCCTCATGCGTCATAAATCTTGATCAGGACAGGCTGAGAGAGTTGGGATTGTTCAGCCAGGAGAAGAGAAGACTCGAAGGAGGCCAAAGAGGGAAGGGCTTTATATTGGAAGGAAGGAGATTTAGATTAGACATTAGGAAGAAATTCTTCACAATGAGGGAGGTGAGACACTGGCACAGGTTGCCCAGGGAAGCTATGAATTCCCCCTCCCTGGAAGTGTTCAAGGCCGGGTTGGATGGGTTCTTGAGCAGCCTGGTCTAGTGGGAAGTGTCCCTGCCCATGGCAGGGGGGGTGGAACTAGTTCTTTAAGGTCCCTTCCAACCCAAACCATTCTATGATTCCATGATTCTGTGATTCTATATTTTTTTTTCTTTGTAGAGAATGACCTGATTCCTGCCCAGGAAAGTTCTAACCCTACAATGCATGACAAGAATATGCCATGAACAAATGAACTCAGGCCACAGAATAGGAGCCATCTTGTACAGGCAGGGTTTATTTTTAAAGCTGAAAGAGTAACATGGTGTAAAAAATCTTTATCCTTTCCAAAAAGCATCTTCCTTGTTCAAAGTGAGATAATTGGCATCAACGAGCTGGAATGTAACTAGTCAAGAAAAAACAGCAAAGAATTTGGAAGTCAGTATTACCTTCCTATGAGGTGGCACAAACACAGGCTTCAGTGAACCATGCAGAACAAGCTAAACCAGAAGGCTGTTATGGCACACAGTAGTGAAAATAAATTATCTCTGGGATTTTTTTTTACAGGGGCATAATATGTTACCTATGCCTCTTATCCTTCATGCGTGGAAGTAAACCAGCGTTTTGTTCTAGTTCAATTTTTACCTCAGGAAAGAACCCAAAATATAAGTCAATAATGGGCAAAAGGACAACATGACTGCATGAGTTTCTGCTTCACTAGCATGATTTTTTTTGCAGTATGGCACTTTTTGGTGAGGATTTTTACTGGAACAGGGATTCCACTGAAACCTGTAAGCTGTTGCTCAGCGTCTGTGGCATAAATCTGATTCTCCTTGGTTATAAAGTTTTGTTTCAAGAAAATCTTACTTTGGCAAAGTTCAACATCCAAAGCAGAAACATGAATAGTATTAATTGTATAAAGACTTATATTTTAAACGCATGAGAGTCTCAATCACCTTAAAGTGACTAATTTTAATGACTTCATCAGAGTTTCTTTAATATTCCTATATTAAAGAATGGACATAAGCCTCTACAGGATTAGTAACTGTTTTTGTTCCTGTGTTCAATATGTGTAACTTTTAACTGCATTATGAAATAAGTAAATATTTTAGCCACCAGTAAGGCTTTTGTCTCTTAACTGAGGTAACTGTTGCTGTGCAGAGATAATTGTCAGAAGAGAAAAGAAGTATTTTTCAAACATGTTGGAGAAAAGAAAGATTCTGTAATATTTTTTTTGAATATTGGAGGGAGGGGGAATTTCTCCTAAACAGTCTGGTGATGTTTTTAAAACCAAAGCATTACTAGACTACAATAAGGGATGATGGCATTCGAGACAGATGGGGTTTTTTTTAACCACATGATTACTGCTCTTGTTTTTTCTTCTACTCTATTCACTTTTCCTTCTCTTACCTATTTTTCTTCTGTGCTTGTCATAGATATTGCACTGAACAAAACACTGGATTAAATCACCTTGCATCTTTGAAAGATATTTGACACATACACACTGAGTTTCTCTCATGAAATCGTTCGTGTAGACTGAACTGCATACCTAAACCCAGGGTCTGTCAAGGCGTTGTATTAGAATTGAATGTTTTCCCAAGTGCTTAAGCCAACAGCAGGTTGTATTGTCCATGTGCTGCACAAGCTGTGAAGAGGAAATGAAGGGGAATGAAAGAAATGCCAGATTCAGGTGTGGAGGCAAGCAGTTATTCTTGAAAAAAATCTCAGGTTTGAGAGATATCATATGCAAGAAGCATAAACAATTTGATGTAGTCATAGGCAAGACATTTAAAGAAGTCAAAAAGAAATTCAGAATGTAAAATGTAAGAAAAAGTCTTCTACAGAGATAAATAATAGGTATTGCATGTTTGCATAATAGGTAACGACTTCTCAAAAAAACAGAATAAAAGGAAAGGAAGCCCCCACAAATTATTAGGTGAAGCTAATATTAAAAGTTTGATTTGCTGAAAAGGCAGGCATCCCAAGCAGAAAGATCTACGTTTCATTCTAACTGAGGAAGAAATGACATTCCCACTGTGTAATTTTGGAGAATTATAATTTTGGAATATGTCATTGCTGTTGCATTAAATGTTAATATCAAAGGCAAACAACACATAACCTCTTCTTCGTAAGAAAGCAAAAGAAAGAGGTAAAAGGAAATACAGAGGAATAATTGTATGCAATGTTAGTTCAGGGCTTAGATTTATTTAAGAGGGTTTTCTTATATGGTCTAACGTTGTGAACTTTTAATGCAGATTTTCTTTCTCAGGACAAAAATTTCAAAAGAAAGCTGTATGATTCATAGTTTGTTCTGTGGAAGTAAGGTTTTGTGGACTGGTATATCAGCATGAAATGTACAGGTGTATAAATGACTGAATGCTGAATGTCTGGCTGTTTTGCTGTATCTGTGTTGAAAATATCTAAGCAGCCTACCCTTTCTGCAGGCTTCAGAAATCAAAATTCTTGTAAGCTGCCTGACATATCTCATGAGGTCTTCATCTGCAAAAGACCATGTCAGATGAAGTATCATATGCTGGATTTTTGGGGAAGGGAAAAAGTAAGTGTTCTCAAAATGTGCCTACAGATACTGAGCATCTTAAATGCTGATTTAATTAAGGTTTTCCCCAAACTGGCTTTAGTTAAGGATAACTTGCCTCAAACTTTAGCAAATCATGTCTGAGGGTCCAAAAGTAGGTCTTCCATTTAGTTTTTTACCAGAAGAATTCTGAGACAATTAGATAGGCTTGTAAACACAAGGTATGAGGGATAAAGAAAAGATGTCTTTTTGTGACAACAAAATATTTGAGTTTATCAGATTAAAACAGACAAATAATTCTGCTATCCTTTTTTTTTTTTTTAACATTGTCTTTCTACTTTAAAAGACTTTTCCAGTACTTTACTGGAACAAAAGTGATTAACTGGCAGTTTCTTTTCCAACTTTGTAGTCTTCAAGGTCCAGGTTCAACTTGATACTTGGCATTAGCCATGTTTTCTGGCTCAAGTCTGGAGTGAGCCATTGGAATGAAGCGTAGAATTGGGGTTTTTCTGAGGTGATGCAGCTTGGATGTAAATGTTTTAGGTAGCATGAAAGTGTAAAATTGTGTTGGGCTGACAGTGGTTGAACTGAGTACTTCACAGAAGCTTGACTACTTGAGGCATACTCAAATTCTTATGATGTGCCCTAGTATAGTTTCTTCTTGCAGGCTTCTGTAATGTCTCAGGAAACTGAAGTCTATCCTTTTCTAGCAGCGGATTTCTGACTATATGTTAGTCAAGAGGAGATCTATTTAAGATATGCAGACCACTAATTTTCTCATTTGACTTAGAAATTACATGCCTTGCAGTAATTTTTTGGTGAGTCATCCTAGTTATGACTGAGGGCCAGAGGGCCAGGAAATCATTTAATAGCAAACTAAATACACATAAAAGCTGAAAAAAATTTAGCAGCCAGACCTCTAACATAATGAGACACATCTTTCCATTACAGAGAGACTTTCAACAGGTTCTTGGTTAAGAATCCATTGTAGTAGATTTCTTCCCTTGACAGAGCACTGTTTTCATGTCTATCGAGCCCATTGTGCCAAACACTTCATATTTTAAGAAAAATGAGAATAATAGAAATTGATCGGGTTTTTGTGTTGAATTTGGACTTCTGAATTGCTTGTATTCTCAGAGGTTCTCTGTCCGTGTTCTCTCACAAATAATTAGGACTCTTGATATTATGGATTTCAAGGACTGAGTACGCCTAGGAGAAAAATCACATGAAATGACTGGCACAGCAAATTTAGTTGTGCCAGAGTGTAATGCAGATGTAACTGCAGTGAGCTGTTCACAGTGCAGCTTCAAAGATTTAATCGCTACAAATTATCTTGTTCTGAAATGAAAAATATTTGACCTCTCCCAAGTACTGAATTTAACTGAGTTTAGTGTGATGTATTCATTAGGGTTTATGACCAACTAGATGACAACTAGAGTTGTTTATGAAATTCCAATAGCATTTATTCCTCACATCAGTTTAATGATTTAACTAATTTAAATATCAAATTTTATTTCAGTTATTGAAATTTCACCTCATTTTCACAGCTATATTGCTCTTTCTCTATCAAATGTTTAAATGTAATTCAGATTTGATAGTGTTTTCTTTACATCTTCTTTTTGTGTATTAGAATACTGTTTAGAAAACTGGTAACTGTGGTGCATTATTTCAGTAAATAAGTGTGTTGGAGTGAATATTTTCCACTTATGCAAAATGGTTAACCAAGTGTTTGTATTTACCTTTGATTTTCAAAACATGAGTTTTTAACACTATAGAAAGCCTCTGTGAACACTAACCAGTGGTCCATGAGCTTGTTTAACCTCACTGTATGCATTAAGTTTGCATTTATATTTGAAGTCAAAGGTGTGAATCCTCTGAATACAGTGTAAGATTCCCCAGCATCTGGGAACAGATCTGTGAATTTCTGTGTCTACCTGGTTGCCACTAAGTTTCATTATCTCATTTTGCACTGCTTGAGTACAGTGGGAACATTTTATTCTGGCAAAGCGTATATCAGGGAGCAAATTTCTGTCACAGCAAATTACTACTTTCACCATAATATTTTCTTTGACCTTACATTGATATATTTCTGATTAAAGAAATTCCTGTCCTAAATTATAAAGCACTTTAAGAAAGCCTTTGATTTCACTGAATTGTATCAAAGATTTTATTATTATTATTATTATTATTATTATTATTATTATTATGTCTTAGTACCTGTCCATTAACATTCTTTAAGCAGAATTTTAATATGTAGGGCTCGCAAGAATCCATATAGGTAGATATAAAATGTCAAAAAATATATCAGATAGATCTAGGAGTAAGTGCAGTATGTTCTTAAAAGCCGCCCGTGTCTTGCATATTAATAGCTTCTACCCTGGTGGCCTACCAAAAAGGAAGAGACATTATGATCATCAGCAGTAGTATGGAATATAACAAGTAACAATGACACATCTTCTATGCCACAGGTCCTCAGAAAAGGTTTGTCATTTACCAATACTGGAAAATCCTCATTTAATGAGACAGTCTAGAAGGTCTGAATACCTCCATGAAGCAAAGGAGAAGGTAGTGTTTTGTCCCAAGCACCTGGCTTCAGAATTACTCTGCAAAATTCTCCCAGTTAGATTTTCTGAAAAGAATTACAAATTTCCATTTTATTTTCTGGACAAGTCAGAAATGTAGTGCCAGAAAATGTCCTTTCTTTTTTTGCCTATTTCATATTCTTATATAAATTATATAGGTGTAGCTTTTGCACTCTTTCAAATAGAGTCTTCTCAATGTTCGGAGTATAGACTTTTCAGGAGAAAAAATCCAGTTCTCTTAGTGAAGACTTCAGGCCTAAACATTCCTGAGCTACTGCTCTTTACTGAAAAAAAAAAGTTTATTATAAATGAAAATAATGGAATCAAATTCATAAAATATTTTAAAATCTTAACAAAGCAATATGAAGTTTTGTAGCACTACATTCGTTTATTGGGGTTTTTTTTTGTATTAAATAGCCTGATAGACTTCTCTGCTCAGTGAACTTCAGGATAAAAATAGCAGTGAATGATGCCTCTGAAGTTAAAAGCACTGTCCAAACTGCCTGGGAAAACCTGGTAGCAGTATAGGTGCATTACTGCATTACTGAAAATAGTGATGTTAGCTCCCATTTTTTGACACTGATATTCACTGTATTCACCTTGAAATATCTCTCCAAAGTAGTTACCTGCTCAATCAGGGTGAATGTTGCTGAGGGCCATTTTTTTTTGTTTTATTATTTTTTTTGAAGTTTTTAAAATATAAGGACTAATGGGTTGTTCAGTGTTGTGATGAATGCAAAAGTGTATTGTTCTATATGCTTAACTACATCAGCTACTGGGATCTGTTGAAGATATTAGGCTGCTTTGTTAGCTCTGGAACAGGGGGCAGGCATCCCAGGAGGATTACAAAGCTGAGGTGAGATCATGTAGGGAAAAAATCAGAAGGGCTAAAGCCCAACTAGAACTTCAACTGGCCATTTTGGTCAAGGACAATAAAAAGAACTTCTTTAAATGTATCAGCGGCAACAGGAGGACAAAGGAGACTCTCCCTTCCTTGCTGGGTGCAGAAGGGGCAGCAGTGATGAGGGACGAGGACAAGGCAGAGGTGCTCAGTGCCTTCTTTGCCTCGGTCTTTAACCCCAAAGAGTAAAGTGCTAGGGATACTCAGCCCCCTCAGCTGGGAGGTGGTGGGGATGAAGCTCCAGCTGTTCAGGAGGACTTGGTTAGTGACCTGCTCAGCCAACTAGACATACACAAATCCATGGGGCCAGATGGGGTCCATCCGAGGGTTTTGAGGGAACTGGCAGAGGTCCTCATCAAACCCCTTTCCCTCATCTACCAGCAGTCCTGGCTGACTGGGGAAGCGCCGTTTGACTGGAAACTGGCGAATGTTACGCCCTTTTACAAGAAGGGTCGAAGGGAAGATCCGGGGAACTTCAGGTCTGTAAGTATGACCTCATTACTGGGAAAGGTCATGGAGCAGATCATCTTGAGTGTCATCATACAGCACACGCGGGACAGCCGGGTGATCAGGCCCAGCCAACATGGGTTCACCAAAGGCAGGTCCTGCCAGATCAACTTGATCTCCTTTTATGACAAGGTTACCCATTTAATGGACGAGGGAAAGGCTGTGGATGTGGTGTGCCTGGACTTCAGTAAAGCCTTTGACACTGTTCCTCACAGTATTCTGCTGGAGAAACTGGCTACCATTGGCGTGGACAGGCACAGAGTCTGCTGGGTTAAAAACTGGCTGGGTGGCCGGGCCCAAAGGGTGGTGGGAAATGGAGATAAATCCAGTTGGAAATCGGTCACAAGTGGTGTTCCCTAGAGTTCAGTGCTGGGTCCAGTCCTGTTTAACATCTTTATCAATGATCTCAACAAAGTGCACCCTCAGCAAGTTTGCAGGTGACACCAAGCTGGGTGCAAGTGTGGATCTGCTTGAAGAAAGGGAGGCTCTGTAGAGGGATCTGGAGAGGCTGGACCGATGGGCTGAGACCAATGGAATGAGGTTCAACAAGGCCAAGTGCAGAGTCCTCCATTTGGGACAAAACAACTCTGTGCAGTGTTACAGGCTTGGGGAGGAGTGGCTGGAGAGCTGCCTGGCAGAGAAGGACCTGGGGGTGTTGGTTGACAGCGGCTGCACATGAGCCAGCAGTGTGCCCAGGTGGCCAAGAGGGCCAATGGCATCTTGGCCTGTGTCAGACACAGCGTGGCCAGCAGGAGCAGGGAGGTGATTGTGCCCCTGTGCTCAGCACTGATGAGGCCACACCTCGAGTGCTGGGTTCAGTTTTGGGCCCCTCACTACAGGAAGGACATTGAGGGGCTGGAGCGTGTGCAGAGAACGGGAATGGGGCTGGTGAGGGGGCTGGAGAACAAGCCATCAGGAGTGGCTGAGAAAGCTGAGGTTATTTAGCCTAGAGAAGAGTAGGCTGAGAGGAGATCTCATCACTGGCTACAACTGCCTGAAAGGAGGTTGTGACGGGGTGGTTGCTGGTCTCCTCTCACAAGTGACAAGCGATAAGACAAGAGGAAGTGGCTGCAAGTTGTGCCAGGGGAGGTTTAGACTGGACATTAGGAAAAATTTCTTTACTGAAAGTGTGGTCAAGGATTGGAACAGGCTGCCCAGGGAGGTGGTGGAGTCACCATCCCTGGAGGTGTTTAGAAAACGGGTGGATGAGTTTTTTAGGACCATGGTTTAGTGGGAAGACAGGCATGGTTGGACTTGGTGATCTCAGAGGTCTCTTCCAACCTTATGATTCTATGATTCTATGATTCTACATAGCTCTAAGGCTTTCTTTTTCTCTAGTTCTTCTCCATACAGCAAGAACTATTGAAATTTTCTCTTTTAACGCTAGTTTCCTAATAAGCAGTTGACCAATAAGAACACTGGTGCAGTCTCAGTCGATTTTTGTTTTTTCCAGTGAAGTTCATTTGTGTAGCCAAACCATAAAGTCCTACAGATTTCAACCACTCTTACTATTTTGACTTCAGCACTTTTCTTTTGCCTTTGGGCAGTCCATTATCCATGGACATTATCCGAGTGACTCTTAGACTTCTATTGTTTAGGCACAGTCACGTACAAAGGAACCGCATTAAATTTTGTTTGCTCCTTTGTCCTAATCTAGAGGGCACAAACTAGCACAGTACTAATTCCAGCTTAATTTTTATAATGATATTTCATTCTCAAGACTTAACATTGCCATCTCAGCCTGGCAAAACCTGAGGTTAATAAACTTCACTGCTTCAAAGGTTTCAGATTTATTATATTGAAATCAATATGTTTTAGCTGATCTTGTGAGCCAGTTGCTACAAGCACTACTTCAGCAAATTGCTGCAATTGAGAAGTGTGTGTATGAAACCTGTTCTCAGTGAACATGAGGGATGGAATATGTCTCCTATGAAGAAACGCTGAGAAAGTTGAGATTGTTCAGCCTAGAGAAGAAAAGGTTCTGAAGAGGTGTTATTGCAGCCCTCCAGTACTTAAAGAGGGATTATAAGAAAGACAAGGAAAGACTTGATAGCAGGGCCTGTTGTTATAGGACAAGAGGTAATGGTTTTAAACTATATGAGGTTATACTTAGACTAGATGCAGGGAAGAAATTGTTAATGGTGAGAGTGATAAAACACTGGAAGAGGTTTCCTAGAGAAATTTAAGGTGCCTTATCTCTGGAAACGTTCAAGGCCAGGTTGGATAGGGCTCTGAGCAATTCGATCTAGTTGAAGATGTCCCTGCTCATTGCAGGGTTTTTCAATTCGATGAGCTTCAAAAGTCTTTTCCAACCCAAACTATTCCATGATTTTATGATTGAGTGGTGGTGACAATTATTGAGGGCTGTAATATGTTGGCATAGCTTTCAACAGATTTCAGTGACGTGGATCTTGGGAGCTGCTAGTGCGTTATGAGGATGAACTTAGCATATGCCAATGAGATCATTAGTCACACAATAATTTCCGTGAGAGGAAGCCCTATGACTGTACAAGATTCTTATCTTAGGTGAGTGCAGAATTTGAGAAAGCTGGTAATTTATACTGATACGAAGAATGCATCAAAAAGGGACATCAATCTTTGCTTTTTGCAATATTTTCTATGGCAAGAAGTGGGCCAAAAAAGCCATTTTATGACACAGTGAGAAGTAAGAGATGCTCCTCACTGTCTGATAATCATGGGGTTTGGCACTGTATTACACTAACCTCATTTTTTCTGGACTTCTGCTGACCATCCAGATAAGTGTGAAAATAACCAGTTTTTCCTCCTTGAAGCTTTGATAGAAAAATGTTTCCAAACTGGTTTTCAGAACTTCTCTAAGTTTTGAGACAGAAGGCTACACATTTGGATGACTGCCTGCAAATCAAATAATAGCACAAATTCCTGGTACACAAACACGGGATACAAACCACAAAAAGATTCATTTGGAGTACTGCAGCTTTTCTGAATGCACTTGCCCATCCTTAATACTGAGTTTATCATAATTTTAGGTGGACCTGTACTAAAACCACAGAGCCTACACCTCTAAGTAGTTCTTAGATGAGATTTTAAGATGGTTCTTTGTCCCTGCAATGAATGGAAGAAAAACCGAGATAATATCAAGCGGATGTTTGGGATGTTGTAAATTCAGACCCTCGTGTCATGACCTAGCTCTAGGAGTCACCAAGAAGTCTTAACTCCTTTCCCTGTGAATGGCTGAGATGTCATTCAATAAAGCAATCTTTATACTTGTGGTAGCTGAAAAACAATCCACAGTGTTCTAAAACAATAGGAACAGCTCCAGGTGAGCAATAGAAAATATTTTGGAGTTATCTTGAAGGTTGTGTAACGGACTATAAATCTATCTGTGCCCTTCAATAACCATTCCTGGGACTCTCACCCTCCTACTGGTCCCCTAGGGCAGAGGAGTCTCTGTCTGAAAGGATGCTTTGCACAAACAGAAGCAATGTCTCAGCTCCTCCAGAAAACTGAAGTTTAGAAAATTTCCACCTATAATTTCTCTTTGAAAAACAGAGCTCTCTGATCGAGCGATGAAAAAACTCCTAAGCACTGAGATTCTACATAGTGTCTTCTATCTGGCTGTCATTATTGATGCTTTTTGGCAGAATAATTGGTGTCTTACAGAGCTGCATAGTAAACTTGGGCTCTAAGGAAGACAGACTACTATGCTTAGGGTAATTCTGAGCGCATAAAGATCTGGAAGCAAGAAAGTCTTTGTTTCTTGTTTTTCTTCAAATAACAGCCTAAGGGAAAGTGTTCCTTTAAACATCTTTCATATGTCAAATGAGATTTTTGCTACCAGGGACAGTTCACTACGTGTATTAAGCATAGCTAAATAATATTTTTTTTCAAAATTCCACAAATCTTTTTTATGAAGGTGGTAATATTAAAGCTCCTCTTCTGCTTTGGTGTTGCAGTCTTGCTTGCTAAAATTTTTCCTTGGATAATTACTTCAGCACTGTATTGATCATCAGAATAGCTTTCCACATTTTATGATGTGCTTTATTTTTAAAAAAACCACTAAAATTCCTTTTACAAATAGCAAACCAAAATTACACGGAGGGAGAAAAATAGACAGACATGCAGTGAGATGAGTAAGCACTAAGATCAAATACAAGTATGCAAATTCATGATGCTTCCAAATAGATTCATATAATGAGGAGGAAAGGCAGGTAATGGTTTATGATTAAGGAGTAAACAGGAAAATCAAAGAAGGAAAAATAAAGCATAAAACTAACAATCCAGGTTAATTCAAAAGCTTTGCTTTTTAGCCAGTCAGTTACAGCAATAATTGCAATGTAAAGCATGAAAGGGGGAAAAACCCCCAACCTCATAAATCTGTTGGATTTCAAACCAAATAAAACAGCACTGCTCCGTTCATCTCCAGCCTTTTTCTATGACCTTTACGTGTTTACTTCTGCCTCTTCTCTACTGAATCTGGCCAGTGGAGCTGTTTTGTTAATATCAGGAACCAAGAGGTTGGGACTTGGTGTTCCACCTACATCCAGATGAGTTTACAGTACTTATAATTTATGAAATAAATAATTTGAAAACTAGTAATTTTTTTGCAACGCAAGGGCATTTAGTGTTAGCCCAGGGAACTTCGCTTCACATCCATGAACTTTTTTTCCTTGGTAAAAAAGGAAAAATTTCTTTGAGAAGTGGCAAGTACTCACGTTAACCAAATCCCTCTGTGATTACAGGCTGCTTTCAATTGTGATTAAAATTCCCTGAAATAGCATCCTACTACCATAAATGCTAAATAAGTGTCTAATTATGCCTATTTTGTCCTTGTGTTTCTTCCCTCTTTCATAGTCTAATGATTGTGGAGGCCAGTCTTTGTTTTTTGCTTTTATGTTTTGCTTTGCATGGCAGTGTGTTCAGCTGCCTCCTGTCCATTCTGTTATAGTATCCAGCTGTATCCTGTGTGGTTTGATATGCCACTTGCTCTCAGGCCAAAGAACGCAGTCCTTAGAAAGTGGATATTCTCTGTTTGGCAGGTGCATCCAAACAGATGGAGCTCCCTCTGATTTCTTCTGGAGGCGAAAGCATCTTTTGCATTAATTCTTTCTCTGAATCACTTTGCTTTTAATAAGGTCTTATCAGTTAGCTTCAAGAACTACTCGTAGCAACTGACTGTGCGTCTGCCTTTTTGAAGGTCTAGAACAGAACTGAGAACCATGAAGGGTTAATTCTCTCTGGCAAAATATTCAGGGGGTCATAGTGTGCAAGCACATATGAAGTTAAGAATTTCTGTAGCTTGGTAATTTAGCACAATATGCACAATCCATTTGTGCCTTGACATTCATTTGAGATCAGAACTTGGCTATGTAAGGATATTGCCACAATATAAACAGAAGTTTAGGAGCAGAGGGATTAAGTAGATAAGGGAAGCAGAGATTCAGTGACTTGCTCTAAAGTAGTGGCAATACCAAAACTATGAAATCCTACCTTAAATGATTCCAAAGAAAGTTTTGCTATTGATTCATTTGGTTTAGATATTCACTCCAGGTACTCCCCTTTGATTTTCAGTTCAGTGGCCCTCAATGTTGTACAATGCAGTTTATCAATGGTAATCTGCCTGGGGTGAAATGCAGGCTGTTTAACACAGCCCAGTTTAACTCTGCATGGGGTTGATATTAGAAACAAAGAAAAATGTCCCAGCCAACTGAAACTGGAGGGAGAACAAGAATGTATTTTTCTAAATTAGAACTCCAGCCAGGATTATGGGACAAAATCTGTTATGGGAGGTGTGACAACTGGAACTGGTCAGTCATGGTTTTGGTTTCACATCTTCACTGTGCCGCTGATTCTCATCTCGCCCAAACCCTTTCTACTTTTGTTTTTTTCAAACCTTGTAAAATGTTCTAATTTTACAAAGATTGATGTAATTGAAAAGCCTCCACTGCTCATTGCTTTCTCAAACAAAGAGGGCAGGCACCCTCCTGGTGTTATCATAACACCCTGTGAAGCAGAACAAGTACTGGAGGATGATTTTCTAGAGGACTGCATCTAGAAAAGTTCTAGCGCTACCTTCTAATAAGACATTATACGTGAGTGATGGATTCATTGCTCCAGGCTATCTTTTGTGTGTATTTATGTTCCTGTTCTGAGGGTTATTTTTTCCTATAAGATACATGCTCAAAAATCATCATCTTGTAGTTTTGTAGTTTTAAAATTGATGGGTATGAAACTAACAATTCTTCTAAGAGAGAAGTGTTGTTTAATGAAGAGAAAGGAGGTCTAGGGAGCTTTTATTATTCTATGACCACTGGGTGACAATGTAGATTGATCCTTCTGTGCCTTTTGAATGACCATAACAATAATGATCTTTGTTACGTACTTTAAGAAAACAATATTAAAACACCCTATAAGAACAATTTATTATAACTAAAATCTTACTTGTTTCTTAGCAGAAGTGATGTGACATTTTGTTAAGAGCAAATTATATGAAATTCTGTATTTCTTCTGTAAGGATCAGACTTCAGTTCAAATAGATTGAAATATTTATTTCCTCCAATCCCTACCGTAAGTAGGGTAGACTGGTGATCAAAATGGTAGTACACTCATCTTTAATGTTAGCAATTTGGCTGCTTCTGTTGACTGAATACTATTCTGCTTTTCTGTTACAAAAGTCAGTACTTACTGAATACATGATAACTATTTCTTACTCTATTTATCTGTTTTAAAATGCACTTTCAACATTACCTACAACCTACCAACACTACCTTTCTAGCCACATGCCTCAACATCAGATGCATTTTCTTATCAAATGTTAAACATTTCATTTTAATAGAGGTGAGTAAGGGTTTTTCACATCAGAAAGTGGAGAAAAAAGCTATCTGTGTGCAACCGCTGATCACACATTGAATTCCCTAAAAATGTTTGTGTTAATGTTGACTCTGAAGACCTCTTCATATGTGTATTTAAAGTGAATATATACATGTAAAGAAGTGCAACAATTGCATATGGGCTCTCATTGGATGAACAGACCCTCAGTCAACACATCTGTACATATGTGTATGCACATACTTCAACCCAACAGAGCTATTTCTCATTGTGAATTTATCAGATAATGAAAGAGGCAGATAGGGAGAATTAATTTTGTGTTGCCATTTTCTACAGTGTCAGCATTCATCTCTAACTTTGTATTCATAATCTGTTCTTTATTTTTTAAAGAATAAGTTATAGAATACACAAAAAAATCACTTTTAACATCTTAAGTCAGAAAAGGGGATCTATATAAGTGAGAAAGCTGAGAAAAATGAAACTAATATTGCAAAATAAGGATTTTGTTTAGCTGTTATCCAGGAAACTGTTCTCCCAAAACAGTGTCGTGTGAATAATTCTGCATATTTTTGAAGAATACATAGAGGTTCTTTTTGCTCCTAGAAATATGCAGCCCTGTCAAGAAGATTTCTTCATCTCAGGAAAATTCACATGGTACTCTCAGTTTTTTTTCTGTGATTAAGAAGACAATTTGGTCACCAATGCTGTATTTTTAAACAAAAGTGTGGTTAATGTTGCTCTCAAACAGCAAAGAACACTGAAACTGTGTATGGGAAATAAAAATGCTTAATGTAATATAAGTGACACAGAACAAATATATTTGAATTCCAGTGATATAGTTCTTGACAGGGACATTATCTAGCTGAAAATTGAGTAAGCAGAGCTGAGCTTTTAAAAGATTATAATGGAAATAGATGTGTACCTAAAAGCAGATTTGAGAATAGGTTTTCTGGATTCTGCCTCGTCCAAGCTCGATATGTGTTCTCCTGCAGAGCACTCTCCTTTTGTGATCCTGCCTCACAGCATCTGTCTACCTGCATTTACCTGTCCAGCTTTATCTAGTGTTCTTTTCATAGAGTTCTGCTGTGTATACAAAGGACTTCGGCATTCATTGATAGTTGATTCGGTGTTGCATAGTATTGCGGTCAGAACTGTTTATACTTTCACTGAAAACTAGAACAAAAGGGCTAGGTGGAAAATTCTAGACTTTTGGCTGTTCTAAATAAATACAGCATGAATGATATCGCTTTAACTACTCACATAATTGTCTAAATATCCCTCATCCTGTTTTGCAAAATTATTTAATTTCCTTTTCCATTTAGCAACAACCTACCTCTATGAATATACAAATTGCTTCACCTGAGTGGCCTGTTCTTATTCCGCTGATCTTTGTATGATGAGAAATTCAGTACAAATTTTCAGTGAGAGGTCTGAGTGAGCAGAATACTTTTGATCTGCACTGAACTGTGTGAAATCTGAGTTGGTGACATAATAATAAAAGTCATTCCTCCATCATCTCTTTATGAACATCTGAAATCACTGACTCGTTACGCACAGGCCAGCTCTCAGCGGTCAGTGACCTGTAATGGACATGATCTAGCAACCAAGCAGGGAAAGTTTTATCCAATTAAAAATCCCCTGAGTCATCCAGTCTCTTTAAAATGAAGAATCTAAATAATAGATTGCATGAAGATAGATGGTATTCCCAGTATCTACTTTGTTTCAGTCTTCAACACAGAGGGAGGAGAGAAAAAAGATGGGGGACAGCTAAGTGAGATAAATGTGAATAAAGGTCTGGGAATATGAGGAAACAGACTTAATAAGAAGCAAGTAAAAGAATGCTTCAATAATTTAAATTATCTATAAATCAGTGAGGGCCTAGTGACATTTAACCAGTAGTTCATAAGAAGCAGCAACAAGAACTGTGACAATCTGTCTGTTGTATTGGAGGATGGATAGAGTACAAGTGAGTTATCAAAGAGGAGTGAAGCAAATAGAAAATATGTCGTAAGAAAGTTTTTAAGTGCAGAAGCCTCCCCGAACTACAAGCCATTTCCTTCACCCTAAGAAATACTAGATTTTGCATGTATGTGAAGCTTTAATTGCTACATCAATTACAGAAAGAATCTCTAACCATCTCTTAGAGCAGCCTAAATGTTTTCTTATGTATATGCTTAAGCTTTTGTGTTGATTTTTGGGATATATTGTTTGGAGGAGCATCATATATGCTCATGTAACTTATTTCTACATGTCACTTCTATGTGCAGCAACTTCCATTTGGTTGTTTTTATTCTGCCTCTACTTTCCTGCTTGAATTTATCTATCTGCATATAGATATCTCATTTTCCCTTCCCACTAGAAAATCTTTAGCCGAGTTCTTATTTAGTTTGTTGAATGATTGGGAAGAATGGTTTCCTTCCCCAGGCAGAATATTCATTGCTCAGTCAATTCACTTCTATCTGAACAAGCAGCCCTTGAAGGAAATGAAATTACAAACTAGGGAAAGAATTTCAAAAATGTAGTACATTGGCTTACATACAGGTTATTGACTGGATGATAGTGGTGGTTTTGTGCTGTTCAGCTATAAAGAACTTCATATCCCAGAATTAGCTGTCCTGTATATAAGAGAACAAAGTATTTCTGATGTTAGAGGAAGTTATATATGAGTTAAAGAAATAAAATATTTGAAGTACTGATGTAGCTGACGTTTTTGTCCAACAATTTTAGTGGATAAGGCTTCAAATGTGGTAGTGATTTTATTTTCATAATCCTGAATTTCATGGCACAGATGAAATGGACAGAGCAGTTAAGAGTTTGATTGCTCTCTGAGTATGGGAAAAGAGAGTAGAGCCATCTCCATAAGGGTCTGTTGTCTCTGGAAGTCATTCCTCTTTTAATTGAAAAGAGCTTCCATGTGATGACCTTAATGACATATTGCAGAAGAGTACTAGGGGATGAAATTTCTGGGGAGGGTCAGGACCTTTATTAAAATTATTTGTTGCTGGTGTACTTCTATCAGATTAAATGCTCTTCTATTAGATTAAATTGAATAATGATAGCAATTATTTTTCTTTAAATGTGACTGATGTTAGGATTTCGAGAATAATGTCTCAGGTCTGTGAATATATTCTACAAATGAGAAACTGAAATAAGTTTGCGACATTAAGTAAATACATGTAAGAAAATATATATTTAGTAAAGAGATAAAAAGATTTCTGAGAATTAGATAGAAATCTGCAGTGCCATTTTTGACACTTCTCAGAGATGCACTAAATATGAAAAGTTTCAGAAGATATATGTCTCCTTAGGTCCTACTAATTATAATAATGAAAATGATCATGTACATTAACTGTATTGTTATCCTTAATTATGTAGTTATAACAGGACTATAACAGAAAATAAAGTGAATATACTTAATTTCTAAATGATCTCATATGCTTCAGTGCAAAAGTCTTGTGAAAAGAAGAATTTATTTCAGATACTTTTATAGGTCATATGTATGTTCATTATCTCTCGTGAAGGCACAGAAGGAAAAATGGACAGGCTGAAATCAGGCAAAGAAACAGAATTAGGCAAAGTGGAAACCAGTTTGTGCTATGCTGAATTGGAAGATATGGCTGTTCATACTCCAAATTAAGCTGAGTTTCAATGCTTTGCTGAGTTTTATCATGATATATAGTCTGCTGTACTGAACTATATGAAAAGGCATGTCTGTAAGAAATGGTTGTCAAGTGTTTGGAACAGTGATCTCTGAATCCCTGACTATACCTTTTGTATTTTTATTTTCATGATGGTAATGAGCAACAGGTAGGGATAGACTCCTCATTGTTGCTTTTATTAAAAGCATTTAAAGGTTCTTGTTTTACAGAAGAACAATCCTGTTTATGGTATATCTATTATTTTCTAATGCATAAATTTCAGATGAATTCAACTAATGAAACAAAGTCTTAGTCAATTTCTTTCTTTTCCGAAAGTCCATTACATTTTTAATTTAAACATTGTGGTAAATTATTCACCACTATTCCAGTTTCACTAGTATTAATTCTTTACCTTGCGTAGAATTACAATGAAAACTTTATTTTTTTTCTATTGAGGCTAAATTAATTTTCCACTGGATAAGGTGCATTAAATTTTCAATCATTTATTACAGTTGCTTTTTCAAATTTAGACACATCTTCCATGATTCAATTTCATAGACAAGGTCAATGATTGTAGTATTAATTCATTCTACATATAATATTTGTCTTAATAAATTTCTCCTATTTGGTATTTGATCACAAATTAGAGAGTGATAGGTTTTGATTTATTTCTTTATTTGTATTTGCTATAGGACAAAAAAAATCTGGAAAGCCTTTGTATTTGTGGCTTACTACCAATTTATCAGGGCAGTGAGCCATTTAACAGGGCTAAAATTCCTCCTTAACCAGTCAATATGTAATAGTGCTTACTGAATTACTGTCGTGGTTTGACCTCAGCAGGCAACTAAACACCATGCAACTGCTCACACGCCTACCCCAGTGGGACTGGGAGAAGAACGAAAAAACTCATAAAAATCATGGGATAAAGCCAGTTTAATGGGACAGCAAAAGGGAAAGATGATTATGATAATAATAATAGCAATAATACTAGAATATACAAAAATTATGCACAGTACAGTTACTCATCATGAAATGACCAATGCCCAATTCATTCCTGAGCAGAGATCACACCTCCCTTCTCCTGCCGAACTTCCCCGTTTACATAACTAAGCATGGTGTTATATGGTATGGAATATTCCTTTGGCCAGCCTGGGTCATCTGTCCTGGCTATGCTCCCTCCCTGTTTTTTGTGCACCCCTCTTGCTCTGGAAGAGCATAGGAAGCTGAAAAGTCACTGACTAGTATAAACACTACTTAGCCACAACTGAACATACCATTGTTACCAACATTATTCTCATACTAAATCCAAAACACAGCACTGTACCAGCTACCAGGAAGAAAATTGTCACAGCTGAAACCAGGACAATTATTTATGGAAATATGAAGATCTCCAAACTAGTCTGCCTGGCAGATAATTCCTTTTTTTCTTAAGAAAAAGGGAAAATGGACATTTTTTGCAGATTGTTAGGATCCCAAATTGTATTCCTCATCTATTTTCACATAAACTTTTCAACATAGCTGCAGCTTTGTCCTGGATCTTCTTACTGTCTGTACAGTAATGATTTAAGATGTCCACAGAAGTGACTTTGCTGTGGTTCTTGTATTTCCCAGTCCTTGACTGCCCCTCAACATTAAAGGTGGTTGCTCAGGATTGTATTCAGATATTCAGATGTTTTTTAAGTATCTCCACAGTTTTTCTGGGCAATCCCTGCCGGTGCTCAAGCACTCTCATTGTGAAAAAATCCCAAACCCCAACCTTTTCAAATGCTCAGGCAAGACTTCTTGTGTTTCATTGTGTGCCCATTGTCTCTTGTCCTGTCACTAGACACCACTGAAAAGAGATTGGCTTAGTCATCCCTCTTTGCTGTCTCCCTTCAGGTATTTATACACATTGATTAGACCCCGCCCCCAGACTTCTTTTCTCCAGGTTGTACCATATTTTTGACTAGTTTGTAACAGTATTTGATTACCTAAACTGTTGTAGATTTTGGGTTGTGTGACCTTTAGAAACAGGGTCATTCAGGCCTTCTTCCTAGGGGTATGCTGCTTTGTGCAAAAAATCAACTTCTTATGGATTTGAAGAGAGAACAGGTCTGCAGTTAGTGATCAGGGCACTTGAGTTACTTGGATACTCATCCCGATTCAAATGAATATTTAAGGATTTCATCGAAAGTATACAAGCCTCAACAAGAGACAGAAGAGCTTAAATATTCATCAGAATTAACATTATATCTTGGGTCTCCGTGATGAATATTCTAACAACCAGTGCGCTGAATTCTCCTTTTGATTGCTTTATTGCTTCCTCAGTAGCTAAGTGTTTCTTAGAATAGCTTCACAGGTAAACCATGAGAGAGCTTTTCCTCAGTGCACCACGCAGACTCATAACTAAACACAGACCTAAGTCCAGATTGCTGCCACAGATCAAGCAGAAAAAGGAATTAGTACGTTGGTCTTTCATATGCCAGGTGAAGACTCAAACTGCTAGGTGTCTCAGCCAGTTGGCGGCCGGTCACTAGTGGTGTTCCCCAGGGATCGGTGTTGGGCCCGGTCCTCTTCAATATCTTCATTGATGATCTGGATGAGGGGATCGAGTCCATCCTCAGCAAGTTCGCAGATGACACCAAGCTGGGAGCAAGTATCGATTTGCTAGAGGGTAGGAGGGCCCTACAGAGGGACCTTGACAGGCTGGAGAGATGGGCTGATTCCAATAGCATGAGGTTTAACAAGTCCAAATGCCGGGTCCTACACTTTGGACACAACAACCCCATGCAGAGCCATAGACTGGGTGCAGAGTGGCTGGAGAGTAGTCAGGCGGAAAGGGACCTGGGAGTGCTGGTGGACAGGAAACTCAACATGAGCCAGCAGTGTGCCCAAGCGTCCAAGAAGGCCAATGGTATCTTGGCCGGCATCAGGAACAGTGTGGCCAGCAGGACTAGAGAGGTCATCATCCCCTTATACTCGGCACTGGTCAGGCCGCACCTTGAGTGCTGTGTCCAGTTCTGGGCCCCTCAGTTTAAGAAGGATGTTGAGATGCTGGACTACGTCCAGAGGAGAGCAATGAAGATGGTGAAGGGGCTGGAGCACAAGCCCTGTGAAGAGCAACTGAGGGAGCTGGAGTTGTTTACCCTGGAGGAGGCTCAGGGGAGACCTTATTGCTCTCTACAACTACCTAAAGGGAGGTTGTAGCCAGGCAGGGGTTGGTCTCTTCTCTCAGGCGACCGGCGACAGAACAAGAGGACACAGTCTCAAGATTCATCAGGGGAGGTTTAGGCTCGATACTAAGAAAAAATTCTTCACTGAAAGGGTGATTGTCCATTGGAATGCGCTGCCCGGGGAGGTGGTGGAGTCACCATCCCTGGAGGTGTTTAAAAGGAGACTGCATGAGGCACTTAATACCAGGGTTTAGACGATGAGTAGGTGTAGGCATAGGGTCATAGGTTGGACTCAATGGTCTCAAAGGTCTTTTCCAACCTTGTGATACTGTGATACTGTGATACTGTGATTTCTGGCTGTGAAAGGAAGCACGTCTTTCTCAGATGCTTTGTGTGGGATTGTAAATGATTTGAACCACTGTAGTCTACTGTGAAATTGTATCAAAAAGCCTAGAAATGTCCAGGTTGTGCTTCCCATAGGGCCTGAGGAATTACTAGGTACTTGGTACTACTCTGTGGCTGGATCAGAGATAATACTGGGACTGTGAAAAGGAAAGAGACAATAGATTTTCAAAAGTCAGGTTTCCTAAAAGATGGCTTTTGGAGCCAAAGTGGTTTCTGGGTGCTTATGCCCTTCTTGGAAATCTGTCCCTATCATGTCAGGTCTCTTTAAAGGAAAGCATTCGTGAAAAATATGTACAGTGTCAGATCACTTTCATCCTTTGAAAAAAAAAAAATCAAAGGAAATAAAGATTTTTTTTTTCCCATTAGTGACATGTTTATCGTGTTTCTAGTAGAAATTTTGTGTCATGATTGCTCATTAAAAACAGCGTCTAGGACAGAGACCTTTCTTCATTTGTAAGATTTCTCTTTTTTTTCAGGTTCATAGTTAATCATTATGAATGTCTGAAGCAGAGCGATAAAGCAGGAACTATATATAAATCTGGGTAGTGATTTTTTTTAAAAAAAACCCCAATAGTGGCACTGAGTAGAAAATGAAATGTCAGCTTGACACAGTTCTTTTTTTTTCAGGAAATGTTGCTTCTTACAGTCACATTAGTCAAGATATCATTGATTACAAGAGTCCTTATTAAAATTTGTTAAAAGCTCATATTTAGCAAATAATTTGCTGACACAAAAGCACAAATCCTTCTCACTATCAGAAAGCAAATTCCCATAAAGCTTCTACAAAAAGAAAAGAAAAGAAAGAGTTAAGGAAAATAACAACATTTAACATATCATGCAGTGCATAGCTACAGTTTGGAAATTAGCAGCTTTAAGTTGTGCAACACTAGTTGCAACCGACAATCTGGGTGAAACCTGACTTTAGCCGTAAAATGCCAAAGAGAGCCTTCACAGTCTCTGGGCTACTGCTAACTAAATTTTGGCTATTTTTAATATCGTGTGTTACTAATCTATGGGTTCCACTGCCACAAAAAATCCTCAAAGGTTTTACCTGCATCAGTTTGTGTATGTATTGTACGAGGAATGGAAATGACCCTTATTGGCTGGTAGACCTTATTTTTCTAAATATTTCTTCACCCTTTCCAAAATATCAGCAAAGTAATTTTAAGTAATCTGTTGAAAATAATAATAAAAAAAAATTAACTGTTAAAGTATAAACAAATCAAACATATTAGACTATCTCGTTATGGTTCTAAAATCATTTGGCCTTGAAATTAAGATTGGCAAGCCATGACTGCATTTAGTAAAGAGAAAATGAAGTATTAATTGTTCTATTTTTCAGTATCCAATCTGCAATTTGAATATCTAATCAGTTTATTCTGTAACCTGTAACTGATGTAAGAATTTGCTGCCTTGGAATTGTTCACATGGAGTTTCAAACATGCCCTAGATCTTACTTTTTTTTTTTTTCACATTGACATTGAATATTCCAGCTTTCTTTTCAGCTTTGCTTCTCTTGTCATTGCCAGTGAAAGGATATCAATAATCTGAAACTTTCAGTATTTTATTTCCTTTGAAGTTGTGAATAACTTATATTTTGAGAGAAGATGATATTCAGGGACTTTGTAAAATGAAATGTATTAAGACACAAATAATGTTTTGACTTAGCTGGCCTGCTTGAGAGATCTAGTACCTGAATCTCCCCATTTTGAAAGCAGTAGGAAAGCTAAAATCTTTGGCATTCCAGTGGCTGACTCTTTTGTGTTTCTTCTGATAAAGTATCTTTTATCTTGCTTGAAACTGTGTTTGTTACTTGTAAAATTATGAATTTAATAGTAAAAAAGTATATTATGACCTTTGTATTTGCGCCATATGCCTGCTGTCTAACCAGATAAATTTAAAGTAATCTAATCAATACTGATCTATTTTGTGCATGCTCAGTGAATGAAAAAATAAGCTTTCCTAGTGAACAGATTGAGGCAGCTGCACCTCTTTACTTGAATGTAAACCTGGTATCTGTAGTCGTTCATTTATTAATGATTCACCAAAGTAGACACAAGGGGGAAGAAAAGAGAGGTAGAACTTCTGGAAATGGAATTAATACTCAAATAATAATGACATAGTTTTCAAGAGGATAGTCAAGCGAATCAAATGAATAATGAAGCGTGTCTTAAAATTGCATAGGAAAGGATGGACCTGTGAGTAAGTGCATCAGATCAGTATGGAAATGAAAAGATGCTGTATGGGAAGGAAGAGAAAGAGAATATTGATCTTTATATATTTGCTGCACATTATTCTCTTTATTCTCTATTTTCATATCTTTACAAATACAGTATTTGTAAGACACAGTATGATCCCAACTAATCTAGTGAAAAGCTGTTTTTTGAGACAGACTGTGCTCAAAATGTGGGCTAACCTAAGTAGAAGATATTACAGCCCAGAACAATAATGGAGAGAAGGGATGTTTTTGTCATTAAAGCTGCAGAAAAAGGGTCTTAGGAGCTCTGAGTTCACCTCTCAAAGCTATTCAGAGCTCCACGTAGTGTTGGGTAGGTCACCCAAAGCTCTTTCCTCAGCTTATGGAGTTCCTTAGCCTCTTGGGTACTTCTGAAAATGACTTTCCACAAACTGTCAGTTGCAGTTTCGCCTTTATCAGTTTTCCTGTATGTTTTTAAATTCCAGCTCTATCATACCAGAGATGGATGTCTCCTGGTTGCATTGTAGAACACCTACTGAACTGAAGACCTTCATGTGAATTTCTAAGCACTCTGTGAAGGTAAGCCTGCATTTCCACATCCTGAAACATCCAGTTTTTAAATAGCAATAATCCGAACTTCAACTGTGCTGTGTCCTCTTAAGTTAGAAAAGTAATTTCTATACTTCTATTACTAATTCATGTTCAATAGTTCTTATTACATGACTCTGAATATTGCTACCAGTCTTGTGGTGAGGCTTAGGCCTTAAACATCTGCACTCTGGTCAGTCAGGTGAATGCAGTATGTTTTCTGGAAAGGATTTGAAGAGCTGTAAAGTTTTATAGTCTTGTATTGAGCTATCTCAACGTTTTATAAGCATCTCCTGGTGAAATTTATACCTGAAACCCACAAGAAAAATTCCTGAGACTTGATTTTATAACTATGTAATATGAATTCATATAGTGCTTCCTCAAAAAACTCTGTTCTCTAAGTGGTGGAATTTGCATTCGGAAGACTGCTGTGTTACTCTTACCTTGTACCATCAGAGACAAAATTTGGAGGCCTTTCGAACAACTGAAGAAAACGATCTCTTAAGTTAAACAGAAATATTTTGATACTTAGGAATTTTGTAAAAACATTATGAGATTTCTGATAAAGAGTAGAACTAAAATGTGATCTAAAAGAAAACAGAATCTAGTTTCAAGCCTCTGGGGTGCCTAATGAGATTGAAAACTTGACTTAAGGCCTCACTTCCTCCAGGATGCATGGAGAGGCCTTGTGGGTATTGGCAGATGAAAAACTGAATATCAACTGGTAATGTGTTCTTGCAGCCCAGAAAGGCAATCGCATCCTGCATCAAAAGAAGCGTGGCCAACACGTTGATGGAGGTGATGCCCCCCCTCTACTCTGCTTTGGTGAGTCCACATCTGGACTACTGTGTTCAGTTCTCAGACCACCAGAATAAGAAAGACATGGACCTGCTTGAGCAGGTCCAGTGGAGAGCCATGAAGATAATCAAGGGCTGGAGCAACTCTGATAAGAGGACAAGCTGAGGTGGTTGGGGTTGTTCAGCGTAGAGAAGACTCTTGGGATACCTTATTGCAGCCTTCCAGTGCTTAAAGGTGGCATGATCCAGTCCTAAACTATCTTGCTCTGCCAAAATAGAGGGGTGGGGTTCTTTTGAATATTTTTGCAGCAATCCAGAATGACCAACAAATCATCCCCAGGATATATTCAAATTCAGTATTTATTTTGGACATAGTCAAAATCAGAAAATAGATCTCAGTCTGCAGTTTATGTCAAGAACTCAAATCTACCTGAGAGTGACTTCTCAAAGTCACAAAGCAGATCTCAATCTGCATGAATTGCAATCTATACTTTGAATATATTCAAAGTTGACAAACAAATTACAACAAAATTCCTATGCAATCCAATTCATCCATAAGTGCTGAGGGAAACAAGAAAAAAAAGGGTTCAGTAGAATAAAGGGAGAGAACAAGAAGAGAATAAGGAAAAAAGAGAGAGAGGATGAAGACAAAAAAAAAAAAAAAAAGAAAAATAATCGCTACACCAATGGAGTACAGCAATTTCTCAGGAAACGTGGCCCATGGAGTGCATGTACCTGTGCTTCTTGGCAGGGGTCACTTATAGAGTCATGTCTGTGCTATGTTAGCGTGCAATGAGTGGTCTTGCAGTACCTGTGCTGTTCATCTGCATAGAAAGTCCTTGAATTGGGACATAGGCAGAAGTTCATTTGGGAAAGTTCTTGAACTGAGGCTGTCGGCTTCAGGCAGCTCAACGGACTATTGCCAGAAACAAACTTTTTGTGAACCCTTACGCGCACATGTGCAGTCACGTGTGTTTGTGAGCAATGCTTGCTCCTGCACCCCTCCTCTGTCCTCTGTTGGAGCCACAAGGCAACCACAAGCATCTCCGTGTAAGGAGGTAGCACCTGCTCCTTTACCTCCCCTTTCTCATGTCTTGTTGTTAACTAGGAGCCACATAAAGGCCCCAGGCACACACAGCCTTGCACCCAGATAAAGTTTGAGACATGAAAAATACAAGTAAAGAAGTTGATCTTTACAGGGGCCTACAGGAAGGATGAGGACGGACTCCTTATCAGGGAGTGCAGTGATAAGAAAAGGAGTAACGGTTTTAAGCTGAAAAAGGGGAGATTTAGACACTAGGAAGAACTTGTTTGTTGTGAGGGTGATGAGTCAATAGAACCGGTTGCCCAGAGAAACTGGATAATGCATCTCAGGAAGTGTTCAAGGCCAGGTTGGACGAGACATCGAGCAACCTGATGTAGTGGAAGATGTCCCTGGCCATGTCAGGGGGTTAGAACTGAATGATCTTTAAGGTCCTTTCCAAACCAAACCATTCTATGATTCTATCATTCTGTTACTTGGTACTCTCTGAAGGTCTTTTTCTTAAATTTGGCTGCAAGGAGATACATGTGTTTTTATAGAAGTATGAAGTGATTGTCACCGAGGCATGGGCTGAATTGTTTGAAAGAAAGTTTTCATGTGAGCTTTCCTATGTGAAGCAGGTTTTGTGTGATGTGATGATTCTGGATAAAGGGTTTCACTTCTCATTCCTACTGCTTACTTCTGCCTGACACTAGGTTTGGCAAAACCCTTCACAGAGCCAGTCTTTGCACTGGAAACATATCTGATTAGTAGTAAACCACCCTTAAAGACACAGGTTTGCAGAATGCATAGCTGTTGAATTTTAAGTGTGTATGTAATACATCAATAGTACCCCTAGACATATTGTAGTATGCAGACTGTCATGAGATTATTCAAAGATTTGTACAGGAATTAATATGGGTTTTTTAGGATCTAATTGCAGGAATTGGATGTCTGCATTTCTGAGAGACTTGTCTACAAGTCTTTCATGCTAATTCCTGAACCTTATCCCACTCTCTTCCTGAATAAAGGTAGATTTTTTAATATATGGAATGCAAAGGGCAATTCATAAATACTGTGTCTATGACTACATTTTATTTTGTTTAGACACTGCAAATGGACAAATCTCTTGTCAGAATCACAAAGCTGTGTTTCTGACACCACCATCAAGTAGCAGAGGAATGATTCTCTTGCCTACACATTGATGTTGTATTTCACATGATCAAATTCTGAGAGACGGAAATCTGTTTTTTTAAACATGCACTGGGAACCATAACTGTATAACAGGACTACTAAAAAATATAAAAGACACAAAACTTTACAGTCAGAAGCCAAGACATAAAATAAAAATAGAATTTCAGATTTGATGAATTTGGTTTGATTTGGTTGAATTGGTTTAGTATTGAGGCTTACCTGATCATTTTTGTGGAGTTGTCTTTATTTTCTCGATGGAGAGGGTATCATATCACTTTTCTTATATTCTCCCTCTTTTGATCCAAGAAGAAAAAAGTAAGAGAAATAAATTGGTGTTGTAATATCTTCCTGACTATTATCCTGAAACTTTATGAAGAAATGGAAAGTCAGTGATAACAATTCTTTTCTCATACTCTTGCTTCTTTTCCAGTAGACTAGAAGTCATGTCTTTGAAGTCTAATATTCTCATGAAAAAGTTAACTAAACCTTAATCTATTTTCACTCATGAGAAAAAAAGCTGAGATGGCTTCACAGCAAACTATAGCTCTCTAGAGCTAGTTCTCTATCCCCTTTTAGTCAGTTTAGTGGAAAAAAAATGAGGGGATGAAGACAGCAATAAATACCCTATGAATCTTTACCCTAGGATCTTCTTTCTCGTAGCAACTTCTGTGAGTTAGGAATGTAGGTGTACATCTTGTACAGCTACTTGGCAGGATGCCCAGTGTCACGGAACCTTTTTTACTCCCTAGAAGTACTGTTGACTCTCACATTATTTTCTGGCCTGATTTAACACACGGAACGATGTAGTAGAAGCCAGGGCTTTTACCTGGTTGTACAGCTTTAGTGGAGAGGTAAGGCAACATTTATCTTTTCTGGAATCAAAGGGCAAATAACATCCTAGTTTTTCTGCTCTTTGAGGATAACTTTTAAAAACCCAAATAAACAGCTCAAAACTGGGAGGGGGAGAATAAATTTCTCAAAAATCAGTAGATTTCTGAAATTCAAGGCACTTATAACTTAACAGTGAACACTGAGTGCAAATAATGAAAGTCATAAAACCTCGTTGAACCATCCTGTGACTACTTGCACCTTTTAGGAGAAATCATATTACAAATCCTTGACATACCACTGTGGTCTGCAGTATTAATAGAACAGCCTTGCCTGATTCTACTTTTAATTTACAAAGATCAGCCTCTAGGATATGCAGAAAATGAGTAAAGCTGTGCAATATAATTTTACATTTGGAGGAAAAACCAGTGTGCTTCAGAAGGAACAAGATGTAATGGATACTGCATTTTCTGCAACTTACCAATCATTAAAGATCTTCTAAAGGAAGAAGAGAGGAAGCTAAGAAAAATATTTCTCTAAACCTACTGTTAAGAAATACAGTAATCTCTTATTAGAGGAATGTAAGTGAGATTGACTTTCCCTTTTCCCCATGAGAACAGTACTGTGATCCATGTTTCTTGTATAACCCCTGTTTATGTTTCACTGCCTCCAGGTATTAAATGTAGGCTTAATAGAGCTTGTGGCAGGCAGAATGACTAATTACTTGCTCTCCTGATCCTCTTCTGCTCTGGAAAGATTGAGTATCTATTGACATGGTTGCACCCACTCTTATGTTTTGGCTATCGATCATCCTTTGGCTGCCACTGGCTGATGCAAGCACAACTATAATTATAAAAACTATGCAATTTTGCATGCTGAAATTATGCGTCAATGAAGAAAACTGAACTAAAAGCCTACATTTCAGAGTCTTGGGATGCAAGTTTGCCCTTCATTTGGACTACATGTGGCTGTACTTTCATATTTCCCAAATCAATCATATCCATTTGTCATACCACCAGGACAGGCTCTGCTGCACTCATCCCCCACCTTAGGTTTCTCTTCTTTATTAATGGTGGGGTTTGTGTTTTGTCATGAGTCTCCCCATCCATCTGAGATGGCAGCAAATGGAATGAAATAAATAACATTAGTGGACTTTTCATCATTTTTAGAAAATGTCCCCATGTTTTCTCTCACTGTTTTTTATGAAAAATTGCCATATCGAGCTTAAAAATGAAATCTTTCTGTATGTTAGAAAAAAAAGAGCATATCTTCATTTCTTCTTAATACTTCATTACTGTCAATGTCATAGAACCAGCCCAACCAGCTGACTGTTGTAGGATTGTCCATGAGTAGGAGATTGTGTGGATCAGTGTATTATAGGTATTTTAGAAAGTTCTGATCAATTAACAAAGAAACATTTCATTGTTTCAATGCAAAAAATATTCAAAGGGATGCATAATTTTACTCCTATAGCTGTCTCAACTCCTGACTTTTTATCATAGAAAATAGCCATTTGAAAAGGGGAAGACCTCATGCCGTGTAAGACATATCTGTTTTGGATGAAAGTATGCTGTCTCTTTTACAGTATGTGAAGAATTATCTTTGTCATTGTGTTCAGTAAGTAATGGCTACAGTTCCCCAGGTAATTACTGAACATGCCATGCATGCTTCCAGAGCATTATCAGACTCTTCAACTAGAAAAGCAAGAGGGAAAAGTTTTGCAAACCCTCTTCTAATGAAGTCAGAGGCAAATGAAGTAATGTTTGTTCCATTTTGAACCATGAAGGAGCATTCCATAGAATAAATGAATCATCAGCACCATGTGTCATCTAATTTTTTTTTGTTTTGAAGACTTTCAGACATTTTAGATAGCACTTGCATGGTAAATACTGGGCACGCTCCTTCTGTATTTTCTGCTAGTGAATTTATTCTGTATTCTAGAGAGCAAGGCTATTATCTGGAGAGAGCCAGACAGACTGGACGAATGGGCTGTCAGGAACCTTGAGAAATTCAGCAGGGACAAAAGTAAAATCCTTTATCTGGGAAGAACTAATCCCTTGCAACAGTGCAGGCTAGAGACTGACTGGTCAAGGAGCATCTATAAAAAAACTGGGAGTCTTGATACACAGCAAGCTGAACAGCTTGGTGGGGGATGAGATGCAGCAAATTAGGAGGGGACAAGATTTTAGTGCATACGTCGAAACAAGGGAGATTTTGACTTGATATAAAGGAAAACATTTTCAGTATAATGAGAGTAAAACATTAGATGAAGAAGTTGCCAAGAGGCATTTTCTTCTCTTCATCCTCTGAGGTTTTCAAGACCAAATTGAATAAAGCCTTGAATAGCCAGATCTAATCTTGCAGCTGACCCTTCTCTGAGCAGGAAGGTGGACTTGAGACTTGCAGAGGTATCTTCCAAGATGAATTATCCTATGATCCTATTTTAAATATCAGTAAGTTCCTGGATGCTAATACATTGGGTAATACAATCTGGTTTTACTTTAGTTATTACTTCGTTGTTCTTTTAGATAAAAAGTATTGTAATAACCAATACTATTGCAGGTGTGTTGAGTGTCTATCAACTACTCAACAAAGGCAGTGGCCAGTGCTGAGTGACCTTACAGTCTTTGAATAATTTTGCAAAGTTTTGTATATTCTTACCTGCAAGAAGAATAAAAGTTGTCAATACTGTCTACTTCACATTGTTCTTTTAAGAACTTATATGTGTTTCAATTTTCTTGAAGACGTGAAGCTGAAGATTTGTTACCTGTTTTATAGAAGTCTTTGCAAGGCTTTATGGATGCATTTTACACTGTGAAAAATAGAAGTAAGAAAGCGTGAATTGCAAGCAGTCAATTAAAATTAATAGAATAAAACAGAAGGCTAGTCTCTTCGGTAATCCAACAGTTGTGTGCAGATTTCAAATAAGGAGAATTGTTTTCCACTCTCTGTCCATTTATGCTGCCTTTTCAGTTTTCAGCACTTCTTTACTCTCACTTGCTTTCATTTCGTATTTTGTACAGAGTTCCGAAGAAGGGGATGGTCTCAGGCTCTAATGTCAACGTGGGCCAAAAAATATTTTTCCAATGTCAGAGGCTTCTGAGAGTCAGAACAGACAAGGATTATTTTAAGAGAAAGCTTTTCGATTGAGAAGTACAAAAGGACAAATTTATTTCAAAATTATGTAGAAAGATATAAGCAAATTTCTTAATAGAAGTTAAATTTCAAAATCAATATTGCTCTGCTGAAGTCGGCAGAGTTTTGTCCTGTCACTTTGGATTTGTAGTGAATATGACTCCATTCTGAAAACTCAGAAGTAGCTATCAATTGTCCTTTTGACATGATTTCTACCAGTGAAGAAAGGTTGTTCATTGGAACAGCGTCTGAATCTCAGACAGTACATATTAACTGAAACAATATTAAAAAACTGAGTGGATTATTTTGTGGTACTGAGTGAATTATTTTTAACAGTTGACATCTATCAACTTCCAGATTTACTTTTAACAGATTCTACTATTGGAAAATGGTTTTGTAATAAATCTGGAATAAGTGATGAATCATAGAATGGTAGGAGTTAGACAGGACCCCTGGAGATCATCTAGTCCAAACCTTCTGCTAAAGAAGGCTCACCTACAGCAGGTTGCACAGGAGTGTGTTCAGGTGAGCTTTGAATCTCCACAGGAGGGTCCACAGTCTCTCTGGCCAGCCTTTTCCAGTGCTCTCATAGTAATGAGACTTTTCCTCACGTTCAGGTGAAAATTCCAGTTTGTACCCCTTGTCCTGTCACTGGGCACTGCTATGAAGAATCTGGAGACACAGTAAATGACCAGCTAGAATCGATTTATGGAACTTCTATTCCATACAGCCCCAGACCTTCAAATAAACTTTTGACTTACAGTATCATCCTGACCAAGCCACTGCTACTCTATGCGTCAGGAAGAAACCAGGGAGCCATCACAGAAAGGATTTTAGATGTCTGGAAGTTATTTATAAAAGCACTCAGAAGGAAACAGGTCATGCATTGTTTTACAGGATTTAATAATGTCACGAGTGAAAAATTTCTGCCGGATACTGAACGATGTTACTTTAGAGTCACATATGAGTAAAAAAACCCTAAGCTGTATTTCCAAGAATCTAAAGTTACTGGGCAAACCAGTAAGCATTACATCCTGTGGCAGTCATACATTCGCTGGTGAAAAATGAAAAGTTATGCAAAACAACTGTGACTCAAAGATAAATTATGTGTTAAAAGAAGTGAAAATCCCTTTTTGTTCCCCCTGGTATATTAAAAGGAAGCTTGAGGTATGAGATTATTTCAATGTATTATTTATATTGCTAACAATTATTAATTGAATAGTCTTGGTGTTCCCTGTTTATACAGTATTACAACCCAAAAAATTTCTACCATCGACTTGACTTGCATCTCTTGAGCAAGTTCAATGTTCTCGCAGTTCATTGTAAACAGCTTCAGAACATCACTTCTCCTTGGAATGACTAATATTCATTTTACAGCGATGTTCATGTAGGAAAGACTTAGCATAGTAGCCGAATTGATGAAAACTACTTTTTATGTATTGATAATTTGAACCCGTGCTGTCCCACAATCTGAGTGGTTTGGTTAATGCTTCTGACATTTCAGTCTTAGTTCCAGTCTGTGCCCTACATTTATCCTATTCCTTTCTTCTCTCTTTCCCAAGCTCCATGTCCCTTTTCCTACTCCTGTTTTATTTTTCCTACTCCTGTTTTATTTATTGTTTATGGGCCTCACCTGTTTCTTCATGCTGCCAGTTCTGAAATGTTCACCCATCTTTCTCTAATGTTGCTCTTTACACGTTTTCAGCCTTACCACCTCATCTCAGCCTGAATGAAAAAAAGTTAATTAGTCTTCCCATGTAAGCTCTTTTGTAGCTACTATTTATGGGATCTTCCATCATATTATGGAAGGGAAAATTACACATTGACTCTCTCTTTCATATGTAATAATACATTTCAAATAGCAATTCTTAGATTGAAGGTAAGATTTCAATTGCATTAGACTTAAAATGAAATAATACAAAACAATAGTACTCCTAGTAGAAGAATTTCCTAAGGTCTTCCATATTTAGTCAGTCTTTATCAGGTAAATCTTCCATTGATTTCAATCTAAAAGCTGTTTTTAAGAAATGAATTGAAGGGTGTTGCCTATTCTCATTCCTGTTATTATTAAAATAGGATAGTATTTTTACGGGTTACTATTTCATTGAAAATCCACACTGATGAATATTCAACATTCATCTTCATTGAAGATATTGAGATTAGTATGGACTTGCTACACTTGATTTAATGGAGGTAGTCCATTTTTTCTCTGTACTTCAGAACCAGTAATAACTTATGTAGCTCTACTTTTTAGTTAAACATTTTTGGAACTCAGGATTTGGAAGAATCAGCATTTGGCTTTATTCTCATAAAGAATCCTTAGATCCAAAGAGGAGAACTGCCTCTCCCCCATATGTCATACCTTTGGTAGTAAAACTCATTGAACAAATCAGGTTGTGAATAACTAAACATAAAGAATTGAACTTCTTTTCCTTGAGAGGCTGGTCTTGTAGGTCAGACTGGAATGTGTTAATGGTGCAGTATTGGAAAGCTGCACTACCACCATTTCTTTCCTACCCTTGCTTTGTCAAGGCTCTAGAGATTGTCAGATTAGCCATTTTCAAAGGAGTAAAATAGATACATGTAATTAAAATATTGTTGTAAATATAATACAAATAACAGCAACACTCTTCTCTCAACCAGAGCACCCAGTGACCTACACAATATAAATACAAGTAGTGCAATAAATAAAAAAATAAAGTTTAGTAAGTCTCTGTAAAGAAAATGTTTTCTACAGCACTATCTATAGAAAGCAAAATCACACCAAAACTCCAACTAAAAGCTTAATGTAAAGCATGTAAAAGCATCAGGAAAAAAATAGCTTTAGAAGCCTAAACCTATATCTGAGAATTCAATAGTACTGAGTCTAAAACGAGTTCACCTCAATGAAGGGTGTTTGCCTTTGGTCCTGTAATTTCAAAGAAGATTTTCTAAGTCTTTATTGAAAGTCCAGAAGACATGGCTGTGTCACATGTAGGCTTTGACAGAGGCCAGACCTCCAGGCTCTTTCCCCAGTGAATCTGTTTCCAGCAGACCTCCACACAGGTCTGGGAGGCTGCTGCTCTGGGATATGGCGTTGCTGGGGCACCAAACAAGCCCGGGAGGTGAGAGTTACCTTTGCTGTGACACCAAGAACATGTATATAGTATGATAATATTGTATTAAAGCAGCCAAGCCTATGTACAAAACTTTGTCTGCAACCAGGAGATTTCCCTGCTTTGTGCAAAACTGAACCTGTCCTTTACTGATTTCTCAGTTTTCTGCCACTTGATATGGAATTAGTCCATATCAAGAGACCCATAACTTTTAGTTTCAAAACCTATCTCTTTCCATTTCCCTCTTTTTTTTTTTTTTTAAATTGGATTCAAAGATTTGATGTATATTTACTTCTGTAAAGAAATATGCCATTATTCAAAATCTGATATTTCTTCAAGCGCCTTACCCGTTTTCCTCTGTAAGATCTCTATCAATAGCTTCCCTGAATGCTTTTGTGTTTTTCAGAAAGAATGCTTTGTGAGCTTATATATCAGTAATTTCCCCCAATTTCCCCCCAAATTCACCTCATCGCGTTTCACATATTCCTCAAGAATTTAGATTATGGTTTCTGACAGAACAGACACAACAAAAATAACATTTATTCAATAAATCCCCTTTGAAGAACATGTGTGGCTTGGATTGTTTCATGATTCTTTAATGACAAAAAAGGCGTGAGTTCTATTAAAACTGAAAACATAATAATTGGTATTAAAGTTAATAATTTCAGAATAAGAATTTTCATGTGACAACGTTCAAACTTATTTTGGTCAACGTTATTTACAACTTTTTTTAAAAATTGAAATGGAAAAGAATGGAACTGAAATACCCCAAAATTTCTGAACGACTTTGTTGAATCAAGCAGGCAAGCAAGCTAAAAATCCTTTTAACTTATCTGAGATAGCTTTTCAGCGACTTTGCTCTGTGTATGTCTCTGGGGACAGTGTGGTAACTGTGTAAGAAATTTGATGGTCATGAATATTTATTTTACTCATGTGCACTATAATCCCTAATTCAAGAGTATCAAACTTATGGCCGGTGGGCTGAATCCAGCCCTTCACCTTGGTTTCTCCCGGCTGGCACATTGTTTCTGCCTGGTGACAGTGCCAAGCTCCTTGCCTCTCCGCTCCTGCCAGCACACTGGTCATGTGTGCAGCGTGTGTGACATAAGTTTCGCAGCAGTAGCAGAAGCAGAACAACAGTGGGAGCCATGAGTTTGTAAGCCTCGCCCTAATTAACCTTTGATAGGTTTTCTTTGCAAATGCATTACCAAATTGCTATAAAGGTATTTTCTCTCTTCTGAATGAAAATAGCTGGGAAGAAAACAGAGCTCATTCAGCCATGTTCAATACTGATATACTTCTGGAGGTCAAAGTTGAGCTTCTGGCAAAATTTTAAATAAATCAGGTGTTTGCTTATTGGAACGATAAAGCTGTTCTCCTTTGAATTGTGAGTTAATGAACTGTTTTTTCTTTCCATAATGTTACATCAAGATACCTCATTTTGTTTAGATAAGAACTTCAAGCTCCAGAATAATGAAGTTACCACTCTTTACCAATAATAAGCGCATGCTGTGCTTTAAATACAGTTTACATTCTCGTTAAGTCATTTGAATTTAGGTGTGTGCCTGTTCTTTTTGGGGATTTATTGAAGGCTGTCTACTCTAAATCTTACAGGTAAAATTCCAATGTCTGGATAAGATGGGATGATCACAAGTGGAACAGCATATAAAAAACAGGAGTTTTGTAGTAACTATGGAGAGTTCAGTATCGATTTCGCTAAAAGAATGATGGTCAATAACTTTCCACCACATGCTTTATTTTTTCTGCCTGTCTTTATCAGTACTGCAAACAGAACTAAGCACAGGTGAGCAAATCCTACGTTCTTCTAATGTGAACAATAATAAACTCTTTGTTCACTTCTATCTCATCTGAACGCAGAACAGGTGAGTTCACCTGTTGTTTTCATAATTTACTGCTACGCTGCCTATGTATTATCTCCTTTGTTTTGGATTGTTGCCTTATGTCTATTAACTTTTGTGGAGGTTTCACTCATCTTTCAAAAGCATTTAGGCTCTTTGGTTTAGGCTCTCCTTTAAATACTTTTTTCACTTCATCAGGGTTTTTGGTTGTTGTTTGAGCTTTTACAGCTCTTCATGTAGCACTTTAAGTAATTGCACTACTCTATTTAATTGGAATGACAAACAGCAGAAAGTTAATTAACAAAAAAAAATTTCACTGCAGTGCCAGTTAGTAGAATGGTAAAGAAGTCATGATTTACAGTATTTGCACAACTTTCTTTATAAAGCAATTGTTCTTCATTATAATAATGCCAGGAGAACCAACAGAGAAAAAAAAATGTGTTGCATTAGCAAACAATTAATGAGCATTTGTAGCAGAATAGAAACCACTTTTATGTATTATTTCATTAAAAGTTTACAGGATCCATGAGACCAGAGAATAAATAAAGGTAATGATTTCAAGGTAATGGTCTCCTAGGGGGCATGAATATTGAACAAATGTGTGAGTCTTGCCTACTTACCTAAGCCTTAAAACCAGGGGCTTTTTATACCTTAATTTTTCTACTCACTCTTTCGTTAAAAGATCAAAGTGTACTATTAGATAGAAGACAAACTGGCACAGGAATTTCAAAATTATCACTAGAGCTACATTCTCTATTGTAGCTTAAAAAAAGCTCCCCTTTAATATGAAATCCCCCACAATTTAAATCCTTTCTTCCATTGTGAAGGATAGCACTTTGTGTCCTTACAGAAAATAGCAAGTGTTTTGTAGAGGTTGATAACTTTTGGAAGAGTGATCAGCGTCTCCTTGGCTTTAAACCAACCTGCACTTTTTATTTGGCCGTCTTCCATCCAAGCTGCACCACCAGTCTCAGTGCTTGCATGCACACTTGGATGACGGGAAGGCTTTTCATCATCTTCATCATTGCTCCACGTTCTTAGCATTTGTAGGCACACCTAGTTAGCACTTCCTTCATTTCAGCTGTGAGACAGGTTTGATAACAGTTTCAACATCGTATGGCTGTCTCAGTTCTTTACATCTTGCAAATGTCACGTAACCTATGGACACACAGACTGTATGCAAGGGTAGCTGGATTTTATATAAAGGAACATACATATGAAGACCTTGGGAATTTCTGGGTGTTTCTTGAATCCAGCAGTTCAGATGTGTGCAGCAACAGCTGGTAATGCTAATTTTCTTGTGTCCTTTTATTCCTTCTTGCCTGCCTGTATTCGTGTGTTGGTTCTTGTCTCATATTAAAATTTTTGGGAACAAAACTGCCTCAGTTGTGTGTTGCTATTGGGCCTAGCATAAAAGAGTTCTAGTCCTTGGCCGAGCTTCCTAGAAACCAGCAGTACATGCAAATAATCATCAGGTTTCTAGTAAATCTCTGCAAATCATGTTATTACTGCTGCTTTACCATCTCCACTTCGAAGTGCGTCCCACATAGTCTAAGAATTCTATTTTAACTAGGTTATAAATTGCTCCTTGCTTTATTAAATGGCTCTAGAATTTGATAAACTTTTTTTAAATGAGTGTGAGCATGGTTAGAGCGAAGGTTCAGGCAGGGAACTTGGAATATACGGGTGTTATTTGTGGCCTTAACACCCAGGTCAGAAGACTTGCATGTATGGGAAAGGGACGTAGACTCACTTACTGAATTACTGAATAAGAGGCTGATACTCAAGGAAATTTCTAGGATGACTGATCATCTAAAAAGGGTATTTTAAAGCGTATAAGGGAAAGTTATGCTATAGATCTGGGTTCTTTGTAGTGCTAGAATTTTAGTTCAGGACGATATGTAAGTAGTTTTTCTAGTGTGATGGCAACCCATATCTAATTATCAGGTTCCCTGATAACTAATATTGACCTCCAGCATGAAGGATAATCAGCTGTGGAGCCTGTAATATGTGAGTAGGTCTGGTCGAGGGATGGTGTTGTGTCAAAGGGCACTGAGGAATCTTTGTGGCTGAAACACATGGTCCCAAAATCAGGGTGTGCATTTCCTGCCTGGATGTCACAGGGGAATGTCAGAACTAGAAGAAGATCTAAGGTTCCCTTGTCACTTTTGGTGGAAGGAAAATCAATCACAGCAGCCTGGAAGACGGAGACCAATCACTGTGCTACTTTTGGGGCAGTTCATCAGAGCAAGATTTGTTAGACTTGAAGTCTTCTACCTTATTCTTTCATTGTTTGCAAGACGTGAGTGTTTTTGCAAAACAGAGTTATTTTTGTTCATACAAATGGTGGAGTTATGAATGTCAATATCCAGTATTTGGTACTGCCTGAGTGTTAGAAGTCATTTACCCCTGATTTTGCTCACGTGTTAATAGTTAATCAAGGCAAAGGAATACCGGGAATACCTAGGAATAAAGAAAAAGCAGAGGCATTCAATGTATTTCTTTTGCCTCAGTCTCCAATAACACTGATAGACCTTGGGCTGCCCAGTACCCTGAGTCAGAGGACCGTGAGTGTCAGAACAGTGACTTTGTTTTTGTGGATACTGAAGTTTTAATCAACCAGTTGTATCAGTTGAATGTTCACAAGTCCGTGGGCCCAATGGGATTCATCCCAGAGCTCTGAAGGATCTAGCAGATGTTATGGCAGGACAGCTCTCTATCAACTGCCAGAGGTCTTGAGAGGCTAGAGAGGTCCCTGCTGATGGGAAGATAGCCAATGTTATTCCAGTCTACAAAAAGGGTCTGAGGGAAGACCTAGGGACCTACAGACCTATTGGTCTAACCTCAGTTCCTGGAAAAATTATGGAGAAGATCCTACCGGGTGCTATTGAGAAGAATAATGCAATCAGCAGACACAGTGAACATGGGTTCTCAAAGGAAAAGTCCTGTTTAACTAACTTAATATCCTTCTGTGATAAGGTCACCCACCTAGTGGATGAAGGAAAGGTGGTGGATGTAGTTTTTCTGAATTTTATTAAGGCTATTGATACTATTCTTCACAGTACCCTTCTGGACAAGTTCTCCAGCTGTGCAGTTTGTGGATTTGCAGTGTGCTGAGTGAAGAACTGGCTGAAGGGCAGAGCTCAAAGACTGGCCATGAATGGGGTTAAATCTGGCTGGTGACTGCTCACCACCAATGCTCAAGATCCAGTTCTAAGGCCAATTATGTTCAATGTATTTATCAATGATCTGTATGTAAAAGTTGAATACATCCTCTGTTGAGTATACAAAACTGGGAGGTGCTGTTGTCTCTCCTGAAGGACAAGATGGCTTACAGAGGGATCTAGATGCACTGGAGCATTGAACAATGATTAATGGCTTGAAATTTTAGAAGTACAAATGGCAGATTTTGCATCTGGGACAAAGTAACACTGGTCACAGATATAAACTGGGAGAGGAGTGGTTGGAGAGCAGCCCTGCAGAAAGAGATCTGGGGATGCTGCTTGACAACATGATCAACAGGAGTCAGCAGTCTCCTCTGGCAAACAAGAAGCACGGCCATGGTTAAGTATCTGTGGAAAACCGAAGTCTCTTGACATTTCCTGATGAAACTTGTGATAGTATAAAATAAATTAAAATGGAGGCCAACTTGGACAAACATCTGATAGACAATTTGGTGGTTCTTCTTAATGAGGACCGACACTCTTCTTTCTTTTATGCAATTCATCAGGTCAAACTAGCCCACAGACCTTTGCAATAACATACAAAAATTTTCTAACCCCAAAGCACTTGTACAAGCAAACTAACAATCTATTGTACTTCTTTAGAGAGTTCATTTTTTTGTGTCAGTTACAGTATTATAATATGCATTGTATTATTGTTCTACTTAGACAGTGAATTGCTGATGTGTGTAATGATGCACCTGTTAGTAAAGAAATCCCTCAGAAGCCAAATGGTGCTATAAAATTGACATACTTGTGTGCAGCCAGAACTGTCATGATATTTCCTCTGCATTATACAATATTTTCTGCTTTATGGCCATTAAAGTCAATAATAAAACAGCTGTCGCTGAGTGGTATGTTGTCAAATATCAGTGAAAAGCATTGAGATGATGATAGCAATGTGATGTACAGTGCAATAGCTAAGGCTGGGTCAGCGTTCTTATTATCAACCCTGTTTTTTTTCTGTGTGTATTTGTCAATGCTCTAGGCAGAAACTCGCCAAACTGCAGATAAGCCCTGGAGCAATGACCAACTTCTGTGCTTGTAAAATTTTCAATAAATCTAGCTGTATAACTTCATTTAGTTTCTGGAAATAAAGTTTTGTGACAGACTGCCAATGAGTTTGCAACTTTGTGGGTTTACCACCGGTGTTGACAAGTCTTCTGGCTTTATTATCTCTCTAATTGTTCACTGGACTGACTTTATTACCATAGAGAAGAGGTGAAAGGAGAGGGTAGAAAAACATTCAGTATATCTTTAGTCATAGCGTCATAAAGAATTTATTTACTATATATTTATTGCATTTTGATCACACCTTCCTTTGGGATCCCAGAAATGCTCTGAATACTAGGGAGCCCTGGAGCCTTCACCCATGATGCTGTCACATCTCTCCGGACAACCTGACTTCGGGATCAGGTTGGTTTTGGTTCTAAGGATCTCTGTCAGTTTTCTCTGTTTGGAAGCTTTTTCACTGAAAGGACAGAAGGGACAGATGATCATCTGAGACCTGCATCATGGAGGGTGTGCTTCAAGAAATGGAAAAGTGAAAGACTGGTCTTTACAGTTGGCCCAGGAATGCTCTTATGAAGAAGAAACATCAGTGTGAATGATTAAGACCTTGGATGTCATTCTATGAAGCCGTGTAGTGTTTATCACCAACACAATTTGAATATGAGGAATATTATATTAATATAACTCAACGAGATAGGAAAGTATTATTTCTTTATGGGGATAGTAACATCTTTTCGTGCAGCAAACACATGCAAAAACTACTACCCTTCAGAAATGTCTTCGTACTTTCTCCTTCAGTTACAGATATGTCATACAGATACACAGTTCATCATGAAAGATTGATGAGAGTCAATATTTTCACCCACCTCAATGTTGTGGAATGGGGCCATGTCTTTTTCTTTAGAACATGAGTCAGCATCCTGGTTGGTTCAATGATCATTTCTTAAGATAAGAAGCAGGTTAGAACTGAATTAAAACCAGAGAACAGAAAGGAGTAAGTGATTAAATGCTTTTTGATATAAATTTGACTTTTGATTTTTTCAAAGGAATAAACCAGAAAGAAAAGAACTGAACTAAATCTTAGACAAGAAAGCCCACTGCAGGAATAGTTTTCTATAAAGACAACTGTTCCAGCTGGCTTCAGGTTTGAAAAATAAGGTCTCTGAAATACATGAGAATGTCAGTATGAGAGCCACCAGAATCTCATGATCTTTAAATGCACTTCAGGAACAAAAATTGTCAGTTAAGTTGTTGAAAAAAGGTAACTTAAACACTCATTCAGAAATTAAATTTATTTTTTTTAAAAAAACCTTTTCTCTATTTCTTAGGGAATAAACCACATCCGTTTTCCATAGGCTATGCATACAGCACTTCCCCAGCCTCAACGATTTAACATTGGAGTTCTTGTGAGACAGGTAAGTAATGATTGGTGGCTAGTGAATTCAGAGGCTCTCCGTTTACTAAAGTGGTTCAAAATTGTGGAAAAATAAAGAGTCACAAAACATTAACTCAAGTAAGAGTTTTCAGAAATATGTGGCTTACAATAACTCAGAAGCCCAGTCTGAAAACAATAAGCTAGACTAAGACCTTTTTCTTCTATTTCTAACCTTCCATGACCCCACTCCTATTTTCCTGTTTTCCTTCTTTCCACCCCTCCATGGGAATTTGTTAGACTCAATAATATTTGTGAGAAAAATTCCTTAGCTAATTTCATATCAAAACTGTAGTGTACTCTGTAAATTGGTTTTACAGTCTCTAGAATATCACTGACTACCCAGCATGAGGGCGTTTATGTTTCTGATGAAATTAAATAATACATCTAGAAAGATATTTCCTGGTAGGAACAGCATAGTTCCAGTATGTGATGGGTAATAGAATCCTTGAATCTCATTTTGGCTGTCTTGGTTTGTCTAAACTAGATATAACCTAAATTCTCTGTTAAATTGTTCAGTTATCATTATATGCATTTAAAATATGTGCATTGCTATGAGTACTAAATAAGCAGATGCCAGAGAACTCTTTCTTCTTCCTCAAAGAGGAGCAAGAGTTTTTCCTTTCTTTGCTTCCAAGTAATTCCATTTAATTTAAACTACTATTTAAGAGGGCTCTCAGCTAAAACTTAAGTTCCAGTCCATGTCTCAGGACAATTACAATTATTTTTGTTTAATCCAATTTATTTTAATTAATTTAAATTTATTCATATTATTTGAAATTCAGGCAGTACCATGGGATCAGCAGCAATGATTCCCATCTTGAAATCAAACAGTCTAATGATTCTGTATACAGACTTAAACCCAAAAGGCAGTCAGACTTTTTTGTTGTTGTTTTCAAGCTACTTTTTGAAAGGACTGGGTCACCATGCATCCTGGTTTTGCTGTTCAGTGATTGGAATATTGAGTTTGAACAAAGGAGTAACTTTGGATGTTCTTACATTGCAAGACTTCATTAACCCCAGATCTCCCACTGGCTGATTATGAGCTCAAACTGCTGTTTTACGGTCACAGTTGCTGCCATTTTAAAGGAAAATGAGAACCCTACCTGCTTAACAGGAGTCCAAGCTCTGGACCCTGAAGGAGAGGAGATGGTCAGAAGGATACACCTTCTGAATAGAAGTTCTCTCAGTTCGTTATGTGGTCTACTTTGGACCTTGTTTGAGATATCAGCGTTTTCCTACTCACAGTGCAAAGTTTGCAGGTATGTAAGCCAGCAATCTGACAGAGCCAACATACTTATGAATTCAGTACAGATCTAGAATATGGTAATCAGAAGCAACAAATGTGTATCTATCTGTTAAGGACTACATTTTCTAAAGGACTCTATGTTTATAGCATGGTCTGCCTTAGAAAAATAGGCTTTAAGTTTGGACCTTGTTTCTTTGTTTCATAATTCAGAACAAAAGAGCAAATGTCTTCACGAGTATATGGAGCAAGGTAACACCCTGAGTAAAAGATAGCAGATTTGATCCGTGATTCTTTTTTCTAAAGTATGGAACACTATAAAACATATAGAAATTTCTTTCTTTGAAAGTGGTGGAGCGATTATTTTCTTTTATATTGAAGAATTATCAGCTTTAGTCTTAAGGATTACAATGGAGTTTCTATAGTCCGATGTATCTGAAGACTGAATTTTATGTTAGACCATATATATTAGGTTTCCGATTTCCTCAGTTTTTCAGCTTTAGATTTCAGAAAACTACATTTGATAATGAGGCTTTAGGACATGATTTTTGAAACATCAGTGAATCAAGAGATGATGATCTAAGAAGTGACAGCTGGACATTTGAAGAAATCAGGTGTCATCCTGACAATACTTGTTTAGTTATCTCTGACCCATGTTCTGTATCTCTGATAAATTGAAACTTATCCTTTATAAGCATGTTTTGCAATATTTGGTACAGAGGGTGATATCCTTCAATGATGAAGAAATCCTGTTCTCTCTTTGCTTGCACTCCAATCACTTGTAAATGGATGAAGCTGCTAAATGGTCTCTCCATGCTGTCAACCTTTATTAGGCACGGAACCATAATCTCATGAAGTGCACTTACTTTACCATTAGAGTCTTGCTTCCTTTCACTTTGAAGTACCGCTGGGAAGACATGTCCCTTTCAATAGGACCTGTTCTCATCTGACTTGATGAAGGCATTGAGTGCACCCTTAACAAGGTTGCAGATGACACCAAGGTGGGTGGTAGTGTGGATCTGCTGGAAGGAAGGGAGGCTCTGCAGAGGGATCTGGACAGGCTGGATCCATGGGCTGAGACCAACGGGATGAGGTTCAACAAGGCCAAGTGCAGGGTCCTGCACCTGGGACACAACAACCCTGTGCAGCATTACAGGCTTGGGGAGGAGTGGCTGGGGAGCTTCCTGGCAGAGAAGGACCTGGGGGTGTTGGTTGACAGCGGCTGAACATGAGCCAGCAGTGTGCCCAGGTGGCCAAGAGGGCCAATGACATCTTGGCCTGTATCAGACACAGTGTGACCAGCAGGAGCAGGGAGGTGATTGTGCCCCTGTACTCAGTGCTGGTGAGGCCACACCTCGAGTGCTGGGTTCAGTTTTGGGCCCCTCAGTACAGGAAGGATGTTGAGGGGCTGGAGCGTGTGCAGAGAAGGGCAACGAGGCTGGTGAGGGGGCTGGAGAACAAGTCCTGTGAGGAGCAGCTGAGGGAATTAGGGTTGTTTAGCTTAGAGAAGAGTAGGCTGAGAGGAGACCTCATCACTGTCTACAACTGCCTGAAAGGAGGTTGTGACTGCCTGAAAGGAGGGTGGGTGCTGGTTTCTTCTCACAAGTGACAAGCAATAGGACAAGAGGAAATGGCTACAAGTTGTGCCAGGGGAGGTTTAGACTGGACATTAGGAAGAATTTCTTCACTGAAAGAGTGGTCAGGGATTGGAACAGGCTGCCCAGGGAGGTGGTGGAGTCACCATCCCTGGAGGTGTTTAAAAAACAGGTAGATGAGTTCCTTAGGGACATGCTTTAGTAAGGATAGTAAGGAGACAGGCACGATTGGACTCGGTGAGAGGTCTCTTCCAACCTTATGATTCTATGATTCTATGATTCTCACTCAAAATGCCTGGCAATGTCAGTTTTTATTCTCTCAGCTTGATGTTTCCTTTATATTCCTTTTCATCCTACATCAAAATATTTATTATTGAATAAACTCTTTTCTGAATTGGTGGGTACTGTTGAATTCCACACACTGCGTTCACTGAGAATTAAACTCTCACTTGGAAATGTAATGAATATCCCATAATTTCCGGGAATAAAAAGGGGGAAAATGAAAAAAAATAGTCAGTGATTTGACTGTTTTGTATGACTTGTTAAACTACACTCACCACATATGATAACAGCAGGACAGCAACAACTGAGATGATGCCAGCAATGGGGACAGAAAGGAAGCGTGAACTTCCTTCTAACCTTTCAATATACACTCGATTTAAGATGCTGGAACAACATGCAGTCCATCTCCCATCTCTCCTATGTTTACCATCTAGAAGCTACAAGGACAGGACTGCAAGATCAGGAGACTACACAACATATCTACTTGCAGAAGCTGCATTAGGTTATGATACAAGCATGGTGAAATACAGAAGCATAGCAATGGCCTAAATGAGCTGAAAGTATCACAGTGCCCGGTAAATTGTGTCTCACCACAGCCTCTTGAAATAGTATAAATGGACTATTATAGCAAGAAATATGGTTTCAGCCTATGGAATTGCTGCCCATTGTGCACATTTGGTATCTGTAGCTGTAACAGAATTAGACACATCTAGGCAGGGTCTAGCCTGTGAGCTGCGGCTAAAAGAAAGCTTTACAAGATGAAACTATCCCACTACTTACTGTGTAATAGGGATTCTTCTTATCAGTTAAGGCAAGATGAATTAAATCTTTGCACATGTGTAACAAAAAGGAGTCTGAAAGGAAAGCAGAGGAATGGACTTCAAAACGTGTTTTGCTGCTCCATCTGTAGTTGTTTAGCACCCTCTGAAATAAAGGTTTTGAGCATCCAGGGTATAGACTTTCTAACTAAATCAGATAGGAGAAACGGTGAAGTAAAGAGACTGTTCGCTCTTTATTAGAGGAACAACATGACATTGCAGAGAAAATATAAACCACAAAAATACTGAGACTATTAATCCATATGAAGACAAACTTCTAAAAAATACCAAAAAGAATCATAACACATATTTTAAATGCCTTGTACCAGAGTCTTGCATGCATTTTATACTTGTCCTTCAGTTAGAAACAGTGTCTGCGATGCTTGATTGATGCTAGAGATTTGCAAGTGTTAGCTAAGTTTTGTGACATCTAATTTGAGAACCAAGGGGTTAATGAGGGAAAATATTTTGATGAACTGTTCTTAGTAATATAATCATGATGTGACATTTATAATATGAAGAACAAAATCTTAACTTATACTATAGTGTGAGTTAGACTGTTAGGGCGAGAGATCTCCAAAACCATTGCAAGAGATGAGATCATTACATGCTAGAGTTGAGTGAATCATGTGGTGTTTAATAAAATATCTGAACTGTCACTTTATTTTTATTTTATATAAACTTTAGTGTGATTTTACTAGCTCTTGTAGAAAGTTTTTGCTACCATGCTGAGCATATACTATTAATATTACATTAACCTTATAAAAGCATGAAGCAAGGACTAGGTGAATCATAGTTATCTAGACAATTACCAGTCAACAATTTACTTGCTGCTAAATGAACTAGATCATGGCTCTTGATACAATCACATTCTTATTGATTACGAATCTTTTCTAAGAAGGAGGGTGTGGTTCAGTTGATGATTGATATTATTTGATATTAATGTTGTAAGTACCCAGAGATATCAACAGAAAACAGACCTGTTTCTTTGGTAACAAGGCAGATACACTGTCCAGTAAGAGAAGGTTTGAAGGTAAAAAGTGTATTGTTCACCCTCAGGAAAAAGTTGAGAAGTGATTCAGCTGTTATATGTCAGATGACTTCTGTGCATTGCCTCACCTCTGTGGCAAGGCCATGTGTCTCGTGTCAGGCAGATGAGGTAATCTTGGGTCCTTCCTGGAAGAAATGAGATGCTACTTGCTGCAAGAATAAACTGAGCCACGTTTATTGTTGCTCTGAGAGCTGACAATCTCTGGACATTGCAAGCTGAGTATCATTTCCTTGTAGATCTCTCAAATAAACAAGAATATCAAAGGCTAGAGGGTAAAAATTTATTCAATAGAGTTGATGTGACAGATGCAGTCCAAAGGAGAATGAGGAACTTAATGTGTGAATTGCTCTGTCCTGTTTCTCTGCTGTTTTATTGCCTTTTCCAAATTTGAACTTCCAAAGAAGTTTATTTCTTTCTTTGTGTTTTAAATTTGCTCACACCTTCAACTTTTGTAGCTGCATATTAACCTGAAATGGTAATCGGAAGATTACAGACTCATCACAAATTCCTATCAACCACCAGAAGCTTAGTCTTGATAACATTTGTTTATGAAAAATTTATGTGCACGTTTTCTCTCTTACATGGAAACCTCCTTTTTTATTACTTAAGAATGAAGTTAGGCTGGAAAAGTCTTATAAAATCAGCTTGTTAGCTTTCTATAAATAATGATGGTAGGAAATACACCATAGACTTTTGTGAGCAGGTCTTGTACTCGCAGTTGTGTAGCCTTTTGAAAGCTAGTGTTGGCAAGACCTGATAGGTTAATTTCCTAAATACTTTCACGAACTAAGTGACTCCCTCTTATTTGTTATAGGAAAATACAGATGTTAAAGAGGAATGTTTTCTTTTGAAGAAATCACTCAGTGTGAAGAATGTCTACAGCTCACATTCAATAAAAAATGTTTATCCTGTAGGCAATTCCAGAGTTAGTGTAAGACCTACATTTGCTTAATACAATGATTCCCCCCCCAAAAAAACTAACAAGATATATAGAGCTGTAGATGTTTGGCTTCCACAAAATGAGCTAATGTAAAGGGGACATGCTTAGCTTCTGCTTTATGTACGAACATAAATAAGTAGAAGTGTGTGAAGTACCCTTATGCTCTTAATACTGAGCTACAGAGGGTCTAACGTAACATTATTTTTCTTCTGTATGACATCTGTAAAATGTTGCTATTCTATTTGACTTCTTAAATACTTCTGAATAGAGATGATATGGGATCTTTCCAAAGGCATTTGATGAAACCAGCTTCTGATTCCCTTGAACTTCCAATAGGTTCCATTGGGTGTGTTTTCTGCAAGGAAGCCTGACCATCAAGCAGAACAAGGCTAGGGAGGAGGAGAGGGGCTTGAATGTCCTTGTGTGTCATCATGCTGCGGTGTGTTCAACCCATATTCTGTTCCAGGAACTACGAATTAGTTCTGAGAGTGAGGCTAAATGTCATTAGGATGTATCTTGAAAATCATAAAGAACTACAATTAGGAAATTATATGAGGGGGAATCATGGGAGTCTGAGACAGCTTTTGAGTACTCTCATAAGCACTGAATCTAGGAGAGATCATATGTGTGTCTGGTGTCTGCTCAGAGGCCGTGTTGGAGTAGTCACTAAATATGCAGCTTCAGATTTGGGCTTTTAAAAGGAGAGATTAAATACCTAGATTTAGTTTCTGATTGTTAAAACTAGTCATAAGCTTCAGAGCTTGAATTCCATTTAGATGGTACTTAAAACCACTCTCAATAAATATAATAAAGATAAACCTAGCATTTTCACAAGAAAAAAGTGACAAAATATTGAGCAGAACACAAAGGACTAAACCTCCCACGGTAAAATACTGACAAACTACGTCTATAAATACTTTGATAATGGTTTGTTTTCATGCCATAAAGATAGTGACTAGTTGAGGTTACAGCTCTTGCTTTTCTAATCACAAGTTTTGCGGTCAAAATTGTTTAGCCCCTTAGTATAAGGCATTGTCAGGATCTTTGCCAAAAGAAAAGCCAAAAGCTTAATCTCCATGTAGGTACTTTATAACCTGTCCAACTTCACAATGATACGTGAGTTGTTTAAAAAGAGAATTTACATATAACAAACAAGAAGCTGAGGAACACCCTAGATTTAACTCTTTCAATATCTAGAATTATCCACTCTCTAAGTAGGCAAGAACTTTTATTACATGAAGGGCTGATCCATATATAAGGTACATATATGATACCAATTAATATTTGGGTCATACATTACTTAGTTTGGGAAATCTGAATTTTTGTGAAATTCTGCATCACGATTTCCAAATATCCATTTTCCCCACATATTCTACTTCAAAATTGGTTAGAAAAACATCTTATGTTTCTGGCTTCTAAGTATGGGCATAATTTCTATAAGATAAAAATCCCCAGCATGAAACCTGTCTCTCTGTCACATTAATAAAAAAAAAATCCAAAATTTGGCCTAAAATTATCTTTTTTTGGGGGAGAACACTTTACAAAAGTTTTTAGCACCAATTGGAAAGAATTTTCTGCCAGGATAGATTTTGCAGTGGTATGCCAATCCTGCTCTCACGATGTTGCTTTGAAGCACTTTCTGATGCCTTTAATATGGATACAGACCTCTTTCAAAGCTGAGGCTTGAAGCTTACGAGTGGGGTCAGGTAGTGGGGAACACTTGCATTTGCCCCTATTCTGAAATATGTATCATGGGCATGTTCCAGTCAAAGGTCAAGTAACAAAATAAGTCCCCAGGTAGGGACAATAAATTTCCCAGACATTCAGTAGCCTGGAAGCCATGCTGTGTCTCTCCCATAGAGGAAGGAACTGGTAAAGAGCCTGTTATACGGAAAATATGACTTCCACCACTATTGCAGGCACATGGAAAGGCTGAGAGAGAAGAGGGATCAAAAAGAAACTGGAGGGCAGTCTGCTTTCCCTTCCTACATAGCCCAGTAAATCCGAGCAGAACATACCTGCATATAGATACACATACACATAGCTACAGAAACACATCCTCAATACAAAATGAGTAACAGCTGTCTTTAAAATTACAATGTATATGTTGAGTACTCACTGGATTTTATTCCATTCCTGAAACCATTCTCGTCTTGCTGGCTGCTAGCTTCAGGACTCTGATTTCTTACTTGCAGCTGCACAGCACTTTTAGTGTACTAAAAACCCCAAAGTTTTCATAATTTCCTCTTAGCAGGTTCAGGTTCTGGTATACCTGTATAAAAGGTTGGAGGTATGTCTGTATTAAATGGGAAATTTTACCCTTCCTTTGCTTATAACAGATATATTAGCCTGTTACAAATATAAAAGTGTTCCCTATGACTAACCTCAAATATTAAAAACAATCATAACTTAGTGAAACTGTAAATAAGAGTACAAATACTAGCTCAGGTGCTTTTTTTAAGAAGAGAAGTCCAAGAGATATTTTTGAGCTCTAAAAATCTATATGAACCTCATTTTTGAGGTTTTACATGTTACTGAATGCTCTAAGCTATATTGTATTTCTTAAAAATCATATCTCAAGGATTCAGTTATAGCTGCACTGTAAGGAATGCTGGAAATTTCTGTATTTTACAGTGAAATATATATGAGTCGGTTTCTATACTCTGGTGCTTTTTTCTACTAAGTTCTCACTTAAAGAATGAAGGGAGAAATGGGTAATTGATAGATATGTTAATCAATAACATTTTGTTTGGAATGGATGGGTGTTAAAATACTTGATCAAATCAGTCTGAGCAGTACAGTGGCAATACTACACAGGATATCTGCATAGAGGACCAGCTTACTCTGTATATTTGCAGATCACTGAAGTTTGGAGCAATAGAAAATTATTGAGGGCTTAGGGAAGACAAAAAGTGCTGGAAGGAAAGACAGGAATGGGGAAGAGAAGGACAAGTTATTGTAGTGCTCTAGGTATCTATAGACTCAAGTGAACCAGGGAACAGGAAGACAAAAATAATTTCCCTGTACACAGATTATTTTTGTAAAAACTTGGTAAGAAAAGATGAAATGGAATGTGGAATATCAAATTCAGGATTTTTTAAATTATTTGTTTATATTCTGTTAATATGTTTTTTTAAGAGTACATTCAGAAACATCATAAAGCCTACTTCCAGCCCATCAGTGGTGAGAACTGTAAAACAGAATATCATACACAGATCTTCTGAGTAAGCATTTTTGCAGTATGAGACCTGGCTTCCGCTCATGTACAAGTCCTACAGTGCTGATAGTCCAGCAACTGAATTTCCTGAAAGCAGTCAGTCGATCAGTCTTGTTCTGCTCCAATAATATGTCCCAAGATTAAAGATAAAACTGTAAGACTTGACAACCGTATAATTTTATCTTTCTGCTGTTTCATGCAATTTGATAAAGAAACTTGGCAGCTTGCATCTCACTCTTCTTAGCTTGGCTTACTGGCTCTTATCTGTGTCAGGCAAACTCAGTAGCATTTAGTTTCTGAAAGAGGAAAATGGTGAGATACCAATTATTTTCATAGTTGTTTGCTTGTTTTGTTTTTATATGTCTTTTATTCTCACTAGCATCTATAAAACCTATAGAAAAAATTAATTGCCATTTCACAATTCCCAAGTAATATCTGATCACATGTAAACAGAGTATGACAACCACTTTAAAAACTTCAAAAATATACTTCAACAAAGTACATCAGTAGTGTTTTTGCCTTGTTTTGGCTTTGCTGCCAGCAACAAGTTGGATCCGAGTTGTTAGTGCCAAGGAGCTAGCTAGTGGGTGAATTTTTCATTTCAATATAATGTTATTCATGGTTTGTCTGCTCAAGTAAACATGGCTGTATTTGCTCTCAGGCAACTGAAAACATTCATATAAGGTCAAACCTAGTGTAAACGAAAATCTGTATCCTAAAGCATAAAACAAGCAACGTTTTTTCAACGTGTTTTGACCTCTTATTTTTCCTCACAGCTTTATGGGTTCTGTATAGGAAAACCACCTCTTAATAGTTGATATTCCTGCTGGCAAGTGCAGTTTTTTTCAAGCACTTTTCCCTCACAGGACTAGCTGTTTAGTAGAAAATCCTGCTGTAATGGAGTTCAATAACTGCCCTTTACTTCGGACAATTGAGCTTTCTGTGCTGACAAGCATGCTGGAAACTCTTTGACCTCCTCTTTCACTTTCCCTGCTGCAGAAATAACACTGAGTTATGTTTTCCACACATAACACAGTGGCTGACTTCACCAGTTGCTGACGCTCCCATTATACCTCTCAAGTGAAACCAAAAAACACTGTGACTTGGAATCATGGAAATTACAAATGTGATATTCAACTATAAAACCAGGCAAACTTCACTAAGGCTGATGTCAGTTTATATCAACTGAGGTTCTCAACCTGCAGGGGAGTAAAGGGATTTTGAGCTTTACAACGCACCGTAACTATAAAAATATAGTTAAGGATAAAAGTGACCATTTTATAATCTAGTTTGTCTTAGAGAAGGACTCTGACAATAGAATTTAAATTCTACATTGATGGGGATTCTATAAAATAGTCTGTATTTTTCCTTCCATTTCTTCACTTGACTGATGGCACAGCTAGAGTATTTGTGATGTTGGACAGGTAGAAAGACTTGAAATTGATCTAGTTTAAGTTTGCACCGTATTTCTGTGAAGGACTGGGTTTTTTATTGATCCACACCAGTTGCACCTTCATCTCAAATGCAATTATTTTTCCAGAGGAAAGATATTATAGGCTTGTAGCTTCTATGTCATAGTATCATAGCTTTCCAGCCACTCCTTAGCTGGAAAATGTTTTTGAGATTATATAATCTAATATATTTTTGCATTCGGGTGAAAATAAGGATGTGGGATCTCTATTTTTTCCCCCAAATCCAGAGAAGAGAAACTTTGTAACAAAAAAAAATGCCTGATGAGATGGAAATGTGTCTTAAGTGTAAGAAACTGCTTTCCTGCTTCTTAGGCGTGCATCTTAATGACCTCATTTTAGTAGTGCAAAGAATGGCTTTGAATCCAGAATGCAGGAGCCTTCTTCTGTAGACTGCCCAAGTTATACCACAGAAGCCCAGCAATATCTGATAAAATTTATAATTCTGCAGCTTTACTGGGGAATTAAAACTCCATAGTGAATATTTGAGTTGTGTTCTAATTCTCTTTACCCCAAAACTTCTTTTATCCATGCGGTACTTCACACACAACTGTAAAATGTTTTTTCCCACGACTGCATATATAAGTGTCTATGTGTCCTGGTATCACTATAATTGTAGTAATATGACAAGAGGAAATGGCTGTAAGCTGTGCTGGGGGGGTAAACTAGATATTAGAAAATATCTAGTTTAGTGCTAACCTTATGAAGTTCAACAAGGCCAAGTGCAAGCTCCTGCACCTGGTTTGGGACAATCCCAAGCACAATTAAAAACTGAGTGGAGAACTAATCGAGAGCAGCCCTGAAGAGAAGGACTTGTGGCTGCTGGTGGAAGACGAGCTCAACATGAGCTGGCAATGTGTGCTTGCAGCCCAAAAAGCCAACTGTGTCCTGGGCTGCATCAAAGAAAAGTGTAAGCCGTAGTTTGAAGGATGTGATTGAGCCGTCCTACTCTGCTCTCGTGAGACCTCATCTGGAGTACTGCTTTCACTCTGGAGTCCTCAGCACAGGAAGAACATGGATTTGTTGGAGCAAGTCCAGAGGAGGACCATGAAGATGATCAAAGGGCTAGAGAACTCCCTATACAAGGACAGGCTGAGAAAGTTGGACTTGTTTAACTCACAGAAGAGAAGGCTGTGGGGAGACCTTACAGAGCCTTCCAGTACTTAAAGAGGGTCTACGGGAAAGGTGGGGAGGGCCTGTTTATCAAGGAGCGCAGTGATAGGATGAGGGGTAATGTTTGTAAGCTGAAAGAGGGCAGATTTAAATTAGATTATTAGGAAGAATTTTTTTACTGTGAGGATAGCGAGGCATTGGAAGAGGATGCCTAGAGAAGTTGTGAAAATTTCATCCCTGGAGGTGTTCAAGGCCAGGTTTGATGAGGCTATGAGCAACCTGCTCTAATGGAAGATATCCCTGCCTGTGACAGGGAGGTTGGAACTAGATGATCTTCAAGGTCTCTTCCAACTCAAATCATTCTATGATTCTATGATCTTACTTCATTGAAAGGGTTGTCAACACTAGAACAGGCTTCCCAGGGAAGTGGTTGAGTCACCATTCCTGGATGTATAGATGTGGTACTAAGGAACATTGTTTAGTGGTGGACCTGGCAGTGTTAGGTTATAGTTGAACTCAATGATATTAAAGGTCTTTTCCAATCTAAATGATTTGCGAATGTATGATTTCCTCATTAAGTTGAGGCATCAGAAAATAATGCATTTGTAATGAGATTAATAAGTCAGCTACCCCTAAATTTCTTACTGCATGAGGTGAAGGAAAGTACTCAGGATGGTCCCTTGAACTTGAAAAAACTGTTGAGCTACAGTTGGCTTTTGTGTGAAGGATGATACCATAGGTAGAGATGAAGCCTCAGACTACCATGGAGTTAAGTTGCTGTCTTTGGCAACATCACAGGCACCTGAAGTTATGAATTAAGCAACTGTTGTCTTTTAATATAAAAGTAAAATGAAAGAGAAGTGAATATTCGAAGCATATTGCAGTCATAGCTGTGAAGAAACTCCTCCTGGCAACATGTAGAAAATGCCATTGCCCAAAAGTGTCACTAGACAATGATGTTTCACAGTGTTAGGTTGCTTCCTTCTGAAAGCGAGACTAAAATGAACAGGCAGAGGAAAAGAATCAGTAAGAGAGGCTGGCAGAGACAATGGCTAATCATCTTCGTTCAATTACTCACCTGCTATGATAGTTTCCTCTGAGGCTTAGTAAACTCCTAATTTCCTGTTTCCTCTTCCTGGTGGATGGCTACGCCTTCAAAGTTAACCTGCAATATGTTGCTAGAGAGCATAGAAGGGAAAAGAAATTGCTGATAGAAAACCTCTTAGCTTTGGTATGAGTGCTGTGCAGACTTAATAATGGCCACTCTAATAACAGAGAGTGGAAATTATTCTAATAAAAGAAATAAAGCTATTCATTTCATTTTGAAAGACTGTGATCTAGAATAACAACAAAATCAAAGAGGCTGAACACCCTGGTGGCTTAGAAGGAGAGGGAAATCTCCAATAAGATAAATTGCTTTTAGTGTTTCTAATGTTCTGCTCTAGTTCCCAATAACCACTGGGATTATTGGTGTACTATTCCTGCAAGCTTTAAGACAATATGTCTGTTAAGGATTTACTCCCCTTTCAAGACTTTTATTTAATCATGTAAACTGGTATGGAAAGCAGATAATTGCCCACAATATAAAGGGAAATAAACTGGAATAAAAAACAGCCCTGCAAACTGAAAAGGATGAAAGCAGCAGAGATCCTACGATAAAAGATTTGACTGCATCTCACTGGGGAGGTTCAGCTGGGTTATTTCCAAAGTCTCTCTCCCCAAAGAACCAGGTTGCAGTAATTTGCTTACTGTTTGCTGCTGGCTTTGATGATATTCAGCTACTGCAGTAGCTTAGTTTGTGTTTCCCCTGAACTAGAACAGGGCAATCCAGCACCAAAGGCAAAAGTAGCTTGTTAAAAGGCAAACTGTAATCCTTAAGTCTGTCATTGTTATTAACTTCGTTTCTTCCAATGACAAACAGCTGTTTGAACCAAGTGTGTGTGAGCTGCTGTTCAGCTAGATACTGTATGTAGAACTCTATTCTGAAGAGAAGTGCAATATGCAATTATGCAATATTTTAGGACTGATTTAAGAGACTGTTAGACATTTAAATATTTTGGAGATTTCTGAAAGTTCTAGTTTGTACTTTCATTCAGAAAAAACAAAAAAGTCTTCGAAATTGTTCACTGATTTATAAAGTGTCAAAATGATTGGGCATTAGGAGTCTGCTTTCTCTGTCACTTGATTGGTTAGACCAGTTGTTCTGCTGATTCAAATTACTTTTATCTTTCTGATTATTAGCACCTGTCTCAAAACTGTCACTTATTTCTACGGACATCATCCATATTTGCATGCAGGTTTCTTATGTCTATTTTATATCTGAGCTCTTTTTGTCTCAGGAATAAAATATCATTTTAACTTAGAGAATAAACCCAGCCCTTCCAGATTATGATGTCTGGCATTTCTCCACATTTATGATCTTAGACAGTAAGTGAAAATTAGTTCCTACTGGACTGTATTTGTTTTTTCTCAATTTCTCATTGTTTCAGGTGTTGCATGATTCCATGGTTTTGCGTGATTTTTTTTTAATAGGCAGTATTATCATACACTTTTCCGTGATTTCCAGCACAAGTGACTGTGCTTCTGAGGTTTGAGTGACAAAACCTTAGCTAAATCGATCTTAGTTATTTCTTGTGTTCTCAATCATTGCTTTCAGTGTGGATAAAGATCTTTACACACAAGAGAACTGAAAGTGGTCTTAGCAAATGCAAATGGCCTTGCAGGAAACGAAACAGGTAAACTTAGAAGAATACCGGCCTGAGAAAAACCTTTTTCTACGTAAGTACACTTCTATTTAAAATTAACTATGTAGAGATTAATGATATTACTCTGATTTTTTGAATATTTAATGACAGAAATCCTGGGATTTGGACAACTGTTTTCTGTTCAGGATCTTGGCTTTGCTGTGCCTTACTGACTTTTATAGTAAACCATTTCACATCAGTATTTCACTTTTTTTTTACAAAGCAGCAGGTGGAACACTTGAACATCTGCCAGTGAGCCGTGTAATCACACCTCATTTATTGAGGGGACTTATCCCATTAGCTTTCAACCTGTTTTGACAAGAGTGTTTTTAGGCACTGTGCTGGGCAGGACTTGATTTTAAACCCCTAAATGTTAAAATTTTCACCACTGAATGCTTTTTGAGTGTATCTTTCAGTAAGCTGGGTTTAGATAAGTTGCTATGCTAGGAAATTAATTCATTTTCTTGACTTGGAAAATTAGTTTTGAACACCAGTGTACCAAACTGAGTTCTCTTACTCAGCTTTATTGATTAACTGCTTTTATTAATGAGCAGCTACCAGTATAAAAGTGGCGCTGGGGTTTTATGGTAATGACTTCATATATTTTATGAAACCAGCAAACATGTACCGTAAAAACTACACTGCTTTGATAAAGTTGGATAACTTTTTTTCAAAAGTCCCCAGATACTTACAGTGTCCTAAATACCTCTGACCATTTCCTCTGGTAATGGGATTGACTCCTGACTTCGATTCTGTTCTAGAAACCAGATTTCTCAATCAAATATGTGTCTTCTGATGCATCGTGATCTTATAGCTTTGGGGAAAGGGATGTGCTGAAGGTTAAATTACTGTGGTGTGTTAGAGGAGAGGGTTCTGTGGAGAAGAACAAGGGTACGATGCGAACACCGTAAACTGCCAGGAGTCCTGTGACAGTGTATTTGTGTTGAAATGCTCAAATAACCTGTTCAAATAATTATTTCACTATAACTGTTTTGCGGTTTTTATGTTTTGCTCAATATTTTTAGGAAATCTGAAACTTTTTGTGTAAAAACAAGTAATCTGTCAGCCTCACCTCTGTGCCTGGGAAGATCATGGAATAGATCCTCCTGGAAGCTCTGCTAAAGCACGTGGAGGACAGGTAGTTGATTTGAAACAGCCAGCATGCCTTCACCAAGGACAAGTCTTGCCTGACCAACCTAGTGGCTTTCTATGATGAGGTGATCACATGAGAGGACATGGGAAAAGCAATGGGTGTAATCTATTTGTACATTGCAGGTGTCCCATTCCAGCTCCACAAAGCAGAATGAGCTGATCCTCTAGGCCCAAGTGCAGCTCAACACTAAGTGCATTTCATAGCTGGATTTGTCAATCATTATCTGCAAGTTAGTGAACTCTGATTATGCAGTTATTGGCCAGACTTTTTAGATGGGGCACAGGTCCCGGTAAGCATGACTAGATTGCTCCCAGGACTGCAATGGCTTATGCCCATCTGTCTGAGGTGTCTCTGCTACTTGTCTCCCATGCTTCTTGGTCTGGCTTTAGAGCTGACAGAAGCAGATTAGGTGTGATACATGTTTGGACAGCAGTAAAAATATCCTTTGCCTCCCCTGCTTTCCTCACTACGTGGTGTCTCAGGACTGGTACTCAACAGGCTCACTGTATTACTCTCCTTATTTAAGCCCTGGGGTGCAGTCTGTATATAAAAGAGGTCAGTGAAGAAACTTACATGGAAGTTTACTAGTTTTGCCTTATGGAAAAAAAACCCAAACAAAATATACCACCTTTCCAGGTCCATGGCCAAGACCCTGGTTTCTCAGCAAGTTAAATACCCTATGACAAAGGCAGCTAAATTATGGTGCCTTTACCAAGCATTCAGAATTGTGAAGGTGTAGAAAAAAAGGACTAGTTCGGACAACATTAACAAAGTTTGAAGAAATAGTACAATACTGGCAAAATTGCTTGGTTATAAAAGCTGAACTTCACTTGTTTTTATACATTTCTGTGTTCTACTAGTGCATAAAAGAGGTAGTGGTGAATATACTTATGAGTTTTTAACTTTTGAATAATGTTGCACACGCTTGTCATTAGAGATGAAGTTGTGCTGTATGCTGAGTGTTTTTCTTTGCTCAGCGACATGTCTAAGATAGGGAAAGCTGAATTCAGTATAGAAAGTACCAATGCTATTTACTTGTAGGCATAAACAAAGATTACATTACAGGCTTCAAAAATAGAATTTTAATAAAAACAAAGGAACTCAGGTGAATAAACATTTTAAATTCTGGTTGAAATATGGAAAGCAAGCAAGCCATTGTTGTATAGGTAAAAATAAAAAGAGAACAGAATTAAGGGGTGATAGTAACTTTAACACGCTGGTTACAAATAAGTAGTACTTATTTCTTTTAGTAAAAATATTATGTTCTGAACTGAAGTAAATAAATTAAAAAAGTATAGGAAAAACTGTAAAGAAATGAACTGTTGCATCATTATCTTTTCATATCTTGCTCAGAGTTAGGAAAACATATCTTACTAGGTATGCCCCCAAAATGTTCAATTTTGGTGTATCCAGTTCACCCTATTCCTCCTTTCAAAAGCAATGGATTGCCTTGTTTCTTTTTCCTTTGGACTCTCACAAGTCTAAATCAGATTAAAAGGTGATTCACATATTCAGCCTTGGGTTATGCAGTACAGTGCAGGGAAGGAGAAAGGTGCATCTTCTACGTATAGATCCTCCCCTCCCCCAAAGAATTTATATTTTAAAGTTCTTGCATTAAGTTCCCTTTTCAAGCAGATAATTTGATAGTAATTTTCAAAAACAATGATATTTTTGGTTCGAATTTTCTGTCTCTGTACAGGGATTTTGGCCAACATTGATATCATTTACACTCATTTTTTATTTTTACACTCAGTTTTTATTTTTTACTCCAGTTTGAAGAACTGAGTGCATAAATACTCTTATGCTTGTGTTTCTTGTGTTTAAGTCAAGTTATAATCTCCAACAAGCAGCACTGGACTCTCTCATCATTTATTGTTTTGATGCAGAGAGCAATTAAATATAATTAACTGGATGATTATCATTTGCTGGTAGAATTTGTTAAGAATGCATATGCTCCTGCAGGGAGTTGCTTGCTATTTCCTGCACCACTGATCTGATGCTGTTTGTAGAGAGCCTTTTTTTCCCTCTCTATTTACTGCTTCATTGATCTGGGGAAGGAAGAATGTAAGTGTATGAAAATAAGTATGCCCTGGCTTGTGAATAACTATCTCACAGAGAGCTAAGGGACAGAGTTTCACATTGGCTTTGTTGCAGTGCTGAGATGCAGAAACGCTAAAATATTCATAATCGGACCATGAAAGGAAGGTAACGATGCAAGATTTTTATTGCCCATGTGATACTGAGAAACTCATTCAAACCAAAAGGTTTTGGTTCATTTTTTTAATTTATTTTCCAAAGTGTCTTTGCAGATTGTCAGTAAGATGATCTTTAAGTGTAGAGCACTAATAAATTTCCTGCATTAGCAATGCAAGTCATCCTTTTTCATAAACCTGGTCTGGTATGCTTTGCACTAAACCCTTACTTATGCCTTAAGTCATTCTACACAAAATTAGGTGATGCTTGGCTGAGGAATAGGTATTCCGCAGTGGTTTTATAATTGCCACTGTTCAGCTGATTCCTCAAAACTGATGTTAATATACTGCTGTGTGTCATCACATAAGGTGGCAATCCGAGCTTCTGAGCTATTCAGCAGCTCATCTCACCTGAAGGTAACATTCTGTTCATTAACTTGCCACTGTCCTCCCTCTCGGAATTCAGACGTGGTTCCCATTTAACTTTTTGTGCCTTGCTTTGCTTTTAAAGTGTGGTAAAGCATTTTCTGTGCAGATACAGAGTGAACTGATACAAAAGGAGTATTTTTTAGCCAAGCTTTGTTTTATTAATTATTTCTATCATCCAGAAACGCATTCAGTTGATTTTAATTTACATTTAGGACTTTTCAGAATTGATATACTACATATATACTATGATCTTATGGTTCTATGATTCTATGATTTGTTTTTCAAGCTGACATCTCTAAGTTATTGTCTTTCCACTTTTGGCTACTTCCAGGCCATGTTGTTTTTCCTTCTGACCACATTGTGCTCTCAATAATTCCCCCACATTAATTATATTGTAAAAGACGTAGGCAGAAGTAATAGATTTATTATCTGTAAGCTGTCCACTTGCTGAACTCAGAGTTCATAATTTGCCCTTTTTCCCTGATATCATCTTGATATTTACCTTGAGAGGTATATTCACACTTTGTAATGAGAAATATATTTTCAGTCCTAGCAAATGAGAGAAGTATTTAGTTCTCATTACTTGAGGGAATTAATTAAATTCAAGTTTGATATGTGCCCATCAATGACTTCTGAAGGATCTGGTATCATAAGAGGAAATATTCTCTAAGGTTTATAAACTTGAAATTAAAAGTTCTCTGATTTCTCAGAGTTACACTTTTAAAATACGTGTAGCAGCTATGATCTATCCATTTAAAAATGACTAATCTCTTCAGGAATGAGATGTTGGGCATTGCTATATGGACTAGCTCCATTAGTACGAGTTTAATAAAGTTTCTCCCATTTGAATCTTATTTTGGCTGTGAGAATTATTACTACTTTCTTTGTTTATTTTGCTCTGTATTTTCTGACTCTTCTGCTTTGACAGAAGTAAAGCCTTTACAAGCGATTTGACACTGTAGTCCAAAAGATAATTGATTAAATTTGTACTTCAGAGAACCTGGAAAATGTTACACAGTGTTTTGCAGTGAAAACCACATTTTCATGAAACTTTTTCTGACCAGTTATATCCCATACAGTATTCAAATCTCTGTTTCCATATGTAGTATAGAGAGATGTGGTACTCTGATTGTATGATAACACCTGCTCTTCTAACAGTAAGAGTGAAAATTTGGGAGAGAAAGTAAAATGAAATGTGAAGGGGTAGTACTATTAATCATGTTTATCCTGCAAGAGCTCCCAGGCAGTACTTGAGTTACTAATACTATGAAAAAATATTTTATTTCTATTTTATTAATCATTCATTTGTAAGGCCTCCATTACGTAAAGTAGCTGCCAGCATTGGTGAAATCTATTACAATAATATCTATAGCTTACATTTCACATATTTATGCACAGCTTTTGATCTAGAAGAATTACATTATTGCAAGGGAATATTCTCACCATATGTTTCAATTTTTCACACTTATAAACCAATCTAAACATAAATACAGCCTATGTAATCCACCTATAGGTGTGACTCTGCATCTTTTCAAAAAGTATTTGACTTGGAAAAGTTACTGCTTGTGAGATCTCACGTACATTTCATTAGAAGTACTTGAAATTTTCAAATACTCAGTGTTTTTCATGCCTGTCAGGCTGCTCAAGACTTGCAACAAGCTGTTCCACCTGCTTCTCTGTCACTTCTGATAACGGGGTTTGAATTTGCAGGACATAATCGATCAGAGAATTATTTCAAACCACTGCATTAGCTTCTTTGGCGAAAAGTGTCAGAATGTGGATCTTAATTCCAGTCACTGTTTAAAAGTGGGATGTTTTCAATGTGCTCCTTTATTGGCCAGAGTCGCAGCATTGTCTGAGAAGTTTCTGCATTACCCTATAGTTAAAACTGAAATTAAAAACCTGTGGGAGGCAAAATACCATATATGGGATAGTTATAGACATGTCAATGTTTTATTATAAATTCTTTTAGTGTTTTTTAGTCCTGTGGAAATGGTGAGATTTTTCAGGTAAAATTGAATTCCCTAGCTGACAGTGACACTGCAGCAACACGCTACAAGATTATTTAATGTAGTTTTACTTCTGTGCTACTAATAAATATATGTTCCATGTAAACATAAAATCAAATCCCTTTTTACTCCGTTTCAATATATTCATGCTATCAGCACATGTTTATTTCCTAGGTGAAAGTGATCTCTTTCTGAAAAAAGAAAATATTTCTTCTTTGTCTGTTGTGAACATTTGCCAAAATAACTGAATTATTTACTGCTGTTTTAAGGATGACATCTTATATAAATCCCATGTTCTCTTTCTATTCCTCTTTTAGCTATGTATTTTCTTCCCTTGTTCACTGTATGTTTTTCAAGATGATTTTTGGGAGCTGTAATCAGAAAGGTCAGAATGATCACAGTTAAACAGTGAAAAGAAATAAAACCTTCCTTATTTCTAGTCAGATTTGCTGTTTCAGGAGAAATATTACTAAGTTTTCTTCACTGCTTATCAAATCTTAAGCATGTACCAAGAAAAATCTAGAGTAAAGTTGCAGTCCAGAACGGGAAGGAGCATAATTACAAATGTGCTTTATAAAATTACTGGGAGGCATTGCTATGCCAACATTATTTGTGACCCCTACAGGACTGAAAGTGAAGAAAGCTGAACTTTTTTCGGCGAATGTGCTTCTTGCCTTTTTCTTGTTTAATGATAACACAGACTTGATTGAGATAGTCTTCAAGGTCATAATAACCAGAAGATAATTACTGAGTTGAGGGCCACCTGTCTGTAGTGGATGTGATAAAGCTTCTGATTGCCTACAATAAATTAGTGCTGTATAGAACCAAATAGTTCAGAAGGACTGGCTGAAAAGAAGAGAAGAAAAAAAAAAAGGAAAAAAAAATGCATGATGTATCCTGCAGTGGTTTATGATGAAGTTACACCTTTGGTTAGGTAGTGTATCACTGTGCTCTGAAGGTGTGTGTTAAGCTGGTAAAGCTATTTTATGTCCTAGCTAGTGGCTGGTGCTTTTAGTGGTCTAAAAGCATTATCTCATCTGATGAGTGGCAGTTGTGTCAGGGTTTTGCAAACAGCCATCCACTGGTTAAGCCAGGGTCCCTGCCTGCCCAGAGCACTGATAGCAGTTGCTCCGTGGGGGACCAGTGGGTCGTCTTCAGTATTGAAGCAACAGTGTCAAGTCCGTACTCATGAATGATGGGGCAAACAGTAACCTCTTGCATACAGTTGGTTTCTTACTCAGGAAATAAAAAGCTTTGGAAGGAATAAACGGTTCCTGTGTGGTGCCTCATTGGTTTTCTCTTTCTTGCCTTCTTGCCCAGTGATATCCCACCAATGCTTGGAGGCGTGTTATGTCTGTAATATTCATAGCAGAAGTTGCATCACTCTAAACATAGCAAACTCCCAACTAGGAAAATATATGTCCATTCCTCAAAAAATCTGTACTCTTATGTGAACAGATAGATCCAAGAGATTTGTAAGACGTTCATATGTAAAAGTGGAGAATAGTTAATTCTAGTGTGCTAGAGGAAGATGCTGCAGGATTATTAAATTCCTAAGAAAAAATATCACATTTCTACAGCCTGTATTCAATGTTTACAAACATAACTGAGACGGAACATTTGGTAATCTGGCAGTGTACCAAGAACACTCCCCTAGAACTGTAAGCAGAGATATCGTGAGGTGAACAAAATATGTCAGAGGTTTGTATGATGTATTAGAGTTATCAAAATTATATAAACATATAAAGTGAGCGCTGCTTACACAAATGTGTAAGTAAATAAGGCCATAGAAGAATATAATAATCAGGGAAAACTGACTCGCATCTTTTCAGGCAGTACAGTTGTTTGGGGCAAAACAGCAAAGTCCAGATGTAAAGAAATCTTTACAGATGTCTTACTAAATAGGCAAGGTTTGTAAGTAATTCCAAACTTGTTTGGAGAAAATTTACAAAATAAGAGATCACAATATTAAAATACAAAAAAACCATTAAAAGTATAAAAAATATTAAAGCATTAAAAACATACAAAATATATCAGCTAGCAGTGAAATATTATGTAGCATGTGAGACATGCAGAAGGTAGTATGTTTATAGATAATAAAAGACTGAGTAAAATAAAGTCCCTGGTATTGAGATCCAATTGATTCAGGCTGATTTATAGGTGAAGATATATTTGTTACAGCAAGAATAAAATTTTGAATATAGTTGTTCAAAAAGAAACATTATACAATGTTTGTTAGGAGAGAGGTTGGACAATTAATTTTGCATAACATTTTACATTTTGATTATTGTTTTTACTTATATTCTGGCAGTAATAGGTGACACATAGGCTAATGAAAACTGCCAGGAAGAACAAAAATAAAGCCTACAAAGGAGCTTGCAGCATATTTTTATCTCCAGCAGCTCTGACAAAAATATTTGCATATAATTGGGCTTCTAGGAAATACAGAAATTCTTTGGTGGCAATATGAGGAGCTGCCTGAAAGCTGGTTAACCACTGAATGGTTTACAATGATGGAATTAACAGAAAAGAGTTTAAGCAATAGGTAAGCCTACCTTCTGTCCCTTTCTTTCAGCGCATCAGCAACCCTTCCCTTTCCACATTATGACAGTATTTAGGTCTTTGATCAGCCGCCTCAGAGGGAACACAGGGGAACAGAGAAAGCGGTGTGGATGGTAAATTCTGAGGCAAAAACCCCAAGAAAACATCAATGCATTCAGAGCAACATAGCAACTGCTGGCACTGAGGGCCGGCACACATCAGCTGTTACACGTTAAATTTGCCAGAGCTATTCTCTCTTCTGAGTCAGACTTTCTTCTATCTGTGATATTAAAGTCCAAGAAAAAAAAGATTTGGCAATTATTTTTGTCCTTCTGCAGTTCAGGTAGGATTTTTAAATATTACAAAGAATTTTATTATTAGGCTCACTAATGTCCAATTTGAGAAACAATATATGCCAATACAATTAAAGACATTAAAAGCATTAAAGACATTTTCAAAATTGTTCTTTGACATGCACATACCGACTTTAATTATACTCAAGGTCAACTGGTCCTCTGATGGCAGCACACACAGGTTCACTTTCTTCTGTGCCCTGCAGCAGTTGCTCTGTCTTTAAGCTAGTTTCAGGAATTAACTCACACACAGGAGTAAAAGAGCATCTTCTCCCATGCCTCTACTTTTCCCTGCCTCACTGTGTTTGATTTTCCATTAACGTTTTTTGATGGAATCTGCAGGTTTGCCTTTGCAGGAACTGGATTGTGTGTCTAAACAGGCCAACTCTGTCAATAATAAATTCAAGGTATCATCTCACAAGAATTAATAACTGGAGATTGATGTCAATGGCATATTTTTCTAATAAGAATATTGATTTCACTCTGCTGTAATGGTAAGAGTATCAAAACTTTAAAGGTCAAGAAATTTGCAACCTGTAAATCTGTGTGTTATAAATGTGTGTATCATGTGACAGTGCTTTGTGTTTCAGATTCCAGGATTCAAAGCATAAGTACCATCCTTTATGGCATTTATCTTGTTGTAAATCACAAATTTATTGGGTGTTTACAATGCTTTTACAGGATGAGGCAACAGCAGCATTTTTAATATGTCATGAAAATTTATAGATCAAAATTACAGTGAATAAATACCTACAAGCAAGAAAAACTTCTAGCATGGTGTCTAGACAAAAACGCAGCAATGGGAAACTAAAATTGCAAACTAAATAGTAATGATAGACTAACTTCAGCTGTGAATGAAAACTTGGCCTGGAAGCAAAGTGTTGGCTAAAACTGAGGACTTTAACAGAATGAGCAAAAAGACGAGAAGGGCAATGTTTAATATACGAGGTCTGACACAAAAAAATCCAAGACTAACCTATAGCTTGGGAACCGAGAGAGAGAGGAGAGACAATGGGATTATTATAGACCATGTTCTAACCTCTCACAGTGAGACAAGGCTCAACTCGATTGTTTCGCTCAGTGTGAGTGGATGTGTATTCCATTATAGGCATTTTCTTACCCATAGTCAGAAAATGTCAGCGTGCAAGAGAGTGAGTTAACATCAAGTTTCTTGTGAAACTTTTCAGTTATTGACTGAGGCTTGTGGTAAAGAGATCCCACAGATCAAGTCGTTGCTCAAAGAAGCCCACTTTTTGTTGGTAGAAGATGTGAAAGCAAAAATGATGGAGATCCTCAACAGTCTTTCAGAAAATGAGCTGTGGAGTTGCTTTGAACGTTGGCAGCATCATATGTAGCTGTATGCCAACTCAGAAGGGAACTATTTTGAAGTTGATTGTAGCTGATTTTCTTAATGTGTTAAATAATTAGAGCTACAGGCACAGTTTGGGGTTTTTTTGTGTCAGAACTCATATATACGTAAGTGCATGTTCCAGCAGATTAAGCATGACTTTGTGAAGCATTTATAATTTTAGAAAAAATCCTTTTCAGGATAAGTCTAAAAGATGAGGGAAAAATGAGTTTTCTGGGATAGTTCTTTGATTTTCTATAAAGTCTATAACAGAAGATGTTATATATTTGGTCTGTGATCAAGAAATAAGTGTCATTATTCTCTTTGCTTCGGATTCTGTTTGTCTACTCCAGTCAGACAATAAGAGGCCTAGGTGATGCCCTACCAACTGTAAAGCAAAGTCCCAGGTTGTTGCATGGGGATCACATTCCAGGATGTATAGACTGTGTTTTATTAAGAGTGGGAAATATACAACCAAATGACTTTATTTGAATTAAGAAATTCTTAGGGTAACTTCTGGGTGAAAAATATCTTTTCTGACTTCACCAGTTCTTTTCTCCTATCTGTATTCTTTCCTAGTTAATCACTTGTGTCCCCTTCAAATACTGAAGCCAGTGTTATGCTGACAGTTACTGTGAAACAAGCAAAGGGAGAATTTAAACCTGTGTTTCTAATACTACTTCATCTCACTTTACGACTTTTCTCTTTATGCAGCTGAATTTCCACATATGTCAAGGGTTCATCCATTATAATCATACCAGCTGAAATTAAATGGAAGTTAATATTTATAGGAAGATCTACTACTTCATGAATTATCATTGCTGAAAAGTATGATGGTAATCCCATAACTTCATGCAATAAAGCAACATATATTTTCTCTTTTGATGAATCCCAGAAGTCTGTTCTGTCTGTCCTGTTTGCCAGCCAACATGAAGTTGGCTCTTCATCAACAGAATGCACTTGTCACTAACAAGATACACTTGAATTAAACACCAAAGTTAATTCATGTTTCTTGTCTGAAAGAAAATATAAAATGTGTAAGACTCAATTAATGAGCACAAGCAAATAACTAATTTCTAAGACCATGACCTGGATGCCAAAAGCTGGAAGTATAGAACCGAGGGAAGTTAGACAGTACAGTTAGGTCTATTGTGAGCTCCTTGTTACTTCTGGGACCTAGTTTACCTTATGGTATATTGTGTCTGTACCTTCCCAGATTGAATAGGCTCATTCTCAATTCGCCAAAAACATGGCCTCCACTGTTACAAAGTATGTAAATTGATTAAAAAGCATACTTACATTAAAACAAGATTGACAACTTTGTTTAGATGCACCAGTATTTTTCCTTCAGTTTCTACTGGCACTAGGTAGAGGCATAAATAATGTATAATTATTAAAATATGCTGTTGAGAACTCCTAGGAGAGTAGATTACCACAGATTTATATATATATATATATATATATATACATATGCACATCTGCCTATTTACATCAGTTCAGGGTGCATAAAGGTACATAAATAAAGGTACATAAATAAAGATGCACAAATGTGCAAAGGGATACAATATGAGTAAGTAGAAAGAAATATCCTCATAGATAAAAGTTCCTCCTGTGATTCTGCAGTTTTCTGTGAATCTCCTCTGGGCTTTATGTGCCTTTCTTAAATAGCCATCTCCCATGGAATTGTACCAAATCAGACCCTTAGAGAGGAAAGTTTTTCTCCAAATAGACTTTTTCCACAATGAATTATTTTCAGTCATCTGAATTGTTGAACAGAACATATTTTATTAGAGGTATTAAAATACTAGGTCTGTCACAATCAACAACTAAATAAACCTGGACACTTCTGTTTATGCTTATTTCATCATTTTCATGTAAGCAAATATTTCATCATTCTGGTAATTAAAACTCATTGAAGTGTTAGCAGTGGCTGATTTTTGGGTAAGAAAATGTCAAAGGCATTGTGAGCAACAGTCTAAGATACTTGCCTTACTTGCTTCTGATGGCATTTGTTAGTGACAGTCAGATGGACTCTCAATATGCAGAGGCAACTGTGCATAGCAAGGCATTGCTTAACTTATTACAAATTAGAGGAAAACTTTTTCATCTGTGTACATTTAAGGATGGACATGTAACCACTGATGAAATACAGTTTGTTACATTTTAATTTTATTACAAGAATAATCAGTAATGAGTAAAGCTCAAATATAATGATTTGTCTTTGTTTGGTCTGGTTTTCTTTGCTTTGTTTTAACAACCAAAAATGTGAATTGTGATGTGATTCTTCTTCAGTGTTGAGGTTTTATATTGAGAAGAGAGACAAAATGCTACATAGTTGAAATGTGGAAGCTGTTGTTTTGATGTTGTGCATTTCCAGCTTTCTCCTTAGGCTGTAGCTTCTCCTTCCATAGCGATTAAGAATTAAGACAAGCCTGAACAAGTACTTAAAATTGATTAGAGATAATTCAAAAGCTGTTTAACTCAAGTGGATCGGGGAGATACACAGCAACTGAAAAAATGCTTTCTGTTAAATTTTTAAGTTTTTTGGATTTCAGTGATCAGGATTTCAATGTAAAATAAAAGATGACCCAAATATGTGTCTCAGTTTAAGGAAATTAGAATGTCTATCTGAACTAGACAGGGGAGCCTCTTCCGAAAAACCACCACAACCTTTGAAATGAGTAGACTTTAATCAGAAAATGTATAGAAAAGGATAACAATTCTTAACTACAAATATATATGTATAACCAAAACAGAACAGAACAAACAGCAACACTGTAACCAAAACCTTTAAATGAATTAAGTTCTATCCCTGCTCCTTTCAGTGCAGTTGTATTTAGGAATTGCAGGACGTGACATCACACCTTGGGAGGCAGCGGTTGTGAAAGTAACCCATGAGCTTCAGTAAGGCACTCTCCTCGTCCTTTTGTCAAAAAGTGTTGAAGGGATGGGGGATGTGTAGCAACTCCCCTGCAGGTGACGTCGCCCCCGGGGAGCCTGCAGCAATTCCAGGTAGTGATGATCGCTTTCTCTCCGAAGGACAGCACAGGGCAAGTGGAGTTGGGGCTGAGCCAAGGGAGCTCCCTCCAAGATGCCTCCACCAGCCCAGCAAAACTGTGACTCTAGCTCACAGCAGCCACCGAGACGAAAAGTCGCACCAACCAGAAGAAACCTCTCACTTCCCTCCCCCTTCACATTCACAGCCATCAAACTGGAACTCAGAGCAGTCAGCTCCCCCTGCCATCCGTCCTGGATCCTCAGCTCCCAAACCCCCTGTTTTGGCAAGGGAGAGAAAAATTCCCTGAAAGAAACTATAACGATTGGTAAATGGGCTTGGTGGAAAAAAAAAGTCTGTATCTATGAGTCATACCTATACTTTTCAGTAGAGCTCTGTGAGGAAGGTTTATACTCTGGATGCTGCAGTGCAGTATTGAGTCTAGTTACACAAATGTCAGATGCCTGCTTGCCGCAGCAGCCCACAGCTCAGTGAGAATGCATTCAAATTGCACAAATTCAGCTGTATAAATGTTTCCCAGACCTTGTCCAGAACGTATGTTTCCATTGTAAGAAAATAATAGGAAAGTACTGCAAATATTGCAGGAGTAGGTGGAGACCTTGATGAGAAGCATAGGCGGATCTGTGCTGCCTAGTGTCAGGTTTCGAGGAGACCATGGCAACCAGTGTAAAATACGTCAAATCAAGCAAATGTCTCAATCAAAAACATATAGCATGTTTTTGTCACAGATCAGCTTGAAAGGTTTAGGGAGGTTTTGAACACAGAAGCCTCATCTGTAGGGGCAAAGGCAGCTGACATCATTGAAATATTTTAACTATTAACTGAAGGTACTGAAAATAGAAGGGAAAAGAGCTGAGGTAATAAGGAAAACCTTAAAAGACCTGTATTTTAACAATATCACTCGTTCATCCTCTGTGACTGTCAAAATTTATACTATTTACTATTTCAAAGTTTTTTAATGACAACGGCCATTCTTTTTGGAGGAAAAAAAAAGATTCAATGTAGAGAGCAAGAAGAGTCTCTTGTTTTTACATTTGACGGATTTTAACAGGACTCTTTTCCTGAAGAAAGAAAGCAAGTGTAAAAAGAGGCCTAAAAGGAAGGCTTAAAGAGAGAAAAAGAACCTTCTGTCTTTCACAGTGACTTTTTCTTAATCTTACTGCTAAGGTGTCACAGGCACAAAGCATGGCTTCTTCATTCAGTGTGAAATGTGGCAAACCTATGCTCAGCAGTTATTTAAGCCATTGTCTTGGTTTGACACGTTTTCTGACAGGCTTAGAGGAAAGCTGCAGAAGATATATTACTGGTCAGTTCAATCTAACCATTATTAAAGAGCAGGGAAAACTGAAGACAGAGACAAGAAAGCAAGGCAAAACAGTCAGAAAGCCAGGGACTGGGATAAAAGGCTCCAACTTTACTTGCTTGATCGTACTGAGGATTTAGTTAAAACACAAACAGGCAGTTACGTCATTTAAGACTGACTCCTTTGTCTTGTCTGCTCGGTCCATCACTTTGAGGATGACAAAACTTAAATTACAAAGGATTGCGGGGGGCTTAGAATAAATGTGTTTACAGCTGTCAAACTAGTTCCTTTCAGCTCATTCCAGGCAGCAGTATGGTAGTATCGCGTCTCCTACTGGGTGGCTGGTTAAGCTGGGGAGCCTACAAAGTAATTGTGGGTGGATTCACGCGCATAGCCTTTTCTATGGTGGTAAAACAAAGTGATGTCCCTTTGCATACTTGTTTCTTACATTTGTAACTGGAAAATATCTTGCAAAATATATTCTAATTGTTAGTCACGAGATTTCAGAGGAACTTTACTGTTTTTCCAAACATCACAGGAATATAAAGCCAATCTGGTAAAATGTGATTGCACAATGGCACATACTTGAATACCATGGATCATTCTATTGGTATTCTTTGAAGCTAGAGCAGGACATTTTATAATATCCATTCCAAATTAAATTCAACTTAGCAAAACTCAAATGAACAGAAAATAAAATACTAAAGAGACTACAAGCAGAGGGCTAGATTAGAACCTTAAATTAACTAAAAATAATTCAGTAAGGTGAATGAAGAGGGCTATCAATATCAAATCAACGTAAAAAGTAATTGATTTTATAATGCCTTTTGTCGTATACTTCTTAATATGTGATAACCACATTAGAAATTCATTAGTATGCAGAAAATCATAGGAACCATATGGAAATATATCTTACAAAGGACTAGCACACAATAAATTTTACAAAAGACATAAAATATCTTTAGAATGAATGATCACTCTGAAAGTAATGTGCACTAAAATTATAGGAATGGTATTCACTCATTAGTTGTATGAAGCCATTAACTGAACAAAATCATTCTTTTTTGCATATCCATTTGTCATATAAAATCATTAGCTCCCTCATAAAATTGTTAGAAATGCAAAATGATTTTTCAAAAAAATCATTAGTTACAGAGTATTACATTATAAAATTCAGTGGCATATTACTTCATCATTTTCTGCATAAAAATGTGTCAGTTATGCAAAATCATTTATGTTGATAAATAACTTTTTAAGTAGCTTTATTGTCCAATATTCAGACTGGTAGCTGTTCATTTTCAATAGTAATTTTTATGGCTAAGACATTTATTAGTTATGAAAAACTCTGAAATGAACTAGAACAAACATTACTTTTCACCCTGCTAAAACTGACAGTTTTAAAAAGTGATCTTGGTCCCTGTAAATGTACTCTTAGAGTTTTGAATAGTGACAGCTGTTCCCATTTATTTACCATCATTCTGTTTGAAATCTATTCACTACTGCTTGTAGGTTCTTATTCTCACATACTAAACTAAACTCAGGTGAAAGCTTTCATAGTAGTGGTTTTAGTAGTATCATGGGTGGTTTTATATAAAACCACATTGTACCAGGAAGTGATTTACACATCAAAAGGAATGCATTGTCTCACTTTTTCACAAATAAGCTAGAAAACTTTTAGGAACATGGAAATCAATAAATTTCTGGAGATGAGAAACTTGAAATTTGGAAGTTGTGCTTTAACAGGAACTGGTATCTATGAGAGGTACATGAAGAAATTTAGTGCTGTGGAGGAAAACTCACAAATTTCTAACTTGTAAGATATCTTCTGGAGTAAAAAGCCTTCTTGAGCACAGTTTTTCCAAGGCCCATTATTTGTACAATTGAATTGTCCAGTTATGACTTTGAATAGCATTGTGTGCAGTATCCTAGAAGCAAGAAAACTGTTTTTCTCCCAGGGAATCTGTAGGATAAGACTTACCTAGAATTGTCAACCTGTGGATCAGGGATAAGAGAGAAACAAGCAACTTATCATATACTGACCCCTGTGTTACAGAAGCAACCCTTGTCATGTCAAACCCACTGAGGTTCCTTGAACCTCACTTGTGATGGGTTGACCTTTACCAGCAATGAGATAACCATCCAGCTACTTCTCAGTCCCCCTTCTGCAGTGGGACTGAGGAGAAAAGCAGAAGAGTGAAAGTGAGAAACAACTGATGGGTCGAGATAAATACAGTTCAATAAGTGAAAGAAAGAGATTAAAAAAGTGATATGAAGGCAAACATTTACCACATCCCAGAAGCAAGACCGATGCTCAGACAGTTTCTGAGCAATGGCTACTTTGGAAAAACTAAATTCCTAGTTTTTATCGCTGAGCATGACATTACGTGGTACGGAACATTCCTTTGGTCTGTTTGAGTCAGCTGTTTTGGCTGTGTCCTCTCCCAACATTTTACCTGCCTCTGGCTGGTTCACTGCAGGGGTAGAGTAAGAAATTTGGCCAGAGAAAGACTTGTTCAACAGTAGCTAAAACATTGGTATGGATTCAACACTGTTTAAATCAGAAATACAAAACACAAAGCCATATGGGCTGCTATGAAGAAAGTTAACCCCATCCCCACCGACAGGAAAACTGTATCTAAAGAGATAACTGTATCTAAAAAGAAAACAATGCCCCAAACCAGAAAAAGCTGCCCTGAACTCCCACACTCAAAGCTATGTTGGAGTATTTAGAGGAGGCATGGGGGGCTTACTTGCTAATACCTACTATTTATGATGAAAATTAAGAAGTTAAGATAGTGTTTTACTCCATGTCATTTGATGTAGTCTTTAGGGTAGAAAACAATAATGTCAGCCAAAATTCAATCTTGCAGAAATGTTTCTTAGGTGTACATAGAAGTACTGGTAATTTGCTCTAGGTGCCTAACTTCTGATTAAGTGCCAGGATGGGGACCAGCTTTAGTTTGTAAGGTTAAAAATGAGGGAATCTATATCAGGTGAGCAAGTGACCACTAAACAAAAGTAAATTTTATTTAAAAAGATTTTATGTATGTTCTCTTCCATCTCTGTCTCACAATGTTGCTCTCCATATATTTGTTATTCTGTTTAGATCTTCATTCTGCATCCATCCTTCTGGAATTTCTGGGTTGGTGGTATTAGGCTGAAGAGCTAAAATGGTCATAAAATGTTGCTTCATTGAGATTTACACAAAAGTGGAGCATGGGTGGCCTACAGCCCATTGTGACTCTGTTTAGGTACCATTTCACTTCTGTGTGTGCTTTCATGAGATGTTTTGTTTTAATTTCTCCAGCTCTGGATTGCTGGTTCTGTGACACAACCCACCCATGTATCATGAAGGGACAAATTTACTTGTCACAATGTGACTCTGGTCTTTCCAGATGTGCAAATTCTCAGTAACAGAAAAAGGCAGATCCTGGAAGGCAATCTTGAGGCAATACTTTCCGCTTGTGATAAAAACTAATTAGAAAGTAAGTTTTCTTATTGTTATTATTATTGCTGGTGTAAGAAGGATTTTGGTCACGTATAAATGTGCCCCTGCCTATGCAATTGCTTCAGCAAGTGAAGAGGAAAAAACTTGGGAGAGGGAGAGAGGGCATGAGAGAGGAAACAAAGAGCATGAGAGAGGAGGCATGCAATTTCTCACAGGCTCCACTAATTCATCCTGAACACATAAATGGCTCCAACACGCAGCACAGCTGAACAACTCTGCTTAAAGTAGAAAGCATAAAAATCAATATACCTTCTCTAAGCTGTTAAGGAGTACTGCAGTTGTCCGGGTCATCATGTAGCAAACAGGTACTGCATTTTTCAACAAGAAATGTGCATTATAGAATAACGGGTTCCCTTATTTCAGTGCTTGGTAAAATCTCTTGCTGTTTTAACTTCTGTGATGGGTATCTGGCCACACATCTGGCTGTTGAAATGAAGAGATATGCCACTGTTTTCTCCAGCTGGGCCTGTGTCTTTCATCTCAAGACATTGGTTTTGGCTGATATATTTCACAGCCCTTATTATCTCTCTAAGACTTATTCCAGAGGGCCACATCTTCAAAGAGTCGTTTAAGTGATCCTTATAATTCCAGTTTTTCTCCTCCAACTGCCATTTATACCACTCACAGTCCCTTCCCAATTAAATGATTTGCCTCACTTAAAACCTGAAACTAATATTATAAATGTGATTTGAGCTCCTTTAGGTCTTTAGTCCCCCTGAATTTTTTACAATCTGTAACTTAACCAGACTAGAATTTATTTAGTTTCTGAGAGCTCCTAATGGTGTCCACGAAGGCAGAAATACTTTGAAAGAATACCTGAAATACAGTCCTCGGTACTACTGAGTTATAAATAGGACAGAATAGTCTTAATTATGATTTTGTAAACAAAATAGGGTTGGAAAAGATCTTGAAAGAACATGGAATTAATTCACAACTGCTCCTGATAGATGTTTTCCTGACTTGTTTCTAACAGCCTCTTCCCCTTTCCATTCTGTAACATTCTCCATGTAGTTTTTTTCCAGTGTTTGAACCTTTATTGTTAATAAATTCTCCCTTTTTGTGCAATTGAGGCTCATTACCTTTTGCCTTATCATAAATGATCCAGCATCTTTCTATGTTCTTCCCCATGTGTCATCAAAATAACTTTCCTACATGGCTCTCCAGAGCAGTGGAAACACAGTTACAGATTTTGAATTTTCCCATTTCAATTCCTTCTTTAATCCAATGCCTGCCCCCCCTCCTCTCCTCCCCTCCCCTGCCATTTTCTGATGCTTATCACAGAATAAATGCAACTCAACTGGACAAAACCATGACAGGCTGCTCTAAGTTGGCCCTGCTTTGAAGAAAGACGTGAAATGCATGCCTTTCAGAGGCTCTAACCAGCTTAAATTATTGTTGTTGTTGGGTGTTTCAAAACAGGTCAATGTACTCTGTTTAAAATTGCAAACCAGCAAAAAAAATTTTATCTTAATCAGGTCCTCAGCATGAAAACTTCAGCCCAAATATTCACAGGCTAGGACAATTATAAGCAGCTAAAACCTGATGCCTATAAAAAGAAAATGATGGGCAACTTCAGTAATGAAGCCCCATCACTATTATGAACATGTTATTTGAATGAAAATGAAGTTTTCCAAAATCAAAATAAACCAAATATCTGTCCTCCTCTCCTACCCATTAAAAATAATCAGAACATGCAACACCTTATTTAAATGCAATCTTCCCTGTCTTTGTGAAGCTTACCAGTCCTGCAATTGTCCCCAGTAGGTTAGGTTGAAATAAGTGGTTGTCTAATGTTGCTGTGGTCGAAACCGTAGCATCATATCTGTGCATGCTGTGAAAGCAGTGATAAACAAGATATATTTTCATTACCCTGAACATTCTGTATGTCCACAAAGTGTTTGTTAGATTAGAAGAGGTTTCTACAGTGAGCCTATATGCCCTGGAGTGAAAAACCTAGCTTGGATAGGTTTTCCATCCATCCCAGACAGAGGCTCATCAATCACATCTGACAGAATTAAGTGCGGATAGCTCATGGCTTGTAGAATGGTATATTGTTAATATTCTAAGAGTTACATGTAAAATAAATGCCAAGAACATTTCAGTCACTTTTTGGGAAATCAGCCTAGTGAACAACATGTCCTTCATTGGAAATGCTTTGTCATCCTGCAGTAGTACACTAATTGACAGTTGGTTTAGGTGAAATGAAAATCCTCCCCAAAATCCAGATTATGGTAAATTAACTGTATTTTCACAGGAAAACCAGACACACCCATGTGAGCCAAGATCAGCGCAACATTCTGTAAGGTACTCAGATGTTTTCTAAGTGACAGGCTGCAGACATGATCACGCAAATTACATGGATTTTAAGGACTGTAGAACAGACCATATGCTCTGCAATTTTTCTACAGCCTTTCCTTGGTTAAACTTGAGGTTTTTCTTCCATCGGTCCGGGATCTATAACGCACCTAAACAGGAAACGGAAATTATTCTTTTATATATTCTAGGACCATTAAATCCTAAAGTACAGAGCAATGAATGGCATCTTTATAATGAATAAATTTTATCCCTAGGAGTTTTAAAGGGCTTTGATCCTTTGCTGTGTTAAACTAACATTCTTTTCTTAATGTTAGCTGAGCTAGATTAATACCACTTAGCTAGGGATTTGGGTCCTAGTATTCATGTGTGAAATAAATCTTTTCTACCATACCTTAGGCATCCATATAAAAGAATTAGTTCAATGACTGTTCTCAGAATACATAAATTTAGTTTTGGGTTTTCACGTGGTGAAATCATTGTGAAAATGACATAAGAAGCTCCCTGCCTGTAAAATCAGCCTCCCAGGGGCAATAATGCAGGGCCCTAAATTGCAGGTTACAAATAAGTTTCTTGTATTTACATAATGATTCATTGTACACCTAGATTCTAAGGTCAGTGTCCCCTCAGATGCAAGGTATTAAAATAGATTTCTATTCAGTTAAAATTTATTCTCATTCCAAGTTAACACCTTCTGGAGTACGGTGGCCTGAAGGTAGTGAAAGTCAATCCTGTTAGATAGCATAAGGAGCATGTTTGAGAAAGATAAGCAATATTGCTCTTGAGAGGGAAGAGTAAAATATTAAGAAATGGAAGGTCAATGAAGGTTTCAATGAGGCTCTAAGTCTTACTTCTTATTCAACACGTGAGAGGTGCATGTATTTATGTTTCTAGGCCCAGTAGCACAGGGGTGACGATTTAGGTGCTTTTTTTCAGAATGAATGTTCTTTGGTAAGCAACTTGGACATCATTGTGCATATACAGTTGGCATTTACAGTCTTAGACTTCTTAGCAAATGATGTCATGCTTAGAGAAATAATATTTTAGAACTCCATGTAGTAGGTTCTTGCTCAGCCTGTGGTCTAATGGGAAGCCGTAATATGAATCACACCAGGTGAATCAAAGGATCCGCTTGGTTATTTATAAGTGCAAGTGGGTCAGGGGCCATCAGTAAAAGGGAAAGGGCTTGAACACCTCTTCTACGTGTTTTAGTATACTCATCCCTGCTTGATGTATAACTCAGATCTGTAGTTCCCTGTTGTCTGATTAAGCTTCTGGTTAAATTGCTAGCTATGGTATTGTCCTGCAAGAGCTAGATATTTGGCTATAGACCATCTCTGTATGGCCAAATGCAGATGCTGATATTTGGCTTAGAGATGAGACCACATTTAAGAGCTAGTAATGTCAGCATGTGGTCACGCGATATAGCTAATTTGTCATGCAAATCAAGGGTTGCCAAATGCTATCCTTTGCTGATGTGAGCTGGCTGCCTGGGAGATGTGGCAATTAGCTTAGCACAGGTTCTTTTGCCTTAATCAGGATGCATTTTAGACATTTATTAGAAATGCCCGGATCCAGGGCCCCTGCTCAGCTATCAGTGTTACTTTTTTTGCTAGTGCAAAGCAGGAAGCCTGCAGCTCATTTAATTTAAAAAAAAATAATAAAAAAAAATCTGCTGGAGGAGCTGAAGAAGTAAGGGTATATTAACTCCTGTCAAACCAGCTCAGAGTTTGGAAAAGAAGTACGCTTGCTCCTTGGTGGTAAGGATTAACAGTATGAGCAGTACATACAGAATCATAGAATCATCCGATTAGAAAAAACTTCTCAAATCATCGAGTCCAAACGTACCTGTCCCCTTACTAAACCACGTCCCTAAGAGACTCATCTACCTGTCTTTCAAACACCTCCAGGGATGGCAACTCCACTGTCTCCCTGGGCAGCCTGACCACCTTTTCAGGGAAGAAATTCTTCCTATTGTTCAGTCCAAGCCTTCCCTGGCACAATTTGTGGCCATTTCCTTTCGTCCTATCCCTTGTCACTTGTGAGAAGAGACCAGCACCCGCCCTGTCACAACTTCCTTTCAGGTACTTCTAGACACTGATGAGGTCTCCCCTCACTCTCCTTTTCTCCAGGCTGAATATCCCAAATTCCTTCAGCCGCTCCTCATATGACTATTCTCCAGCCGCCTCACCAGCCTCGTTGCCCTTCTCTGGACACGTTACATTTGGAAGCACATACTTGCTAAATACACATACCTTTAATATACAGCAAATAGATGTGAGGACACTGTACATAATTGCAAAAAAATCCTGCCAAACTTGTCAGTACAAGCCATAGAATTTTAAGCAGGGATATTGCTTGTTGCATTTCATTTGCAAATGCACAGAGTCAGCAATTAGTGTTTTATGCTCCTGATATTTAGCATCCCTCTGTCACGTGATTCTTAACTCATACAGTAAAAAACATGTCACTTCAAGATCTATGAGCTCCATTTGGGACCAGAATGCTGGATAATTATATTTGTTCCTAGCCTTTGTCTCTGTTTGTGAGCCCATTTGAGCAATTTCTGTGGGACCACAAGTTATATTGTTTGTGCAATTAGCCAGACCATTCTGTAATGAGATGCAAAACCAGTACAAACACAAGCCAAAGATTTACGTGGCCAGTGTTATATGGCTCCTGTTTGTAAAACAGAGTCTCTGTATCAGGACACTGACAGTCCTGTGTCTACCTATCACAAAATGCATTTTCTAGGTAATGTGAAACACATGTTTTTATTGACCAAAAAGCTTTGGATGAATTAATGTTTTATTTCTTATTAATCTTATTAATACATTATCAAATTACTAGAGGGAGGAGAATGTTTTGCACAGTGATATTGGCAAACAGGAGAACCGATAACTAAAACCAAATAACAAAAAGGAAAACAATGATGTTGCTGGTTTGCCAACTTCAATAGTGCTAAATTTTGGTAATGAAATATTAATTCATAATAATGGGTACTTCCCGTGATAAGCCAAGGGCAACAAGGACAGGTGTTAATTCCAGCTTCTCCCAGCTCTTTCTTACCTTCTCTTTGATATGCCATCCTTCTCAGAAGGCTGGGATAGAAATATTTTTTTGTGAATTGAATACTTGCTGCTGAACTAATTGACTCAAGAGGGTTACAAAAGGGTAACATGCTTCTTAAGGCATAGGTCTAGAGGACAGCCAAGACAATGACAACACACAGAAACTAGAGTAAATTATGATTAACTTCCATTAAAAAAATCATTGAATCCTGAATTTACCCCCATCACAAGAACCTATGCTGTCCTTTTACCTCAGCTTTGCTTTTCAAGTCAATGTTAATGATATTTTAGACCATTGTGATTCAGACAATTGGAAAACATTAACTTCAAATTTACATATCTCTGCAGTTAATAAAAGTAATCAAAATCCTTTCATCCCCAGCATTGACTATGAGGTTCATATGAAGAAGTATATCTATATTTTTCTATTTTACTTAGATGTTATATCTATTAATAAGAAGGTGAGTAGAGTATTCTGTATGCCCTCACTCCATTAACAGCTTTCTACTAGCATTGTGTGCTGTGTCCATGTTTTGCTCCAACTGGCAAGGGAGACTTCAGGAAATAGAGGGACTGGTGATAAAAAATTTAGTGACTGAGAATATTCTGCATGAGGAAATGGGAAAGCACTGCCTCTTACAAAGAAAGTGAATGAGAGAGTATAGAAAGTGGCAGATTATAGAAAGGGCAGATTGCTGTTTCTCATGGATAACCGCCTTTCTTTCACCACACCAAGACTGTTTAGCCATACTCTGTGGAGATGATTACAACAAATGTTTCTGTGAATAAGAGTATTGAATTCCATAGATTTCCAGGATAATTTCTGTAGAAACTACTTGTTTTTATCTCTGTTCTCTTCCACACTGTTTCGCTGTAAGACGTGTATAGCTAACAAACATAATCAAAATGGTTTGCACGCACAACTTCATACTCATGTACTTCCTGTACTAGATCAGAATTGCCATCTGCTGGATGTTCCATAAAAATTTGAAACTCTGAGATAATCAGGCAGGAGGGAATCTTTACCTATACATTTTATAATCTTGAGTTAATTAACTTGTACAAAGGAAAGATTACTAAAGGCATATAAGATTCTGCTAAGTACATGGAAAAGAACCCAATCTTTTATTTGCTTCTGAGGTTTGTTGTTGATGTTGTTCTGTGTTTCCTTCCACTGATCAGACAAAGATAACTCTTGGACTGCACTGACCATTCTCCCTTGCCTGGCTTGAGTGTTTTGCTCTGGCTATTGACAGTTGATGAAAGGCAGGGTTGGTCATGACCATACCTGGGAGCTACATGACACTCCTGCAGGAAACTATCTCTGGGTTGCAAATCTCCACCCAAGAATAAACTTCACAAAAGAAAGTCGGGGGTAGCGGGTAAAGAACATACAATAAATTAATAAATTATAGAAATTAATAGAATATAGACATTTCCAAGTCTATTTCTATCCTGAATTTCTGTTGAAATTTTCAGTAAGAATTAATTGATTGAAGTGTGTTATTGAATATGTTAAATACTTATTAAATAGAATGTAATCAGATCTTCCTGTAACAGATTTCTCCTGTTCTCATAAACCTAGTTTATCTGTCCTCAGACAGCTGAAAATTCTCACTAGGTTACAGTCTTCTCTACTTCTGATGTGTTAACTAAGCCTAGTTTAAAATTTGCCTGGTGCCTGAATGAGCCTATATAGCATCTCACCTAAGCGGAATTTCAATGCATAGAGGATGCACATGGGCTGCCAGAAGATCAAGGAGCCTTGGTCAACACTCAGCTGCCCCTTTTGGCTCTCTCCAGAATCAATCAGTATGTGAGGCAGTGTATGAGTGGTGTGGATGACTGGAATTTGCCCTCCAAATTAACAACATGATCAAGACATAAAGTCTCTAATGCTATTTTTCATTGCTATCACCCTGTAAATGAAACCTTTCTTTTTTTATATTGGAGGAATAAAGAAGGGGGCTACTGTGACTATTTTAAGATAGAAAGTATTTAATAACTAATTTGGAAACAATAATATAGAACTTAGTGCAAAGTTGCAGTTCTGTTTGTCTTTTCCGATGAGCTGCTAATGACTGTTTCTTCCCTTTACTGCCTCTTCTCTTGGAATCGTCGTCCTTTGCGTCATTTCCTTCTTCTACTTTTCACTTTAACTGCCTCCTTCTTTCCACAAATCATATTCTTTTGCCTGATTAGTGCCAGTTTCTTCTGTCTCTGAGAAACTGCTTTTAAAGTTATATTAGAGGTATGAGGTCCACAGTTGTTCTTGAGTTCTTCCTTTCTTTTATTAACACGGTGTTTGCCTGTTGCACTAGGAACAGCCATGTTTATATTCAGCTTCAGACTTGAAACATTCCTAGGGAAAATAAAAACTTGTAAAAGAAGCCGACTTTTAAATAACAAATCCAAACAAATTTGCATTAGCAGCAAACAACCTGTGCCCCAGAATAAGAAAACAACAAACTAAGAAAGGAAATACTAATAATACACAGGTTAAGAAAACAGAAAAATACCTGGAAATAATGATCAATTTTTGAACAGCTTTGATCCTTCTGTCTCCATCTGCAGCTTGCGACATAAACAGTATCATGTTTAAAAACATAATGTATCAAAAGCAAAACTCTTACTTAGATGTATCGACTTGCTTTGTCAACGGTTCAAAATGTCGAGATGTTCTCTTCTCCACATATGTCACAACGTCTGTGGACCTCATAAGGCTTTTAAAAATTTCTTTTGAATTTTGTGATTCTTTAAAAAAGCTGTACCTTGGGACTAAGGTAGCTGTTTCAGCCTATTTTATTTTTGGTTTTGAAATTACTGGACTGTATTTAAAAGCTAAATAAAAAGTTTAAAACCTGGTTTTAACCATAGATATTCCAAGAAAATCCATCAAAGGTTTTGAAAACTTTCTCATTATTTAATACTGTATCATTAACAGCAAACTCATACCTTACAACAGAAATACATATGAGAAAAGAAGTCCACTGAATCATTTCATGAAATTAAAGTGAAACCAAAGAACTTGACACTAGGAATCTCAAATGTAGTATAATTCTAGAAGAAATTATATTTATGAATTCATAGCATATATTTAAGCATAAATATTATGTAAGAAGTAACCATTTGTTTTAGGTACTTTCCAGTACACAATATTAGTAAGAATGAATGAATCTGCATATTGAAGTTTAAATCTATCGGTGTTATAATGTGTCATTAGCCTAAAAATTAGTTTTGGATGCCTTTCTAAGTAGGGGATCATCTCTTAGCAATCGAAGTCCTGATGCCTTGGTGGAAACACAGACTAAATGAATATATAAAGGATTATAAAGTTTGGGTAGTGCCTGGAAATTTTCAGATCTGAAGCTTTGGTTCTGCTTGTTATGTAGATGTAGGTAAACCAGTCCTAATCAGCTGAGATCTCTCCAGAACATACTGAGCAGCAGAATAGCCATACCTTTACTTCTCTTTGGAAGACCAATTTTAAGTCTATTTAAAGTCTAAAAGAGGACTCAAATTTATTAATAACATGATAGCTTTTTTGAAAGCAGTGTCTAGTTTAAAACAAAGACCAATACCCTGTTATCTTAGGCATTTGGTTGAGACATAATGACTGCTGTCAGGTGTTTGCAATCTAAATAAAATAGAACAAAAGTGGACTCAAACATCCTGAGTTTTACTGATGGAAAGTGTACAGAGTTTAGAGTATTTGCCTAAGGACATATTAGGAGAGCAGTATGATTAGTTTAATGAATGCTTTTACTGTAAGGCAAGATCCTGTGTCCCTCAGCCTCTTCATGCTTCAGTGTGCTTTGATCAGTGGATATCAATGTCACTTTTTAAGACATTTAAAAATAACTCATAGAGGTCTGAGGACACCAGGCAGATCTGGTGAAGGAATATTAAAGTCCTAGCTTGGAGCATGTCATGTTTCACAGTAACATGAAAAACTCCTTCAGTTTTGTTCTTTTAACCTGGAAGCATGGTAGTTATCAGTGTGATGCCTAAGATAAAGCCTCAGTTTAGCACTTATGTTTTATCTCCTAGTACATGTAGACATTAATTCACTCGTAACAAATATTTTATACCAAATTTTCAGTTCAGAGAACAACTGAGAAACAATCCTCATGAGTTTCTTCCATATTGTTTGATAGACATAAGAGTGCATGTCAAGTAAAAAAAGCCAGACTTGCAGCAGCCAGTGGTAAGGCAGAGCTGGTTTCCCAGGGAAGCAGCTGCCATTATTTCACATGATGTGGACACAATGTAAGGAGATGCACTGGGCTGTCCTGGCAGGGAGCTCATACACTTTCCTTCTCTCTGGGAATCCGTGCCTGCATCTGTCTTGGCATTTGTGCCTTACTGACTCTGAAGTGCAATGTCTCTTTCTTTCAGAGTGTCTACTAAAGCTGCTCTTCTTTTCTTCCCATTGCTTCTTTTCCATTACCCCAACACCTGAAAAGCAGCTGTGGTGTATAGTGCTATAATAAGCCCTAAAACTGATGATTTGTGAAGGGAAGAAACAAATGGGCCCAATTTTCAAATAACCAATTGCTCACACATGGCAAATGTTCAGGGACTGAGATGTTGAACGCGCGTAGCTGTGATCTCTTGCAGAGCAAGAACTGCACAAATTTCGTTTGCAAATGCACGGTAGTTGACAGAACAATCTGTTGACTGTCACTTGCAGGTGACTTCTTGCTTTACAACATTCCATCCATAATTTTGTAATCTTATGATTTGGCAGGATTACAATGGCCAGATATTTCAGGTGCTGGGAGATAGTAAGTAGTGAATTGAAGAATGTTAGACTTGTAGAAGAGGTAAGTGCAGACAGTCATACCATATCATATCCAGGGACACAGTTGACTCACGAGCCTCCTGTATTATCTAGCAGTGTGTAGTATGCACGTTCACAAAGAAGAGAACTTTTTCTTGAAATATTGTATTTCCTGAAAGAAAAAAAGAAAACTCAAGCCAGAGTGTTCATCATTGACCACATTTTTTTTTTTTGTAGCTGATGTGCTACAATTTACTCCTGAAGAGGAAAAGAAGGAAAATTCAGAATTTTTGAGACATTTCTTTTCCACCTGTGTGGTTAGAAAAGAGTAGTAGTTGAATAAACTTGTTAAAAGATCTTCATCCTCTTTACACATTTTAGAAGAAGATTTATCTACTTGAAGAAATCATTGCGGGTATCTACTCTGTCTTAGTTTGTGGGAGGCAAGACTGAAGTGAAGGGACTTGGTGTTTCCAGTGGATATCAAGACAACAAGAAATTAGTAAATTTGAGGTTAAATCTAAACTGATTTTGTCTTATTTGAATTATTTCAAGATTAGAATCATCTATTTCCACATGGACAGCAGTTCTACAAACTTGAAATTATTTTTCCAGCTCACCAGAGAGGTTATCTGAAGAAGTTTAAACTGGTGGAAGTGATATAGCTAAGCACAATATATTGAATTAGATAGGTAAAAATAAAACCTGGGTTAAAAAGTGTAGCAGTCAATGAGTTAAGGTAGTGAGAGAGAATGACTTTTTAGAGAACTGGAGGTATAAATTAGGGCATTGAAAATACATTTCTGAGTAGTAAATTTCTTTGGATTAAGGCCACATTTCCTCAGGATATGGTCTCCTCTCTTTTTTGACTTTTTATACTAATCTCTTCACCACAAAAACAATCTTTGGCAACGCATGTGTCTAAAGAGCCCATAAACCTGTTTTTCTGTAACTTGCTGGTTTTATTCACCATGAAACAAGAGTAATAATAGTAAGCATTGTATCATATTTTATTTTTGAGGGAAGTCCTGGGAAGTGGAATTGGTTGGTCTGTGAAAATTAGCTTTGAACAGCCAAGGCAGAGTAAAAACAAAACCCCAAACCTCCTTTCGTCTTTTATGTCTTTTCCTAGTTTTAGACTAATGACTTTCAGACTATCTCTTTTAAATTGTAGCAGGTGGAACAGTTTGTAGTCAGTTATGTTGAATGACTTTTTACTTTAATAATTTTACTGTTTTGAACTGTTACTGAAGAGACCCAGTTCTCTCAGCCTCTCCTGATACAAAAGATGCTTTAGTTCCTTAATCATCTTATTGGCCCTTAAAATCTTTAGATCTTTCATCAATTTACAAAATATCAACATTTTAATTCTTTGAGAGTTAAGTTTAATAGTCTTCTAAGGAAGAACAATGTTTGTTTTGACCAAATTAGTCATAATTCAAGATATGTTTTACAGTAATGAAGCCTGACATTCTGAGAAAATAACATTGTTTTTTAACTTCTGCATCCAGGGCAAAAAAAGAAAACTCGGAGGGGTATGATAAATATCTTTTATTAGTATTATCTTATCACTGCCATTACTTTTCACTATCGTTGCCTTATATTGACTCCCAACTTACAGAATTTTGGGATCATTTAGTGTTACAAAATACAGAAACATATGTGAGTGCATACATCCAAATAGCCCTGCAGGAAGGAGGAGGAATGTGTAAGGGCAGGTTCCTCATTAGTAGGGAGTATTCAGAAATTCTCTTATATATGTGTATTAAGTAACCAGATTTCTGAAAGAGAGCCTGCTCTGAAGTCTGCTACTCTTCTCATAGTCCTGACTAGTGTTTAATCTCCATCCCCTCGACAGTGAGACTAGGAGAGTCTCCTCAGTTTTCATCAGCAGGCTATACTGTAAGTAGTAAGGACTGAATTGACCCTGACACCGGATAGGATAAAGGCATATTGAGGGGAGGAGGAGCCCAGAATGGAATTTTCTCTTCTACCCTTTCTGGTAGTAGACAAGTTGCAGTTACCTTCTTCTTCCACTCTGACCTGTTCCACCAGCAACAGTTACCTCTTCTAAACATCTCATAGCCAGAGACTGATCTTAGCGTAGTATTAGCAGTGGTGCTGTTACTAGGAATTCTTATCAACCAGAAGAACTACGAATAAAAGTAATACTTTTTATTTCCCAAATATTTTGTGCTAAATGTCTAACATCATTGTAAAACAGTGATGAATTTTAAAAACAAACTAATAACATTTAATATAAATATTATGTGAGTAGTGGCATTAACTTTCTCTTTACATAAGCCTCAAAATAAACTTCCATTAGCAGACTCTGAAACTTGATCGCAGAAGCAGTGAATGATCAGTGTCTTTAATTTATAAATAAAAGAGAACAATTCATTCTTAAATTTAATAGGCATCATTATGGAAGAAATGGAAAAAAAGGCTTTAAAATTAGCAAAATGTAAACCATCAGTTTTGTATAAATATGTAAATGACACATTAGTATTGTTAAAGAAAGACAGGAATAAATCTAACAAATTCATAAGGGAGATGTGATAGGATGGCATGTTACCATTTCTTGGTGTAATGATCATTAAGAAAGATGATTGTCTTTCACAGTTCAGAGAAAGGATACCAATTCAGATGCCAATTTAAATTATAAATCAAGTGTCCATCCTACAGTTCCAGTGTAAAGTAGTCAAAACACTCGTTGATTAAATACTTCAGAGTCTGAAGCAGAATCCTGAAAGAAGGGGAACTTAATCATATAACAACTACATTGCTAAACAACAGTTTTCTTTTACAACCCATTAAAATATGGAAAGAAATGTTCAACCGAAAGCCAGAAAGGAAAAGCAGTCTCCACATGGGAACAAAACAATGCCTGCTACACAGTACAAAACAGGAGATGTTCAGTAATGTTCAGTCTTGCCTAAGCCTGCCACCCCTGGAGGGTAAGGGTAATCTCCAGTTCAGAAGTTTGGGTTTGTTCGGTGGAGGCTTTGTTCCATTAGGAAGACAAAATATTTAAATTTATAAGTGAAGATCATGTTTTAAGCCAAGAGAAATACTGAGTGTTGTATGGGGGAAGACTGAACCAAACCCTCAATTATCACATACTAAGGTCCTACCAGAAAGACAGACAGTTCTCTGTAAGTCCAAGGTTCATTTTTTTTTACTCTCTGCGTTTACTCTCAAAAACCTACATGGTCCTTTGTCTCCTTCCTGAAGGCTTTCCTTGGGAACACAATGGTGGGGAAAAGCAGGAGAGAGACAGCACAGATCTAATGTCTTAATAAGATTCTAAAGTCCCATAAAATATGGAAAGAAACACACCAGTCAGAGCCAGTGTCTTTTGGAATCCTTATAGCAAAGGACAGATCCTTTTATTTTAGTAGGAATTTTGCTATGTTTGATTTGGAGGATTTAAATTAAACTTTGCTTTTTAAAGTACACAAAAGCTCCATTTGAGTTGATGTAATCCTATGACTCTTGAAACAATATTTCAAGCAATTATACTGCATCAGATTCAGAGATAAAAATAAAATTTTCAGGTTTTTTTCTTGTCTTTTCTTGTTTATAGCAGTTCGAGGTCCAAGGCCAAAACAGGGCGTCTCTGAACTTCCTTAAGTCTTTCCCACCAATATGGCTCATTATCACAAGTGGCAGATGAGAACACATTCCCATTTTCTCTTTCAGTGTTTTCTGATCTATTGTGGAGAACTGATGAGCCTTAGAACAATCTCAGAATACTGAGAAGACAGCTAGGTTTTCCTTACCAGACCTAGAGGATTCTTATCTGGCGACAATGATTGGTTAAATACCCTTGAAAAAGACAGCTCCATTAAACATGGTATTCAACATAATTAGCGTTGGGTTACGTGTATCTAGAGCAAACCACAGATGTAAGAGAAAGTACATTGTTTGTTGAAAGTTACTGGTGTTAAATCTTATCAAAGTTTAAAACTAAAGCTTGAATTCTGGGTCAGTATTTCTGTCTTGTATAAGACACTGATTTTTTTTTTTTCCCGAAGTGAATTGCATGCTTTCTCTCGTGTCCTAAGCAACAGATGTCTCATTAGCACCTGAGCTATGCCAGCTTCTGTGGAAGGCTGCAAACTGATTAAACACATGCTCCATTTTTATATCTTTATGAGTCATTACTTAAAGGTTTTATCACCAGATTGCCACACTTAATTACGTGTAGCCATAATTAAATGTGAATATCTGCAGACTTGGCTTTTTATTTTTGCTATAACTTCAATAAAATATTTTCCTGTTTGCTAATGAAATGCTATAGGAAAGGAGAGAAATAAAAAGGGAATTAAAAATCTGACAAGAATTATCAAGTATAGATAAAATATCTATCAAGTATCCTTGTGAACTGTTTAGAAAAGTAACTTTTTTTATAAACAAGAATGATGTTTTATGACAAAGATAAAAGGCAGAAAGCAACGTTTTGATATTTAAAGATGGCTAGAGAGAAGCAGTGTTATTTACCTTGACTTCTGCAAGGCTTTTGATGCTGTCTCCCTTAATATTCTTGTAACAAAATTAGGAAGGTATGGTTTGGCTGAGTAGAGAACTAGCTGAGGAAAAAGGTGTTTGGATTATTTGCCTTACAGATTTAAACAGCAATACATTCAAGGATGGGGCTGACATCTGGAGAAACTTAAGCTGGCTGGATAAATGAGGTCAACAGGACCCTTATGAAATTCAACAAGGACATGCACATGAGTCAGGCACAAAGTTAGCTCATGAAAAGTAGGAAATCCTTGCAGACACATAGGCTGGGGAGCAGCTTTCCTGACAAGACCCTTAGGGTCTTGGTTCAGAGTGAGCTGAATGTGAGCCAGCAATGTGTCCTGGCATCAAAGGAAGAGCCTGGGTTTTGTTAACAGGATCATAGCAGTAGATCAAGTGATGTGATTATCTCCATCTGCTCGGAAGTAGTCAGATTGCGTGTAGATACTCTGTGCAGTATATGCCCTTCCGAAACAAGACATGCATGATAAAGTGGATCATGTTGACTAAAAGGTCACAACTACGGCCAAGGTCTGGAACACTTGGCCTGTGAAGAGGAGACACCAGAGCTCATTCAGACAGGAGAAGATATGGATTCAAGAAGACCTACTAGCAGCTGCCTTACCTAGTACCTAGGAGGAGGTTACTACGAATAGGAAGCCATACTGCTCATCATGGTGGGTGGAGGAAGGACAAAAGAAAAGAGGGCATAAGTTGCAATTAAATACCTTCAAACTGTTTATAAGGACAACTTTTTTAACATTAGTATAACCAAGCAGTAGTGCAGGCTGCCTGGGGATTTTGTGCACTCTCCCTCACTGGAGGTTTTCATGACCAGACCAGATAAAGCCCTGAACACACTGGTCTGATCTTATAGCCGACCCTGCTTAAAGCAAGAAGTTGGATTAAAGACCTCACAAGGTTCCTTCCAACCTGAATTTTACCATGACCCTAAGCTCTCTAGGAACCCACGAGGATCTGTACTGATGTAGGACTTTGCCCACAGAAAGCTGTGAGACTAGACTTTTTGTCACCTTGAAAATGCTGTTTATAGAAGACAGTGACTTTTTAAAAATATTCTGGTTAGAGTCTGGGATATTACAAATTATGCAATTCAAATAACCTTACTTTGGTGTATTATGGACACATAATTATTGTTAAGTATAACCTAAAACCTGTTTCATGGAAAAGGAAAGGGGCATATTGACAGTTTTCAATTTTCAGAAGATCTGCTGAAAAAAAAAAATAATTGTTAAAGTAAGAGCACATTATTTCATTTAGTTTACTTCACCAAGAACGTTAGTGTGGCAAATGGGTTTTGAATACTTATAGACTCAGGGGGCACAACCTGAGCTGTGCATTGCACAGTTCATTAAATGTGCCCTACTGTCTTTTCTAGCTGACCTAACTCCTGAATTGTTCCCAAACATACTGATAACATTGCTTTTTTTTCCCAGGCTCTTTGTCTAGCCTATAATACCTCTTTTGGTAATACAACACACCTATTGCGTGACATTTGTTGAGTGTGTTGTTATTCCTGACTCTTTATGTAGGTCGAGCTCTGAGAAACTTTTTCTCTAAATTTCAGACCAACTTCTGTTCCATAAAACTGAATTAAGTTTATAGATAAAACAACTTTTTCTTTTTCAGATTCTACTCTTAGTTCATGAAAGCTGTCATTCTAATCACAGTGCATTCCGTTTCCCATATCCTCTTGTTATGTAGGTTAAAATAAACTAGCAGTCTCAGAATTGTGTATTAGCTTTGAATTGCCTCATTATAGGAACATCATAATGGGATACTTAAAAAGAAAAAGACAAATAAAAAAACCTCGTGAAAAATATTTCCATCACTGTTCAGTAATGATTTAGACAGCCCTTTAATCTAAAGCATCTAGACAGGCTCTAAACTAAAGGAGAGTTCTGCAATGAGTGGAATATTATAATACATGATGGGATGTCATACTGTAAAAAAGCTGGTGTTTGGGAAAACTGAAAAGAAAGTTAAAACTGTATGAAATATGGCCCTGTTGAAAATGATGGCAATTCATCCCTCAGATTTAATCCACTGTGGGTTAATTTTTCTTAGCTGTTTAGGGGGTTAGTGATTTTGAGTTGGTGATTTGAGTAAGGAAGTCCCCATAGTCTGGCATGTTTCAGCAGAAGTGAGGCAGCAGTTTGACAGGGGTTTGACACCACATCAGGAGAGGGGTACAGATTATATAACTAAAAAATATATTCTCGTGCAATAGTGCACTCGATGAAAATAGTGTTAAATGCAAAATTATTAAATTTAGTTTCATATATAAATTCTAGCAAGAATAAATAGTAGGATATTTTTTTAATGCAATAATTTTCATGATCCATTTTTTCCACACAACAGCTTTGAGTTCACAAGTACAGAAGGGCATCTTTGAATTGTTAGTGGTAATTAATGTGAGTGAATTTATATGTAAACTGGTGTTTACTAGAGAACTCTTAAATACATATCTTTGACATCTTTACAAGCTATTTAAACTTTCCCTGGAAAACATCAGTGTTTCAGATGAGGTTGATACAGGTTGTTAAACACAGTCTGAGTGTAATTACAGACACCTGCCAACATTTCCTCATTTTAAGTGTTTGAATTTTGGAAGGAAAGAGCTGATTCAAAACAGCTGCGAAAATGGAAGGGAAAAAAAAAAAAGAAAATGCAAAGCCAGCCACTTTATACTCTCTTTCTGTGGAGACTGGTTTCTTGAATGCTGCTGCATCCTCACCTGGTGCCTGGTGGTTACAGGCTTGCTTACTCAGCATAGGGGATTCAGGTTTCAGAAGGTGCAGAGAGTTGTGTTTCCTGGATCTTTGCCTTTCTGAGTATGAAAAGCATTTTTCTCCCCCGAACTGCAGAATCAGTAGTGATGACTTCAAAAGGAAGGCTAAGAGCTTTTCTCCTGTTTTTATTACTTTGGGACTTAGCACAGTGCATTGATTTTATTTAATGTTTTCATAGCCACAGATAGCTTTATGCTGAAACTCCGAAGAGTGTCAAAGCTCTGCCTCAGTGCCCAACCAACTTCATTCACACCATTACAGTTATACAAGTGAGATGAGGAAAACCATGTAATGAAACTAATGAACAAATCATTGATAAAAATTTTAAATGTCTGTAAACAGTAATACTTGACAGCTGATGTCAATTTGATGTCTAAGTGGTAGAAGATGTATTTCAGATATAATTTCTGAGACTGCTTTCTCACTAGAAGGACTAGAAGAGATTCTGAGTGCTGCAGTTCAAGTATTAGAGAGAGAGGTCCTGCAACTTAAAAAATGTATGGTCACCTTCTTAGATTAAATGACAATATCCATTAGGTATCAGGGAAAATATGTATTCAGGATTATATAGTACATAAAAAAGGAACTTAAGGAGGTTGAGACAATAATGACTTTATTGACCTACCTCGGACCAATCCAAGACCTTCTAGAGAATTTCTTTTGAGAGTAAGGTCATACAAATAGACATTTTGGACACATGCACCCACGTCCTTGATGACTGCAGTCACTAACTTCATGTGATCACGGAGAAGTACTCTGTCATCACGTTCATCTAAGCTGGTGTATGAAGACTCAACAAGACAAATTAACTTAACAGAATCTTCAGTCTTCCCGAGCCAGACTACTTCTACTACCTGAGACAGATGGAGCGGAGCTACAGCAACTTTGTATGATGGATTTCAGGCTCTCTGCTATTAAAATTGAGTAAGATTATGCCACACTTCTGAGTTATGTTGATGATTAATTGATTATGTGACCATTGACTATGCGGATAGATCTACAAATCTTTACATATTGTCAAATATAGTATTCATTTATGGAAAAGAATAAAGAAAAATACAACAATAAAAACAAGGGTGAATGAAAGACAGAAAGTAGAAAAATATATATGTCCAAGAGATATTTCAAAGGCCTTTTCCTTTTTAGCAGTATGAAATGTAACCCAGTAAATTGTCATATTCCCATTGAAGTAAAACATTTTAGCTTTTTGAAATCACAGTATCACAGTATCATAAGGTTGGAAAAGACCTTTGAGATCGAGTCCAACCTATGACCCAACACCTACACCTACTCCTACTTGTCAACTACACCATGGCACTAAGTCCCTCATCCAAATTCTCTTTGAACACCTCCAGGGATGGTGATACGACCACCTCCCTAGGCAGCGCATTCCAATGGCCAATCACCCTCTCAGTGAAGAATTTCTTCCTAATGTCAATCCTACACCTCCCCTGGTGAAGCTTGAGACCGGGTCCTCTAGTTCTGTCACTGGTCGCCTGAGAGAAGAGACCAACCCCTGCCTGACTACAACCTCCCTTTAGGGAGGCAATAAGGTCTCCCCTGAGCCTCCTCTTCTCCAGGCTAAACAACCCCAGCTCCCTCAGTCGCTCTTCATAGGGCTTGTGCTCCAGCCCCTTCACCGTCCTCGTCGCTCTCCTCTGGACACACTCCAGCATCTCAACATCCTTCTTAAACTGAGGGGCCCAGAACTGGACACAGCACTCAAGGTGCGGCCTGACCAGTGCCGAGTATAAGGGGATGATGACATCTCTAGTCCTGCTGGCCACACTGTTCCTGATGCAGGCCAAGATACTATTGGCCATCTTGGCCTCTTGAGCGCACTGCTGGCTCATGTTGAGTTTCCTGTCCACCAGCACTCCCAAGTCCCTTTCCGCCTGACTGCTCTCCAGCCACTCTGCACCCAGCCTAGAGCTCTGCATGGGGTTGTTGTGTCCAAAGTGTAGGACCCGGCATTTGGACTTGTTAAACCTCATGCTATTGGAATCAGCCCATCTCTCCAGCCTGTCAAGGTCCCTCTGTAGGGCCCTCCTACCTTCTAGCAGATCGACACTTTCTCCCAGCTTGGTGTCATCTGCGAACTTTCTGATGAAGGACTCGATCCCCTCATCCAGATCATCAATGAAGATATTAAACAGGACCGGACCCAGCACCGAACCCTGGGGGACGCCACTGGTGACCGGCCGCCAGCTGGATGGGACACCATTTACTACCACCCTTTGGGTTCGGCCATCCAACTAATTCCTAATTCAGCACAGAACATTCCCATCCATGCCACCGGCTGCCAGCTTGTCCAGTAGTCTACTACGGGAGACAGTGTCAAAGGCCTTGCCTGTGAATGCATTTTACAGATATTTTTCTAAATCAGTGCTTGTAATGCAAACAAATGATCTTCTAAGCTCTGAGAAAAACTAATGTTCTCCTGTAGTTAACAAAAATCCTCTTCTGGTGACATCATCTGTATTAGTAGTTTCAATAAAATGCCCAGCACTTAAAAACACAATTCACAAATATGCAATAAATACAGATTACGATAATATAATAATATAATAAATGCAGATTTTAAAACATTTTTTTAAAGGATGCATTGTTTTTAATGTTGTGCTACTAATTTGAGGGTGAATCTTCCTTTTTTTTTCCTTGTGTTTCATAAAATATTAATTTTCAGGATGGTTGGGTTTTGTGGAAAAGATTTTATTTTCTTCTCATATTTGATCTTGTTCCACAGTTTGCCTTTTGAATCATTTTAAAACTCTTTCACAGAACAGTCAGGTATACTAAAATGAAAGGAAAGAAGACAGCTATGCTCATCCATTCTTCCTGATATAAATAATAAAAGTGTTGAGCTTGCCCCACTGGAGCATCAGGAGTACCTGTAATGGTGACATTTACAAAGCAAATAGTTCAAAAGTCAGCTAAGGTGAGCCCTTACGGAATTGTATGAAAAGGAAGTGGAGGAGCAAACTGCTAGTGTTAAGCGGAAGCAGAGTCACACTGAGATTACATTCTCAAACTCAGGTATCATGGCTCTTTTTTTGCTCCTTTCTCCAGTTTTCTGAATTATGTTTTACTTTTCATTAAAATTCAGTTTTGTACACAGGAAATAAAGATGTAATAGCCCCCTCATCAGTCAGAGTGGCCTGGGCCTTTTACTCCTGTGCCTTGATATCACTTTGAATAATCAAAGTGAATGGTTCAAGCTCTGCTCTGTGGTGGAACAGCACACAATGCACTTGGTCACACCCTGTTTTTCCCAGACAATACTGGAATCAATGTACTGGGGAAAAGTTCCTTTTCCTCATTTAGTGTCAGTTCTATCATTAGGAGGATGTGCCTTCATAGGGAGCACATCACAATGCAGCTATCAAATGTTGCTATTTTAGGTGTGAATGATGACAAATGAACAAATAGGTGATGAACCCTCCGCTGCAGACGGGGTGAAGTGCTGAAATTTAATCCTTTGGATTAGGTGCCCAGGGACTGAAACAGAAACAACATAATTTAGTGCTAGGGTATAAGGAAAATCTGGTTAAGATATGTAGTAAGGATTGAACGAGTGATAATTTTAACCCCTAGATTACAAGTCTGTAAGTCCACATCTGAAATACACAGAAAAATGATTGAGCCACACAGTGAAAGAAAGAACAGGGTCTGCATACCAGGTATAGTTTTCCTGTTCTGTACCTGTGTAAATGCTAAAATCAAGAGATTAAGTGCATCTGAACTGGCCTCTGCGCCAGGAAGACAATACATGAAGGAATCAAAAGAGAAGGTGATGAATGAATAAACACAATCAGAACATAATGTGGTTTCACTGCTTACTTACTCACATATGGTGAAACCTCACATTCAATTTATATGTGATATTTAGCATGCGCCCCAGCATCAGTAACTAAATACGGATTCTTTATCTGGCCTACAAGCTGGCCCCAGCTCCATGTTTCTTCACCTTTGCAACCTTGTCCCTGGACTCCTCCTAATCTTCAGCTGACTAGATACATAAAGCATTACTCTAACAAGTTTTAAAAAGGGATGGAAGTCATAATTAGCAAACTAAAAGACTGAGTTATATCTTAGATATCTCTAAGGCAGAAGAGAAAGGTGTAAGATAGGAGTATAACATCCAATACCTGCCTATTGCACAATCAGAGGAAATATTTTCATGTGCACCTGCTCTTTGTCTCTTCTAGTGGCTGATTTCTTCAAGGGAAAAACAAACCTGCAGGTGTACATGCAAAAGTGCATTTCTGCACAAAATTGTTTGTTGGCTGCAGGAAAGCTTAAGGAAAGCTGCTGTGGCCTGCGTTGTTTGATTTGGTAGGAAACTTAAGTAACTGAATCATCGGGAAAGAATGGGAGACGGGGCTCTAATTCTTTGAACAAGTTGTGTCAATCCCAAACATTTCAGTTTCCAAAGCAATTAAATGGGGAAAAAACCTACTGACCTAAAGAACACGTGCTAAAAGTAATGATATCAGTAGTACAATTTCTGAACACGCGGTAGTGGTAGTAATGGATTCAACCACTTATATATATGCATTTTTATATACTATGGAAATGAGTGTTTCTCATAACATTATAGATTGGCAAATGCATTAGTATTTGTTCTAGAAGTGGTTTCATTTCATTACTTGTTCATAAACTATTCCAGGTGTTTAGCTGACCATTCCCAATCAAACATTTGCATTCAATCCACACATTAAAAAAAAAAAACAACCCACAAACGAACTTAACGATGTTTGTCATATTGATTCAAATAACAAGCACATTCAAGGATGTTTTGATGTACCTCTGGCTATTTCGTGACAGACTACATGATTAAACAGATTAAATGAATTATTCAATGAGAATTTTTGTTCAACTCTAAAGGAAATTTATTGGAAAGGTTACAACTCTATAAACCCGAAGTACAAATGATATTGAAGTATGTAGGGGAAATGCTGAGAATGCATTATTTGTTTATGAGGCAGAAGGGAACAATATACTTTCACTACTCTGCAAAATAGGCCCAAGATTAAGACACACACTTATATACCCAAGTGTAAGGCACAGGGGCAAAACCTGCATGAGGGAAGGCTTCCTACTGTATCACAAATAATATTAAAAAGGAAAAACTATCTTCCCAAATAATAGCATTGTTGCCCATTTTACTGCTACACTTTGGTCAATCAAGATTTTTTGATTCAAAGATAATAGAAGAGACTGATTTCTTAATATATATTCCTGGTTTTCGTTAACTTTTCTTTCTTGTCCTTATTTTTCAGTGAGGCACAAAAAAAGAATAAAAAAGAAAGAAAAGAAAATATTAGTACATCAACAATGAATGTTTTGAAATACAAGTATTTTGGAACTAATATGATCAGGAGCAAGACATAACTGGGTTTTGGGTTTTATAAAAGTTGTCAAGTGTCAAGTATTGGAAATCTCATAAAAATTGACACTTTTTCTTAAAACCACGATGATCTGTGTCCTGTGGTTGTATGAGGACCCTAGCTTTTTTTGTTTTGACATTGTACTTACAAGATACAAATCTTAACATGTAGACATAGTCTACAGCAGACGACTAAGCATTACAAACAAAAACCAAACAAGCATATCTAAATTCTTAAAGTATTGTGATGTTTCCTAAACCTTGATAATTTCTCTGAATATCTGTGAATTAGCAATATTAATTTCAGTCCTTTCTGAAAATTAACTATTCCTATTTTATAAACGCGAAGACTTTAATTTATGAGGGCATAAGATACACAGAGTTTCCCAGCGAATTGCGTTAGATACATCCAAACTGTGCGTGGTAAAACACAATGGAATAAATGAAAATGTCTTTTAAAATTAAATGTGAAATGATGTCTTAAGTAGCCTCTATATTATCCTCTACTATCCCATAAAGTGTCATTTGTCCATGAAAAATCATACATCCTTGCATAAAACCACTGAAGTTAATTTGATTTGAAATAAGAGTTCTTTGATGCAATGAAGAAGAATCCAAAGAAGCAGATGCAATAAAACAAAGTCCTGCTCATAGGAGTCTTTTACATTCTCTACATTTTCATGGCTACTGAAGGACAATTTTATACCTTCTGAGGACTTAAATTTGTACACAGATGGTCTTATAGTGTGCTGCAATTCACATCAATGCTTCAAATTCTGCCTCTTTATCTGCCCTGGGCATATCCAAAAATAGACTATGATTTCCTCAAATATTCTCATTATCTGGGAGCTGAACTTCTATATTGCAAGAAAACATTAAAGTTCATGAACATTGCTCTGCTGGATTCCTGTCTGAACTGTGCTTTTCTGTTATTAAGTAAGCCATGTCATACAGACCTGTTCGTTTATTTGAATGGGCACACATATTTTTGCTGATGAATGTACATAGAGTAAATAACCTGGATATATATTCTCTAAATTTGAGAGCACTAAAACTCAATCTTTTGAATATGCAAAAGGACTGATTTATAAATTAATGAATTTTGTATGGAAAAAAAATCCAACACCAAAACAACTCCCCCTAAATTATTTTATTTTATTTTATTGTTTTTATGTTTCCGGTTTTGTAGCTATATCTCTGGGTGTGGTATTTTTTTAGTATTCTTAGCAGAGAAGTAGACATAAAGCAGATTCAGAATGTGATAGTATTTGACACATCGTTTATCAAGAATAAACAGTGGCAGATGGAAGTTGCAGATAACTCCCGTTGCCTAAAATAAGCTGCCTGGACTCTCACATATCCACAGGGAGTCACACAGGAAGGTTACAGGGAAGTCAGAGTCCAAAAGATCAAAATATCCATGAGAGGTGATTGATATTGAGTTTTGGCCTAGTCTAACAATTGTTTTTTTCTATAGAATTGTACTGTCAATTTCACATACCTTTGACATATTTCTAATATTCTGACTCCTGAAATCCTGTGATTTTTACATTATTACTTATTTGAAATATTACTTACTTGAAATATTACTTATTTGAAACAAAAATACTTAAGAAAAATGAAAATAACTTTTTTTTAAGCTCGTATATTTCAGGTTAATCTCACCATTTTTTCAGGTCTGACGTAGTTTTTGAATACTTGATGTTAACAGTGCTGGGAAGAGGAAGACAGGACTAATATTGTCATTGTAGCAGGATTCTTCCTTTTCTGAGGTTTTTATCTTGATGCTGAAGTTGTCAAGGTTAAAAGAAAATGTTCCTTAGCATTGTGGTATTTCCTTAAGCGCGCCATGGTGGAAGCTCTTGCTTATGCTGACTGTGGTTCCTCTCTTCATCCCTTTGTATGCCTCTGATGCTATGGAACTTGGCCGGTGAACTCACAAGCAGCCTCCAGTGGAGCTGCTTCATTTTGATAGCAGCTGTGCATGATAAGCAATTGCATCTCTCTAAAGGCTTGTTTTAAAGTCCTTTCTAGACAGCACACAGTCCTCTTCTGAATCAGATTGGCATCCAAATTCTACAGCTCCAGTTCAGGCTAATGCCATAAATAGGATGAGTCACTCTGTGGAATAAAAGTAGCAGTCTCGGGATCTCAGATAGTGAAGTTTAAACTATGCAAAAACCTCCCCTCGTGAAACAGTGAAGGGAAATCTCCAGATAAATAAAGGAGAAATTACCACTTGTATTTGGAGTAATTTATTAGCTTGAATTTTTGTAGGAAGATTTGGATTTACCCTTTTCTTTTTTAACGTCATCTAGCACTGATTATGTTTAGTCAGTAAATTTAAGCATAATCTACACATGCTTATGACAAGTTGAGATCCAATCTTATAAAGTATGAAAAATTTATTACATTTTAATATTCATTGTTAGAAGAAGCTGGATTTTTATTTGTGATAACAGATATGAGTATGGGTAGGCAGATAAAATATATTAGGAAGGTAATTCAGAATTAAAATAAAACCAATTGTCTTCACATGTGTCTGATTTACTAAAAAATACATACGGACAAGGATACGGAGCTGGCCTTTTGGAAATGTATTAGTTCACTGCAAAAATCAGACATACCCAAGTAAAAACACCTCCTTTTCAAGCACAAAGGTAAATAAATCCTTGGCGGTGTTTCCTGAAGGAGTAAGCAAGTGTCAGTTGTTGTCTCTGCAGTGCATCCTCAAAGACTGCAGCTATGCTCACTTCCTGAAGCATCCCATGTTCCTGGTTCTGTACTGCTGGAGCAAAGTTTATCTCCCTCCTTTTCAGACACTTGACTTTCTTTTCATGGGAAATTAGGGCAAATGGAGGAATTGGGAACACCCATGTTTCTTCCCATTATGAGGCTGAGACACAGCTAAAATGCACATCTGGGTACCAGAACCACAGAGGAAATACGGCCTGCAGTATTGATACAGTTGTAATTGTTGTTGATGTAGGAAGTAAGTAATATAAATATATTCTGATATGTTAAGAAGACCTATTTAAATGCCTGGAGACAAGGTTATAAAGATATAAAGGAAGACTGAACTTCAGAGGCTCAAGATATGAAAATGAGACATAAAGACCTACACAATTCTGTGCACAAATCTTTTCTATTGACAAAAAAATGTATAAATACGATGTGTTTCTAATGATGTTCCTCCAGAACATGTATTTGGAGAGTAATATGAGGAAACTTGTACAGCTACAAATTTTATATTTTGTAGATAAAAACACAAGATTAGCTCTCTGGCATTTTTTAGCAGTGCAAGAATCACTGTTTGTTACAACTAACATATAATTTCCTGATCTATTTGCCAAATAGATGAAAACCAATATCTCTACTATTTATCAATAACATTTTTAGATGCTATCTCTATTAAAAGTCCTTCTAAAAGTTTAAGTTTGTGTCATCAACAGTGACTGGTGTACATTGCTAATTGATAGGTTACTGAAAGGAATCCACCTCTAATGAATGTAAAATTCTTTTTAGGCAGTCAGAAAAGAAGTAACAAGACAACAAATATCATGAGTAAAGAAACTTCTATCTCTTTTCTTAAACTATAGATCCTGGTTTCTACTTGTAAACTTTTGTTTACTGTTGAACTAATATTAGATTTACCAAATAGTAGATGGATGAAAGGGAGAAGAAAATGAAAGGCTTTGTAAAATGGGAATAAGTGGAAGAAATGTTATTGTACTGCAATAATATATAGCACATACTACAGAAAAGACTGTAAGGAGAGATGGCCTGACCCACACAAGTGCCTTTAACAACTTTATTCATCAGAGAAAGGGGCAGTTCAGCTCATGCTAAAGATCACGTTCACATCTTATGATTCTAGTCTCTCCAGAATAATATATTAAACAAAAATATATCTGAAAACACATCAGGCATTTCCCAACTCCTCCAACATGGTATGGGAAAAACTCTCATTTTCTGTCTTTACTTCCTTTCTATTCCAGATCCAGTATTGTATCCAACAGTTTGTAGAGGTCTTAATCACGCAAAATAGCCAAAGCAAAACAAAACAATCAAGTCAAATTACTTTCCATCTTATACACCCTCGCTCATTATTCTTGCAACTTGCATACAATTTTTAAGGCCTGCCATGACTCTGCTGTACTTTATTCTATTATTCCCTCCACAGTATAATCAGGACACCTATGTTATAAAACCCTCTTTTAATAAACTTTTTTATATTCTTTCTTATTTAATCTGTCATTCTTTCTTTAGCCTGCGAACCGGCTTAACTTCACCACTGCTCCTTCCGTTGGACCATCACAGGGACATGGGCTTACACACGGTTATGGAAGACATGGGACAAGCTGCTGCACGTATGCTGAGTCTTAGTCCACAAGCACTCTACTAGCATAGACTAATTAAGCTTAGTGGAGTCCACTTTCATTGTGAGTTAAACTTGCTTTAGTTACAGCTGCCTTTTGGGTTTAAAAACACCATGATTTTTCAAACAGCATTGCCTACCCATGGAAAAGGGCTGCTCACTTTTCTAAGATGTGTACTTGTGCTTTTCAGCATACAGATAAAGTTCACTGCAATATCTGTATTTTAATTTGGGGTTTATAAGAAGACTTCACTATTTATATTTCAAACACTGTAAATGTCACACTTTAATCAACATTGTTGATGCACACTGGATGTTATTTCAGAATACAGCCCAAGGTAAACCAAAAAATGACAGGACTAGTGAATGTCTTTCAAATATTTCTTGAAATACAAACAAATAAAGAAACATTTGCCTCCTCTTCTTAGAGGAATTCACATTCAAGTGGTGAGACATCATTCTTTTCCACCCTAGAAGCTTAATTGACAAAAAATGGAGGAAAAAAATGTAGTTTATGATGGTACTAGGGACACAAAGTTAATGATAGAAATACTACTTTGTTACAGCTGTAATAGAAAATGACAGTAATCGATGGTGACACATGAAATAATTAACTCCGCCAAGAAAACCCAACTGCATTCTTTATCTTGTCTAATAGTCATCCTTTTATCTTTTAACAAAATGAATCCCTAGACAGGGCATTAAAAAATGGGTTAATAGAACATGCTTTCCCTCCAGAAAATAGGAAGAAAGGAAAGATTGTCAACAGATATATAAGTAAAAAAAATATTTCATTCCTTAATAAGGTGCATTTTCCTTTGAACATTTGAATAACATAAACATTTATTTTACCTATTAGTAATCTGAAAGAGATTTAACATTTCTATCGAAAAGCAGTAGAAAGGTCTATGTGTCAAGGCATGAAGAAGGAGCATTGTAACATTAAACAGTACATGTGTTAGTGAACGAGAAGGGATAGGGGTCTAGGCAAATAACTGAGGCAGAAGTCTACAGGTTAATTCACCAGAATTTCATCTGTGAGCAAATCTCCAAAGGTAAAGTTTGGAGGTGTTGTTTGTTTGTTTTGTGGGATGGTTGTGAGTTTGGTTTGTTTGGTTTGTTTTGGTTTCTTTTCCTTTTTTTTTTTTTCTGTTTTGCTTGTATTTCAATCTTGATTCAATCTTTAAATGGATCAGAGGTTTATGGAAGGCTTGTTGTTGTGGTTTTGTTATTTTTGGATGTGTTTTTTTTTCTGGGCAACAGGAGCATCATTTCTCTCCTTATTAAATGAAAACAAGTTGAACACCATCCATATGTGGAGAAACCCATGCTAAAGAGGAAAGTTACTGATGCAACACAGCAAACCAACTCCTGAGTCTGCATATCAAACCCAAGGTTTTACCATAGAGCCCAGTGGTTCTCAAGGTCACATATGGCAAAAGTAGAGAAAATAACACTTAACTTTTTGATACACACAGGTTATCATCACTAATATGACCAATACTGCTTTCTAAGGCGACTGCTTCATGAATAATCAATGAGAGGGCTGTGAATAAGAAGATGGATTGTAGCTGATGAATTCCCTATGGCACAACACATTTAGAAGCTATGTACAAAAAGTATCATATAATACAAGAATCTTACTCTACAGAGACATCAATAAGCGAAGTGGATAATGCCAAGGACAGCTCTGCATGGATTAGTGTATAAAAAGAGAAAGGTGATTCAGAAATGTCAAACCCAAATTTGAGGTTGCTTAAGTGTGTGTTTATTATGTATACTTTAAGAAAATAGTTCGTCATTTACAGAAAAGGGGATAAATCCCCCCAATGAAGAAACCTGAGAACACATTTTATTAAGTGCTATAAATATATAAGGGCACTGACAATTACTAGTTTTCTACAAGGATTGCTGGGATTAAAGTGGCTGGTATATATTTGTTATATATATACTAGTTATATACATTCAGGTTCCTCAGATGGTCACAAACCTCATCTTCCCCTACACTGGGAGGGACTTTACCCCCTGGGTCCCCATCTTGTTATCCATTGACCCAGGAGGGGCAAGGAGAGTGGCTGCCAGTGAAGACTGAGGCAAAAGTTATTGAGTACCTCAGCCTTCTACTTGTCTGTTGATATAAGGTCAATATTTTGTTCATCAGTGGGGGTATGCTTTCTTTACCTTCCTTTTCTAGTTGACATACCTATAGGAGCCCTTTCTGTTATTCTTTGTTTCCCTTGCCAAGTTCAGCTCCAGCTGCATCTTGGTCTTCCTAACCCCAACCATACACAACTGGGTAGTGTCCCTGTACTCTTAGGTTACCTCTCCCTGCTTGCACTGCCTGTGTAGTTCCCTCTTGCTCTTCAGTTTGACCGGCAGGTCTCAGCCACGCTGGTCTCTTCCCTTCCCTGCCTGATTTTCAGCATCTGAGGACTGAGCGCTCTTGCACTCTAAGGAATCCTTTAACATTTACCAGCTTTGTTCTGCTCCCTTGTCCCTGAGGACTATTTCTCAGGGGGTGCTACTGACTAAATCCTTGAGGAGCTGGAAATCTTGTTTCCTAAAATTTAGTGTCCTGACTATGCTCCTCACCTGCCCCTTATCTCTCAGGACCTTGACCTCTACTGATGTGTGATCAGTGCAGCCCAGGCTATCTCCAATCCCAATATCACTATTGAGCTCACTTGCATTGGTGACCAGCAGGTCCAGTATTGCATCCCCTTGGGTAGGGATGTCTATTATCTGGGTTAAGAAGTTGTCCTCAGTGCACTCTAGGACTCTCCTGGGTCTCATACAGCTTGCCACGTTACTTTTCCAGCAGATGTCAGGGTGGTTGAAGTCCCCCAGCAGGACAAGAGCTTGTGAGCATGAAGGCTGCAGTAGCTGGAGGAAGAAGGCTTCATCAGTAGGATCCCCTTGATCAGGTGGCCTGCAGTAGACACCAACCTCAAGGTTCCCTTTGTTGCCTTGGTCTCTTATTCTCACCCACAAGCTTTTGACCTGTTTGTGGCTGTTCTTCAGGGGCAGCTCTTCACACTCTATCCCTTTCCTGATATAGAGGGTAATGCCTCTGCACCTCCTTCCCAGCCCGTCCCTTCTGAACAGCCTGTAGCCATTGACAGCACCTCCAGTCATGGGATTCATCCCACCAGGTTTCAGCAGTGGCAATCAGGTCATAGCTTTCTAGAAGCACAGTAGCTTCCAGCTCCTCATGTTTGTTGCCCAAGCTGCACGAGTTTGTGTAGAGGCAATTAATCTGTTCTTAGTGGAACACTCCTTATTTCCCTTAAGGTGTCCCATGGAAGTTTCCTCATTGGCTCCTACTACCTCAGGATCCCTCAGCTCATCTCTGCAAGACTTCAACTGTGCTACAGTATCCCCAGTGTGCCCCAGGGCAACAAGTTGAGGGCCCATACTTGCACCCCGTCCCTCTAACGATGGTGTCTCCTCCTGCACCTTGTCATAGGGGAGCCTGATATTATCCTCCTCCCCTTTCACATCTAGTTTAAAGCCCTCTCAATGAGTCCTGCAAGCTCCTGAGAAAGGTGGTTAACATTTGATGCTTGTAAGCCTGGTGCCATGTAGGCACCAGATTATTATTTTAAGTAATTATTATTTTAAGTAATGGGTTTTTTTGAGATCACACCCTTGTTCCAGATGCTCTGTGGATATTTAGGCAGGAGTGGCATTCATATTTATTTGAAGTTCTGTAAAAAGGGGATGCTAACAAGAACCCAACGATAACCAAATTATTTGTTGTCACCTTGTGTATCTAGATCATTAACTTTCTGTATATGAAGGTTATCTCTTAAGTTACATAGTTTAATAAGGTCCAGTCTGGATTGAAACATCTAATTATTGCTGTTGTATAAATAATGATTTCAGTATTTTAGTTCCACAGTAGCCAGGATGGCTTTAGCCATTTTAATAAACTAACTAATTAGTTTTTCATAAAAGATATATGATCAACAAGAAAAACACATGACACCCTTTGATTCCAGGATCTAAAATTTTACTAGAATTTATTTACTCTTCACATGTTTTGCTGAAGTAGATGGAGAATGTATCAGACCAAATAAAACTGGTTGCTGAAGAAAAGTCATGTCTTGAAAGGAAGAGTAACTTAAGGACATGTTTTATTAATTACTTCCAGAATAAAAAGTTAAGACAAATTTACCCAAATTGAAAAAAGAATGAAATTGTACGGATACAATTATATAAGGTGAACCTTGGTCAGGATACTGTGTTAATGCTAAGTTTTGAAAGAAAGCATTATAGAATTCTTAATGATCAGTACTGATAAAGTGGTGAAGTTTAGAAATGATGGGTACACAGAGTACTTCTTCAGAGAACAACATTACTGGATGCAGAAAGCTGCAGAGATAACTTTTCTAGTTATAGGCAATTTCATTTTTCAACAATGCTGTAAGAGAAAATTATGAACTACATCCACTAGTGAACAATATTTTCTCTGACATAATTTTATTCATCATAGCTCTCTCAGCACAGTGGTGAACTGATCCAATTTTATAAAGTACAAAACACTTCTGAAGATGTAGGGCGTTCTGTAGTCATCATGCCCTTCACAAGTAGTATGCTATATTTTTCATCTTGTAATATCCAGACATCATGGCACTACTATATCATAATGACGACAGTACACAAATATGATCAGTTTACACATTTTTGGTGGGGTGAGGAGAGAAATTTTTATAAACAGGGTCAGGTATAGTAAGAATAATAAGGTTAATTTTGAATGTCCAGAATTACTTATAAATCTATCTGCTTAAAAAAAATAATTCCTGTGCAGTTAAAATCTTCTGAGAATCCATAGCTAATTTTATTTTTTATCTCTAACTTTGGTTACGGTTTGAATTTTTTTTCTTCTTTTCTTCAATGTCTTTGAGAATATATATCAAATGATTGAGCCTGGCTACCCACTGCATGTATCTCATATGCAAAGCAGATACATAAAGTGCTGTCCTTGTAGGGGGCTTAAAAATGTTAGCAGTAATAAGTGCTATATGGCTGAAATGTGCTAATGTGCTCAGCTCACCCATTCTTTTATCTTACACTACTACTGGCTTAAATGTTCCAGGCTTTTAGGCAATAAGGAGAAGGACAAGGAATAGCAGTCATACTTCTTGAAGGGAGGCCAAAATTGAAAACTTCTTTAATCTTCCCCTCTGACGCCCTTCATCTGGTTTTAGACAGTTAGGCAAATATAGATTATAGGAAAATTCTGTAGATTGAAACCAGTGAAACAATGTATGTCACTTTCATATCTGGAAAACAATAGGAAGGTATATAAATCCATTTATTGTTGCTCAGAAGAACAAGAATTGATCTGGGTGAGAAGATACTGTGAGCATAAGAGAGCATAACCATCCCAAAATAAACACAGAACTTCAGCAAGGAAATTACAGCTGCTTGTAACAAAAGGGAAGAATAAACAAATAAAGAATCATGGAAGTAAATGTCCATGGATGGATTCTTTGAACAAGTTAACAATTAATCTGACTTTTATATTTAAAGACAGAGTTCATTTATTCATTGGTTGAAATTCTGCCTGGGAGATAATGTGATGATAAGAATAATTCACATTTCCAGCAGATGCTTTAAATACTACCTGACAAGTCCCTGCCTGCTAGAAATCAACACAAAGTGTTGCAGTCATTCTTCTAATTTTCAAGTTATTGCCCTGCTGTCCTTCCTCTTTCGTCACTGCATTTTCTCATACATATTGAGTAGTTTATAAATACAAGAACACTGATGTCTCTGTGGAAAATGTAATTGTTTGTAAATGGCTTAATTTTTTCTACCAATGAGGCAGGTACCAGACACATAAAACCACATATGCATATTTTTACATGTACACAGAGCTTGGACTTCAACAGACATGATCTTTGCACTTTTTGCTGTACACTTTTTTACACTTTTGTCAAAATCATCTCTGCCCAGAAAGCTGCTTTATTTTTACTAAATTGCTTTAACAAACGGAACAAAAACTGGCTTCAGAGACCTTCCCCAAACTCTGCATATTTTAACATCCTGTAATTAGAGGTCACATGCTTAAATTGGAGTATGGTTATGAGCCAGCTACAATCTGAGTGACAGTAATTAGAGGGGTTTTTTACTCACCTTATATGCAGAATAAACCATTGTTCTCGGTATTGTATTAAAAGGTTGTTTTTTTCATAGACTGAGTTAATTCTTTATATAAAAGGAAAAATTGAACTGTTAGTTTAATCATCACTGGTGTATTTTTAGCTTCTTTCTAATACTTGGAGATGTGATAGCTTATGACTGACTTAATTAAGGGCTTAAGTGTCATTTGCATGGGTTCTACATAGGAAATTCAGACAATATATGAAATTCACTCCTTCAAGTATGACGGTCACAGCTCTGTTACAGTTAGAGAAGTTCTACTGGACTCTTGTAAGGCAGTAAGAATCTAATTTTTTCAGTTCGTTAGAGGTGCAAACTACTCACCTGGTGACTTTCAATTTTGACATGAATTTAAAACACACCTTGATTTAAAATGCATTATCAGTTGTTGTACATATTAAACATTCCAAACTATGAGCCTTCCTCTTTAATGCACTTAAGGCAGATGGTCGAACCTTGCAAACCACTGATCACAGAACAGAAATCTTCTTAAGCCAACAATTCCGTTTGCATTGCTAAAGTTGCTTTTGCCACTAAAGGTTTGCCATAATGAAGCCTAACCTCTGGATTTAGAATCATACTTACCCCGAAATGTAGCTGATATGATACAGAACAATATATGAGACAGTCCTTTCCCACAGCTGAGCCCATCGCTTGGGGAGCTCTGACATGGGTACACCATCACCATTGCACAGTGGGGACATACAGGTTTGTACTTCTGCTCAAGTGCTGGAGAAATTACCACCATCCACGGAAACCCTTGCAGTGCTGTGCTTTCTTCAGTCCAGCACCACTGTAAGGAAGGCATACTGTCTCTGTGTCTTCCCATCTATAAGTACTGAGGCAAATTTAGTCCAAAACGGTGTTATGGGAGGGTGGAAATTAGCTTTTTACAATCACATGTTTCAAAATATGAATTTTATAGAGCAGTGGCAAAGTAAACAGACTATCCATTATAGGCTAGTCATTTCTGTGCCTGCAGCAGATGTGTTAATCTCACAGCTTTCAGAGAGTAATGCATCACCATTAAAGCACCCCTGCACAAGTTCTGCTGACCACCTGTCATTTCTTTTTGCAGCTATTAATGGGAGTGACATTACAGTTTATGAGAAATCAGATTACAAGACAGTTAGGAAATTAATGCTTCAGCACTTCATTACAGGAGCAAAGGGTAACAACCTATGCATTCTTTTAATTAGTTATTCACCTGGGTCTATTTCATCTCTCAAACCAGTGTATGATGTTGATGATAACTTATGTCAAAGCTATCCACAGCACAGGAATGTCCTGAGTTCGGAGAAAAAAAATTGCGGAACACAATGAGAAATGTTTAATGGGTGACTTTAAGAATTAGGAGTGTTCTAAAGGTTTAGATAGTAGATACTGTGTTGGATTTAGTAGATGTCTAATAGAGCACTATATTCACTGCCTGAGCAGAAGAGGTCATTGAAATGTTATAAATGCCTTCATTGGAAATTAGGAAGGGATAGATCAATGTAGCAAGGTTTATGTGGAGGACGAAAAGCAGCAGTCAAACATACATAAGAAAGACCATCTTTGGTGTGCTAAGACACCAACAATTTTGTGCCTATTGAAAGAGGCTTCCTGGTGCCCAGGGCAGTAGGACAGACTGCAGGTCATAGTCCTAAATTAGATCCCCCCAGCTGGTTAGAAGGAGTGAGGAGAGTAGTTTTGGAGAAGGTGTGACGGGATGATTTGATAAAATTGTATCTGAGCACTAATGAAGCCTGAAGGTAATGGAGACACTGATGATTTGAATATTGAATACCTAATTTTGCCCGTTACATGCATTATAACAGAATGAAAATTATGGTAATGTCAGAAGAGATATAAACAGAGAGCATATAGAAAGAGTTTGGTTTAGTTCCATTTCTCAAGAAGAAAATATGCTGGTGGCTAAGAATAACCTTTTCATAAAGAACTGGACATTTACCTGTGAATGCAAATTAAGACAGGTCACTGAGCTGCTTCATTTGCAAAAAAGAATGGTGTGTCACTGCCTGAACTATTTAAATACCTGAGGAGAGATATGAATTGGACATGGTATTATGATACTATTTAGGGAAGATTACAGAATGTCCAAGGAAATAAGATTACATTAGGTTTCCGCAACTTCACTTTGCAATTAATGACTTTCCTTATGACAACCATCAGGATGATGATACTGCTATCACATCATTTAGTCATGGTCAGATTTCTTAGTATGGACATGACCAGAAGTTGTGCAAGTGCCCATTTTTGGCATTTTTCTTCCACCTTAAAAGTTCACATCATTTCTTGCCTTGAAATCAAGTGCATAAGGAAGAGCCGTGATCAGGTGTGGAAAATGAGCTCCCTCCTGTGTGCCACAAGTATGACAAGGAAAGTCACTTATTTGAAGATAACTCCTCAGGATATGACATGTGACGTGTTGAAGAGAATAGAAAAACAAAACCACAACAAAATATCTATTGCGTGATTCTGGAAGCCTTCCAAGGGAATTCATGGAGGGATTTTGTTATAGTTGCCGCTGTCAGCTAAATATTGCATTTATTCTTACACAGAGTTATCAGTTAGCAAATTGTCAAAAAATATATATATATCAACTGAATCTTTCATATTTACAAGGAGATGGATGAGGACTTCATAGATTCTTACCATGTTGCTTTAGTTTTTTATTTCACTTGAAAACATTTTGAATGCTGATGATCCAAACTTCATCTTGATATTCATCTTTATTTTTAAAAAAATATGCTTAATATGCACGGTACTGCAGCATTCTGTGGTGCTAGGCAGGTTTGAAGCCCCACAGGTAGATGTAGTGTAAAAACAAAAGCTTTTCAAAAGCCTACAGTTTAAAGCTACTGTAAGGAATTAACAGAAAATCTTCTGCCATGAAAAGCTTGATTTTAAGGATGTGTCTCACATTGTGTGTTTTGTACTAGAGTAGCCCAGAACTGCAGCAGTATGAGCAGAAATGAGAAATACTTGTGCATTTGGCCATATGTTCATTTTTAGCCTTTACATAAAATCACATGTTGTGTTGAAGCACACTCTCATCTCTTCAAGGTTTTCTCTAGTTTCTTTCTATTAAAAAAATAAACCAAAATTATAAGCCTACCTCAGAGGAAAAAAAAAATGCCATCTTGCCATCTCTCTTCTACAGATGGGGATATGAAACATACAAGCTGAATTGCCTGATGTAACTCTATTTAAAGTAAATGGGAAGAACTCCGCAATTTCTTCAGAAGCTGTTGCCCTAAGTCATATTGAAAGCAGATCTAAGGAAAGACCTTGGATTTTTTTTATCCTTTTCTACTCCATGTTCTTTAAATAGTTTTTTCCATACACTGAGCTTTGGGAACGCAGCCCCTTCCTTGCAGTGCTAATTAAGTTCACTCATTCATTGTAACAATAGTAGCAAACAAAGATGAAAAAGCTGAAGTAAATTGCCCCCTGGCATAGAAACTAGAATGCTGTTATGCTTAAAAATAACTGTTCTCTTCCTGCTCTTTCTTATTTTAAGAACTTAAAATTGCTTTCTGAAAGAAATAAAATTCTATCAATACTGCAATCTAGACAGCAGGTAGGCCATTAACAGCATTGTGCAGTATATGTTAATGTTAAATTCAGATTCAAAAAACTTTCCTTAAGCTAATAATTAAATCAAAATTATACCAGAAAAGCCCCTCTTTTTACCCATTAATACATGAAATTTAATTTTTCTGCTTGAAATCCATCAGTTCCAGGACATAGCCCCTGTAAATCTTTTGACAGTAAAATTAAAGACGTGGAAAATTGCTGCAACTTTACTTCTTACTACTTGAAAGATTGATATAATTCATGAAACCAGCAGTTTTGCATTCTAGTTATGATGAGCTACATGGCAAATGGGTTAATGTTTCAGGGACTAGGGGTAGATAGAAAAATACTACTCCCTGATCTCCATTTCGTGTACCAATGGAGACATGAGATGGAATATATGCTGAAACAACCAAACTTTCTTTTCTTCCTGTTTCCATATAAACTACTTGGTTTAATACTGGGAAACAAGTATGCTGGGGGAAAATCTTATTGCTTGCAAATTGTTATTCCCTGAAGATCATATTTTCTCTGAGATACAGTATTTTAGGTAAATCTCGGGTTTTTTTTTTTTATGCTTATTAAACTGTACCAGGTGAATAGCCTTAAGATTGCCTGGCAGATGACAGGTCGCATACAATTCCGCCATCGCTCTCTAGATTATTTTGTAATGTCTCTGAAGGCATTGATCTGATATTTGTCTTTCATTGATTCTGTTAATACATAATAATCATTAGTTCATTTCTTTGCCTCCAGATGCTTTTATGATTCTTATATCACATGTGCACATATTCAATAAGATTCTTTCTACTCCTCTGCTCACTAGCATTCTTCTAGGTGCTGTGTTCTTCTAGATGATGGGTAACCCACATCAACGCTGGGTTTGATTTTCTATGGAGATTCCTTACTGGTTTATTCGAATAGCTTTGTGTCATGCAGAACTGTTTGTCCTTAAGTGCTCCTCTCTAATCTAAGTGAAAGCACATTTTAAAAAATTATGTGAATTGATGTAGATGTCAAATGTTTTCAGATTTTATTTTCAAAATTATATGAAGAATTTTCTACTTCACTGTAATCTGTATTTTTCTGTGATCATTGCAGAGGTGAATGGAAAACTATCTTGATCTGAGTGGGTGACACTGATGAACCCCACAGGTACATAAACCACTCCAAGCGATACTCCTGTATCAGTTTTCTTGTGCTGACAATCTCTCCAAATGATTGAATACATCCTAGCTCCACAGTTAGAATATTACCTGGGTCCTGAATAAATAACCCAGTTATCTAATGGAGAACTGAACACTAAAAAATACTTTCTAAAACTGATTAGTTTACCTTAAAAAAAAAAAAAAAAGTTTTGTTTTTCCAAAGGGCAAAAAATACCATTATAATGTTTTCCTGAAGACTTTGACCTGCAAAAAATGTCTTGGGGATAGTGATGGCCTATGGTTTATCTCCAGCTGAAAACATGGTAGGGAATGGTTAAGAGAAATTACATATTAAAGCATGTAAATAAAAAAAAAAATAAATAGAAAAGTGGAATTTGATAGGATAATTTTGAATTCAAATGTTAATTCAATCTAGAAATTTAGATCTGGGCTTTGTGTGCCTTCCAAAGGACTTTGTTACTTATTTAATAGACAAACCTGTGTTTGATAGTTGATCAGTAAAGACTGCAAAAGATAGTGGCTTCATGAATTATCAACATCATTCTCTGTTGCTTTTTTTCCCTTGCTGTTTTTCACACAGTGTCCAACTGCTGTACAGGCTGAGACTTGTCCTGTTTAAGTTACAGGACATAATTCATGGTGCTGGTAAACATCTGGTGTGTCCAAAGTTTCTCCTGCAGACTTTTGAGCTTCCTTTGCATAGATACATCACTGAAGTCTTTACAAATACTTTTTCTTGTTTTCTATAGTATTTTATTCTGTTTCTTTTATGTGGCAGGTTATTTTTAGATTTCCCATACTTACAAAGTCAAACTCTAAACTGGAATTGAACTGTTTAAAAATAGTAGCAAACTATTTTAACGGACACAAAAATTCAGACAATCCAAAGGCCTGAAAATCAGGCCTCTATGCAGTTGTGCGTATGCTGTACACTGTATTTTACTCAGTGAACCTGAGTGAATGAACGCACTGCTGTTTGAGACCTGTAAAGCACCCTTTTTAGAATAAAAACCCCACTGCTTTGCTTTCCAAACCCTCTCCTTTAAAAATGTCACAGTACAATTACCACTCAGCTGTGATCATTCACTTACTCCACTTCATAATTTACATTATAAAGATTGCTCAAGACAGTTTGCACCAGAATTATTCCTGATGAGTTAGTTTGGGATAAACTTTAGCTAGCAATTTAGAGTTAACAGTGCAAGGCCAGCTTTGGATCAGTGATGATGGACATCTAGGATATACAATGTTAGACTGCTTTTCTATTGATGTCTGAATAAACGCACGTTAGAGTCACAAAACATGTCCAGGTAGACAGTGTTATTCAGAGGGAACCTTCAGAGGGCTCATAGAGAAACAAAGTAGGATGCTAATATCAGATTTTTGTAGAAAAAAAATGGCTGTAGTCCCTTATGAAACTCGGCGTACACAGATTTCTGCATTTATGCAAACATCTACTTAAGTGAGTTAGCCTGGAGAGCCTTCCTCCCAGGATCAGGGCCAGAATGAACTGCTGGTGAGAACAGGTGGTATAAATATAAAGATGCAGAAGGCAGAAAATAGGAAAATCAATTATGCTAATTCATCATACAGAAAACACTGGCAAATCTTTTGACTGCAATTAATGCTATCAGTTTGTCAGCAACAGCATCTTTGCAGTTGCATCCAGATTAGTTACTTAAAAAGGAGAAAAAAAATCTTTGAGTTACGTCTGGTGACAGCATTGGAGAATTCATGAGCATCAGTCAAATGTGGGAGCAGGGGAGAATGTTTCTTATGCAGTGCAGAGAAGGAAGCTCTTGAGGCTAGACGATTTGTTTGTTTTACTGAATTCTGCCAGATGCACGTTACATTTCAAGAACTGTTTTGGTGCAGTTGGGAATCTTGTGTGTTATTGCTGCCTGATTTCTGTTGCAGTAGAAAGCTGTTGGTTTGGCAAGGCCACAACACTCCATCAAAGGAAGATGGCTACGCTGTGTGCTTCTCTTCCATCCAGCTCTGAGAGCAAGTCTTGCTTCAATTTTTCTTTCAGCAGAATAAACCACAGCAGTCCTACCCCTATAATGTTGAATTTATAGATCTCCTGTGACACAGGTGGTGTTTCAGGTAGCAAAGTCACCACTATCAGATATAGCTTCCAACATGCTACCCACCAGTCACCACTCTTCCCTCTCCAAATTTGGGCCAAAGTAAGGTAGATTCTCTCTTTTCCAATGGCCCTCTTGTCTTAACGGCAACATCTATGCAAGGAAACTGAGCTGAGTAGGAACTGTGCAGAGCTGTTGCTGCTCCAACACCTACACCCTGTTATCTGAGAGGTGACACGTTTCTTATCACAATAGGATTTTATTGCAGTACCCAGAAATACCTTGTTAAGATCAAGTTTCCATGACAGGAGAACGAGAAAAACATTGAGACAAAAGTGGGAGTTACAGCCTGCTGCAGCAGCATAGGCAAGCCTCTCAGCTGAGAGGCTGAGAAAGAGCCAGGCCAGTGGATACAGAGCCGTACCAAACTCGAACAGACTATGCTATCCTGAGTGGATTTGATCCACCTCTGAGAAATGGCTAGGGGGTTCTGTCATGTTAGATGGTTTTGAAACATTTGCACATACTACCTACACTGCAGCAGGTTCTGATATGAGTGATCCCTCTCCAGCATAGTTCAGCCTTTTGAGCAGTGAATTTTCGGGTTTGCGTAGAGGGGAAAGGGAGGGAAATGAGTTCAGGTGTGAGACAAATTCATGGGCTCTGTCTCATTCCTTCCTCTCCTAGCAGCAGATTAAAGGACCAGAGGCAGGTGAATACAGACACTGCTTTCAGCATGAAGCACAGTGTTCAGCTGGGGGAAACTGAAGCAGATCAGTTAGCATTTTGTTTTCTGGCACTAATAATTCTATGTGTGCATATGAGGTGCATAAATGAAGAGAATGAGAGTGGGTTAGAGCTTTTATGGTTTCCAGTAAGGGCAAAGAAAGAAAACCAGGGAGTACAGTATGTCCTAATCCACTCTAATTCATTCATATGTTGTTTACTACAGGAGATTTTTCTTCCCCTCTTACCATGATTTCTTGCTATTCTTTCTGTTTGCATGGCATTAATACTGCAATTGGAAGTTGGGAACATTTCTTTCTAAAAAACTGAAATAGTTGCACAACCTGAAAGCAAAACAGTTATGGCTCTGCTCCTAAAATGAGGTTCTTGTGCAAGAAAAGTTTATTCCTGCAAATAAAAACGTTAGGGGCTGAATGTATGTTAGCATTGCTTAAAGAGATAGGAGGCAAGGGTGGAGACAGAATATGCTTTCTGTTTACTTTCTCAGTGTACCTGTGCAGCAAAAAATACCAGGACATTGATTTCTTACAAACAAACTAAATAGTTTTCCAAAATATACGAGTTCTTACAAAGCCTATCTGCCTTGTCAGTACTTTCTGAATACAAAGTAATCATCATATCAAAGTAAGGTTCCTAAACAGACTCTGGGTAACACTTATTTGACAGTTATTTAATTTTTAGGTGAGAGAAATCATTGGTTATGTGTAAAGCCCATGATGTCCTATCTGAGAGGTTTGGCTGCAAAAATTATATATAAGGTAGTCTAAAGTTCTCTTAACTATAATGCATTCATTTGGAATAGAGGGGCAAAATAAGTTAAAATTATTAATTATTGAGTTTAGTTGTTACGGGAACCAATTGTCTCAGGTGCTCTGTACCAATATAGCTATTAACCTACAGTCCATATTTATTATTCAAGGGAAATAATTGACTCAGAAGAGGAAAATTGGTTGTCATAAAAAGGATGAGCCACTGTGCTAAATTTGAGTCATTAGCATGCAATGACAGTGAATTAAGGAGGATGAATCTTCTTCAGCTCTAAAATTACTTACATTTGGGTTAGTGCTCTATTTCCCTCAGCTCTCAATATTGTTGGACTTCAAAAAGAACTGGAAATAGCAGATCTGGAATAAAATACAATACCCTACAGCTACCACGCTCTCACTTAGGTCTTTATCATGCTTTTTAAGAATTTCATCAAACTCTTAAAACTTATTCTCCTACATACCAGGTGGCAAAATCCATAAAAAGAACTTATACTATTAATAATCTGGGGTGGGGTGGGGTGGTGGGTTTTTTGGTTGTTTGTTTTGGTTTATTTTACTTTGTTTTGTTTTGAATCAGCCACTATATATTCAAGTTTGTAATTATGAGGTTACCACACTGAACAGAATGAAAGGCTTTGCTTAATGGATATTTTGAAAGAATTTGCACAGAGGTGTTTCCTTAATGCAGTAATATCTGTTTCCAAGGAATCTACATAAAAAGTTTTATTCTTAAAATGTCAACAGTGTGAGATTGGAACATAACTTTTTTTGAAACATTCTAATTAGCATTTACTAAAAATTAATACGCAGTGAAACATTGGTACAGGTTGCCCAGGGAAGCTGTGGGTGCCCTCTCCCTGGAAGTGTTCAAGGCCAGGTTGGATGGGGCCTTGAGCAGCCTTGGATGGTGGGAGGTGTCCCTGCCCATGGCAGGGGGCTGGAACTGGACGATCCTTAAGATCCTTTTCAACTCAGACTGTTCAATGATTCTGTGATTCTATGAATTACTCAGGGATGTACTATACAAATTATTCTCTAGAAAGTGTTTCCCTTCATTTTCTTTGTCTGTTTTTCCCAGTATTCAATATATTCTAACACCCTAACCCACATCTGCAGTTACCAGTTTTGTTACAGGCTCCCTCACTGAATACACGTCTATTCAACTTCTTGGCATGGGATTTACGCTTTGGATGATAGCTGCTACTATGTTGATTTTTACTTTTCAAAATAATAAGTAACATACTTTTTCATTTTTTTTTCCCCTGTCCCTAGACTAAAAGCAAACATTTTACTTGCCACTTTCAGTGATGTTTTACCAATCACAACCAAACCATAAAGCATTAATTTACCTAGGTTGCCAGATATTAGGATGAAATGATCGCCTGGTTGCTTGAAATAGAACATTTTGTAGTGATTAGTCAGAAGCTTCACTTTTTAGCTTTGATTTTTGCTAATGAGGTGCTTTAAAGGAGCTAATGTAGGATGTGGCTGTCTCATATTTAGAAAAACTGAAAACACTGTGTATTTTATTTATTTTTAAGAAGTAGTCTAACTTTTCTTGTGTATATCTAGACAGAAAATAACTACAACATATAACAAAACATAAACAAATCTTTATTTATGGAGGTCCTGTGATGCACTTGAAGTCTTTGGATGAAAGGTGATATAAGTAAATGCACTAGCTAGAGGACTGTGAAGAATAATCTGGCATTTACCTTTTGCTACCACATTTCCTGTTCTGCCTGGTCCTCTTTTGCTCTTCCCAGTCAATAATGTATGTATGTTGGATAACCCTTAACGTGAACTTTCTGAGAGAATAAACAAAAATCACATCCTTAAAACATGACCTCCTCGCTTTTCTCTCTGTTTTTATTTACTCTTTGCCTATCGCACATTATCGCTGCTATTACTTACTGGCAGATTCATTTATCAACCTGCAAACTGATAACGCTTTGTATAGTGTTCTCAGTAGAGCAGGCAACCACTAATCTTCTTTGCCACAAAAGATCTCTAAAGTAGTAGTTCTGCTCTCCTTGCAATCTTTCTCAAATCATACATTGCAACTGCTTGCAAATATTGCAGTTTCTCTACAGATGGCAGCAGACTTACACTGTAAGACCAAAGCTGGCGCTGTCAATTATTTTCAATTACTTGTGCATACTCATTCATCTCTGTAAAAAGAGTATACAGGACAAAAGGGGTGTAGAGACAAATATATGGATGGATTAGGCCATACTTTTAGCAACTGAGAAATAAATAGAAGAAAAACAAGAGAGAAAAGTATTTGAAAGGAGGGTAAATTTTCACACAATAATAAAGTCTACTTTACAGATTATAATATTTTGTTGTCTCCTTTTTACGTAGTTATCATTTGGAAATTAACCTACATATTTTAACACCATTTCCTTGCAGCTGGAATCCACAGAGTCTGAACAGAGTTCTGTTGTTGATATTCTGTATTGTTCTTTTCATCTTAACATATTTAAGGCAAATCTTTTCTTAATCCTGCCACTAGAAAATCGGTATGAGCATGTTTATGATAGGATACCTTGTACGTACATCATAAAGTAAGTGGACATGCTTCAAGGGACCAGTTAGCCTCTGTATTAGGTTTCAGTGGCTGAAAATGATCATTGAATGTTCTATTGCCATGGTCTTATTATCTTCTAGTCCTTCCTAAGACTCATAAAAGCCATTACATTCAATTTATTGAAAGGCAGGCCATTAAACCCTTGATATGTGCTGCATTGTGTGCATCAGATTTCATAGTGGAAAATGGATTTCTTATGGGGTATAATAGCAGATAATGATGGTAAAAACAATTACAGAAACTAGGGTCCAGTGACTATCAGCACCATCAATATCTGCATATTAGGCCCTAAGGACTTATTCATAGGACATCTGGTTTATTAGTGAACTTACATGAGCCAAAGACAGTTTTGGTATGCATTTGTCATTGTTTTTAAAAACCTATGTGAAAGAAGAAAAGTGCTCCTTGAAAGCCTTTTCAGCCTTCCTGCACTTCAACCAAAACCAGTATCAGGTGTCCTGCAGAGTGAAAATAATCAGTGCCATGATATTATCTGAGACAACACCAATGTATGGATAAAATGTTTGCCTTTTCCTTCTCTGGTGATTTGTTGGCAGTGAATTGATACCAGAGTACTGGGTAACCTTACTTTCGATTGGGCATGCGTGCACACCTGAAGGAAAGGTCAGGGGCAGAACCAGCTCAATTTTCAAAATGGTTTTAGTAGTTTTTACTCTGGTAAAGTAAGACTTATCATTAAAAAGCTCAGTCATCTCAGTACTTACCACTCCATGCAGCTCCAAACTCTTTTTCTCTCATTGATTGTTCTGAGAAAGCCTAGTTTACTGGTACAGGGACACTTGCTGACTTTGGGGTCAGTCAGTGCTCTTGACTTGCTCTGCCCTCTGTGATCCTGCTTGTACCAAGAGGTCAGACTCATTGAGCTCACAGGACAGGAAACAATGAGGTTAAGAGTGCTTAGGTGAGAACTACTCGCACAGCTCATATCTGAGACGTTTCATGGGCATGCAGAAGTCAGATCTGAAGGTACTGGGCTCCTTGAAAATGTCTTCTACAGACTAGGTGACTGCTGAGGGTCAGGACTCTAGGTTTAGGAAACTAAATTCCCACTTTAGAAAACTAAATCTTTCTCTGTGATCCTGATTATCTATTTGAATTATTAGCTATGCTAGGATTGAGTCTTTCACTTTGCTGAAAGTGTAGAATTCTTTTATCAGATTGAACTTCTTGGTTTAGAAATCTTAAGTATTTATGTAGCCCAGTTAGAGGATTTTATATATCGTACTATTTACAATACAATATATATATGATATATCACACATTGTACTTTACCAATAACAATGCGATACTCTTCAGAGACTATGAACCTGCCATTAAATTAAATACAGATATTTTTGTTCCTTTTGAACAGAATTTCCTCTTGAATGTCATAACTGGAGCAGAAGATGTAAGGTGGCTTAGAGGTTAAAGCAAAAAACTGAAGGTAGAAAGAAGATAGGTTAGCTCAGCTAACAACAAGCATTCAAGGGCTGGTATCTCAACTTTTTACCCTCAGTTTTCTTTCTTTGTCTTTCTGTGTTGTTAGTTCTTAACTTGCTTTAAAAAAAAAAAAAACAAAAAAAAAACCCAGAAAAAACCCAAGATAATCTTCTTTAAGTACTGCTTTTTTCATGATTTGATATGATGGGTATCCTGTTTGAACTAGAACAATAGGACAGATACAGTTTTCCAGTCCACTGAAAAGAAATTTTGCCTCTCCACTTCCACGTACTCCACTGAAAACAAATTTTGCTTTTAAGAAATCTAAAAAATGTCCTGGCTCACAGACATGAAGCTTCTTAGAGTGATGAGCTTTATTTAATTTTTTGTCTGTTATGTAAGAAAAAAATTAATTAAGCTTTTCTCAGAACAATGAGCTCATTGAAAACTTCTGCTGTACCCTGAGAATTATCTTGGCTCAGTTGTTGGAGTCCTTGGAGAAAGCCAGTAAGCAAATCTTTATCATGGAGATGATAATGGAATTTTAGTAGTGTAATATTTAGAAAATCTTTATGACACAGGCATAAATGACTGTAGAGGTAGTTCTGAGTAGTCATTACACTTGGAAGTGCTGTTTGCAGCCAGTAGGAGAAAGATGAAGTTCTTTACATGAAGTTATGTGTTCACCACATAACATGTCTGCAAGATTGTGCCCTTCACTTCCTGATAGCTTTCTCTCTACATGTCCTCTCTGGGAAGATCTAGAAACTTTACAGGAATAAAAAATGAGAGATTAAAAGGTGGGTACAAGAAATACACTTATATCTTAGAATTAAGTTTGACCGCAATTTGCTGTGTAAAAGAATCACTTATCTGGTGTATGCATTTTCTTTATTGTATTCACGTGCCTCTGCAGAGGGACACTTCCTTGTTGTCTGAGATCCAAGAAGACAATTAGAGATAGAGAAAAATTAAGTTCAGTTTTCTACTCAGGCTGAAAATGTTTAGCTTATTATTCTCATTTATAAAGGATATTCTTACTTACCATAATAGGTTTCTGATTGTCTTCTCCAAAAGCCATTCACAAACCCTGGCCATGGTGGGAGTGATCCTCTAGTTAAAGCACGACCGCTTCTGCATCCGTGTGTGAGATGTTGAAGATGTCACCAGAATTTACTTGTTTCTTGGCAGCCAGGTATCAGCTCATGTAGCTAATTCAAGGCATCAATTCAAATGTGTAATCTACAACTGATTTTAGATTACGTGGGTCAGTTGGAGTTACAAAAATTTGCCTACAGCGGACTTGGGGCGGGGAGGGGGAATAAGCTCTGGAAGACAGGAGATATAACAAATTAGTAGATTGTAATGATATAAAGGTGTACAGTTGTTTACTAAGGAAACAACCGGCTTGAGCCTTAGTCTTCCTCTTCTAATACAGACAAGACTTCAGCAATCCATTAACAGATTCAGGTTTTTCACTGCTGTGCTCCAATTAGACTGAAAAATATCACCTTCCATCCTTAAGGCAATCAGCTTCTTCTCACAAACTCTGATTGCTCTACTTGATTATTCTGCTAAACTATCCTACTAGAACTCAATGATGGTGTCTAAAAGGAAACAGCTGAAAAAGATCTCTCAACAGGGGCAAGAAACTTCAACATGGGAACAGAGCAGATGAAAGGGAAGAGAATACACATTAATGTGACTGCTTAAAAATGGAGTTTTGTCAGGTGAGTGTTTCAGTAGATAAATGTTTGCAATTAATGCTATTCATGTATTATAAAAACCGTATTTCTTTTCGTTTTGTTTTTTTTTTTTTAATAATAATAAAATGGAGAGTACTGTTTTAGCACATTAAATGGTAATATGTTTCTCGGTTATCTTTTCCTGTGAAATCCACAGGATATGTTTCTTACATGGCTGACTTTGCTATTGCAGAATAGCTAGTAATATGTAAGGAAAAATCGTCAAAAATATAAAGAAAAATTAAAGACATATAATTTTCTTTGATACTTTTGACCTTTATAAAAATTCTTTGGTGCTATTTCCATATTTCATGAGTAAAGTTGGCTGCTTTTAGCTCCAAAGAAAAAGAAAAGAAAGAACATTTCCGTGACCGGAGATAAGGAAATTTTTTGTATTTACAAGGAGATTAAAAAGGAAGGTTAACTCCTTATTTCTTCTTCTGTCAGGTTTTTGCTTCAATTTCAGTGTCATTTGAGAGAGAAGAAATTCTGTAGTAAGATAATCTGGACTCTTGGGAGAAGGAGAGTTGGAAGAAGAGTTAATTTGGTTATGCAAGAAGATATTTATTTCTTTAAATATCCAAGCAACCTTTGGAGTGCTGCTGCCAGGGGTGAAGGGTAAAGGATGTGAAATATTTGGAATAAATAGGATGAAAAAAAGTAAAGATACAAAATTAGTTTATTTTTCATCGGGATAATTAGTAAATTCTTTCTCCAAGTAGAAGATAAAAATAGATTCTAATGAAACACAGAGTGAAAAGCAATTCCAGAGAAAAAGAGAAGCTACATTTCCAAGGCAGATCATGCAGATCAGCTTGCATAGGGGATTCAGAGATTTCAGGTCCAGCTGTAGTCATCACAGCCTCTCTTGTCTAGTGAGGCTGTCCCACCAGCTGTCAGCATATTGGTTTATCTCCACAATTTAACAGTGTTCTTTTTGTCTTTCACAGCACTCTGATGATGTAACTTGTAAAGGCAGGGACGAGTGGAATCATAAACGCTCGCTTCTCTTAAAGACCATGTGTCAGAGGAATTGCAATGGCTCTGGTATAAAGAACGAAAAGTGAAAAAGGAATGATATGATTAGAAAATGCTATCCTATTGCCAATTATGTGTTTCTGTAACATGCACAGAATTTCATAAGCATGTTCTTTTTATCAGGAGCAATATAGAAATTCAGGGCCCAGGCTGCAAAAAAATTGAAATGAAGCATGTGAACAGTCCCAGAGAAATCAGTGCAAGTAAGCTTTCCCTCAGACTTTCAGGATTAGGCTGATAACAGCAAAGCAATGAATTTTTTATAATCCTTAGAGCCCATTAAGATTAGACCTTTTTTAAAAACATAAAAGAAATATAGACCTTGTTTTTTAGATTTCCTCTAGATTTCATCTAACAAAGAAATCTTGAGTTATTTATTAAACTATGTTTCTTGGTACTAAACTGTTGCTATTATAATTGGTTAGCTTTGATAATGTGACCACTAGAAAGCTTTTCTGACTTTTGGAAAGTACGTTAAAGTAAAAAATCCTCTAGATAAACATTTCATAGGATTAAAATCACAATATATTCTGAATGAATCAAAATTACTAGATAAAAATGGAGATCTTGGTAAGGATTTCTTCCGATTATTATTGGAATCTTAAATAAAATATTTTTTTAATGTTTTAAATATTTTTCATACTTGAAATGAGACATGCAGACTACTGGAATTTGAGACAAGCCTATTGTCTTCTCCTTCTGATTTAATTCCATCATGTCAAAAGCTGCAATAATTGCTGAAGTAACAGTGAAGGATGGATATCCTACATAGGACTTTCATTTCCTACACCTTCAAATATATCAGCATACTACAAGATTCTCTCTCCTCTGATGTATGTAGTTATAAAACCTTTCTTAGATTTCAAGTTTATTCTCTCTCTAAAAACCCCTTTCCAGTATACCAATATTGCACAGGAGCCCTGATCCTGCTATGTACAGAGCTGCAATCTTGACATGTAGAAGATAAAAACCCCTTAGTTTGTGAAGGAAAACAATTTGCAGTTTGTTTCATTAAGGAAATAAACTTCAATTGTTTGATATATTAATACGTTTGATATATTTTAAAACAGCGAATAAGAATTCTCTACGTCACTGCTACTCGGAATCATGAATCATACCCCTAAACAAAAAACCTGGAAAGTAGTTTAAACCAATAAAGACTGAGAAAGTCTAGCTCCTCTAAAATGAACAGAATGGCTCTTTGAGAGACTTGTTTGAAGATGCAGTATTTTATTTTTCCTTTGAAAACTTTTTTTAGAGCTCTCTAAAAACGAGTCATAGGTAACCAGGAATTGCACTAGCTCTAAATTACACTCCTATTAGAGAAAGGCAGGACAGCACAAACAATAATAGGTTGCATCCTTCTAATTTGTGTTGAAAAGCAAAGTGAAAACACAAGAACTGTATGAATGGCCATATAGCCTGGATCAGACAAGAAAACCAAAAACCTAAACCCACCACAAAAGCCAAAGCAGTCTCTCCCTGGGAACGGACTGAAGTAGATGCCTAGAGAAGAGTATAAAAGTGCAGTATCACAGGTGATACATCCATTTAATGATTTCTAGGCTCCAACAGTTTTCAGGTCCAGGGCTTTCTGAGCTCAGGCATGACAAATAAGCTCAAAATCCCTTAACAAAATAAATGTCCTTGCCATGTGTTACTAAAACAGACCTTTAGCTCCCACCACACATTTTGGAAAGGAGCTAGACAACTCAACGACCTGTATACGGAGAACCGTTTCCTTTGGAAATTGTCTCCCATTAGCTTCATCCGATGCTCCATTGTTCCTGTTTTGAAGGACAGTACAGTTGATCATTATTATCTCATGTAATTCATGGGTTTGAAGACGTATATACCATATCTCCTTCAGTTATTTTATTCTAAGAGGGATTCTTAGCTTACTTAGAAAGAACATGCCCAATTTTTATTTTCTTTTGTATCACTTTGAAGTGATACAGCAGTAAAGCAAAAGCAGAATAACCAAACATTGTTGTAGAAGAAGAGATGTGAAAATTATGAGAAACAGTTTTATATTTCTTAACACTGTATCTTCATGCTTTTCTCATATGGAAGAATACCTCTTTAGTGTCCTGAGGACCAAAACATTTGGATCAGTTTCTTTTTCAGATAAGTAGCAAAACTCAACCTTTAAAATACAAAAATTTAATTGTTTAACAGGACTGAAATTATTTTTTCCACCTCAGAAGTCATAAGAAATTAATTCCTCTGCATGCCAGCTGTGAAGGTGTGATATCTGGAATAGTTGTACATGGGATGAGCTGTACCTTCCTTCCTCTGGCCATCTCCTTATGCTGCTTCCACTAGCATAGACTTGCTTGCTGAGATGTGGTTTAGGAGTGCTCAGCTCCACAAAGAACATGTAATCACAGACAAAATGCTTCAAAAGACAGTGGCAGTCAAGAAAATGTGTGTGATTTTAAATAATGTCAAAAAGAAACAGAGTGCCTTTTCAATAGTATGCATTGATGGTGTCTATGCCTCATATCTGAAGATTCATTGGGTATTTCCTGTTTCACTGAAGATGCTTCTGAAAGATGGACTGAGTAAAGCTAGGCATACCTGTTCTTTCTGCTGTTTTCTATCCATATGTGAAAACATTTGCCTAGGGTCTTACGATCGGCAGCTTTGCTGATGTTGGGTTTGGCATATATCCTCTGGTAGGCTTCATGAATAGAAACATGTGAAAATAGTATCATATGGCCTAAAAGTGGAGTAAATGATAGCATAAAATGCTATTAAATCTGCAGTTTAAACATACAAGAAGGTAAAATGAGCCAAATGACTATTTCGTGGATTTATACTAGCTCAAACGAACTGATCCTTCTCCAAACTCAATTAATTACAGTTCTCTTTAAAAGATGGGTAGACAAAATGCTCAGAGATATAGTTTAGTACTGAACTGGTGTGGTTGGACTTGATGCATCCTCAAAGGTCTTTTCCAACCAGGTGATCCTATGATTCTATGATTCTTTGGAGCTATTTATAACATTCCTAAGTTTTAGATAAATACAGATGAAAGTCTGATTTAATTTTTACGTCAGAAATATTGCTTTAAAAACCCCCCATAAATGTACATTTATGAAAATTTATATATTTTCATAAAACAACTTATAATGAGCTTCGAAAGCAAACTTCTCACTACCATAGATAATTTTATAGTGATTGTAGGGCTATGTGTAATATTTCAAAAATAACAGCAAAATACATTGTAAGAACTTAATTATGAAACAATCGTAAGGAAAGTGAAGACATTTATATATAGATTGCAGATGAAAATGATGATGGCTGTATGAATGCTTTGCAATGTTTATGCAATATCACCTGTTTTATTATATGAAATTATTTTAATACGGGAGATGTATTTTTAGTAATTGGTATTGTGTTACTTCATTACAAGAAGCATGTGTTTTATATGAAAACCAAACAGTATTCCTTAGAGAAAAAGCTACTTGAAGGAAGATGAAGTGATTATGATTTTCTCTTCTGAGGAGAATCAGATTATTATGACCATTTGATGTAGAAACTGAACTATAACCGTCTAAACTAAGGAACTGTGCCTCACTTATTAATGTGATCTGATTTTCTAAAAACTTTCTGAAGCATAAATGTTCCTGAATTTGCAGAAGTATAAATGGAATAATTTTTGCAGCAGTAAGAATAAAAATGAACTGGTTAACTGGGGCAGAGAATTTAATACAAAAAATCGCTTATTATTGTATCTTGATCTCAAAGTGAAGTATTTGAATCCATTATTTCAATGGAAATTTTTGGCATTGTGTAGGATGTCAAACACATTTGACCTTCTTATTCAATATAACTATGTAGGAACTCTCAATATTCTGTTAACGAATCCATAAAAGAAGAAAGGAAAAACAGTGGGCTATTAGCCAGCATTCATGACCAGACTGGGGGAATATGAAAAACAGAAGGACATGAGAATAGCAGATCAAAGTTTAAAAAAATTAAATTTTATAGTGGTGAAAATGTTGATATATTAATATAATTTTGACATACTTAAATATTTTCATTCAAAGAAATAGATTGTTCTGTCAACTAGTAATGACATTCTCATCATAAAATTTCACATTGCACTGAAAACAAAACAGTTTTGGACTGTAGAAAACCTTCACATTCACTGTGTTAAATGTAGTAATTTTTAGTATATTTTAGAGCATTACCACCCTAACTGCAGTTTGAAATTATCCTTTTTTCACTAAAGAATATTGACTGGTACAAGTCTGAGACAAACTTTTTCACTCTAAAAGGCTGTGAGACTTCAAAACCTGTCACAGTAAAGAATGGCATTTACTGTTCTCTTTCTATGCTCTTGGTGCTTTTTTTCAATAATACGAACTCTGAATATATCATTAATGATGTCTTTGTTTAAAAACTCTGCCAAGTCTGTTTACAAACGAAGACTGGTGGGTGAAGGCAGTAGGATTTTATTCTTTTTTCTTCTAAGGAAAAGTTAGATTTTCATTAAAAAGATTAACATGTAGACTGAAAATAAAACTAAAACAGCTCTAGTGAAAAGATAACAATAATAAGAAAAACATAATTATTAATGAGAGAATAATAAAATATATACAAATATATAGAATACCACAATCACACTCCCTCTGATGAGAATACATCAGCACTGATATTGCAGGGCAGGCACAGGGAAAGTCCCAGCCTGGACTCAGCATCAAACAGTATCTGGATCCTGTAACTGGACAGACAAGGTCCTCACAGGATTTCAGCCATTGAAGAATAGAGTCTGACCCTCATGATTTCTCAGCATTTTACTGAATATGGCTTATGGTGTTCCATCAACACATAGCAATAAGTACAAGCAATGGCATCTCTACATACCTTTCATTTTGTTACTTATTGATAACTATAAATATTAGGTGTTATCATTTCTAAGAGAAGACAATGTCTGAAAACATGTTGTTAACTCTCAGAAAACAAAACAAGAAAGTTAGCTGAAAAATTAGAGAATTGGTCCCAGTTTAGCTCAAACCAGAACATTCATGATTCTGTTTTAAACTGACATAAAAAAAATCAATACAAGTTTATGATTTCTCCAGAGAGAAGGATAAAAACTAGTTCATAAAATAGTGTTATCATTGAATGCCACCACTCTTCCATTCACCCAGCCTCTTCAATGGCAGAAGATCTGAATTGCCTTTTGACTTCTTATCCACAAAAAATTGATAGAATCATAGAATCATAAAATATTTTGGGTTGGAAGGGACCTTAAAGATCATCTAGTTCCAGCCTCTCTACCATGAGCAGGGACATTATCCGCTAGACTATGTTGCTCATAACCTCGTCCAACCTGGCCTTGAACATCTCCAGGAATCCACTACTTCTCTGGGCAATCTGTGCCACTGCCTCACCATTCTCAGGAAAAAATTTCTTCCTAATATCTAATCCAAATCTGCCCTCTTTCAGCTTAAAATCATTGCTCCTTATCCTATCACTGCACTCCCTGATAAAGAGCCCCTCTTCGACTTTCTTGTAGCCCCCCCTTGAAGTACTGGAAAGCTGCTGTAAAGTCTCCCCAAAGCCTTCTCTTCTCCAGACTGAACAACCCCAACTTTCTCAGCCTGTTCTCGAATGGGAGGGGCTCCAGCCCTCTGATCATTTTCACAGCTCTCCTCTGGACTCTCTCAAACAGATCCATGTCCTTCCTGTACTGAGGACTCCAGGACTGAATACGGTACTCCAGGTGAGGTCTCATGAGAGCAGAGTAGAGGCAGAATCACCTCCTTCAACCTGCTAGTTACACTTTCGATGAAGCCTAGGATACAGATTCCTGTCTGGGCTGCAAGCACACATTGCTGGCTCATGTTGAGCTACTCATACACCAGCACCCCCAAGTCCATTCTCCATCCAGCCTGTATTTGTGCTTGGAATTGCCTCAGCCCAGGTGCAGAATCTTGAACTTGGCTTGTTGAACCTCATGTGGTTAACACTGGCCCACCTCTCAAGCCTCTCCAGGTCCCTCTGGGTGGCATCCCTTCCTCCCAGCGTGTTAACCACACCACACAGCTTGGTGTCATCAGCAAATTCACTGAGTGTACACTCAGTTCCACTACTCATATCTCTAACTAAGATGTTAAACAACACCAGTCCCAATATTGACCCCTACAGAACGTCACTTATCACCGGTATCCACTTGGACATTGCGCCATTGTCCACAGCTCTTTAAGTGTCCAGCCAACTCCTTATGCACTGAGCGATCCATCTGTTAAATCTGTGTCTCTCCAATTCAGAGACAAGAATATCATGTGGGGTAGCATCAAATGCTTTGCATTTGTACATTGATTATATCAGCTGCTGCTAAGTGCTATACTAATGCAATACTTCTTCCTAATGCACAGATTATTTTTTTTATTATTAATGATGGTAGGATTTAGTTGAATTTCTACTGTGATATCTTCTGCCAGCTACCATTTTTGTTTTGTTTTGGCGTTTATTGTTAAGTCCCAACTCAGAGTGGCAGCCAGTAGACCTGAACTTCTTTATGCATACACATGGATTTCTGGGTTAAGACATGTTGCATATAACATTTACCTGACATACCCAATCCATCTAGGTAGCATCTCTAGTGAGGAGTCAAGAATATCTGCTTCTACAATGTGATTCAGATCCTGGAAGTATTAAATTGTCTTTTAGTAAAGAAAATGAGAGCAAGTAAGATCTGAATTTACGCATTACGTACTTTACAGGAGATGAGCCTTAGATTTTTGAAATTAACTTCAGGCTCTGGATGTCATCACGAGGATGAAGAAATTTACTACAGATCCCAGTTAACTTTTAAACACTAAAATATATTGTATTTGGTCTTAGGTCAGCTATATAACATTGACTCCTAAGGTGCTCTGGCAAGGAGATCTGGGTTATTTCTTAGAAAACATCTGTGAGAAAGTCTGAGTCAAATACTTCTTTGTGGCAGTCAGTTCAATATCAGATGAATGGCAATCCACTGGAGTTCTTTTCTAGTGTCTGATATCTCAAACCAAGCATGCCTGACTTTGATACATCATGCCTCCAACATCTGGCGCCATTAATGCAAAAACATTTAACATATCAATAAACATGTATCTATCACATTAACTATTACATTTTTTCACCTTTCTTTTTCTGTCCTTGGAAAGCAGTGCAATTCATCCTGATTCTCTAAGATGTTTATTAAGATCCTTAAAAGATGAGAAATGGGAGGCATCGGAATAAGTACTGTAGACTTCACGGCCAGAAATGCAATGAGGCTCTTGAGAATATTTCAGGGCATTACTTTATTCATGAGCTAAAGACAGTGACTGCTGAGTGAACAGTGTTCATAACGGTATACCCAATGGGTTTGAAGCCTCTTGCAAGGATATACTAAAAGCTTTTAATATTTTCACAGCTGGTAGCAAAATCCTTCATTAATTGGTGCATTAAATGAGTGCAAAGTGCACTCATCTAAAAATCTGTCTGTCTAAAAATAATATTTTTTGGAAGAGCTACTTGCAGAAAAGAAGAGAGAAAAAAACCCAAAACTCTCACGTACTTTGACATAAAGTTATTTTATTTCATATGTGTTAGAAAAACACAGTATAGGGGACTTTTTCTTTCCTTTCAACAAGAGAGAACAGTGTTGCAAGTCAGAGATGCTGTGAGGATATGGTGAAAGAGAAACAGAAGAACAGTTACCATGATACAACACTTCTGAAAGAAAGATTGGTTTACCAATGGAAAGCAGGATGCCATCTGGAAATGTATACATTTTAAAATGCTTCCATGAAGTTAGTTTCTTCAGCTGATCTCAGAGGACTTTTCTACTTATCACTTTAATGTAGATCAAATTAAAAGTAAACTGAAGCACTGAATGATTATTTAACTTTCAAAAGATCATTCAATAACAAACAGGTTTGTGGAGTCATGGTCTTTGGCCACCTTCCTCCTAGATGTACCATGAAGGACTGCTATTACTGGGAGGCATTTTTTTTTCTAATGAATTGCTGCAAGACATGTTTAGATTTGGGTCACTGCAAACAGGGAGTTGCCAAACCTAATACCCTCTGCATTTAGAGTTATCAGTGCTTGTGAATATGTCTTTCAATCTAGCCGCTTTTAATGTCAAGAGCGAATACTTGTCTGGTAACATAGAGAGAATTCTTTAGACTATCCTTTACCTTATTAGATAAGCTGCATTTTGTCAAAAATGAGAAAAAGGCCTGTCCTGTATCATTATTTATTTTTATTTCAGCTTTGAAAAAAATTTATATGCACTTCTGTTCTAAAAGAAAAGAAACTGTGGTGTCATTTTAATGTTTTTCACGTCATCTAGTTGGATTTGACAACGTGATTGGATCTTCTTGCCTTCAGAAGTGTTAGCATTCTTCAACTTAACCTGCAATCATGCACAGCTCAGAAACACATAGAAGTGCTGGCAGTTTACTTTTAGCAAGTAATGGTTGACTCTACAGTGATCTCTGGGCTTCCTGCTACACAAAGGTATACATGACCTTGTGGCAAAATAAGGGCAAGCGGTCTAGTTATCAGTTCCTTCGAAATCAGCCAGGAGACCTTATCTTTAATTTTCTTCCCCTGAATGCAAAGGGCTTTTGTTATTATTTATCTGTGCAGTGGATTTGCAGAGCACTAAGGTGCAGTTACAAGGCATTTTGTATTGCTGGGTCTGTAAATTGGTAATGGTAAGCTGACCACATAGCTCTCTGATGTGTTAGTACCACCTTTCTCTGGCTGGCAGGGCTCCTCTGACAGAGCAGAATGGACCCAGGCTTGTGTGTTGAACAAGTTCCTGACTTTTAGGTAGTGTATATTGGCTGCTCTGTCACTAAACTTGTCTCACACTCGGAAGCTGGGCTGTATACTAAGGCACAAAATCACTCAATAACTTTGTAAGAAATTGTGGGGAGAATGGTGACGAAAGTTTGATGTCAGTCCAAGAAAAGAAGGCAGTATTAAGTCCTGTATGCCTACATGAATGGATCGTGTTTCTGTTCCAGAGTGCCATGTGGCCATACACAACAGTTACTGTGCTGTGTGCTCTAGCATAGGTAGAATCGTTGTCATGTATCCAAATTGCTGGGGATTAGAATATATGTAAAAAACAGGACACATTGATTAATTTAGACCCAAATCCTCAAAAACATCGAAGTGACCCTCACCAAAATAAATTAGAGTTGGGTGCCTTGGTGCCATAGTCCTTTTCTACCCATAATACACCTCTGTATGGATTTTGATAAAGACAGCATTTGGATGTGTCATTGATGTTCAATTTGTGTTGCTTATGGAATGAGTTTTAATACACCAGGCAATTAATAATGGTAACTGTAGACAGATAATGTAAGAGTTTTTTTATCTACAATATCTGTGTCCATAAGCAGTTACAAAAAATTAAACTAGTGGATGTCATGAATTTCAGATTGACAACATAGCATAACATAGCATAACATAACATAACATAACATAACATAACATAACATAACATAACATAACATAACATAACAGTGCTGACTCGGCAGCCCCAAACACTAGAATGCTGGAAAGATTTTTATATCTTTTCTTGAGATCACTGAGAAATACAATTCCTATCTCTCAGTAAGTTCTATCACTTACAAAACTTTGGTATGAACCCAAACGCAAAATCAAACCTTAACATTTCAGTAGCAAAAAAAGTAATTGTATCTGGTTTGGGTCTATAGTTATTTTTAAACCTTTTAGATTTTGTATTGATAAATACTTTTTTTAAATTAACCCATTCTCATCGAAAAGAAGCATTTTAAAAATATTAATAAAGTTTGGAACTGCACAGGTGGTTCTTTAACTAAAGAAGAGATATCTTCAATTACTTACTGCTAAAAAAAAGACATTTTCAGATAGTTATGGCTGTATTCCTAAAAAATTTAGAATTTAGGTTAGCTTCCAATAACATTGGGTTTATTTATTTTTTTTGTTGGCTTGTTTGGGGTTTTTGGAGTTGGTTTGGGTTTTTTTTTAAGCATAATATATTTAATTTAAAGGAGGTCTTTAAAGTGAAGACAGAAAAGACAAAACTTTTCAGAGACTTATGCCCTTATCCACTTTTCTTCGCTGGAGTTTCCTGAGGTAGGAATTGGCTCTAGAAGTGTTAACTCATTTACATTTCTATTGGACTATTACACACTATTAAAAATATGGATGTACCAATTATTGATATTGACCAGAACACGAATGAAAAGATGAGCAATAAAATGCTTACTCAGCAGAAACAAACAGAAAACCAGATTTTATTCACTTCATCATTATGGCAGAAGTCAGGGAACATATGGAAATGAGAGTTTTAAATATACGAAGAAGGCAAAGGTGAAGCTTTTAGAAAAATACTTGACTTTTCACATTCTATCATAATTTCCTAATATACATCTATTTCTAAAATTTCCAGAGGACATCTATATTTTATTGTAGCAGATTTGTCACCAGTTAAACAAACTTGCCTAAAGCAAGTCTCTGTGGTTTTAGTTTCTCATAATATGAGGGAAGTATAAAATTTTAAATGCACCACAGTATTCATCCCCAAATGAATAAGAATTTCCAACGGATACTGTTCACACTAGATATCTTTAAAAACATGCATTAAACATTCCGCTATCAGTTATTGGCCTTTGAATGCATTTTTTACTTAATAAAATACTTCTTCAGTGTTAAGTCACTGTTTTTAAAATATCTTTTAAACAAGTAATAACAGTAACTAGCTTGATGAACTTCAAGAATAACTTCCAAGAATGGTGCTCCCATTAGCGTCCAACGTTTGTTTGGGGCTTTAGAGTAACCTGTGTAATTTGGCACATTATATAAATGGAAAAAAAGAATAAATGTATTTACATACTTACTGAAAAGTACAGAAGGCTGTCTTGGCATTACAGACAAAAATAAAGTAAAATAAATATTGTAGTAAATATTAAACACCAATTGAATGACAACTAGTTTTATTTAGATCATGTTGGATGTGAACTTTGTATTAACAAAAAAGAATATGGAGATTTTAGAAGACTAATGGGATTCAAAGAAATTGTAAAAAGTGTAAAAGTCTTGGAGAAAAGTAAGGGTTTCTGTGCCCTGACTGAGAAACGTGAGTTACCGCACAGTGCCACAGGATTACCCGACACCTTAGGAACATTAACATTTTGGTACTTTTGCTGGTGTTCATGAGTCCGTATAAAAACAGTAATGCATCCTCCATATTTTTCGTTTTCCTCAAGAGATTTTGGGTCAGTTTTTTTGAAAATGGAAGAATTCTTTGCAGTGCCCTGTCTGCAGTGCAAACTTTTTTGTGTTGTTTAGTTTTTGTTCTGGTTTGGGTTTTTTCTGAGTACGTTAATTTAAACTGAAGTTAGACTTTATTGATTTGTATCAGCAACTGATACATACACGCATAGAAGAACATTTTATACCGACATAAGCAGAAAGTATAACTTTTTATGCAGCTAAATAAACTAATGTTTTATTTTTCAGAGTGCCATAGTTTCATACCTCCTATCCAGAACCTTAATATTTGTTGTATATATTAATAATTTGTAAAGCAATGCTTTCCCAGATAGAAAGCCTTACAGAATTACATAGTCTAGTTTTACATGACTGTTTTCTAGTCTTTCCATTCCAGAGGATCTCAGGGTATTTTATATGGAAATACAATGCTGAGGTTTCCACTTATAAAGGCTTAAAGTCAGTCACAGAAAGTGTAGCAAAATTAGTGTTCTCTTTTGAGGAAAAGAGCAAGATACTAAAAGAAGAACTGTAATTTTCTGAGCAAAGTGAGAAAAAAACCCCTGTCTATTTTGCTTACCTTGTCTTTTCTTTGTGTTGTTTTTGTGGTTTATATAATATTCAGTGCATGAATTTTATTGATGTGTTTTGCTAAATGTGTTTTCTTTTGACAAAGGTATTTGAAGGAGGAGATTATAAAATTGTAGGGTCATCTTTGTCATGTTCCCCTCTTCATTTATCATACACAATATAAAGAAAAATATTTGTTTTTAGTAACTTTAAGTGGCATGGATCTAATGATCCAAGTAAGAAACTTGGCAGAAAATGTCAAAACAGGAAGTATATAATGCCTCAATTGTCCACAAGTTTAAGGTTTGGAGATCTTTGCATCTCCTTGGGTGGCTCAGCACATCTGGCCTTTATTAGTAGCCTGTAGAGTCTCCTATTTCTTTTCTCTCAGTCTTCTGTTACAGATAAATCATTTCTAATTTATAACCAAGTTCTCAGGCAATTCATTTAAGTAAGATTTTCCTAGATGCACTTCTTCATATGAGGCTCAGAATTTACTCCCAAGCAAGCATTTCTTTGGTAATGAACAACTGGCTCACAGTTAATTGCTTTAAATTGAGAGCTAATTTTTCTCCTGTCTTTCTTTCTTCCCTTTTCTGCAGCAATTGATTTAAAAATACACTATCTGTTAACACAAAATGACAATAAAGCAAGGGAAAATAGAATACTAATGCATGATTTAATTTTGAAGAATCATTGATTTTTTTTGCAAGTGTTTTGCTAGGATTTTTTGTTTCTTATTTGCAAAACATCGTTTTGTAATACATGCAGTTTTCTGTCATTGGCAATTAGAGTTTTATTCATTCTTTCACAGGTAAATATAGCCATTGTCTTGTGAGTCAAAATTCCATACTGAGATTCAGGTAAATATATGAATATTGTAGGAAAGACAGAGCTGCTTCTTTTCCTCAGAAATATCCTGTAGACTTCTATACTACCTTAACAGAACCTGCATCTTTATACTGACAAATCGTCAGCTCTTGTCACTTGATGTAAGGTGGAGAATTTTGGAAAGGAAGTCACAGTTTTAGGAGTACTAGAATTATTGTATTATCGCCCTCATGTCTCATTCTTATCAATTGATATTTTTACCCTTCTGTGTCCTGAAAATTGTCCCTATAGTGTTGTAGGTGGAAAGCATATGGAAGATTTTCATTACAATATGCTTGATGTACCTACCACAGAACAAACAATTTAAAGTAGCACTTGTGCAGGTATCAGCTGAATGTTGTATTCCAATTTACTAGAAAACATGATTTGCTGAATATTTGAATAATGTTGGAAAAATGCATCTCCGAAACTTCTACTGTCATTACTCTCTTCTTTGTAATGGATGGATTTGACTACAGCTTTTTTTTTTATTTGATGTGTCACGTTCTTATGCTGCCTGCCTACACATAAGAAATATTTCCTTGTGCACTCTTGTTCAATGTTCAGATGATCAACGATCTAAGTAACAGAGAAAAAATGTAAGAGTGAGAGACTATAGGTAGAGATCAATTCAGCCTAATGTACTTTTGATCTGCAAGGAGAAGCAATTATGCTGAGAAGGTACTTTAGTTAACAGCACAATAGACAAAAATAGGGAGGCTTTTCTGCTGAAATAAGGGAGTGTACATTTGAGAAAAATGCTTAAGGCTTCCTCTAAGATGAATGAGAAGGTGTTCAGTGAATTAATCACATTTAAGTTTGGATTCATCCTTCAAAATATGCCTGCTTTGGGCAGATGATTCATTTCTTAAAATCCTCTGATGGCATTAACTGCATCACTTTTGAATGTAAGGGGACCCAGTGCCGCTAGTTGAGGTTTGGATAAATATGGTATTACAGATGTCTGAAGTTAAATGAGATGAATCCTATTACATTAGAACAACTGGCCCTTTCTAGGGTGAAAATGAAGTAAAGTTAATATACCAAAGATTTAGCTATAGACACTTGTTCAAACTGGGACACTATAACAGGAAGAGATGAAAAACCTAATCACCTTTAAAACTGAAGCTGATACACACATATATATGAAAGGAATTGCAGAATATATTGTAGAGAGAGTAGAGAATAAGGCTTACTGAAGATATAATTTCCTCTCCTATATTCCATTCAAGTAAGCCCAAAGAAATTGGTTCAGAGTTGCAGTATGATTATTCATACAAACTTAAGTTAGTCTTCCTTGGTACTTATTCAAAACTTGCTATTTCCAGTATAAGAAATCCTACAAGTAAATTTAAAGCAAGAATACACTAATAATAAGAATACAAGCTTTTCAACACAACAAATGAATGCTGCATTTTATGCTAGATAATACTTACAGAAAAGGGTTTTTTAAAATATATTAATGGCTAATATATGTGTGCATTAGCTGACTACCCTTGTAATTTTCATCCTAATTGTTTCTTTTTATTCTTTATCAGAGCTGGTCAGATAACAAAAAATGCCTCATGAATATTTTAATGAATAAATAGAGTGAGTTGCTATGCTGTTATTCTGTGTGCCTTATTGTATATTATTTGATAGTATTCTGAAAATTGACATTTTGTTGATGAAAATGAATGCAAATCCAGTAAGTGTGAGCCAGTGTGATTGTTCATCCAAAAGTCTATAACGGTAACATATTCTCTTCTTTCTCCTGTTGTCACTTGTTACATACCTGTTTGTTTAATAAGATTCACATATCCATTGGGTTCGAAAAAGAGTACTGTGAGTCTTAAGTAAAACCTTACAGACGATGAAGGAATATGCAAAGCTAACTGGTTGTTCTGAAATGCAGAAGGCTAGAATTGATCTAAATAACCTAACCAGTTGTAGTTTAACAGACTTGCTAGGTCCTGTGGATGACAAACACTAAACTCGTGAGTTTGCAAACAAGAGCTTGTTTTTGCAAAAGAGAGCAACTGGCGAGAGGCAGTGGCAAGGAACAACTGCATCCGGTAAAACAGATAGATCGGGTGGTGGCTTAACACTCCCATGACTAAGGGATACCTGGGGTGAGGCAGAGGCCTCACAGCCTGGTTTTCCTTGAGTTAAGAGCAGAAATACCCCCCAAAGAACGTACTGAGCTCCCTGTCTTACAGGCTTGGTGAACCGCCGAGTCCCCGGTTTTGATGGCACAAATAGCCTTGCCAAGAGCCAATCAACACATAAGAACATTTGACTTAGTCCTGCCTCTGCAAGAGGTGCAAAAAAGTTTTCAAAAGGTATAAAATTGATACCTGAAAACCCTTCCTTTAGGGGGAATAAAAATGACCACCTTACCTGACAGAGGGGTCAACAGGCTTGACCTCTTCCTTCACCCAGAAGAAATGTCTTTTTTGTAAGAATTGCGAGCTTCTGATTCTGTCAGATGCTTTTCCTGGGAAGACAGCTACTGACTTGAATTTTTATTCTTACTTGTTACATTTATACATATACATATATATATATATGTTAATTGTTAACTGGTTGCAAGCGTTTAAGTGCTAACACAGCATGTGAATTTATCAAATACAATCTCAAATTTGTTTTAATCTGTCACTTGAATTAAAAACTTTACTGCCTCTTGCTTTGTGAAGTGGCTGCTGGTCACCCCATTTGGGCTGCGAGCCACAATTATTAACCCTGTGTATATCAGTCTCTAAGGAGACTCTCACAGATAACCAGATTCTGACTTGTGGCAAAAACCCTTGTAAGCACACACACACAATCCTTTAGTCATAAAACAGTCAGCCAAGTCTGGGACTAGAAATGGATACAGCTGCACGCTGGCTTCTCTCTGACAGGATGCTTAGGAAGCAAGAAGGGGCATTTTGAACCAAGTGACTCAACGGGAGGGTCTCCTTAGGCACCTGTCAGAATCTAATCTGTTTAATATGACACCAATGATTAACTATTTACAGTAGGAATAAGTAAGGCTGCAATAAAAGCACAAAGAATCATTGAATCAAAGGAGAGCAGTTACATGGTGTTAGAGAAGAGCATTTCGAAGCTCTTCACTGGTTTTAATAAAGTTTGTTCACAGATTGTGGCCCTACTTGTCAATGATGGAAAAATTAATGAGTATAAAAGCACATGCAGGTAAGAAATAGTGTTCTATTTTACACTCTGCTACTGCTCGTGATTATTTTCTTTACCCCTGAAACAATATCCTAGGCTTTTTCATTTCAGTTCTGTCTGTCTACTACTTTTTGCTCCAGCTGCCATCTCATCTCTGCTAGAGCTCGTAGTTGCTATGATTCCTCTTTATAGATAAATATTTCAGCATTATAACCCTTTCTGAAATGGGATTTTTAAAATCTATAAACTATATTTTTGTTCTCTAATGCCTTATTTTTTGAGAGAACAATCTCTTTAATGTCTGTTTCTTCATCTTTAAATGTTAGGGTTGGCCTTGGATTTGATTTAATCTGTTATAACTTTATAAACCTTGCATGGATTGCTTTGATGTTCCCTTGCATACAGTGAGCATACATTCAGCTTTTTCAGTCTTTTTCATACTACAAAACTTTGAAGCCTGATATAACTTTTGTTGCAGTAGGAAATACTCAATTGGTAGCAATTATAATCTTTCCAAGATATGGTACATAGGCAGGGTGAATACATGTTAGATCAACCTCAATCTGCAAGCCAATTGTTTAAAAAAAAAGATTGAAATTAAAAAATTGAGTTTTAAACTAATTATTCTTGTTTACAGTGGAAGTGATGTAGATTTTTTTGTTTGATATTTATTTGAGATATATAACTTTAAATATATATATGTCATGAGTCATTGGAACACCATATCTTGAGAGGATGTAAATTCAGTTGCAGTTTTAAACTATTTTGACATCTGTGCTTTATACTAAGTTTAGGCTTGCTTCAAAGAATTCTATTATGAGAAAGTGACACATAAGCAAACCCAAAGTTCTTGCAGGACCCTATTCTGTCTGCTATGTTAGACTGCTTAGTAGTATGCCTACCTTATACCCTACCAGCTTCTCTTAATATTTAACATCAAGTGCTAGAAAATGATACAGGCATGTAGAAAGTTAGTTTATATACCAAATAAGTGGCAAAACTATGTGAATTTATCCCAGTTGAAGATTTTTCTTTTAGTCTATTTCAGATATTCCTTCCCCATGTTGGTTAATCATGGTGGTACAAAGCCATGAGCATATAAGAGAAGTTTTTAATAGCTGCACCTCATGCTGAGATGGTGTGAACATTAACAGAATTTCATCCTATTGTAAGTATGAATTTTTTCATGATCATGAATACACATATTTTCATAAGGGGCGTCAAGACTGACTCCATCAAATTCTACTCTAAGAATCTCAGGAGCATCAAGAAATACATGATGAATTTAAATCTGATTATGGCCTTGATTTGTTCCTCTTCTAAGTGTGATGGTGTCTCCTCCTAAGAGTTTAAGGGAAGAATAAAAATCCTTTATATATTAGAACAAAAAAGCATCTTATCTCTTAGATTTGAGCTTTATAAAAAGTCCCAAAGTAGTAGTATGAAAAATGGATCTTTAATTCTGTAATATTTGAAGACTTCCCCTAACTTCAGAAGAATTGCACAGTCTCATTTCTCCTGTGGTGACTCCAGGTGCACAAATATATCTTCACTAGCCAAAAGAAGCAATGGATAATAAAGAAGAAATACTTTCTCTTTGATCAAGAGGAAAATGAACATAAGAAAAATATTCAGAATTTTCTTTTAATTAAAAAGAAACAAAAGAAACAAAATGAACATGAATAAGTTGCCAAAAAATAAATGACAGGAAAAAAGGCAGCGATTTCCCTGATGGCAGAGGCAGAAGAGAAATTTCAGGAGAAAAACAGTTGTAGCAACCATCACTTGGAGATTTTCTAATTGATTGAGGCTTCCTCTTAGTGTTTACAAATTTAGTGGGAATCTAACAGGCAAAGGTACAATTTCAAAGATCCTAGGTCCCTTTTTTGGTAGAGAAGACACAGAAAGTAACTGCAGATTAAACCCCAGTTCTGCAACTTGAAAGGAAAAATGCTGCAAGTGAAGTGAGATTCTACAGCTGCCTGTGTGTACCTCTGGTATTAGGAGTTTAGTACAAGCACGTTGATGAACAAGCTTTGTTCAGTACAAACTGCGCTCACACTAGGAAGCCTGAGAAACCAAAGCTTATTTTCTCTCTGGTTGCATTTTTGTCTAAGAATCTGCTTTTTAAGTCAGTAAATAGGAACAGTTTGTTTAAGGGAGTTTGGTGGTCTATACAATTACAGGAGTTCCTAGCAGTAGATTGTCAGCTGCCACTTGAACTGGCTTCACAAAGTGTTGATTTCACGTAAAAGTGGCAGCATAGGAGAACAGCAGCAGGACATGAATGTTCTTCAGTAAAACCTTTGCAATCTACATTTGAAAGCCTTTGTAGTAACACAGTCTGATACAGTAACAACACGTCCACAAAGAAAAGAAGCATCTAGGGCTAAACATTTGGACATAGAAGTGACAAAAAAGCACTGTATGAAGAAATACTTTTTCCTTCTCACTTAAAGGTCTTATTCTCTCATTGGTAGATTAAATGATTACATCTTCTATTTAATAGATGACCTTATCATTAAGGGCCTAATCCTCGTAAAAGGAGACTTAGGCAGCACCTAAGTGTCTATATCTGAAATAAATCTGAAGTCTCATGTTTATGTATTGCCTGATCTTAGAAGCCATAAATGCCTTAGGTTTCAAGAGATTTTCCCTTTTAATGCTTTAAGTGTGCTACATATCTATAAATATGCCTGTTGATAGGCCTGACATAGCCAAAACCTTTTCACACACAAAGCAGAAGCACGCTAAGAAAGATATGGCTAATATTGCTTGCCTTAAACTCAGATGTAAGGAAATTAAAATATGAGACAGTATGTAGATCTTTTTTAATAAGGTAATACTAGATATAGCTGAATCAGTAATAAAGATTTTATAACACAGAATAACATAAAAGTGGTACAAGCAGGCAAGTGGAGATTTGTGGTGTATTTGCTTCCATAAGGTAGTTTATGCAAGTAGCAAAATCTGCAAGGTAAGAACAAAGGAAGTGTAATGAGAGATGTCTGACAGAATCAGGATAATTCTGCAGAACAAGAAGGAAAAATAGCTTGTAAAACCAGAATAAATCCTAGTAAATCAACAAAAAGATGAACTATGTAAAGAGCAAATGAGATTACTCTTTTTTCATGGAAAATGTTGAGCAGAACAAAACATGAGTAAGGAAAACGGAGAAGAAAAAACATCCATGCTTGGGCCGCATTGATCCTGGCCACCTCCATCTTGGTGACGAGGTGTCTTAACCATCAGCCCTAACTTGCCCTAACTGGAGGGAAATACGTGGTTCTGTTCACCTTCAGCTGATTTAGGATAAAGTTATTTAAGGATTAAATCTTTGAATACATAGTGATAATGAATACTTTTACTACGTGCACCACCAATGCAAGTCAGTCCTGTAAGCAGCTGAAGTTTGAAGCTAGCCTGATTTATCAGTTTTTTAAGCACTTCTATCACAACGTTCTCTAATATATGCAATATACAAATACATTCAGTCTGTGGCACAGTCTGCCTGTCTTGCTGATTTAATCTGCAATAAAAGAATTGTTTCTTAATGTGTGCAAACCCCTATTCTCAGCTAATACTTTTCAGTGCTACTGTAGCACAATAAGAATTATTTATTATTGTATTAGAAGAATATGAAATCTCACCCAAGGCAATTATTTTGTACATTTGAATTCTATTATAAGAAGAAATAAATTACTCCTGTTTAAATGCATCTACAAAGACCTAAATACTCCTTTATAAGAAGTCTTTAAGATAGGGTTTTACTCCTTTTCTGGCATTCTCTTTTTTTCTTTTGCTTTTAATTATATATTATGCTCTGACAACAGAAATGCAGTATGTGGATGTGTTTTAACTGTGCTGCAGATATCAGCATATGTATATATTTAAAAAATCCAGTAACACTTCACCACTCATTCTCAGAACATATAAAAATTTACAGAAGTGTGAAAATAAACCCCCTCAGAAAGCCTCTTGTCTCCAGTAGTGCACAGTAGCAGGTCTCTAGAAGTCTCAGGCAGCCTGGACCTTGTATTTTTCAGATCAATTTGTCTAATAAAGTACAACAAATTACTGATTAGTCTTGGTGAAGTATAAAAGAATAAAAAGCTCAAGATAGTTTTCGATTATATTTTTAAATAATTTGTATATATTCAGGAATATATACGTAAGGTTAGATACCTGCTGAACCGTTTGAAATTCTTTGTGTCCAAGTGGGAGAGAGCTCCATCTACATATTTCCCCTAGGAAAGGACAGGCAGAAGGTAAGGTGCTGATGGAGGCTGGGTGGGGGAAGAGCCTCACATCTCTGTAAATGTGTCTTCTATCATTACAGAATACAGAGTGGTTGATGGAAGGTATATAAAAGGGACTCCAGTGCGATGACACCTCCTCCTTAGCCCTCACTTGCACGTTCTGGCAGCATGGTGTGACTGAAAGAGCTTTGGCTGAATACAGATGGTCTCTGAAAAGGTGATCATAAGCCGCCTCTGATTTGAGTGGGAAGTTACAGCCTACATCATCCAGTTTCCGAGTTAGCCAAAGTACTGCTGTGACAGATTGTTGAACCAGTCTCTGATTATATAATGTGATAGATTCTGGATTCAGAGATGCAGGGACTAAGTTGCAGCAAACCAAGTACACACCTAAAGGTCCTAGTTAAGGAAAATGCATAAGTATATCTTTAAATCAAACACGTAGGTGAGATCCATTAAAATATGAAACTCCTTAAGTCTGTGTCTAATATTAAACAAGTACTTAAATATTTTGCCAGATATAGATAGATTACCTACATTGGAATGATGAAGAGCTTTGCAGCAAAAGCACTTTGTACAAAGAAAGACAAAGCCATTACTTTCCATATTGTTAATGTGCCACAATTTGCTTCTGAGAATGTTTCAGTCTGCATCCTGAAGGTAGGAAAACGCTTCTTGTGTGTGCTGACTAATGAAACAAATATCTCTGCTCTAGTAAGAATTAGAGCGGATCATTATGAAAAACTGTAGGACTTAACGAAAATGCCTGCAGAGTGCACACCTGACCAGGGATCTTGTTATGCTGAGGTCAGTTAGGGCCTTTTCCTTCTAATTCCTATTTCTTATCCTCTTGTGCCTCTTTATTCCCTCCTTTATTGCTGGATTTGAAAGCTATTTTTTCTTAATTTCTTTCTCTCACTTTTCATAGCAATTATTCTCTGAATCCATGCCAAATACTCGTACTCTCCACTTCGTATTTAATTTCTTTCATTGCTAACAAATGCCTGTCCTACTTTTGCTCCTGCAATTCTGTCTGCCCATAATAAAAGAAAAAAACCCAAACACACCCCCCAACCAAAAAAAAAAAAAAAATTCACGGCATGGGCCTAAACGTTGGTTAATAACTACCAACGTCCCAGGCACAGTTTGGCTCATCACTGCTTGTACTTTTATGGGCAACACACAGGTATAATTCATTTCATAGCAAATGTCAAGGATATTCTCCATAAGCAGCACCTACAAGGACAGAGTAGTTTGATTCCCCTATCCTGCAGTCACTATATAACGTGGCTTTAATCCCTCAAACGTCTCCTCCTTCCATCATGACACAGATCAGGGTATGCATCATGTACTCAGGCTTTGTTTTCTGATGGACTGCTGTACAGCTCATACACTCTTTCAGATGTTCTGAAAAATATATATTTATATTTCACAATGCCTTAGGGCTTCATCAGCACTACATGGGGCTCAGAGAGGGCTCAGGACTAAGCTCTACACAATGTATGTTTGAATACCTTGCTTTGGAAAGCACATTGTGGCTGTGAGCCAACCTGTGCCAAAAGGTCTCAAATGAGAAACCATTCTCAGCTTGTTTTACATACTAAAGTATATTTATCCTAAGGACAGCCAGGGACCGGCTTTGCAAATATATCTTGTTTCCCCAGCCACATCCTCTATTCAGACACACCTAGAACGAGTGATGTACCAGGGGCTCTCCAGAAGAGAAAATGGTCTGGAGCAAGTTGCTTCATTATAACCTTGTGCTAGAAGTAGCTCATAGTGGTCATAGCAATGTGTCTCCAACGAGTTGGAAGGGACTTTAAAGATCATCTAGTTCCAAACCCCTTACCATGGACAGGGACACCTTCCACTAGACCGTGTTGCTCAAAGCCCCATCCAACCTAGCTTTCAAGGATGGGGCTTCACAAACCTAAGCAGATCTGTCACTGGACAGGCCCTAACACCCAAATATGGAGTTGCAATTAGGCCTATCTGAGAACAACTTTGCAAGAGACATAGAAATACAACAGTCAAATTGCATCGATGCTTATCTAGGGACAAGAAGATACTTACTGGTGGGAACTTAGTTTATGTGCAGGGATATTCACTTTTGCCTTATTTTTGCTTGTTTTTAAAAGAAGATCTTATGTCCCACTGACCCTCAAACTCACTCTGATTTTCACTCAAGTAAAGACTACCTGAGAAAGTGGTATTTCTTGCCCAGTAGCCTATCTTTACTACATTTTAAGAGAGCAGCTTTTTAGCCTAATAAAAATTATCTGTTACTATTAGTCAAACACAAGGAAAAGTGGATTTTGAAGTTTTTCCATTCAGCCTCCACTTAAGCTTCAGCATTTCACAGTTATGACTCTCAAACACATCCTTATTTCATTAGCTTACTCATTATTTTGATGAATTTTCACAGGTGAAATGTGGTTGCAGACTTCTCATTTTTCTCCTTAAATTTGCAGTCACAGAAGTAAAATTCACCCATTTAATTTGGATGAACATCTTTCTTACTGATTCAGGGCTCATTTATATTGTTCCCAAATGCCTTAATATTGTACTTATAGATATAAGAAGCACCAGTAGATGGCTCTGTAATTCCTGAATTATAAACAAGGAAACAAGCAAGGCTCTGATAGCTTTGACTTTTGCAAGCAGATTTGATTTGGTGACACCAGTGACAGGAATAAACTTCATGCCGACTTGCTGAAATGGGACACTTCCATTTGTTATGCCACACTGTTTCAAAATGGCCCGTCTGTCCTCGACCCACATCGACCTTGAGGACTTCTGATGGAGCAGTGGGAATGTTGCTGTCCTGTACACGCAAAGGCTCCAAATAAATCAACAGCAGGATGACACTCAGCTTATGGGAGAGGGCAGAATTACTAAGCATTGCCTTGCCCTCCTCGCTACAGAGTGATAAACATGAAGATGCGAAGGCTGCTACAGATGCCTGAGCCTAGCAATGCCATACCCTGGGAAGCGGGAATAATCTGAGCGTAGTGGAACTGTGCTGAACGTATGCCCACGTTGAAATTAACTTCCAAACACTCAGAAAAGGTTATTAATGTTTTCCTTAAAAAATAACCTGGCTGAGAATTAGAAAAATAAAAGAACGATGGAAATGCACTGTAAAAAAACTGCTTTTATTAACTAAGGAATTTAATGATTTGTTACACGTAATTTGGATGATGTAGTAGGATTTTCTCTCTGCATAGCTGCCATTCCTCAGCACAGGACCAGGGTGTGCTTGCAAAGGAGGCTTTAAACCTATTTTAGAGCTCTGGCTGAGATTTGCTAGCCGCCCTCCATGTGTATTCTTCCACAAGTTAAAGTCCTTTGAATATGTGTAAAAACTGTTGAAGAAAAAAAGGATTTTGAAATGTTACACGTGGGACTCTGCATCCAACACAAATGTTGACTGTATCTAAATGTAAACTGAGGCACCTAATTTAAAAGCATGGGCGTGATGGAAATGCTGGGGTTTGAAAAAAGAGCAGAAAGTGACTCAATTTCTAACAAAGCAAAAATCTTTCATCTGCACCAAGATGATTATTTGTAGTTTTAAATAAATATCCAAGCCATATAAAAACAATATAGAAAATTTTGATAGCTGTATTCTGTGACATGACGTGGTATAGAACTTTTGCTATGTAGCATGTCATGACTTAAAAAATCCCAAATAAATTCAACTTACTTATTATTTTAACTTTTTGCCTGAAATAGTTATTCTACATGACAAATATTTCATTTGATACTTTATAATGAAAATTATTATTGATAAAACCCCCCCAAAATCATCTTAACTGTACTCTACTCCTGAAAGAATTGTATTTTATAGACATTTTCCAACTAGTGTGTTTTCTTGACACATAAATATTGTCTCTGCTGTTGTTTATCTGCTTTAACAACAGATACAAGTTGTTTTAAAAAGAAAGATCCTTGCATTAAATACAAATCGTAAAAATATGTGAGAATGTTGACATTTAAACATCAATATTAAATATTGTGTGTTTATGTCAATAACTCATACATAAGGAAAATAATGATCTGCTATGCTTTTTTATCAAAGTAAAATATTCTCTAAGCCCCTTACTAGCTTCCCTTGCCATTGTCAATGATTTTCAGAGTAAGGAAAGCAAGATTACCATGGAGAAAATTCATGTAACACTATTCTTTATTTTGCTGCAGAGAAGCTGCATATGGAGAGATAATTCCATTTATATAATGCAGTAAGTTTCTGTGACCTTCCATTTACTTACAAAGGGCTAAAGCATCTCACAGAATTCAGTATTCAGCACTGGCATTATTTCGGGGAAAAATGCTCTTTAAATAATCTGAGGCACAAATATTAATATGTTTTATAATGTACAAATATTGTCATATTTAGCTAGGTAAAAGAGAAACCTGAGTTTAAGGCAATCTATACCTTCTCTAAATTTTTATAGTGCAAAATATATTTTAAATTTACCTTACTAATGACAATTAAGTAAGTTTTGTTTCTATTGAGAACATTTTCAAGGTAAGTTACCTTGAGTTATGTTACATTCACTTCCTAAGCACAAGGAGTCCTAATAGAATGGCTGATCTGTGGCATAATTCTTCCCTGATGGCTATATTCAACTTCTACCTTACGGGAAGCCTGACATAATTAGTTTGCAATATGTGAACCCATCATGACTCCTGGATTCAAATACCTAAAGAATCCTCAAGTTCAAGTAAACACAGCCTATGTACCTTCTTTGCTGTGTATGGTGGTGATAGCCATTTATGACAGATGTCATTATTTCATAATGCTAGTTTATTAGCAGCATTTGACCTCTTTGTCCTCACTTTGTCATGTGATGGATCGGTATCAGTCTGAAATGAGACTGCTTTTGAATCGTTCAGATTTAACCAGCATCACAGAACTGATAGAAGCTGACAGAGAGATGCTTCTTCATTTCTGAATTATAGAATTATCCTTATCCCCATTCCTGTCCTGGATCAGGAGCATGTTTGAACATATGACATTTCAAAATTAGTATTCAGAGTTTTACGGCCAGTGAAAAACCGGTCTCAGAAAGTTAGAGGGAGAGAACAGATTAAAAATCTGCCATATATAGTACAGAAGAAACTTCTAAATATTAACACTAATTTTACTAGCTCTAGATTTTTTTCTGGGTTTCTCAATCCATCTGCTGCTGAGAAGAGCTTGTATATATTCAATTTTATATTCTAACAGCTAACACATTACCACATGTGAATAATACAATTCATATTAGTTGAGATAAATGCATAATTTTTACCAGAGTTAAGAGAGAAGCCTCAGCACACTGAGTTTCCAGTACTTTTAAGTAAAGTGCTGCAAAATAACATTTATTCTTCTCTGCAGTATGCAATATTAAGACCGGATTTTTTTCAAGAGTCTGGATGATTACACTGATTGCTATTTATACATGTTAGTATAAACTGCTGGAGAATTCAAAGCACAGATAACTTCTTTTTCATTTATCTTTAACTTGTATACAGTATACACTTCATATAAAAACTGTATAGTACACATGCATTCAAACTAATCTACAGTTCCCACAGTAAACAGATTGGAAAAAGGAAAAAAAGCAAAGTGAAATTTAAGACTCAACTATAAGCCTCTCAATGGAGACTTCCCAAATATTTTTGAAGTGGATACAAAAAAGAACAACAGCAAGTATCATTATATTATCAAATCAAAACCCATATGCATAGACACAGTAATGAATACACACACACACTTAACAAGATAGCTGCTATACACAATGTGATTATTTGCCCTGATTGTTCTGCGGTTTGGTCTGTTTCTTTCTATAAAAAGAGAAAAAGTTTAGGGTTTGAAGTTTTCCTTCTTCTTAAACTTGCTGTATACTTTTCTTCTATCAAGTAAGATTGGAGACAACTCAGAGCAGATGGTGGAAAGCAACCGGAGTGAGAGATGAAGCAGATACTTCAGAAAGAGTTGTGAGAAAGTCGTTCTATCTCCATCATGCCAGGACACTTCTCAGCCCACATCCACAGCATAATTAGCTATCACATAGGATCCATGGCTAGTAGTGCTTTCACACAATAAGCTCAGAATGGTTTAGAAGAAAATTTTGAAAAGATACAGATGAACATCTTTTTTTCAGCCATATCGGGGTGACCTTATTTGAAATTTTTTTTAATATGTATTTTTTAAAGGTTTTAAATATATACATATATAATAGCATAAAATCATACGTTTCTATTCACTTGCTGTAAGGTGTATCTATTTTTTACTGCTGTGTGCATTTGCTCTGCTTTATATGAAAACAAGTTTTTGCAGTATAAACCTGTTAGGATCATTCTTGGCAGCAATATTGGATGAGAAAAACAACCTTTCCCCATAAAAGTTCTCTGTAGATATTCTTTAAGGAACATTCCTCTTTGTGTAAATGAAAAGTATTTTTCTCCCCGAGACTGATTGTACTATTGACCAAATGAAGCAAACCACAAACTCCACAAAACCTGCTAAGAATGAGTGGCTAATGACAACATACTCCTTTATAAGCCAGAAGGAATTATATATCCTGTGAAGACCTCTCCAGCAAGGATTATTTCATTGATTTCAGGAAGTTGAGAGAATTGAATGACAAAAATAAAGAAATTATTAACATGTAACAGCCTAAAAAAGTATAGATTTAGATCACGTCTCCAATATTTTCTTGGTCGAAGGATGCATTGGCAACTGAAGGTCACATATAATTTACGTAAAGTGGATTAGATTTCCTCCCCTCATCTGTTTAGATGTAGGATGAGATGCATGGATTCATTTGTTCAAGCAGATGTCGGTGGTTAGACCAATATATGCAAGGAAGTCCTTGGGTGACTGGTAAAAGATTATTCTTACAGGTCCAAATAATATGATCTTGAAATACAGGGCTTTTGCCTTTCCTTAGTCGCAAACAGATATCTGAACAGTGACAAGGCATGTTGGTTTCATTTTGTTTCCTATTCATTATTAAAAAACACTACTGTACTTTTTTCTCTATCAGAAAAGTTTAATGAATCTAGAACTTCTGCACTACGAACAAAAAATTCCCTTGTATATTAATCAAACAGTCCAGTTCTCTAATGGCCACCTTGACTACAAACTATGTTCCTCTTGTCCACCGGGGCTTTGGTGAAGAGACATAGTTATGAAGAGTATCAATCCATTTGACAGTAAAAAACATATTGAGACACGTTGTGAACTGTCACCATTATGAACTAAGGAAAAACATAAGAACAGCAAAACCAAGCTGCAACATTCAGAAATAAATCATTAATAGTATAATCATAGTTATTTAAAGGAATAAGCGGAATTTTCAGATGAGGTTTTAATGAATATTAACAGTTTTGGAAATTTTTATGGTAACAAACTGACCACGTATTATTAAAAGGGATCTGAAGAGAAATGATATCTAGAAAGATGTTCTTTTAAAAGCTATATTTTTGATCATTCCTAGCTCCTAAATTAAACAGCAGAGTTAGTTGAAAATATTTGATTTTATATTTATCTGTTGTTTAAACACTGAAAATTTAAGAAAGATAGATTGGGTTCCTTGTAAAAAGATAAATGTTTGAATCCTTGCTTTAAGTAAACTGCTGAACACAACGTTAATTATTAATTAGAAATCAGCTAAACCTAAGATTAATTATAGAACAGCTGCTGCCGCAGACCCATGATCAAGTGTCTGCTCTTGAGTGAGCAAGGGTATTGCTGTGGGAGTTTAGGTGATGAATTCTTCTATGCTTCTGAGCTGAATTATTTGCAGATCTGCCTAGAAAACACTTCAGAAAGTGTCAAATGACAGTTTTAGTAAGAACCTATTGCTGGTAATCTAGATTTAATAAAGAGATTGAGCAGCAGATAAGGAGTTGGTATAACAGTAAAAAGATGTATTTTCACAAGACTGAAAGAGCCCTCGAGTACTGTAGTGCGATATATTCAGCCAGGCTGAAAGAGATAAGGAATGCTTCTTAGTAACAAGCAACTTCTGTTTGAAGTAGTTACATGCCCAGAACGACTTCTGTCCTAAACCACAGGAGCACTATGGAGGCTTTTTTGCATTGAAGATTTACCAAAGCAATAAACTGTCCAATAACAGATCAGAATAGTCTGTAAAATAGCAGTATGTAATAGTAGTATGTGGTTAAACTGGGCAAGAGAAGGTTACACAAAACACCTTCTAAGATGGGACAAACTGATTTCTAAGCCCTCCTTATACGTATACAACATCCAGGGATCGTTCTTTCTGTCTTTGCAGAAAAATAGCATCTTAGTGCTCCGCATATTTAAGAACAAGTCTTAAAATTCAAGGTAGGGTTTAATGCACTGGCAATCTACATATAAAACAAAGGCAACTTTGGGTTAAGTGGTATTAGCCCCTACTCTCTGTGTAGTTGCTCTCTATTAAAATCAGATAAGGGTTTATAAGAAGACCAAAGCATTACAACTAGATTTAGTATGTCACCTGGAAAAGAAGAACAATTTTATGGTTGTAGAACTAAGAAAGGAATCAGATATATGAATTCTACTCTGAATTCTGCATAGGAACACACAGACTGCTAACCCCAAATTGGAAAACTTTATGAAAAAATATTCTTCTCTGTGTCATAGAATCCATTTAAAAGCTTGTTTGTTTGTTTGTAATGGTAGCTACTATACATTACTTCATAAGATCAGGTCTGTTGTATGATTCCCCATCATGCACAATAGCTTACTTTCATCAATACTTGAATTATTACTGTATATCTAGATATGAATTTCTTTTCTCAGCCCCGTTGGCTGAAAGATTTCTTCCTCCAAGGCTCTTCCAGTTCCTGGCTGAAGAATCATATGAACAGAACTGAGGTGATGAATAGGTGAGCTAAAAGGCTTTCACAGGTCAGGGACTCAGATAATCTGCTGCTATGCAGTGTCAAAGCTCCAGGGGGAGTTTCTCTTTTGAATTGAGGTGTCAAGATTTCACTCCGAGAGACCCTTGAAATACAGTCCCAATGGAAAATGATGTTGTTTAACCTGTTATAGTGCATTTTTGCATTTTGCTATGACTGTAATCCAGACTGCTAGCATAATTTATAAATTTACGTTCTTCAGTATAGCATACATTTTGTAGGTATACAGTATGTATTTCCACTGCATTTATTTCTGTGTGTTTTATTTCCCTTCATATGCTCTGCATATTTGATCAATTATTTGAAGTATAATGCATGTAGTTTTTTAAGAAAGAGAGAGTGTATATGAAATTTTGCACTAAAAAGCGTGAATTTTTACAAGATATCCGTGATCATTTGGGATTGTAAAATGAAATATAAGATTGGATTAGAAAGATTTGATTGTTTAAATTTGGAAACCGTCACTGCCTTCAAACATTGCTGGCTTATCCCTCAGTAATTTACATATCTCTTTCTAACCTTGGAAAAGAAAACACTTCCTGAAGACAAACCTGTTTGAGATTTACAAATAGAAGAGTTCTAAGCAGTAGCAAAATAAATTCTGATTTCTGGTAATTTCAAAGACAGAAGGAATGTGGTAAAAATAATTATAATAATTCATGATATCGGTAGTAACAGTAATGATAACAATAATGATAATAATAAGCACAAAAATAAAAAGCGTTTATCTGCATTTCAGGGGAGCACATACATTCCAATGAGAACCCATGATATACTGAATTAGACAGTAATTGAACACAACATAGTGCTGTCTGAACTCAAGAGGACAAGATTCAGTTTTCAAGAGTATCCAAAGTCAAGAACAACCCCAAACTGGAAAGTTGATTATAGTAAAGCTGAGAAGACATTTAAGCATCTGAGTCTTCTGCTTACTTGGTCTCTAATGCTGGAGGAGCCTAAATTCCCTATGGCCACTGTTTTTTAACCAGAAAGTGTAATGGAGACCTATTTTTGCTTCCATATTCAGAAGTACACCAATTGTGGCGACACTGAGTCACGTTTCATAGCTCGTACTTTAAAACAGAAAGCTGACAAACATTTGCCTTCTGAGCAACTTGATTTTATAGGTACTTTCTAAACATATTTCTAATGTACTTGTCAAAAAAGTCTGGAAGATTTAACTTAAAACTAGAGTTAGCTTTTCCTTTAAAATGGTGCTGTTACTGCTTTTCACATCTTTCTGAGAAGTGATTCCAGAAATTTGCATCAACACTAGGTTGTCCCATCAAGTCTTAGAAGACACATTCTTTCAGCTTCCACAATAGCGTTAAAACCAACAAACTGATTTATCTTTGGCATGAAGCCACTCAACCATTGTTCTATGCCAGCATACTCCTACCTCTTCACCCCATCCTGAAAAATAGTCATTAGTAATAAACACAGAATAAAATGTCCTTGTTTAATGTTTAGGGCAGACACTAAGGAGAGAGATAATCTAGATTCTGTTGTTTGTGCTGAGGATTGTTATGCATTTTCAAAGAAAATATGCGTTTGGCAAAATGGATAAATGTGCTGAGCTGGGAGAGGCCTCTGATTCCAATTATCCGTATTAGCAGAGAACCATGGTCTTGCTGCTTTGTATTTTCAGTCCTAAAATCTTGATTTCATTTCTTCACTGTGACATACCTTTGACTGAAATGGGAGAAAACTTGATTATGCTCACTGAGTCAGTGATGAAAGCACACACATACTGTTGCTCTTTATATCTACAGCCTTCCTAAGTTGATACAAGCATCTGAATCTCCGCCTTCCAGATTTCTTAAAAAGATTCTAAACCCCAGATGACTGTGGTAAGAGTTTCGTCCCTGATTTATAGGTCTTTCTAAGAACTAAATAATATTCCTTACTTGGGGACTTGCACTTAAAAATCTCATTTCCATGCAAAATCTTAAAACTGTACTATGAAATATCATGTTTTCTTCCCCTTTGGTGCAATAATTTAGCAAAAGGAAATAGAGATCAATGTGCTGTGTTAATAAAGTGAGAAGATAAAAAATAAATAAACACTGTATTGTGATAAACGTAGAACAGTAATAATTAATTTCTTTCTCAGTAACATTTTCGTTTATTTTTACTTTCAGTTTCAGATTCATCTGTCTGGAAAACTGAACATTTGGATTTCCCTGTGAGTGAATAAACCACTATTGAGCTCTCAAGGAGCTGTGGCTTCTGGAAGTGTGTAAGTTTGATAGACTAGCTGCCAGAGACTAATGGTGAGCTGGCAAATAATCAGAAAAATTTTGAGACCTTAATCAAAAGTGACTTATTGCTATGAAACTCCCTTAATTTGATGAATAAGCAAAGTCCAGTGACCCTCAAACTCAATTACTTGCTTTGTCAACAGCACTTCCCATGTACGAGTGATTCTGTGATGCGTAGATGTTGAGAGCCCTGCGTAGAAGAGAAAACCAGCTCATTGCTTGTACTTGCCAGGTACGTGAAAAAGCAGGTTGTTCTGCTACGTGTGGGATATTGAAACAGAAATTCTCTCAGCCTCCTGACAAAAACCAGTCTCTAACTAAAGCTTGCACAACTAGGACCGCACACTCATTGCTTGGCGTGAATGCGTCAGGAAAAATAAGAATGTTAAGTCTTTCAGACAGTCAGTACATCTGGCTTTTACCCTTCTAACTGCCTCACTTAGGAAGTATTATAGTTATTTTTAAATCTAAGGTCCAAGTGTGGAGCCAAATAAACATAATTCTCTAGCTGGTTCGAAGATAACAGGAAAAGATTTTAAATGCACTAAATTGTATAGGCCTATTTGTCATCTGTTAAATCTTCTCCCCAAAAGAATCAAAGGCATTATTTGTTCTCCAGCACTCATTACAGCTTCAGTCACTTTATCAGAGCCTCAGAACAAAAAACCCAAACGATGATTTCATGTGAGAGTATAAATAGTAAATTATAAATATTCTTCATGACTAGCACGTGAATTGTTTGTGATACCTAACATATTAATTAATTCGGACATCTTAAACAGCTGTAACATTCAAAAGTTCAATAAAGTTACCACCATACTGGTGTAACTAAATTATGGTCAGGAAATGGGGGTGAAAACTCTCCAAGATTGACACTGATTGGTTGTCCAGTTCTTCTGTGACCATGATTTCTTTTGATTTCCATCTCTGCTCCTAATGTCTTTTTAACTACATTTAATATTGGAACCTAACCTCTTAGACAGTGTTTGGGCTTTCCTGAAGGTGTTAGTAATCAAGCCACTCATAACTCCTGGTCTTGCAGCTTCTACAGGCACTACTTCTCCCTGATTTGACTGTGCATAACTGACTCGCAGCTAATTACAGTTTGTGTGAATCACTTGGATATATGTTTATCTACTTTTTCCAGTCTAAGTGAATGACTGTGGATAGTCTTCTTATTTAAACAGGAATTTTGTACATTTTCAAAATAAAGCTTGGGTGGTACTTTGGATGACTGAAACATCTAAACATTTGACAGTTTAGTTTAAATATGCACATTTTAGGGAATACTAGTACTTAAGTACAGAAAGCTGTAGTGGTTCTATAATTACCTTTTATTTCTTGACCATTATGGTTAGTGTTCTGTTTTTTATCTAGTCCCAACAATGTTATTAACTTTAGCAGGTATGACAGAGAAAGCTTATAGTATACTAAGTAAAGATCTTTTTTAAACATCATTTTAGCTAAGTAAAATCAGACAATTATGTTCATATTATTTAAACAGTTGTAACATTTAATATTTTAACAAATCTTTCTGGATCCTCCCAGATAAGATTTTCAAATAAGAAGCAGATAAAAGCAAAATTCAGTGTAAGAATTGGATGCTAATGGAACAAATGAGCCTCCAAAGCTCAGAGCTGTATTTGTATCTTTTCTTGTAGGGAAAGTAAGTTTCTACTAACTTTGCTACTGCTTGAAAACTTCAAAGCAGAGACAGTTTCCTTATTTTTTTCTTTTAATTTTTTTCCCCCAAAGAGAGCCAGAGGCATGTAAATGTTTTATCCCCTGTTATTCTGAGATGGGATCTGCGGCAGTTTGCCTGTTCAGTGGTATACAGATTTCCAGTATATATTGTAAATCCCATTAACTTGTCATTAAATAATTAACTACACTTGCATCAGACATATCTGATCCTGGTTATCAAAATATGCTCCTTGTATTCAGCCTTTCCTTCCAAAATATTTCTATCCCCTCTTCACTTTCTGCTCCTTATAGACTTATTGATCATGTCTTTGTTAGATTACTCTTTTGACATAAACCAGATGAATAGAGTTTTTGTTTTCATGCTGCATATTATTCTCCTGGTTTTCATCAGTGGCTCCAGTAATTTAAGTGAAAACAGGTGAGATCTTTCTGGGAAAGGAGATTTAAACCAGTGAGACTTTATGACTGCAGACAAACAGCTAAGGAATTAATTTGTTTCCTTGTATGAAGATGGTATTCACTTTTGAGGTCCTAACCATCAGATCCTCAGCCCAAGCTAAACCTCTTTCTGCTACTCCAGTTATACACAGGGTACATGAAGTCAAGCTGAAGGAGCAAGTGGAGTTTGGTTTTTTTCCCTTCTCAAACTCATCCCCTTTCCTTCTGGTATTAATCCAGAATTCCCACCTCCCATTATACTGTGGGACTGGTTTTGCCCCAGACCAAGACGAATGAACAATTTGGTCCCCTTCCTTACTGTCCACTCTTATTCCCTCCCATCCTGTGAGCACAAGCTTTGAAATACTGTGTCCTGACCTCTCAAAGCATGGTAATGGAAGGAAAATCCTTGTCTTTTTAAGAACAAGCTGTTCTGTCCACGCACAGATTTGCCATGTAAAAAACTGTAAAACTGTACATGAGATTTCTACTCATAAACAGTTACAGTCACCTATGGTGTGTAATGTGTAAAAGGACAAACAAATCAGGTTGCTTCTGAATGCTGCATGGCAAGTCCAGAAGTTTTTGAAAATTGTTGGGCCTAATTTGAAGTTGGAAATAAAGGTAGATGTATGGAGACTATATTCCCCATAGATGAGACCGGTCCATGTGTTAGCTAATGTGATTATTGATAGCTATCAACAAAATAGGAACCAGTACAATAAAAACCTTTGTAGAATCCTGAGACAGTCTAAGTGAAATAGATAGATTTTTAAAAAAATAATCATTTATTACTATCAAACCCTGTGAATCCCGTGGATAGCTGAAAACTCTGATTGCAAGGAGCCCAGACATAACCCATGAAATATTTTCAGTCTTTCTCTGCTTGTACAGTACATCTTAAGTAACCAAAAAAAAAAAATAAAATATGAAGGCTTATAGCAATATTTGCCTGTTAACTGATGAGTGTGGAATCCCATCCCAAAGTCCCTGGCAAGGTTCCTGTTTGCTTTATGATCGATCCGGATTTAACAAAAGGGGGCTGCAATCCGGGAGACTTCGAAAGTAAATTCAGAACCTCATTCCTCTGCTGCCTGTGCAGGTTTTTCCATGCAGCAGCCTACACATAGAAGAGTGTCTTTTTCAAGCCAGCTGGCACTGCCTGCAATCCTGGTTGTGCTGCCGAAGGGAAAGCTTGTCTCTGTGTCTCGAAGGGATACTGGTCTTTTCACTTTTGAACAGATTTTTTTTCCATGGATTTAAGTGTGTTTACATTTCCTTGTGCAACTACTGACTCTGTATCCTCACTGGTTTTTATCATCTCTGGCTCATAGATGCTGTTCATATTTATAGCTTGTGGACAACTACAGCATCAAACCTCATACTCTGGACATTCCTTGGTAGAACTGTTCTGACCGTTGACTTTTCCATTAAGAGATTTTTCTTTATTTGGCTCCACTCCTAAGCTCTCCACACAGTCTGTCTGGATGCAGGGAGCACACTTTAGACAGACTCCAACAAAATTTCCGGATTTGTCCTCACTATTTCCTAGTGAGATAATATAATCATGTTTTCTAGTGTAAACTCAGAGTAAAGTCCACACATTTCTTTATTGAGATTAAAAGGAAGTGTAAAGTTAAATTTAATGCAAATGTGTGTGTGAGAGGTTAAAGAGGAATTAAATCTTGCTGTGAAATTTTGCTTTTATATTACATGGATATTCAAAAATTGAATTCTCTTCAGTTCCAAAATTAGCACTTGGTTTCTTTTAAAAAAGACCAATGTGATAAAATGAAAGACTTATACTTCTGTCACCTGTCTGAATTAGTGACTGATCTGAAAGTATTTTTGATTTTTTTTCCACCTCAGACAATAAGGTTTTGGAGATTATTTTACCTAGTGAAATGAACTGTTGAAATCAGTTTTGTCATAGTATAAGAAATTAAACCTCAGATAGTCTCACAAAATGCAGTGCTCTGAAGTTTTTTACTAATTCATAGAAATAAACTGAGAGTTCTTTTGTCACTTGGGTAGAAAACTGACATTTTTTTAGTTTGTTTTCTTCTGGGGGAAGACCAGAAAACTGCTTTAGAGCAATGGTTAGGGCATTCCATTGGGATAATGTAAGTGATTTCCCCTCCCAGGGCTTAGGCCCTTTAATGTCCTTATTCTAATCTCTGTGATAGGTGTCTACTTGACTGACTGTCCAAGGGCAAGAAGTGATTGTCTTTCTACTTTCTGTCTGAAATAGTTTTCTAGACCAGTGTTTTTCTGAAACTGATAAATACGTGAACAGCATGAATCTTTGATGCATCATCACTTTCTGAGAGAAAAAATAAAAACTATTTTATTGCACAATTCCTGACTACACAACCCTCCAAAAGTCCATAATTATAAAATACTGAACAAATGTGGTGCTCATAGAATAAGTTGTAAGATAGTCAAAATGAGTGGAATATTGTATGAGAACAATAGCATGTTCACTCTATGATCTTATATAATAACAATTCAGTTTCATTAATCTCTCAGAATGAATATATCTGTTTAATAGTAATTTCTGAACACAATACATAACCCAGTAATTGAGATATTTGTCATATGAATGTATCAGTTAAATTTAATAGAGAGTAAGCAGAATGTGAAAACAAACCTTTACTTTTTGAAAGTTTTTGGACTGTAATGACGGGATGATGGCTGAGCTATTACCATGAGGGCTTTGCTGCTTGCCTTCAGCCACTTAAAAACATTTCTGTCCCCATTAAGAATTAAGCAGCAGGGAATCAGCAGAGTTAAAGATCTACAGAACTTACAAAAGACAAGGTAATACCTAACAGGTGAATAAAAACATTTTTTGTGATATCAGAAACTGCCAGACCTGCCTGGTTTATGTCTAAGGGATGGTAGATTATAGCTATTAGTTGTAAGTGTGGATTATTTAAATTTTTAAATAAAATTAACTCTATATTCTTTTATTTGAAACGAAACAATATTTTGATTTAAGAAAGTTGTCTTGGCAATTAATTCATCTCTGATCGCAGACTACTTGAAGGTAGGACTGCCAAATAAAATTGATTTTGTTGGTAAGCAATAATGGTGAACAGAGTACGATGGCCAAGAGCTTATTCTAAAAGTGAGAAAAACACGTAATTTTTCCCTGGGACATTTTAACACATTTTTTAGTAAGGACCAGAGCAAGGAGAATGATGCAATTATTCATGTGCTTCTGAGAAAAGTGTTACCTCAGTTTTGGAAAAAAAAAGTACTGTCAGGCAGAGCAATTCAAATCAAATAAACCTTGGTCCACAGAAAATCTGGAGGAAAGCTCAATTAAAGTGGTAAAATACCCCAGATATCCCATTTTAAGAATCTCCAGTCTGAATGAGCTAGATTTGGGGGAAAAGGTTAATGATTTTTTCCAGTCCACCTCTGTAGAGTAAAAAAAGCTTCATTTACCTCCTTATTCTCAATCAAATGGAAGCTATATCGCAACCATTGAAAAGCTTGTTCAAACCGCTGAAGCCATTTTAGGCTACCTGTTAATTTGAGTGAAACATGCTGTGTGTCTCGCTTAGGAACAGAAAACTGCACCTCAGCGCTCCTTGTAGCTACTCCTAACTTTCATAGGGTTGTTATCCGTTATATAGTGCTCTAGATAGATTTTTCTACTTATACTGTATTGCTACTTCATAAAGAACATAGTTACTATTTTCAAAACTACTGTCTGGATTCTGCTCCTAATTCATCCAAGTGCATCCAAAGTCACAATTTAGTTATACTTACACTTGAAATAGACTATGACATGGCAGACTAAAGTCCCCCATTTAAATATTATTTATTTTAGGTAAGTTGTTATTCCACCTCGTAAACTAATTGTTACTGTAATGATAGGAGCACCACAGGAATTCTCTGCCAAAGTTCATTTAATTTGCATTTTAATATACTAAATCTTCTTTCCATTAACAGTGCTGATAGAGGAATTTTACGCACAAAATAAAAATGCGGGTATGTTTGTGGATGCATTCTGAAATCCACTGCGGCATACAAAAGCAAATAAGAATCCTGTCTTCGGCACCATTATCCAAATGCCTCTCCACTTCTTTTCTGTCTGAGGTGAAGGCTGTGCAGCTGATTTGGTGAAACTCACTCAACAAAATTATTCAAAGACAATATGATAAAGCCCATGTTACTCTTTGCAGTGTGCTGCATGAATTTACTACCTTGACTGTTTTATTTCTTAGAATATTAACAACATAGTCTAATAAGATGCCATATTTTTCCTGCAACCATACAGCTTTGTTTCTTCAAAAGTTCTCTCAGACAACACTTTGACATAGTTATTGTATCTGCATTTTGAAAGAGAAAGCTACAACACAGGTCTTAAAATGTCATTGACAGAATCACGTTTGTAAAGTTCTGTGTGTGCCAGCTTTGTATTAAAGGCATCTAATGAAAGCACAAATGAAAGCGAAACGTTAGCAGGAGACAATAGTTTCCTGCATTAGATGTACTGAACTGTTTGTGAGTGATATAATTTCTAAAGACCCATAATTGGAGAAGAAAATCAATTTATCACAGTCCCTTTTTTTGTCTCTTCTTTAAGTGCTGTCTTTTTATCTGTCTTGACAAAATTTAGCCAGCTGTTTTCCTGTGTATCTTAGATAAAATGGCTGTATTTTAAACTGCAGTCAAACAGAACAGTTTTCTGATGGCATTTTTATAGGGTTACGAAAAGGCTCACAAAACGTGTGATGGTGTGCTTTGAACGTTTACCTCAGCCTCGGTATTATCAGTTTTTGATTCAGCAGCGACATGTGTGTATCTCTCATGGGAACTGAGGAGCTGAGCAGTACAGAATTTTTTTTCAGGAACTTGGGATTTTTATTAGCATTCTCACATTTTACAACAAGCTTTGAGATCCATTCTGAGCAAAAAAATCAACATTCATAATGAGTCTCTTTCCTTTCTAGCCAGGGTTCTGCCACATTTACTGCTTTGAAGTGTCTTACTCTGCAAGTAGTGCCATTAAAAACAATGAGAGACAACCAGAACCTCGAAAAGAGGTGGGATAAATTTTTGTAGCTTTTAGGAAAAGAAGCTGAGAGTTCAGACAAACAAAACAGCTGGTTTAGAATCTGCCATCACTCCTGTATATAATACATTATTGAGCTCATTACTTACAATTTTGTTTAGATTGTACACTGTCTTTGGTTATCTTTGTATATTCCTTGACCCAAACACAGTATCCTTCTGCCTGTTGATTTTTAGTGTTTCTATTTCTTCATCAAGCATTGTTTAAAATCCAGTTTACAGATGGAGAACTGAAGCACAGAGGAAGTATCATGACCTAGGAGAACTAAAACCAATGTAGTCATAGGCTGTAAGTAATCTTGTCTAATATTAGAAAGATTGGTCTGATTTTTTTTTCCTCGCAAATATCCACTGATATTTAAGAAGACCTTGGTTATCCTACTTAACCTCTGTTTGCCACTTTAAGGGGCTCTCCCATAGGTTCTGTAACTCTTCTGTCCAGAAACCCAAAGAATATGACATACATAGGTCCAGTGAACTGAAGCAATACAAGACACCTAGCTGAACACAACTGAATCAAACCATAGGAGTCTAACTCTGATCATAGTATCAAATTCTTGTAATCAATTGATTTCTAGTCAGTATCATCAGTGATATTTAGGGTTGCAATTCATCTTCTCAGATGTGCAAGTCTACAAATCTACCTTAGGATTAGGTAAATGACAGCGTAAACCCCACTGAATTCCCTGACAGCTTTCACTGACTTCAATGGAAGCTTGCTCTATGATGGAAACACAGATAAGATGAATGCTGACCTGCAGTCCTTGACTGCTGATCTTCTTCTGTTGGCTGGTTTGCATTTAGTCATTTATTGCCTTTCTTGTTTTCAGTACTCTTCATAAAAGATATATGTAGACTGCAGTAAACAGCAGAATTTAATGTTGTTTCCTTTGTTATTTTTAACTCAAAAGCTCTTGATTTACTCATCTCCTTCTCAAAGAGATAAAAAGACTAAGCCTAACCATTACAGGCAGACAGGCTATTAGTGAATCCACTGTTGGATGTGATGGTAATAAGAGCAAGCTCCCCCTTCATCTCAAGGAATCTTTTTTGCTTTATATTATGACTGCTACGTGTGCGGCCATGTTAGAGCCGAAAGACAGTATGGACCAGTGGGTACCTGCACTCTTAGCTCTCTCAGTCAAACTGAGAAAGGGAAAAATTTTATATCAGTATTATGGAGTTGGAGCTATGAGCAGAAAGGGTGAAAAATAGAGAGTTGTTTAAAAAAGTACATGTGTCTATAGCGAGTGATCAAGAAAAAGAGTAGATGCTTTTGTTAAGTCAGAAAGAGAAGAGGGAGTGTGAAAGGGCAAGTCACTAAGTCATGAAAGGCATGTCCTTTTTGTTTCCAAATTCTATTACCTGACATTATGAGCTTCCCCCAAATGGCCCACTGATCCAATCATGATCGTTACTTAATAACGTAAAATGACGCAAAATTGTGCTATTTATTTCAAATGAATCTTCATACATACAACTATGTAAATTTTTCATGTTGTTGTTCTGAAAAATTACTTCATAAATAGTCCTGGTAAGGTAGGAAACAGACCTTTAAGTGAAACATGTCGTGACAAGTATGCAAATAATGTAATCAGGCTCAGCCAATATAGTGTCAGATCATGAGCATGATCCAGCATCTTTGCTGTCACGTGTGATTCAATGTTTCTGGACTTTGTCAGCAAAAAATAAATCACGGGTCTGAAAACCTGATGCCATTTCTCAGATGTAGCAGGGATATATGCACAAAGGGAGCTTCAGATCTGATTTATTAAAATCTCTTTTTGACTCCAGAGGACGACTGGAACACACGCATTTTTATATTTTTCCTCCAAAATGCTCATTCATGGAAGAATATGTTTCAGCCCCTAAGTGATTTTTCTATGCTTGTCAGTTTCAGATTGCAGTACCGGTTGCATTAATGATTTCTGAGGTGATGCTGATACCTCTGAGGCTGCCTGGCAGAATTGCTAGCGTAAAACTAATGAGTATCCCAGCACGACCCTGCACTGTTAGGATATGAAGGGGAGGAGGGAAATAAATTAGAGACCTCAGTCTGTGGAAAGAATATCTGTAAAGGCACTTAATGGAGTCTAGGATAGAAAATTAATCACCCATAATGATTAGGGTTTGTGAGAATATTTGGTTCGATTCCATTTATAAATGTTTTACATCCAATGATAAATGAACTCTGAGATAGCTTCTAAGCAATATCTGAATCTGCTATAAGTTTCAGAAATGCACAAAATAAAGAGGTATTAAGCCACAGCAGCTTTTATCTGCTGTTTTCATTCAGTATCTAACAGGCTTCACGTAATCTTTGGGTACAAAATGATATGCCACCCCTGGAAAGTGACTGTTAGAACACACACGACCTGAAAGTGCTTGATATAATCACAGTGAAAAATGGTAAATTAAACAGCATTAGTCTGAAGTAGCCTATTATTAAACTATTAGGAAGCTAAAGCCATTACAGTTTATTGTTTATAATTCCCAAACCTCTAAAGTCTTATTTAGCATTTCACATTTTCCAGGTCAATAATATGTTGATTTTTTCTTCTTAATACCGTCATTAACCCCTAGCTCTTCTTGTGACGAGACTTTACCATATTTTAAAGCTATGGCAGTATTTGTCTTAAAAGTCACTATCAAGCGGACAAAAACGAAGTATTAAAGCTCCAGTCTACTTTGGCTTTTGAGTGTACAAGTTAACAATGAAATATTTTTATAGTTGCATCACAAATTTCTGGAATTCAGTGTAGTATGTTATGTATCCAGTGAAGCTGCACGGCTGTGCCCATTCATTCTGGCACTAAAGTCTGTGCACATGTGAAACGGTTTTAGAAGAAGAATGAAAGCATTGTTCCAAAGATAGAAATAAATTCATGATAATATAAATGACATAAACTCAAATCTCCTGGTTAGTACTTCCGGGTCTGACATCTCTCTCTGAGATCAGCAGCTACTGCTCTTGTGTAATTTTTCTTCAGAGCTGCATATTCATACTAAACAAAGTAGAGAAGGCAGAGTATTTTATGCCTATATTTGAGGGCTGGAAAAGGAAAAAAAAGAGAAAGTGAGAAAATTAGTATAAAAGTAATATATTATAAACATATAAACTAGATATTAATCAACTATATTTTTTAAAAATTAACAACTTAAAACATGCAATACTGGAGACATAGTCATAACTGGGCTGAGCAAACAAGGAACACAAAAAGTAGTAAATAACATTTTTATTATTTCCTTGAAGGTGAGAGGGGGAAGAACAGTAAATTACTTCAATTACAAATTGGAGAAAAACCAGAAAAAAATCCCAACATTTTTTATTAAATACTGTGAAAATTATAAGGTAATTTTTGTTTTGACTTGTTCAATTTACCTTATTTCTTACACTTTCATGATCTTCTTCTAAATAAAAAGCTGTAATATACCCCTTCTTTCAAATTTGAAAGGAAATTTAATTCCAACAGAAATGGTTTCATCAAAAGTTTTACATTTTCACAAATATTAGAAGTAATGCAGTGGAAATAGTCTGAGAAATTTAAAAAATCTATCTCTCAATCACATAGCGATTTGGTTTATATATTCAGACAATTTATATTAAAATGACATATTTTCACTATATTAAAATAATTAAAAAGATAAGAATAATTTTAAATAATTTATGGGTTCTTTTCTGCAGCATTCTTTTTCAAGCTGATAGGATTCTGCTGTCAATATTCCATTGTTGGGCTTTTGGAAATCCTGTGTTTGAATTGATACAAAGTGCATAAGGCTGAACCCTTTTAAGGTGAATCTGTTCTGAACGTTTAAGAAATCTATTTTTTTCATTCCCTTACTCCTTTCTAGCACGCATATCAGTGCTTCTTTATTCAAGCACCTACTTAGAGGTAAATGTAAGATCATCTGACACCTTCCTTTTGTGAAAGATAACTGCAATGTATTTGTATCTGGGCAGCATTTCTTGAGTCAACAGAGCCTACCAAAAGCGGAGTGGAAGAAGGTCGATGTTTAAATGCTTACATTTAAATGTCGATGTTTAAATGACACAGTGGTAAGGCAAGCAGTAAGAAAGTGAAATGTTGTGGGGATATTAATAAGCAAGAAGTTTGAAGGCCCTCAGGTGAAAGCTGGAAACAGTTAAAAAGAAAGAACCCAATTCACAGCTTGTAGGTTTTACATTTGACTTCTGTGCATGCAAGCTTTTAAAAGACTGTTTAATAACCTAGGATTTCTGGAATAGAAGACTCTTGTTGAAAAAATGACTGGAGTCATAGCGAATGCACAGGGAAAGTTAATTCCAGATCACAAGCAGTAAAGGAAGAATCAATAGACTTAAATTTATCTTAATAATGTTGCGCTGTAAAGAAGTTCAATGTCTATTGTAATAGGTGGGCCTGTGCTAACCTCATGACGTTCACCAAGGCCAATTGTAAGATCTTACACCTGGGTCAGGACAATCCCAAGCACAAATACAAGCTGGGTGTAGACTAGCTTGAGAGTAGCGTTAAAGAGGAGTACTTCAGGGTGCTGATGAATGAGAAGCTCAGCATGAGCCAGCAGTGTATATCTGCAGCCGAGAAAGCCGGCTGCATCCTGGGCTACATCAGAAGAAGTGTGACAAGCAGGTCAAGGCAGATGACTCTGCCACTCTATTCTGCTTTTGTGAGACCTCACTTGGAGTACGTCTTTCAGTCCTGGAGTCCTCAGCACAGGAAGGACATGGATCTGTTTGAGACAGTCCAGAGGAAGCCACAAAGATGATCAGAGGGCTGGAGCACCTCCCACACGAGGACAGGCTGAGAGAGTTGGGTTGTTTAGCCTAGAGAAGAGAAGGCTTTGGGGAGACCTTACAGCATCCTTCCAGTACTTAAAGGGGGCCTGCACGAAAGCTGGGGAGGGGCTCTTTATAGGGAAGTGAAGTGATAGGATTAAGGCTAGTGATTTTAAGATGAAAGAGGGCATATTTGGATTAGATATTAGGAAGAAATTTTTTTCTGTGAGGGTGGTGAGGCACTGGAAGAGATTGGCTAGAGAAGTAGTGAATGCCACATCCCTGGAGGTGTTCAAGGTCAATTTGGATACGGCTTAAAACAACCAGCTCTAGTGAAAAGTGTCCTTGCCCATGGCAATATGAGAATTGGGATTATATGATCTACAAATTCCCTTCCAACCCAAACCATCCTATGATTCCATGATTCTATGAAAATAACAGTTCCTTCCAAGTATATATGTATATGTGAGATAATTCTCTCTGAAACGAAGTTTTGGAAGTTTCCCACAAAGAAAATTTAGAATACTTGCTGATGATACAAATCAGGGAGCATTGACTGAAAAAATCAATGTGTTATGCAAAAACCCAGAAGAACTTCAAAATCTCAACAAAAGGGAGTGCCAAGTCCTACACTGGTAGAGGACCGCATGCACCAACACTTGTTGGAGTCTGACTAGCTGGAAAGCAGCTTGATGGAAAAGGAACTGAAGATCCTGGTGGACATCAAGCTGAACATGAAGTAGAATTAGGAGAAATGTTTTTAATAGTGAAAATATTTTTTAAACTTTGTCAATTTTATCTCCAGTACCAGAAGTTTCTACATATTAAGTCACCCTGTTTTCTTCGACCACAGAAAATTTAATTACCGATACATATGCATTTAGATATGTCATGATGTTCTTGTGATTTTTCACACTTTGCCAACAGATAACTTTACCTTATAGTCCTTATCCAGTCCTGTCACAGTTGAATGCAGCCATCTATAAGATTATGTGGAGTAAATAGTCTTAGCAGAACAAAGGAAGGGACCTAAAAGATAGTCCTACCTAAAAAGCAATTGAAAAAGTAAAGCTGGCAATGCTCTGAAAGAATAAAGGGAGCTTACCTTGAATTCCAGTTGCTTGAACTCTTCCTTATATAATGATAAATCACTGCTTATGCTTTGGTTTGACAGCTGAGTGAAAGTGTGTCAGATGTGGCAAAAAAATAAGTTTTGAGCGATAGAAAAAGTTTGTTGACTTGTAAGTAGCAGGTTTCTTGGAAATACAATCCTGATGGGAATAAATTTAAGAAATCCTGTACAATACATATTGTATCACAGCTGAGAGGAGTCAGTCCAGAAGGTTCTTGGAGTATACTGAGGATTGCTTTCTGTCACAGCTGGTGAGTGAGCCTATCAGGAGTGAGGCTCTCCTTGACCTGCTGTTTACAAATAGAGAAGGGATGGTGGGTGATGTTGTGGTTGGAGGCTGTCTGGGGTGCAGCGACCATGAGTTAATCGAGTTCCCCGTAAACAGTGAAACAAGGAAGGGCATAAACAGGATATCCACGCTGGATTTTCAGTGAGCAGATTTCGGATTATTTAAGGAATTAGTCAGGACAGTACCCTGGGAAATAGTCCTTAAACGCAAGGGAGTCCAGGAAGGCTGGATGTACTTCAAGAATGAAATCTTGAAGAAGCAGGAGCAGGCTGTCCTGATGTGCTGTAAGACGAGCCGTAGGGGCAGATGGCTGGCCTGGTTGAGTAAGGAGCTTCTGAAGGAGCTAAGTGAGAAATATCGTCTTTGGAAAGAAGGGCAGGTAAGTCAGGTTGTGTTCAAAGATATCGTTAAGTCGTGTAGGAAGAAAATTAGGGAGGCAAAAGCCCAGTTGAAGCTCAAATTGGCAACTTCTGTTAAGGATAATAATAAGTGTTTTTACAAATATATTAATGGCAGAAAGAAGGGCAGCAATGACCTCCACTCCTGATTGGATATTGAGGGAAATATAGTAACTAAAGGTGAGGAAAAGGCTGAGGTGCTTAATGCCTTTTTTACCTCCGTTTTCAAGACTAGGGCAATTGTTCACTGGACAACTGGTCTTCTGAAGTGGTGGATGGGGTCAGGATGAAATATAGCCCCCCTGTCATCCAGGAGGAAGAAGTTAGAGACCTGCAGAGTCGCTTGGATCCTCCTAAGTCTATGGGGTCTGATGGGATCCACCCTAGGGTGATGAGAGAGTTGGAAGATGAGCTTGCTAACCCCCTTTCCATCATTTATCAACTTACTGGAGAGGTCCCGGATGACTGGAAATTGGCCAATCCACAAGAAGGTCTGTAGGGACGATCCAGGTAATTACCGACCTGTCAGCCTGACCTCGGTTCCAGGCAAAATTATGGAGCAGATAATCCTGGATGCAATCATGTGACACCTGCAGAATGAGCGAGAGATCAGGCCCAGCCAGCATGGATTTAGGAGGGGCAGGTCCTGCCTGACCAACCTGATCTCCTTTTACGACCGTGTGACTCGCCTTGTGGATGAGAGGAAGGCTGTGGTTGTGGTGTACCTGGACTTCAGCAAGGCCTTTGACACTGTCTCCCACAACAGACTCCTGGAGAAGCTGCCAACCCATGGCTTGGATGGGAACGCTCTGCACTGGGTTAGGAATTGGTTGGATGGCCGAGCCCAGAGAGTGATAGTGAATGGTGTCTCATCCAGTTGGCGGCCAGTCACTAGTGGTGTTCCCCAGGGATCGATGTTGGGCCCGGTCCTGTTTAATATCTTCATTGATGATCTGGATGAGGGGATCGAGTCCATCATTAGCAAGTTCGCAGATGATACCAAGCTGGGAGGAAGTGTCGATCTGCTGGAGGGTAGGAGGGCCCTACAGAGGGACCTTGGCAGGCTGGAGAGATGGGCTGACTCCAATAGCATGAGGTTTAACAAGTCCAAATGCTGGGTCCTACACTTTGGACACAACAACCCCATGCAGAGCTCTAGACTGGGTGCAGAGTGGCTGGAGAGCAGTCAGGAAGAAAGGGACTTGGGAGTGCTGGTGGACAGGAAACTCAACATGAGCCAGCAGTGTGCCCAAGTGGCAAAGAAGGCATGGATCAGGAACAGTGTGGCCAGCAGGACTAGAGAGGTCATCATCCCCTTATACTCGGCACTGGTCAGGCCGCACCTTGAGTACTGTGTCCAGTTCTGGGCCCCTCAGTTTAAGAAAGATGTTGAGATGCTGGAGTGTGTCCAGAGGAGAGCGACGAGGATGGTGAAGGGGCTGGAGCACAAGCCCTATGAAGAGCGACTGAGGGAGCTGGAGTTGTTTAGCCTGGAGAAGAGGAGGCTCAGGAGAGACCTTATTGCTTTCTACAACTACCTGAAAGGATGTTGTAGTCAGGCAGGGGTTGGTCTCTTCTCTCAGGCAACTGGTGACAGAACAAGAGCATAAGGTCTCAAGCTTTGTCAGGGGAAATTTAAACTTGATATTAGGAAAAAATTCTTCACTGAAAGGGTGATTGTCCATTGGAATGCGCTGCCCGGGGAGGTGGTGGAGTCACCATCCTTGGAGGTGTTTGAAGGGAGGCTGGCTCAGGCACTTAGTCCCATAGTTTAGATGACAAGTAGGTGTAGGTATTGGGTCATAGGTTGGACTCGATGATCTCAAAGGTCTTTTCCAGCCTTGTGACACTGTGACACTGTGATACTGTAACTATGTGAAAACAAAATGGAAGGAGATGAGAGAGAATATCATGGAGGACATGAAGAATCATGTAAAAACCAGGAAAATGTAATTCAGTTGAAAGCTTACGACACGAATAAACACAGAACTGATTGGATAACTGAACAGTGAAATTTACTTTTGAAATATAATCAAGTCAAGAAGTCACTAAAACTTGAAAAATAGGGCATATTTAAATGACAAATAATGTGTAGCACTCAATAGGCTAAAAAATAAAGTTGCAAATTCTTCTTTAACTGTCAGCAAAAAGATTCCTTAAGAATCTTCTAAAGTATCTTTACTCAGCTGTGGTCATAAAATACAAGAGTAAATGGACCATGTTGCCTATTCTAAGTGCTTCAGTGAAGTTACAGTTTGTTATTTGGGATTTCTGGTTTTAGAAATTAACTAGCACAGCATATTTCTTCTGCAGATTTCCTCTATTTAAAACTCCATATAAAGGCCACCAACTATGCTTAAAATAATGACAGTCACCTTACATCAGATGTTACAGAAAACACTAGAATAATCATACTTTAAAAAAAATTACAGTATCTCTTCTCAGATTATTGTGGTACATTTTGCTTAAACAGCAATCTGATAGGCACACAGGTAACTTTTCTGACCTCAGTGAAATATGTTTCCAGGCTGGTTACTTTCAGCAAACGACGCAGCCATACATCACCATCTGAATTTCACTCTAAATCCTGCTAGAGTAACTTGAAATACACATAACTTACACCAAAAGGATTACAATCAGCCTGCACATCTCAATTTCCCCCTAATCAAAGTGAAGATTTTTTTTTCTCATTAATTCTACAGTATGTCTGAAAATGTCTACTAGAAATAAAGTCTTATGCATTCTCAAACCCAAAATGTCAGCAGCTTTAGACCTTAATTAGAAAGACAGTATGTGTTTTTTTAAAAAAGCCTGATTTAATTAGAAAGGTCATGACTATTCAGATTGAGTGGTGTATTCTTCTCCAGTCCTTGTCTGTGTTGGGTTAGAGCTTTGTGCTGTGAATACAAAATAATATTCATAAAGCTCTAAGAGACTAAGAAAGTAGTCACTGGATCACTGGCTCAACTAACTACCTGTTCTGAAAAATCTCTGATTACCTACTATGACTTCTCACATTTCTGTTATCAAGACCAAGACAGAATTTGCCACTAGAATTTCTTTAAGTAGAAAGGAATTGTTTATATAAGAGTGTCTGGGCTATGCTCAGCTGTGAACTACCAGGAATGCCAAAAAGTTCATCCCTACAATATGCACTGCTCTTACATTTAAACCTGTAATGGCTGACCAATTTAATCCATATGGAATAATTGGTGTTTTAGAGAATGCATCTAGAAGTGCCTAGAGAGTTCTGCCTGAACCCAGAGTTATAAGCAAATCTGAAACGGAACATGGCATGCACAGAAGTATTGTTCTTTCTAAAAACAATAGCAAAAGTTCAAGTGAGTCACACTTTTAATTTCATTCATGGTGGTTGGTTCATGTAAATGTGTGGACACATTAATGTACACACACAAAACTGTATCTTTCATCTTGACTAACTCTTATATACTCCACTGTATGTTATGTTAGAGAGTTGTGGAAAGAAGAGATGCATGAGTCTTTTGAAGTGGTAGGTGCTGCTCATGAGAACTCTCTATAATGCTGTTGATGTTTGCAGACATAAGGCCATGAGAGCAACAATATGCGAACAACAGCGTGAGAACGGTAAAGGAAAATTACAGCCACGGAGTCTTGGGGAAAAAACTGCCTCAGTGGCCTAAGTGAAAGGGTGCTGTAAATAGCAAGTCCATAGTATTATTAAGGCTGAGGCACCAAGGCACCTAGGGCACTGTGAACCAACTTTCATGTATAAAGTAACAACAAATGCTTTGCTCCACTGTTATTTGAACCTCACAGAAATCACTTTATCAGGGATAGTGAGGAATTAGAATTATTCAAACTTACTAGTTCCTCCTTTGTCCCCAGCACACTGAGTCTAGCGTAGTCAGCACTGTCTGAAAGAAGACAGTTTCCTTGCTGTCTTCTAACCTGTCAGAGCTCCATGAGAAGGAATTCAGATGTGATGACCCATTGTAGCTGTCTTTTTTCTTCTCCCTCATGTGCCCGTTCTTTCCCATGCAGACATATCTTAATGTTTTCAGCCTGCAGGGGTGTTACACTGCAAGATAAACATTTAACTTAGGTATTGGTGAAACCATAAACAAAGTGGATTTTTCTCCCCATTATATGATATAAGGAACTGAAATGGATATCATCACCACTTCAGAGTTATTTCCACATTGAAATGTTAAAGAGTCAAATATGCAATAAGTAGCCTGACAAGCATATTTGGTGGAAACTTTCTCCTGTAGATTACTGTTCCAGCTATAGAGTGAAGTAGCCATAAAGCCTATAAATGCTTTTCAATGTTTAGAATACAACTCTAGGCTTGAAACTGATGTTCTGCACATAAAAAAAGAGACAATGCCCTATACCTTCTCACAGAAGAAACTACAAAATTTGAAGAACTAGGGTTTATCCTCATATCTATTATACTTTACTTCTTTAACTCCTTATGCAAAACCAAGCTGTCACTGCCGTGCCATATATCTTTTCTTCTCTCTTTGGGGTAGATGCCAGCTGTAAAGTTAAATATTTTATCTCACAAAAAAGTATGATTTAATTCTTTTCCTGATACTGTAAGAAAGATGAAGTTGTGTAGAAATTCATCTCTGGGGATATTCAAAGCATAAACATTTATTTTATCATAAAGAACTTAATTCTGCATAATGGAAATGCCTTTTTGTCTTTACTTTAGTACAGAAAGTAATCTTTCTCCATTCACATAATAGAAATGATGAACATTTTTCTCTAGTCCTTTAGGCTGTCCAATATGTACTCTGTTCCGTTTCATCCTTTCCTTTTGATCAAAAGTATATATAGTTTTATATTTGCATGTTATAGATCACAGTGACATTAACAGGCTCGCTAGAGAGGAAGTGGACTTCAATTCAAACCGTTTGCCTCTCTCAGAAGCTAATAATTTGTCCGGAGAAGGGCAATGAGGCTGGTGAAGAGGCTGGAAAACAAGACTTACAAGGAATGTGTGAGGGAATTGGGGTTGTTTAGCCTACAGAAAAGGAGGCTGAGGGGAGACTTTATCACTGTCTGCAACTACCTGAAAGGAGGTTGTAGTGAGGTGGTTGTTGGTCCCTTCTCCCAGGTGACAGACAATTGGACAAGAGGAAATGGCCTCAAGTTGCACCAGGGCAGGTTCAGACTAGACATCTGGAGAAATTTCTTCACTGAAAGGGCTGTCAGGCACTGGCACAGCTGCCCAGGGAGGTGGTTGAATCGGCATCCCTGGAGGTGTTTTAAAGACAGGTGGATGAAGTGCTCAGGGATATGGTTTAGTGGTGGACAGGTGCAGTTGGATTCAATGATCTCAATGGTCTTTTCTAACCAAGTGATTCTGATTCTATGATTCTATGATACATAAATAATGGGAGAACAGGAAGTGTCAGATGAAGGTATCTGTCATTAAGTACTTATGATAACTACTGTATTTTTCAGTTCAGTTTTCAGTTTCATTTAAGGTATCCTTTATGTCTGTAATTTACCAGGAATATAGTATATGACTACCTCATATGAGACAATATGTAATATAGAAAAAATCTTTAATACTAGAGATATTGCTGTCATACTGAACGTTTGCTTAAAAATCTTTCCATCCTGGTTTTCTCTTTCCGCCCCAGACTCCCTCAAAAAACCAAATCAATTTAAGAATATCTTTTTCCCTTGACAAGATCTAAAGATCAAAGCAAAGTAAAACAAACAGAAAGGTCCTTTTTCATACATTATGCATGAAAAGATAGAAAAATACTAAACCCCCCAAAATATGTACATTCATGCTTGCTTTCACAGAAAAAGGAAATTACCTTGTGAATTGCTTTCCTGTTGGAGGACACTTGTTATCCACTCTGACAACTAATGTCACTGTGTTCCAAATTAATCTACCTTTATGTAATGCCAAACAATCAGCAATAGGAAAAAAAAATCATGCAGCAAACGGTAAAGCTAAAAATTAGACAGCTATTGATGATTAATTTTTCCCTAAAGCTTCCTAAAGGTGGTCTATGAGAAAAGAAGAAAAAAGATTCAAGCTTACCCTATCATTCCTATAGAGACTAAAAATGTTAATAAATGAGTACATTAAAAATAATAAATCTTAAAAAATTCTTGAATTCATTTGTAAAATTCACTATACTTTTCATTACTTAATTGTCATTGGTCTGTTAAAGAGTAAGAAAAGGGATAGAAATAATTAAACGATTCCAGGCACAATTCGTTATATTTTCTCAATCTGGTATCACAGCTTCTGTCCACCAAAGGATCAGTCTCATGAATTATGTATCAGCAATATGGTCTTGAAAGTCTTATTGTAAATATCATGTAAGTATTTTGTGCTCACATAGGGTTTGTTTTCTTTCGAGGCCTGCCTGGAGTCATTGGCAGCCTGTGACATTAAGCTCCTAGATTACATCTAAAACCTTAAAGTTATTCTCAGAGAAATTTCTTTCTGAATGCTATATGGAACAAACTTCAGCTCCTAATTGTAAAGGAGGAGCTCTCAGTCCAAACATACATTCATTAAGATGTCACAAACGTTGAATATGCTAATGAAAAATAAACAAGGAAAGACTCTTGGAGTAAACATAACTTGTCCTTACACAGATTTCTTATTATGAAAGCTGGTAAAGGGGCTGGAGAACAAGTCCTACAAGGAGCAGTTGAGGGAACTGGGGTTGTTTAGCTTGGAAAAGAGAAGGCTGAGGAGAGACCTCATCACTGTTTACAACTGCCTGAAAGGAGGTTGTAGTGAGGTGAGTGTACAGGTGAGGGATAGGTACAGTTGGACTCAATTTCAAATGGCTTTTCCAACCATGTGATTTTATGATTCTACAATCTTCACAAACCTGTGCAGGGGTAGAATAATACAGTCATTCAAAAACAACTTGTCTGTTTATTAAAAACTTTTTACTTTCCTTTCACTGTTTTAGCACTTCTTGGACTCTGCATAAGGCAGGCTAATTTGTCCCCATATGAACACAGAAATGCTTATAATTTAATAGCTAGTGACCTATTTTCAGAGAGGGGAAGACATAAATTTGTTTCACTATGAAGAATTAGACCTTTCTTTAAAATTCTGGGCAGGCGTTTCACCATTACTACTGCCTGGGAATGGTGACCTAATGCATGTTTTGAGGTCACTGACCTCTTAGCGTGTGTTCAGTACACTTAAATGGAGACGAGGATCCTAATTTCTCAGAAGAATAAGTCATCTGTGTCTCTGACACTACTGAAGGTAATGTTAAGCCAGATCTGCTGATGATTCGGTGAGTTGTGTTGTGATGAAAGGTGCAGTGTCATTCTGATATGACCCAAGATAGTAGATCAAGATAGTTACAAGTTCTTCTATCAGAAAACAAAATAAATGGAAGAATTCACAGTGCTTTGTGGGGTTTGTCATGCAGTCTGACTATAACACCAGGAACTGGACTACCTAGACACTCAGATCTTTCCCAGAAAATGTCCCTAGGGAACCAAAGTAGATTTCTAGACAAATTCTGAAGTATTACCAAATTGATTTATTAAATCAGCTTAGCACCTATCTCAGCTTGAAGATCTTCTGGAGACATCAGACTGCTTGCCGCTTTATGAGTCTTTCATAAGACAAGGAATTTACTTCAGTAAATAAAAGAATACTTGGCATGAGTTCTCCACCAAATAGCTACAGATACATAGTTTACTGAGAGCTATTTATTTGGACTGTAAGTGAGAGGACTTACCAGTTTTCAACTAAAATGAAGGGACTATACATGAGGTATGCTTAGAAACTGCAGAAATCAAGTATCAAAAAGAAACACTAAGTCCTGGAAGAAGATGCGGTAACAGGAAAGAGAGTGTACCTGCCCTGATGAGTGAGACTGCCAAAATGGCAACAGCAGATGAGGAAAAGGCTGAAGTACTCAACAACGTTTTTGTTTCAGTCTTCACTAGCAACCTCTCTTACCACACCTCTCGAGGGGATTGGCTGCAAGACATGGACTGGGAGAGCAAAGTCCCTCCTGCTGAGAGGATCAGGTTCGTGACCACCTGAGGAAGCTGGATTTACATAAGTCCCTTGGACTGGATGGAATGCATTTGAGAGGTTTGAGGGAATTGGCTGATGTAGTAGCCAAGCCACTCTTCATGAAATTTGAAAAGTCACAGCAATCAGGTGAAGTCCTATGTGGCTGGAAAAAGGATAACATTGCACCTATTTTTAAAAAGGATATAAAGGAGGACCCTGAGGACTACCTACCTGCCAGTCTCCTCTCTTTGCCATGGAAGCTGTGCTAAGACACATGGAAGGCAGGAAGGTGATTTTAGAGAGCCAACATGTCTTCACTAATGACAAGTCCTGCATCACCAACCTAGTGGCCTTCTATGAGGGAGTAGCTACAGCAATGGACAAGGGAAGACTCATGGGTATTATCTATCTGGCCTTTGTCATGGTCCCCCACAACATCATTCTCTCTAAACTGGAGAGATATGAATTTGATACATGGACTATTCGGTGAATAAGAAATTGATTGGATAGTCACACCAAGAGTGTAGTGGTCAATGTCTCAAGGTCCAGATGGAGAAGAGTGACAAATGGATCCCTCAGGGATCTGTTCTAGTACTGGTGTTGTTTAATATCTTCATCAATGACATAGATTGAGTGCACCCTCAGCAAGGCTGTGGATGACAAAAAGGTGAGGGATGAGGTTGACACCATTGAGGGATGGGTTGCCACCCAGAGAGATCTGGACAAGCTGGGGAATTGGGTTTGTGAAAACTTCATGAGGTTCAACAAAGCCAAGTGCAAGGTCCTGCCCCTGGGTTGGGGCAACTCTCAGTATCGATACAGGCCAAAGGGTGATGAGATTGAGAGCAGCCCTGAGGAGAAGGACCTCGGGGTACTGATAGATGAAAACCTGGACAAGGGCCAACAATGTGTACTTGCAGCTCAGAAGGCCAACCATATTGTGGGCTGCATCAAAAGAAACACAGCCAGCAGGTCAAGGGAGGTGATTCCGTCCCTCTACACTGCTCTAGGTGAGACCCCATCTGGAATACTGTGTCCAGGTCTGGAGCTCTCAGCACAGGAAAGACATGGATCTGTTGGAGCAGGTCCAGAGGAGGGTCAGTAAAATGATCAAAGGCCTGGAACACCTTCTGAATGAAGAGAGGCTGAGAGGGTTGGGGTTGTTCAGCTTCAAGAAGAAAAGACTTTGGAGAAGACCTTATTGTGGCCTTTCAATACTTAAAGGGGGCTTATAAGAAAGATAGAGAAAAACTATTTAGCAGGGCCTGTAACAATAGAACAAGGGGTAATTGTTTCAAACTAAGAGAGGAGAAGCTTAGACTAGATATTTTTTAGTGAGTGAGACTCACTGCAATGTGTAAAAACATGCTTGATCTTTTAACAGGAGTAAAAATATTCTGGAAATATAAAAGGTAATTGTATCTTGAAGCCATCAAATTATCTATAATAGAGATAAGGTGAAATGAGTGATCATTACATTCACAGTTGTTAGAATCTGAACAATTCCACCATATTCTTTCATTTTTAGTCAAAAATTGAATACAGACTAATATCAAATATACATACATTTCTAAGTAAAGAGCATAAATTGATAAGGAGCTCAAATAATCTTAAAAAAACAAGGGGATTAAGCAACAGTTATTGAGTTGAGTTTGTAAATTTAGCAAATTATTTAAAGGCTTATCAAGTAATAGTGTCTTTTTAATTTATTCCATATGTTATTTGTCACAAAATGGTGGTTTTACTGAATGGTCTTGTCAGCACAAAGTAAAATTTACCAACAGTACTAAATGATGAATATTTTAATACTGATGATAGTTTAACACTGAACTGATGAGTAAGAAGTTTTGAAGGAGCTCAGTGAAAAAAAGAGGGTGTATCGCCTTTGGAAAGAAGGGCAGGTGGGTCACGTTGTGTTCAAAAATATTGTCAAGTCGTGTAGGAAGAAAATTAGGGAGGCAAAAGACCAGCTGGAGCTTAAATTGGCCACTTGTGTTAAGGACAACAAGAAGTGCTTTTTCAAATATATTAACAGCAGAAAAAAGGGCAGCAACAATCTTCAATCCTTTTCGATCACTGAGGGAAATATAGTAACTAAAGATGAGGAAAAGGCTGAGGTGCTTAATGCCTTCTTCACCTCTGTTTTCAACAGTAAGGCAGATTGTCCTCTGGACAACTGGTCTACTGAAGCGGTGGATAGGGGCGGGGTGCAATACAGCCTCCCTGTCATCCAGGAGGAAGAAGTTAGAGACCTGCTGAGCCACTTGGATCTTCATAAGTCTATGGGGCCTGATGGGATCCACCCTAGGGTGATGAGAGAGCTGGCAGATGAGCTTGCTAAGCCGCTTTCCATCATTTATCAGCAGTCCTGGCTCACTGGAGAGTTCCTGGATGACTGGAAGTTGGCCAATGTGACGCCCATCCACAAGAAGGGCTGTAGGGATGATCCAGGTAATTACAGACCTGTCAGCCTGACCTCGGTTCCAGGCAAAATTATGGAACGGATAATCCTGGGTGCGATCACGCGGCACCTGCAGAATGAGGGAGAGATCAGGCCCATCCAGCATGGTTTTAGGAGAGGCAGGTCCTGCCTGACCAACCTGATTTCTTTTTACGACCGTGTGACTCGCCTGGTGGATGAGAGAAAGGCTGTGGATGTGGTGTACCTGGACTTCAGCAAGGCCTTTGACACTGTCTCCCACAGCAGACTCCTGGAGAAGCTGGCAGCCCGTGGCATGGACAGGAACGTTCTGTGCTGGGTTAGGAATTGGTTGGATGGCTGAGCCCAAAGGGTGGTGGTGAATGGTGTCCCATCCAGCTGACGGCCGGTCACCAGTGGGGTCCCCCAGGGATCAGTGCTGGGCCTGGTCCTGTTTGATATCTTCATTGATGATCTGGATGAGGGGATTCAGTCCTTCATCAGCAAGTTGACACCAAGCTGGGAGGAAGTGTCGATCTGCTAGAAGGTAGGAGGGCCCTACAGAGGGACCTTGACAGGCTGGAGAGATGGGCTGAGTCCAATAGCATGAGGTTTAACAAGTCCAAATGTCGGGTCCTACACTTTGGACACAACAACCCCATGCAGAGCCATAGACTGGGTGCAGAGTGGCTGGAGAGCAGTCAGGCGGAAAGGGACTTGGGAGTGCTGGTGGACAGGAAACTCAACATGATCCAGCAGTGCGCTCAAGTGGCAAAGAAGGCCAATGGTATCTTGGCCTGCATCAGGAACAGTGTGGCCAGCAGGACTAGAGAGGTCATCAACCCCTTATACTCGGCACTGGTCAGGACGCACCTTGAGTACTGTGTCCAGTTCTGGGCCCCTCAGTTTAAGAAGGATGTTGAGATGCTGGAGTGTGTCCAGAGGAGAGCGACGAGGATGGTGAAGGGGCTGGGGCACAAGCCCTATGAGGAGCGACTGAGGGAGCTGGAGTTGTTTAGCCTGGAGAAGAGGAGACTCAGGGGAGACCTTATTGCTCTCTACAACTACCTAAAGGGAGGTTGTGGTGAGGCAGGAGTTGGACTCTTCTCTCAGGCGACCAGTGACAGAACAAGAGGACATGGTCTCAAGCTTCGCCAGGGGAGGTTTAGGATTGACATTAGGAAGAAATTCTTCACTGAGAGGGTAATTGTTCATTGGAATGCGTTGCCTAGGGAGGTGGTCGAGTCACCATCCCTGGAGGTGTTCAAAGAGAATTTGGATGAGGCACTTAGTGCCATGGTGTAGTTGACAAGTAGGAGTAGGTGTAGGTGTTGGGTCATAGGTTGGACTCGATGATCTCAAAGGTCTTTTCCAACCTTATGATACTGTGATACTGTGATACTGTGATTTCTATAATGAATATAATTCAACAAGAATCACGAAATCTTGTTAAATATCTCAGTGATCTGCAAAGGCAGAAAATTTAGAAGGTCACTTTAATTGTACATGGTATTCTTCATTCCAGTTAGATTTGAAGATAATAGCTTCAGTAACTAAATAGAGTGTTATTTAGTTTTATATCAAAACTCCATTGCTTTAAATGGCCTTTTCTAAATTTAACTTTCATACAAATAAAGCAATACATCTTAATGCAATTTTTCAGCTTTTTCTTTTGAATTAAATTTAATGATTGTCATACAATTAACACCTCTGTTGGGTTTTTTTAATTTTCTACCATCAATACAAAATGAGTAATCAAAAATCTTTGCTCTTTTATACAGTGGAGTTATCAAAAATTCACAGAATAACATACTGAGATTGGAAGGGACCTTTGGAGGTGATGTTCTCTCCACCCTGTGCTCCAGCAGGACATAGAACAGGCTGTCCAGGAGCATATCCAGATAGCTTTTGAACATTGCATTGAGTTTTCTGGCAAACTATTTCCAGTATTAGACCACACTCACAGTAAAAAAAAAAGTTTCCTAATATTCAGAGGAAATCTCCTGTGTTTGTTTGTGCCCATTACCTCTGGTCCTGTCACAAACAGCAGTGAAAAGAGCCTAACTCCCTACTCTTTGCACCCTCACTCTAGGCATTCATACACATCGATGAGATCCCCATGACCCTTCTCTTCTGTAGGGAGAAGTCTCAGCTCTCTTAGCTTTTCCTCATATGCTCCGGGTCCTTAATCATCTTCGTGGCCCCTCGCTGAACTCTCTCCAATACATCCACGTCTCTCCTGTACTGAGAACTAGACCTAGAACTCTACATGTGGCCTCACTAGTGCTGAGAAGGAACAAGGATCATACACCTCAGGCTGCTGGCAACAGTTGTTCTAATACAGCCCAGGATACCTTTAGCCTTCTCCGACACAGGGGAACATCAGTGGCTCATTCTCAGCTTGGTGTCCAGCAGAAATCCCAGGTCCTTTTCCGCCAAGCGACTCTCCAGCCGGTCAGCGTATAAGCTGACAGAACAATGTTTACAATTCTGTGTTACCTTTCAGCATCTGCCTAAAACCTTGTTAAAACATCATTACATAAAAAAATATGAAGCTATTCCTAAAACTATTTTGATATGGTGTCCAAATTGAATAAACAATGAATTGTGCTCATTCAACTATTAGAAGGAATTTATTAAAGCAGAGATAACATCTGAAAATAAGTTTGCAGGAAGTGGTATCTCTGCTGCTGCATTTCATGAGATTTTTCTTTCAGGTTATGTGTGTCAGAAAAGATTTAAACTATTATTGTGTTTAATTTTTCATCTTCAATCACTCTAATTTGGCCTGATACTATTCTTTTACCCTTTACATTGTAGCAGTAATATCATTTTGGTTTCAATAGGAGTTTCCTGATAATTTAGTAATTCCTTTTAATGAATTATGAAATAAATTGAACTGGAAGCAAACAACTCTCTAATCTATTATTCTCCTTCATAACAATTTCTAATCACTTTAGCGGCATCTTGCTGATTGAATCAAAGCTATGTTTTTTGCTTCTTCCTTCTTTATATTGAGTGTGTAGATTTATTAATTGTCACTGTCTCTCTCAAATTATTGTTTTAGCTGAGTTGTATTTGAATAAGTAAAAGATTTCCCATTTGTAATATTTTTACAGGTATTACTCTTTGTTTAGAGAAAAGAAACAATTCAAGATAAATTCTCTTGATCACGAACAAATTTTCCAGCAAAAATCTTTTCTCCTAATAAATCATTTTTATGAAGATGTTTGAGATAATCAGAACTAGAAATAGCCATCAAAAAGAATGGGAGAAGAGGAAAACAACTTTTTCTTTTTTAAAAAAGGGTATGCAAACAAAATCAGATTTTCCAATTCACCTTTGATTATTTTAGCTTCAATCACAAATCAGGAATGTGAGAGTTCAGTTATAGAATAGTCTAGGGGAAAATACCAAGTTAAAAAGCAATGTTGCCTAATCTGTATTTTCTTTCTTTACTTAAAATCTCTTTGGATAATTAAAAGGTCTTTTTTAGTGTATTGTTGAAGTTATGTTTTCCGCAATATAAACATTGCAGCAATGTATTATCCTCCTTCTAATATATGCATCATTGCTTGTGATACCGCGTAACAAAATTGTTGTAAGAGTTAAAATCTGCCATAATTCTGTTAAGCTTTTCTTTTTGAAGGGACTTTTACTGTAGCATTTTAATGTAAAAATAAATTGAATTGATACAGATCACCCAGAACAATAAGACCTTTCTATACCCGTAATAAACTTTGGGACAGTGTAAAATTGTTGCTACCTGACAGCTGATGTTTTGAATGAAGAAGTCAAAAATTAAGTGTACTGTTTGACAGGGACTTGTCTTGAAACCATAGGCACTCAGCAGTGCCTCATAGCCTGGTTTATTCATCTGTCAAATAGGATTATTATTTACTTCCTCAAAGGCTTAGTAAGGCTTAATGGATACGTATAACGAGCCTTAGGAGCTCCAGGTAAACATCTCTTTACGGAACAGTAAAGTGTTACTATGAGGCAGACTTTGGGAAATGCAAGAAGGCCCTGTGACAGAGCAGGGCAGTTACACCAGGAGCTGCCAAACCAGACTGGAATTTTTTATGCCTGGTCTTCACTGTTCGATACCCAATTCCCTATCTTTACCAGGATTACACTTCCCTACCTCTTTATTTCCAGCCTCATATCCCCTCTGTCCTTCCAGTGTCTGTCCCACACTGAAGGTCAGCTGGTGGAGCTGATGACATTCTCCCTCTGGTTAAAAACCTCACAGTAGAGTCTTGCTGAGAAAATATCCTCTCATGGAAAGTTTTCATCTGATTCCTGTAAGATTATTTCAATGCTATTTTGTATAGATCCTGTTGCTCCCAGACCATGTTTTTTCTGTCACCATTGTGGGTAGCTCCTCTTCTCATTGCACAAAGTAAAGCTTATTTGGCAAGGACCTATTGCAGACCCTGGCCTTTACAAGAGATTTAAGCCTTTTGCTTTTGATATAAAAAGAGCTGTTTAGAAGCAGAAAGTGCCATCTTTGAAGAAGAATGAGATATTTCTGCAGTCAGTGAGGGACATTAAAGCATTTCTATGTAGAGATCATGACATAAATTTTCGTCTTTACTTCCAGACATTGCCACCCAAAGAGATGCTCATTTCCAGTGAGTTAGCATTTTATTGTTGTGCAATTGTTTAATGTTGCTTTCCTTTGACAAATGGTACTCTTTTAACCAAATAAAACAAGTTAAAAATGAATTGTGCGAGAAACTGATTAGCTAAAAAACATGTGAAAGCTTCAAATCGGTGCATGGAAATAAAGCTGAAGTAATGGAAACCATCTCAGGTAAGTTAAGTAAGTGAAGCTGGAGCTGTTCTGAAAATGTCTGTATTCGTTACAGATTTGACTGAATACTATCCCCTGTCATTGTTTCATGTGGCCGCTGGTGGTATAACCAGGTGTAGTCTGAGGGGTATCAAGAGAGATTACAGAGCCCTGAGGGCAGTGGTAAGGAATGCTGGAGCTCAGGTAACCTTTTCATCAGTCCTCCCAATCAAAGCAATTTGGTTTGAAAGGGCCAGTTGAATTTGACAAATCAATAAATGGCTGCAGAACTGGTGCCACAGCCAGGTGCTACTTAGACCATGAGATTTACTTTGAGAAACCCGGGTCCTGATGAGATACATCTGTTGGGGGAAGAGCATCCTTGGTCATAGACTTGCCAGCCTGGTAAGAAGAACTTTAAACTAATGTTGCTGGGAAGAGGAACATCAGTCCATTCTATTCCTGTCAGTTTGATGTCAGTGCCAGCAATAGATGCGCAGAGCATGGAGAAGGAACAAAGGTCAGCAGGAGAGCACCTGAAGAGCAACACAAAAAGTCTCCAGCCAGTAAGACAGCTTCATCAGAGGCTGAACTTAAGTGCCAATATATAAACACACGTAGCACGGGGAGTACACAAGAGGAGTTAGAGATGTGTGCATGCCTGCATGGCTATGATCTCATTGGCATAGTGGAGATGTGGTGGAATGGATCATATGATTTGAGTGCTGGGATGGAGAGATACAGACTCCTTAGGAAGGACAGGCAAGGGAGATGAGGAAGGAGTGTTGCCCTCTTTGTCAATGACCATGGAATGCATGGAGCTCCACCTGGGGATGGATAAGGAGCCAGTCTAGAGCTTATGGGTCAGGATTAAGGGGAAAGCAGGGACAGTTGACATTAAGGTGGTCCTCATAGGGGACTTCAACAACACCAATATCTGTTGGAGGGTCAACACAGTAAGGCACAAGCAATCCAGGAGGTACCTGGAATACACTGATGATAATTTTCTTCTCCAAATGATTTAAGATGCTGTGTTGGACCTTGTTTTCACTGACAAGGAAGGGGAGCTAGGGAATGTGAAGCTTAAGGGTAGCTTTGGCTGCAGTGACCATGAAAATGTGGATTCCAAGTTCCTTGGGGTAGTGAGAAGTGTGCACAGCAAACTCACTATCCTCAGCTTCAGGAGAGCAGACTTTGGCCTCTTCAGAGTTCTGCTTGGTAGGGTATACCACAGGACAAAATCCTGGATGGAAGGTGGAGGGGGCGGCAAGAACGCCGGTTAATATTAAAAGATCACCTCCCAGCTCAGGAGTGATGCATCCCAACAAAGAAGTCAGGAAAAAAGGAAGGCTTGCATGGATGAACAAGGAACTCCTGGACAAACTTAAACACCAAAAGGAAGCCTACAGAAGGTGGAAGAAGGGGCAGGTAGCTTGGGAGAAATACAGGGAAATTATCTGAGCAGCCAGGGATCTGATTAGGAAAGCTAAAGCTGTGATAGAATGAAATCTGCTCAAAGATGTTAAGGACAACAAGAAACGATTTTATAGGTACACTGGTGCTAAAAGGAAGACTAGGGAGGATGTGAGCCCTATCTGGAAAGAAATAGGAGACATCATTGCCCAGGATATAGAGAAGGCTGAAGTACTCAATAATGTTTTTACCTCAGTCTTCACCAGCAAGGGCTCGACACACCACTCAAGTCTCAGAAGACAAAGGGAGGGACTGCCCACTATAGGATAAGATCAGGTGCAAGACCATCTAATGAACCTGAAGCTGCACAAGTCCATGGGACCTGATGGGATGCATCTGCAGGTCCTGAGGGACCTGATGGATGAAGTTTCTAAGCCATTATCTATCATATTTGAGAAGCTGTGGCAGTCTGGTGAATTTTCCACTGATTGAAAAAGGGTAAACATAACTTTCATTTAAAAAAAAAAATAAAAAAGAAGATCTGGTTAACTAGGCCAGTCAGTCTTTCCTCTGTGCCCAGTAAGGTCATGGAGTAGATCTTCCTGGAAACTCTGCTGAGGCAGATGGAAGATATGAAGATGACTGGTAAAAGCCAGCATGGTTTCTCTAAGGGCAAATCATGTCTGATGAATTTGGTGACCTTCTATGATGGGGCTATAGTGCTGGTTTATAAGGGAAAAGTAATTGACACCATCTATCCGGACTTGTGCAAAGCATTCAACACTGTCCCATGCAATATCTTTGTCTCTAAATTGAGGAGATTTGACTGGTAGACCACTCAATGGATAAGAAATTGGCTGAATAGTTGCATTCAAAGAGTTTTGGTCAAAGGTTCAATGTGCAAATGGAGACCAGTGACGAGTGCCATTCTGTGGAGGTCAGCATTGGGGCTGATGTTTAATACCTTTATCAGAGACTTGGACAATGGATTGAGTGCACCTTCAACAAGTTCACCAATGACACTGCTATGCGGCGTGGCTGGCACACTGAAGGGAAGGGATGCCATCCAGAGGGACCTTGACAGGTTTGAGAGGTGGGCCGATGCAAACCTCATGAAGTTTAACAAGGCCAAGTACACAGTCCTCCACCTGGGTCAGGGAAATCCCAAGGACTGCTACAGGCTGTGCAGAGATGGATTGAGAATAGCCCTAAAGAAAAGTACTTTGGGATGCTGGTGGATGAGAAGCTCAACATGAGCCAGCAGTGTGCACTTGCAGACCAGAAAGCCAGCTGTATCCCGGGCTGCATCAAAAGAAGTGTGATCAGCAGGTTGAAGCAGGTGATTCTGCCTCTACTCTGCTCTCATGAGACCTCACCTGGAGTACCGTATTCAGTCCTGGAGGCCTCAGCACAGGAAGGACATGGATCTATTTGAGAGAGTCCAGAGGAGGCTACAAAGATGATCAGAGGGCTGGAACATCTCCCACACGAGGACAGGCTGAGGGAGTTGGGCTGTTTAGCCTAGAGAAGAGAAGGCTTTGGGGAGACCTTATAGCATCTTTCCAGTACTTGAAGGGGGCCTGCAGGAAAGCTGAGGAGGGGCTTTTTGTCAGTGAGTGTAGCGATAGGAAAAGAGGTAACAATTTTAAGATGAAAGGGCGTAGATTCAGATTAGATACTAGGAAGAAATTTTTTACTGTGAGAGTAGTGAGGCACTGGAAGAGGTTACTCAGAGGAATAGTGGATGCCCCATCCCTGGAGGTGTTTAAGGTCAGGTTGGATAAGGCTTTGAACAACATGGGGGTTGGAATTAGATGATCTTTAAAGGTCCCTTCGAACTCAAACCATTCTATCATTCTACAATAAGCTATTTGTTTATAAGTGTATTTATTCAAATTGCTTCTGATTTGGTATTCATTTGACAGGAGACTCAAATCACTGAGAGAGCAAAGGTCAGCTTGTGCCTTCAGATAGACACATTCAGTTCCTGCTTGTTTAATGAGACCTGAACTTTCAGGGCTGTGCTGCTTCCTAAGTGTTGCCAATGCAACAGAAGTCTTGAAGTAATAGAGTCTCGGGGGAGACTTTATTCTGAAAAACTCACATAAACTTCAGCTAGGGTTATTCAGAAACTAAAATCAATCCTGGCAAAAATATCCAGGCTTATTGTCATCTTTTTGATTGTTTTGAAGATTAGTCCATAGCTATATAGCCAATATTGCTACACTTTTTGACTATCTTGAGTTTTTTAAACATAAGAAAGGGTTCAACCTTTATGCTAGAAATAAATTAATTATAGGCCAGGCTATAAACCAAATGATGATAAGATGTTATAGTTTTTATTGTAATACCCCTCTTTGTTTTGAACTGATGGACTTAAGAGTAAAATTGTCTCTGGCAGTACAGGAGTAGTAATATTTAGGTGGAGGAAAAGATTTTAAAATCTTAGAGAAACTCTTCTGTTTATCATGTATAGCAGTGCTCAAAGTGTAATTTGATAGACATGTCACTCTGGTGGATTTACTCCTGTATAAACTGTATGATTTGAAGAAATATATGAATATGATGTTAGCAAATGCTTGTTAGGAGTATACTAGAGACACCCTCAGTGGGCACTGTCCAGCTCTACAGAGATCCTGCTGGAAAACCTGCCAGCAGGACTTTGTGTTCTTCATTCTGAGGCTCTGAGCAGGAAGCTTGAGCCTCCTTCACTGGCTGGTTCTGCTGGAATTCTGAGGGGGTAAAAAGAGATTGTTTTTTCTAGCTCTGAGTACTTGTACTGCTCACAACAGATGCCTATGGAGGGAACTGCCTTTTGGCATGAGGAGATAGGAACGTGAAGAAGAGGAGGATAAGAATGAGTAGAGATGGGCAGAATGAGCCTTGGACGTTGTGGTTGGCATTTTGAGAAGCAGTGGATATCTAGCAAAGGCTGCAGGGGTCAAGGACCAGACGAGAAAAGGGGAAAACTCCAGAACAAAAAGGACACCTTTTGTCTTCTCTGAAATAGTGGTGAAACACATAGATGTCATCAAATTGTCATGGGTATAGTCAGGAAAGTAACAGACGTGGCACAGATCTTTCCTGTCTCTGTGATTATGAGAAAAACATTCCTTGGAGGTCGGTGGAGAAGAAATTAATCACAAAGTAAAAGACTGACTGCCTATGCCACAACTGTGAGTATGAATATTCTAGGAAATATTAGACCGAAAATTTCACGACTTGTCCACATTTGTATCAGCCTCAAACAGGAGCTTCAGAGGAAGAATTTTATATTTGAGGGCAGCATTATATGGGGAAAAGAAGTGACATTTGACTCAAAATTAAAAGAGCTGTAATAATCATCAACTGAATAGGTATATACAGGAGAGGGAGATGCCATCTGGCTTGTTCCCACCACTGTCTCACCAGTCACTACATCCATGAAAAACCTTTTTTACATCTGGATTCAGATTCAATTTGGTAAATGACACTGAGAAAATATTTAATAGTTATAGAGATGTTTTACTGTAGGCCTTGCTATGATTACAAGGGACTGTTTCTTTGTTAATTTTCCAGGTTAATGTGTTCTCCTGATGAAAAGGTGAGACTTTTTTTTAAAGAAACTTTTTTTTTCAAGGAAACCATTTCCCTAAGTCCTTTATAATTACAAAAGGAAATACATGCCAAAGACCTGCAATTTCGTCAGGAAGAGCAGACACTTTAAATCTCCTCACTTTCCTCATTAGATGGTGTTTCAAAAGCATTTCCCTAATTCTAAAAGTTCTTTTCAAACCAAACACCAATCTCACGCACTCAAAAGTGAGCAGATCCTCATTTCATTCAAGAGGAAGATCTTCTGCCACATTGTTCTGTAGTTCATCCTCATGAACTTTCGTGCTGGTTTTGGTGTATGACAGGCAGACCACCAGTCAATGATGTTCAATGATGTGAACATGGCAAGTTTCCCATCTGGAAAAGTGTTTGAGGAGTTTATACATCTGCTCAAATAGGGAATAAATATTTCTAATCCTCAAGTTGCTCTTATAATGTTGAATGAAGGAAAAAAAAATAAAAAGTGGGGATGGAGGAGAGAGTAGACATTGGCTGAGTCAGTTGAAATACATTTTTTCAGTCTTCATGAATAATTTTGTTTCCTTCCTGTATAATAGGTAAGTTACAACTAATAACAACTAGAAACAGGGTATCATTTTATATTGAACCTGAATCTCAGATTTTTCAGCAATTTCAAGCCTCCAACCAGTTTGTAATAACTAAATAGGAATATAGCTTTTTTCAAGGTTACAACACTGGAAATTTAGCTTCAACTTCCAACCCACCTCCACTATATAGGATTATTTGTGTTTGTAACATTCAGACATTCCTCCTTCACTTTTGTGCATGATAGTTGTTCCTTTTCTGACTACAGCAGTGTAGATAAAGGCAGAGTGGGTTGGAGTTTAATGAGATTTTAAAGTAATGATACGACAAGTAATAACTGAGCTTGATCTATCACAATTCCACTGTGAAATGAACACTAAAAACAACCTGTATTTTATATACTTAATTTTTCGTTAGGTTCACTATGAGCCCCAGACTACTCATATGAAGAATACTACTTTACCTCCATAGATCTCCAGCGTTCATTTATCACACTGGTGAGAAATGGTACCAAACAAACTCCTGGAAGATGAAGTTTAAAATGCAACAAAATTTTAAATGAAAAAGAGAAATAAAAGTGTAAGAAGATACGGTTCCAAATAAACTTTAGTGAATCAGTTGATCAGCAACACTCCTTTGTATTTCTTGTAAGCTTAATGGTCTGTCATTCTGAAAGCCTTTTAATTTTCAAACTTCCTATTCCACTCTGTGGTATGGTACTTGTCAAATGCTTCATCACTTCAGTTCCTAAAAGCAGTCAGGCATTTAAGTCATTTTTGCTCACATGAAGCATGACCATATTACTTTCACCAGGTGTCAATGAGTACCTAAATATTAACAGTTAATTCAAGTCATCTCTCCCTTCTACATGCATAGGTGACATGGCCTCACAAAGAACTGTAAAAGCAAGAAGATAGCTGAACCCTGAAAGCTAATAAGCAGCCCTACCAGAGAACTTTGTAAGTTCAGCTGAATGTTCTCAAAGGCTGAACTGAAAAATTACATTAGTAAGAAAAGATAGGGTCATTAGTTCAAAAATGCATGCTTCTTCTGCTTTCCCCTAACGTTTATAACATACAAAGTAATTGAAACCACAGTCAAGGCAGTTAAAGTAGCTCTGTGAACAGCAGTAATTCAGCAGGTGGTAACACCACTAAATTGGAAAGGAACAGGACCGACCACTTCTTTTTAAACTTGGGATTTTGTTTTGTTGTTTTTGAGAAAGCTTCAAAGAGAATGTAAAAAAATCTCTATGATACTTTGAGAAAAATGAAATTAATTCTCTTATCATGCAAATGCAGCCTTGATACCAAAGTAATGAATGCAATAGAAATACGCAGAGATTAGATTTGCTTTGTGTTTCTAATCAGACACTTAGTTTATGCAGCTTAGTTCCATAGTTTTGGATTTGTAAAAACCAAACAGCTTATGGTTTCAGAAAGATCTTATATTTAAAAAAATCAGCATGAAATAAGTTTATTTTTGTCTTGGAAATTAAAGAGGTTCCAATCTGGAACATTAGATCTCTCATCAAGCACAAGTGGCCCATTTTGAATCATTTTACTGCACATACAGCTGCACTTAGGTGCATGCAGCACTTTCTCAGACATAACTGAAGCGTATCATTAGAAAGCAGGAGTACAGATTTTCTTGTAGGATTTCAATTTTGTGAAGATAAAGGCATAGCAGGTGTCCATCACAAATTTATTTAACAACAAAAAATCTACTATAATTTTGGAAAGTTAAATCTGTCGTTTTGTTTCTGAATCATAGCCTTTGTTTATTTGACACCTTTATAGTACAAATCACTTGGAGTGCCTCTCCATAAATTCAGTGTCGTTGCAGTGTGTCATAGGGAATGTATCATTATCACCATTTTGCACATCTGAAGACCAAGCACAAGGAAGTCAAGAGAGCTTCTGTTGCACAAGGACTAAAAACATTATAACCTGTTGAAAGACTGTTTGAAAGATTGTACCATCTATCTGCCTGTTGTAAGTATAGGCTCTGGGTTTTATTGTAAATCTACACCCACAAAGCTCTTTATTCACAGTTTAATGTCACTTGTGCTACCAATAAGGGCTGATACTAGCTAATTAAATTGTTGGAGGTAGTTGTCTTACCAATAGATTTACATGGGGAGGTGTTGTTGGATTTTGATTGGGATTTTTTTGGTCACTGCAATTAATTTAATGGTAAAATCTTTTCTGTTTCTGTTCTGCTTTTCCTCTTTTTCAGGCCTCCTTTCCCTTCTGATATTATCTGTATCTTTAGGGGTTTTTTTCTCCTCTCTTTGCCTTCTCCCAGAGAAGGACTAGGTTCATTGTTGATATAAAACAAAAAATGTATATGGACACATAATTATCTGGGTTTGGCTTTTATGTTTCTGGATGTTGAGGATCCAATTGCTCTGGATAAATATATACATCCTAACTGAATTAAACATAAAATGGACAACAGTATGCACTTTCTCACAGTTTTAATATTTCTACTTCCATGGTTCATTTGCAGCTGCAGTTGTAAGCTTTTGCTATCATGTAATTTTGACACTATAATTATTTCTTCAGAAATCAATGTTGCTGCTATGATAAATAATAAAATTACCTCAATAATGTAAGAAAAGTCCAAGGTATTTCCTTTGGTTACAGGCTACTTGCAAAAATATCCTTCTCTCTTTGTTTGCTTTGACAAACGTCACACATGACAGAGCAGGTGGATTTAATGAGATTTAGGTCTAGAAGTGTGAGGGAGGGGAGGATATTACCAACTGCTTTAAAACAACATATGTTCATGACTAATGGTGTTACTTAAAATCACAAATAATAAAAGAAATTGATATCATGAGTGCAGTTAGTTTAGCATCACTCAGTTATACAAGACCTGGTTATGTATCAAGTTTATGGTATTGCATAAATCTTTATTAAACACTATGAAATGTTTACACTTTTGTAACATCATGCAAATAGACCATTTAATTTGCTTACAGTCCTATCAAAAATAAAATCTGCATAGGCTATCTAGGCAGCAGTAAACAAGTCTTTCATGAGTTTACTGCTGACCTTTCTATAACTGCTAGACTTCCAGGTACTGTATGGAATGCAAAACTTGCTGCAGTAGATACACAGCAGCAGATAATAACATGTGATGTTTTGGAAGACTGTGTATTTTCTTATAGTAAGCGTTAGTTCATGTTGGACATATTGTCCAAGTGGATTTTCTTTTTCTTAACTGACAAGTGGGATAGGAGTTGTTCTGAAAAAACATCAGGAACCTCAGAGTGCAGGTTCAGATTGATGTCCAAAGGTTCCCACTATAGTTGTTGGATGATGTAGGTTCAGTTGAATCTGAATTTCATATATACTTCCCTTTATTATGTGAACCAACTCATGGGTGTAACTTTGTATTCACACACCACAAGGAGCTTTGGGCAACTAAATACCTACTCTTTGAGACACGCTACAGGGTATCATCTATCTTCCTCCTTCTGACAGGGAACTGAAACCCAAGCACAAGCTGCACTCAATGAAAGCTAAAGCCTTTCATGCCAGAAAAAGAAGGAATATCATGACATGTTCAGAAACTATGATAATAATATGCACAGGGTTTGGTATTTTATCAATGACTATTAAAAATTTTCACTTCCAGGGAAGCATCCTAACCTGAAGAACACAGACATTACTGATTCCTCTGTGTATTCTTTAGACTGAATTAGTTTAATATTTGCACTGGATTTAAGGGGTGCTATTAAGGAAGCAGACTGCAGATACTCCCAGTCAAGACTGCTCTTGGGCTGATAGTATAGGAGTCATGTACAAAGTGGGAAGAATGTATGGATGTGAATTTTAAACAGAGATATCTTAAATCCTGAGGCAGTAGTTAATCTGAGTCAGTCATTTCTGGACTGAACACTGTTTTCTCTAGACAAGATGCTCCGAAATAGAAACTGAAATGCTGAAGGGCAAGATGCTGTTTTGTGTTCTGAGTCTTCTGAAGAGATTGACATCTTTGAGAACCTCTGACTCATATGCCTAAACCTCAAAGAGAAATGGGATATAAAACACTTCCCTGAACTCAGTCTCAAGAATGATTTAACTGAACCAAATCTCTACTGAAATCATGAGAATTGTCATGAAACAAAATTGGACAAAAACACACACATTGTATTTGCCCAGTTCATTACTCCAAAATGATGATTACTCTATCTCTTCTCCAGCTAAACACCTAAATAGACGTGCAATACTATTGGCCTGATGCTTTAAGTAGAATACAAGTTTAAGTGCACTGCTGGATTGATTCCAGAGTCAGTAAACGTAGTTTTCGAGGTTGAAGTGCTACAGAAGTCCAAAGGATTATATTTACTGCCACTGAAGAAGTACATTCTGTAATAATTTACGAGGGTCAGAGGGAGGATCCAGGGAATCACAAGCCTGTCAGTCTGACCTCAATACTGGAGAAAGTCATGGAGCAGATCAACTTGAGTGCTATCACACAGCACACGCGGTACAACCGGGTGATCATGCCCAGCCAACATGGGTTCACCAAAGGCAGGTCCTGCCAGACCAACCTGATCTCCTTCTATGACAAGGTGACCCATTAAATGGACAAGGCAAAGGCTGTGAATGTGGTGTACAAGCACTTTGGCAAAGTCTTTGACACCGTTTCTCACAGTATCCTGCTGGAGAAACTGGCTGCCATCGGCGTGGACAGGCATAGCCCCTGCTGGGTTAAAAACTGGCTGAATGGCCGGGCCCAAAGGGTTGTGGTAAATGGAGATAAATCCAGTTGGAAACCAGTCACGAGTGGTGTTCCCCAGGGTTCAGTGCTGGGTCCAGTCTTGTTTAACATCTTTATCAATGACCTTGACAAAGGCACTTGAGTGCACCCTCAGCAAGTTTGCAGATGACAACAAGCTGGGTGCAAGCGTGGATCTGCTTGAAGGAAGGGACGTTCTGCAGAGGGATCTGGACAGGCTGGACCGATGGGCTGAGACCAATGGGATGAGGTTTAAAAAGGACGAGTGCAGAATCCTCCATTTGGGACACAACAACCCCGTGCAGCGTTACAGACTTGGGGAAGAGTGGCTGGAGAGCTGCCTGGCAGAGAAGGACCTGGGGGTGTTGATTGACAGCGGCTGAACATGAGCCAGCAGTGTGCCCAGGTGGCCAAGAGGGCCATCATCTTGGTCTGTATCAGACACAGCGTGGCCAGCAGGAGCAGGGAGGTGATTGTGCCCCCGGACTCAGCACTGGTGAGGCCACACCTCGAGTGCTGGGTTCAGTTTTGGGCCCCTCACTACAGGAAGGACATTGAGGGGCTGGAGCGTGTGCAGAGAAGGGGAATGGGGCTGGTGAGGGGGCTGGAGGACAAGTCCTGCGAGGAACGGCAGAGGGAACTGGGGTTGTTTAGCCTGGAGAAGAGGAGGCTGAGGGGAAACCTCATCACTGTCTACAACTACCTGAACGGGTTGTGACGGGGTGGGTGCTGGTCTCTTCTCACAAGTGACAAGCGATAGGACAAGATGTAATGTTCACAAGTTTCACCAGGGCAGGTTTAGACTGGATATTAGTAAAAATTTCTTCACTTAAATAAGCTGCCCACGGAGGTAGTTCAGTCACCATCCCTGGAGGTGTTTAGAAGTTGGGTAGATGAGTTACTTAGGGACATGGTTTAGTAAGGGAACAGGTACGGTTGGACTCAATGATCTCAAAAGTCTTTCCCAACCGGATGATTCTATAATTCTATGATAATGTATTTATGTTCATAATTTTTAATGCAGCTTCCCTGCTAATCTTAACCACTTAATGGGAATTTTTACTAAAGTAAGGGGACAACAGACTGAAAATCACTGTATTAAATATTAACTCAAATTCATGAAGTTTGAAGCCATACCTTTGAAGATTATCTACTTATAATAAACAAATTCATTGATTGGTAATTTTGCTTTCTCCTCTGATTAGCTTGGCAACCATTATAGTTTTGTTATTGGCAATCCTTCGATAATAAATTATTCATGTATCAGCATTTGTTTTACTACTACTGGTAGCACACTGTTTTCCCTTAGCTGCACGCACAGCTCCATTTTTCATTTCAGGTTCTATTTATTAAGTTTAAGTCATTCATGGCCTTTTTTACTATTATATGTGAGTCTATGTTTGTGAGTGCACGTGAATACATACAGCAAACTGCAGATTTTGTTCAATTCTTGTGTTTTTTTCATTAGCTTTAGAAAAAACCTTTTGGTCTCTGTGCATTGCAAGTATTTTATTTTCTTGAAATGTAGTTGAAGAGGACTTGCAAGTAATTCCGGAACAAAGATTTACTGTGGAATAAGAATAGTAACAATATTTTACATTTAGATAAGACTCATCAAAGAGGTTCATAAGCTACGTATATCTAAGCATAGTGCTAAATTGTAGCTCCTTGTGAACTATATGTTCAAACAAGATGATTGGCAAGTAGCAGAGATACAAATGTCATGCATTTAAATAGTCCTTTTCAAAAAAAAAATCCTTGTACTATATAGATTCTTGGATCTTGTTTTGTGTTTTCAGTAATTAATAATATTTAATGTTACGGAAGTGAAATCTAGGTTCTTACATCTGGGTTCTAATTAAATATTTTTCACTCAAATTCAGCCTTAGCCTAGCAGCTCCTAACTTTCACAGGCGTCTTGACATTCCTCTCACCAAATGTAGGCTTTTTTGTCTGCATTCATTGTGTAGTCTGTTTTTACAGTCAGTTGAAACAAACAGATACTTCTAGGTCACATTTGTCTCATTGTATGCCTAGTGTTTAAAATAGATCAAATGAATCACATTGCAGCGAGGTCCATTTCTCTGCATTGATTATAAAAGGAGTCTAAAAGTCTAAAGTTAGGGGGGATAGAGACTATCCCTCAGGTACTTGCTGCAAATGGTAGTGGCATGTAGGCACCACTCTACAAGCTCTGGGCTAGCTGCTTTGTCTACCAAGGTAGTTTTTAGCCATTCTGGAAACCAAGTAATCATGTTAGCGTAGTTGCCTGAATAAACTCTTTTACCCACTGGTACTTCCACATTTGGAGTAAATGTCCAGCATTGGCTTGATCCCTCCTGGAACTGCAGTGCTGTTTTACAAATAATCTCCAGTTTTCACTTGCAAGTTCTTCAGATGTTGGAAGCTATGCTGCCATTCAGGTAGGAATTTTTTAGGCTTCAGGTTTGCAGGTTCAAGTCTAGACCATTAATGCAGGCTTTCATGCAAAACATCAAACCTATCTCCATGCCAAGTAAGCTACCTGAGAGTCAGAAGTTACCTGCATAGGAAATTTAGAACAGAGAGGTGCAGTGAAGTTGTGGGATAAAAGTCAGAAAGGCTCTCAAAAGAGAATTAAATAGGAAACTGCTAGGCATAAATGGTTTTCAGGGGTCTACAGAACACATGCCCAGAAATCATGGCAGAATAAGCAGAGCAGACCAGCTACCTCAGGACAGCAGTTATATGGACAACGGATGACAATGTACCATAGAGTTAGAATGATAGAACTGCAAAAAGAAATGTTGAGGGAAAACAAAGCTGGACCTATGTACACACACAGGTATGGCAAATTCCCTTTTCCACATGATAATGCTCTGCTGGCCACAAAACACACCTTCAGAGTTCATCACAGTCCTGCACATAAGCATGTTCTCATCTCTCTCATGTGGTGTTCCTAAGTCTGTGACTAGAATTTATCAAATATTTATGAGCTACAGAACAAAATTCCTGATAAGCAAAAAACTAGAGGCTGAATCACAGCTGGTATTTACCTCCAACCCTTGATAAGTCTCTTCAGAACTGAGAAGAACATTACTTAGTTTTGGAAATGATGAAAATTCATAAAACAGGAGTATTTCAAATAAAAGTTTAGAATTGTACAAGTCAATGTCCCTCTCCTGATGGATTTGTAGAGAGGGGCTGATACTTCAAGCACAGTAAGTCATTCACTTTCACAGTCATGTTTGTGGAAGAAATAAAGTCTAAATTGTTTTTTCCATTATTCGAACTGTGTTCTATTTTCTTCTCTTGGTTGGGTAATTAAATTCAAACTATGGAAGACTGTTATCTGAAGCTACACGGCAAGGAAAATACAAACCAGTGCCAAAAGACAGGACAATATCTATTTTTAAATACATTGAATTTAAAGCCTTCTTCATAGGTATAAGTAAGGTAATTTCCTTAGACTTTGGAATTTACTTCCTACTGATTTTTCATCTCAGTACAAAACTTCAAGAGAGTGGTTGCTCTGTTAAGATTTTGTTTTTCCTGAAGGAAAACACTTTTACCCTAGTTTTTCAAACAGTTTATTCAAAGACTAATACAAAATGTATTTCCACGTTAAATGTAAGACTCTAATAGCAGTGTATGCTTGAGTAATATAGAAGGATTTAGGTTTGCTTATCCAAAGTTTGGATGGTACTTCAGTAGCATGTATTAATGTGTAACATGACATTACGATATGTACTGACTTGGAAATAAAAGAACAAACATTTTGGTAAGAGATATCATGATAAATCAAATAAATTTTGTACTACAGACTAGAGCACTTTGGCTGACCAACTGAAGAGGTATAGAGTAAGATAAAATACAGATTCCCGAATGTGAATAGATGTATTTGTATATAAGGAATTAGGGTTAGATCTGTTTTCCCTGGAAAAATCCAGATAAGTTTATAAAATAATATCAGACAAGGCCACAGTAGCTGCTGCAAAAACCTTTTTTTTTTTTTTTCAGATAGGGTTTTATAAGTTTGCCTGCCTTTTCCAAAGAGACTAGGAAATCTAATAAAATCTATGACTTCTCTTCACAAATACAAGTCATTATAAGATGAGGTGGCCACTCTTTCTTTTTTTTAGTACAAATGCTTAATGCCATCTTTGATTCTCTTTTGAATTTTCTGATTTTTTCTATAATTACTGATTCTTGTTATTTCTTTTTTGTCTTCCTGAAGATACATTTTCACCGCTATGAAATTCTCTTTTGCAATTATTTTTAAGAATTTACACGTGTTTAGCCTTTACACTTTTAGTCCACAGAGTAATTTTGTCACTCTTGTACTTGCTCTTCCATTTTTGAACACCTGATAAAATAAATTGGCAGCAAAACTCTTTCAAAGGCATTAGCTATTATCAATTCACCACCTCCTTGCTTTTCTGTATGAGAATTTCAGAAGCTTTTTGGCTATAGAACCATTTCACTTTGAGCTGGTTTTCCAGTACTGCCTGTATCGTCTTTTAGCACCAGGGCTTTTCAAACCACCTTTATGTAGAGAAGGTGTTGGTGACATGAATCCCTTGTTAGAGGTGAACAGCTTTGCCAGCCTAATAACTCCAGGCTGTTCAGTGATACACCTCTCTAGTATAAGCCTGTCCCTCACTGTTATTTACCATTCTTCTTGCTTGTCACCTATTTTATTTCCAGCAGCTATTTCATATTTATTCGTGGATCCTGGATTAAAAAAAAAGTTGAATACTGTCAGATTGAATACCAGCTCCTCTGAACACATTCTTATTCAGTGACAAGTTCTCATTGGCAGCTGCTACAAAAATCTAAACATTGTCTGCAACAATATCTTTATCAGCTAAACATGTACTCCCATAAAAGAATTAAATTGGCTTTGTCTGACAAGGTTTACTTTCCATAAAACCATTTTGACTGGCATTAATTATATCCCTATCCTCTCATTCTTTATTAACTGGCTACTCTGTTACCTCTTCTATTATTTTGTCCAGATGGATGTCAGACTAACCAGCCTGTAAATACCCTAGTTATCCTGCCTGCCCTTTATGCAGTCTGGCACATCTATAGCATTGTTTATTATTCTGAAATATTCCAAATACTGAAAGAATATTAAAAATCAGCATTACAGGGATTTTTATTTTTTTTTAAGCTGGGCCTGATGTTTATGCTTAACAGCTATTAGAACATCTTCAGTTTCTAATAGGCTAGAATATACTTCATCATCCTCTTAAGGGTAAATACAATATTCTACTTTTTTTTCCATGCAGTGCAGACATATTGATCAAACACATCTGCCAGATCTGCATCAATGTTTAACCATTTCACTATTTGCATTTAGTGTAGCTACAGTAATGCAGGATTTTTTTTTCCATTCTGCTTCAGAAAACAACTTTTATTTTTGGTTAATAATCAGGCACCTGTTTAGTGTTTTGGGTTATTTAACCAACTTTCTACAATTCATAATTTTTCTCATTGATACATTGCGTTATTAATTTCCTATGAATGTCTATACAGCATCATTGAATCAAATTTATTTATTTTTTTAATATTGTTCTTCAGCATATCTCATTAGCTGTGAACAAACCACAGAGCCATTGAAAAGTGCTGGATTTATGAATGCTTTCTGTTGTGTCTCATACTCGGTGGAGTGATGCTATTTTATCATCTGAAAATTTCGTAGTCAATATATGGAAAGCTGGCTCAGAAGTCTCTTCACCTTTAATACAGGCACATTGTAAATAAACTAGTGACAGACTTTTTTTGTCATTGTAATCAGTGTGGCTCTGCAGAGACTGCTCCTTGTAAAGTGTCATTTAGGAAATGGCAGAACACAGGAAAAAGTGTCAAGACTTACTTAGCGGAAAACACGAAGTCACTCTGATTTTTTAACCCGTCGGTTAATTTAATAAATATCTTTTGTCAGTCTTGGCTGATCATGTCATATCCTTTCTTATTTAAAAGACTGCAAAACTCTTAAAAATGCTTCTTCCTGGGAGAATACCATGAGTTGGTTTTGTAAAATATCTTTCCCTATGATCTGGAATCTGAGAATATTTGATACTCCAAATGTTTACAATTAAATCACTACTCTACTAAAACCTTCTTTTTTTAATCAATCATTATGTTTGAATGGCTACAGAATCATTATCAACTGTCCACACTTTAAGTGCATTACGTGTGTGTATTATGGCAGGAAATCTGGGAAGGCTGATACTGAATTGATCTTCTTTACTTACACTGAACAGTTAAAATTCTGTCAACCCTGGAGCAATTTCAAGAAAGAGTTAAAGTCAATTTAAAATAAAACAACAGTTAGATTCAAACTGAAAATTTCAATTGCAGTTTTACAGTGAAACAACTGTAAAAAAGAAAAACATAGACTTCTCAGCAACTGCATTTCAGATCAATTCATACTATACTGAAATTTTTTTTCCTTACTTGAAATCTCTGATTCCATTTGAAGAGAAGATACGCTCCAATTTAAAGCTTACTATTTAATTATTCAAGGTTTTTAATATTTGGAATACTATAAATCATTTCTGAATACGACATCTTCATTTTTACACTCCTGGTGCCGAACATCAGTGATGATCTCAACCTCAAGGTCTTTCTGCATTTCTTTATATTTTAAAGCTTCTCATCTGTTTCTCTTAGGAACCCATAAATATATATACCTAATACACACATGCACACGTATATACATTATGCATATACAGGAAAGGTACTCCAGACAGATTAACACAGTTCCTCAGATTCTAACAAACAGCCGTCTAGTCCGGAAAAATCAGACACCATTGAGCTGTACTCTTCTGGATCTTTCTGACCTTTTCTGACCAAGACCATGTCACAAGGTATGTTATTTCCTATAGTAGTTTAGGGATTCATTGAACATCACAAGACCAAATTGAGATCTAAGGTTCTCATTGTTTATAATAACAATAATTTCCATTAACAGAACAACTTTCATCTAGATAGTTTTGAAAGCAGTTGGTGAATTATTTAACAGGAACAGTCAGTCAGTCATGAGTGGAATGTTTCAGCTCTTGCTAACTATTTAAACTACACAGTAAATTACAGAGAAGGAAAATAACTCATCAGAATTTGAAAATATAACTAAATATAACTAAATAAGGAGGAGTTTTATTCAAACAGCAGCACTTACACACTGGCACCTCACCAAAATTTCTAGGATAAAAACGTGTCCTGTTAGACTGGGGTTCTCCTGCCATAGATGTGAACCTTTCCCTGGGAACCTTTGTTATCTCTCAATATGAACCTGACCTTCTTTAGAGGTTTATAATCCATGGTCTAAGCAGGTGTACATTTTTTTGGCTCTGGAGATCTGAGAGGGGTATATTCTCAAAAAGTGCAGGAAAACATGTTTCGAGAAGAGTTTAAGTCTGTTGCATATGTTCCCACTTGTGTCATGTACTGAGGCATAGTCACAAATGCTTATTTTTACCCAAGCTAAGTCCTGTAGCATCCTGTGAAAAGTAAATTGTGGTCACTTATATTAAATTTCTGTTATGTAACATGCAGTAGAGGAACCAGTTTCCAGTATGGTCTCAGAAATTTGTGCCTGTTTAATATATAGAAGGAAATCCATTTTTGATTAGTAAATTAATACTGGAAAAGCTAACAGCAAAACAGAATATATTATTTCTGCTCAGTGTTACATCATTGATACTGCTAATAATACTACTTCATTAGAAAGAAGTTTTATTAAATGTATGTTATGAAAGAGGAAGCATCACTAGTCTTCGAAAAGTGAGAAATAAGGATCTATAAAACCCCTGATACACAGTTACAGACAATTTTAAAGATGAAGGAAGGTTAGTAAAGTCTTATCATGGAAAATCTACTCTTGTCAACTTGACGAAGTTATTGCAAAAACAACAGCATCTGCAATTCCTTGAGTTCAAGAAAGCTAACACCGAATGACTGTGAGGGAAAATAAAATAAAAGCAATTTTTAAAAGAAGTCAGTTTGAAAGAGTGGTTAGGCAAACTGCCGCATGTTTCTGCTTTGGATATGGCAAATCTTATCAAAATCTAGTACCCACAACCTTTGACAATGGTTTTAAGAGATAATCCCTTGGGAATGGAGACTGAAAAGACTTTAATCTTCTAGTATGCTTTCTTCTAAAACAGCATTTAAGTGTCATGAAAAAGTATAAGATCTATGTTTTCAGTTCCATCATTAAATAAGATTTAATATTTATGAAAAAGATTTTTGCATTTGTCAAACTTCTAAATTTCTTAAACATGGGAAGGCAACCTCTTTGTTTCTCATGAACATACGTACTGCTATCTAGAGAGATGCAAGTATCATACAGAGGAAGACTAATGGGAGGTACGAACATAGACAAATGAGACAGCAAAAATCAGCTTTTATGAAAGGAATGATGGCAAAGACTATTTTGCTCTAGAAACACATTATAGGTCAGATTGAGAAGTCCTGAAACAGCAAGGGTAATAGTATTGATTTGGAAGTAATGTCTGGCTAATTTTTCACAAGGCGTAGATTCCTCAAAAATCAATAACTTTCTGCTGTATCTTTATTCTTCAGAATAAACTGTGTCTGTCTGAGAAACTTGATTCCTGAGTTCAATTAGATTCATAAAACATTCACAGACATACACAGCACAAACGAAACACAAACTTTCCCAAGAAACAGTGAGAATTTAACCCTAAGGTAAGACAAAGTGAATTTTTCTTCCTTGATATAATGTTGTCCTTGCACTGATGTGTTTTCTTCTTTCCTTTAGTGCTGTAATTTTCCTTATTTTTGCTGGCAATACACAGGCATCCACTCAGAAATTCTTTTAAAACTTCCCTTGGTCCAGTGAATATTACATTTACTTTATCACACTTCACATTTTTAAAGCCTATGAAAGAAAGACGATTACTCTTACAAACGATACAAGCAGGGATGCACGTGGCTTTCATGGTACAGTAGGCCAGCAAATGCACTTTGATGGAGTGATAGCACAGCTGGAAGGACAACAAAAGGAAGAGATTGTGATAGATCAATGTAAAAGTAAGGAATTTTACCTAGATGAGACTGGGGAAGCTCCACCATGAATAACACTCCATAAACCCTTGTAACTCTGGTAGCAACAAGTTACGTTTCTGCTTTTGATCTATTTAGCTCCGTTGATTACAGAGCACCTAGGAAAGTAATGTGAGGTAAACACCTGCATTTGCATGTCTGAAACCTAAAGATGTAACTACCTTTCTTCCATCTTTGGAAAGATGCTTACGATAACTATTCAGCCTTGTTACACAACTCCTGATCTTCGTTATAATTTTCCAAGTGTATTAAGTCTGCCTTTGCATCATACATTTTACTTTGTGCTAAGCTGGTCTCCAAGCAGATTTTATATCATGTCAGGTGGACATAGAAAGAAATCAAGAGAAATCCTGAGCAGGAATCTCTTCAACTGATATGAAAGTCCATAGCCAAGACTTGCATCCTGAGTAAGATCTTTTCTTAATCACGTGAAAGTCAGGGAGGCAGTAGAAACTGCCGTTCCTCTTCTTAAAGACAGTTAATTAAATAACTTGTGAACAGCGCTTCCCCCTCCTCCTTAACCTGTCCATCCCTTCAACCTCAGAGTCAGTCTATTACAAGCAATGACTGAAAACGCTGGCAGATGGGGCAATTTGACACCAACTGAATCAATTTTCTGCAACAATTTTGATGTCTTGCCCCTCAAAATGTATATTTTAAATGTTTGGCAGATATTCATACATATTTGGTTCCTTTTGTTATAAAAGGTCTATTTAGAACGTCTTTAACCAATTTGCTATAGCTATAGGACAGGAAGGAAAAGCAACCCCTCTTTCAGACATTGAACAATGAAGTGCAGGACTGGGATGCAAATCTACGTTAGTGGATGTCACCTTATGTATTGTTACTTAATCATCTTGTCTGCACAGGCACAAGCACATTCTTAAAGGTAGATACAAGGCATGCTACAATGTATTTTGAAGCTTGAGAGCAGACTAAAGAGTCCATGTAGCTACAAGAAACTTGGACGATGTTAAAACAATTGTAAACCTAACCCGAAAACCAACTATGCATCCTATTGCCAACGTTAGAGAAAAGCCCTCCCACAGATGACACGTTCTGATATATTTTTATTTCATCATACAGGATTAAATTTCCATGACAGTTTCTAATTCTGATGCTTCAAAGAAACCTTTTGCATTTTTACTTCTTAATAAGAGAGTGATGGAAATAGCTTGATACTCAAAGGTACTAAATTCCCTGTGGATTAACATGAGATCTTCTTATTAATCTAATTTATTCCAGATAAAAGATCTCAAACCTCCATAGCTCTTCAATAAGAATAAATTTGGCTTTAGGAGTAAAATTACCACAAGCCTTACTTTAAGTTTCAAGATGGAATGAAATTAAGACCAGTCAAAATCTACAGTTTCCCTTGGTTTAAGGGGTGCCTTGGTCAAATTCTTAAGCTTCCTGAGGTTTTCATGAGAGCACATTCATGATTTTAGGATTAGCAAAAAGAAGATCCACGTTTTTGCCCTTCGATACCTTCTGCTTGCATTTTATGCTTAGGACAAAATTCATATTACCCTAAGGTTACATTATGAACATTTTGCAGCAGCCTACTGAGAATAGCCAAAGTACACATGAATATATAAAATCTTACTATGGGGACTTTTATTACTGTATGTATTTTTTTCTATACTTTTTCCAAGTGCTGTTCAAAATGTCATTGTATGAAAGACTCGGTCTTTGAATTTCAAAAAGAGAGGAAAATGCACTTTAATTTTTTCATAACCATTGTTTTTGAACAAAGACAAAGCTAGTTTTTAAACTATGTTCTATAATAACTATAGGAATGAGAGTAACATATGCTAAATGTATAAACAAAATGCCAACAACTGGAAGTTTAAGACTTTCTCTCGATTTCACAGCTGGTATTTCATCAGAAGTTCAATGCGAAACCTCGTTGCCAAGGTAAATGTTTCATTGTATTAGTTTTATTCTCTTTATAAGCTGTTTGTTTCAGAGTACAGAAGGGTTTACAGACAATATTTTGTGTTTCAATGTTTAAAAAAGAGCCTGATTCCTCTAAAAGTCTTGCTCAATTGATTTTTTCCTTCCCTCAAGTAAATTACTCCTATTTTCTTTTCTGAAAGGAAGAGCATATTGGCTGTAGAAATCAAAGGCCGTAGAAAAGATCAACTTCTGTTCCTTATGGCCAAATTAATCAAACATTAGCATGTATTGCACTTGGATATCAACAGTAACGCTTTCTCCTGTTCCATGCTTCCTCCCATCTATTCCTCAATCCTCTCCATTCATAATCCATTACAGTGCTGTTACTCTTCTCTCATATCCTGTTTACTTATCAAGGGGACATTCAGTGCTTTACTGCTGCAGTTTTGACCAGCAGAGTATTTCTGGAGCACCCAAGAAATCCCTAAGTATGGAAGGGCCAGAAACGACAGTAAGTAGCTCATAGACCGCAGACAATAGCACAAGGTTGCTCTTGTTGCCAGTGTCAGGTTTTAATATTTTTTTATTATTGCTTCTAGCTGCATGCAATGTCAGTGTCTCTTGGGCAACATGGTACCACTGACATCTGAGGGACCAGCTTGGAGGCAGTTCATTTAAAAAATTCAGCCTCTGGGAATTCCTGTAGTTACGTTCATAAATGGATTAACTCTATCATTTATGGCAGAGGTGTCAAGCTCACGGTTCCCCCTGTTCTCCTGCTCCTGCAGTGTAACACGCATCACACACGCTGCGCATGTAACTAGCGCAAAGGCAGGAGTGTAGGGGTAAGGAGGTTGGTGTTGATGCCAGGCAGAAATAAGGTGCCAGGCCGAATAAAACAAGGTGGAGGGACAGATCTGGTCCACAGGCCATGAGTTTGACACTCCTGATTTAGAAGATCCACAAAGCAGTGAGAATTAATGTAAAGGACAGCTACATGAATGAATATCTGAAGAACAATAGAAACTACCAGTGGGAGTGAAAAAGCTGGTACATGGGGATTAAACTGAATTCCAAAACAGAACAAAGGAAAAAACAACTCCTAAACCACTTTGTGATGTACAAAATACTAATCAGGAATAGACCTCTAAAATGGTTTGTATTATTACCTGTGATAAATCAAGTTGATTTTATGAAATTTGACTTTGTACAGCTTCCACAACAAAACCTTATCACTATATTAGTTTACTATTATTATTGCAATATTTCTGAATTGTAGCCTACTCTTATTTTTATTACACTTCTAGATCAGGGCAAGTGAAAAGTGCAGTCTTTTTATGATTTGCAGCACCCAGCCTTGCAGGAGATTAGATACTATAGGCTCCTGAGCATCAGATGTACATTAATTTATTATAGTTAATAACTATACTGATGAAACTGGTGTTCATGAACCTAAGGTCTGAATATTAGCACTACTGTGCAGACAGAGGTCATACAGAGTTCTCAATAGCCCCTTTCAGTGCACCTTAATCCATACATAATCCCCTGTCTATTACAGGCCTCCAGTTTTCACACATTGCTCTGCCAACATACATCAATCCTGATTTGTGAAGTGTCCCTTGTTATTCCAGTTCTACATCTTTCTTTAGGAGAAAAATGGATGTCATTCTTAATGGTACAGTGAAATCTGTAATGTGGATAAACTGCATCTGGGAGATCATGTTGAAGCCATTAAAACTATTTTCACTGTGGATCCTAGTGCAGAATTGGAGCACTAATCTCCAGAGATAAAGGGCATATAGCCATTTTCCAACTTTAGCCCCCACTTTTAGCTTTGATTTTATTATTTATTTGCTCAGTAACTTTAATCTATTTCCTGGGCCCTTGAGCGTTCAGAAAATCTTGTCAACACAACTGTATTCAAATGTACTGTGTTTGGCTGATATCTCTGAAGTGTTCAGAACACACCTTCATTATCCAGACTGGCATTAATTGACTCTTCGTAGCCCAGATTTTGTTGATATGAAATAGGCTATTATACAGTAGGAACAGAGCATTTAAAGCCTGTTGGAATGGACACAATACTCACTGTTTTCATATTGATTTCTCCAGGCAGGAATTATGATCAAAGACTAATTTCAAGCAGAGTTAGGTTTCACTAAGACTGAATAAATCTTTCTATTAGTTCAGTAACCACACACCAAAGTGTTCAAAGAACAGCAACTTGTCACTGAGATTCTCTTAAAAACAACTGATAGGATTTTCCAATATGCATTCAAGAAAATCTTGTGCAACTTTAAAGTGATGTGTTTGCTCCTTAAAGCTGGGAACTTTGATTTTCATTTCTTATTTTTAATGGACTAGATGGAAGAACATAGATATAATATGCTTTTCTTTATCAGTCTATATTCTTCTTCATATGAATTAAAAGGTTTTAAAAGTTTGAAGAACCTAAATTAGAAAGGCAATTAAAAGAGAAAAAAAATTTCATTTTTCTTATGACTGAAGTCTGGCAATGAAGTCAATGACTTCACTATATCCTTAAGGGATACTGAGTGTGAAAAACAAACACCTCTGGAGACAGGTTTTGAAACGTTGCATAAATCATGGTCTCCTCTAGCAGTGGGCATAAACTGTTTTGACGGTTGAATGAAAAATGTTTCAGCAGCCATTTGGTGTAAGAAATGCCATTTTCCTTCCTTTCTATTTGTCTTGGGTGGAACATGTAAGGACTGGGAAACTGATTAGTGGTTTGGGAAAACTTGCAGGAAGAATGTAAAAAGGAGAAAAAGGTACAGCAAAAGAACTGCGGTTTCTTTCAGTCACTAAAAATGACGACCTACAGAATCATAGAATCATAAAGCTGGAAGAGACTCTGAGATCACTGAGTCCAACCATGCCTGTCTCCCCACTAAACCATGGCCCTAAAAAACTCACTTACCCATCTTTTAAACACCTCCAGGGATGGTGACTCCACCCTCCCCCTCCCCAGGCAGCCTGTTCCACTCCTTGACCACTCTTTCAGTGAAGAAATTCTTCCTAATGTCCAGTCTAAACCTCCCCTGGCACAACTTGCAGCCATTTCCTCTTGTCCTATCGCTGTCACTTGTGAGAAGAGACCAGCACTCACCCTGTCACAACCTCCTTTCAGGCAGTTGTAGACAGTGATGAGCTCTCCCCTCAGCCTCCTCTTCTCTAAGCTAAACAACCCTAATTCCCTCAACCGTTCCTCATAGGACTTGTTCTCCAGACCCCTCACCAGCCTTGTTGCCCTTCTCTGCACGCGCTCCAGCCCCTCAATGTCCTTTCTGTAGTGAGGGGCCCAAAACTGAACCCAGCACTCGAGGTGCGGCCTCACCAGTGCTGAGTCCGGGGGCACAATCACCTCCTTGCTCCTGCTGGCCACGCTGTGTCTGATACAGGCCAAGATGCCATTGGCCCTCTTGGCCACCTGGGCACACTGCTGGCTCATGTTCAGCCGCTGTCAACCAACACCCCCAGGTCCTTCTCTGCCAGGCAGCTCTCCAGCCACTCCTCCCCAAGCCTGTAACGCTGCATGGGGTTGTTGTGTCCCAAATGGAGGACCCTGCACTTGGCCTTGTTGAACCTCATCCCGTTGGTCTCAGCCCATGGATCCAGCCTGTCCAGATCCCTCTGCAGAGCCTCCCTTCCTTCCAGCAGATCCACACTTGCACCCAGCTTGGTGTCATCCGCAAACTTGCTAAGGGTGCACTCAAATGCCTTCGTAGAGATCTTTGATAAAGATGTTAAACAGGAGTGGACCCATCCAACTGGATTTAACTCCATTTACCACAACCCTTTGGGCCCGGCCATCCAGCCAGTTTTTAACCCAGCAGAGGGTGATCTTTTTGGCTTTGGTATTTTTCTATCACATTTTTCCAGATATCTGCAATAGCATGATCAAGAAGATCATGTCAACTAATACTAATATATAGAGTATGACATGTGGTTAATGCTGCAACCAAATAAAGTCCTGTAACTGCTAGAGAGAGTTAATCTTTGTAGGAAATGATCAGGGTAATATCTCCTAGTGAGATCCAGGAAAAGGTATTGGATACGTTAGATATGAGGTGGAAGTTGTTTTCACAGACTTTTGTGCTGTTTCAAGTCCATTTTCTGTACAATTGCTGTAATTGAGCTGATCAACAGGAAAAGTGAAAACAGGCCAGAAGGTACCACTGCAGAATATAATCTGATTGCCTTTGCACTCAGTATACAATTTTGCTTTGATATTCCTTGACACAGACGCTTGTGTACTGTTTACTGAACTGAGAGGAAAGTAGGATAACTCTGAGGACTCTGAAATTTTAGGAGGAACTGAAATTAATACATTTAAGATAGTAATTAGAAGTTGTTTCCAGTCACAAAAGAAATAAAGGTCTGTACTATCTTCCAATAGGAAAGAACAGTGAGAATAAACCCTCTCCCAAACCATCTGTAGGCAGTGTAATGTGACATTATGAATTACATGTATAAGGCACTATGAAATAATTGCCTGCTTTTATGGGAATTGGATTCACTGACCTTGGAGGTTCTTGCAAGTGTTATATTCCGTGGCTGTCTTTTTGATCACAACAGCAGGAAGGGTGCTCATATCTTTGGCCTTTGTCCTCTGAGACTGAAACTCAATTTATCTTTGTTACACAATCACCTAACCCTATCATTTGATTTTATTTCACTTCTCTGTAGACAGAATTTTATGTGTTCATCTTCTTTTTTTTTTTTTTTTTTTAATTTGTGCTTTAGCAAAGGTTTTCTAATCAATTCCGTGTTTTTCATGCCAGGTTTTCATGTTTTTCAACACAAAGAGGATTTAAATTTAATAATGCTGCGTTAAGCTTCTAAGCTCATATAGACCAACTATACTCAGAATAAGAAATAAGAAATTTCCTTAATCTTTTTTTAAGACAAGTTATTGTAGTAAGAGGTGGTCACTTGGTATATCTAGCAGGTTTATTGTACAGTTATATGTATTTAAACACGTCTGAAACACACAACTAATATGATATGATGGAAGGTTTTGTGTAGTAACTTTGCTATCTCGTGTCGGTAGCACAGTAGGAGCTAAGTAAATATAGATGCTTAATGGAGTATGCTTCCAGGAGCATCGTATAACAAATTTATGGTCCTATTTATGACTTGCATTAAATTTTCCATCATCTTGTTTTAAGGTGGGTGGTTGGAGTTTTTTAAGTTGATATGGAGTGTTCCTTTTTTTCACCTTCCTCTCTCAGTCCTGAGATTAAGCAACATGTTTTGAACTGGCATGACTTGTTATCATTCTTCTGAAGTCAATGAAGCAATTCCAATTTACAGTAACTGAAGATCTGTCCAAAGAAAATGAAGAACCTGATCCTTAAAGGGAAGTAGGCATATAGCTTCTGTGATTACAGAGATAGCAGGGAGCATAAGAATATTTTAGGATTTAGGCAGAGGTGACTTATTTCTACAACTAACTTCTATAATTAGTGGTAAAATCTTTTTTCCATGTGTTAGGAAAACTGTCCTTGTAGGATCATGCACAAGTTGCCAGGCTGTAGAAGACAGGAAGCCAGCATTAATAAATCAGTCACTTTCCTATATTAACAATAAAAAGAAAAAGAGATAGTCCCAAATTTTAATCTCTGGAAAAGTGTCTGTTCATGTGCAGTATTCATATTCTGTATGAACTTAAATAGTCATGTCTAGTGGCAGTACCATTTAAGAATTCATTACATCATACTATTACAGTACTATGATCTCCCCTCTAGGTATCAGCACTGAAAATACCATGAGGTATAAATGATCAAGAATACTTCATAAGTAATAAACAAGCACACAAAGAAAACATTTCTATACATTTTCTTGACTGCAGTTTGTTTCTCCCTACGCGTAACAACTTTACTGAATAATCAAAACAGGTTTATAGGCCCTTAACGATGGCACGAAATCCCAGGGTCATTTATCCACAACCAAACAATGTGACCTTTACATAAACTTGAAATCCTGACATTCACAATGACTGCAGATCAGCTTACAGCATCACTGTACCATAGTAGCAGATGTTTGCAATTGTACTTGTTCCACCACCTCTCTAATGATGTGCAATTGTCTTGAGGGAGAAGCAAAAATCCAGTTTAATTTAAGGCTCGAAAAAGTGTTTGTTTGAACAAATTAAGAGAAGATAGACATAGCAGACAGTATGAGATCTCTAAATGAGGCAAATGTCTAGGGATGAATTAGTTTGACTGCATCTTTCATTAAGCTTATAAAAAAAGAGAGCTGCCAAAAGTACATAATAATATGAATTAGTGTATCTATTCATGTTTTGGCTGTTTCATCTCTATCAATATTAACTTAATATTAAGTCAACATAAATCTAGCTGTTATTCTCAAATGTGTTTCATAGCCACTTCCCTGCAATGAAGGTTACTTTCATTTTATGCTTGACATAGCACAAAGGGATGGCACTTGCATCATACCTTCCTCATTTTACCGCCTCTCCCGATAATATTATAATTCTGATGACTTTTTATCCTGTTTCCAGTGATACACAGCTCATAATTGTGCTTACAGACCCAAAGTGTTGGAAAATACATCAAGTTGACAGCAACTTTTTTACTGTTTTTTTAAGAAAGGAAAAGAATGGGGTGAAAAGTGAAAAGAAAACCTTCTTTAAATAATTCTATTTGCATTTTTTTAAAAAATTTAAGATTCTAGAAAAGTTGTTTAATAAAAAAAAACCCTTTACTGTATGGTTTTGTAAAGTATATTTTTACAGAGTTATATTCTGATGTAATTTAAATGTAGTCCTTTTAGATTTGTGTTTAATTTCCCCCCTTGCTGGTAACTTTCCTCCAATAGTTTCTTAGCATATTAGGGCTGACTGAGAATCAGATTCATAACTCTGTATACTCCTATTTTTATTTCTTATCAAGGTATAATCCAACATTCATTGGTGTCAATGTTTATTAAAAAAATAAAACAACAAACCCCCAAAGAAGTTATTATTCTGAAAATCTTAGAACTACAGCAGAATAAATATCAACTAACATAACAGAACTTTGAAAGCAGGCAATCTATTTTTCCAAGCTTCCCAAATCCAAAAGCCCTCTCTAAGTTTTGTTCACTGTATAGCGTAATCCTGCAAGGCAGCAAATGCTCTAAATTCCACACAGTGGCATTTTACCTAAGCAGTCTCTAAGGACTGGAAATCTCATGTGAAGCTTCCTTTTACTCAGAAATATTTCATCCTGCAACTTCTTGGTAGGAATTTGCTGCCAGCGTTTTTGGAACACCAAAAATCAAACTAACATTTGAGAATGAACGGGTGTTGATAAGCTTTTTAAATCCCCAAACTGTTGACACAACTTTCTGAGATTATTCTCTGAATATGAAATTACTTTCTAGCAAATGGTCTATCTAACTCCTTCCCATCCCTTACTCCTACAAGTACACATATACTTAAAATGTGTGCACACATATACACATGCACACACACACAAACCCACAAATCTAGAACATTTTCATTAACATTCTCCAAGTCTCTTTCATATTTTATATTCTGATATTTACATAAGATGGGAAAAACTATGAAACAGAACTCTAGATCGCCTCTTTCAGACACTGAATTAGTTTCAGGGATGGTAGGCCAACGCATGAAAACTCTAATGCTCTCTAAATTATTCTCCTCTGTCTCACTTCCGTCTCATCACTCCTTTGAACATACTTTTATACTCAGTATCTTTTATACTTGAGAGCAACAAATACGAATAATATGCCCAGAAACTGCTATTTCGAAAGGTATAGCCTTCTGAAACACCAAAGACGCTGATTTAAATTGCCATGGTCGTCCTAGGAAGTACACTTCACTGCCTGCTACAGAGAAAGGCAAAAACTCCCTAGTGTCATTGCCAACCTAACCAGGGAGAGGGAAAGGAGTAAAATTGGAATTTTTCCTAACTGCAAATCTGGAGTAACTCTGATGGAATATTGGTTTAATAAAAATGGGTTTAACCATAATGTAATACAGTGAGCAAAGCACACCAATCAGTCCAGATGAGATTTCTCGTTACTAGTAGGGACACAACATTTAGAGTGTTCATAACTTATGGGAAATATTTCTTTCCATTCTTCAGCTCATTCACAAGAAACAGTCTTCTCCAAGAATAAGAAATCATCAAGGACATCAGTTCCTTTTTTCAATGGTGAAACAGACTCCTTATTCCAGTAACACATAATTCAGTGCAGTGATAAAGCCAATCCAAAGCATTCGATTTTATGCCAGTGCCAGGCTTGGACAGATCATTTATAAAGCAAGACTATGGTTGTGAAAAAGGCTATTGCATTCTCATTTGTCTTTAAGCTGTTTGAAAGTTTGAGTTTTGTACTGAATTCATGAATATTCCAGCATTCCCAAACTATGTGCATTAAAGTACCAACCCAATACAATGCATAAATATGACTTCACTTTCAAGCACGTGAGTTGACTCTTTGAAGACGTGTTCAGCAGTACTGATCAGAGAACACAATCTTTCCTGAATTTTACACTTCTAATTTCCTTTGAGCTACCTGACATAGCTGTAACCAAGTGACAACAAAAAGCAGAGAAGGTCTCACAGCTGTATGGAATGCTGTTATTCTTGACGGTTATTTAACTTCCTTCAAATTTAAGGGTAACAAATCACTCAAAGTCCATATTCTCATCAACTTGATCTAATCTCAGCACTTTAGTCTTGTGGATGCTGATACGTCAGAAAAAATATTTCCTCTTTTGGCTCAAGGTGCTCATCAGCCATCTGGAACTGCTTCCCTAGTCTCATCCATTATGTAAATGAGATGTAGTATTCGTTATGTTTCATCTACTGATACTAATACATTAATGTGGATGTTACAGCTTGAGCCCCTGAGAAGAAATTGGCTTCACATCACTCACTGGCTTGAGATCACATCCCATTACTTTTAATGGCCCTGTGGCATTTAAGGTCACTTGATTCTTAATACACCAGATTTCTGTGATGTCAGTAAAATGGTAGCTACCCCTCCTCGTTTCCTTATCTTTCTTTTTCTCTCCCCAAGAAATAATAGTATTTCAGACCACTGCATAACTCATTTGTTCTATGAAACCAATTTCTTCATTTACCTTCATGCTTTTTACTGTTGAAAAGTTAATACTCTATTTTAAAATAAAACAATAGGAAAACAAGATGTAAAATATCAGGGAATTTGCTAACAAAATTAGTACGAAGGTTTACACAGCAGCTGAATAAAACAATTCTGTTCATTATTTCATCTATCTTTCAATTTTGATACATTAAAAGAGACAAATTCAGTCTGGTAATATCATACTTCTGTAAATAATTCTTAGTCACTGAAGTGAGTAAGTTGAAATCAATTTGCAAATAAATAATATGGCTCTGTCCTTGAAAAATATAGTTTGAAAGTGCTGCAAACTCACTTAGTCACGTTTATAGTTATGAAGTACCATGCAAGATTGAGCCCTATCAGAATAGGACAGCAGACTTTGATGAAAACAGTAGACATATTCCAATCCAGTACCATTTAATTTTTAAATGAGCATTCACTACATGTCAGGGTTTTAACATACTTGCTCAATATTCCAAATCACCTATATGTAAAGTAGGAAAAAAAGTAAAAAATCCAATTAAAATCTGTCACTTAGCATGGATAATTTAAATATGATTTTCCTGTATTAAAACGTTGCTTGCCAAATTCAGAGTGGAAATGCACTTCAAATGCAACATAAATTTTCAGTGAGCTTTATGCAAATAACTGTCTGACTAGAAAATACAACTGAATTGTTTTTTTCAGTCATGGGAATGCATTGCATTGCATTCAAGAAAAGTAAAGTTAAGCTGCATCTGTATTGAATGACCTCTGTGCTTATTCCAGTAACCCTTGGCTTCTTAGGCAACCACAGGATCTTGAGCAGGACTTCCTAAATGAGAGCGAGCAACAAGAGGAGATTCCAGCAACTACTCCTTTGAACATGTTAGGGTAGATGATAGAGCAGCTCAGTTCATATTTTTTAGTATTATATGAAACTACAGCATAAGATGCATTTAATAAAAATGTATGTGATAATTTTCAAAGTGAAAGAACCAGATAGATCTAAATTTGTCCATTCTGAGCTTGGTGCATAAGATCATAAATGATCAGATGTAATAGTGTGCAGTTCAAGATTAAGACTCTTTTGGGCTATTCTTCCATTTTCTTGTTATATATCTGTATTTACCATCTAAAACTAACTCATAATATTTTGCCATAAAAGTAACATGTAGACAAAAAATATATTTTTGCATACTCCATTTTAAGATAAACAATATTAACAGACAATTGTTTGTCCTTTCAGTTTAAACCCAAAATGAGAACAGATAGAAGATGTTTCTGCAAGAAATTATGTCCTATAACATCCTGGAAGAACAAATTCTCTTCACTGGTATCAGCAGTAAACAAACTTCACGGAGACTATTCTATAAGACCATCTCTCATATGCCCTATAGTTGACTCAAAGATGGAGCAGATGCACATTCAGCACACACATATTTTTTACTCCAATCTTTAGGTTAGCAGGCAGAGAGAGATGTTAACAAACAATATTTATTCTTCTTTGGTAAATAGAAATTTTCTTGAATTTTAGCTTTGTTACTCTTTATGTGCTTCTTCACATTACTGCTGCACATTGTTATTTTCACGCTTTCTGAATACAGTCGCAGGGGTGGCATTTAGCTTCATGGATAACTATCAAATTCAGTATTGTTCTTTACTCAGCATATCCTATTTAGAGTTGTTTGTGTGGTAGTATATGATATGCACTTGCTACCTGCAGCAATATCTTATTACCAACACAGTTCTCTTCCCACAGAGTGCTGGAGACTTTTCAACAAATTATGTTTTAACATTGACATCAAATAAACTTGCAAAATTTAAAATAGAATTCATTTCAGAGTTTTGCAAGGTAAAACTAATGCCATTTTTATTGCTGCTATTTACTGTGTTGTTATTGACTTATGCTAAATGCCACATATGAAAAGTCACCAGTATCAATTAACAGGTTAATTAGAATTGTGAAGTTATCTTGTAATTATGCTCCTGTTCCACTCAGTTGCAAAAGTCTGCTACAGAGCCAAATTAAACAAGAAACAAAGTAAAAGGAAACTATTTTAAATACTTTATTCAAAGCTGCCTTATTTAAGCTAAAGTATACTGATTAATTCTTGGCTGGAACACCTGCATAGAAACAGAAGATTACCAAAGATCATGGCACAGCTGGAAAGAAATGGGCTAGTAACACCTTGGTTTCAAAACAGGCTACTTTGATCAGAATTAAACTAACAGCTTTTAGTTTCTGCAGCAAGTGCAGATTGCAAAATCAGATTAATCTCACTGAATTCAAGCTTGTATTGTGATTATTCACAAAGAGAAACATTCATTAATTCAGATTCGGCTTGTAAGTTAAGTATAAAATCCAAATATTGGAGAGCTGGGACTCTATTTCATATTCCGCAATCTACCATGAAATAGATTTTACCCATGCCAATAACTATAGTGAATATAGGAATTAAAACTATCATTTTGTACGTTTCAGTTCTGTATTCCTCATTTTCCAATTGCACACAGTGCAAGGTGAGTTGTTTTGGTCTGTATCAGAAGTAAACGATCAAGTATCAGCATCCTCTGACTCTCAAGCACTCCCCTTGCCAAAATGTGGGTTTGCCTCCAAGCAGTATAGATACTCATTAAGTTCAGACTTGAGAATAGGCTGAGGGTCATGCTTGAAATCCACGTAGGTATAGTTTGAAGCAGGCACTTTGGCTCCTCAGGTAAATGAATGTGTCATATATTTTTTAGAATACATATATTTTTATTTGTTCTGTCAGGTTATAAATAATATCCAGGAATGAATCGCAGTGGGAGGCATTACACAATCTGTACTTCTGATGTCATGGTATGATTTTAATTATCTGTGTTGAAAATTTGAATGAAGATGGACAGTTTCTGAACTCCAGTTACAAGCAAGAGTTTTTTATCTATTCAGAAAGGATTAATGAAAGATAATTTTATAGCAGGAAAATGAGAAAGCCTGGCAATTTTAAAACAGGCTTAAAAAGGGCGCAAATCTGAGTATGAAGATTTCTGAAGAACTGATCTGAACTCCAGATTCTGTCCAAAGACAGATAAGATAGGGAAGATGGTTTGTGAAAGAAACAAATCTTAGAGCAAGTCCTAACCTCTGCTTACAATGAAACAAGGCTGACTGTCTACAGAGAAACTTGGAAAAAGTGCCAGAGAACATAAACTGGACTGAAGAAACTTCCCTGGAATTACACTGAAGACTTTCTGGATAGATAGGCCAATGCAGATTCTACATTTTCACATCTGTCAGTCTTCTCAGAACAGTGCTATACCCAAGCCACGGTAAACATGTTGCTATTATGTGAAAAAAGGTCTCTATTCTCTGTCAAAATGGAGCTCTAACTTTTGTTTGGCCCTCATGTTGCTCTTCTAACATAAGTACAGGTTCTTAATGAGGCTGACATATGCTGTAATTGGTGCACTTGCTTCTAAATATACCCCCTAAATCAATCTGGTCTTATTCCAAACTCCAAAATTTTAAGAAAGAACTGTTGAAACAACTCGTGCCTCATGGAGCAGAACTTCTGTGAACGGAAAGAGTGGACTGGCTTCTCTTCTCAGTGAAAACAGCCTTTCAGGGTCATTTGTCCAAGAATCATCTGGGAGTTGTAAAGCCCTTATTACAAAAACACAGATGTTGGGACTGAAAATTAATTTTGTGGCTTCATTTGTCACCTTCTGGAATGGAATTAAACCAGTGCCCTGAAGACTGCTCTCTGTAAAGACTAGTCTGTTTTCTTGTTTACTGGTTTGTTCCTCCTTTATCAACACTCACGCAGTGCAAAAACGAAACAGTCCTCCTGCTCCAGTAATGCTGAAATCCACTGGTGTTCTGACCTCATGGAGTGGGAGGAGGTGAAGATCTGGGTGTACCAAAATCTCTGTCAGGCATCCTAGTTTCTCTTTACTTGTTGCTATCTTTTGTTCAAACAAAGCAATGTGTACAACACAAAGGCAATTGCAAATGTCTGCATTCTGTTAATCAGCATCAGTACATATCACAGCAGCTTAAGGAAATTGGTTTTTTAGTACACGACTGATTGTTGCAGGTGAGCGGGGCACGAGAATTCACCTTTAGAACTGCAGCTAGACAGAGAGCTGCAGAGAACACCCCTACTTTGAAAATACCTCATTCTCATTCTCTGTCTTTGCAAGCAGTACTAAATTGAAGATTATTAGCTGAATAAAATCCAGACAGGGAATTTCAAGCTGCTGACATTGTGGCATTGAATATACAGAGCTCAGCAGCAAGACGCCAGCAGCAATCTGAAACAACCTTCACTAGACCCTCTTTATCTAATAACTACGGATTCAGAGCATCATTTGGATGTGCAGCCTCCCAAGGTTATTGAATAACAATCCTATTTCTGCTAATAGTAGATGTTCCTAGTTTTCTTGTAATTAGTCACAATGGAGTTTTTATAAAGGTTATTGGGTTGAAAGTAATTGCTGTGATTTGTTCTAAGGAGGAAGGAAAACACACATACACACACACGCTCCTACACACACAGAGCGGAGGAAATTGTCCTTCTACCACTCATTAGCAAGAGTCACAGTTACCTCCGGCGTTTTCTGTGTACATTGAGGGCCGTTTATGCTCTCAGTCCTCTGAGAGATCATTATGGTGGGAGAGGCTGGGAGCTGAGTATCCGCAGCTCCCCTAAAGCTGGTTAAGTCAGTTTGCTCTGCATGATCTGCAGTGGCCACCTAACTTAAACACAACATATATTGCAGGGTCTAGCAGGGAGAACACTAAATCTTTCCTCCAACAGACAATGTGACGGCACTTCCCACTGTGGGTAAGTGCGTTTGTGCTCTCTACACTGTAAACTGCAAATGGCTTGAGAGAGCAGAGGTCCTCCTTATTGAATAATGATCTTTCTCATTTATTTTATTTTAAATAAAAGTTTCACAAATTTGCGTGGTGATTCAACCGCAGTGTGGTCAGAAAGCTGCCATGAGGTCTGGTTTAGACTTTCCCTAAAGGTCAAAGGAATTAGGGGTGAATAAACAGGCTCATCAATAATGATACTTTTTATTTTCCAGGCTGATGAGCCGTAAGTCAGATTGTTAGCATACTGTGATGTGTGGATGCAGGCAGGTTTTAAATACCCATGAAGACAGCTGTATCTGCAACATGGGAAGCTTAAATTTTAGTTTAAATAATTTGAATGGTGAATACTGAAAGGAGAGATTCCACAGTGCTTCTACCAAAATAAGCACTGAAAGCTGTAACTGAAAAAGCACAGACTGGGTTTGGGTCTCAACTGGTCTACTATTCCACTGCTGAAGAAAAGTAGAGCTCAGTTCTGGTGTTCTGTAGAAATGTGGCAAAGAAGTGTTGGCTGGGGAGATACATGCAGTGCTGCACTAACAAGAGAGCTCTGCACATCTTAGGGATGTGTGCTTGCTTTGAATACTCAGATCCATGCAAACACATTAGCATCCATCTGGCTCTGCTCTTGCCTTCACCAGTGACTATATCACTTTATTTTAGTGCAGAGATCCTCTGCAGAGTTTGCCTAAGTAGCACACAGAGTTTGTGAAAATGAGTTCCATTACTCTCCTCTGGTCCTTCCAAAGTCTCAGAAAGAAGCAAAAAGTGGGAATTCTGGCTGAACATCAGGAAACAGGGCAGCTCATTTTTTCCAGCCAGGTAAGGCTCAGCGTTTTAAACATTTTCCATCTGCAATGTCTGTCACGTGAATAATCATGAAGTTATCCACAAAAACACAAAAGGTGTACCTCTGCAATAACGTAATTCTTTTTCTAATACAACCAGAAAACACCACATATTTTCCTGGTACATAACTCAAGCTTCTTTTCCTATCGTATTCCATTATTGACATGAAGATTTCTTCCCTAAGCCACAAAAATTAAACTGTTAGCATGCACTGCATATTTCTCTGCTCACATTTGCTAAAGAACTGTATTTATAATTCTCAAATGGAAAAACTATGAAAGTCACTTTTAGCAACCCTTATATTTCTATCATTTGAGACACAAATTTCTTTTCTCGTTGCCTAAACCTACATTTTCACTTCAAAGGCTGCTATTTTGCATTCAGTTCCAGCATGCTCAGCTATTGTTTCCCCTATTGCATTGTTATCAGATGTTCTGCAGGTTGAGAGTTATTACCGTGTGCCAGGAGAAAATTAAGTCAGCACAGTTACACGTGCTCTTTCTGTGGCCAGCATGCGTGATACAATCCTAATCAGTGTATTATTCAATGGTCTTCTCACCTCGTTTCCAGGCTTGATTTAAGATACATTTTGAAAATGCAAAATCAGTGTGTGTGACATTCTGTTCTTTATCTTTTCCACTTCAGAAATAATTTTAAAAGTTACATATTGCTGAAGTTACTTGTGATTCATTAAACTAATGTTCTGCTCCAGGCAAATGACCTGTGTCCTATGAAAGGATATAAAAAAGTAGAAAAAAATAGAATTAATTATTTCTTTTTTTTTTTTTTAAAGTGACACCAGAAAGATAATATTTGGCTATGAAATAGGAGGAAAATTTATTGCTAGTATACAATACAACTATTACTGTAGTATTTAAAAATAGTTTTACTTTTTCTTTCATCAACATTAGGTAATGTCTGTAGATTTTCTCATCTTTCTTTAATTCTGGGGATTTTTCCTGATTAAGTGATATTTTTTTTTTATCTGGCATGACATTGCAGTGTTCTGACATGCCAACATATATCTGCAATCCCTCTTCAGGAAAGATTAGCAAATTTGTGCAACTTAATACATGCACAGTTATTCTATTAACTTTTAAACACATATTTCATAACAGAAATATTATAATTTTGACTTTATATGTCATTATACATTCTCTATCTGTATTTTAATTTTGTATACATATACACATGTTGTGATTTTGGAACCCGACTACTTTCAGGGTCTCAGCTTTTCTCAATGTATTTGTGATTAGAAACTCTGTATGATTTGTTTGTTTGTTTGTTTTATTGAACTTATACATTATATACAGCCTGGAAGAGAAGAGGCATTATGAAAACATCAAATAATTTGGATCCCAAAATAGAACTATTTATTGTCAGCCATGAAAGTCAGAAGATGATTTTTCAACAAAGATTAAGTTTTCCAAAAACGTGAAGAAAAAAAGTTTCACACACTTTCACTAAAATAAGACATTTGGAAACAAGTTTATTGATATTGAAAAATGTATAAACATATCAGGTCACTCATGTCTTTATACATTTTCTGTGCATACTAATATAAAAATAAAAGATTTGGGAATATTATTTCTACTCATTCTTCTCCTACAGAGAAAAAGGCTGATATACTTCATTCAAAATATTATTTAGATTTTAAAAAATTCTTTGAGTTAACGTGATTAAAAAAAGCAAGTGATGCAGAGAAATTAGAAATTTTAATCTTTGATTCAAGGCAATTCCACTTTGAAATTCTTGACATACTAATGCTAATTTTAAAATAAACTGTAAAGATTAACCAAACATTTCAGAATAATTGTTATTTCAATTTGTTCACCAAGTAACTTCACAGTTTAATTTTTTTTTAATTTGATGATTTCACTATGTAGTTCAATATGAAAAAGCAGAGACAGAATTTAAGATGTGAAATATAGTTCCCATTCTCCTCTAAAATAAAATTTCACTTCTGTGTGAGTATAACTGGAGTAGCAACCCTTCTCTGCAAAATTCTTTCTTACAAGAGTGCAAGGACTCAGTGCAAGTCTGTTCAAAATAAAAACTAGTTAGGTGTACATCTAGAGATCAATGTAACACATATGCAGAAGCAGGAATGCCCTTTATTGTTAGGAATCATATCCCACATTTAAAATAACTAGATGAATATAATTTACCAAGTGACTACTTGTTAATGTTGCCATTAAACTTAAGTTATCAATAAATCTGCATCTTAATGGAGTTACAGAAGCTGCGCCTGTTGAACTTAGTTATCACCGTTTGTAACTGTTGCAACTGACTAGATTAATCAAATTTAGATTTAATGATTGAATTCTCTCTGTTATATACCCTATTATTTTCTTTGTCAAAAGGCTTTATTAAATAGCTTTTGAAAACAACCATTAACTTAATAAAATAAAAGAAACACCTTTTGCTGTTTAGGATTCATCAGCACATATAGTGTTCCTGACTTAATTTTTGACATGGAATTAAATACATTATTCTGTATTGCCTCATGTAGCCTCCAGATTACAGTGCTGGGCCGTACTAAAGGCAGAAACTGGAGCACCACAGATTTGCCTACCAGTAACACAAGTCAAAAGCCACAGGCTCACTATGTGAAAGAGGGACCAGAAGAAAGGAAAAGTTATTTCTGTTATCCACAGCTACTAGGATGGAATGCACTTCCAAAGACTGAACAACAACAATGAACTTCTGCTGTGATGCTCCCTGAAAACTCTTCAGAATCCAACAGAATCTGCACACTTTAAAGCAAACTGCAGCTTTATAGGAGCTTCTCTACTAAACACTTCACCGCTTGTCACCATTCTCCTACCACACCCATTCCTTCTCTAATGATTGTAATACGAAACTGTTTGTGTTTGACAATACAGTGCTGCAGAGAGGCAAAGACCGGCATGAATCTTATTGTACTTATAATACTTACCAGCCTGAATTATTGTACTATAATTGTGCATTTGTTGAACATTAATCCCAAACTGGGTGACATTTGCTGCAGTTGAAAAGCTAAAACAATCTGTGTGATATGACAGTGTTTGCTTGTCTAACACCTTCAAAGCAGTTTGTCCACTTATTCCAAGATACAGTTGTTGTATTTGGGAGGAAAGAGGAGATAAAGGAGAATACCTTTGCAACACATTTTTTTTATTAGTTCGACTCTTCAGCCATATAAATAAGAGATCAGAATTTCTGTCAATTAACAAATGCAGAAATTAAGTATGGTAAAACAGGTTATGCAAGTGAGCTGATTAAAATCATAGAATCATAGAATCATAAGGTTGGAAGAGACCTCTGAGATCACCGAGTCCAACCGTGCCTGTCTCCCCACTAAACTATATCCCTAAGAAACTCATCCACCCGTTTTCTAAACACCTCCAGGGATGGTGACTCCACCACCTCCCTGGGCAGCCTGCTCCAATCCCTGACCACACTTTCAGTTAAAGGAAGTCTTCCTAATGTCCAGTCTAAACCTCCCCTGGCACAACTTGTAGCCATTTCCTCTCGTCCTATCACTTGTCACTTGTGAGAAGAGACCAGCATCCACCCTGTCACAATCTCCTTTCAGGCAGTTGTAGACAGGGATGAGCTCTCCCCTCAGCCTCCTCTTCTCTAAGCTAAACAACCCTAATTCCCTCAGTAGCTCCTCGTAGGGTACACTGCTGGCTCATGTTCAGCCGCTGTCAACCAACACCCCCAGGTCCTTCTCTGCCAGGCAGCTCTCCAACCACTCCTCCCCAAGGCTGTAACACTGCATGGGGTTGTTGTGTCCCAAATGGAGGACTCTGCACTTGGCCTTGTTGAACCTCATCCCGTTGGTCTCAGCCCATCGGTCCAGCCTGTCCAGATCCCTCTGCAGAACCTCCCTTCCTTCAAGCAGATCCGCACTTGCACCCAGCTTGGTGTCATCTGTAAATTTGCTAAGGGTGCACTCAATGCCTTCATCGATATCATTGATAAAGATATTAAACAAGACTGGACCCAGCACTGAACCCAGGGGAACACTGCTTGTGACCAGTTTCCAACTGGATTTATCTCCATTTACCACAACCCTTTGGGCCCAGCCATCCAGCCAGTTTTTAACCCAGCAGAGGCTGTGCCAAAGTCTTTACTGAAGTCCAGGCACACCACATCCACAGCCTTTCCCTCGTCCATTAAATGGGTAACCTTGTCATAAAAGGAGATCAAGTTGGTCTGGCAGGACTCGCCTTTGGTGAACCCATCTTGACTTGGTCTGATCACCCAGTTGTCCTGCATGTGCTGTATGATGGCACTCAAGATGATCTGCTCCATGATCTTCCCTGGTACCGAGGTCAGACTGATAGACCTGTAGTTCCCCAGATCTTCCCTTCAACCCTTCTTGTAAATGGGCGTAACATTCGCCAGTCTCCAGTCTAGCAGCGCTTCCCCAGTCAGCCAAGACTGCTGGTAGATGAGGGAAGGGGGTTTGGCGAGAACCTCTGCCAGTTCCCTTAAAACACTTGGATGGATCCCATCTGGCCCCAGGGATCTGTGAATGTCTAGTTGGCTGAGCAGGTCACTAACCAAGTCCTCCCGAACAGCTGGAGCTTCATTCCCACCATCTCCTGGCTGAGGGGGCTGAGTATCCCTAGGGCATTGGTATCTCCTCCCTCAGTCTCACTTGGCATCAACCCTTACCGTCTTTGTGTAAATCACTTTGAGGGAACTAATTTCCTTGAACTTAATGCAAGTTGCCTAACTCTCAAAAGGCTACAATAGTCATTGAAGCATCTTGATAGGGGTTAAAAATGAGATATTCAAAGGCAATTACCCATTTTCAAAGCTAGGTATGCAATGCTGTAGTTTCGTAATCAGTTTAAACCAGTATAAGCTGGCAGAGCTGCAGAAAGAAGAGGCCTCGTTGTTCTTCTGCAGCTCTATTTCTCCTTTGTGTCAGCACAAGCATTTACCTTCCAGTTAAAACTAAACAGTAGGGGGTTTTGCCATGTTAGTTTTAAGCAAGATCAGATTTTTGATCGGGTTCACTGTGCAGCTGTACAAAGCTTTCCCAGGAGGAGAAAGATGGCATGGAGGTGAAAGGGGAGCGATAGAAACACTTCTCTTGGCATCAGTGCCAGCTGCTGCTGCTGTGTATTGATAGTGAATTACAGCATAAAACACAATACGTTGCGTGACTCTATTGATTGCAAATGGGACTCTGCTCACTAGCTTGGGCTATAGGGGTGTAGGAACCACCCTAAAGTTGCCTATATAGAGTAGATGAAAAGATTTGCTTTAAAACATTATATTTTTCATATAAAAATAGATTTCTTAACACAAAGAAAACAATTTTCTTTTTTTCTTCATCTTAAAACACTTCCGAACACGCTGTATACACAAACTTAAAGAGGGCAGGTTATTAACAGACATCTAAAGAAGAAAAATAATTCATTTTCAACATTCTAAGTGGACAAATATTGTATTTATAATTTAATTTTAGCTATACACAAGGGAACTAAATACACAGTCATATAGAAATATGAGAGAACTAGACCCACAATATATCTTGTATACAACTTCTAAGAAAGGCTTGAGTCCTTTGAGATTCATATGGATTGATAAAAAATAATAAAAAAGTAAAAAGGAAAAAAGTAATAAACTACAATGGAAACCATGTTTCTGTTCTGTTGCCAGAAGGGATTATAATAATCTGAGTACTATATACCTCTCAGATTGAAACGTGGGCACAAAAATGGGGAAGAAGCAGCATGAGGGAAGGCAGGAAAAAACCTTTACATTTATTTTTATGTCTTACTTTGTTCATGGTTCAAAGGGCCTCACTTGATATGAAAAATAGATCTTTCATCTTTTAGCCCACCCAACAATGAAAAATCTCAGACTACTGGCACAGTATTCTTAGAGGAGGAAGGAGGAGAGGGGAATTTTCTAACAGATTAAAAGCTTTCACTTAGTTTGGAAACGGAACATTTAGACAGATTTACCAGAGACAGGATGGTGTTGGTGAGACTGGCTTCTTCTGCACCCCCTAAGGACTTTGCAATGAATTTCCTCTGCCCATGACAAGTGATCCTAAGTACAGTAGAGCTGATGCAGTTTCAGGGACAGAATTCCTCCACCACTTAAGAGACTGATGAACAAGTTGTGCAGGAGTCTTTGGCTTCAGCAGTGTTTTGTGTTGTTGCATTTTATTGTTAGTTGTAATAGGTAATTTAGCTATAATTTAAAGGCTACATCTGCTATGAGAAAGATTGGCCCACAGATGGAATTATGGTTCCATTGAAATTCAAAGTCTGCCACACATTATGTAAAACTCAAAATTTTCTGAGGTGACCTTCCCTGTTATATTAAATTAAACTTTTCTGGAAGTGATTGTCAAAGCCAAGCAATGAGTTTGGCATGCAGAAAGGTACACAAAGATATAACTATACAGATAACACTGTACTGTTTTAGGTTAAAACTTGATTTTTATGTTATCCCAAAACATGAGCTTCAGGTAGTCACATATAATGTTGGTTGAACTAGCTTGGATGAGATCTGAATTAATTTGGTTTTTTAGTTAATTTACTCTGTGCTGTAATAGGTCCATTCCTCCATATGAACATTTTTCAAGGCCTCTCCCAACCAATACCACTAGGTAGGTCTAGTCAAGTATTCAAGAATTTTTTCAAAGAATTATTTTCTTCAAAACATGTTTGGAACTTGTGATTCTCAGAGAATAATGGTCCTATATCAGCAGGTTTTTTGTAGCTATGACTGGGGGAAGCCAAAATTCCAAATTTGAATGAGATTCTTCTAACTTCACCTCTGAATGGAAAAAAAGGTCCCTGTGTATCCAAATTCTAGTACTTTCATTGATTATAATCTACCTGATTTCAGCTGGTTTTAAATCCGATTTGGTTTAGACTTTAGGTTTTTATCTTGCAATAGAAACAACTATCATCCACTTTCATGACATTTCTAATTATATTTAAGCAGAGACTTCTTCAATTATCTGCATTGGGAAAACAGCTGTTGTCTGAATAAGAAAATTATTCTTCTGTGCTCCATCAGATTGTCTCATACCTTTTGTAATATAAAGGTCCACTTGTATTTGTCTCAAATAAAAGAGTTTATAAATACACAACTCAGAAGTATTTATTCTACTTAGAGTCTTCTTATAATTTACCTACAGTCTACTTATATAGACTAAATATGCATTCCATTCTCTTTTACCGAAATAAAAAATACTTTTCACCTAAGCTTTGATGCATTCATTTTAAAAGACACAGAAATATTTGGGAATTTATTGCAATTAAAAACTGAGTATGTCTCACATAATAATATCTAAAAACTGTTCTTCGTTAGTTTCATAAACTTTGTAAGATTGGAAATCTCAGCTTTTGACTGTATATTTTTAATTTTTTTATCCCATTATTCAGCTTTTAACAATATGACTGAAAAGATCACTTCTGCTAATTTCCACACTCCTCTCCTCTGGCTCTGGACAATATTCATTAAATTAAGTAGATACTAGTACTTTCTTCAATTGCAATTTGACACAATGCTCTCTACGTAATTACCAGAACATAAAGGGTATCAAATAGCAGTGAAAAGCTCATCATATTTGATGAGCTATGATTATACATATAAGAAATGGTAGAGAAATACTGAGATGTGTCCATTTTAAAAAGTAGCTGAAACAAAGACAGGAAAAAGAGACATAAGCTCTGAAGTGTGAAACTTTCATTAAGTGTCTGTTACCCTCAAGAGGAAGAAAGCAACTCTTACTTTGTTAAAAGAAGGTATTATTCAGTCGAAAATTATATAAATTTTTGAAAGTAATTAATTTTTTAAGTCTGAAATTTACTAGGAAACAGAAGCTACAGGAAGGAAGAAAACTAATAAAAATTTTGTGTAGTCTTTGGCATAAAAAAACCCCAAAGTCTGCAGTAAATTATGGTTGATATAAACAGTAGAATCTGAGGTTTTTCTGATATCACTTATGGAATTTTAATAGAGACTGTTGAAGTTGTCAAACTACAGAGATTGAAGCAGAAAATTAGCAATATGGAAGTATCTTGAGTACAACTCTGTTTTATGTAATCTATTTTGAATGCTCTTTCCTTTATACATCAAAATAAAACTATAAAATTAAGGTCTGATTACCTCTCTTGACAGTTTTCAGTTCTGTAGAAATGCTTTGGCTTCGTGAACTTTTATTTAAAGTACAACATATTTAAGACACCAAAATATTTAATTATATTTTTTAAATGTAGAAGTATCTAAGTTTTATAGATGAATTTTGATAATCATTCTAAATTGATATTACACCATTTGTTTTTCTCTACTCATTTCTTTAAGCTTACAGGGATTTTTATTGATTGGAAGATGTTAAGATAAACTTTGTTCAAAAACAGGTGGAAAGCAATTGAGAAAGATTCTACTTTCATTTATGTTAATCTGAATTGAGCTTACAATGAAAAAATTGGGAAGAAAAACCAAAAAAAATCCAGGTAAAAATTCAAATATTAACATAAGATCAAGTAGGTAACGAGATCAAATACTGAGAATTTTTTCTTGTTTTCTTTCTAAGCTTTGGATATTCAGTCTGTATAGTATATGAGCTCCCCAAATGGAAGCAGTGCCTGCAAGTGAAATGTACTTCTCCTAAAGAGAAGTGTTATCTTTTTTTCAAAGGTAGGAGTATACGTGCTGTTATGTCGTCTAAAATTAGACTGTAAATTTGAGGTTGAGGATGCACCTGGATACAAACTGAAATCTTCTGAGCTCAGCCTTAGTAAGGTGTTAATTTTATAAAAAAGATGGTCTGTCCCCCAATCAGTCAAGCTAGACTGATTTCTGGTAACAGAGAATCTATCCTTACTTACTCATCTTTCAGAAGTGTATACACTTATTCTTGAAAAGACATTCAATTATACCAGTCCAGTTGGGAGTAAGCCAACAGTGTAGTTGATTTCTTGTCTTTTAGTTACAATTATCCTGCTTCTACTTATGTTATAAAGTCCTAATGTACGTTATTAGCTCTTTAGATCATTCTCCAATGCTAAATTATTGCTGGTGGGAAACAACAAACAAATTCACTGTTTTTTCTGTCTTGTAAATCTATGAACTTAGGGCAAAGAATTCAAGTTCTATAATGCCATATGCAGTCTGTAAAGTAAATAAAGATGGTGATGTAGTTTGAATAAAATTAGTTAACTACCTCGAATTAGTTAACTAGCTTGAATACATGGCTAGTTCAAGGAAGTTAAGCACAAAATTAAGTGACAAAAGCTAAAAAACAAAGTAGAAAAAATACTGTGCCCAGATCACATGAACTGAGAGGGGGAAGAAGGTCACATCACATCTTTAAGAAGGTAAAATAAAGAAGAACAACATTATAAATAAAAAGGATGTGGGTATATCCTAGATTTAAATTCAAAGGCAGAAACATAAAACATTCAACAAATGGATACAGTTAGAGAAAATAAATGAAAGGCTTGAGTCAAGTAGAAATAGTATCCTGAAATTGGAGCCACATGTGACAAAAGGGTGGAATAAACATAAGTTAAAGAAACACTTTTTCTTCAATATATTAGATATTTGGGAAACCAAGTCTGATAGACTTGGTGCACCTCTGCTATGAGAACCACTTGGTGCACCTCTGCTATGAGAACAGGCTGAGAGAGATGGAGTTGTCCAGCCTGGAGAAGAAAAGGCTCCAGAGACACCTTATAGTGGTCTTCCAGTACTTAGAAAGGGCCTACAAGAAAGACAGACTTTTTAGCAAGACCTGTTGTGACAGAACAAGGAGTAATGGTTTTAAATTAAGGGAGTGTATATTTAAACTGGATATAAGGAAGAATTATTTTAGAATGAGGGTATTGATACATTGGAACAGATTTCCCTTGGAAGTGGTGGAGGCCCCATCCCTGGAAACATTCAATGTCAGGTTGGATGGGGCTCTGAGCAACCTGATCTAATTAAAGATGTGCCTGCTTCTGCAGGGGGATTGTACTAGATGACCTCTAAATATCTCTTCCAACCCAAAGCATTCTATGATTCTATGAACAGTAAGGACAGCCCGAGTTTTAAACTATCTCTGCATTTGAGCCCAGCACATATTCAGTGTGTCAATTCTATGCAGTAGGAAGTTGGTACACGCTTATAGGCTGACACGCAATAAACATTTTCCAGTTTACAGGCGGAGAAAAAAGACTTGACCTTAAAATTAGTTGAATGCACATATTTTTATTTCCTGTAGAAAGAACTTGAAATACAACAGCTAAGCTGTTCTGGGACCTTATGTTTGAGCCAAAACTGAAAGCACATTTGCAGATATTACCATGTGCGTGGTATTGTAATATTTCAGAGTGAAAACAGGTCAGCACTGGCTTGAGATCTACATCACATGAAGTATCTTAATCAGGCTGAAATAAATTTCCGTGCAGTATATTTCACTTATTTTACCTTTTACAATAAGAGGCAAAGCAGACACTTGTTGCAATACTGTTAAGCCTATTTCTGGCTCAATTGGTCATGACCTGTTGCAAAACATCTTTCGGGTCTCTAAACACATTTTATAGCCATGAATTTTCATAATCTAGTGTCACTGGACAGCCATTTTCATACTTGAAATGAAATCTTTGATATACTTCTAATTCTGAACATTAATAACATAGAACAAAGATATTAAATATAGTTTCTAATATTTATTTTTGCAGTATTAAGCTAAAAGTATCATGCAGTATTTTACATGTGCGATCTATTTCTTTTAAGCAAATGAAACTGGACTTTTTACGATACAGTTTAGTGAAAAAGGACTCTATAGCCTTTCTCCACCCACAACCATTAAGAACATAGGATGAAAGAGCATTTGCCTGGTAGAGCTGCAAGTGATACATGGGGCAGAACTGAATTCACCTTGCTTTTGAACAAGTGTTGTACATACCTTCACGCTGGCAGCAGAAAACTTTTAAAGTTGGAGCTGAACTAAGGAGCTCAAAAATGGATGCAGTAGATATGGAATAAGAAGAAACTGCTCCGGAATACTTTTATGACCATAAATATGTGTCATCATTTTGTAATGTTAAATTCCTCTACCTTAGTGTTATACATTTAGAGCCCATATGATTCCACAAAGAATGACACTAAATTGAGCTGCTTAGCTTAAACTACTTTGTGCCAAAATCTTCCAAGATTAACTTCTGTACAGTACAGTTCACATTGCTGTATTTTAACATTAGCTAGCAAAAACAGAGCGTAGACACAGATATAGATGAAAAACTGGAGGTACTGCTAGTTATTATAAAACCAGCATGGGCTATATAGACGACAAACACACAGACTGAGAAACGGGAAGGACTACTGAACACTTCCATGCTGGGTAGTTGGTTTTGGTGTTTTTTTCCTGACACAGTTCCATGATTAATGCATTGTGTTAAAAAGTGTACAGTTCTTCTATGTAATCTTCCACAACGTGGTTATTTGGGGTATTTACTGTAAATATGACAAGTCATGTTTCATCATCTTGTTTCTACAGAACCCTACCAGGTCTTTATAATCTATGACCTAACTTGTGACTAGAATTCATGGTGTATATTTTGACAGTTATTTTAAAATTAATTTAAAAATGTGGAATTTTATTACATGTAGAAAATGTGCACATTTGAAAAGTTAAGGTAAGTTTTACTTTACTTTATCTAGAGACATCTTTCCTCATTTTATATATTTTTTCCTATTCAGAGGTATTAGTATTTTAACACATTATTCAATTCCATTTGGAGATGTTAAGAATACACAATTAAATCTCACTAATGTTCTTAATGCTAGTGTAGTTTGTAGTGGAAATTTGATAACAGCAAAATTCTATGTTAGTTCTTTATGAGGTCTGAAGACTTTTCATAGCTATTCGTAACTATTTGCAGTTCCAATGATTTGAAGCCACATAAGACACTGCATTAAACATCTAAGACCAATAGTTTCAGCTGTTGAACCTCAATGACATTTCAAATCAGCAATTTTATATGCCAAAAGGAGATTTCTTTTTCCTGAACTTTCTTCTTGACAATTGATATATTTATCCTTACAGTTTCCTCTGAGACGGGCAAATGCCACACTTTCCCATTTTACAGATGAGGAAATGCAGCACAGAGATCAAGTGCCTTGTCCAAGATCAGTCAGACAGTCTATGGCAAACCTACGAACTCTTAAGTCTCAGGATACCACTGTAGTCATTGGACTACTCTTCAATTTTGACAGAACTTTCCTCTTTGTCAAATATCAGCTTTAAACGTGTTGACTTTTGAAATTACTTGTCGCTTGAAAATGACAAAGATGTGTGAAATGCTTTACAATATAGGAAAAATTGGATGTTATTCAATTTCCATCAAAGGGAAAAGAAAGCCCTGAAATATGAAAATGACAGCATTTCCCTCTAGTGGTTTTCCCAATATTTCATAGTGTCACTAAGATAACTTTTTTCTTTTAGCTTTTCTCTTTTGGCCTATTATTTCCATATAGATTTTTTTTTGCTGCCATTGAGTAACTCAGTTTTTAAATTTCTTGCAAAGAAATCATGCTTCTTGCACCCTTAATTTCCACAGAAAATTAAGAGAAAGAAGGAAAGATAATTTTATCAAAGTTAATCAAATATGCATCCTTAAAACATGCAAAATTTCAAGAAAAATATTATTTTAAGCAATTAATAAGATCACCTTACTTCGTGTAACTATAGTCATAAAAACAAATAAAAAGAAATTAATTATGTCAATCCATACATGTTGGTGATTTAAGACTTCACCTTTTACTTTATGAAATAAGAAATTTACTAGTGAAAATATAAATATGTATAGGATAAGATAGAAGTTGTTATGGTTTTTGGTGGTTTTTTTAAGTTCAGGATGCTAGTAAATCAGAAGACAGAAAAGACTTCACAGTAGGTGATACTGAAACTTTGTTATTTGTTGCTGAGTTGTTTTGTGTTATTTTGGCAGGGGAGTTATTTGTTTGTTGGCTTTATGTGTGTGTGTGTGGTTTTTGGTTGTTGTTTGGATTTTTTTAGTGTTATTTAAAAACCCCAAAAGAATTAAAAATGGATTGCTTTTCTAGAAATATGAATTTGATAAGCATCAGCAGATAAAGATGATAGCAACCAATTCTTCCCCGGAAGAAGGAATCATCTATAGGAATCCCCTGATGATCACAATCCATATTCACATTTACCTCACTGGAGGGATGAGAATCTGGTGGTATTTTAATCTTATTTCTTAACAGTAGTATTATTGGGAATATTAAAGCATCTGCCACCTATTTCATGTAACACTGTGGGAAAAGTCAGATACAGGGTTCAGGGGAATAATTTCTGTTGGTATAGCACAGAGAACAATCGCAAAATTTGACATCCTAACAAGTATAAGTAATTTGTCTATAGATTCCTGACCTTGCAGTACAAACCTGTATCCAAGCTTTGTGCCAATCAGACCTCGTTTCATTGAAAAACGCACCCAACAAAAGACTGAAATAAGCCATACTCATTGCAAATCAGAGTGACACAGACTGTTTATGGAAAGCAGTGCTTTAAAGGTAACAAGGTAGCTTTCTGTGCTTCATCATCTAGAGAAAAGATATTATTGATAATGGCAACAATATTATTTTAATTAGCAACTCCTAGAGCTATGTGAACATTCTTTTACAAAACCAGCCCTAATTTTGATTAAGACAAAGTTATTTTTCTAGACGACCCAAACCATTTAAGTTTGTGTAAGAGAAAAAACCATTCTGACACCTGATTGCATTCCAATTTATTTCTTACTTTCCAGCCTTGAATAATTTATAATTTTTTTCTTCTGTCTAAAGGGAGATTACATAATTCTTTTTGAGCCTCTTTTCTTTCAATTAGCCTTTGGTGATAGTTTCAAATTTAAAAGGTGTTTATTCATTTTAGAGAATTTTCTCTTACTGCCTAAAGAAAAATGGAGAGAGACAGGATGGGATGAGGGTGCTTTCAGCTATTGCAGCCTCCTGTTGGTTTGTTTGACAAGATCTTACCAGCGCAGATGAGAAATAGGCTATCGCAGAGATGGATGTTAGTACGAGAACCAGAAAAGAAATATGTCTCATATTGAGCCTGATCAAAGATCAAGAACATAAGTATGATAAAAGGATAGCCTTTAAAAAAATCCATGCCAGTCTGGTTCTTATGAAACATACATAAAAAAGAAAGACATCTCACACTAGGCCTGATCTAAGATAACGAATGTATGTATAAAGCAAGAAATGCCTTTAAAAAGTTATGTGTACCAAGAGAGTCTGGTCCTTACAAACCCCCAAAACCTACAACAGAAATAGTTTAAAAAAAAATCCAAATGAAAGTAAAACTTCAAGACGTGAATGAAATCAAGGTAGAGAATCTTCAAGCAACTGAAGGAACTGGTAAATTAAATTACAAGTAGAATAAAGATTCATGATTCTTGCCACATATCATTGAGAGGCTGGTGATGCAATGCATACTTGAACAACATTCAGGAGCTGCACAGGATGAAAATCACTGCCTTTATATTAATGACCTACTCCTGCTAAAACTCGTTTGGGGGCAATGGACAGTTACCTAAATAAAAAAGTTGAAAGATTTTTTAATAGATGAAGTCATGCTGTTGGTAGTTAAAAAAGTGAAAAGTCTTTTGAAGATTACGTGGGGTAAGTTGACATAGTCTGTCATTTCTACTAGACCATATTAGAGAACACAGGTTCTGTAATGGATGCTAAGCATCAAAGCAATTTTGAACCAGAAGAACTATCCTTTCTAATGGCTGAATCTCTTAACAATTAAAGTATATTTTCTGATATTTATTCTATTTTCTGGGTAACATGGTGGAAATTTGTAATTTTAGATAAGCTTCTTACAGACAAATATTATTGCTTCCATAGCCAAATGTCATACATATTTGATCTTTTTGTGATTCTCAGCAAAGCTACCAGCATCTGTACATATGTGAGGAATAAATCCTTCTTACATCTAGCCTTCTATAAAGAGAGTTGTGTCTACTGAAGTCTTGTCAAAGACCTATATTTTATGCTGGTATAACTGAGAAACATATATTTAACATTAGTTGGACGTACCATTTTTTAATTTTCTAGATGAAGGATCAGTTTCTAAAAGACATGCAAATAATCACAAATCTTTGTAAGACATAAAAATAAATATGTGCTTCCTATTCCTTTTAGGAGTACAACCTTCATGGCATTAAATATATTTTTTTTTTCTCTCATTTTATCAAGTCCTATCAATTCAAGTTTTATCAATTAAAAATTAATAACGAGAAATTTTGAATTTAAGTAGGTCTGTATTATAGAATCATAGAATTACCCAAGTTGGAAGGGACCCAAAAGGATCATTGAGTCCAACTCCTATCCCTGCATAGGACGCAATCAACATTGACACCATGTGACTGAGGGCATTGTCCAAATGTTTCTTTAATGCTGGCAGACTCGGTGCCACGAGTACTTCCCTGGGGAGCTGTTCTAGTGTTCCATCACCTGCTGGGTGAAGAACCTCTTCCTAATATCAAATCTTCCTGCCATTACCTATAGTTCTATCATAGATCACAATTTAGAAGAGATCAGCACCTGTTTCACCTCCCTCCCTTGTGAGAAGGCAGTAAACAACTATGAGATCCCCTCTGAGTCTCCTCTAGGCTGAACAAATCAAGTGAGTTCAGCTGCTCCTCATATGACTTCCTTTCTAGACCCTTCATCAGCTTTGTGCCCTCCTCTGGACACTCTCCAGTAGTCTGAGGTCCTTTTTATACTGTGGAGCCCAAAACTGCACACAGCACTCAAGGTGGGGCCACATAAATGCAGAGTAGAGTGGGACAATCGACCGGCTGGCAATGCCATGCTTAATGCACCCCAGGAAAAGGCTGGCCCTCTTGGCTGCCAGGGCACACTGCTGGCTCATGTTCAACTTGCCATCCACCGGAACTTTCAGGTCCCTTTCCTCAGGGCTGCTCTCCAGCCCCTCACACCCCAGTCTATACATGTATCCAGGGTTGCCGTGTCCCAGGTGCAGAACCCAGCACTTGCCCTTGTTAAATTTCATGCCGCTGGTGATTGCCCAACTCTCCACTCTCTCAAGATACCTCTGCAGAGCCTCTTTGCCCACAACAGTGCTGACAGCTCCCCCAGTTTTGTGTCATCGGCAAACTTTGTCAATAAACCTTCAAGTCCTTCATCCAGGTTGTATATGAAGATATTGAAGAGCATTGGCTCCAGGATGGATCCCTGTGGATCTATCAAACATATCAGTATTTGAAACTTACTGTTTAATTTTAATGGATTCAGAGGTAATAATAGGTTGAGAAAGCATAGTGAACATTTTTCCATCTGATAATGCAGCAAAAAGTGTTAGTATTTTTTTCAATAACAAGGCAAATAGTTTCTATATATATGTATCAGGGTTTAGGGAAGTGCGAATCTACAAACCGTTTATGCGTAGTTCAGTACAACTGAATATGGAAAAATACATTAAATTCTGGAAGATTTTTTTTAAAGTAATGCTGATTATTAATTAAGGTACTTGAAAAATATGAAGCTAGAGGCGATGATATCAAAACAGAAACAAATTGAAATGTTTCAAAGCATGAGGAAGGTTACATTTTCCCTCGTTTTGTATTTATAAGTAGCCCTGACTCATATTTCTGCCTTCTTTTCAACAATGAAAAGGGCTTCCCATCTGTAATTTTTTATCATTTTTATATACTTCAGGTTTTTACTGGTGTTATAATTTGTTTAACAACAGTGTGAACTCATTCAACTTTTGTTTTGTGACGAAGCCCTAAAACACTCCCAGAATCTGCAGATGTAGGTTTATGCTTGATTTTCCTACTATCCAAAAAACAAGCATTCAGGCAGAACAAAAGCACTTAGTAGGACTTAAACAGCTCATCAATTCCTTTGTAATTCCAAAGGAACATGGGAGAGAAACAATAACAAAAGAATAAATCAGCAGCATCTAAGCAGGACAGGTGGAGAGAAATAGGGAAAAGAAATTAAGAAATAACATAGTGATTTTCCGTTTAGAAATGAATTCATGCATGCCCAAACTCATGCACACACATACGCACACACAAACTCACAGAAGATTTGAGGGAAAGAGGACAAAAGTAATTTTTGAGTGTTACCAATGGAGTAGGGAAAGAAATGTCAGGAATAAAAAAAATCTATTTGTCTCCAAATGAGAAAAGAAACCCCAAAGAAACAAAAAGATTAAAGACTATGCAACCCTTTGCTTTGGCCAGATGAACTATATTTATCTGCTCAAAAAAAAAGTTTCATTTTCTCTTTGTTCTTGATAAGTAAATGCCAGAGTGGTACATGTTGGTCTAGCACAATGAAGCTGAAGAGTAGTTAAGGGTCTTTATTGTCCCACAGGTGGAAAAAAAAAAATAGAAAAGAGGGAGCAATCAGTGTTTGTTAGGATTTCCAATTGTTCAGTGATAAAAAAAAAAAAAATAAATCTTGGTACTTGATTTTGTACCTGGATGTGGCTGGGAACTTCTGGCTCAGCATTCTTTGTTTAATGTCAGTGCCTAAAAGAGCAATGTAAGTACAGCTGTGCGTGCAGTACGGAGATCATAGACTCTGCACGGGAATGTGAGGGTCAAGTTGATTCCGCTAGTAGCTCATTGACTTTAAATCATTTTAGAAGCCACTACATTTTGAAATTATTCATTTAAATTGTAATATATTGCATCAGTTTATATCCAGGAAAGCAATAAAGAGGAAGCCTATATTCACCCCTCAATAATGCAGTCTCTCCCAATACTGTGCCTCAGTGATAGTATGGATACTGTCCCTTATGACTTTTTTGATACTTAAAGACCATTAGAGCTCGACAGCATGCTATGCACTGGTAAACATTATTGTTTGACAGATGAGTTCACTTGTTTGAGCGAGTGGCTGTAGTACTATGAAATCAGGTAATAAAGACTTCAGGCATTACAGATTTGCATTTAACTGCAGTTTATTATATTCTAGGAGTGATTCAATAGGGTTGAAAAGATACGGCACAATTCAAGCACTTCCCTCTCAGCACACAGTCACCACCACAAACAGTCAGTTTTTGAAGAGTTAGAAAATGAAAGTTTGGAAGAAGCCTTCGCAGGTCAGGTAGTCAGACTTCCTGCTCAAAGCAGTGTTAATTTCAAATTTAGACCAGCTTTCTTAGATTTTTCTCTAGCCAAATTTTGAGTCTTCTCCAAGAGAGAAGATCTCATAATATCTCTGGACTGCCCTTTCCAGGGCTTAACCACTCTCATTGTGAAGACTTTTATTCTTGCAGGATTAAACATCAACAGGATTAAATGCTAATCAAATTAAACAAATACAAACAAAACAAACATACAACTGAAACGGCTGTTATTGCCACCAACTACAGCGTTAGGGAAGAGCTATGAAATCAAATTGCTGCTCAATACTAAAATAGTCCCTGCTTAACTAGGCTCTCCTCCCACTGATGCAACCTTCCAGCCCTTAAGTAGTTTTGGGTTTTTTTCCCGCAAATACATTAAGAAGAACTACACGTAGGACACCACAGTAGTTGTATAAATGCACCATTAAACTAAAAGTAAAGAGATATTCTTATCTCTGCATCTTCATTTCCGGACACACATACAGGGTATGAACGTTTCCCTTCCACATATGTAGGCTTCTGGGGAATAGATTTTAGTGTGCCTATGTACATTTTCTAGCCCTCTGGTGTGTCTGTCTTGGATTCGAACTTCAAGGTGTGACAGCTTTAAGTAATCAAATTATTGCATGTGTTTCTGAATAATTTCCACCTCTTTAAAACTGATATACAGCATCATCATAATTTTTAAACACAGTGGAGAATAAGTAACAGAATCTGTAGATTATCACCTTCCAGCTTGCTTTAATATTTAGTATGTTTCCCATCAGAGAAAATCTCTAAACCAAGATCTGCACAACATCATTATTGATGAAGGAAAAAGCAGTAACTGCATTTAATTTAAAAAATCATAATAGTTTTGATTGTAAATATTCTCTGTTTTACTTGATTGTATCTTTTGTCCCCAGGGCTTTGGACCAAATCTAAATTTATTCAGAAAGACTGAATACAAATGGTTTAGCCATTTTTCATGTGATGAGGATTAGAAATATGCAATTTTTTTGTTGTAAAAGTATTAGTCTGTTATAAAAAATATTTTCTTGAGTAACTATATAGCTGGAAAGGCTGTTAATAGAGAGCTGAGATTTCATTTGGCATGAGGAGACATGGCTGTCTACATTCTAGTATTGGTCTAAATTAGAACTGAAAAATTGAGGTCTGCACGTAAACACTCATTCCTCACATTTATAAAGTTTTACACCAAGAGTGGTTGCATTTTATATCCAGGTATAAATTAGCTTGAAAGTAGGAAACTATACAGAGAGTAAGTTAGGCTGAATAAACACTAGTCACACAATATCACAGTATTACAAGGTTGGAAAAGACTTTTGAGATCATCAAGTCCAACCTATGACCCAACACCAACTCCAACTCATCATCTAAACCGTGGCACTAAGTCCCTCATCCAGTCTTCTCTTAAACATCTCCAGGCATGGTCCTTTCAGTGAAGAATTTTTTCCTAATATCAAGCCTAAACCTCCCCTGGCAAAGCTTGAGACCATGTCCTCTTGCTCTGTCGCCGGCCACCTGAGAGAAGAGACCAACCCCTGCCTGACTACAACCTCCCTTTAGGTAGCTGTAGAGAGCAATAAGGTCTCCCCTGAACCTCCTCCAGGCTAAACAACCCCAGCTCCCTCAGTCGCGCCTCATAGGGCTTGTGCTCCAGCCCCTTCACCATCTTCATCACTCTCCTCTGGACACACTGCAGCATCTTAAAGGTTTAGTGGGTCTAAACTACATGATATTTCATCCATATGGTCCCAAAAAGCTAAAAAATAAGAATAAGCTTCTGTTGCTAATTTAACTCTGTAAACAAATTGTAAGACTTAACATGCAGTTCAATAAAATACTCAACAGTCAGAAATTGTCCTTGTTAACTATGTGTATGCAACCTGTAAAGAAGTCTTCTATGTTCCTTTTCACTCCAGAGGACTAAGTTCAAGGTCCTTCCATCTTTTCTTATAGCTTATTCTATCACTAGGTGAAATATTTTCTTTGGAAACACTCACCTTTCCCGAGAAAGTGAGGATGCTTGTCCAGAAATGAGGCCTTTTGATATTCAGCGTGATCTTTATTGTCCTTCTATGTAAAATTTACTTAATCCACCATAACAACGATAGAAAGAAATATAAGAGAACAAAAAAGAATTTTAAGGCTCATGTTATCAGTTAATATATTTTATCCAATTTATATCTCTTTTTCACTATTTTCTGAGTCCTCCTTCTTGTTGTTTACTCAGTATCATTGCAACCTGTAAGATGTCAGCCTTTCTGGAACAGAATGTGTGATAAAGTTGTAATAAATTTACATTAATAAAATGCAGTAAATCTGACGAGACAAGTCAAGGTCCAGAACCTGGAGAGAAGTGTTTACTATACGCACCCTAGCACACTGTGGATGTAACACTCAGCAACACTTAAAAGAAATCATTTCTCATTCAAAATTCATTATATTGTAACTACAGATTTAGTAACATACTGGCAGTTTCTATTGATTAACCCAGGGTTACTCTGGAAACTTGAAACATACAGAAAGTGCCTTTAAAATGTGATACCGATTTTACTTGGGAAGAGTTATACACAAGCCTGCTAAAAAGAGGTGAGCAATGTAATTCTTTCAGAGTACCAAGAGCTGGTGAACTATATGTTATTGCATTGTATGTGCTTTTCTGCAAAAATAATTTATATTTCAAAACCAAACAGTTAACTCCTTTATGGTAGTTAGGAAGATATAAAATTGTCATTTGCACTGGTAGAGGTGAAAAAGAGAAAAAGAGAAACACGCTTTTGATTGAACAACTAGAATTTGAGGAGAGCCCTGTAAATTCAGGAGTAAAACAAATAGTCATTAAAGCACATAGTCAAGCACTTACTGCTTATGATTCATCTTGAACTTACCTGATACTTACTAGTTGCTGAGTCTTTAAAATATATGGATTTAAGCAAATACATAGTGATTTACTGCACTTACAGACACATGTATGTTATCAAGCATTATTGCATTTGATATTCTGTAAAATAATCCGATATTTGGAGGCAAATCCTCTTATCATTGAACTATAGGAATTCTCTAAAGAAATTTTTTTTTATGAGGATGGCGAGACAGTGGAACAGATTGTCTGGAGAAGTTGTGAATGCCCCGTCATCGTTAGTGTTCAAGGATGGGTTGGATGGATCTTTGAGCAAGCTAATCCAGTACAAGATGTCCCTGCTTATGGCATAGTGGTTGGCATAGATGATCTTTGAAGCTTCCTTCCAATAAAAAATATTCCATGATTTTATGATACTTTTTTTTCCAAATTGCTTTTTAAATTGTTGTCTTGGTTTTTGCTTTTTTGGTTTGTGTTGTTTCTTTTTTTTAATTATTTTTTTCACTACATGGATTGACACAGCAGTGTATTTACTGGAAATTACTTAAAAACATGAAATTTGAGAGTCATTTAAACAGAATAAGGGCTTGAGCCATCAGGACTTGATAATTTATGTTCATGTGATTTATTGCAATATCCATCTCTGATATGCTTATGCAGCTGAAGTTTCCAAATGTTATCAGAAATACTCTCATTTCACCTATTGAGAATATGGTCACAAAATTCAGAGACTAAACGTTTACACAGATGTTGAGTATATTTGAATGCACCACTGCCTTTAACAATGGTATTGTGTCACTCACAAAATCACTATATGAGTAAAGTCTTTCCTCCACATTTTTCATGTATGCATATTATATTTATATAGGTACGTATGCATACAAAGAAGCAAACAAAACCTCTGTATCAAGGTCAACGTCTGTAGAAAAATAAACTTACATCATAAAGGAATCTGCACATATTTGCATTTACAGTATTTTAAAAAAATGATAGGAATTTTCTTTTTTAAATAAACATTTCCGTGAAAGTTAAAGATGATAAGTCAAATTTTTGGCCTCTCTGGTGCTATTTAACTAGCTTCCTCCCTCCACCTACCATCTTCTGAAAGTGATTTGGTGATTTCCTGCCTCTGGAATGTCAGCAAGAGTAATAAAATAACAATGGAAGAGCATGTTAAAACCTGTCTAGATTGCACTGTTCTTTCAAAGCTATTAAAAACAGAACATACAGCAAGCCTTCATATTGTTAGACAGCCCTGAAATGTCCATGCTTTAAAAGAATTATTTTGGCTCAGAGGTCATTCTAAAGGATGAGATTAATATCTTCTCATAGCAGATTACACTGTTTAACTTTTTTAAACTCTTCTGAAGAATGCTCTCCCCTTTTACTATGATTCCTCTCCTGCTTGATTTATTTTGATAGCACAGCTGTTGACATTTTTTCTGATTAAAAAATAGATGTTATAACTGACTAAGGAAAAATCATATATGGTTTATTGTCCTAGCATAATACTCAAAGGTACACGAGCAATTTCAGGTTTTTGGATCTGCCTAACTGGTTTCCCAGTCCTGGAAGACTTGTATACTAGGGTTTTTTCCCCAATATCTGGCTGGAAGTGGGAGTGAAATGATGGAGAGGAAAAAAAGGTGAAAGAAGGAAGGCTATAATTAGGAACTTTCAATGTTGAGAATCAAGCGAGGCCAAAATTAGGCAAGAAATTAAGTTTGTTTATGTCTCACTCTTCCCTCCAATTAGGGGCCTTCAGCTGACAACACTGCAGGTGCGTCTACATTAGCATTATAGTTCTGATCAGGGAATGTATTTCTGAAATGAATCTTCTGATATGATCATTTAGTTCGCACTGAGGGTGCTCTCAAGAAAGCATGGTTGGCTGCCTTTCAGAAGAAAGTAAAGAGGAAGACATGATCCAGGTTTGTCCCTACTGAACTCTTTAGAATTATTTGCTTCCTAAGCAGAATTATGATGTGATTTATTCACAGAGAGTTTCAGTATCCAGGACAGATTTGGTAATCCTTCATCTCCTACAAGGAGAAGCAATTGCATTATGGACATGGAGGTACTACAATGGTAGATTTCATCTGTCTGATTTAGAAGGGATAAAGAAGTACTACTATGTTTTAGAGAGCTTTTCAATCTCTGTATCTGTATATGGCTAATTCCTGGAAATTATGCTGCCTTATTGATAAGTTTACTGATAAATTTTGAAAATGAAATATTATTTCTCTCTGAATAAAAGAGAAAAACACCCTTGAAAAAAGATACCTTATCAAAATTATTATTATTTTTTTTTTGTGGTTACAATTATATACTCATTAGCATTTACTCTAGAGTGTGCTGAAAGAAACTAGCTTGTGAGAAAGGGCTGTACCTTTCACACAGGAAGCCTTTTGTATCACAGGCATATTACACTCCAAGACAAGACCATGACCATGAACACAAAAGCTATAGAAAATACCATGCAATAGTGGAGATACTAAAATAAAAGTGATTATCAACACCGACTACTAGCTCATCCTCTCTTAACTTAATGACATTGTCCATCTCCTGCCTTGAGCAGATTTAACACTGCCTATCTTGGCAGACAGGGAAGTGTTGAAATGTGTTGGTGTAATGTTGTGCACAGGGAAGTATCCAACAGTCAGGTCCTGTTTTGTCTTGTTTCCTTCCTTTCTCTTCATTCCCATGAAGTTACTGAATAGTGCTGTTTTCCTCTGTGCCAGATCCCTGGTAAACAGAGCATTATGTTATAAAAGGGAAAAGGTGGAATGTATATATATTGATTTGTGACTGATAAAAAGTTCTGAAGGAAAAATGCAAGAAAATTCAATGGGAGCCAGAACTGATGAAATTCTATTTGCATTGCAAGTAAGCAGTGGATTTCTATTACAGTACAAAATGGCAACACTAGAATGGGCCAAGAGGGCAGACGGGTATGTAGGAAGTGTGGTAAGTGGCACAATGGTGATACAGGGAATCACTGTAGTAGAATTTAAGTCTTCAGAAAGGTCATGAAATTGGAGAATGTTGAACAGCATTCTCAAGAGTGTTATTTCCAGAGAGAATTTCCAAAGTGGATTCTAATTTGTAATCCAGATTTCTCAAAAAAAGAACCTCCAGAACTTCAAGTTGATGAAGACATGTAAGTGAGAAACCAGCAGGTTTCTCTTTCACATACTTTCTACAATGTCTTGAGTGAGTTGCAACAGTATGTCTAAAAACAGACTTGGGTTATCAAGAGTAGGAGAAAATTTAGTTGGCTTAATTCCTTTTTCCTAAGGAAATTTAATTTGTTTCTGAATCTTCACTTAAAAAAAAAAAAGGTGAATATTTATTTTACTTCTGCAGTACTTTCCATTTATTGACCCATTTAATCTAGCAGTTTCAATTCATTTACATATTCAAAGCTTTGGACATGCATATGCAGGAGTCAATGAACTAAACTGATTGACAGGAGTGTTTAAATAGACAATAGACATATTTGAAAGAATGTTTTATTAAATAGATTCCCACTAATAGAGGTACTTTTCACTCTGTTATATTAATTGTTTCTGTGAAGCTTTGAAATGTATGAGTTCAAATAAATCTTACTCTTTGCAAGTAATGTAATTTTAATGAAGCTAAATATAGAAGAAATTATATAAAACAATAAATATATATTCTTTAGGACTATGAGAGGAAGGTGTTATTTGGTAAGGTAAAAAAGAAATCTTAATTCGAGTTCAATTTGCAGTTATGCTTCCTTTCCCTGTTCTGTGTCTTACTTTTCTGCTGTATTAGTCCATAAGTGGATAAGAATTTCATCTGACTGTCAAAGTCAATAAGCCAATCTTTGTTTCATTCTCCAGTCCAGTGGGGTAGAAATAAGTGACAACATACGTTTTGAACTGTAAATCATAATTTCCTATAAATGATGGTTGACATTATATTTACATTCCTCTTAAAACTTGTTTTATTTTCATCAGTAGGTCTTACATATCTATAGAGTTTTGACTTGTCCTAAAAATATGACCTACTTTAAGTGTCGTACCTTGTGAAATGCAGGTAGTGGTGGTGTTGATGAGGGATAAAAGGCAGCAGAAAAGAAAAGGTACCCAAGTCTTCTTTAGTGCTTCGTAGGTCAAGATGTCTTATAACAAAAAAAGGTTAATCAATTGATTACAAATAGCCTGCAAGCAAAGATTTCTGCTTTCTTGCACAAGTTTCTCATCTCTCTCATTTTAGTGGGGACAGTAAGACAGTAGTATATTTAGCATTATATTTAATTTCTCCTTCAGGATAATTTACCATACTTAGCTTTGACAAAACACCACCCTCCTCTATGCTTGTATTTTAAGTTTCTCTGTAGTTTGCTTATGCCGTAGAAATACATTCACATTTTTGTCATATATATAGATGTGGTTGTTTTCCATTGATTCTCCCCTGTCTCTAATTCTATTCATTGCAAGCTTTCTCACAGAGCAGATGCAAATGCAACAAATCTAGTTTCAGAGAGTACAATATTAACTATATTAAACAGATGCTACATTCCTTTTAGCTTGAATATCTTTCCTGCAAGATAGCTCTTTAAAGATTCTTGCATTACCTTTAGCCAGGTACACCAGGTTTGCACTGTATGTATAACTCATCAACCCCTCAGTTGGCAGCATACATTCTCCTAACTGTGGGAATCGTATCAGACATATCCATGACACCTGTTGGACTCTTCTGTAGCCGTGAAGTGAAAGACGTGTACCAATTTCCCTCTAAAATGAGGGTGGGAGGGAAGTGTGGAAGGGGATCTATTTCTAAGGCAATTGTTAGCAAACTACATTTTCTCACAATCACTTCTGTATGCAGAAGAATATCAACATGTTTTTGTAAACATGAAGTCCTTCAAATCTGCGTATCCTGCAGATGCAAGAGTTAAAATGTGTGAGGCAAGTCCAAGTTCACTAAGGGGTTTCAGCAAGACTGCTAGACATGCAAGGTTGCAACCATTATAACCACTCGTTACATCCCGTAGCCCTGACCTCAAAAGAAAGCCTTGTCAAAAAGAAGCCATAGCAACTGCCTAGGTGAATATGTTCACTGCTCAAAGTCTGCCACTTATTCCTTTGTAGCACACTGGTTGCATGCTCGTGATGATATTAAACTTAGCTAAGCATAACAGGCAAAGTAAAACTAACCCTGAAAGTTCACTTTCAGGCATATCTTCCTTTTCTGCGTCATTTTAATGTGGCTGCCATGTGGTTCAGAGGCCATTATAAGTCTATGTGTTTAATTCTGCTGAAAATGTTTCATTTCTCCGGGGAGGGTAAAAGGACTGTCCCCTTCTGTTAACTGTAAAATTACACTTTTTGTCCATAAATGGGAAGGGGAATGGTAATATGGAGACAACAGTTTTCCAGACTGCTGAAAGCCAGTTGGCACTAACAGCCATATAGAATTAGACATACTAAATGAAAGCACTCTGACAGAAGAAGAGAAAGAACAGTAGTGCAGGTAAAAACAGAATAGTTGCAAAAATAGGCAGTAAAATGGCTAAATTGTGAAATAAACAGCAGAACTAAGAATGTTTCAGATTTCAGGAAAGTATGTATAAGATACATCAGATGAGTAAAACTAATTGTACTATTCATCTTGAAGAATAGTAGCAATCCAAATGAGACAGAACTTTTCTGTTGTTTTTTTGTTTTTCTTTGTGGCAGTATGGGGCAAAACCACAATGAAAGGTATTGTTAAATGAATAACATCATTGTTTCATGTCAGTCTGAAGAGGCTTTGATCAAATACTCAGCTTCCAAAGTCAGTAGGGAAAAAATACATGCATTTCTAAAAATGTTTCTTCTTTCCATTGAGCTTGCATACATTTGGAGGTGGGTTTTACAGGAAGCAATAAAAGCATACATGTCATTTATAAGTCAGCTGCAGAAGTATCTTGCTGTATTATAAGAATATATGGAAACCCAAATATTATCTAAAAATAAACATAAGAGAAAGGATTAAAGAATTTCCATCTTTTAATTATTTTTACTTAAATTTGAATGCTCATTAAATATGTAATAGGATGGAAGAGTTTAATTACCTGGTTTATAAACACAACATCATTAACTTCTTAATTTAATTTAATTTTGCCTGTTTTACAGGCAAAAAGGACAACATAACGTGTTGAAATATAGCCGTAGCGATGTAATAAGACCGTTACATATCTAGGAAATGGATTAGAACTAACAGCACTGTCAAGAAGGAAGTCAAAAGTTATGTCTTCGCCACAAACACAGATATTGTTAAAATGATGCATTCATGGATCACAAACCTTATACTTTACTGCTAAGTGAAGACTAATGAAACTATTGTTACTACTGTGGATTAGAGACAGTTTCATTAAAGGAAAGAGATACCATAGCTATGGAGGCAATAGAAACAACTGTTTCAAACATGTCATTTATAAAGGCAAATGATAAGAAGGCAAATAAAAAGTTGGAAAGAGAGTCAGATATGAAATTGCAGTATGGTATTGCCTACACCAGAAAGTATTACAGTAGTGGGAAATAGTTGAATACAGGTATTAGAAAATATGAAAGTCAAATAGCAAGTTCAACCAATCTCTTTCTGAACGTGGATCTATGCTGAAAGACACTGGAGAAGAAATTGCTAAAAGTGATATATTTGTGGCATGGAAAAAAAATGTTATTTTTTGCTGAAATGTCCTGTGTGATAATTTTAAAGATTTTGTTTTGTAGAAAAAGTGAATGAATATTCTGTTTTCAGACAATTCATGGTTTTAAGGCTTTGTTATATTCCTCTCAACCACCTCTTTCAGACTGAAAAGTCCTGTGTGTTTTGTTTGTTCTTCAGTCATACTATTGCTTTTTTTACACTGACTCCAGTTTTGTTTTTCTGAAATGCCTCCAATACAACTTCACATGATATTCAGGATAGATGCTATGGATTCATACAATAATAATCTGCAGTTTGTTTCTGTTTCAATTTTAATGATTCTTAACTTTTTGTTTACCTTTCTGTTTCCACTTATGCAATAACCAGAATAAAATAATTTTAAGTTTTTTTTCTGAATAATTAATTTTGATTTTGGTGGGAATATGTTTTATTCCATATGAATTATTTTGTTCATTAATATTTAATATGATAAAATAATTAGTTGAGTTTCACTTAAAATTGAGAGAACATTCTGAAATTAGTCAGCCAACTATAGTTTTAACTACCCTGAATATTTTTAATCAGTAGCAATCCTTGCTGTTTATGCCTATTTATATCCTATTTATCCCTTGTTTCACATGAATATGTTTAATAACACAGATTGTTACAGCCTATGTTCATCTTCTTCCCATGTTAAAATGAAGGACTTGCATCTACTATTTGTTTGGATGTTTTAGGCTGGTTAAGTCCAAAATAACACATGTTCTCTTTCATGGCATTTCCTTTTCTCGAAGAACAGAGCCCTTTGCAACCAATTTGAGACATATACTCAAAAATTAATATTAAAAAAAAAAATATGCCTTCACTTTTAATATTCTAATATGCCATCTGGATTACTATCTCCAGTTTGGGATACCATGGTTAAAGAGTAAAAAAACTTCGACTGATCTTGCTAAATTAAAGAAAAAGCACTGCAGAGGGAATGACTGCAGTCTTTAGCAGCTTTAGAAGGCGAGTGAAAGAAAGGACCTGTTACCCAAGGCCGTTCACGTGAGATTAGCAATAGAAGACTGAAAACTGAGTGGAGGAAGTAGGTTCATGTATGGGTTGTAGGTGTGAAGGTACTGGCAGCTGTTCAACTACAGTGTGGCCTCTGTGAGAAGAGTTGAGGACCTGCTGTGTGCTGGACACTGCTGGTTGCAGATAACTGCAATGCACCCGCTGCAGAACACGAATGAGCCCATCAGTCAAGCTTGCAGTGCTTATCGGAAAGCCTATTTAAGAAAGAGAAAAGTGTTGTACAGAGGAGAAGAGGGAAATAAATGAGAAAAAAACAGAGAAAATACCAAGGTCAGAGAAGAAGGAGGAGGTGTTCCATGGCAGAGCAGATCCCAAAGGGACTGTGGCCCACAGAGGACCTCTGGCAGAGCAGGAAAGGGTGGGAAGGAAGGACAGTCAAAGAGAAACTCCTGTGTCCTGACTCAAACCAGTTGTTCCTGACCAGTTGTTCTCTGGGTATCCAGGATCCTCTGCCAGAAGACAGGGAGGCAGAGCAGAATGAATCCCCCATAATCCAAGGGGAGATGCTTAGCAACCTTGCTACACCACTTAGACACACACAGGTCTATGGGGCTGGATGGGATCCACCTAAGGGTACTGAGGGAGTTGGCAGAAGTTCTCACCAAGCCACTCTCCTTCATTTATCAGCAATCCTGGTTAACTGGGAAGGTCCCAGTTGGGTGAAGGTCAGCAAAGGTGACACCTGTTTGCAAGAAGGGCTGAAAGGAGAATCTGAGGATCTACAGCCCTGTCAGTCTGACCTCGGTGCCAGGGAAGGTTATGGAGCAGATCATCTTCAGTGCCACCATGCAGCACATACAGGAGACAAGTGATCAAGCCCAGTCAGCATGCATTTAGGAAAGACAGGTCCTGCTTGACCAACCTGCTCTCCTATGACAAGTGAATCTCCTATCTAGTGGATGAGGGAAAGTCTCTGGATGTTGTTTACCTAAACTTTAGTAAAACTTTTGACATCATTTACCACACATTGTCCTGGAAAATTTGGCCACTCATGGCTTAGACAGATGTGCTGTCTGCTGGGTAAGAAGTTGTATGGATGTCTGGACCCAGAGATTTACAGTGAATGGATTTAAATCCAGTTGGCAGCCAGTCACAAGTGGAGTTATCAACACTCAGTACTGGGGCCAGTTCTGTTTAATATCTTAGTCAATGCTCTGGATGAGGAGATTAAGTGTACTCTCAGTAAATTTGCAAACAACACAAAGTTGTGCAGGAGTGTTGATCTGCTTGAGAGTAGAAAGGCTCTACAGAGGGATCTGGACAGGCTGAATTGATGGTCTGAGGCCAACTGTATGGTGTTCAACAAGGCCAAATGTTGAGTCCTGTGTTTGGGCCACAACAACATCATGCATTGGTTTGGAGAAGAATGGCTAGAAAGCTGCCCAGTGGAAAAGAACCTGGGAGACTTGGTTGACAGCACTGAATATGGGCAAGCAGTGTGCCCAGGTGGCCAAGAAGACCAACAGCATCCTAATTTGTATCAGAAATAGTGTGGCCAGCAGGAGTAGGGAAGTAATTATCCCTATGTACTTGACATTTGCGATGCTGCACCTTGCACACTGTGTTCAGTTTTGGGCCCCTCACTACAAGAGTGAAGTTGAGCTGCTGGATTGTGTCCAGGAAAGGGCAATTAATTTGGTGAAGGGTCTAGAGCACAAGTCCCATGAGGAGAGGCTGAGGGAACTGGGCTTGTTTACTCTAGATAGGAAGACTTTATGGTTCTCTACAATTATCTGAAAGGAGCTTGTGGTGTGTTGGTTGCTGTTCTATTCTCCCAGGTAACAAAAAATAGGACAAGAGGGTATGGACTCAAGGTATACCAGGGGAGGTTTAGACTATATATAACAAAAAATTTCTTCATCATAAGATTTGCTAAGAATTGGGACCAGCTCTTCAGGGCAGGAATTGAGTCACCATCCCTGGAGGTACTTAAAAGACATGTAAATGTGGCACTTATTGTCATGGTTTAGTGGTGGGCTTGGCAGAATTATGTTTACGATTGAACTGGATGCTCTCAAATGTCTTTTCCAACCTGAGTGTTTCTATGACTGTTATTCAACCGCATTGCCACTTGTTGCTGCACTGGACCGGGAGTATGCTGTGACACCAATAGGGCAGCAGGAGAGTTAAAAGAAAGAAAGAAGCACAAATTTGGGTTACCAGTAGCCTTAATGACTTGTATCTCAGTCAAATATTTTCCCAGCTAAAGCAAGAGCTTAGGTATCTAAATCATAAAAAATAATCTAGAAGCAATTATCTACCTTCTGTTCAACCCTCAGAGCTCCTAAACTCCCTAGGAAACACCTTGCCTGAGAGCTTCTGCACATGTTCAGTGTTTGGCACAGCTCACTGTGTACAAGCAGGAAGGAAAGAGCCTTCTCCCTTACCTAAACTATTCAGAAATTTACCCAAAATTAACAAAACACAAAAGAGAAAAAAAGGAATTTGTTATAGTCTCCTACTTTGTGAGAAAGTGATGTTGGCTTATGTTGAGGGAGCGCCACAGCTTTGGTTTGAGTGAAAGCTGAGTAACAGCTCACAATGAGCCATGGCTGACAGAGACAGTGGTTTGATTTGCAGCCTGTGAAGAAATCTGGCTATGAACCATCCAATAATACCTGTTAGGTGTATATCTACCACGGTGTAGAAGCAGAGGACGGGTGCATGCCAAGCTACTGCATAGACCTAGTCTGACAGTTGCATGTCTCCAAGACAGGGTTCTGCCAGTGCACTGGAGCAATAACTCTGTCTTTCTGTCTGTCTGTCTCTGTGTCTGTGTGACTGTGGCACCTCTTGCTTGATGAACTTCATGGTGGATAAATAGTGGTTAGCTGTGCTGTATTATTTGGTGTTCCTTCCCTTTGATGACAGGATCTAGTCCCTGCTCTTGGCATTGTCTTTTGCATCTCATCTTAGCCATTGTTGAATAAAGGCACACAGTTCCTCCCATGCGTGACCTTCCTGAACGCCAGCTGTGGAATCATTAAATGCTATTTAAAAAAACCCAACAAACCCAACAAATCCTGAATAAAAAATATGGAACCAGAGCTTTTTCTTTCTTGAGACCATTGTCTTTGAAGCTGATCTATTTTCTTATCCATCAGCTCTAATTGCACACTGTCTGACATGCCATCATCTGTTTTGCAGTATTATGTATTCTAGATTGAAAACTAATCCTCCTGTGTATTTTAATATATTGGCTTACATCTACATTGTTGATCACTGCTCCAGAAATATGACCTTCTTCTATCTTATTTGCTTTCATCAAAGTAACTTCAATTTTGGCTGAATTCTTCAGAGACGTTTTGAGGGCAATATTTCTTAAATCTATTTTGAGGTCATTATGCTTCAGCACTTTTCTATTTAGCAGCAACTCATTCTATTACTTGATTCAGACAAGTTATTTTTCTTTTATCCTTACTGAGCTGCATTTGGCATCGATTAAATGGGTACTTCGACAAAACAGCAACTGTAGTTCTGTGACTGTTGTCCAGCACAGGCCCTCATGGAAAATGGCTGTACACATATATGGATGCCCCGGTTTAGCTCCCCTCTCCGGCCAGGTGAGCAGCCAAACCTGGCAGTCTAATGCCCCTCCAAGGGATGGAGGAAAAAGAAATGAAAGAGAGAAACCTGTGGGTTGGAAACCAAAACTAAAACAGATTTATTGAAAAATAATGACCTAAAATGAAAATAATAATATTAATAAGAGAATAATAAAATATATACAAGTTCATAAGATCAAATCATACTTCCCCAATGAGCATACATCACCACTGTTGCTGCAGGACAGGTAGGGGGAACATCCTGGACCGGACTCAACAACAGGTGGGAGCTGGACTCAGGGACTGGGTTCAAGAGCTGGCTCGAGATTGGGGGCAGACAGAGGGATGAGGTCCTCCCTGCATGTCAGCCATCAAAGAAGAGAGACCATCATAATTCCTCAACTTTATACTATACTAAGTATGACTTATATGGCATGGAATTCTTCATTGGTCAGTTTTGTGTCACATATCCTATCTGCTTCTTCCTGCAGGCATGACCTCCCTCTTCACCCTTTGAGTTTAGGCATTCCACCAACTCTATGATGGTCTTGATTTACATATCAAGAAGTATGAGTTATGGCCTCTCTACATAACGACGCCCAGCTACCTTGTTAATAAACATCAGGTTTACCACTTCTAGAGACAGACTGACTGAAAGACATGTTGTTAATGTTCAGAGACTGCAGGTACTTAATAGAGGCTTAGCTGAAAAGTTAGAGAATTGGTTCTGCTTTAGCCCAAACTAGAACAATGGATCATTTAAAGACTGATGGTCTTAGATAATGACAACAGGTACACATCTGCCCTTCAGTAGTCTTTAATGTGTTGCCAGTGTGCAAGTCTTCAGCCTTTATCTGAATGCAGAGCCAGGAGGATCCCATTCTCCTGAATCTATACACTATACAAAACTACGAGCCAACTTGGATTAAAATTCCTCCTTTAATATTTCATGTTATCTGTTTCTGAATCTAATTTTTTTCTTCCAAATATTTAAAAATCCTCTTAATGACCCTCTGTGACCTGCTTATCCTCCTATTTATGTTCTGAGATGAAGGCATTTGTAATCTTCGACTTTAGATGGTAATCTTAGTTAATGATAACATCAAGGATCACCTACTCCAACTCCTATCTGATAAAGATGAGGAAGTTGCTGATCAGACACCTGTGAAAAAAGACAAAAAAGAATCAGGAGGAGCAGCCAGGATTAGTTTAGATGGACAATAAGGGGATACTGTTGCATTGTAAACCAGACACAAAATAAAATGTAATTAGTTCCAGGAACAGAAGGGGAATAGTTTTCAGGAAATCTAATAAATATGTATGCATTTAGTAAATATAATAAGGAGATACCTTTGTACTCTTTGGAAACACCTATGGAGGAATATTCCCTGTGCTTCTCCAGCCAGAATTTAAAAGGATATCTACCCTTTCACCCTTTCCTGTTTATTATATGGTACTACTAACTGCCTACAAGAAATACTGTAAATCTTTAAAGGTAGAATGAAAACAGATATGCATAATATTACAGGAATAAAGAAAGTCTGCCCAGAAGAAGTTGTAGCTGAAGTTATATAAAACAACACACATGCATGAGAGAATATTAATATTGTATGTAATTCTTAGCTCTTTTATTCTCTAATTAGTATAAAAATATCTAATTCAAAGTCTTATGCTTTGTCTTGTGCTGATTTTACTACTATAGTTGAATTACTCCTCTATATCTATAAGGAGTAGACCTTAAAATATTAAGAAATTCCAACAATTCAAACAGGTGAACTAAGGAATTTTGAAGTCTGCCTTGTATTGATAGCAAAGGATAAGGAAGGCCAGGATGTCTACAAAACTGCATAGATAAGAGGAAGAAGATGCTGAAACAAAATAGTTAAATATTTGCTTTGCCTTAGGGGAACTGTCTTGTATGTGTAAGCAAAGATAAGGGAAACTGTCTTGTAGATGTGAGTGAAGATAAGAGGACCTTGTGAAGCATCAGGGTGGAACTACATTGCTACTAAGATCCCCTATTTATTAAGAAAAAAAGGGTCCAAGTAACAGCTTGGACCCAGACATAATGAGGAAGACTATTGTCTTCATCCCCATAGATCCCCAAAGAAGACTTATGATAATTAATTCATTGTAATAGTCCTGGCTATCCTCAGAAATTTAATGAATATTTATGATTACGTGTAAGAAATATGGAGTCGCCTGCTCCCTCGGTGCGCAAGTTAGGAGGATGGATCCCGCTTGTAGCCAGTGCTGCAATAAACACACCTGCCTTATAACTGTAAGCTGAAGAGTTTGTTTCCGCATGTCAATGCATTAAAGGTGTTTATATGTTAATCAAGAAAATGAGATATGTAGATAATTTACCCAATAAAATACGATCCGGTGTTGTGGGAAATCAGAGCTCTGAGTAGAGAGATCCCCGGAGTCTCTCTGCGCAAATAACGATATCTGCTTTCTAAAACTCAAATTGAGTCTTGGGAAGTTAAATTTTTGGTTATTTCATGGCTTCAATATTAAAAAATGTGGAAACATGATCAGTTGTAAGAACTTTAAGAGCTGAATTTTGTTCATTAAGACGCAAGAGAAAAAATAATCAGAAGATGGTCTTTAAACAAACAGTTTCAATAAGGAAGAAAATATCCAAAGATGCTATTTGAAATTTTAAAAATGTAAACAGGATGCCTGTGTAATTAAGTAATTAAATGTTTCTGGATCAGCTAATAATTTTTCAACTCAAATTTAAACTAATAATACATAATTTTATCTTGGATCTTATATTAATAACAGTCAGTCACTGTGGGACTGGGAACAGGAATCACTGACAACAAAATAAACAATTATATTAAAAAGGAAAAAACCCAGAGATGCCCACAAATATTTTAATACTTTTATACTATTATTAAAAATGAGTTACTTCAGGTTGCAAACTCTCAAATCTAGACGGAATACTGAACAAAACTCATCATGTAGAAAAAATAAATACAATTCAGAGAGAATTGCTTATTGGATGACCAGAGCCATGATTTCTTCAACAGGAAAAAGAATAATTTTTAGTTTAAAATTGATTCAGTTTCAGTAATAGAAGATCATTATGTTTCCCAAGAATGTAAGGAGAATGTATTTTGGACCTTGCTTACTTTGTTTATTTACTACAAACTCCTGATCCCAGAGACACAGATACTTGGTATCTTCCACGAATGTCCTAATATCTGCCCAGAGATGCAGACACTTAATGTCATCTACAAACATCCTGACCTCTTCTCAAGGATGTAGATACTTAGTCTTAAGAAAATCATGAACTCAGTAGTTAATTGACTCAAGGTTGAGAACATATGATGAAACGAGGAAAGGGATATAAAATAGGGAGAATCTGTGATTGTTTAAGGATTACCTGAAGGACATCCTTATGTGGAAATGAAATAAACAATTTTGTGTTAGAGTAGTATTGTGTAACCTAATGAGTATAGGTATTAGATAGGTGTAAAAATTGTATTGGCTAAGTGGGATTTTGAGCATCGGTTTTGTATAAATAGGCCTTTAGAGTGCTCAGTAAGGGTGCTAGTTTTGTGGAAGATCTTCTATCTAACACCCTACATGGAATAAAAACAATGTCTCCTCTTTAAACACAATACTGTGTTTTGGGAATTTCTTTTTTAATGATTCCAGGTAACAATTGAGAAGCTGAAATCAGAAAAAAAACCAAGAGAAATGTTAAAAATAAAATATGGAGGTTATATAGAAAACAAATAAGAGAAGCTAACAGTGGCCAACAGAAAAAAAGATGTGCGCTTTTCCATTCAGAGGACAGCAAAGAAAAGAACAAGTGGAAACTCAGCAATAAAAAAGACCTTTACTACAGACAGAAGCTGAAATGTGAATGTTGTTATATATTACTATTTCAGGACAGAAAAACACATTAAATAGATCTCTTTTTTTTTCATTTTTAGTCACATGATGATGACGAATGTTTTTCAGTCATCTGTTAAAGGAGGCAGGTTCAAATATCTGCCAGCTTAACTCATCATGTCTGTGAAACTTGTATTAGTTGATACCCAACAGAGTTTCTTCAAGACCAGCTCTACTTACCATTTGTTTTCTTCAGTCCTTCCAGACCATGTAAAGTGATTGCCTCAAGCTGATCTCAGGAACACCCTGAAGATAACCTATCATTATCAAAACCTTAGAATAAATGTAAGCTCCTGTTTTCAGGGTCTCATCAGACTGAGCACTCAGAGGGCTGGCCAGAAATAAAATTGAAACAAAAAAATAAAAAATGTAATATAGTGAAACACAATAGCACATTTAATGATAATCAACATTTTCTAAGATATTAATATATTCAAATAGTTCTGATTTCATGCTGTGCTGGATTGTAGTGTCAAGTGGAGCTGCGGTGCTCAAGACTGCAAAGAAACAAGCCTGTGGAGATCAAACAGTAGTTTCATCAAACCTCAGGAGCTGGAGAACATTTTTAAAGAATAAACACAATAGTCCTAGATAAACAGGTGTGTGTGCAAATGAAGAAAATTCAGGACTAAATTTGTTCTCAGTGAAAGACAAGCAAGAGATATTATTAAAACTTATTAGACATAAAATAAAATCTAAAAAACCCCATGAAATGAGAACAATTAAATTTTATGTGGCAGTCGTAAAACTACAAAATGTGATTTCAGAAGTAATGTCTTCAGTAGGAAAATCCAAACTAAGGAAAAAGTCAGATACAAATTACAATACATTAGTTAATCCTTATCCAATGCTTAATATTGCTATACTTTCCATTTTAATTATATTTGGATATTTTAAAGCAAATATTTCAACATTTACAATCTGACTGACATGAAAGGGTTACACCAGCTTTATCTTATTCAGTTGACAAAGCCAAAGAGAAATACTTAAAATAGGATGCAGGAAATGTCATTTTCACCTTACAGCACCTAATATAGACACTAAGAGAGTCTTTTAGATTAAAAAACTTCTGATGTATAGCCAGGGAGACTTTGAAAAGTATATTGTTAAGTAGCAGCAAATAGTGTTAGATTATGAGAATCATGGTTTCCTGTCCTTTTTATACCACTCCACAGCCTACTCCAGTTAAAAAGCAGGAAAAAATGTACTTCTCTTCTGGTTAGAGTTCTAGTGACATGATTGACAAACTCGTTATTTTTTATGGAATTTCGTGAGTAAGTTGGATTCAGTAATGGATTTATTAATGTCTCAAAAAAGACAACAAAAGAGAATAAAAATTAAGGATGAAAAAGGTATAAAATCCTTCTTTGTCATTTCCTTCTCATTGCTTAATTCATTATCTTTAGCATCAAAAATGCATGAGGCAAATCTCAAAAAAAAATTATACTAAAATAGGTAGACATAGCATAATACAAAGCTTTATTTCATCTGTCATTTCAAAATACAGGGTTTTGTTCTGTTTTGAATAGTTGACATGTCTAATTTATTTTAGATGCAAATGCAAAAACATCAAATGTTTTGACATGAAAATATGAAGTTTTTGTGTTAAGCCAAAAATTGTTGAAAATTATAACGTTTTAACAATAACACTGAAACATTAAAATCTACAATAAAATAGTATGTGTATGTACATTGTACAACATTCATATGCACATGTTAGTAAATATAAAAGAGAATAATTTTATTATTTTTTCTCTGAAAATGTCATTGTCACAAATATGGTAAAAATATGAAAATCTTCAAATTTGCATTTTGACATCTATTTTAATATTCATATCCTTACTTGTCTTAATTGCAAATATCCTATCAAAATCCTTCACATAAAATTTTGATAAAATATCTCCTTACCATCCTTGAAAAAAATGAACAAGTAAAATAGAATACTAACCAAAATCTACACAACGTGCTTTGTTAACTTCTTAAATGTGACAATGAATGAGTTAGTTAAGCTAGTTAGTTGGGTGGCAGAATCTAAGAGTTTTATTTTTTCACTGTTGGAATGATTCTATGATGCTTTAGATTAACTTGAAATGGGGACAAGCGATGGGTCAAATCAAGCAAAGACCAAAAACTTCTTAGAGTTTTCATAAAGCAATTAATTCTATGAAAAATAACAAAATAGCACTTCATTAGATAGCCACCTAAGAGAGGCAGTCACTGACATAATACAGAGAAAGAATAATATTTTTCCAGGTTAAAGTTGTTAATATAAGATACAAACATGGACATCTTCTATTTTCTTGAAATACAGTGGGTTAAAATCGAAGTACGCAACCTTAAAGCAAAATAAGCATTTTGTAACATAACAGAGACCTCAATATTTTGTCTAAGGAAGGAGCATGAGACTAGAAAAACAGAGCCTTTGGAAACCAGTGAGCTTCTGTCTGCACTTAAAAACTACATTCATGACTGGGAAAGTTCCCCTAGATTCAGAGACTATTAAAATGCTATTACGAGTAGGAGTAGGTGCAGGTGTTGGGTCACAGGTTGAACTCGATGATCTCAAAGGTCTTTTCCAACCTTATGATACTGTGATACTGTGATAATTTTTTTCAGAAGCTCTTTCTAAATTTCTGTGAAGTCCATTCACACAAGACAGATAACTGACTTTTCGCCTTCCAAGAACAAGGGCGTGGGTAGAGTGCAAAACATCCAGTCAGTGTTGATTTGAGCTGACAAAGAAAACCTTTAGTTAATTAGATGAACGGGGAAAGAGGATTGCACTTACAGTACTTGTCACAAACCAAAAATGTTATTTTATACCAGCTGACTGTATTTTCTGGTTAGACCGTGAAGCAACCTAGTAGAAGCAGTCAGGGCACCCTGTCTGGCTGTATGGAGGTGGTATTCCAGTCCTTTTGCCACCTGACTGGGAGTTCCCACATTTTGGGATCATGCTTTAACCACCAGAACACAATTAGAAAATATTTAATAATCTCAGGAAAAAATCTTTCCTACATCTAAGCCCCTTATATTTTACTTATTTGGTTAAAACCCATAGCTTTTCACAGCAAAAGAAAAACTTGTGGTTTGGAATATTTTTTTTTTATTACAGGTGAATGAGTTGAGAAAAGCATTTCCCAAAAGCTCTGTCAGACATCCTGGTTAGATATCTCTTCAAAGATACCTAAATGTCTTACCTTAAAAAAGGTGAAATTAAACTAAGTGTAATGATCACAGTGCTCCTGAGTATAGAAATGATGAAGTAGGAAACCTGTAGCCAGAATATTATCATTTTTAGTGGGACTTGGAAGAGCGTGTTACAGAAGAATTTCCTTATAATTAATGTATTAGTTATGTTTCTGTTGATCTTCGGATGGACTGTCTGGCTGCAGGAGGTATTCACCAGAACTGGATCTAACTGTGGTCTCAACTTAGCCCATACAAATTCGTAACCGTTCCACAGGAAACAAGAGTAGTCATTTAAGACTTACTTCATAAGTGGTGTGTGACTTACTGAGTCCCATTCGTGTGTCTGTATGCATGAAAGAAAATACAAATGAAAAAGAGAAAATAAGGTGGACCTGGTGCAGCAGAAACGATATTTACTCAAAAGACTTATGGTTGCAGTCCTTAATAATTTTTATTTTAAAATATTTGATACTTTCATTGTAAAAATTATGCAACAAATGAAGTAGTTGGAGAAAGTTGAAAGAATATTAACTGAATTTTCAGCAGAAAAGCACAAATTAGAATTTGCCAGTGTGACTGGGAATGACTTTCTCGGAAGAAAAACACTCCTTCACAAAAGCAACACACAACCCCCTCCTCCCCTCCAAAAAAAGGAAGAAACTCTACAATGCCTACAACAAAAGTAGATCTCTAAACAAAAAAAAAAGGGTATTGTAAGGAAGATGTGACTTACATCAGAATACTTAATTCTGATGTCTAGTTTCACAGAATGGGGATAAGCTTTGAAACATGCATAGTACAGTTATTCTTCAGTTCTAAAAGTTCATTTCATTCATTCATAATGTTGTCTAAGGTGGAATGGAAGCTGGAGGTGATCTTCATATGGAGGCACTAGCCTAATGTCCTCAGCCATGTTTTAAGCACACCCTCCTACCAAACTAGCTTGAACTGCCTCTGGGCTCTGTTCTTCCTTGATATCCCCTAAAAATATCTTGTGTGCACATAAATCTTGGCTGTCTTGTAGCAAAATGAGAAGCAATCCACAAAATTACTAATTCCTCAATAATAATAAAGATTCAAATTTTTTTACAGGTATAAAGCCAAATAAAGTACATTTTTCAAAGCAGTTTTTCAGGAAACATCCTTTGTCAATCTGGGGTTTTTGTCATGGTGAAGGTAAAGAGAAGAAGAAAAGAGGGAAAAAGGGTGGCTTGTGAAAAAAAGAGACAACTCAGAATATTAACATAGCATATGTATTACTAGTGAATGAATTTTTTCCAGAAATCATTGCTTGTAAGAAAAGAAAAGTTAATTACCATAGCTAGTAGATAACATTTTTGCAGGAGACAGATCCAGGTGACTCTGTAATATATTTATGCATACGTGTGTGTACTTTGAAGAGGGAGGTGCAGAGGGACAGGCTGCATGGCTACCTCTTTGACCAGAATTTTTATTCAACAGTCTTTTCCTGAGGAAAATATTGTGCAAATAGTTATATTTGCATGAAAAGTCTGAGCTGTAATGGAGGAACACTTCCAATGCAGATTTTTTCTTAAAAATACATCGCCACATCTTACTTCAGTGTATTATGTACGTAATAATGTTCATACTATAGGCGTGTTGAGATGATCAGGGTTATATACTGGAACAAGTATCTCTGCAGGGGTGCTGCAGGAGATGAATTTTAAATGTAAATTGTTGCACAAATAAATACAAAATCTATTTGTTATTCCACAGATGGAAAAAAGCTGTTCATGGTCATAATATAGGAAAATACTGCCAGAAATTAAACAGACTGTTTATTTCCATATCAGGCAATCATTGGAAGTTTCATAGAAAAGCTGTTATTAGTATTCTATCTCAGGATGTGTATTATTCTTAAATTAGTTTTTAGCTTCATGTCAGATGAATGCCTAAGCCAAACCATTCCATGGAAGGTGATTTTCTAAGAAATTAAAATCCATGGAAAAATTTCACCAAGACCAAATTTCTCAAAAAGGAAATAACCTCACAGTCAAGGAACATACTCTAACAATGCTAATTTCACAATTAAAATCTAGCAACAGAATTGAAACATAAGATTAATCTACACTGGAGCCTTATGAAAAAATCTGAACTTTATTTATGTTAGCTTGGTGATCACATAGACTCTTCTTCAGCGTGGGCATCATATGTCTCTCACTTACACAGGCCTTTATTAGGAAAAAGACCGGACATTTCCTGCTTTGTAAGAGTCTAATTTCCAACACTGTTGTTTGATCTGCCAACAAGGTTTTACATTCCAAAGTGACATAACACAGACTAGGAAGACTACTTTCTCTAAAGCAAGTTTCGCACCTTCTAGAAGCCCTATAGTCTTGGAGAAAATTGATTGGATAACTGCCAAAGTAAGAAGCGAAAATAAATCATTTGCAACTTAATTTATCAAGGACAGAAAAAAGACAATTTAGTTGCGTCACCTCTGTGTAGCCAGAAAAGAAAAATCCTTTGCACTCATGTCAGTGGCAATGTCCTATGAATTAAAAACAGTGAAAGAACTAAGTACCTTCATCTGTAGCAGGAGAGTCCATCACTTTAGTACTTTCATATGAAAAGCTCTCTTGTGTGGCAGCAGCTCTTTTAACTTCAAACACTACACAAAGTTTCCTCATGCACGCAAATATTTCCCTTTGAGGATGCCTTGGCTTTAATCTGTTCTCATGAGAAAACTCCCCACGTGAGTAGTGCCCCTTGAATCTAATAATTTTCACTGCCCTTCCCTGAAGTGTTAATGTCGCTGGTGTGTTCATTCATCGTCAGGTGATCACATTTCTATTATGTGATGCATTCTGCAAGCCTGTAATATTACAGTGGCTTTATTGCAGCCACAAATAGACACAGGAGTTCATTGATCAATTCTCTCAGTTCTTTCTGCTTCGTATTACACTACATAAAACTGAAATATGATTATGAGCATTTCAATATAAGACAGTTAAATTTTGTGTAGTGAGTAAATGGTGAAAGACCCCTTAAAAGCCTGAAATATATAAAATGTACATTTTTATAATCCCAAAGAAAGATACTGTGTTGTGATAACACTTAATCCACTTTCTGGGAGGTAAAACACCCAAACTTTAAATCTAGAAGATTTTGTCATAGAATCACAGCTGGTTTTACACACCCTTCTTGGGTTTAACATAGAATTTCAAACTATTTTATTAATTAATTTCAGCTGATAATTCAAGCCATCTGCTATGCCCAGTAGACAGTTATTTTTTGTATAAAGGGAATAATCATGAAGATACACAGTAAACAATAAGCCATGCAAGCTGCATTTGCAATAATGCTTCCTTTATTGCTCCTGCGTGGATCATTTCAAAGAAGAACTGAGCAATTAAATTGTCCTCATCAGTTGACCTGGAACTATTCAAGCACCATACTAGAAGAGGAAGTATTTTTGAAAAGGAATATATTACTTTATATTTTCTTTTTCACACTGTTTTAATGTAAGTTTTAAATGACTCCATCAAAAAAAATGGAAGAACATATCCAAAACTGAGAAGCTCTTCAGCCTTCAGAAAAAATTACTGTTTCAGCATCTTACAGAACAATGTTTCTTGGTTCAGAGATAATTTTCTTTAAACCTTTCTCAAAATACCTAGAAGTTTTAAATTTTGAAAGGCAAATCTGTGATCACTTCCAAGAGAAACCATTACTTGCAGGTATAGGTGGCCAATCGTCCTCAGGACAGATGCTCACACACCAGGATTTCTTCTATATCCTGAATTTCCACTAGATTGTAATTCCATAAGGATGAATAAATATTTACCATTTTCACTGGTAAAATCTGATGCAAGATTAAAAATAGAATTTAAAAAAGAGACATCACCTTTATAAGAGACTAAACAGAGAATTGAGGTACAATATGAGCTTCTCTGATGTTCAGTAATATACACATGGAGACAAAGTGATAAGAATTTTCTTTCATAAGTTATCTCCTGTAATTACTCCATCCCTCATTTCTTCCCAATAAAAACAATATACAACTATTTTCCTCCTACAAAGACAAATTCTTTTGTGAACTGCTGTGATAATAGATTGACAAAGCCCATGTAGGCTCAGTACGGCACAGTAACACTGTTAGATGAAGAAAACTTTATTTTATTAATCATGTTACAAAAACAATGAGTAAAAATCCTGTTTATGAAACACTGACTATATCTGAGATGTCAACACTTGCTACAGTTTTCTGAGTAACCTACAGAGAGCAGAATGACTCTGACTAACAATTTAAATTCAATAGTAGAGGTATTTGAGCTATATTTTGTCTGAGAAAGTTCTGCATCATTCTATTCACAGCTGTTGTTGTTCTCAGTAGTAAGAAACAATGACCCAGAGGGTTGCCTCTTTCAGATATATGCAAAATTAGGCATTTCTTTAGAACTTGCCCTTTAAATTTACAGCAAGCAGACTGTATCCTACTACTAAGTCTACTGAGTTAAAAAGATGGTTTTATGATACTGAAGAATTTAGAAGTGCCAAAACAATTCTGTAGTATTTGTGATCTACCTCTCAAGTTAGTCAGGATGTGAGATACTTCGTGGTCAGCTGTAGTTTCTTACAGAAATTCCTAAGAGAGTGGCTTAACTGCCAGTGATCTGGAGTCTTTTTTTCCACTTTCTTGTATCTTTGTGTTGGAATTCTGTCAGCAAAACATATCCTCCAAGCCAGTTCATCCACGCCAGTTATTACTCAGTCAGGTTCATGGAGAGAGTAACTGTCATAGCATCATTTGTCACCCTTTGAACTCCCTTTCTCCCTTTGACTCAACTGTCATTCCAAGATGGGGTACTAAACTTCCTGCTAGAAAACAGCTGTAAAACACGATGAACTACTTCATTCGCCTCTTGAAGGGAGTATAATGAACCTCTTCACTAAAGGCAGCAGGGAGGATTCTGTTCTCTGTTTTGTTAGGCTAAACTAACTCCTCTGCCTCTCAGCTCCCGTTGACTCTGGTTGACTTGGGATGGACCTGGGTGTAACAGAGAGCAGAATTTGACTGGGAGACATTTACATACCAGACATAAGGAACGACTGAAAATCCGCAACTGTGGCTTGAGTATTAGGAAATACATATTGAGTTTCTGTATGTCCGCTCCCGCTACTTAATCCCAACAATATCCATGGTGACCATTGCAGGATATGCCCAAAGAGGTTAAATGCAAAAAAGCCTGTGTGTCAGAAAACAATGACTAGTTTGACTTTTCTCAAGCTGTTTTTTGCAGTTTTCCATAATTAAAGAAACAGTATATATTTCTCTTTATATTGTAGCATATTATGACTGCAGCTAATACACAATTAAGTTTGAAGTAGTCTATGTAAACAAAATACTGTGTTTTATTGTAGAGTACATCTCAGTATCAAATATTCAGCTTGCATTATACTTGTCGTTTCATCATAAAGCACACGTTACTGGCTAAAGAGATTTGGTACTGTTTAATCTCCAATAAAATTATTTACCAATGTCTCCTGTTAATCCAAGCAATTGAAATTCATTTCAGATTTCTCTATACAAAGCAGCAGTGTCTCCCTGTCTAAAGGGTTTAAGCTTATGTGTGATAAAATGATATTATGTTTCACTCTGATTGAAAATTGTGCTTTCTAGGGGATTATGGAAGTACTGCAAGTGGCACCGATCATCAAATAAACTCCAAGGGGGAAGAGGAGGATTTGTCCTCTTTTTTTCCTGTGTGAAATACAAAACGAAAAAAGAATCGTTCAATTCCTTCCCTCCCCCAACTTTGTCTTTTACAGGCTCTAATCCTCTCTTGGGTTTTCTCCAAAGGTTTTATGGGCCACTGTATGAAACATGCTGTCACACTGATCATTGCAAGATGACACTTAAAAAATATAAATCCAGAGAGAGCATATAACCTTCATTGTCAAATGGAAAGCAGAAAGGCAGCAAATGCACTCAAGTGAGTTTCTTAAAGCTAAGTAAGAAGGTGACAGAAAGACTGAAGAGCTTGTCAGCCGGGTCTATGTCTGGTAGCTGGAAGGAGTAAAAGAAGTCTAGCACTATTCTTTTCAAAATTTACAGTATTTCAGATGATGATGATACTGTGTCTAAAGGAAATTTTCAGTGAAAACCTTTGTTTATTTAACAAGTAATAAACAAAGAAGAGTGAATTAAACTGGTATAGACTATGGCTTGTCATCAGCATTCTCGAACTGTTTACGGCCAAAAACGTCAGGCTCTTCAGAATTCTTTTTTGAAAGTGAGAAATAACACAAAAGTATGTTAGTATTCTTGGATAAAAGAGGTGGGAGAAAACCCAGGGAGCAAATCAAACAAATGGATCATCTTCTCTGTTAGAAAATATTGGCCTGAAGCAAGTCACATTGCTGGAAGACAAAGGGAATCAGCCCACAACGTATGAACAGGATAACAGTGTTTATATGAAATGGAAAAATGAATGCTAAAATAAATGTAACAAAAAATATACATCACTCTTTATGAAACTAAATAATTCACTAAATTTTCAATGAAGTTTCCTTTGTTTCTCTTCTTTTTCCTGATTTATATCCTCTAGGCAAGTAATATATAATATTTAATGAGATCTGTGTTAATGCTAATTGTTTTCAAAGTAACTGCGATCTTTAAATTGATTTCATTTCTATTGCCTGCTTTATTAGTTTAATATGAGTTAATTCTCCTTTTGGGTGTTTCTCTTAAACTAATTAATCCTCCGATGAATGAAGTAATGTCTTTTGAAGTTGAAAATCTAACCCCAAGAGAATGAAGAAACTAACATTTAATCAGCAGCTTTATAGGTGATTTTTGTCCCAGCTTTAGTCACAATGTATAAAGGAGTAGTTATTTCTCAGTGTGGCACCTCAGTGCTGAACTCCAAGGGAAAAAAAAATAGGTACAGGCACAAAAGATGGTGCAAAGTAGGTTCTATTCACTTACCAATGAGTATAGTTCTATCTAAGCTAAATTTTCGAAAGGCTGGCTGCGGTTGTCCAGGCAGTGGGCAGCTGCATCCCTATTGGCTGATTAACAGTGTACTTAAGAAATGTGGAAGAACCATCCCACATCACAATTCCAGATAAATCCAACTCAGCTCTTCCATGTCATGCTTTTGTCCAGTTTTCAAAAAATTATGAGTTTCTATTTAGCGGCCGTATTTGACTATCCCATAATACGTTCATAAGGACAAACATCAGGGCATGTGTATTTAAATAACAGGTATGTATTTTGCCTTTTTTTTTCTGAACAGATAATTAACTCCTATAAGAGCCTGTCAAAGTAATGGATGATCCTACTCAAACTTACTCCTGTCCCACAGCCTAAATAAAACCAATGAGCCTTGGTAATGACTACAGAAATAAGTGAAAAAGACATCTAATAACCAGAATTTTTCTGACCTTCTCTGAAACATGACTCCACATACAATCAATGGGTTTATCGGTCACTTTGTATCGTCAGATGGACCTCAAACTCTCGATATATCAAAAGGATTAACCTCTGAGGATGGACTTTTTTTTTGCCAAAGACAACTGTTTAGCTAAATGCAAGATTTATTTAAAATAGAGTTATAAGTAATAAAAAAAAGAGTCATACCTGAGTGGTCTTTTCTGGCTTTAAACTTTAAGCAAGGATGAAATTCTAGAAAACTTTAACCTAACAAAAAAGCAAATCCCGCTTGACTCAAGCGTTACTCATCTACGATCAAAAGTACATTTTGAAAACAAATTTCAGGGGATTAGAAGTCTAAATGGAACTTATGCTACAAAAACTGTGCTTTATCAGGGGGTCTGCTTTTCTAGTTTGATTATCAGCATTGTAAAGGCAGACAGAAAGTGTCAGCTTTGCTCTCTTCTATCCCAGAAGCTTTTCCAATTTTATTCAAAGGACAGAATAGGATAAAAAGTAGACTTTTAAGACACTTTGAGAAGCAAAAATAGAATTTAGATAATCCTACCCCAAAATATTTTCTTACATTTTGAAATAAAAATAAGTTACAGCTAAAATGGAAAAGTTATTTTAAAAGATAACCACTCAGAATTTTACAATGTAACAGCTTCAACTAAAACCTGTATGGATCAAGCCTCTGATAGTTTCTTCCACTTCCACAAACAAAATTAATTTTGTCCCACTATAGGGCAAGCATTCGAAATTAAGCTTAATTCTCTGTTTTCTGCTTTCTCTATTCTTTATGAGGCTCAATCAGAAACAACAGAGGAGATGACATCTTTTAACCTGTAAAGCTGCAGGAGTAGATAGCTTTCTTTACCATTACTGATTTACCATTGCATTTACAAGTTAGTACTTCTGCTCCCTAGCAATACGTCTCCATCCAGTTCAGTTCTGTTCATCAAGAATGTTAGACATCAAGCAAGTAAAAATTTAAGCAGGATGTTTTCAGGTTAGAAACTACTTCAACATCAGCCATCACTCTAGAAATAAAATAAAAAGGAAAGGTTAGTAGACTTTGCTTCTCAAAACAGGAGATTCCAAGTACCTCTTACAAGCATTGGGACTTACGACATTTGGATTTACTAGTGAAAAAATATGAAATTATCTACTTTTCCTTAGAAGGAAAACGACCTGTCTAGTCATCTTCTGTTAGTGCCTGTTCTTCCAAAAGGATTTTTTTGTTCTATGAAACCTCAATATTTCTTCTCTTTTGCTAAGCTAACAAAGAAGTCCCGTGAGAACAGTGTTCCTAGTACGAACCAATCACAAGTAGCACGATGCCTTGCTGCAGTGCACCTGTGGAGAGGAGAGGCGGTTCTTTCCAGCTTCCAGGGGAGAGCTGCAAAATGTAATGAAATTTTCCCTTTGGTGAGGGATTCAGGGTTCCTATGGAGTTCTAATGATTCTTTTTGCTCCTAGGAGGACTCTTTCCCTGCAGCCTGAGATATGGTATAGTAGCTGAGCGGAGGAGGTAAAGGCTGGATTAACAAAGAGCACAAAGAACACACATGAAGAATGACAGCATAGCTGATGTTCTAAAAAGATTTTCAGTTGACAGGTTTTTTTGTGTCTCTGAACTCAGTAACGTACATCTTTTAAGACCTGAAAATTATTTCTCATAATCGGAAAAAAATAATGCTATAAACCATACAGTCCAGTCACATAACTACATTATGCTTTTATCTAAATATTCTTTTATTTTGTCCCTTCTGGCATTAAACTATTGTTTTCCTGTATTGTGTCAAGGAAGCTCCATAGTGGGTTCTCCTCTATATCTAAAATTAGTGAAGGCAAAGCAGAAAAGCATCCAATATACTGTAACAATACAATGAAGCAAAAGTGAGAATTCGAAAGCCGTATTACACTACGTGGAAATGACACCAAGACCAACTGTCTATTCATGATGATGCGTAAAACAGAGTGATAGTTGATACTAGAGCTTTCAAATCTCCCAATTCACCTAAAAAATGCTCTGAAAGCACGACCGACAAACTTGCAGCAATAAATTTTGCACAGACTGAATACACAATAGTCAGTTTAAGTGATAAGAGATTGTTTCAAAAGGAAACTTTCAAGTTCCTAATTAATTTTAATTTTATAGTGCTAGCAGATGTTGTATTTTCACAGATTAATTCATCATTAAGGTACTAGCATCACTGGAGTCTTATTAAAAACAGGTATTTTTAAAAATTCCAAAACAGGTTGTTTCCAAAACTACAGCAGATCTCTTCTATACATATAATTTTCTTGTAACTTTGCAGCACTAGAGGGATCACAGTAGTGGCCTTGAAACTAATCCTGTTCTCTACTTGTCAGTGTCTATTTTGTGGCTGTTTGTTCTGCCTAACCATTTTGAAACATCCTCATACTTGGATCATTTTCAAAGTACCTACAGATTTTAACAAGAACATCAGAGAAGAAACAGGGTATCCTTTTTTCTATTAAACCCCACCCAGCTTTTTACAACCATCAGAACTTCCATTTAAAGTCATTGTTCAGTGTGACTAGATAGAAATGCTGTAAAAATTACCCTTTACTCAATAAAAACTGAGCATGCTTTTGAGAACTCACTTCTATAAGGCATGTGACTGAGATTCTAAAAAAGACATAGACAAGCTAACTTCATATTTAGCAGCTGTCATCTAGCAGTTTCCTAGCTTATTTTCTACCAGAGAAAATGCAGGAAACAGGAAGACCATATATTCAATATTGTATAATATTAATAATGTGACATTTTTGTACATGAGTGATTTACACCTTAGCGAAAAACCCCATATAATCTATGATTAGAACCCAGATATCTGACATAATGGACACAGGTAGCCTTCTGTTGCCCCTAAGAAATCAGCTCTGAAAGTTAATGCAATTGGTAACCTGACCTGTGATATGTATGCATATGCAATCCACTATTTCCATGCATTATGACTTACAGCTGATACACTGTGGATAACAACTTACACCAAACTTTAATAATTAGTTCTGTAAAAGAAGTACTAGGAACTTTCCTGCAATGAATATCAATAGTCCAAGCTTCAAATTTTATTGGTGAGGGCATTAGAGAGGATATAATGGACAAAATGATTATGTAACAGAAGAATTCAGGAAGGGTAAACAAACTCAGAAAGGACAAAACTATTGCTGATGGAACAATTTTTAGCATGCTGTTTCCTTAATTTTGGTAAGTTTGCAACCTGCTAGCCTCTACTCAGTCCAAAGAACAAGGCAGCTAACATTTGCACAGAGAAGCGCTTGGCTCCACAGTGCAGAGAAGCAAACCAGTGAGCTGCAGGGAAGGCGTGCAGGTAGGGCATGGAGACCCTGCCAGCTTGAGAGGTGAGTCCACTTGATAGTCATCACTGTCTCAGAAGCAGACCAGCTATGCTATCTACCCGAAGGAAAGCTTCACCCTCTGTACTTGCCAGAATAGAGGTGGCAACCCATAGAGAGGTCCCCATGTAAATGTGCAGCCATCCAATTCTCAGTCTGCAGAGAGTTTCTGAACCCCTCGCTGATACTAGATCAGACAGCAGGCTTTAATGAATGTCCAGCCCCTTCTCCTGGGGAAAAGGTAAGTACCTGCACAAGGTGTGCACCAATGGATCATCTGTTGTATCAGGCAGCTGAGTTGCAGGAAACAGCACCTAGGCTGCACAACATTAGAGAAGCTGAGGCAGAAATTGGCAGGTTGCTTCAGAACAATTTTCCAGTAAAAGACAATACTGAGGATGAAGCACCCTGGATCCTGGTGGCCCACAAATGCAGACCTCCACCACAGTCCCCAGAATCCAGCATCACAAGTAAAAACCTAATTAAAGCTTTAACAATGGTAAATACCCACAAGCAAGACCCGCAAGTTGCAACTGAACCAACAGCAGATGGTGAGTATTGCAAAAAGAAATTATGTGTGCTTGTGGTGGGGGACTCACTGTTAAAGGGCACTGAGGTACCCATCTGCTGACTCGACAGGGACTCATGTGAGGTATGCTGCCTTCCTGGAGCTAAGATCCGGGATGTTGCCAAGAGAGTGGTTGGACTCGATGATCTCCAAGGTCTTTTCCAACCTTATGATACTGTGATACTGTGATACTGTGAGTGCCACAACTTGTCAAGGACACAGACTACTATCCATTATTACTCTTTCATGTGGCTGTGAATGACACCGTAAGCCCTAACCTAGGCAAAATCAAGAAAGACTATAAGGCCCTGGGGGAGAAAATGAAGAACTTTGGTGCCCAAGTCATCTTTTCTTCCATATTACCTTTCCAAAGAATGAGAGCAAACAGGAAAAGATGCATAATACAGGTCAAATTCCAGCTACATGGCTGGTGTCACTGCAAGGGTTTTGGCTTTTATGATGATGGAACCTTTTATGAGGACTGCAACCTGCTATGATGGGATGGAATCCACCTCTCTAAAAGAGTCAGAGGACTCTCTGACAGCGGGCTGGCCAATTAGGTAAGGTGGGTTTTAAACTGAAGAACTTGTGGGGATGGTCCCAGTATGGCAATCCTCACCCCACCATCACCACAACAATCTATTGGGGAAAAAATCAGGCCAACCAGAGCAGTGTAGAATGTGCCTTACCTATCTCCCTAAATGAGAACCAAAAGATCAACAGCCTGAAGTGTCTGTATACTAATGCACACCATCTGGGGAAAAAAAAAACAAATAGGAGGAACTGGAGCTCCATGCCCAATTAGAAAGCTATATTATCATAGGAATAACTGAAACATGATGGGACAACTCACATGACTGGAGGATCATGATGGATGGCTACAGGCTGTTCTGTAAAGACAGGAGAGGGAGAAGAGGTGGAGAAGTCACATTCTATATTAAAGAGAACCTTGAATGTGTGGAAGTCAGCTATGGTAATTGTGGAAGCCCTATCTATTGCCTCTGGGTCAAAATCAGAGGGGTCATCTCCAAGGGGACCTTACAGTAGGCATCTGCTACTGACCCCCAAACCAAGATGACAGGGCTGACAAAGCAATACCTGAGCCACTTAAGCAAGCTTCAGATCAACAGAACCTAGTTCTTATGGGTGACTTTAGCTATGCAGACATTTGCTGGAAGAACTTCGCAGCAGTTCACATGTCATCCATGAAGTTCCTGGAATGTATAGAAGACTTCCTCATACGAATGTTAGATATGCCAACTAGAAATGAGGCACTGCTGGGCTTGCTACTCAAAACCCAATAAAACATGTTTATAATAACTCTGCTAGTGATAGCCTTGGCTGCAGTGATCACAATATTGTGGAGTCTGAAATACTGCTGAGCATGCTGAATGTAAGTTGCAAGACCACGGTTTTAGATTTTAGAAGACCAGACTTCAGCTCACTCATAGCTGGGTTGGAAGGGGTTTTGCAGCAAGTTTCCATGGAGGATACAGTAGCTAGTGAATGCTGGAAGTTTTTAGAGAACACTCTCCTACATACACAAAACAATTTATCCCCTCTAAAGCCCAGGGAAGTAGGTGGAGAAAGAGCCCCTCCTTGGCTTAACTGTGAGCTTCTGAGTCTGTTCAGAACCAAAAGGGAAATGTACCAGAGATGGAAAAGTGGAACTTTAACATGTGAAAATTACAAGGACATAAACAGAATATGCAGAGATGCTGTTAGGAAAGCAAAAGCTTAGCTTGAACTGCAATTGGCCAGAGAGATCAAAAACTTCAAGAAAGGATCCTTCAGTTATGTTAACAAGAAGAAACAGAAGAATACTGGTCCACTGTTAAACTGGAGAGATGAACTAGCCCCCAACGGAGCTGAAAGGGCAGAGGACCTCAATACATTCTTTACCTTTGTCTTTACCGGTGTTTTTGGGCCCCAGGACATAGGAACAAACATCCAGGTTGACGCAGACACAGACCCATCATCAGTGAATCAAAAGTTGGTGTATGAACTATTACAGGAGCTTGACCCATACAGATCCCATCCACCTGAGGGAGTTAGGTGATATTGTTCAAGACCACTCTCCATAACCTTTGAGAACTTGTGGAGATCCAAGGGCATCCCTGAAGACTGGAAAAAGGTTAATATCATCCCTATCCACAAGAAAGGAGGACTGGGCTAATTATAGATCCAACAGCCTCATTTTAATCTTTGGGAAAGTTATGGAATGATTAGACCTGGCAACCGTCACAAGTCAACTGAAGCACATGACTGAGAAAAGCCAACATGGATTCACTAGGGGCTTAACAGACCTGAGCGCCTTCTATGATAAAGTGACGCAATCAGTTGATGAGGTAGACTAGTGGTGGGCATTGTTTACTTGGACTTCTCCAAGACTTTTGACACAGTTCGTCATGATCTCCTCCTAGAGAAACTGACCTGCTACAGCCTAGACAAGTGGTCTATGCAGTGAGTGAGGAAGTGGCTGACAGGTTGTACAGAGAGGTTGGTGGTAAATAATTCTTTCTCAAACTGGTAACCAGTTGTAAGCAGGGTCCCCCAGAGACCTTATTGATGTGTACCAGTACATAAAGGGTGTCTACCAAGAGGATGGAGACTCCCTTTTTACAAGAGACACATGGAAAATACAAGGGGTAATAGGTACAATTGGACTGGATTTCAGAACAAAATTTTGGACATTTTTATGGATCAGCTTGACAGGATGCTGGGCCATCTCAGTTAAACTACATATCACCTTAAAAGATTGGACCAGATAATCCTGGAAGTCCAACCTGGCATTCTATGATGCTATACTATTTTGGTTTGATAAACAAAACTAGTAATTGGCTTGATATCATGCATATACATATATTCATATTCATTCTAGGTATTCATAAAATACATTCAGAAACACGTTTCCAGCTGATATTGGTGACTATCTTCCTACTGAGAAGGGATATAGTCAGCCTTTATGGTGTAAAATGTAGGATAAAAATAACTTGTTATAAAGATGACATGAGTAGAGCCCTGTATTTACAAAACGCTCTCAGAAATACTTGGAGATGGTTTCTGAATTTAGACAGTTGCCATTACAACTATTGATAATTTCATAGACACTTTTCAATAAACTGGGGATATTACAGATTCATGTTTACCAATTATTTGGTTTATTTTCAGGAGATAAAAGGAAAAGCAGAATTTTAAGGAAAAAATGCAAATACATTCTGTTATTACGGAATTTGACATTAGAAAACAATTTTGTTGGTTATTCTGGAAGTAAATTATTCTCTACAATTGACATTTTCTGGCTTCATCTTCATCCACTTTCCAGTACTGGTTAGTCAGTATTTTCAACACTACGTTATTTATCATTATGGAACTCAGAAGAGTTGCCCTTTATTTTTTTTCTTTCTTACATATGAGAAATTAAAGTACAGAGGGATAAGATTCACATCCTCAAAAGTATTCAGACAATTTCTAGTAATTTCAATTACAATTCCTACGAATTCTTCTGCAAGGTCAGAAGAGAATTGTCCAGGCAGTATGGAATGGAATTATTACTTTCTTTGGCCACATAGACAACTGGATGCTCCTCTCTTATACACAGGACACAGTCACCTCTAGGCTTTCCCTCTAAATAAGGTAAGAAGTGTATTAAGGAGACTAAACTAGTGCAGTGAATCAGCAAAGATTCTGTTTCTTCACCATATTATGAGCTATAGTCTCAGGTTTGTTCTCAGTTCCAAGGTTTACCAAGTATATTTTTCTATATTTCTACATATCAGTCCCAAGTGGCTAATTCCTGCAGAAATGTCTGTTTTCACGTCTATGAGTCAACTGAGGGATGGAAATGTTCTCTCTAAGATTTCCTTTCCTTTCCTTTTCCTGTTGTGGAAAATTTTGCATGCAGTAATGAACTCTCTAGCACTCCCTTCCAGACACCACGGGGTCAGCAGGAAGCCTTTGCCTCCATGCTGCCTTCTGGAGTGCAGTAACTCTTGATTCTCTTCTCCTTTCTCATTTAGTAGCCTATCTTCTTGGGCGGAATTAACTTACTTTTTAAAAAACATAGATGTTGTAAGCATCTGCACCTTACACATTATGACGTGTTTAGTTGTACTCTTTTAAAATCTGATGATCCTACCATAGCAAAATTTCTGGCAAATGTATTCCTGTTCCAAACCCTTTGTAAAACAAGATTTTACTGATTTTACAGCGGATCTCCTACCCATTTTTGTTGACTACGTGACATGAAGAATTCTATTGTATACCTTAGAGATCCTACTTTATTGGACAACAAAGTTTCAGAACACAAATGAGTCTCTAATGGGAACCTGTGTACACAATAATAGTGGACTTGTTTTCCTTGCCCACTAAGATATTGTAGCCTCCAATAATACCAAGATCAGAGATGTATTAAGTAAAAAAGAACAATGTAACTACAGTCAGTGAGGTTTACGTTTTTAAGTAAGGTGGCTTATCAGTAAGCAGAAAAGGCATTATGAGTTAAGGAATTATAAAACTATTAGCCTGAGGGCAAAGAACTGAACTGAGAACGTATTAAATAGAACAATAATATTGTACTATCCATGCCGCAGAAAATGGACCTGTAAGGTTTTGTAGATAAATCTATGAGCTGCAGGTAAGGCTGGAAAAATCAGGACTGAAATTAATTCAAAATAGTTGGCTTGTGTTTTGTCCAAATTGCTTTGTTCAGTACTGCATGTTAAAGGAACTTGTGAAAGAAGAGTTTAAAGCCAGTTTCAGCATTCTCAACTCTGCTGCTGAAATGTTGTATAAATTTTAGAAGACAGTAACTCCATCCTCCACCTCAGTTTGTCTGTCTAGCCACAAGTATATTAAAATATTACTAACCTTTTCTTTTCCTACTGAAGAGGACTGAGGTGAAGAGGAAATGCCATACATCCAAAAGGTGATGCAACTAGTGAGTACAGCGGTCTTTCCTGTCCAATAACTATTCATTTTAAAAAGAATGCAGCTTGTAGAAAATGTTGCTATGCAAATCTTTGGAAAATGCATAGCTGATGTACTGATGGCTTCTTTTTTGTCTTGTGTAGTGTCTACTTTACAGCAGCGATATCAATATCTCCTTCAGTTTCACAAGACCCTGAAGATAACCTTTCACTCGTTTATGTCACTAGTGTAAATGTTTACAATTATAGACTCTTCATTCAAGGCGTCCTGTTACACCAATTGGATTTTATTGTTTGCCAATGACAAACAATACAGAGAACTGAATACTCAGTGCATGAACAATTCTTGGATTTTAGAGTAGATATAATGATAAAATCTAAACTGCTGCTTTGCTAAAAGTGAATGTCTCTGACAGTGGCTCGTTTGTTTAATGATAAAGTCATTTTGAACAGTAAGGCTGTGGAAAAATCCTGTACTCTGACAAATTTCAATTAGGTTAATTACATTCTGCTTCCCTAAATTCCCCCTGCTGTTTGAGATGGAGACAGCTTTCTTAATTTCCTTTCCTAGCATGTTGTGTAGAGTTGCTGTGCTTTGGTAAATAGCCGCTATGTTCTACCCAACATGTGGCTGATCTAATCCCTTCTTCTTCAGTAGCTGCACAGTGTGAATTTTGTCTTATTACAGTAGGAAACCTTCTGTCTCAGGCAAGAGGAAGGGACGGATTCCTTTGATGTTTTACTTTTCTGAGGTGATGTAAAAGGGTTTAAGTGAAAGTGAGAATCCACTCCTGAACCCTTTTTCCTGGAATAACTGATCAGAAGAGAAGAAAGCTCTGTGTGTGTGGGGGGTGCTTTGGTGCACATATGTGTGTGTGTGCATGTGGTGGCAGTGAGCGAACAACACAAGGTCAGTCAAATATTTTGACATGCTTTTTCTTTAGTTTTATCTTTGTTTGATATGTTTTTTCTCACAATGGGGAATTAATTTTTGCAGTCATATTTCTCTAGTTAGTTCTTCAGCTCCCAGCCATATAACTCGACTTAGGCCTGATACCTCTTTATCTCTACTTATTTTTTTCCCATGTCAATGTGTGAAAAGAATTTAATCTTAACATAGAGTATATATTTACCAACTCACTAAAACCAGCTGTAAAATCCTATTTAAGCTCTTCTGTGTTAACTATGCTGTTGTGTTGATACCCTCTCTAGGCAAAATTTCTTCCCTCTCTACCAGCATCTGTTGTGAGTGATGTGATTAGGTTGAAATAAAGTGGGACTGTACATCATTATTCATACCAAAAGCTGCTGTGCTTTGTAAAAGGATTGATTCAGGGTTCCTTATCTTGACTTTGATTGCTAGGTGAAAAATTCCTTTTTTCACAAACTTAATCCTTAGAACATTATATTTGGTGAGATTTACAGTGCCAAAAAAACCCTGCAAAATTGGATCTACTCCTCAATCCACTATATATTGAATTTAGAGGTGATATTTTATGTGTTGCTGGATTCTTTTAACATGTAAATGAGCACTTTAATGAAAAAAAATAGATCAAACAAACTTTGACATTTCTTTTTAAAATTAGAAAATATAGACAGAAAATATAGTCTAGGGTATTTCATAATACGTGGTAGATAAGATAGATGAGAAAGATGTCTTTGTGACTAGGCTGAAATTTCCAAATTATTTTAATAACTAATCAAAACATGAGCAAATCTAGCACTACAAAGGCAATGTTAAGATTCTGATATAAGGTGTTTATCCCAACTTGGACCTGGCCACAGACAATAATATGATTTGATAACTTCTGTAATGTAATCATTATTGTATCTTATCAGAGTTCCAAAACCAATAGTGAAATTATTGGATTTAGATTCAAGGAGGTGGAATACAGCTGGTTCAGATTCAGGCCAGGCAGTTTGTTTTGCTGGGGCACAATTAAACACCCATGTGGACAAAGATTAATATTTCAATTTTTTTTTAATACTTAAAATATACATAGATAATCAAGCATTTGTCCATGATCTGTGTTTCCTTTGCATTACAGATCATTGCTACATCTAACAATTTCTCTAGATACAACTGAACTTGTTGAACACTCACATTTGTATTGTTGCATTTCAAGGTCACTGAGAGTAAGAAAATGGTCAGGCATGTGTGCTACAAAACTGATAATTACAGTAAATGGAAACATTTTTGCAAAGTGAGTTTGTAGAATCCAAACATTAGGAACTAGAATTTATATTTTACTTATTAAAGAAAAAATAATAACGATGCTATTTGAGACACTGTTATGAATGGTGAAATATATTTATTTTATCTATTTGTCTGAAACTTGAAACTTCTTAATTAGCTCTGTAACTGAGATCATGTGAGATCTTCTAGAGCAAGAGACAACTAACTGTCCTAATATAACGTTCTGGATGGGAAGTGAACCACTGGCTGCTGCTTATCCTGCCAGTACATAATCTGCTCTCATGCTAGAAAATAACCAACCTAACCAGAAGTATCTGCCTCGTTAGCTAGAAAGCTTGCGAAGAGTATTCAAAAATTATGGATGGAAAGAGAAAATTAGTTTTTTAAAGAAAGATAAAATGGCATAAAAAAGGATTAAAATTTCTCATTCCATATCTCTTTTTCTTCTCCAAAACAAATCTATTAACTTAACATCAATCATTCTTAGCACTAGATGCAGGAAACTATTTTGAACATTTTTGATATAGGCTAAAGCTCAAATATGAGGTTTTTCATATGATTATCACAGTTGTCTTACAACATCAAGAGCAAAAAGGATAGCAGCTTGGTTAGAATGTCTTGGTTCTAAACTACTCCTCTGTGAGGAATAATGAAAGAAGAACAAATAATTAACAAGATGTCATAAATTTCCTTAATCTTCTGTGGAAATTAACTCATGCAGATGCTTTAGTGTAAATCCTGCTTTATTGTAAATCCTATTTTCTTATACTGCTTCAAGCTTAGGAAACACTACAAGTTTGGGTGGGGTTATTTTTTTGGTTTTTGTTTGGTTGTTTGTTTTTGTTTTTCTTCAAGAATACTAGAATCTGTTCCTTGGAGCTTGGCAAGGACTATTTTCTCAAGGGAAATGTAAGAGCTAATTAAAAAGTTGCCCACTCTTTATATTAGCATAATGGACAGCTACGGGAACAAGGAAGAAATATCAAAAAAAAAAAATACTGATATTTAGAACAAAGTTTCTGGACAGTTCTGATTTTTTAAAACTTTTGTCCCATTAGTTTAAAAACAGAATTTAAACATCATTTTTGAGAAAAAACCCTACCCTTTATGCTTTTATGTTCTTTGTCATATACTTGAAATATATACTATTACCAAATACAAAATTGAATGGTTTAGAAAATGCTTAACTTATTTAATAGCAAAAATGTATAATTAAAAAATCAATCATAATTTTAAAGAGTTAAAGACACTTGGAGAAAAAAAAATGAATGAGCTATCATAGAGGAGACTTGATGGTAGAATTTTGTTTTCAGGCAAACTCATCATATATAATGTTTTGCTGAAGCAGTAAGACTTTTGCACAATAGAAGAAAATATGAATATAAGGTTCTTTAAATTTCATATGGAAATGATGAAACATTTCTTGAAGAATTCTGCAGATGTTGCGAGTTCATAATTTTGGTGTATAACAGAAAAAAAAAAACTGTCCTAAAAACAATCCACCTTCCATATACCTTCATTAGCTCTCTGCTATATTTGTTAAGTACATTAAAAAAGGCAAAACAATAGAAAAGGAAGAATTTTGTAGTGCTTTAACCTCACATCTTGACAGGTACAATAGCAAAAAGGCAATGTCTGGCACCCATATACACTCAAGAGAAAATATATTTTAAAATAGCGGCAGTAGACAAACAGGGATGGATATAGGGGTAAATTTCACATGTACAGCTGAAAGTCAGAAAGGTGAGAGGCAAAAATCAGATGAGAAGAATAATAAAAAGAGTGCACGAAGAAGAATAGAGGGTAAAAGGTGTGTCATTGTCCCCCCATTTTTTCCCCAGATTATACTTATCTTGCTATATATTTGTACTGATTTTTACTGCTGTGCTTTAAAAGTATGTTCATCCAATGCCCTGGGCACTCTCAGCATAATTAAATATACACTAACTAACAGTTCTGCCAATTATCCCTGTGTTCAAACCAACTAACTCCTCAGCAGTGTAGACACAACAGAGAAGTTGTAAAAATCTCCTTGAAAAACATCTCCTTGAGTATCCTAAATGAACATCTTGTAGGACTGGCGGACAAGCTGCTCTTCACGATCTCAAGAAAAAGTGTAAGATGAGATGTGAAGAAAAATGTAGGGTGGCTAAAATGTGTTACTGAAGGCTAACTGACTTGGATTATTGTGCATTATCAAGAGAAGCTTTGGTGCAACTGATAATATTTTACTCATCAGTTTGGGGACACTAAGGGACACTTTAGATGCCACCTGAAAGATCAGAGAAATACCATAGCCTAAAATCCTCCTACAGAATTTTTTGAGTGAAATGAGTAGGTAGCAACATAAGAAGAAAATTAGTAACATTGAAACAATATCTCCAATATTTGCAAGTTTGTCTTTCAAATGAAACCCGTTTTTCTACATTGAAAGCAAAGAAAAGCTAGTTTTCTTTACGCTGTGACTGGCTGAGAGTAAGGTCATATAAACAGTTAAAGAAAACATTTCTCTTCTTCTCCTTCTTTAAAATTTCTTTTCAGACTTCCTCATAATTGCCATCAGCTTCATAAAGGAAATAATATTGTTATATTGATTAACAGTGGCTGCATTTTCCAATTATTTCTGTAATGAGTTTAGTGGCAATGACCCAGAAAATGGACAAAGACCTCACTTCAGATTAATGTTAATTTGATGCAAATTGTTATTTTTTCTCTTCTCACCAGCAAATGATGATGATAGATCCCTACTGTTAATTAATCAAAACATCTCAAAATAGAGTTCACCAGGTGGAAATAATTAGCAGTTAATTGTCTCCTGTTTATTACTCTTCAGAGATGTAAACAACAGTCTGGATTCATTTGACAGTATTTACTAAAAACTCCTTTAATAAATAAATTAGACACAAAAGTTGTTGTTACGGTATGAATATATGTGGTTGTGCTTTTTTTTCTATAAGACAATTCAATGGACAAAGAATCAGCAATTTTCCCTCCAGAAAAACAGCATTTCAGCAGGTGCAAACATTTGCCTTTTGTTCCACTTGCAAGATTTATTTTTGTGTATTGTTGAATGAATAATTGAGTGGCAAAAAAAAAGGATGAACATAATGTGAAATCACACATAACCAAGAGGTTTTGTCTCATTTGCACTTTGATGGCTACAGAAGTTTTGTGTTTTAGAGAAAAATATTCTTTACTCAGACTGAGGAGGAATTTAAATAACATAGGTACTGATATCTTGATGATAATGGTGATTAGTTTTTGGAGTTGGTTGTCAAATATCCCTTAGGTGCCCAAATCCTTTTATGAATTTACATACACACATGAGGAGCTTTGCCCAATTCAGGGGAAATTTTAGAATCCACTTTGCAGTTTTCTTTACAGTAAAATAAATTAATAATCAGATTAATAAATGAGGTTGTATATCAGTGCTCTTTTTCAAAAGAAAGGAGAGTAATTAATCACAAAATTACAGTTACATTAAGATAAACAGTAATCATTAGCCTGCAGCTTAATCTTTAAAGAGTGTCTCTTTCTAAAGCCACAGAAATCAGATCCTTTCCCCTTAAGGCTTGTTCCTCAGATGAAAAGTGGCTTGTGGCTTCTGATCAGGCTAGAGCCAAGATTTAAATTCAAAATCTGTGTTACCTGGAGCAACAGACCTTGTCCAGGAACTCTTCTTATTTTTCAGGACTGGTGGCCACAGGAATGAGAAGGAATTTCCATCATGCTATCATTTCAGTGTATTTCCATTTTTCCAGTTTGGACAGCAACCAACAATTTTTAAAATATGAGTGAGAAAACTCACCAGGAATTAAACTTTGGTAGTTTTGTCATCAAATATTATGGATGTGGCTGCTTCATTTTTACTATGGCCATCGTGATAACTATACCCAAATAATTGTAACCAAACGGGGTTTTATTTTTTTTTTAAACTTCAACATCTTCTATGAATTTCATATTAGTAAAAAAAATCAGTATTTACATGTGTATATTTGCAGCTTAAAAGAGATACTTCCAGTACTGCAAGCTTTGTCCTATCCTTGCCATGTAGAGCAAGCAATGAATATGATCAGAAAAATATGATGAAACTTGAAAAAAACGAATCTTATTTTTTGTTTTAAAACTATTGCATTTAGCTCCAGACAACTTTATTGTCTTTTTGCAAGACCTGATCTTGCTGTCAAATACCTGTCTAGTGCTGGCATCATTTTGTCTCAGATGTCAGCATTGTAGAGTCATTAGATGAGGTTCATTGATGGTTTTTTTTTTTCAGTGCGAAGACTTAATATTTGATTTCATTTCTACCTATAAAATAATGCTGGGTGTCTTAAAAAAACCCTCTAAACTTGTGCTTACTTTAATCTAACCTTACAGTAACAACAAAAGGATAAACTTCGACTATCACTTAAGGGACTTCACTGTCTGCTGGTGATAAGCTAGTGTCAGGGCAAGGTCAGGACTCTGTAAGATGGAGATTTACACTCTTTGGCCTCTCTGGATCAAGGTGGTCAACTTTGGACTGCGAGATTAATCCAGCAAATTAGAAACATGATGGTGTACCCTAGACGTTTTCTTTTGTATAACATTTTTCATTTATTGTTCAGAGTGGAGCTTTTTGACATTTCATCTGTCAGAAAAAGATTCCACTGAACTTTATCCCTAATAAATTATTTGGTAAAGACCTTTGAAAAAAAAATTTTCGTTAACAAAGAATATATTTCTCTACAAAAAGTGCATAATTCTTTGATCTGGTTCAGTAACATTCTTGAAATAGATCAGTCTGAATTCCCCAAAAGTATTTCCTTTTTTTCTCTACTGTCATATTTCATGGGTTATTTTTAGCTGTAATAATTAAAATTTAGCATTATTTTCATTAGAATTTCTCTTTATGACTTTAGAATGTCTTGACTGTGGTTGTGTATTAGTCCTACATGTACATGCAGCAGTGTTTTCTTAATGCTGTGTGTTAAACAGCTGGGCGTAACAGCTGATTACTAAATTTTTGTATGTGTATATGCTTATATTCACACCTACAAACTCACATGCACAAACACACGCATGTAAATACATACATACACACACATGCAAACTACTAGATTAGTATAAAGGTTGTAATTTCATCTGTAGGTTTACGCTCAGAATTTGTGACATTGCTCTGCTGAAATTAGAATTTGAAGCTCAAATCGTGGTATGTTTTATTTGTTAGGCTAAATTTAGTGTAGATAACACTGAAATAGATACCAAAAACTGTTTTAAGAAACACTACTGCTGTCCAAGTGATACAAGTATATGTAGTTCCCTGTTGTAGGCTTGCATAGGATAACTAAACAATAAGATTACTTCAGGTTTTTTTATTTTCTCCTTGATTTTTCTTTCTCTTGTTTTATGCTTTCATCAATCTCAGCCAGAGAGCAGAAACAAAAAAACCAAGTGGACTTGCAAGTTTTGCTTTTTGAGTTAACCTGAAACATGCAATATTCAGATAGTTCTTTTCAGCCTTGGAATTAGAGACCTTGAAACTGGAACCGATTTTACACTTTCCTACAATAATATTTTTATGAGTGAAATTGGAAGAGCAGCACTCAATGAGAGAAGAGGGCAAAATGGACCTGGCTGCTGCTACAGGAATATTTATGGGGAGTTTGATGTTTTGCTTGGAGAAAAAAGGAGGGTTTTTACTGCAAATACCTATAAGGCTGGTTTTGTTCTGCAGAGCACTTTCTTCTGTCCCTCCTTCTTGTCTGAGTTTTCCCCTCCCTTTCTACTACATAGGAAGAAAGAGGTTTAATGTTTTTAGGGTTACAGCTGACCAGTTTTAAATGTTGATGTTGTCTTTGGCCAAACAAATGGAAACCTTTTATTTTTATATGCATACTAATAATAGAAAACATTTTATATTGAGATTTCTGCAATTTACAAAGGTGATAAGTAACATATTCTGTTCTTAACAGGTAAGGAAATGAAACAAAGCTTTGAGGGTATCCTGTAGCCTGGTAACAGTCTTTACCCAAATACTTCCTGTGTCCTATCTACTAATTAGTGAGCAACTCATTTCTTGTTGGACCTCCCTCCTACAAAAGCTGAAAGGGAAGATCATGGATTACCTCAGATTATTGCCCAGGGACAAGGAAGAAATTGATTGAATGCTATTTTGTTTCATGTAAAAATTACATTCTAATATAAATAAATAATGCCAAAACAAGGACAAAATCAGAAGAATTGATGACATTTCATGTGAATGTGAAAGGATAAAAATTCTCTACCTATTTCTGTCAGCTTTGCATTTCAGGTGACCAATTTCATTTTTATGTCTTTTGAAAATAAATGCTGAGACTATCTGAAGTAAAATAACTAACACAACAAAACTGCTGTAGATGTAAAACAGAAGCCTCTCATTTTAAAGTTTGAGACTTTTTACAGGCATGTTGAGCAGTGCACACATAAGGATTCTGAGTTCACATTGGAGTTGCTAAATGTAAGCACCAAATGTGTTTGATGCAAGATGACAGAAGTGATAGACAACACAAACTAGAAGGCCAAAAGGAAAATGATGTTATTAGCCCCATCGGATCATTTGGCCAAGGCACTAGCATGACTAGGGGCTCACAAATGCATAAGAAAGTGACAGGAGTGTCCTCAGTGTACTTGCAAGGGAGTAAAGGAAACACCTCACCTCATGTGGTGTTCTTAAACAGTTAGCATGGGTGGCCTTTAAATCTTTTTTTTCTGGAAGTCCATTCATGTTTACATCAACACTACTAACAAAAGTATTTAGGTTAGGCCAATTTTTCTATTCCAAGAGTTAAAAAATCATGAGTCAAATATTCTACTGTTTTATATAATGTTAATTTACCCTAGCTGAAATCTGTACCTTTCTCTAGCAATTTGCACAGGCTAATTCAAGTCTTGTCTCTGACATGCTAATATTTTACATACATTGTTCATAAAAAAGATGTCACAGAGTTGCAACAGAATTTAAAAAGTCATCTATTCTGTGGCATGATGTCCTGCATAAAGAGGAGTACTTCTGAATGCTTTGTGCAATAAAAATATTTTTAAAATTCAGCTTATATTTATGTTGATTTCTCAAAAAATTCTGGAAAGAAAGTAACAAAGGTCATCTTTAAAAAAAGCTGTATTTGAGGTCTGATAGAGACAGTTCTTTGAAATTAAGAGAAATCTTTATGTTCCTACTGATAGACCTTAAATCAAATTAAGTGTACAGAAAGTGAAAACTCATAAATGAGAGTATTCACTTTGGAAACCTGAGCTGATGCAGACTCCATGATTGTAATATCCAACAAAAATAACCAACCTACCTAGTAACTGAGCATCATCTACTTTATAGTATTTACTTCAATAACACCTGCGTAGTGCGAAGACCCTCTGCAACGCATGCATACAAATGAATGGATGAATGAACAGAAGAATGAATAAATACTCTTGCCACATCTGACAGGCCAAAGAGGATTCACTAAACTTAAGCTGAGAATCATTTTGATTGTGCAAATATAATAAAATTATAAGCTTTTACCAAACTATAAATAAATTCAGGAGATGACCTGCTTATTTCAAGTGCATTGGATGCACACCAATAAGCAGGAAAGAAGGAAATACTTTCCCTGTGAAGAGCAGGATTGGTAGCTGTGTGTCTGTATGCTCCTTCATGGCTTTAGCTTTTCTCCCTCAAACACCATGAACATCCAGCAGATAATAAGATGCTATGAGATGAATTAGCATGAAGTTTCATAGGTATAACTTACCAACAGCACATGAATTGTATTTTGTGCGAGTTCTATAAGCAGTTCAAGAGAGGTATTTTTAAACCTGTTTCTAGCCGTCTCTAAACATCATAAGTGCATGTCCTGTGTCTTTAAAAGCTGAAAGGTGTTAGGGTAGGATGACAGGAAATCAAAGACACTTCAATGTAATGCCAGAGCTTGGATAAGGAAAACGTTCGATGAGTAAAACAGAAATTGATTTTGTCAGATGCAATAAGAATAGTGAGAAGACATCTGGTTCTACACAGCTTTCTCTTAGCACTGAGTGAATCCTTCACATTGCTAGCTAGACCTGAGCCCATATCTAACAGCTCAGACTACACTACCATGCATCCTGATTATTTCCTCGTTTTAGCCTGGCAGTTTTGTATACCTGGCAAATAGTGAATTTGGTGAGGTTTTCTGGTATCTAGGATTCCTGTGGAAACAGCACTAGCAGCTCCAACAAAAACAACGTCTGAAAGTCATGGGGAAATGACCACTCTCTGAGGGCACCTTGTGTACGCTGACCTCACTGCATGTGTGATGTTGAGTCCAGAGGGACCTACCCAGCGACTGCAACGTATCCTTTGCCATTTGTGCAGATCCATACCACATCCTTGTCTGGAATTGCTAAGAAAAAAATACAGAACACTCATGAAAGAAAAACAACTAAATAAGACAGGTGTTGAACTGAAAAGTTAGGGTAGGGGAGCAGGGAGCTGACTGGGATAAAAAGTTTTATCACTGTTAATTAATCAATTCTAGCCTTGTTTGTAAATAATTAAGCGTCATTTCTATCAACGTAACTGTACAGTGGACTATGTTGAATGAGATCGTGAAGCTGTATTCCCATCACATTGGAAAACAGGAGCCTGTTGAACAGGCAGGGTGTGGTTTTCTCATCAAAAAGATCATGATAACTCTAAGGTGACCTCAAGCAGGTACCATGTCAGCTGTTCTGGTAGGAGAGCTGCTGGAGAGGCATGCATCACCACTTCTGTGTTCCGCATTCTTCCCCAAAGCATTATCAATCTTGTTTTTTTGCTGAATCATAAATATGCCATAAAACACAAAAAAAGAAAAAAAAAGGGGGGGGAATAGTTGCTTAATAAGAGGACAAAGTTCAGTAGAGTTAAAAACTCAAATCCCAGTTAAGGTAGTTAAAATTCTTATTAAAGTACAATTGTGTTGTATTCAGAGTCCAATCCTACAATCATAAGGACACAAATCTTATTTTGATGAGATAGGGGATAAAACCCACAAAGACATCACATTTACCAATTTATTTAATGCAGAAAGCAAATTATAAAGAAGCTAAACGAAAGCAACAAGGTACATGAAGGCATCAAGTTTTCTTACATGGAAAGAAGTTGGATGTAATTCTTTATGTCACCTTCAACTTCAGATGGGGGGGCCCTGACTAACATGTTTAAACTGAAAAATCTAGGAGTCCCTATTTATGATTCATTTGCCTTGAGAGAGCGCTAGCTCCTTCATAACACAGTCTGGGCTGGGTAATATGAGAGGAAAGGAGCCAAAGTTAACAGGATAAGGAGTCAACAACTCCAGTGTACAAAGCAGAGCTATCAGTTACCAACACAGTTTTTAAAAATAAGTTAAATAGCCCAGTGTGTATCATAGATGAGTTGGCAACTAATTTAAACCTACACACTGACATGTTATGTGGATTTTCACATGCTAATTTACCAATTCAATAAAAAAACCCAACTGAACAGCTCAGTGTGTATCCTTGTCTAATTCCCAAGCAAGTTAACTTACACACTGACAAGTCATACAGGTTTGACCATGCTTATTTAGCACTTAAAATCAAAATGTATTTAACACAGTAGTCCTTGTATCAAATTGCATGCAGAATGTACTTTTTATAACACTCAATAAATGATCTCATATGTGTACCATAAACCTTTGCTTTGTTTGCCAAAACTGAAGAAATAGAGAAGCAAGCAAAAAGCGTAGATGTAGAATAGCAAAAACAACTTTGCCCACTTCAGAAGAGCAATGTGCACCAGAATGACCTCATAACAATAACAATTTGAGACTCCACACACTTCTCAATTTGAAACATTAGAGACTTCTTCAAAGAAAGATGTGCAAACATAACGTCATTCATGTAAAATACTTCAGCCAAGGAAAAAAAAGGTGTAAATGCACGTTACATTAAAGTAGCCTCTGGATTGTAGCAATTTTTAAATCTTGTTCTAAAATATTTCTATTAATAAAGCAACAAAGAAATATTTTGTAAGGTGGAATGAAGCCAGTAAGCAATATTTTAGAACTATTGTTTAAGTCAGAACCCATAATGATAGTGAAATGATTATATCAGTTCCTTGGTCTGGTTGGAAGGAATTGGATCTCCTTAGAGACAAAGGGTCTATGTAAAGGAAAAAGGAATAATCCTCTCCATTCTACTCTCCCTCCTTCCAAAATAAGAAAGAGAAAAAAGCAAATAGAAGTCAACTGTTAATATTTGGCATAATACAGAGTCTCATCTGTTTATAACATACACATTTCTCAGCAACTTTTGGACAGGGGAAAAATAGCAGTAATGCCCTGATTCACAACAACACTATGATAAAAGTTTGATATTGTCAAGCATTGCTCTATTCTGATTTCATTAAGCTTAGAAATACCAGAGATCTGCTTGACAGATGAAATACTGAGATATTCTTTTGCTCTGATTATGGAAATTTACTTATCCCGCCTTTCCATGACATACTGTTTATTCTGTAGCTAGATAATTTTCTTAAGGAAGATTTTATCATTTCTATCCAGATTCCAGTTTCTTTAGTTAAATGACTGATACATTTTAAGGTGCAGGATGCATTTTATTCCCATCGAGATTGCATGATGTGCCTGTGGCACCAAGATGATAAGTGCAACAAAGCAATATGTGGGTCACTTCAGCAAGTGTTGGGTCAACAGAACCTGGTTCTTCAGACTGACTTGGAGTATCCAGACACTGGTTGGAAGAATGATGTAGTAACTCATGTGTGATCCACCAGGTTCCTGGAATGCATAGAGGACTGCTTCCTCATACAATCGTTAGATGTGCCAACCAGGAATAAGTCTCTGCTGGACTTACGAACCAAGAAAACCTGCTCTGTAATGTCAAAGTTAGTAATAGCCTTGGCTGCAGTGCTTACAATATTGTGGGATGCGAGATCCTGCTCAGCACACTAAAGGTCAGCACTAAGACAAAGAGTTTAGATTTCAGGAAAGCAAACTTCAGCTTGCTCAGAGCTCAGTTGGAAGTCATTCTGTGGGAAGCTTTGATGGAGGATAAAGGAGCTAGCAAGTGCTGGGAGTTTTTAAAAAATGCTTTCCTGAAAGCACAAAATCAGTTAGTCATCTCCTTTAAAGATGAGGGAAGTGGGAGGAGTGAGAGACTCCCTTAGCTTAATTGTGAACTTCTGAGTCTGCTACAAACTAAAACAGAAGCATACCAGAGAGGATCCAGGAAATCACACACTCATTAGTTTTACTTCAGTCCCTGGGAAAGTTATGGAACGAATCCTCCTGGAGACTATCACTAGTCAAATGAAGCACATGGTTGGAAAAATCCAGCATGATTCACCTGCAACAAATCATGCCTGACAAGAAAAATCGCCTTCTATGACCAAGTAATTTGCTCAGTTGATGTGGGGTGAGCTGTGGACATTGCCCACCTGGATTCCTCCAAGGCTTTTCATACAGTTTCCCATAACAACCTCCTAGAGGAACTGAGGGATCACCATGTAAACAAGTGGATAGGGAACTGGCTGACAGGCTGCACCCAGAAGGTGTTGGTAAATAGTTCCTTTTCAAACTGGCAGACTGTCACAAGTGGGGACCCCAGGGATTGATATTGGGCCCAATGCTGCTCAATGTCTTCATAAGTGTTCTCAATGATAATATCAACTGTATCCTGTTGAAGTTTGCTGGTGATACTAAATTGAGTGGGGAAGTGGACACTTCAGAAGCAAAAGTCATCCTGCAGGAAGACCTGGATAGGCTGGAAGAGTAGGCTAACAAGAACCTTATGAATTTCAACAAGGGCAAGTGTAAGGTCTTGCACCTGGAAAAACATAATCCAGGAGTGCAGAACAATCTCTGTGGAAAGAGACTTGAGGGTCCTAATAGGCAACAAGCTCAATATGAGTGAAAAGTGTGCTGCTGTGGCAAAGAAAGCCAACAGGATGATGTGTTGCATCAACAAGGGCATCACCAGCAGAGATAAAGAACTCATTAGCCCACTCAGCTCTTTTCAGGGCATACCTGGAATATTGTATTTAGTTTTGGTACCTGCTACACAAAAAAATTGCTGACAGGCTGGAGAGGGTCCAAAGAAGAGCGACAAAGATGATCAAAGCCATGGGAAGCCTGCTATGTGAGGAAATGCTAACGGCACTGGGTTTATTCAGCCTTAAGAAAAGAAGGTTTAAGGGAGACCTTATTACCATATTCTGTCCATTTTGGGTGGCTACAAAGAAAATAGACTCCTTTTTACAGGGAGTCACGTGGAAAAGATGAAAACTAATAGATACAATTCACACCTGGGCAAATTCCGATTGGACACAAGAGGAAAATTTTTCACAATGAGAACAATCAGTTATTGGAACAATCTACCCAAGGAAGTGGTGGATTCCTCACCATTGGACACTTTTAAGATTCAGCTGGACAGGGTGCAGGGATGTCTTGTCTAGATTGTGGTTTCACCAAGAAAGGTTGGACCAGATCATCACTGAGGTCCCTTCCAACTTGAAATTCTATGGTTCTATGAAAAATAAAACCCTCTCTAAAAGCACTCTGCATTATTCTGGGAAATGTTGAAGTTAGGACATAACATGCAATTAAAAAATAAATTGAGGATAATTCGATAATAAATTAAAGCAATTTTATTGTCGCTATTATTCCTCATCTACAAATAAACTATAAAGAAAAATAACCAGTCCAGGTATACCTGCTAAAGAAGCCAGGTTGTCAAAAAGGTGAACATCATAGCCATAATATTAAAAGTAAATGCAAGTTTTTAGTAACTTTTCCAGAAGGACTCCCTTAGCTGAAGCAAAAATATCATACTCTTAATTCTAAAAGAATGTTGGCTCTCCTTTCCCTGCTATTGTCTAAAATCACACTAAAAGCAATTTAACTCTTTTTTCATTACTGTAGAATTTTGGAAAAGGAGGCTATAAGCACATATGTACTCTGCACACCGCTGTGCTTGTTGAAGATATTAACGATCTTCAGCTTGCTGTCCACTCCTCTGTGAGAAGTTCTCTTTCTCTCACACTGTTGCTGATGGAGAGATGTGTGTGAATAGTACTGCTTCAAGCCAAATATGAAAAATATATTTAGTACAGTAACAAGGCTTGATTTAACCCATCTGATTCTACTTACCCAAAATATACATCTTTCAAAGGTGTTGACTGATCCCATGAAAAGGACTCTTAAGTGAACTAGAACTATGACGGTGGCTTTTACATTTAACTGTTACTTACTAGTACTCTAGTGCTGCTTCTACCATGTCTTCTTTTATTTCAGGGATGGATATTATAGATGTAAGTCAACTCTATACTCAATTCATTGCGAAGTTGTGAGTAAATATGCATGAAACTCAGTATGCATTTATAAGAAATTCAGTGATGCATTTAAAGAATGTTTGTAATCTCTAACTCTTTTCCTGTTCAATATAATTGAGAGAATCTGACTCAATGTCTCCTAATTCCTTATTGTGCTACTGTAAGAAATAAAAAGGTGTACTAAAATCTATAATATAATGTTACTGACTCATTCTATCCTATGCTATTTCATGTCATTTCAAAGTGACATTGAAATACCACTAATGGAACAGCGAACCTATTTTGCAATTATAGTAACAGCTACTGGTTGGAACAATTTGTGAGAGAATTTGGAAGGGACTATGGCCATTATTAAGCACTGCCACACTCTTTCCAAGCAATGATGATGGTATTAATTTAGTTCTATTCACCTTACAATAATAATTTCCAGATAAGCCATTTTCAAATCAAATAGTTTGGCCTCAGTATTTCTGGAAGTAACACTGAGGGCCTGATCTTGAAACATTTGCATAGAGAAGTAGCTTCATAAATAGGTCTTTGAAAAACAGTGTGCCCACATGCTAAACTGATTATAATGAAGAAATGTACACGGGGAGAATGTACTCTAGCTGTCATTTCGACTCCACTCCGCGATAATATTTTCTCTTTCTGGACTAATTTCTTCTTCTAGAGAACTGTGGTGCAATAAATGTACATATGTCCTAGCTGAAAAGTTAGTGAAAAGACAAGAAATTAGCAGAGTTCAGTGCTCTCTGCAGTGAGAAACCAAACTAACTTCCAAACTTTGCAGTTGCTCTGTGGCCATGGGAAGTTACTTTTCTTGTCTATTGGCTGGCCATGTTTTACCTGCAAAATGGGCAGCTGGCATCTTTTGCAAAGAACTGCAATATTTATTTGTAAAAATATGCATTGATAAGCTGAATATCATTGCTAATACATACAGAGAAATACCTTGTATGTGTAGTGACCTATTAGAAGATTGATTAGCTTGTCTAAAGACAGTTTTCTATCAAGGATAGTCACTGTGCATTAAAACTGCCTGAGATTTCTTTAAGGCATTCTACTCTTTTGGACATGAGAAATAAGAATTTTAAAACTAGGTCTTGCAAAGAAAATTTATTGTATGTCTCAGAAAACCCCGAATCTATAAATAGATAACTCTAACATAGCATTTTTAGAGGCAATTTGTAGCTTTACCTTTGCAGTGTTTCCTGTTGGCTGTAATCTGATTATATTGCTCTGGCAAGGGATCATTTTGTGATGAATTACAAATTCAAGGTGAGCATGAAGTAGGAATATCATGTGGGATGTTACTGAGGTTAATCAGTATTAAATGAGCGTGCTTCAAAGAATTTCAGAATGAGTGAATTGGATGTCTTAATACAGTTAAGTTTATGGGCAAACTGCTGCACTCTATTGGCAGGATTCAGACCTGATCAGCTGAGTGCTATAGTCCTTGTGTCCACAATTGGATTTATTGCCTCACTTACTGGATCAATACTACCTAGAATTACTTCTCCAGAAGTCAAAAAAAAAAAAAAAGAAGAAATAAGATACTTAATGTTACTTCATATAGGAGGTCCAGGTTCAAAAAGAAGCTAAATTTTTTTTGTTTTTAAATGAAGAATTCCATGTGAAAACAGGTCAATGGCCTACAATGTCACCAAACCGTAAAGCTGGTAAACATTTTCACAAATACTTAGAGATTGTTCACACATTCTTTACTCTTCACTACCTTGATTTTACAGTGGATCATATTCACTAGAATATGTATGCATTGTTGAAAAATAATGAATCAGTTATCTCTATAACATACATTTTATCATTCATATTGTTCCATGTATGCATAATGATGTCTTTTAGCATAATAATGTCTTTGAGCGTGGACTTTTTTCTGAACAAGATTAATTTTACTTGTCTGATTTTCCTTTGTTATGTAGCTGAAAGACAAGTATATTGCTCTTATTGATATTAAAACAAGGAAACAGAAATCTTATTATTTTAGTACTTAAATCAGACAAAATTTGAATAGTTTGACTTCTCACTATAGGATTTATGTACTTATACAAGTCCAAATATTTGAGTTTCACCCACTCCTACCAAAGTCCTCACATTCATTAATATAGGTCATATGGTAATCTACTTATGAGGGCTGTGTAGCAACTCTCTTCGTGAAAAGGGTTAGTGTAAACAATAGGACTACTTGAAGTGGAAGTCGTTCCTTTGAATGCATTAAAGTAGTAAAATCCAGTCTTTATTTAAAATCCTGTCTAGATATGTTTTTAGCATGCTCCACTGCCAAGTCAATCAAACAAATAAAAACACTGGTAGAATAAGTTTAACAAGTCATTTAATATAATAAATTATTTCCTCTGTCCCTGAAGCAATTAGCATTTATGCCTTTATAAAATTTGCCTTCATAGTGATTATGTCATCTGTCATGTGCATAGCATAATGCATTCTGTAAAAATGACATCACATTCCTTCACGCTTATTTGAGAATGACCAGTGATTAGGGACTACTACATACATAGACAATTAATAACCAGTATTTTTTTCAGGTGTTGATATCTATGATAGTCATAGCCAAATAAATCATGTGTGCTCAGTTTTTTCTATGTCCAGGAAATCCAAGGCACTGAGCTTGCTTAATGTGCTACACGAAGTTGTTCCTTACACATGCTGGTCAACTGTGTAGACTACTTATCTCTCTAGGCATAGTATTTTCCTACTGGTAGATGAGCACTTTTAAAACAGACAGTTGTCATGAATATAGAGCCTTAGCTATATCCTATCAGCCTTTCACATAGGATATAGCAACAACCATACAGGTGGTTGAACTGGCAAACAATTTGACTTTCCTCTTTGCTTCCTTGAGTAGTCACTTTAGAAGTGTGAAGATGACAACTCAGATTTTGTGAGTTATTCAGTTATCCTAACTGATACAGAGTTTTTCAGAGACACTTGCAAAGTTAAGAAGTTTTCTTGCTCTTCTATGTAATGCTAGGACACAGTCCTAAGTAAAAGGCAATCTCTGCGTTAATAAATGAAGCTATACTGACTCCATCCTACCAGTCTTGGCAGTAGATCTATGAACAGTACAGTTCCACAGAAACAGATTTCCATAGCTAGCTTTGAAAGTTATTTATTATGCAGTGTCACATTTATTTACATTTGTGGATAAAATTTGTGTGGCCCAAAGAAAGTCTAATAAAGTAAGCTTTATTGACCTCAATGTAATTGAACTCTTCCTGTTCTTCTCCCTCCTTTATATGTGAGGAACTCGAGACTTTTGCCTTTATAGTTTTGTTTGTTGTACTTGTACAGATATAATGTATAATAAAAGTTTTTAGAAGTGTGGATCTGCTGGAAGGAAGGGAGACTCTGCAGAGGGATCTGGACAGGCTGGACCGATGGGCTGAAACCAACGAGATGAGGTTCAACAAGGCCAAGTGCAGAGTCCTCCATTTGGGACACAACAACCCCGTGCAGTGTTACAGGCTTGGGGAAGAGTGGCTGGAGAGCTGCCTGGCAGAGAAGGAACTGGGGGTGTTGGTTGACAGCCGGCTGAACGTGAGCCAGCAGTGTGCCCAGGTGGCCAAGAGGGCCAGTGGCACCTTGGCCTGTATCAGACACAGCGTGGCCAGCAGGAGCAGGGAGGTGATTGTGCCCCTGCACTCAGCGCTGGTGAGGCTGCACCTCAAGTGCTGGGTTCAGTTTTGGGCCCCTCACTACAAGAAGGACATTGAGGTGCTGGAGCGCGTCCAGAAAAGGGCAATGAGGCTGGTGAGGGGGCTGGAGCACAAGCCCTATGACGAGTGGCTGAGAGAGCTGGGATTGTTTAGCCTGGAGAAGAGGAGGCTGAGGGGAGACCTCATCACTGTCTACAACTACCTGAAAGGAGGTTGTGACGGGGTAGGTGCTGGTCTCTTCTGACAAGTGACAAGTGATAGGATGAGAGGAAATGGTCGCAAGTTGTGCCAGGGGAGGTTTAGACTGGACATTAGGAAGAATTTCTTCCCTGAGAGAGTGTTCAGGGATTTGAACAGACTGCCCAGGGAGGTGGTGGAGTCACCATCCCTGGAAGTGTTTAAAAAAAGGTGGATGAGTTTCTTAGGGACATGGTTTAGTGGGGAGACAGGCACGGTTGGACTCGCTGATCTCAGAGGTCTCTTCCAACCTGGTGATTCTATGATTCTGTGAAAATAAAAATTACTTTTGTCTGAAACTGACAATGATTTTGCTTCTCCAGGAGTAAGTACAAAATATTAATATTATGTAAACTCAGGGGTTTGATACTTCTTTAATAATTACACACAGTTAAAAATGATGTAATACAAAATTAGTGTCCATTTTAGCAAAAGACCTAAAGTGAAAAAGTTAAGAGCTTTATCTGGTTGAGAGATACAGGAACTAAAATGCAATTATGAGGTAATCTGGGTGTAGACAAATAAAAATTTAATGAAAGAAGGCTTCAGCTGTTTGTGCATGGTCTTACACTGTGATATCAGTAACTCTGAACTGAGAATAGTCTGACAAACTATGATAATTCTCTGGGAAATTCACTATAAATAAATAAGTCATTAAAATTAACATCAATTTATTTAGTAGAAACTTGTTGGCCACATGAACTTTCTCTAGAAATGTGTTGCTTGATATTGCACATTTGGAACTTTTCTACCCTTCAGTTTTGATCTCAAAATACTTCAGTTCTCACTGAAAAGCCTTACGGACTGATACCTTCCTGCAATTTTATTTTCTTCATTTGCAGATCTACTTGATACAATTTGAAAATTAATAATATCTATAAAATATGTAAAATATTCATCAACCGATATGTAATGCTATCAACTAAAAAAGTGTGCAAATTAAATATTTAAAAAAAGGGCTGATAAATTAATAATAAAAACATAAGAATAAATAAACTGACTAGTATGACTGTAACAATTCCTGGAATATAACAAGAAGTACTTCCATAACAACTGGCATTTTAAGTTTTTTACAGCCATGTGTAAACATGTTTAGACATATTTTACAAAAGTGGAATCTGCTTAGTCAAAGACTACCATACGCCTTAATGTAGAGTAATTAGTATTTTATGCACTAATGAAATACTACTTTTTTCTTGGTTTCAAGGGTTTAATGAGGCTTGGTAGTAAAGTAGCGCAAGATAGTTACTATATTAAGCTGTAAAAAAAAAGCATGAATTTTTCTGGTGCTCTTATTGGAAGGAAGATATATTCTTTTAAGATAACTTGTACATAGGTGTTGTTGCTTAAATATATCGTGATATTATAAAAAAAATCAAAATTTAAGTTTGCATAGCATAGAACTTTTCAAATTGGTCCTTCATTTTCTTATTAGCTACGTATGACATCTTCCACTAAGATGGGACATTCCAGCCTTGTACTGGTATTTTTTTGTAAATCATGTAAAAGCTGAGTATTATGAGGCAGTATGGAGAGGAATTCCTGGTAGAAATTAAGACAGGCAGTAGAGTCATTGAAACTTACAAAGTAGTACTAAGTTCTAAGATGAACAAAAGAGGAGAATATGAGGAGATAATTGGGAGTCAAAAGACAGGTGCACATGAGTTATTAGTTAAAGTACAGAAAGTGTAATGGAAAATGAGATATTATTACATTTAATTCAAAGCCAAAAATAATTTGCTTTTGCAAATTTCTGAATTTCTTTTCAATGAAACCTTGTTCATACAATTTAGTTCTTAAAAAGGAGAGAATTGAAGACCTGTTTATGTTACATTTTAGCCATTATATTTCAGAGACATTTTTTCTACTCTTTTTGTAATCATTTGGAACCATATTCTGAACAAATTATTTATATTGTCAATTTCTGTTGACTTATTGCCAATGGATCTTCGCGTAGATTCTGTGTAAACGCTGTAAAAAGGGGACATGACAAGAAAACAGTATTTATTCTAATCTTAGAAAGGAATATTACTGAGAGATATGATAAAGAATACTGAATATGGGGTTAAATTAAAGGTTCTTTTCATCCCTTACAGTTCATCTCTCGTCAGTTTTAAAACCCAGAATGAATATTCAACAATTTAGAAGTTTCAAGACCATCACTATCATCTGGACAGGGATCTGGACAGGCTGAACCAATGGGCTGAGACCAACGGGATGAGGTTCAACAAGGCCAAGTGCAGAGTCCTCCGTTTGGGTCAAAACAGCCCCATGCAGTGTTACAGGCTTGGGGAAGAGTGGCTGGAGAGCTGCCTGGCAGAGAAGGACCTGGGGGTGTTGGTTGACAGCCGGCTGAACATGAGCCAGTAGTAGCCCAGGTGGCCAAGAGGGCCAATGGCATCTTGGCCTGTATCAGACACAGCGTGGCCAGCAGGAGCAGGGAGGTGATTGTGCCCCTGGACTCAGCACTGGTGAGGCCACACCTCGAGTGCTGGGTTCAGTTTTGGGCCCCTCACTACAAGAAGGACATTGAGGTGTTGGAGCGCGTGCAGAGAAGGGCAACGAGGCTGGTGAGGGGGCTGGAGAACAAGTCCTACGAGGAGAGACTGAGGCAACTGGAGTTGTTTAGCCTAGAGAAGAGGAGGCTGAGGGGAGACCTCATCACTGTCTACAACTGCCCGAAAGGAGGTTGCGGCAACATGGGTGCTGGTCTCTTCTGACAAGTGAGAAGTGATAGGATGAGAGGAAATGGTCGCAAGTTGTGCCAGGGGAGGTTTAGACTGGACATTAGGAAGAATTTCTTCCCTGAGAGAGTGTTCAGGGATTTGAACAGACTGTCCGGGGAGGTGGTGGAGTCATCATCCATGGAGTTGTTTAAAAGACGGGTGGATGAGTTTCTTAAGGTCATGGTTTAGTAGGGGGACAGGTACAGTTGGACTCGATGATCTCAGAAGTCTTTTCCAAACAACTGGTTCTACGATTCTATGATGTATAACACAATGTTGGTGATGGTGCACCAATGAAACTTCTGTGCTTCTGCGCTTGTGATAATAAGGATACCTTCTTTAGCCATTCATTATAAACTTAACCCCTTCATTCAAAACCAGCTAATTTCTAAGTCAAATTTTGAATTTTGTCAGGTTTGCTGATATGAGTTTGAGAATGGGCTGTGTGTTTCACTTTAATTCAAGATGTAGCTAACTTCACCACAATTCAAAAGGGAAAAATGAAGCTCAGCAAACATCACTCAACACACTGCTTAGCTCAGTAGTTCTTTTGAGACAGGCAGCCACTTTTTGAGTTTTCACTCACTAGATTCCCATTGCTAAGCGGGGATTTATTCACTCTCTGTCTACATTTCTATTGTTTCTTTAATTTTCTTTAAGAGCAAAGAAGAAACTACCTTATTGTTCTGCCAATTATCAACAGAAATTAATGGAGCGCTAAGAAACTGGTTACAGAAAGTACTATACAATATGCCTCTACAAACCTATGCTTTTGCTTTACTTCACATTTCTTCTTAAAAAGATATTCATATCTATTCTATCCATACATCATCTAACACCTAATCCACATCTTCCATCCTTTTCTATCCATTGTTTATCTCTACCATGTACCATCTGCAATCCAGAGAACAGAGAAGACAAAGTCTTATTTAGTTACATGTAGTTGAAGAAGCTCTTCAGAAAGGTGCCGTAGAGACAGCCTCAGCACTTATTTGACAATGGAAATCCATGCTGATTGGTATTTTTGTCCTCAAACTGTGTTTGAGATCATTCTTAAAAGTGAAGTGTGAACAGCCCATGCTTCGTCTTTCAATAACAGTATATATGGACTGCAGCAAAAATATCAGACCTCTTCACAGGTTACACTGAGCAATTTCAGCACCCTTTTTGTTGAATGATGAAATTGTCTAGAGTCTGCCTTGAATGTTGTATGAAAAAATGGAATCTGAGACTGGAATATGGGTCACCTTACATCCAGTTCTACATATTATCTATAATATGAGTCCTTTGTCCTCTTTATTTTTTTTTTGCATTGAATCAAATCACTAACAATCCTAGTGTATTGTGCATTATATTCATGCTTCTACACTGAGAAGTCTAATAATTCTCCAGCAGTTCTACAATGTAAGTGCCAAGGGAAAGTAATAATTGCTCTTGTGAATGTCAATTAAAAAAAAAATAAAGGCAAAGATTTAAAATATTTAATATTGCTCAAAATTTTTAATAATTTCCTTAATTATTTTAGCTCAAGAAATATTAGTTTAAGAAATGGGAGGAAATAATCTATAAGACCTAGTCAATATTCATTTTAATAATTAGTCCTGGAATTCAGAGAAAATAAGAATACTATTGGTATATTTAAAGGCTTAACATCTATTGCAAATCCAATAAACTAAAATATTTTCTACAAATTTTCTGCTGTGGGTAAGTACTTAGAACAAATTATCTCCTTTCAAGGTAAAGAGTCACTCCTGAGGCCAAAATAGAACTGAAAGCCATGAGTCAATGACAGTCATACTGGTAATATACTTACATGAGTAATCTATTTGGATCAATGGGACAATTTGTTTGCGTGCTATTTGTTGTATTAAAACATTGCAGAAATTTATGCAGATACAGTTTCCAGAGGTAGACTGTGCAGTTTGGTAGACAACTTCTAATAAAAACAGAGAAAATGTATATGCCCCCATCATGAGTTGAATTATATTTTCACAATAGTTTCACACCGTTATAGACAGGTAAAGGAAATGCAGCAGTGTAATATAGCAGCATTGCTTGCTGTACTTCTATTGGCATAAGTGAAGCATTCAGCTCTCTTTCCAATCTCCTTTTACCATCTGCGAACTCAACAGTCTGTGACATACTCTTTTGCCCAGAGAGTATTAAGAGGTTAAAGACAAAAGAGAGCTAGTTATTCTCACATTTCCTTGTGGAAGTTCATAAATCATAGTCTTACAACAATGTGTAAGATGCCTAATTACGCAATAGCTACGTTCTGGAATTATAGAGGCAAGTTGGTTTTGTCTAGTTTGGAAATGACCATCAAGGTGTGGATATAATTTCCAAGGCAACTTAGGCAGAACAGGACAGTGAAATACATTATTTCCATCACTCCTGGCTGTAAATTTAACCCCAAAACTGAGATTCATTGGGAATGTGATTTCTATATTTTTTACCTCCTGAGCCAAATAAAGGTAACAAACTTCTGAATACTTCCAGCATTTTTTCTGTTACACAGGTCACTACATGTTATCTTCATTAGCAACTAAGACTTGTATTAATTCCTCCCAGAAATCTGTGCAAGGTGTCTACTTGTATACCAACTCCTTCAACTAAGCCTGATGTGTTGTGCAGGGAGGAAAAAAAAAAATCAAAATTAAAATATTAGTTTTTAAAGAAAACATAAACCTGTTCACCAGACACAGAACAGAAGATCTGTATTAATTCAGTGAAAAACTGTGAGTTTTGATCATCTGGATACTCATGTCAAATTGGTGAAAATTTACATTTGGAATTTTTCCACTTCTGAATTCACAAAACTAGAAGGAAATTCCTTTTTAGAAAATATCTCAAATGTTTGCCTAAATTCTTGCATAAGTCACCAGAAAACTTCCTCTGTCTTAAGAAACTTGAACTCCCACATCTAATCATATAGAGGAAATCTCCCAGGGTGAATTCAAACAGTGTTTATTTTGGGCACAGACAAAATAACATATCAGTGCTTATTTTGGGCACAGCCAATATAAGAAATCAGTATTTATTTTGGACACAGTCAAAAGAAAAAATAGATATTTTGGACATAGTCAAAATATCAAATCAAATACTTGAGTGCCCTCTGAGTTTCTGCTTCCCCAAAGTTCCTAAATCATATCTCAGTCTCTTCAGATACCAATCTGATACCCTCAAGGGAGCTCGAAAAAACAACACAACTCGGATCTGATCCGATGCACAGCAGTGCTATGGGAAAGAGAAGAAAGGAAAGGAAAGGGAGGAATAAGAGTAGCAAGGGGAAGAGGAAAACAGTCATCTCTCCATAGGATTCTTGAAAACGTGTTTGTCAGGATCACGTGGTCCTGTGGTTCTTCTGCAGCACGTCTTTAGGTGGATTCCATGGGGTGGTGGGTGCACATGCCTGCCTTCTTGGTGGGCTTCCATTTATAGGACAAGTCCTTGCCCCACATTTGCATGAGGGGTGGTCTTGCTGCAAAAGTTCTTGAAATCACTGCATGCGCAGCAGTTTCTTTGGGAAGGTTCTGGAATTGGGTCTGGGGGCTCCAGAGTCCCTGGCAGTTCAACAGACCCTTCCCAGAATCACCTCTGCCTGAAACCTCTGGATCCACACGTGCAGTCAGGTGTGGGGGGGCAGCACCTGCTGCTGCACCTCCTCCCCCTCCTCTGCAGCAGCAGAGTCAGCCCAGCAGGAGCCACAACGCTCAAGAGGATGTTAAAGACAACAATATAGTAGAGTCAGTCGATGTTTAAGATGACAATACAAGTAGAGTCAGTCTCTACAAGGTTGTTAGCAGTCTGCAGTCCATAGTAAATGTAACAAGACATACAAGGAAGATGGGTAAGGACAGAAATCAGGACAGAATTTAAAGATGGAAAAAAAAAATAAACGCATAAATATTGGAAGAGGTTGCACAGAAAGGTGGTGTGGTTCCCATCCATGGAGGTTTTCAGTACAGAGGTGGACTGTCCTGGTCTGACTGAGCCTGGTTTGGTTCAGTGCTGATGCTGCTGTGACTAGCAGGCTCACTTAGAGACCTCCTGGTATCCCTTCCAACCTGAAAGAGTCTCTCCTCAGAATTAACTATTCTGATAATTCTAATCTGTGTATGTTTTCCTTCCACAATCCATAACATAGAAATTGTCACTTGGTAGACAAAGAATAAAAATATATTTCTCCCTTTACAGTAAGAGTATTTTATTTTAGTCCCAACTTAAATTTGTGTTTATTCTAGGAAAAGAGGTATAAAACATCATAGCTTGGACACTTGTTCGAAACACACCCAATAACTGTTGGCCATTCCTGAGAGACAAAAGCTGTGGGTTTAAATACTGACATGCAGAAAACATATCTTCCATACTTCAAGAAAATGCAATTGTCTACATAAAGGAGCTGTTACACAAAATATTCAGTGGTCAAACTTACAAGAAATCCAAGAATCTATTAAGCAAGACTCTGTTCTTGTTTAATATTCCTTTCCATTGCAAAAATGAAAATCATATTTCCATTTCATCTGAAGTGACTGCTGTCTTTTTTTTCCCCTATTATGCCTTGACATGCTTGTAAAATTTACATTTGAAGAAGTTTACTTATGAAAAATGCAATTTCTAAAAGATCTTCCCCAGAGAAAAGATTTTTTCTTTAATATTATTATTTTTCTCCAGCAGTAAAATAAAATTAAAGCTTTTGTTTCACAATGGGAGACTTTCTGAACAGGGAGTTGAATCAAGATCTTTTGTTAGGGACAGATTAGATAGTTACTTATGTATCCGAGGTGTGATGCTTCAAAGGACCTTCAAAAATGGATGTTTTATAAGTGTATCTTGTTGTCTATATTGCTGTGCATCGTCTGTTTCTTATTCTGAGAGAGCAAAATTTAAAAAATCTTATGATCCTAGGAGATACAACAGTCTGAATGCTTATTCTGCATCAGAAATGAGAAAATAAGGGTCTTTTATTGCAGCTTCTATGAAGAACTAGGAATATCTGAGTCAATATTTCATTCTTAAAACAAGCTGGAATAGGATATTTTAGTCCCATTCAAATTGTGAAGATTTCAGAACAATAACTTTCTATTTCTATTTAAAAATATTCAAATACAAATGTTTTTTTCTTCTCAGTTCAGCAAGGAATCATTGAAATACTAGAAACATCTAAAAGAAATCGTATTTTAAAATTTTGGGGAAAGATTTGCTATTGGAAGTATGAAACTAGGGATAGAAATAGAATTTCACATGTACAAGAGCTAATCAGTGGCTTACAGGCATGTAACAGTACTAATACTGATTTTAATAATGGAAGTATTAATGCATCTTAAACATCCTTGGAGTAATCTTTCTTTGGAATAGTGGTCTCTTCCATTCTTATGCTAAAAATGTATCAGTTTTTATATGACAAGTTTTGTAAATCAGGCATCAGGGTATTGACAACCCTTGGAAGCACAAGCAAAAGCAGAAGTATCTTGTAAATCAAGGGATAACAATCTGTTTAGACTACTTTCTAATTCCCTAAGTGGTGAGGGAGATCTTTATAAAAAGTCAGTTATGAAAGATTACTTTTGTTTCTAATTTCCAAACTCTGTGCAGAACAACAGAGACGGAGTAGTCCTCAGCCAAAAGGTACTTAATGATACTATGTGTAGCGGGAAGAAATAAAAAACAAAAACCCATTAATAAACCCTCCCCAAATAATTCATTCTCTAGATGAAGTTCAAGCCTGTACTTAAAGCTCAAAGAAGCTGACACAAAGTTCCAATAAATTTCCTTTTATGAGGGAAGGTAACAGCTTCCGTGTCATTCAGGTGTATCTCTGTCTCTTAAACCAGTGTTTCTCTCTCATATTAATTACAGAAAATTGATCCCCTGGCCCACATAGATAGCCTTTTCATCAGCGGTTAAATCTGTTTCCAAATCTTTTTTTAGCACCCTTGAAAAATGTGTAGCTGAATTACAGTGAGTGTTCAGGCAGGAAAAAAATGTTCAGCATCAGTTGTATTCTCCACTCCTCACCCTCAGTTGTTCCCTTCAACTATAGAAGAAGTTGTAGTCCTACATGAAAACTGCAGCCCACCCAAGCTGAAGTTGCTAGTAGTGGAGAGGCCTTTTGAAGATCACTAGCCATCAATCATTTTCAGTAAGGGTTATGGCGTGAGAGCTTTGTGTGTCTGCCCACATGGAACTTTTCTCCACGCCTCTTTCTGTACAGCCTGTATACGTTAAATATTAAGTATTCAAAGGTTATAAAAACTGTTGAACCATTTCAGAAAAGCTTTTAACAGTCAGTTTTCTGCTTGTAGAACATGTCAGATCCACAGCTCTGCAAATCCAAAGAATTTTCTGAATTGCTACCACCAGAACATCCTCCTGCCTCTGGTGAAGTGCTCTAGTCTGAAATTGCAAGGCTCACTTCCTCAAGGACAGGCATTAGATTAAAACATGCAACGTATGGCTGAGACATCTTTGCATAGGTTAGCAAGTTGTTCAGTTTTCCAAGTTTGACATGTGATGTCTATCTACAAATGATTGTATAATAATCTTGAAGACTTAAATCATATGGATTTTTTCTTGATGAATGGTGGAGAATTACGAAGGATTATACATAAGTGCTATCACTTGCCAAAAGACACAAGAAAAACATGGGTTGAAATAAACAGTGCTGTTACATAAAGTGTAAAGGCAATATATTTAGATGTAAACTACTGCAGTATCTACAGTAGCTTTACCTCATATGTGTTTGTTGGGTTTTTTTTAAATTTATTTTGTGGGGTTAGGTTTTTTAAGTGAACAGCTTCTTCAGATTTTCACGGAGGCTACATTTCTTCTACAGCAAGTGTTATTTTCCTTTCATTGAGAGACAAGGATTTTGCCGAGACCAGGGGCAAAGTTGTACAGTCAGCTTCTGAGATTTGAGGACAGAAACATCTTTTTCTGATGTGACAAGAAGAATCAGCAGAAATGGTCACAGAGACCTTTCTTTGTAGTTAGAAGGAAGACTCTTGACGAGAGCGATCAGCACAGGATGAGAATGCTGTGATTGCCTTTTTTTTTTTTTTGAGCTGCTTGCTAGACTGATTCTCAGTGATTGAGAAGTGGAAACGTGAGATGCTTGTTTAGTTTAAAACCCATTCTGCTCTGTTAGTTCTGATAGAAGTCTAAAGGTACCTGGCGTTTAATTAATTTAGCTTCCTTTCTAGAAAGTAAGCCTGAAAAATGTTCTGAATGATTAAAGGCATACCAAAATGGTAACAATATAGAGGGAGGGAGTAAAACTAACTAAATATTTATCCTTTACAGTTGATTCTTGGGACAAACTGATAGGCAAATTAAAATGACAGATTGCCTTAAGAACTGACACCAACCAGAAAGCAAGATAAAGCAAAAAATCATCACCTGCTTACAGCTCCCTTTCTTAAAAATCTTCAAGTAGGACACCACATAAACCTAATAAAATAATGAGCCCACAAACTGAAAACACTTGCTTACACCCACACAGTCATATTCTTTTTGCTCCTCCACCATTTCCAAGGTGTTTTAGAAGAGCCCTAGTCTACACCCATTTTGTCCTCAAGCACATTACCTTACTTTCAAGATTTTAATATGATCTCCTGTATATCTTAAAAAAACAGTTCCATCTGGCAAAACATTCTTTCTTCCTCTAGGAGGAGCCTGATCTGGTTTTCTCTGTTCTTAGATAAGTCTTATGCCACAATCTTCTTACAGTAATGAGGATTAATCGGAGCCATCTGCCTATATTTCCTCAGGTGCCCATGTTCACTCTGTCATAAGCATCAAATAACCTTGTTAAACTTGCAGATTAAAAAAAAAATCAAACTATTAATTTTATAATTTTAACATAAATAGAAATCATATACACACAAAGATAAAATATCAATTAAAGAGCAAAATATTTTCTGTCTTTATAAAATACAAGCCATAGAAAATCAGTACTTGTAAAATGTTTACAGAATTATGAAGTTAGAGTATTTTTAGAAATAGTTCTGTGACCTTTTACCAAAGACTTTTCATCTTTTTTTTTTTTTTAAAGTTTTTTTTTTTTTTTAAGAGCCTAAAGGCATAATCATTACATAGTGCAACATCTGGCTGTGCAATCAGTTCCTCAGATCACAATTTTTACATTGCTTTAATTGACGAGATTCTTTCTAAATTGAAAATACCTGACCAAGGTAAGACTTCTGGATTGTTCTTGTATAAGAAGGGAGATGTATTTATTTTGTAGCTTATCTATACTCCTTGGTCAAATGGTTATCCATATACAGCATATAATTTGTATTTTTACAAATTATGCTAAAAAACTACTACAAGGTATTAAATAAAAGACTCAAATTAATATAACTAATATTTATATGCATATTTTATCACACAGAATAAAAATAACTAATACAGAATGCTAGAGTAAAAGGGAAGTTTGGAAGCTATTTTTCAAGTTTAATATATATACACACTTTGAATTAATAAATATCTTTTTATACTATCACGTTGGTAGTTTGGGGACTTAAAAGAAACCAGGAACAGATATATTTCAGAAACATTCAGCAGTAACTTCAAGAATTAATGTACCAAAAAAAAATCTCATCTCGCACTTACAAAATGAAACTATAGTTATGTGATTATGTTAACTAAACATAAATTTCAAATAATTGTAAATATTTAATAAGTTCAAAAAATGCAAAATTACTGTTATACTAACAGAACCAATATATGATGACATTTCTATGAATAGTGCCGTTTGCTCTACTTTTTCTTTAGAATTATCTGTTCTGATGCAATTTGAGGAGGGTCTTGGTCACAAAGCATGAGGTTATAGCTATCAGTTCTCAAGAAAATCATGACTAAATACTTCTTTGGGGAAGTATGTTCAGCAAAAAAAAACCCAATACAATAAGTTTTAAATTAGTTTTTCTTCATTGTGCAAAATAAAAAAGTCTGGACTCTGTAAACTCTCCCTAGATTCATCATACAGGTCACTTTTATTAAAAAGACAGCATATTCCAAGTATGACATTCTGACCATCTCTTCTTGAGTTGTGCCTTGATAGACATTCTGGCATCTGACATTCAGCTGTCTCCAAAGCAGTCTAAGTACACCAGCAGCCTGAAGGATGGTTGTGTTTCAGGAAGCAACAGGAATGTGGAGAAGTTACATTTGGAATTATACCCACAGTAGTTTTCTCCTTTTTTTCTGGTCAAATGTGGACAAAATCATTATGAACCTTTTGACTATATGAACAGAGCAGGGAATGGTGAACACCTATTGCCTTATAACAGGTAGTTGTAATAAAGAAATTTAAGCAAAAGGAGGTCTGAAACAACCTCCTTTAAATTTCAGAGGACAGGGTAATCTAGTGATCTAGTTGAAGACGTCCCTGTTCACTGCACAGGAGTTGGACTAGATGACCTTCACGATCCCTTTCAATCCAAACCATTCTATGAGTCTGTGATTCTGTGATGATTCTATACATATATGCAATAAATATCTATTTATAAACAGCATTATATACTGTTTACGTATATATTCATTTACATATATCACCCTTAGCTAATACTAATGAAAACAACCCTCTCAAAAGAATTAGAGTATTTCTTTTGCTTAATTTAGGAGTAAGATTTCCAAGAAAAGGAATTTGAACTGATATTTCCAAGCACATGGAGGACATTGTCTAGTCAATCCCTTTATAAATATATCTCAAAGTCTTGAATCCATATCTTTCTTAGACATCTACTGTCAATTCTATTTGGAGGTTTTTTTCCCATTAGATCCTTACTAGTTTGCCAGTGTACAGAAGATGATTAGACTTTTCATAGTTTAAACACATATGCTAGTACTAACCAAATAAAATCCAATCTTGAACAAGAAATTAAATTCATAAGAATTTTTAATTTAAAAACTTAATGATGCATGAGTTACACTAAAGCTCTTTTGACAACGTTTTTCAGTCTCAGGAAAATTTTCTGTTGAAAAGCAGCATAAGTGAAGTTGAGAAAGCAGAAACAAAACAAAAATACACATAGCCACGGGTAGCTGATTGCCAAAGAATGATGACGTCCACCGGTGATGTCAGAAATCCAAACTAAAATTTCGCTCTGACTCAGTGAAAGATAAAAGTCCTTGTTCTCCCAACAAGTGACAGTCATGTCTCTTCTGTGGTTGAAAGAAGGCCATTTCTTTCTCATTTGTATTCATTAAAATACAATTACTTGGTAAAACAGTAACATTTCACTAATCAGTCAAGAGTTATTTTCTCAATAATTTTTATTATAGACAGCCAGACAAACATGTCTAACTGTCCTCTTAACTCTGAATCTTTATATAGGGACAAGAAAAGTGAGTTAAATTGAAAAAGCACTAGGAATATTTTAAAATCAAACCATTGGATGATGAACAGTGGGGGGTGACCAGAGACTCATTAGTCATGCTATTTCTAGACAGCTTTAAATTGAGTTTTAGAAAGAGAAAAAAAAATGAAACATGCCAGTTGCTTTGACAGATAAAATTCAGCTGAAAAACAGTTTTATTTCTGGGACGGTGATTTTGGCTAGTAATTTAATAAATGTTAAAGTATTTATTGCTTTCAAACTCATATGGATAATTTAAAGTAAACTAATAAGAATGAAGATAAAATAAGAGTGTAACTAAAAATTAGTTCCAAAGACAAAAATATTTTTTGGCTCAAATAATTTTTTGACTCAAATTTAACATAATTCAATCTTGCTCCAACAAAATCAGAAAATAGGTATGAAGTATATTAGTTAATCAGTCCTGAACAACACTGAATCACTAGTTCCTAAAGCTCTGAGTTCAGCAATAGATAGAATGGACAAGATTTTTCCAATCTTATTTTTCTTTTCTACTACATATGGTTCTTCATACCTTAATTTTAATTTTAATTTTAATTTTAATTTTACTTGTATTACATACTCTCTTGTCAGACTATAATGAGAGGCTAATACTGCGATGGAAATGGTATGCCTTAAATCAACTGTTTCCAGCCATTGAACTACAGAAAGAAGCGAGTCACGTGGAGGTGGGCAGTGCCTCATTCTGTACCAGCTTCCCAGTTTTGCAGGCAGCACCGCTGCATTTGCGCACTGAGAAAGTCCTAGATCACAGACCTGCCAGCAGACGGAGAAAGAAGATCACTTAAAATCCCTTCACACCCCAGACTAATTTCCATAATATCCAGAGTCTTTCAGTAGGGGCACTGCACAGGGGCACCAAAACTCCTCCCCTGAAGGACCCTCATTTATAAATAACGCTCACCATTCTGGTATCCTGGAAGAATATGCTGAAATCTGGACCAGTGATTTTTTACTCTTTTCCCTCTTTGCTTTGCTCCCTTCTTTTTTTCCCCTTTTCTTTGTTACAGCCTTAACAAACCAATGCTTGTCGTATTCCTAAGACCTTGACTGTGTAAATAAATAGCTTTAAATGCAATTCTTTGATGTCATTTCATCTTAATTTAGCCTGAGGGAAATCCACACATTTTAGGGGTCCCCCTGGTGACCTCTGGACAGCCCAGTTTGGGTCACAACATATATACCGTCATTTAAGTGCTACAAGGAGCTATGATTTTTTGCATAGATTAAGCAAACAGGACTTTTTATATGTGCCACTTGAAAAAATTTTTTTCTTTGAATGGAATATTTCTTCTAATATAATGAGTTAAACAAGTCTCCCTGTAGTTACTCAAGTGGCTGTCTGTACAGAACAAATACAGGAAAGCTGCTTTGAACTTTCCTTTTGCCTTCTTTTCCACTACCTGGAATGCAGCAGCACTTTCACGCAAGTCTTGAAGGTGGTATTCAACTGAATTAGGGATCTGACACTGAATACAAGATAAACAATACAGAATGTCAGCAACAGAAAAGGAAGACATGAATCTAGCTCAACTCAAAATATCTAGAAAAGGAAGTGTGCCTGAAGGAATTGTCCTGCCTAGCATTTTAGAAAGAAAATTTATAGAAGTGTCACGAATAGTAAGATTTGTGACTTTGCATTTAGTATTTCTTCAGCCTTGTGAATTATATGGGTAGTTTTGAGAATTTGAGATTGCAGTTTGAACTATAACCTCATCACCACTATAACTGGTATTCTGCCCTTAGATTACGTTTTACATCTAGAATGCAAAGAAGAAAAGTGTTTTCAAAGGCAGATTTCTTAAAAAAAACTTTAAATCTAGTTGTGAAACAGAAATATTGCAGGTTTTCTTTCTAGAATAGCTTTGAAGAAAGCAACTTTCAACAGTTTTGTTTCACTTATTGAGAATCATTTCAGAATTACTCCACTAAATGTATTCTACCAGAATTTATTTATTACTGTAGTGTAAATCAGTGTCACAATCTAATCCTTTTTTTCTAATTCTTTCTTTTTTAGAAAACATTATCTGTGGCTTTCTGTTTATTTCCATATATGCACACAACTCTGCAATGGCATTTAAAGAGATTTTAGGATAAAATATTATTGTTGCATTGTTTACCACAAAGTGAGAAACAATTTCTCCCCCTTGGCTAAGATTATTTAGAATGTGATCAGATTTCTGATGTATTTTCAAAATATTTATTGAATCATGATTAGTCGGGGGCCCCAAAGCCAATTTAAAATTTATAAGAAAGAAGTGGGTTGGATAAACACTGTAGACAACGAACTTTTTCAAGATATTGAAACAATATCTTTATTTGAGCAAAGAGATGATGAACCACTAACCATCGACAAAATACTGATTCCCTCTTAGTTTAAGCTAGTTGAGTAAAATTTTGAGAGAAGAGTTATGCACATGCTGAAAGTTTTTGAAAGTTCTCTTGATATATGATTGGCTGCCATTGGGAAAATTACATAGTTACCAGATAAAGCCAGGTCTCTATATCTCGTTGAGTTTATAGTCTGTGGAAGATTTTGGAACATTGTTTCTGCCAGAGAGTTATTCATATTAACCAAATACAGGATCACTAGAAATACTTACCTACCCACATCTCATATTCTTTAGAAACTCTTTGAAGATGGAGTAAAAATCTTACTAATCAGTCTTTTTCCTCAGTATGATTTATATTATTCTCAGAAATGAAACAAACTAACACGAACAACAAAAGTCTAGCATGTAAGGATTAATATACCGCCTGTAGATCTGCAGTTAGGACTGAATTGAGTTATATGTTTAGACCAGAAAGATAGCAGTCTTTTCTGTTTCTGCTTCAATATTTTTTTAAAGGAGAATTCAAGTCAAAGTATTTTGAATCTTAAATAACACTGCTAATGTTGATTTTTCTCTAGTAATACAGAAATTAAACAGTAGGGGAATTTTAGGTAGCAAAGAAAATAATGAGAATGCTTACCAAATCCCTATTGTATTCAATTGTACAGTTCACACGAGTATCAAAAGATGTCATTTTAAAATACAGACTGCAGCTTAAGATGCACATAATTAGATCCCTTCTGGGATCGAAAATTTTGTATTTATTTTAATTCACCAGGAATGGAAAGGTCCATCAGAAATAATTTTATGATATGTGAATCACTTTCTGATCTGTGAATCATGAGGAATAAAAATATAATCTTCTATAGAAATCTAGAAGAAATCCAAATCAAATGCTAAAATCCATCTTAAGAGCTATCTAAGAACAGCTAAGTGTTGGAGAATAAGGCAATGCTTACATATGTAGAAACAAAGTAGAAATAATGTAACTCTTGCACACCTAAGAAATTTTAAGGAGGTAAAGTCAGAAGTCACGACATTCAACTCTTCATCCACTACTTGATATTTCTGACTGAAAATTTCATGCAAAATTCTAGTACTAGCGCAACTCTCCTGCTTAAAGACAATGCCAAACACAGCCAAGGCACATTTTCAGTTCCTATTGATGTTTTCCAGTGCTTTTGATATTAGCAAACATTGCCAGGTTCTTGATTTGGGAATTTATAATTCTCTGAGTAGTTGAAATGTGGTTACAGCCCTTGGGGATTTCATCTGACTTGTAGTTTCATCTTCTATTCAAAAATATTCTTATTGCCATAAATGCGCATATATGAGAATGAGCCAGAGAAAGTGCATAGCTGTATATGTGTATATGAAAGACAGGCAATAAGAAGAAGTGAAATGTAGAAAGAAAGGAAAAGAGAGGTGTGATATTCAAGGGACCAGGGGAAATTTGTTTTATTGATATCATATAATAGATAAATACATAGTAATAGAAGCATATCCAAATAGAATCTGTGTACCTTCTATATGAATTGTGACAAAGACTTGTTTAACTGAATTATTATTATTTTCTAATTAGACAAAACCCAAGAATGTATATCTGAATCACATTCTTGATTGAAGTAAGTTTTCTTCTGTGGCAATACACTGATTTACAGTAAATGAGAATATCATTAACTACACTACGATTCTCATATCTCCATTCAAATGACTGTATTAATTTTTAAGACTTTTTCTATTACATTTTGCATGGATATGATTAAAATTTGGCTTTTTTCTGAGAAATCTGCATTTCAGAATCTTACATTTCAGAATTCAAGGATTCACTAGGACTGTCTCAGAATGTCTGATTTTTATAAAAAACCTATGATACTCTTCTAGCAGCGAAATCAGAATTTTTATCTTGTATTGTCCACGTTTAAAGAATCAAATTTTGTCAAAAAATACCAAACCAAAACCAAAAAATAAACCGGGAGGTTTGTCGTATAGCAGATTTCCTAAGCCTTGTGGACGGCACACCAAACTCACTGTGAGTTTGCAAAAGAGACCAGTTTGCAAAAGGGAATTGTTCCAATTGAACAACTAACAATGTTATCTTGCAAGACAGATTTGGTTGAGTGGTGGTCTCTTGAATCAACTGAGTGACACATGGGGTAAGATGGAGGCCTTACAATCTGATCTTGTTTCAGTTAAGAAGAGAAACACCCCAGAAAGCACCCTGCCCTGAAGATGTGGTGAATAGTGGAGTCCCTGTTTCTGACAACACAAACGGCCTTGCTAAGAGCCAATCAACACATACTAACAGACGTAGTCCCACCTTCCCAAGGGGCACCAAAGAGTTTTCAAAAAACATAACATTGGCACATAAGAAGGATCTGGAACTGTTGGAATGGGTACAGAGAAGGGTTACAAAGATGATCAGAGGGCTGAAGTACCTCTGCTATGAGGACAGGCTGAGAGAGTTGGGGTTGTTCAGCCTGGAGAAGAGAAGGCTCCAGGGGAAGACTTCTAGCAGCCTTCCAGAAAGGCCTACAATAAAGCTGGAGAGAGATTTTTTACAAGGGCATGTAGTGATAGGATGAAGGGGAACGGCTTTAAATTGGAAGGGGGAAGATTTAGATTAGACACTAGGAAGAAATTCTTCACAATGAGGGAGGTGAGACACTAGCACAAGTTGCCCAGGGGAGCTGTGGATGCCCCCTCCCTGGAAGCGTTCAAGGCCAGGTTGGATGGGGCCTCAGACAGCCTGGTGTAGTGGGAGGTGTTCCTGTCCATGGCATGGGGGTTGGAATTAGATGAACTTTAAGATCCCTACCAACACAAAGCATTCTATGATTCTTTGATTTATCAATTTTGTTGTCTAATCCTGAAGTGATTAGGTTTACATAGTCTAGTGAGAAAGCTCATCCCTAAACTTAAATTTTAAAAAGATTCTTTAATGTCTTACCAAGTAATACTTAGTAATGAACATCTATATCAATCTTCATATTAAGCTGGTCACTTTTTAGTTATCCTTGGTAGACACAGAAAGGAGGAACTTTTTAGGGAAAACATATGTACCTGAAGATTTAAATACTCTTTACTATATATTTTCTAGAAGAAATTATCTTCCAACAGTCCTTCATAAGTGTAACTTGGAGGCCATTCATCACTCCTTTCTCCTTCTCCCCTGCTATTCCTGCTTTATCTGCTTGTTGATATAAACCCACAACCCAGTTATAGACTAAATTCTTCTGCTTTGTAGTTTAATTGTGCATCTAATATCTCTTTCTTCCCTTTAGAAATACTTTTTATGGAAGCCCATCTTCCTGGTTCAAATTTGAATTTGTAACTTAATGCTATTATTCTGCTTCACTTTCACATTAATTTTCATACAATTAGTAACTTGACACTTTTGGACAGTTTCACCCATGTACCTATTTACAACCATCTACTTCTCTTTTCTCAGATGCATCTTTCAAATAACACAGCCTAAGTTCTCTTAGTGTTTATAAATTAGAAAATGGTTTCAGCATTGTCCTCAATAACTCATTGGTAGGCTATGCTTGTTAAAAATGCTCATTCAGCTCATTCAGCTCATTCTACCAGAAGGCCATGTCCTTCAGGTATTAGACATCTGAAATAAAGTGCATCAGTCTTATTCTCTCTTGTTGTGATACTACATTGTTCTATTCCCCTCTTTATCTTTATTTGGAAGCTTTAGCAGGTCTGCTTTTTACTTCCTTCTGAGTTTCACAGAAAACATAAATATTTTCATCATAAAGTAAAAAGCTTTCTTTTTCTCCCTACCTGTTTTTCTCTATCTCTGATTTAGACCATCAAGCCTCTGAGAGGCCAATTACGCTTTATTTGTGCACTAAGACTTCTAGTTGTTATTGTTTACTCTCGATACACTTTGCGGTAAAGGATACGTATCTAATATTCTGGCAAATTTCCCCATTATTTCTTTTTATGAGCTATCTAATAATGTAAAAAAAAAAATTATCTTAAAATATGTAAAAATTTTTAATTGCTTACCCAGCAGCCACTGGTCTGATGCAGATAAAATTCCTCTTATATGGGTCTTTCCTCATTGTATGATTACTTTTCATCATAAATCAATTTATTTGGTTTATATTACAGCAATCCCTTACATACCACGTTCCTTGAAACAGGTCAAACCTAAAAGTTCTATTTTGTTAGGACTGCAATATGTATGTGTGGTTAAGCCTATGTGCATTCCTGTGTCTATAACTTAGATATTGCTTAATGGTTTACAGAAACATTACTTGTGCTAGGGATATTTCTCAATTATCTTTCACTCACTCTGGTTACCTGTTAAAGCATGAATATGCTCTTTAGTCAGCCCCAAGCATACATATGATATTCATAAACTTGGTTTGATATATTTGAATATCCCAACTATCATAACTATGTGTCATATATGACAATGTGTCTTTTAAACATTCTGACTTTGAAAATATGACATTTGTCTGAATATCTGTTTATTTTTTATCTTAAAACTTACAATATATATCTTGTCTTTATCATCTTTCATCTCTGCATTCTGTTCTATGCTTTTGTGTAGACTGCAATTCTGTTTCTGCAGTAAATTAGCTCTGGAAAAAATGGATTTGTTTTTATTAAGATGGAGTGAATACTGAAAAACATTTTCTACAGATACTCATTTTAACATAGAAGTTGTATTTAACTCTATTTCTGCTTGTTCGCCATAAATATTACTGGAAAAAAAAGCTTGCCAGAGATAAAATAATCAATTGTAAAATCAAAACACTAACTGAATATGGGATTAAAAAAGTCTGTAAAGCAGTAACAGTGCAGGGATATAGTGGTAAGGTATTGTAGACAACTGAGAACAATCGTCATTCCCTTCATCAGGGCCCTGAAGGCACTCACAGGCCTGGCTGCCCCTGCCAGCCTCCTCCCCACCCTGCCCATGAGCCGGGGTGCCATTCCAGCGCAGCCCAGGGCCATCAGCCCTTGTCCCAGAAGCACCACGGCAGGGCTCGTCTACAGCTCCCCACAGCCTGTCCAGGTGTGGGCCTCTGGCCCACCCTGTCTCCAACCTGTTCGTGTCCCCAGGGCTGCCCTCAGTGCCCCCAGCTACCCTGCTCTTAGCTGGGGTGGTGGGCTGGGCACAGGCTGCCTGGACCTACTCTGCTGCCTCATCCCTATGGAGGCCCATAGCGAGCCCTGGTGCCCTCCCCTCAGGTGCTGTCTAGGGCATCTGGACCGGGGCTCTGCAGAGCAGTGATTTGTGGCCTTCTGTCACCGAGACATGGCTGCAAGGTGACAAGGATGCCTTGAACGTCAGCAAATCTTTCCATATTTGTTTTACTGCAGTCACTGTGCCGACACTTTTTGTGTGTATACACTGTTTGTGAGTATGATGAACAGAATAATCTCTTTTCCTAAGGCCAGAGAAAATATGTGTCTATGGGAAGGAAATTGCTTCAGTCCTCAGGCTCCAGGCATGCTGATTTTCAGGAGAATCTGTATTTAATGGATTTTCTAAGCCACGATAAGGAAACCATGCTAAGGATCTGTCATGTGGATGAGAGGTTGATGGAGACAGATTTCTGGACAGGCACTTAAGTACTTCAAGACCACTTCAGTTCTTCAGTACAGTCCTGAAGGACAATCTGCTCTGCAACATTTTAATGTGGTTGTTTCTGTAGTTCCAAACACAAGCTGTGAACAGCACCTCTTGTTAGCTCCTGCAAAGTTAATAAAGCAGAGCATGAAGAGTTTTTGAGCCTCGCAGCTGACTTCTGTAGCCGGTCTCTAGTTTCACAGACTTTAGTGCTGCTACAAGTGATCCTATTTTTGCATGAACAGACTGATCTAAAGCAATTTCTCTGTTGCATTAGCCTTTTGAAAGCTTCCTTTCATGTTAACTGTAAGAGTGAATTACATTTTCCACCTATCTTTCAAAAAACATAATGAAGATTATGCAAAAAGAAAATGGAAGAGATTAAAAGAAGGGATGAAACATCCTATTTGAGTTTTCTTTCATTTCTTATTATAACCCTATAATGGCAGGGCTTTCCTGTCTTGTCTCTGACTCATTAAGGAAGAGAAGCAGAGGCTGGAGAGAAAACTAATGCTACAGAGGAACCGCACTGATGGATTTCTTCTAACACAGAGCAGTTTCAAGACTAGAGTCAGGAGCACATACAGACATTTGTAGCATGGTCCTTTGCCTTTTCAGCAACTCAGGAGGGGATGTAACTGGAACTCTGTGCAGGTCCCAGTACAAAGAGTAATTTGCATCACCAAAGGCAGATTTAGACAGGAGGCAACAGATATTCAAGCCCACTTGTCAAATGAATAATCTCTTTCTAGCTGTCAGAAGAAAAATACCATTGTAATTTCGGCTGGCAAATGATTGTATCAGCCCATATTAGAGAAATGGATATATTTTTTCAGGATAAGCAATCAACCTAAATTGTAGTTAAAAGACAAGCAATTAAGCAGTGACGTAAGTTCAGGGTTTTTTCTGTCATACTTTAATGGTTTTGAGCATGAGTTTCCTGCTCCTCAACTCTTATTAAACAAAACATATGCTATTAGCCATTCTATTCCATTTAACAACTGTGATGGCTCAAAGGGAAATCTGTACATTTCTTAATCTTTCCTTGTACATAGCAGTCAATTGCTAACCAAAACCTCCCAGCTGTGGTTCTTACTCTCACATGTGCATCTTCTTCCACTTGTGAATTCCTGCATTTTATTTTTCAACATCTTTCTATTGCTAACCAACAACTTTTCTTTGGAATTTATCTCTTTATCCACTTATATTTCACTGTTCCCTTTCACCCTTATTCTCTTTCTATATGATAAGTTTCCACTGTGATAGCATAATTGTGTTTGCTTAATGAAGAAGTTACTATATTGGCACAGGCTATATTTGGAAATTCTGAATAATCTGTGAAGGAAGTGCTACATTTTTCACAGTTTTAGGTGAAATTACCTGATTCACAAAAGCAGATTAGGCTCATGCCTGTCTTGTGATTGTTGCCAAGAATTCTTGTATTCCTACTGTCAGGTCCCAGAGTGCATGTCCCTCTATGAGTTCAACAGGAGAAGTCATGGAGTTCAGCTGTCTTAGTCATTGTTGGCTTCTTTGACGATAAGAACTCTTGGTGAATAAAGATAAAAGCAAGAGGTTGCTTCTCCTTTCACTTAGGAGCTGCTTGTAAAATGAAAATTTGGCACTGCCCTGACCTATACTACTTCACAGCTGTGTCATAGCTATGTCTGTTTCTGGTCTTATATCTCTGTGAATGTGATCTGAATTCATCAGTTTAGCTTCCTAGCTTGGCCTTGGACCCACCTCACCACTGCAAACTTGCTGAGCAGTCTCTGGACTCAATTCTGACCCAGATTTGATGTTATACATCCTACCTCTTTGTCAGTGAGATCACTGCTCTTACCTGTACTATTGTTGCACTCAGCTCATGGCTCACTTTGCAGAGAAGAACTATTTTCCTACCTTCCAAAACAGAACTGAGATGAGGATATGTGAATTCCTGGTTTTTCAAAAGTGACATTTTATCAGTTTATCCCCCAAAATATCCACTTCCTTTGGTTTTGTCAGAAAAAAAAATGATTAATTAAGAGGGAATAGAAATATTAGAACTTAGTGAAAACCAGTCCTCCATTGATGAAGACATTATTATGTCAGTCTGGTGATGTCCACATAAGTAATTAATGACAGCTTAATAGCTTAAAAAAGGAACAGATGGAAGTCACTGGAAAAAAAATAAATATGTATATCAGACAGATAGGCAGAGTGGCTAAAGAAAAAAAAAATAAGATTTTGAAGTCCAAGGAAAGTTTTCACTAATTCTTCAGTGTCCAGTTTTCCTATACCTAAAGGTCTTCAGCCTACAGTAAAGAATCATATCAAATGCCTTCCTGAATTCCAAAAAGATTAAATCTACCTCATAACACATGTTTAGAGAATCAGTTGTCTCATCAAGTTATCTTATCTGAGAAAGCCTTTTAACAGATATTAGTCCTCCAGAGAACATGTATACTTGTTCATAATTATTCAAAAAGACATCAGTGTTCTTGCGTTTGACTTGGTCATGCTTAAGAAACTTAGCCATTTTATTAATTTCTGGGACATGTTATGAAAACCTAAAGATTCAGAGGTGAAATAAAGAGAGTTTATGCAGAGGCTTGACAGCTATATGACCTACAGTCCTTGCAAAGTGAATGCCATTATTCTATTGTAGGGTTATACCATTAAATAACTTCTAGTCCAGATGTACTTCATATCAACAGTTTTTGTGTTGATTCTGGATTTATTACTACTTGGGAGTGACTTATGTGTTTGGAAACCATCAATGTCTTATACATACAAGCTGCTTCTTTAACTTTTTCCACATGTACTAAAAAATCTTGCAATGTTTAATAAATTTTCTGAAAAGCATAAGGTTGGAATTGTCCTAGTGGCTTTAAGGCCTGCATGGGAGAAAACACTTCTTTCACCATTTCTCATTCTGGCCTAAATTGTTTACAATCAATGTGTTAAACCTATCTGCCCCATCACTAGATTTTCTGAATGTTAATTATGTGATTAGATGGCTCTCTATCAGTCTGCTTATTACTTATTAGAATCCCTCATGAACCTATCACGTTAATCTTATTGATCCACGGAGTTTCTGGAAAAAATTCTTGCTTCAGAGAAACTGCACTTGAGTTAATACAGAATAATCATTGAATCATAGAATCATAGAATGATTTGGGTTGGAAGGGAGCTTGCATGGGCAAGGACACAAGATCAGGTGGCTCAAAGCTCTTCTGATTTATTTTAAATCCTTATGTATCTTGGAACAAGATATCTAAACAGTGGTGGACAATGATCTACGTAACTGAATGGTGTTCCTAGATGTGAGAGATCCAATTATGGCTCCTGGTTAATCAGTAGATATCACATGTGACATAGTACAAATGGAGTTTCTTATCTGCAAGGTGAATTATGGAATCATAGAATGGTTTGGGTTGGAAGGGATCTTAAAGGTCATGGGGATCCCACTCCCATTACTATGAGAAGGGAAAACTTACATTAGATGATGTTACTCAAAGCATCATTGCTTGACTTTCAAACCATGTATACTTAGATAGCAGAGATACACGTCCAAAAAAAAATGTAATGCATAAAACTCCAAATCTGCTTCATGCTACTTCAAGTAAATTTGATACAATAATGTACACATCACCAAAAGTTGATTAAAAGAAGCACTAGCTCATTGTTGATTTCTTTTTAAACTAGATATCCTGTTAGCTACTAAATAACCTATTCTCATGTTCTGTTGAAAATAGTTTGGAGTAAATGAGTGTTTTATGACAGGATTTTTTCTGGGAATTTTAACATTGAATAGTTCTATCCAATTTAAATATGTGTAGTACTGAATAAAGACTTTTTAGAAACCTGAATAATTATGGCAAAAGAGACAGGTTTAATCCAAAATTATAAAGAATGGTTCAAAAGTTCAACGTAATTGTTTTCTTTTTCTTTGTGAATCCATTTTATAAATTATTCTTATAATACTCTAAATTTGTAATGTTATGTTGGTTTAATCTATATTGTATTCCATAGGGCTTTTTTTTACATGGGTGTTATTAACAGGAAATGTCAATATCTCTAGATCATCAAGTTTGGCTTCCTACCTTCACCAAAAAGAACGCTGAAAAAAACTTATACAGTCTAAATTTTACTGTTTCCTTGTTGGTTACTGAAATTACAGTTGACAGAGTTTATTTATATACAGTCAAGGTTTTTCCAGCTCTTTCTTATCTCTGTAATTTTAACAGTAGCATTTGTTTCCTTCTGCTCTATAAATAGCAAACATTCACAAAGTTCTTTCATCTACAATTTTAGCATATAGAGTCTTAAACTTATGCATTTTCCAAGCTGTTGCGAAAGTTCCAGTGGCTTACGTTAGGGATCATAGAAGTCAACAGAATATTTTCCATTTACTTCAGTGAAACAGGTTTCAAAGTCCTGAAAGTTCTTATCTTCTTAAGTATCACCCCTGACACAGAGTAGAATAAATTAATGGAGAAAGGAAGGGACTTTCCATGTTTATGAGGTACTTCTTTTGTTTAAGCCTGGAATAAAGGAGTTAAACTATACGAGATCCATAGGAATTTTTGAGATGTGGAAAGGAGAATATAATTATAATTTTAATTCTGCCTACTTTTAGAGCATGTCCACCTTCTTGAATTTAGAAATCTGACTTCACTGGATTAACATCCCTTTAAGATGAATTTGAAAAAACATTCCAAATCTAAAAGTGCTGTGCAACGTACATTGATATATTATTTTATTTTATATTTTTATTTGATTTTCTGATTATAGATGTGTATTCTCTACTTTTATATTCTAATCTGATACTCTTGTATGGTAAGTAAATGACAATGGAGAGACGGATGGAGAGACACAAAGAAATAAAACTTGTTTTAGTTCAACCTGGCTTTTTATATCTATTTTAAAAGAAAAAACTCCATTAAAATATATATTAAACATTGATCAGTAAATGTACCATACAACAGGCAAATTATTTAACTAAGTTTACTTCCCAATTCCTTTGCCAGATTTTAAAACCATGTTCCTTTACTACGATTAATTAGGGACTGAAATTGACTGACATGATTTCAGTTACTTAAAAGCCATTTTGATCATTAAACATAATGTGATTTGGAGTGGTTGTATTTATACTTTTGACTGTGGACCTATGTAACTCCTTTTTTCATTCTTTCATCAGTAAGCGTACATCTGTCTTGTATTCATGGACAACTTACTGAAAGCTTCTTGAATTTTAGCTTGATTTAGCTTGGTATGAAAATCTCATTATATAGCCTTGATTAGTCTTCTGCTTGTAAATTTATAGTCACCTAGTGGGGATGCAGAAGTTAGGCATAGGCGATCCATTGCATGCTGTGAATAGTAAATACCAAAGAGTGAATACACATACCAGCAGTTTACAAACAAGCTCAAGATAAAATTCTTCTTTCATATCTCTGAGTGTATACCTCTGAATGTCAAAGATAATAGAAAAAGACCCTCTAAATCAGCTTATGAATGATTCAGTAATAATAGAATAACGTAAATTAAAAATGGATTATACTGATAATAAAAGCCTCAAATATTTCCAGTTAACTTTTGCAGACGTACAAATCAAAGCTGTTTTCGGTTTGTCACCTCTGTGCCCTTTGACTGTAGTCCTCTACTTCCTCCACTCTGAGGTGAAACTGTGATTTTCTTGCTTTCAGCTGGTCCCAGTGACACAGTGGTACACAGGAGAATTTACTAAACCCCACAGAGTTCATACTCTTATACAGCTTTTTTTACCAGGAGTTTTGGCATAAGTCATCTTTCACTCCATTACAAAGGAGGAAGTATAACAAAGTGAATAAATTATGGGAAAAAGTACCCAAACCCTTTTCTAGTGGCTGAAAGAATGGATGAACCTAAGAATGCAGGGAAGGCTGAACACGGGTGATAGATTGCTTAGATATGTGTTCAACTTGGAAACAAAGAAAACAGATGTCCAGACGAGCAGGAAACAAGGTGTCTGATATGAGTTAGGACTAAAACATCAGCAAAGAGTGTTAAAAAAATGTGGTATAATGAACTACTTTAATAAGGTATTGTTTGCGGTCATTGTTAGCAAAAAATCACAAAATAAAAAGGAGGGAGTGTTCTTTCTAATCTAGTATAAAATCTACATGAATATGTACAAAGCCCCAACTTCTCCATGGGCCACACAGATTACTGTTCAATTTGTTCCTTAGGAGTCTGCTTATCTATCTTCTATCCTTCAGCTGCTCTTCTCTCAGTATTTCCTAATTTCTTTTTCTTGTTTATGAAAGATCTTCAATTTATAAAGCAGATTACTAAATGTGAAGTAGTTACAGGAAAATCTCATGCCTTGTAGTACCTGCACTGCTTCTTTAAGCTTGGAAATAAACTATTGTCCATGCTCTAAAAGGACTCTCTGCTTGAATTAACCATCCTTGTAATATGCAGGAAAACCACAACTATAATTATCAGGCAAACAAATAGACCATATAATATTAATAAACTATTACAGGCCATTACCTATATTTTTCACACTTGGCTGTCTAAACAAATCAATACAAAAGGAGAGATCTGGTTAAGGCTGAGATGAAAATCTAGTGCTTTATCTTTACAGCAAATCAAAACATAACAATTTGACTTTACTATGTATGGTGTGGTTCATACAAATTGCTTCCCAAAGACTTTACTGAGGTAGATAATGCTTTTCCAGAGTAAGATAATAAAATGCTTTTCCAGAGTAAGATGATAATAATGGAAAAAGAGAAATTACGTCCACAATTGCATCCTTCTTTCAGTGGTGTAAATTGAAACTAACACTACTGAAATCAATACTCTTTACTCTAATACAGAATTAGTCAGAGGTTAGAATCAGGTCCTGGTTAGGTAGCAGAGAAACTGTATTTTGAATTGAGAACTACAATGGAATGGTAAGTCAGTAAGGCAGAGAGACACAGGAAGACAGTTTTCAGATAGTGTGAAACTTAAGTGAAGGTAAAGTTTACAGAAGCAGCATAGGAATTCAGAAGTAGTCTGTCAGTGGTTTTGAATTCAAAAGGAACAAACTGAAACTTTTTGTTAAGCAATTGTTGGAAGGATATACTCGTATGTCATGTGTTCACTACCATGCTGTGGAACTCAATGGGAGTTTTTCTTCACCTTCAGAATTTCATTTTCTGTATCACGAACCAAGAACTTCTTCCTGGAGTACAAAGAGTATTCAAGCAGCAGAAAAATAAATAGACAAGCGAGAAAAGCTACAGAAGGATTTTAGCTGAGATATATTGGATTACTTATAGACAAGACAAAAACAGTCAGGCATAAGATATAATATTTATTCATTACATAAGAGTAATTATAAACTTCTCAATTCTGTTGGTTTTCTTTATCAGAAAGATCCAAGAAAAACAAAAAGTAATACCTTTGGTCATCTAAAATAGTAGAGTGCTGTTAAAATGTTGGAGGTTGAAGTGGCACTACCTTCTGCTACCAGCTGATAGACTTCTTGCTAACACCCATGTACTCTGTTATGCAGCCCATTATTCTAATGTAGCCACCAGAATGTGTCTACCAGGCCTGATGCCTTATTCTGTTTCGCCACATATTTAGATGTACAAACACACAATACACACAACAATTATATTCTGCAGTTACCTACAGAACAATATGAACATTTCCAATTGTGTCTTCTTTCTGGAGATATGACACAAGTAAAATAGGTCTATCTGATGAATCTAAGAAGCAGCCTTTTAAACAGGAGACACAAATTTTCAAACTTTTATATATCTGAGGATAAACCCTTTTGTTTGCAATGTTAATTTCTCCTATTTTGGGCAGTAGATGGTTTTCAAATCCATGTCAGCTGATTATTCCTGTAACAATTGGCTGAGGAAAAAAACATTATCAAATGACAGTGAAGCTTTTCGTCATTTATTTCCATAAGTTCATTTTGCTTTTGCCAACACTTTTATGTCTTGCGAGCTTAAAAATACTGTTTTCCTTGTTGAAGATGGAAAAGATATTCTAAAAGAGTCTTAAAAGTTACCAACTATCCAACATGCCTTTTCACACAATATCTGTCATTCTAGCAGTTTGATGAGCCTGTCTCTAGCGAGGCTATGATTCCAGAAAGTCTCAGAAGCGTTCCCTTAAGAAAGAACGGAATTGGGAGGTCAATTCTTTTGCCTGTTGGCCTTGTTGAACAGAAACCAATATGTATACAAAATCAGCAGCAGATGTGATTGTGAAGACTACCAGACAAAAGAAGCTCTAATCGGGCTGGTTATCTGTATAGCTGTAAGGTGTGCTGCTAAGTGTGGTCCTTCACTTTGCTCACATAGAGGTCGTAATACCTCGGGCTATGCGGTGGTAATGTGCTGTGCTGCTCATGCACATTTAGAGGTATTTTAGTCATTAGATCTTTTACTCCCTGTCCAAAATAAGACATTAATTAAGTGAAGACGACAGCTATGTCCTGCTCAGAGATTTCTCCTGGCAGCCCCCAGGCACCTTGCAGAGAAAGCAGTAATGTATGACAAACCTTTACCAACATTTGGCACCTCAATGTTGTTGCCTGGCCTGTTTTCTTATGTAGATAGTGTTGTCAGCTTTCTTGATGGAGTTGGAGACACTATTTAATTTCGCTGCATAAGGGAGAGAGAAATCCATTAGTGTTCTTAGCCTGTCAGTGAAGATCATGTCACCAGCTAGTATAAACTGAAACGTGCCAGATTGCTCAACAGAAACTTGAAGTGGCAGGACACTGTAGGTAATAGGGTTGCATGAAATTTATCCTCTTTATCCTCACACAAAGTTGTTTCTCCTCAGGAGAAATCACTAAATGTACACTTCTACACAGCAATCATTGAAAGCACAGGAAAGGTTATGCTGAAATAGACAAAAAGCACAATGCTTGGGCTACACTCTCAAAGGGAACTTTGGCACCAAACTACTATTTTAAAATCCAAAATGTCCAATATATCAAAACCATGAAAGGGGTTTCTTTCCTAAACACTTGCATTTCTGATGCTGACTAAGTGCCCTTCTACATTTCTGAAAATGAAATGACCTCACATAGGTTGCTAAACTCTGTGATAATGTTCCTCATTGTGAATCCTGTATGCGAGAGGTATTTCTCTACCTCCTGCTAGGTGATGATTCCCTTTGGGGAAAATTTTACAGTACTGCTTACAATTTCCTCAGCATTTCTGGCAGAACATGCTTCTATTCGCTTCACGTATTGTCAGTCACTGCCTGACTATGTGCATGTAAAGAAAGAACAAACGGTGCAGTAAGACCTATAGCTATGTGTGATTTATCTCTTTCCAGTCTGTCCAACATCAATTTAACACATCTGGATTGCAGCCATTCTGAGCTGTGCTTGAGTTTGAATGCCATACAAGACCTTCTAAATACAAAGTTCTTAACATGGCATTGGAAATTCTGCTATCCGTTAGGAAATCTAGAAGTTTTTCATTGTAGTGCTGCACATTCGTTCTCGTGTTCTTCTTGCAAACTGAAGTCTTAATAACCCATAAGGAAATTCTTGGCATTGCAAGATGTACTCCTCTGGGTTCTTTCAGAAATTACACCTCTTTTTTTCAAGAAAGGAATGTTTACATTCCAGATGATATAAAAAAGGTTAGTATTCTGATACTACTGATAACTCACTCACAGTGAGCATTTAAATAAGATTTCTCAGTGTGGAAAGTTGAATCTGACCCTTTTAGCATAGAACATTGTATTTGATCATTTGATTACTGCAGCTTTTTCACTTCTCTTCCAGTCCAGATTGTCAAACAGTGATTGGAGCAGATCTATGGGGAAGGACTGAAATCAGTCTATTCATAAAAGTGTGAATATATTCCTTCATTTAGTATCCGTTTACATATGGAAACTGACATTAGGATGATAACATATTTCTAGGCATTTTGTCTAAGTCTTAAGGACTTAGAACGTCTTGGTGGCAGCAACCTATGGATGTTAAATCAGAATGCCTTTAAGATTTATTAAACTCACTGTAATTTGTATTGCCCTAAAGCTCATAACTTTTTTTTCTGATATTAATACATTATCTTCAGTGTTTTAGCTAACACTTGCCAAAACATAGTCCTGCCAAGCCTAATGATAATAATAGCTTAGTTTACCTACCTATCCATATACACATGCATACTTTCACCCTCAGTTTTTTCTCTCTCTTACAGACATATACAAAAATAAATATAAGTACACATAAGCTTTACACATGGGTAGAAGTATAACTCTATACTAATAGCAAGCAACCAATGCAAGTCACAGGTCTATATGATGCACCTTATTAAAAACACTGGCATGCTGTATATCCCTCCTGATAAATCATTCCTGAGTTCTCCTGCCTGAGACGCTGGGGCCAGCCCCTGCGTAGCAAACATTCCACAAAGTTGCTTTGTGCTGCTGGAGAAGTCCCAACATCATGATCCAAAACTGTGTAACAACAAGTGTTTCAACTCACACTATTAATACATAGTTTAATGCACAAAAGATAGAAAGGAATCGTCCCTCTCACACTCATCAAATTGAATAGAGGAGAAGTTGTTCCAATCATTAAAATATTGTGTAAACCAGCAATGGATATATTAGTGTTCTAAAGGAGGCTGCAGCAGCCATAGTGCCTTATCTGGAAATATGAGTTGTGTTTTCTCACTGTTTTTTTTTTCGTTGTCAAGCCCTATACTGTCCTTGCTAAGAAGGTGTTCCTCTACCAGTCTTCTAACAGTTTAATCTGCTCAACTAACAACCATCTGCAAGTTCATACCCACCCTGATGTTGCTCTGGCAACCTTTTGTTTTTCTGTCTCAAACTGACTGCCCATATCTTTCCATATCATTGATTGTCTCATCATTTAAAACATCATAACAAATAATCACCTGAACTGGGACTTAGACATTTTAAGTTAGCTTGAGACCAAGACAATGACTCAATCCATCTACACTGTCTACTTCTATAGGAATCTCCATTCAACTAGTGCTCCTTTATTTAATTTGAGATCCTCAGTTTCTCACACCTGTACAAAAATGCCTATTTTGGAGTGATAAGTAGAAGTCTTCCCCTACTGTAATCCTATCCAGCTGAACAATCACCCAAATTCTCCATAAATTACGTGAAAATACCCCATATGATCTAAAAGGATAGGCCTACATGAAACTTCATATGATGACATCATTGTAACAACAACATACATTTTTACATAAAGTTCAGCAGACAGAAACTCCAGGAACTTAACACAGATAAAAAAATGCAGCCACTGAACAATCAGAAATTCAAAATTCATGAAACCACATAGAAGAAAGGAAAACTTGAGTCTACCTGAGGAATTAGGACATTATTTGAGCATAGAATGTATATGTGGAATTTGTATCTATGCTTCTTAGATAGTTAACACATTGTTTTCTCTTAAATCATCACTGCATTGAAGAAAAAACACTCTTGAAAGAGGATAATTCATATACCCTAGAAGAACCACAGTAAGGAAAGCAAAACATAACAAACATATTGTATGAAAGAATTAGGTACAGCTCACTGTTGCATGGTTGGAATTCCAGTGTTAAAGAAGAAAGAAAGAAAACTGTTTTAATAGATTTCATTCTGCTTACACAGGATAATAGAGTAAATTAAAAAAGAATGAACAGAAATAAGAGTCCTGGCAGATTGTGTGTATTAGGAACAAGCTCTAATATGATATTCTCTGTCAGACGAATTACAATACAGTCCTGTTATTTTCTTTTTGTTAGGGAGCAGATGTCTGGAATGAAAGTGTTGGGAGGAGTAGGTAATAATGCAGGAGATTCTTAACCTTGAAACTTTTCTGAATAATTTGCTTTTCACTCTTGGCTGCTCAACATTAGTGCAGTACAATTATGAAGATGTAAACACCACAAGGGCATACGGCACACAGCCTGTCACAATGAGTTAAACTTGAGTACCCAAATCCCCAAGCAACCATGGAGAGAGAATGAGCCACCTCATCAGGAATTCAATTGTGTCAGTTTAGGGGGAGGTGAGGATGGGAGGGGTTGATCCATCAAACTCAGACACGACCCTAAGAAACCTCTTTTTTTCTGCTTTCATTCAGGCAATAGAAGCAGATCATAAATGGACCTGTCAAGCCCATGGTTAGATGACCTCTGCTAAGAGAGGGCCTGGAAGACACTTCATTCTGTACTTAAACATTTCTTATTCCCCCAGTGCAAATGCTGCAATTTGCTTGTTTTAAATGTGCATCAATCATGGAAAGAAGCAAACTGGCTGGAGAATGGAACATTTAATTATTTTTGTTTTCACATCCTTAGCAAATTTACGTTAAGGTATACAGAAAGTTTGATCGACCACTAAGCTCTGTGTATTCAGATGTCTTCTTTATTATGTTAACCTTGCTTCCATTTTTTCCCTGTCAGAAGACATAAAGATTTTTAACTGAGAGAATAGGTGTTACTGGTGAATAAGTTAATCTAAAGTTATTGTGACATTGCCATATTATTATTTTTTAAGGATTCACACAGTGAGAGATTTATTGACATACTTGCAACCACTACTAGAGAGTTTGCTCAATTTTTTTTCAGTTTAGTTTTTAATGAGTTAGTAACTATATTATGTTTTCTAGTGACTACAAGAAATAGGGGATTTTTAACCAAATTTTGGATAAAACTAATTTTCTTCTCATTTGATGATAGTGACATGTCAAGGTAATTTCATTGACCTCATTACCAACTCATTAAATACAGTATTATGCAAATAACACATTAGCAAAACCAGAAAACCTGTTAAGGGTATGATATAATTCTTTCATTACCCTTTTTCTAATGCCTTTTCCCACCCAGATTGTTTCAGTCTAGCACACACACCCTCTTTCTTTCTCTATTTGTCTCTCTCTCTCTCTGCATGCCTGTACATATATTGTCAGTATACATGTACCCTGGTCAGTTATGGCTTTAAATGACTATATTGCCTGAGCTATCCAACCCACAAAGTAACAATAATTCTTGTATAAACATGCCATGCAAATATACAGTCATATGGTAACAATCCTCAAATAGTAAGCTTAAATTTCATGTTGCATCTACTGTTATAGTTGCTTTGATATTTATCTCGACTTATACTGTACATTAACATTTTAAACTATAGTGATCAAAACATAATTTCTGAATAAAAGGGTCCTCACTTCCTTACTTTAATAATTATCAGGGTTATCAAACTGCTGTTTGGAGATAGTTAAGAGGTGACAAAATGTCACATCAAATCTTCTCAGAGTAGCAAGTAATTATTATTAGAAAGGACTGTGTTTTTCCATACATTTTTTTGCAACTCTACTCTGAATCTTTTCCAAGAATGAAAAGAACATAATGCTAGTGAGGGTGAATATGAATTGAATTAAGATAGGAAAATGAAAGAAGAGAAGATTTCTCAACACACAATCACATGCGTTACTGTAAGAAAAAAATAAACAGCTAGAGAAACAGAAATGAATGAGCTGTATAGTTCTACTTGGGTTTTGCTCAACGGACATACAAAAAAAAATTATTATAGTGGACTGTGAAAATGGTCTATTGCATTGGCATCATTAGTGCAATTAAATTATACAGCATGTTTTCTATCAAAGTGAAATTCCATCACAAGAAAAGACAGAATTGTTTAAATGAAATGTTATGCACTCAGACATCTTAGGTCGGTCAAGTTTATATTCACTGCCAGGTAGATTTCTATCCTGGTAGTCCAGGTCAAGCAGTTTGATCTGTTTTCCAGGGCACGGTGTTTCTAAGGTCAATAGATCTGGAATGGAGCCAACAGGTGGAAGGTCAAGGAAGCCAAGTGTCCTCCATAATCTTTCCCTTGTACTCTGCACTGGTGAGGCCACACCATGAATACTGTGTTCAGTTTTGGGGCACTCACTACAAGAAAGACACTAAACTGCTGAAGTGTGTCCACAGAAGGACAGTGAAGCTCATGAAGGGTCTGGAACACAAGTCTTACAAGAAGAAGCTGAGGGAAATGGGAGTTTTTCAGTCTGGAGAAGAGGAGGCTGAGGGGAGACCTTATGGGTCTCTACAACCATGTGAAAGGAGGTTGTAGTGAGGTGGTAACAAGTGACAAGTGATAGGATGAGTCGGGGGTCAAGTTGTGCCAGAGAAGGTTTAGGCTAGATGCTGGGAAATACTACTTCACTGAAAAGATTGTTATGCAAGGAACTATATGTAGTTAACATAAAATCAGCAATAATTAAGCAATCTATAAACCGATAAAATGGCAAATTAGATTATATTGTTCACAATGAGTGTTTGACCTGGTAATTGATAGATATTTCCAAGTAATTTACCATTAGCCACTCAAATAATTTATTGTAATCATTTATTCAATAATAGATATGGAACTTTTCTGGAAAGTAAGATTCAGTTTTAAATTGCAGATGTTTCATAAATAAATGACTATTCCATTGAAAGTGAGGGGATCTTTTCTACTTTAAAAGAAACATTCATTTTCACTCGGAAATCTACTCGAGAATAAACTGATGTATCCAGACTGCTTCAAATACAACTTCGTTAGTTTGAATTTTACAATAAGACACTTGGTTAATATAGCCATTTGGAAAACAGGAGGAGTTAAACTGTAAATCTGAGAGCATTCCACCTTTAAAAAATAACAACGATATTTTGTGTGTATGAGAAGAGAGGGTATAGAGCATAGAAAAAATATCCCTTACAATGTACTAAATTCAAATTCAAATGGTTTAAGTGGATCACAGCTGCACCATTTGAGAAGCAAGCAATGAACTTTTAATATCTTGTGCTCTTTGATGCTATAGTTTATATTGCAAAATTATTTTTTTTTATGTTTTCTCCTTCACTTCCCCATGCCAAATGAAACAAAAAGTACTCTTAAGGTATATAAGAAACCACAAAAACATATGCAGTCTTGGAGTAATTTTAAAAATATTCTGTACAGGGTTCCAACAGAGAGTTCCCAAGTCAAAGCCTGACTACTATATATTTAACTTACCTAATTAAGTATACTGTCGTCATATTATTTTTAGCGAAATAATAGTTCACTGCTCAGTTCCAGTGCTTCTCTGATAAATCTATCCCGCTTCTTCTATAAAAGATGTTAGTCTTTTAATGTCTACTTTTAATTTCATTTCTTTAATATCTATTTATTTCTACTTTACTAACAACTTTGTTCTAGTTCTAACCTAGCAGAGACCCTCCAGCTTAATTTTAAAAAATACTCTAGCCAACTTTAATGATTCAGTCATGTCATCTTTTAGTAATCAGGAGCCTATTCCTGGCAAGGTGATTTGGTCAAATGTCAAAACCCCAATGGCAATTAGAATAAAAATGTGTAATTAGAACAAAAGTAAAATTTTGAGGTTCAGGTCATCTTAGGATGATCTCATACTTATGATATCTTGCTTATAGCCTCAATGAAAAAAAAAAAAAAACAAATGGAAAGGCTTTTTTATTTTGTAGAACAGAAAACACTTGGACTGGATGCTGTCACAGTGGAATGACAGTTCTTGCTCTGCAGCTGCCACGATCAAATTATACTGCCTGGGCTCAAAACAAGAAATTGCAGTTGTGTGGAATTAGGAAGACTCAAAATGTACCCTATGTCAACCTGAAGATATGTGTAGATTTCAAGGATCATTTATATTATCTAATGGTATTGTAGAAGAGATAACGTAAGGACGATGTCTCTGAGTGCAATTATTAATATCACAGAATTCAGAACCATCAAATTATAATGTGTCTAAACTGTTATGGTGTGAGCTGACCAGATCTAGATTAGACCAGCAGTCAAAGAAACTTGCAGCACTCTCAAGTCACGTTCCTAAAAAGAAGTATTTTGTACTGTGATATCGTAATGGAAATCATATGAAGAGAGTGCAATGGGAAGACAAAGATCAGAAACAGAGAATCCTTGCATTTCAGAGGAAACACTGAGTTATAGGGTGTAGTAATGTTCCTTATTCTTTATTGTCTCTCTGTCCTCCCACACTGCACAGGCTGAAATGGAGAAATGATAGGGCCTTTCATACTTTTGCTTTTAATCAGGTAGGCAGAGCGTGCTTTCCTTTAAAACTGAAATCATGACTCGAAGCTCCAGAGGTTAAGGACTTTTTCACTCATTTGTTAGATCAATAAACGTATGCTAACCAAGCAGGAGTCAAAAGATCACTTCCTTTCAGAAGGACTCATCAGCTTAAACATCACTACGTATTAATGTTGGTATATGGCTTTGAGTCTGAAAATGTTGTCGTGTCTAATAAGCTTGAAACGAAAGCAGCAGAATTTGCATCACTAGACTTGCATATCCTGACTTTGAACAGAGGAGCCTGAATTCAGACAGCCATCTCCTGTGTAAAGAGAAAAAGAAGGATATTCTTTTCTTTTCTTAGAAACAAATTCGTCCAAGTAAAAGGAGCTTGATCTTTTATGTGTATAATATCCTACACTGAGATGAGAATTTTAGTCAGTAAGCCAGATGGACTTACAGGTAGAGGTTATCATTTTTAAGTTTAACATTTATTAATTTGGGATTTTATTATAATTTCTAACCAATGACTTCCAGATGAATTACAGATTTTGGTTTTCTTTCATCTGTAGTTGAATTTTACAGATTTCTCACTAAGAAAGCTTTGCTGTGTATATTAATTTAACGGCTCCCATTACTGGACTATATGCTTTACTTTTAAGGATAGTGTCTTTTTAGATGTCGTGACATCAGGGACCAAATGACCTTTATATAGTTTTTGGATTGATTACAAATATTTTGTTATCTGAAAGATCTGTCACTTCTTTGCCAGGAATCTCTTGCTTTCTACTTATCTTAATTTGAATCTTATAATCAAAACCCATGGAGATGAATACTTTGCAATAATAGATTCCTGCTCTTAGGCTTTGTAAGATATGTTATCAGTGTTCCCAAGAACACAGGAGAACTATGAGTTTGTTATTTAAAAAGAATTATAAATGCTACTATTGCCCAGTCTCTCTCTAGCCTGATTATTTAATGCAATAAAGCTTGCCCTTGTTCTTTAAATATAGTCAGACCCAAACAAAACCGCCAAAATAGGTATGGTTTATATCAGTGCTTTGAATTTGGTTCTGTCACTATTCACTAACAATGTAAAGGTAGCTGAGACCAGATGCTCAAATAAACAAGTGGCAAAGAACAGCTCATACGTTATTTCAGATTTGATTAGTTTAAATCTATCTCCTTGCTAATATCTAATTAAAGAAAAGGGAACTTACTGAGAGAATGAGGCTTTGGGAGGTGGTTTGGTTTAAAAACATAATTACTGCCAATACTGGCTTCATATTACTTAGCTAAGTAATTCACTTTTCCTGAGGCCATTTACATTACAGGCTTAATTCTGATGTTACGCTTCTCTCAAAACTTGTCTTTAGTTTGCAGAAATGACCCAGTATGTTATTCAAATTCAGAATGCTTCTTTATGTTTGTGGCTATATCACTATCAAGTTTCATCTAGCTAAAGATGCCAGTTTCAAATCACAAATAATTTTCCTCTAGTGTTTGAAAAACTTTGTCAATTTGAAAGAGTGCTTGGGCAATAATGAAGACACAATGAAAAATATATTTTCCAGATAGAAGTTTATAATTGTAATATAGTTCAAAACAGTTTAATTTACAAAATAAACCTCTATTTATCCTGAGAAGTAAGTAACTTAGTTTTCAGATTCCACTCAATCATATTGTGTATTTAATTAGAATAGCATACAATTGATCAATAACTTGAAATATAATTCTTTATAAAGTTACAAGATTCTGTCTAAAATTCCACAATACATGAAAAAGCTTTTGAAATGACATAGCTATTTTACTTGAAGAGCCCTCAGTTTAACGTGTTGCTTTTCCGGTAAGTGAGTTTCAGTTTTCATTACGATTTTCAGTATTCGTTTTAGGATTAAGGGGTGAGGTCCAAATTTAGGCACTGGCACATAGTGGGGCCATTTCACTGATTCGATGTCAGGAATTAACCTGTGTAGAGACTGACTCTGCTTGTATTGTCTTAGACCTCAACTGATTCTACTTGTACTGTCTTAAACACCTTCTGACTCTACTTGTATTGTTGTCTTTCACATCCTCTTGAGCGCTGTGGTTCCTGCTGGGCTGACTCTGCTGCTGCAGAGGAAGGAGAGGAGGTGCAACAGCAGGTGCTGCCCCCCCACACCTGACTGCATGTGCAGATGCAAAGGATGTGGGCAGAGGTGATTCTGGCAAGGGTCTGTTGAACCGCCAGGGACCCTGGAGTCCTCAGACCCAATTCCAGAACCTTCCCAAAGAAGATTCTGTGCATGCACCAATTTTGAGAACTTTTGCAGCAAGACTGTCCCTCATGCTAATGGGGTTGGGCATGGACTTGTTTTATAAACAGAAGCCCGTCAAGAAGGCAGGAGCATGCACTCACCACTCCATGGCAACTGTCTGAAGACGTGCTGCAGAGGAACCACAGGACCACATGATCCCGAAGACCATGTTTTCCAGAGGTTTATGGTGTGGTGACTGTTTTCCTCTCCCCGCCCACCTCGCTACTCTTATTTCTGTCTTTACTTTCCTTTCTTCTTTTTCCCATGGCACTACTGTGCATCAGATCAGATCCGAGTTGTGTTGCTTCTGTGTGGCTGACTTGAGGATATCAGATTGGGATCTGAACAGATTAGAATCTGGTTTTGCAACTTTTGGGAACCTGCAACTTACAGCGCATTTGAGTATTTGATTCAATATTTTGGCAATGTCCAAAATACTGATTTAATGTTTTGGCCATGTCCAAAATGAATACTGATTTTATATTTGGCCATTACTTTGGCTGTGTCCAAAATAAATACAGATTTGTTATATAGGCTGTGCCCAAAATAAACACTGTTTGAATTTACCCTGTGAGATTGTCCCTCTCCAATTTGCTACACAGACATCAAAGGACCCTTCCATCTCTGACTCAGAATGCCTGAGGGAGGGGGCCCAGAGGCAGGAAAGAGCCCTGACAACCTGACTGTAGGATCTTCAACAGCGTTTAAATCAAATTTTGATCTTCATATTCTGAAATTTGCAAGTATGTAAAAGGTAGCCTATTGTCTTTCATTGTTATCACAATTCTGTAATGATTGAAGGTTAGAGCATTTCTGATATATTGTTTATGTGTAATGTTTTTAATTTGCATATAATTTTTTTCATTTTAAAAGAGAGGCTTATCACTGATTTTGGCAATTCAAACTTTACTTAATATCTGTTTATTTGAATTTGATTTTAGTTAGAAGTCGTTTTGCCTTTGGTCACGTATATCTTTATCTTGAGCCCAAGGACTAGATACATACATTATCCTTTTGCTACATCTCCAATTTACACAGCTCGATACAATGTGAAGGATCTGTCAAGCTGTCATTCCTGACATATATTTTCCTTTATTATTAAAAAGATAAAATTTTTTGTTTTATTTTCCTTCTATAAGCGCTTTTCTTGTCTTTTTTTGTGATAAGTCTTACTGTTTTGTCTATTAGTAGTTCTCCAGTGAAAATTCTTTCTATGTGATTTATAAAGGTTTTCATGATCATATTACTAAAGTTTACATTGGTCTATAGAAATAAGTATATGCTAGTGATCTAATGGCAGTTAAGCATGACTAAAACAAGCACATCTTTTTGTGTCAATTTTGATGTTCTTTAGACAATGCAGAAGAATAAGCAATCTCAAACTTCAATCTCGGTTCGTTTACTGAGGCAGAAATATTATTTCTTATAACAACAGTTTTGTAAGACGTGTCTCCTTTTTGAATATGCTGAGTTCAAAAGGAAGCTTTCAAGAAAGAAATTCTGTGCAATAAATTACAGTTTCTGCATATAGAAATACCTTCATACACATTGCTGAGTAGTGGTCAGTAATAGGTGAAGGGACTGTGTCTTTATTCCCTTCTACTATGAATAATAATAGAAATAACTTCTTAAGATGTAATATCTGGATGTAATTATGATGTTTTCAACATCAAATATACCATTAATGTATTGGATTTTGTGTATTTAGCATTTCTAGCCATGGAAAACTGTACTTATAATAAATATGAGATAGAATATAAATAATATGTTGACATTTATTTGCCTTAGTTTACCATATTACCTACACTAATATTTTTCTCTAGTTAAATCCTCATAGACAAATTATAATTTAAAATTTATACAGCAATTACATAGGAAACTCTTAAAGGAACCAAGATTAGAGTAGAGAGTTTGACTGGAAGACAAAAGAAATACAACTTAAAAAATAGGCTCTAAAATCAGGAAGGATCTGGTTAGGAGAAAGGTGTGAAAGCATAGGGTGTACACACTCAGACCTAAAGAATAATGGCTCATACGTGTAAGGAAAGCAGCTCTAGCAAAGAGACACTGTATTCCACAGGAATCAAACTTCATTATCTTGTCATCACATGGGAAACAAAAAGTTCTTTGTAAATGTTGTAAGTTTTCTTATATATTTTTAGCCAGATGCTTACCTAAAATCAAAGGCTTTGATGTCCTACTTCTGATTGTTTCCACATTCTTTCTGCTTTTCAAAGAGATAGAATAAAAAAGAAAAATTCTCTTTCTTTCTTTCTTTCTCTGTAATCTCACAGCAATTCATCCTAATGTATTCAGCAAAGTTTCCATGACAAAAAGCATGTACCATTTCAGCCTTGAAGGCTTGGGAAAGGTATCTTCTTTTCATGTTTGTTAGTATGCTTTGTTTTAAATAAAAACACTTTCTTGATCATGAATCTTTTCCTCTCTTTCCCATTTGAAATTATCTCAATGTGGATCATCAGGGGATGGTAGAATAATTTCAAATACTAACCTTGCAGAAATCTGGAAAACAGAAAATACTTTTGCTTATATCATTTAATAAAATAAATCCTTTAGTCCCTTCAGCTGTTTTCTTGCCATAAATGAAAAGGCTTTTGTTCGGCAAAGTTCATTTGGCTTACATGTCTGTATCAGGGAAAGCCTGTTTGAAATCTAATATCAGTTTTACAGGGTTGCTTGAGTTGCCTTACGACAAAAGATTTCTGCAATCTAAACAATCTTTAAAAAGGTAGTGTTATACATACACTAAATAACGGATTACTTCAAATTTGACAGCAATATGGCAAACCATTATTCTGAGTGCTGTAAGATGTACTACAGCGTCCTGCAGAAAAGAATCATTCTTTTTTATGAGTGCATTAACATACACTTCTTAAGTGTCCTGCTTCCTTCTAGCTCTGTTACATCATCTGCATTTACCTCATTGCCCCACATATAAGTTATTTAATTGTTTTTGTTGTCTTTTTCCGCCATCCCTTAATTTAGTCTTTAAATTTCTAGCTCTAAATGTTGCAGTTTCAGTAGTACTAGCAGAGCCAAAGCCAAGCCAAAACAAAACAACCAAAAAGAACCCTGCAAGATTCAATTAGTTTTCTCACAGACGCTGCAGTTCCTCTCACACATGGTTAAAAATCTGCTCAGCCCATTGAGTATAGCTGGCATTGTCTTGTCAAAGATGAAGGTAAGATGCAGTTATGCAGAAACTCTGCCCTACTACATAGGCTTGCATGGGTCATTTCTTATCCATATGCATTCTTTCAGCACCTGAGGAAAATGTAAAAGGACTGCATAGGCTACAGCCTAGGAAGACAGAATGTTGAAACCAGATATTGTTTTTAAAAGAAAGAGGAGGGGAAAAAAACTGTCATCTAGTTTCAATCTGTGGAAGTCAGAAACTACAGGTACCTCATTTAAATAAGAGAAAGAAAATGAAACAATTGTTGGAAATACAGCAAAAATGCATTGCTGGCTGGTACTGATTTCTTTAGGAAGTACCACTCCAAGTTGCCTGTAGGTGGTATGATGTCTTCTTGTTCACTGATTATGGAACAACTGGAAAGATCTGCAAAGTTACATGGTTTTGTCTAGAAGATGAAAATGTGAATAAGCTGGTTATAGCTAAAATCCCTAGCTAAAAGAGATCATTAATAGCTAAAAGGATTTTAATTTGCCTATGTTTGTGTGTGCACACGTGCTGCAGTGAGATACCTACAAGAAACTAGACGGTTAACTCTTTAAAATTAAGGAGGGCAAGGGTCTAAGGACTATTTAAAATGCCTAGTTGAAATCTTTAAGAGTATTAAGGGAATCTAAAAAATCCTCCTTTTAAACCTGGCTCATAAATTTGACTTTTGAAATGTTTCTAGCTAGTAGGTTTCTTTAAAGAGTGTTGGGGATCATTTTCATCTGATGATTCTGTTGTGTTGAAAAATGTATTGCATAGTTTTATCACAAGTTCATATCCCAGTCAGACGTTGTTGCTGAAGGTAAAATAAAATGTATTTAAAATAAAATAAAGTTCTAAAGCCCAGCTGACTGCTAGAGTGTATGACCATTGACCTGAAAACCAAGCAACTGTATTGCAAATGAATAGTTTTGCTAAAAATTTATATGTCTAGATTATGATCTTATGGGTAAGAAGTTTATTTTCAAACCAATATCGCACTGAGTTTATATATTTGAATAAAAGCAAGCATTGCCAGTATGGCAACTCGTATGCACAATGGAGAAAAGAAGGCTTCCAGACTCCTCCAGAGCTAAGATGCCTGTGGGTATTGAGAGGCTTAGTGAAGAGAATATATCCTGCTGAATATATCTCCATAATCTCACTTTGATAGTATCAAGTATGACTGGTTTGGATTGCTTAAAATATGTCTCTGCCAACATTCTGTGTACAAATATCTCAAATCTAAGGAAGATTTAAACATGCAGGGGGATGAGTTTGTTTTGTATCCTGAAATCAGAGCCAGAATCCAAAAGCCAGGAATTAGGAGGCTCTCTTACATACCTCCAATTAATTATAGGTAGCTGCTTATGTCCTGCTGAAATCTATTTTTATGCCACCTTTTAAAAGGATCTATAAGAAAGCTGCCTCCCACTTACCTTCCATCTGTAGAACCATAATGCAGATACTGAAAGTCATCTCCCATGAGACCCATTGACATTACTTGCAGCCACAGCACATTAAAAATTCAGTAATAACTTTGGCTATTACTTCTTGGCCTGACAGGAGGGCAAAGTATGATGCTGTTTCCAGCATCAGTACTCATGAACTACTTGAGGGAAAAGAATCTTGTATCTGTAATCTTATATCTGTAAACTGTGATGACAATAGCTAAAACTCCAATAGCAGAATGAATCTGGATGTTGGGAAGATCACAAAACTAGAAACAGAGATTTTCCAGCAGACTACTAAAATATAAGAGTTCGAAGCCCGAACAAAATATTTGTGGCAGGAGGAGAGAGACTGCTACTGGCTTCTCACTGCCTTGCCTAGAAAGAAAGGAATTGGTAGCAGACAGCAACTGGGAAACATAGTTGCTTTAATTTTTGTAATGATAGCCAGACAAAAAATCTTTAGCAAATTTCTTAGATTGATAGACATTAATTCTAACTCGAACTATTAGACTGCAGCCCCCTGTGCTTGTCAAATATCAATGTTCAGCAATGCCATGAGTAGGAAGCTCTAAAGAAAATGTGGGTCCTTTCAAATTAAAATAAATTCTGATTGTTTCTGATTGTAAAGAATGATCAAGGATGTACTAATGAATACTTTATTTTGATCCACAGTTCATATGGAAAACAGCGTTTCAAATCATGGTGTATTCTCTTTATAAGATCATATGTTAACATATTTCAGTTGTGTTATATCTCATTTGATTCTGTTTGAAGTGAATGTCAGAATATGGTCTTGTATTTAGTGCTACGTATAGCCAACATGATTTTTCTTCCTTTGCTCTGAAAATAGGTTTTTCTTATAAGCTTTTGCTTGAAGGAAGTCCTCAACTTTCCAGACACACGTAAAACTGACAATTTCATGATAAGGCAGTAGGAAATAGTTTTGATGATTTTTGGTGATTAATTTTCAACCTAGGAAATTTATTTTCCTGCTATCAGCAAGTCTGTTGGGTTTTTTTTTAAATATTAATAGCTGAAATATTGTAAACAATGAAGGATTGGGTCGGGATTTTGTTTTCAACTAGCTGTGGTAGAAATTTAGCTTTTTTGAAGCTACAGGCTTGAACAAACTCACTATTCTCTTCCTGAATTCCTTCCACTTAATTCCTGCTTGAATCTACCCAATGTCATAGTAACACCATACCCAATGTAAAGTTTATTCTTATTTTTGTTTTATAAAAACTCTTAGGACCGCTGGTAATGAAATAAAACTTCATTGTACTTGTGTCTAGACAAACAGAAAAAAAGTTAATTTTTCTATCTCCTGGGAATATTATGTCTCTACACGTGTGCCCTTATATTGAACACTGGCTGAATTTATGGTCCTCCCCAGTTTAAAAAAAGAACTGTTCAGCTTGGAAAAGGACAGTTAAGCAGTGCATAGATGTCTATAAAATCATGAATAGAATAACAACTACAGATCAGCACTTCTTCTGTGAATAAAAAAACTAGGCAGTAATGAAATAAAACCTGGCAAGCTTAAAGTGGGAAAATGAGGTTGTGTAATGTGTTTAGTTAGTCTTTGAGTCAGACAAGAATTTGTGAATGGTAACAATTTCAAAATCATCTGGACGTGATTAACACATTAAACACAGTAGTATTTAAAAGTGAGGGCTGTAACAGCCCACCTATCTTGTGGTACTCTGAACTCGCCAGTTACTGTAGGCAGCATTGAAGAAAATACTGCTACAGCCTATGTACTCTTCTTCAGGCATCTACTATCATCCATTCTGCTTTTGGAAACAGGAGAGCTGGCTAGGTGGATCTTTTTGAGCTGGAACAGCTGTCCATTTATCATGTTTTCCACTTACATTATCGTATATGATAACATACTTCCAGTGAAAAACAACCCAATATTTGTTTGCACCATTCATAGATGATCTATCTCCAGAAATATATGAGTAGAGGTGCCATATTCTGTTGTTGATGTAGATGTATAGGCACACCAAGAAAGCTGTAGTTTCCAACTGTCCAGCAAATCATGAGAAAAAGTAATACCGCCTCTCCTGTCCAGTTCGCAGATCCATACTGAAACTATACCCAGACAATTCAGAATCTCACTTCAACTACTGTACTGAAGGTTTTCTTTTCTTTCATGATATCAATTTCACTGAAATTCGGGTATGTTAATATGAATATCAGACTGACCTTTAAGATGTGCAGTTTCTCTCTGATAGTATTACAGTTATCCTAGGCTCCTCTTACAGATCTACAGCAGAAATAACTCAGGAGGAAGGCATGTCTACAGTGACAGTTGTCCTTTCAATGTATATATTTTATTGTAGTTGACTGCAAAATATTTATGAGTGGGTTAATGATAAACAGCTTTGGTTGCCTGTATGTGTATATGCTGAACATCTGCAAGGTTTGTGAAGTGTTGTCAGCAAAAAGATAACAATATTTTATTTCCTTTTACAGGCTTGTTTTAAGTGCTATTAAGTCACAATATATTCCATAGTGGGAATAAAAGATGAATTTCATTCAATCAGATAGAAAAGAGCCTTACTCTGAAACAAATGTGTTCAAGTTTATGTCCATAAGAGTGCATGTAGCCTTCTCTGTAGAGGACTTTAGCAGTCAACTGTTTTGAATAGTCAACACAATATATAACTATAACACATTATATCACAGGAAATTTTTAGAATAATGAACTAATCTAAGTATTTGATTTATGAAATTGGAGTAGTTTGCTCTGGTACTAAGAGCCTGTATTTTATTGAAATCAAGCCATGTGTTTTGAATAACCTTATTACGGTAACGACTGTTTGTCATGGCACCTATCTAGCCATGGATATTTGTAATTGCCATAAGTCTTTTCCCACAGCTGGGCTGAAGTCATTTAAGTCAGAGAGATTTGTCCCTTCTGGAATAAAAAATGCTTTATTATGGAGGAAGAGAAAGATCAGTGAGTAGAGAGTTTAATTTCCTGTCAAAATTCTGTATTTCCACAAGCAATTAATATATGTTGTCTCAAAAATAAAAATTAAGTTACCACAGGATGTAGTGGCAACCCTTTTAAATTCATTCACAACAACGTTAACGAGTTTCTTGTGTCTTGCTCGTTTGTTGGCAGAAATGGGAGGATTTTCCAGATATAACTGTATTCCATCTATTTGCAGTAATATTGCCTCATAGCATAATAAAGATAATTAGTCACATGGGAGTACTAAAGCCAAAAGGAAAATGTCTGTGTGTTGACCTGCATGTTTTCCTCTGAGGACAACTTCAGTTGCATGTACATCAATTTATCCATCCACGTACAGCAGAGTAGTCATAAATACTCAGCCAAGAATAATAATCTTCCAAGTAGGAAGGAAACATGAAATTCCATTAGAAAGACAATTTTTCCCCTAGACTTGTATCCAATTTTGGCACTGAGTAAATTTATTAATTGCCCTTTGGGCCATACTACTTCTGCATTAGGGTCTTATGAAAGCCTTGCCATTTGTGTTGTGTTATCTTAGCATTTGATGTGGTTCATATGATATAAAAAAACCCTTTAATGATTTACTGCTTTGGTAGATTCCAGTCAAAATATGAAGCAAAGATAGCCAGGCAGACCAGAGATTAACATGAACTCTCCATTTGTGCCTTTAACGTTATCCTGCTTCAAAAGCTATTTTAACTTGTCCCTTTTTTTTCTTTAATGACTTTGGAGTTTTGAAAAGGAGCTAAGTGATTTAAGAGCAAAGGATAGAAAAAACCCATTAAACATCCCAGTCCAGATCTCATTTTATCTCTTACTCCTGCTCTACATGTATATTTGCTTCTCAGAAGAGTACAAGAAAAAGTGTGAACTATTCTGCTGATTCTCTAAACAATTGAGGCAAAGTATTATTTGACTCTGGTTTGGAAATAAGCATCAGCTTATCTTTGGAGTTCTATTTCCCAGTTCAAACTAGACTTCTCCTACCATTCTGATGATATTCCAGCCATAAAACTCTCAGAATTAGTCTGGTGGTATAGAAATGTTATTCTGCAATAATCTTGACAGAACTAGCTCTAGCACCATCAAACAGTCTTTGCCTTGATCACGCCGGAGGAAAAATCAAGTATATACAATATAAGCTCAGAATTGGTTAAAAGCAAGTTAAATGCATGTGTCAGCTAGTGACATCTCTTAACTCAAAAAGGGGTGGAGCTGTCAGTACAAGCCCTGTACATGAGCTAAACATTATTAGTGTTAATGGCATTCTTGAATGGGTATGGTTATGAGTTATAAAATCTAGAAAACCTATGCTTTAACCAAAACTACTAATGCCATAGATGTTAGCCAGATATTGTACCTATTCTGAAGAATACCTTGCAGTTGCAGGTGGAAATTCTTATATATACGTGTACAAATGTATGTCTGCATGCATACATTTATAGAAAAACAAAAATTAATTTTTAGAATGGTAAAAGGAAACAGAAGTAATGAATTACGCAATGTATAACAAAATATACTGGCATATATATTGCACAGGAGAGAACTATATCTAACAGTTTGTTTTAAATTAAAGTTATTGAGTAACTAGCCTTCATTATACCAATGTCTTAACAAGTGTGTACCTAGCACTTTCCTGTTTGTTGTATTATCTGAATAAATGAACTTGACATTATGATTTTGCCATGAATTATAGGTACTGGCTTCACAGTGCAGATTGCCTGTATTAAAAAGAAGACTTTTGCAGAATATCTGATGAAATGTACAGGAAGATTCACAAAGGGAACAGAAATTAGTAGAGAATTGTTCTGATGATCCTTCTCACACATGCCATATTGTCTAATGTAAAGCCTGTCCACTAAGTATGCATAATTCATTCCAGATCTAACAGAATCACGCAATATGGAAGGAAACTCCAGAGACCTTCCTGTCCAATTACCTACTTAAAGCAGAGTCAGTTAAAAGAGGTTGCTTATGGCCTTATTCAGTTGAGTTCTGAATATCTCCAAAGATGGAGATTTGACTTCTTCCAAATGTTAACTGTTAACTCTGTGGAAATTTTGGATTTGATATAGCTTGCCAAAGGACATTCCTCAAATTTTTAAAAATAAAAGACCTTTTAAGGAGGGTTCTAATTGCAAGGAACCCTTTGGAGTACGTGAAGAATCTATAAGCATTATAAGCATTATAGGCTGATTAACAGGCAGAGCTTATATCAGTGAATATATATATATATTCATGAACAGAAATTTTTAAGTTATAAAGCACATTGCATAAAAAGGGATGCTGTGGAAAAATCCTTTGTGTGTCCGCTTTGCCAAATAATACATATATATGTGTGTATGTATGTTTGGTTGGTTTTGCATGGCCTACTCCTATTCTCCTACTCCCATATGCATAAAAGTCAAGTTTTACCATTTTGGCATTTTTCCCAGGGAAGCAGGACTCATTGCCCACTAAGCATTCTGAAAATCGTGAAAAGTTGGCACTAGCTGAGACATAACATTCCTTTTCCTTGTGTAATTCCCCATAAAGCCATTGGCAAGTTAACAGATATCTGAAGGTGAGCTCAAGTACCAGTGATATTCAGATAAAGTAAATTAATAGAATTTGCTGGAAAAAATTCCAGACATCTTTTATACCATACAGCCATAAAAAACCCACAATGGATAGGAGGTCTACGAGTACAACTAACAATATAACCACATAAGTGAATCTAATTCTCCATGTCTTTAAAGAATTATCTCAATATCACATCCCATAAAAAAAATTATTTTGGCACTGTTCTGTCAAATGGGAAATTAATCTGGGTCCAAGTTTACCACCCGATGCAATTTGGATTTCCACTTTGTAGCAGTGGGTCATACTTTATTTTCTTTTCTGACATATTTTTTAAAAATTTCCTTTTTTCCTGTTACATGCTGAATAAGATCACTGAAGATGGAGTGGGTAGCTGTACCATGGCAATCAGCTGAAGAATATCCACTGACTAGTAAAGAAAAAATGTTGTGCTGTGTGCCATAGATGCAAAGCTAATTCTTCAAATTCCTACAATATTCAAGTGTCTGGTTTAGGATTCTTGCAATAACATAAAAGTAGAATTGTTCAGGGAATGACTCTTGTATAGCAAAATGTGTATCACAGTGAAGCTATCCAGAAAAATCTCCTTATCCGCAGAGTAGGATACACAAGGGTACGTATATATTTGAAATTCCAAATTATGTCACTTGTCATATCTCTGCTTTTTTCCTAACGCATATAAGATATGATATAATACAATTTTTCATTTCATCCGGGGGATGTGAGCCACATATTTTTAAATTATGTTTGGCTATTCATTCCCACTTGGCTTATTTTCTCTTCCAGTTTAATTTAGACTCTTACTGTCAAGTTCCAGAGATGCGACTGTACGCTTTTATCAGAAGGCTGATTCTTATGTCCTATCTAAATACCATGTGGTAACCTTGGCCCAAGGTCTTCCCACCAAAAAAAATACATAAAACCCCTAATATCTCTACATTAAATTCCAGGTCCTAAAGTGCACACCTTGTTGCCTCGGGTTCTGTTCAATGAGAAGAGAGACGCACATCAGATCTCACACCCAGCAAACTGCCTTCTGAAACATTTCTCTCCATTAACAATGCACACAGCCTACAGCAATCGTGCTCTTAATTTAGTCATGTACATTAAAGTAGCTAAGTAGAATGAATCTGGGCCATGCTGTCTGTGTGTATGTAGCCCTGGAGTCATTGTCATTTGTACATGGTTCCCTACATACTTCATTAATATTGTTCTATTCACCGGGGACATTTACAATTTCACCCTTTAAATTAGGAATCCATGTTAAAAAAGAGAGCGAATATCACTCACTTATGAACATGGACTTGTAAACACACAAATTCCTAGCAAATAGCTCTTATATAAATAAAGAACAAGCAAATCACTGTATGATTACACTTGTGGGTTCAATGAAAGAAAACGAATGTAACTACATTCTGTTGTGCTCAGAGGACATTCACACTTGTAAGGAATTTTTTTATCTCGTTAGAGAATAATGTATACCGCTATGCTAGCTAAAATGAGCTCTAGTATTTTTTACAGTTGATCAAATAAAAGCAAAAAACAAATTCCACTATTTATATATTATGTACTTGACAGCTTCATAGTCTATGGACTAAAATATGTACTGTTGGCTTAAAAAAAATATAAGCCATTGAGAGATGATGCAAGGTCAAAGTAACACAAAATGTAGGTTACATGCTTCTGTGTTTATCACAATATGTCATAACAGGAGTTGGCCATTAGTAATGCTTGCTTTGAGTTTGTATTGATTGATCCATATGTCAATGAGATGTATAAACCTATCATCTATGTGTTTGTAAGGCTGTATAAATGCATGTAAAGAGAATACCTGCTGCTGCTTGTCTAGTGTGTTTCCTCATGTGACAACACATGAATCAGTTCTACGTATGGGAACCTTATTGCGATTATCCCAAGCGTCATTTTATGGTAAGATGAAAAATACCATAGGATCTGTAAGAAATCAAGACAAAATTTCCGATTGTCATGAAACTGTATGGCTAAGATAGAAAATACCTTGATATTCTGTCATGGATTTCTTTTGTGTGTTAAAAATGCTTTGATAAATACTCCAGAGGGGCTGACCTAGTTGCGTATGAGGTTTTGTTTAGCTCTTTATTCAGTCAAAACCATCTGGAAGATTTACTACTGCTTTGGATTTCAGTGTAAAGAATGGAAATATCCATACAATTAGGGTGTGACTTGTGCCATATCCATGAGAAAAATCAAAATTCTTCTTTTAAACTCAGGTGACGCAAACACATATATGGTAAATTATCTCATAGGCATCCTCACCTCTCAAAGTTAATGGGGATTCAACTATGCAGAGCAATATTTGAAATTCTGTTTTGGGAGACTGTTAATCACAGATTCACATTTTGGTTAGTCTAGCCTGATTTAGTAAACCCTTAATTTCATGTTACTCTAGCTAGTGAGGTAGTTTTCAGTCCTGATCGTAACGAGAGAAAGTAAGAAATACAAGTTCTAAATACTGTCTATGGACACAACTGACAACTGTGATAATTTGATTTCCCTATAGAGACATGCTCCTTTCCACTTCTCCAACCACCTCAAGCACAAACACATCCTAACTCCCTTTCATTCTCAAGTCCTTCAATCCAAATTCCAACTACCATAAATATAACAATATTCTTGGCTGATTTTTCCCTCTTTCTTCCAGCACCTAGATCTCACATCCTTATACCTTAAGACTCCAGCTGTAGCTGCCGATAGACACTGTAATCTCATTGTCTGCTGTTCATTTTCTCAGCCAGGTCCCTGTATCCATAGCTGATGATCCTTAAATCTTACCATTCATGTGCTTTTACCTTGTTATATTAACATATTTACCATGGACATTAACCAAGGACACAGGACTGTTCAGCAAACCTGAGCTTCTTCAAGTGCATTCACAGCACCTTATTTCACATAAATTAACTTGACTTACTACTGTACACAGAGAAGGGGTAGTCAAAAGGAGGAGTACCTTACACAGCTGACAGCCACAATCTGCAGGCTATGAACTGCAGGCTAGTTTGGCCCCTTTCACCTGTTGTCCTGTGTCTTTTTCTTTGGCTTGTAATAAATGTTACACTCTTCATGTGGTTGTCCAGGAGGGGAATGGATAGCCAAAAGCTGTTCAGAGTTCTTTTACAGCTCTTATACAGCTTTCCTCACTTTTATCCACTCAAATACAGATTCTTGATCTCCAAGCTTTCTATTTTGTCACCCTACTTTTAGAATTGGTGTGAACTAGGCATTGGCTACTATAATATCTGCAGTTCTAGGAAATATATATCACATACTTTCTGTCTGTTTTCCTTTCCACGCCTTGGGGTGTTCACACATTAGCCATATAATGGGCTCTGGCTCTGGCTCCATACCAGGACTGAAGTGAAATACAAATAGTAATTGACATTGTCCCACTATTTCGAATGATCTAATCACAAATGAACAAAAAAGAGTTGGTTACTACTCTCTTACTTTATACTTAGGGCTAATATGAACACCAAAAAAAAAAAATAATCTCTTTAACAAGTATAATCAGGGTAAAAGATCCTTCAGAAACTTTTAGTAAATCCACTTTCCTTCTTTTCTATGGATGCCTTGGTCCCTCACATCCTTTTGTTCACTACTAGAAAACTGTGAAGGTCAGCTTCTTACTTTATGGAAGATAAGAAAGGGAAGTGTCCCTTTTATACTTAGAAAAACCCTTGCAGATGTGAGTAGATAGTAGCAGCATTTGTGGCTACTGTAGGTTAGAAATTCCTAGGGAGACATATCAAAAGGACAAAGGCAGTAAGAGTGCTATCAGCAGCAGGTCCAAAAAGCAGCAGGAGGTTTCCAGTGCACCAGAGCTCTCACTGATAACTAGCTATCTAATGAAGCAGCTGAGAACACAAAAGATATTTTTTGTCCTCCCAGGAATTTTCTTCTTTCTTATTCTATTCAAGCCTCAATTTAAGATGAGGGAGAGTTTCCAGTGGTTGAATTGATGTAGGGTTGGAAAGGACATCAAGAGAAAACAAAATTATATTTCAACATAGTACGAATCCTGATTGTGCTCACACTTATTGAATTTAATATATACACTCAGATAATTTTAGTTTCGCTAAGTGGAATAATTAAGGCATTGCAGGATCTTGACTTTATTTTTCAGGGTTTCTTATCTGGAATGTTCTGCTCAATGTTCTCCACAGACAAGGAAAATGTTATTCCTTCCTGAATGCTGGAAATTACTACCCATCTTATTGCTGACTTCTAATAACAGTAATATGATGCTGTAGTACTAATGAAGTGCTTATGTACCTACATACTACAACTGTGAGTCTGTGTGTGTATGCACACATAGGAAGAGAAAAAATACATCTGAAGTACATATGTTTCAAGGATCTTGTAGGAACTGTAAAGTTGTATTTTCTGCCAGTTCCTATGGCATTATCCATTTCCTGTACTGTGTGCATTGAATTGGAAAAGAATGCTACTCTTTCTTCTCAGTCAAAATGCATCAGAGCAACTGAATATGTTCCATTCTTGGTATACAAAAGAGATTTGTAGTTTCTTTTCCACCAAGATGCACCAATAGCTTGCATGATTCCCTCTCAGGACATGTGGAGCAAGTTGATACTGTCATACAGATAGATGTCACACGTTCAGTTTGATTGATTGCTGAAAGGATGTATATGAATATATCATATCAGCCTTTCCACGTGAAAACAACAAAGAAGGAGAGGTGAACCCTGAAAAATACTTACCTATTACACTTCAGTCACAATGAAGAAGAAATACATTCCTATATTCCTCAATAGGGTTTTTGATCAGCAAGGATAAGAAGTCTGGAAGGAGGAATATAGCATCTGACTACCTTTAGGGACTATCTGCTTACAAAGGCAGAGGTTTTGTAATCAGGTAAATTCAAACTCCAAAGTTTCATATAACTGAGGGAAAACATATATAATTTGCCTGTAGAAAAGCTGGTGCATAGAAATCTTCTTATGCTAATAATTATTTTATGTTATTCGTTGTTTCTAGTGTTAAAATAAAAGCAGTGCCCTCCTAAACAAATACTATTTGAGTTGATTGCATTTGCTGCCTATATACAAACTCCCAATGGGCGAAAGAGTAGCCCAGGTACCTCCACTCCATGTCTCTATATACTAATGCTACTACATCACATGTATTAACCAAAGTCCCACCTGCAGAAGAACTCCATCCAAGAACAAATGAGGTCTTTAAATGTAACCATGATGGTAAGGTCCTTCAAAAGAAAGGTCTAGATGGGTCAAGCATCCCATAAATCTAAGAATCTTAATGTTTAATACAATATTTGAAGCTGTGCTAAATGAAATCAATTGAGACTTTATACTTTATTTAGATGAACAAAGTTTGCAGACAATAGAGGTACAGAACAAAAAAGTCCTAGACAAATAGATATAATTTGAAATGTATTTTATCATATTTTATCTCTCTTTAACAGTCTTTGTCTCCTTAACTTCTTCCTTATCTTTTTAAGGTGTCTTTATTTTTCACTTCCTCTTTTTTATTATTATATTTCTTCTTTCTCAGCACAATATGATCTCTACCAGGTTCCAGCTCTGGCCAAGCCAGCCATTCTAAATATACAGAGCAAAGTGTGGTGGTTCCCCTAGCAATAAGAAACACTTTAAACCTCAGAGTGAAAAAGTTTGCTCACACATAGTACGTTTTCCTTCAGTTTAGTGGCTGGCACATACTGCTACCTCCTGGAGGGAATCAGGCATTTGTTTCTGCAGTGGATTGCTTAGTCAAAATGAAAAAGGATGAGTAAAATTCTCCACATAGTCTATAAATATGCAGGCAAATTCAGTGCTATTCAGATTATCTGGGGCCAACTGAGAATACCGTCATTCCTCAGAAACAGTCCTGTCTCAGCCCTGCCATGGAAGCCACAGTCAGCAGCAGGTTATACCACATCACTGGAACAAGCCCGGTCCTCCTGTGGCCCCAGGTCGTGAGCTTCTAGCCAATGCCAGCTGCATTTCATTGGAAGAAATAAACAGGGGTGAATGCGTAATACTGAGCAGCTGTAGTAATAGCTGATGCCTGTGCCCACTGCTGTCCAAAGAAAATATGCTGCAGATGTCTGCCTTTCCTCAGGGCACCTCAGCAGGAGGTCTGGAGGGCCGAGGGGACCGAGGCAGCCATGAAGCAAACAGTGTAAGGTGTGGGGCACCGATGGGGTTGCAGCTCTCGGTGCGCGCTGCCACTCCAGAGAGCTGCAGTCACAGAGACAGGTTCTGCTGTCCTCGCCGCGGTGAGACACACATGATAGGGCTGCAGCCAGGGTCGTATGGGCCTTGCAGCAGCCAGTGCTACAGCAGGACACCTCCTCTGCATGGGGCTGCACAGGGCAGCAATGGATTTCACAGTGGTGTGGCACCCACCGGAGCTGTTCTGGCCCAGGGCTGCGGAGCAGGCTGGGTGTCTCTTGCAGGAGCAGCTCCAGTCAAGGCTCTGAGTCACAGAACAGGCAAGAAGAATTTTCAGCAGCAGGGAAGATGAAGAGCGGATTGAGGTAGACTTTGAGGAAAATCTGCAGGAAAATTTGAGCCACGCAAAGCAAGGGAGGAGGGAACCTTGGGACTGTGGTCACGCAGGCAGTGAAGGATGGCTGCTGCAGTGGGGAAGGCTGGGAGCTGGTAAGTCCTGGCGATCAGAGGGTTCCTGATCCACCTTTAAGCCCACCGCTGTGGGACAGGCTCAGTGTCAGGCACTGGGGAGAACAAGTAAGACCTGTCTGGGCCCACTGAGGATCACAAAGCGGAAAAGGTGAATGGTATTTTTAAGAGTTTTGTTTCTGTAGAGAACTTGAGCAGCTAGTGTCTATAAGGAGTTTTGTTGTTTGCTGAGGTCCAGGAAGTTGCAGTGAGACCGTCCAGATCTGTCAGCCTGTCAGACTGCTATTCTGCATGAATGCCAGCAACATTGCTAGGGGTAACCCAGATCATGTTAAGAATAACTCCCAGTTTTGTGGGGTGAAAGTAGAAGGCAGGGGAGATCAGGTAGTATCTCCTCAGCTCTATCAGCAAGAGGGCAAAGCTCAAGCAGAAGTGGACTCACCCAACAGGTAAATACCTGGCTGGCATTGCAGGCTTCTGTTGTCACATAGGACCCTTTGCAAGGAATGACAACTATTGAGCAGGGATGTGATGCATGTGACCAAGTGCATCAACAGTGTCTTTGCAAACAGGCTTGTTAGCCCTTGTAAGGAAGGCTTTAAGTTAGGTATAACAGAATAAGATCACCATATCCTGAAAAGAAGCAAGGACATAAGGGATAGAGAAGACTATGTTCTGGGGAGAGCATGACAGAGACTTTCTCACATCTTTCTTGTCAAAACAGCTTGATCTGAGGCTTATCTTGAGTATCTTTACACAAATGTGTGTGGCACGAGGAACAAGGAAGAGGAATTAGAAGTCTGAATGGTTACAGAGCTGTTACTTCATTATAGGAAAGTAGTGGGATAGCTCCCTTGGTTGTAATGTTGCACGGGCCCTTCAGGAGAGATACGGTGGGAAAGCAGGGAGTAGGGGCTATACAAAGGGGTCACTTAAATGTGTGGAGCTTTTCCCTAGCGCAGTAGATGAAGAAATGGAGAGCTTGTGGGCACAGCTTAATGGACAGACCAGCACAAATGTTGTTGCTGTAGATGTCAACATACATCCTGACCAAGAAGAGGAGTCAGAAAAAGTAAGATTACTGGAATATATTGAAGAAAATTTCATGTTGCAGATTAGGGATAAACCAACTAGGAGAGGACAGTCTGCTCACAAACCAGAAGTAACATCAGGATAATGGTCGATATTGATCAAGGGCAGCCTTATCTGCCCTTATAACAATGAGACTGTGATGCATAAGATTCAGAGGAGAATGAGCAAGATAAACAGCAGAACTATCACCTTGGGCTTCAGAAGAGCAAATCTTTTTCATGTTTGGAACCTGCTTTGCAGGATCCTGGGAAAAACTCTCCCAGAACACAAAGGGGCCCAGGAAAGCTGACCTAGTTGAAAGTGAGTTAAGATGGTCTTGAGAAACCTGATCTAATTAGACCTATTTTGAGTAGGGGATTGGATTAGATGACATCTGAAGGTCTCTTCCAACCTAAGTTATGATTCTATAATTTTATGAGATGTTGCAAACTACACAATGGTTCCCAGTTTACCACTAGGGCTGACACCTTGCAATACACTTTGTCTGATAGGAAAATATTTTCTATAAGATAAGCAAAATTACTGTTTGAGGCACTGGAACCCTATGGTATCTTCCTTACAATCAGTCTAGATGTACTTGGTAACCACTGTGACAGGCACTCACAAAAATTTATGGTTTATCACATTGCAAAGACTATTCTTGTGTTTCAGTAAGCCCATCTGCAAGGGAGAAGAAAATTAATTATATGTGCATTTATCATTGGGACAATGTTATACCTTCTGGAATCACATAAACGGCAAACTTATAGAAGTGGCTTGCCTCAGACTTATGTTCATTTGAATAATAATTTGAGTTTTCCAAAACACTGATAATATCCTAAGAAACTTGCAGCATAGATTCACCCCACGCAATCTTTTGCATTTATTTGAGGTACCCAAGTTAGAAGCTTGATCATCAAAGACTTTCTAAATGTAGAAAGGCAGACTAAGATTGGAATGACACTATGCACATGCCAAGTCTCTTTCTGTTATACATAAGGGAGCCTATGGTGAGCAACCTCTCCTACTTTATGTGCCTAAATTAAGAGTGTCTCAGTAGATCACATGATTATTGTTCTCTAATCTCTGTCTTCCCTGGGAGAAGGAGTTTCACAAGCACACACTAACTTGGGGTGGGGTGGGGTTGCCCAGCACCTGGGGGTGCTGGTCAACAGCCAGCTGGACATAAGCCAGCACTGTGTCAAAAAGGCACACCTGTGTGGGCAAGAAGACCAAGAGTATCCTGCTTGTATCAAAAATTCTTTGGCCAGGAGGAGTAGGGAAGTGATTATTCCCCTGTACTCGGCACTGGTGAGACCAAATCTCGAATAGTGTGTTCAGTTTTGGGCCTCTCACAAGGGAGAAGAAAGACATTGAGCTACTGGAGTGTGTCCAGAGAGGGAAAACAAAGCTGGTGAAGTGTATGGAGAACAAGTTTTATGTAAAGTGGCTGAGGGAACTGGATTTGTTTAATCTGGAGAAGGGGGGGCTGAGGGGAGGACCTATGGCTCTCTGCAGCTACCTAAAAGGAGGTTGTAGTGAGATGAGTGTTAGTCTCTTCTGTTAAGTAGCAAGTGCTAGGACGAGTTGGAATGGGGACAGGACTAGAAGGAATGACCTTAAGTCCCACCAAGGGAGGTTTAGACTTGATATTAGAAAAAAATTTCTTCACTGAAAGGGCTGTCAAGAATTGAAACGGACTGTCAGGAAAGTGGTGGTCACTATCCTTAGAGGTTTTTAAAAGATGTGTAGGTGTGGTGCTTAGGGAGATGGCAGTGTTAGGTTTACGGTTGGACTTGATAATCTTAAAGATCCTTTCCAAACTAAATGATTCTCTGATTCTCTGATTCTAAGAACAGTTCTTGCCTTCTAGTCCAAGTCAGCCTCAGCTATCAGCTATAGCAGAAGACAACTTCTAACAGAGTCTAGGTCAAGGAACTTTGGCTACCTATTTACACAGGTAAACATCTAAAGCTTCTAAGATACGCTTATAGTTAAACACATAGTTAGCTTTTCATTATATAAAATAATAAATAATCTTTTGTATTTGTCACTAGAGAATCGATAAGCTTATCTCACTTTTTTGGGAATATATGAGAAACAGTTTTTGATTTATACATTTTCTTTGAGTTCTTGCAGTGACTTTCAGGTAGCTGTTGGAGTCACTAATCTAATCACATACATCTGTGTCTTAAAAAGATAAAGTCACATATCATAAGTTATTTGCCCAAAAGACAAGATTATTACCATCTCTGCTATAAACATGACACTTAAGCTATTCTAACGCAAGAGGGATCCCTGCAAGATCAGGAATCACAAACCAGGGTCACAAGAAAAGTTCTCCAGTTATTTTTTGTTCAACTTTCAGAGATTGATAGTTTTGAAGGTCATTAAAATTCTTTCCTTCAGTAAACTGTGTTTTCTATGATGAGTAAAACAGGATTCTGGAAATTGAGATTTCTGAAAGTACAGAAACAGAGACGGTCAAATAACTCCAGGCTGAGTTACCTGGCAAAAGACAACTTGTTACACTAGCATTAGTGTGGGAGCCAGGAATTTTTGTATTCATGGACTCTCTATCAGAAAAAAATCCCAAAATATACTTGAATATCTTAAAATATTTTCAGTCTGCCATATTTGTTTGACTTTCATGAGATTTGAAATTTTATACAGTGCTTGATGTTCTTCTCAACCATAATTATCATCAGGTAAATATTTTGAATAATTGGATATATCTATACTTTTCAGGAGTATTCTGCTTGAAATTCTTGGACTCAAAAGCAAGCTTTCCTGCCAATAATCCACAGACAGTGTACCCAAAACCAAGTCAGCACAGTTCATGAAAATTCATTAAAAATTTAAACAAATATTCACAGATTCATTGTTTTTATAATATGAAAAACTTCTGTAATATAAACACTTCACAAATTTGTGACTTTACAGCAGCAAAATGGATATTAAGAGACAGCAACCTGAGAATGGGAGCTATGGGAAAAGACTGCTAGAACACGAATATTTAATGGTGGAGCTAATGCTTTGATTTGTCATTTTGTGTGAGTGCAGGTGCATAGCACGTGGAAGACTGGAGAAAGCTACATTTCCTGCAAAGAGAGAAACTGAGTCTTTGTTCTTTCCGGGGGGGGAAAATTGCTGTGAGTTACCATAAATCTATCCTTTGTTATAAGATAGTTTTGATAATGCACATAGTGCAGCAACTAGTGGATATTTATTACAAGAAATTACCAAAGCATTATATCTAACTGGGTCTGTAGATACTTATACGTTTGAATGGTTCATTATTTTTGTAAAGTGAATGGTTCAGCGACCCTAGAACAAGGATGCATGTGAGATGAGGTTGTGCTAATAAAACATTATTTATGCTATCAGGAAACCACAGCTTGAAGGCTGTTGAAGACAAACAGGATTGTAACAGAGACTCCCCAAAAGTTCAAATATAGGATAATTGCAGAGGCCTGGAAAGTGCAAGCAAGGAAGAAAACTAGAGGCGCCAGGCCTATTAACGCAGATCACAAATGGTCGTTTCCTGGTCATTAATGAAATGCACTCAAGAGATGATGGGAATTTATTTCAGAGATAAAAAGGACAACAAAGATCAAGTATTACACATACATGAAGCTTACAATACACAGCAAACATACATACATTACATTGCATACCACCAAACTGTGAAGCAATGAGAAAAAAGCAAATAGACACATGTTAATGACTGTATAAAAATGCCCTAGGCAGATCCAGAGTGAGAAAGAAGCATCACCTTTAGTATTTCTCCCACAGAAGGACTTGAGGCCATGCTTATGCTTCTCTTCAAAGAAGACTGTTACCCTGATCTTAGAACTCAAGGGACTGCAAAACAGAGGAGATAATGCTGAAGAAAGATGTCGATACTAGAAAGTTTGTGTATATCATTTTAACTCCATCATTAATGGGAAAGAATTGTAATAGTTGTATAAACATAAAATGTTTTAGTTTGAAGAAAGATATCTGGAGGTCAGCTAGTGGAAATACCTTAGAGCAGGGCCAAGCAGATGATATTATCTAGGATCATTGCTAGTTTTGAGTATCTCTAGAGGTAAAGAACACATAGCCTCTCTGGTCAACGTGTTATAATGTCTTACCACACAAGGTGAAATATTTTCTACTAACATATGATCAGAATTGTCACATTAGACGTTGTGCCCGTTGCCCATCATATTATTACTATACATGTTATCTACATCAGCTTGTGGTAGGTGTTTGGCCTTCCGTACAAATTAAGGGGGAAGCTGAGAAAAAACAACTAACAACTTCAACTCAGGTGAATAAAGGTGAATAAAGGTGCAGTCATGCTTCAGAAATTTGAATGCCTCACCTTCACTTTACAGAAGTATGGTTTTATTCATGCTCCAGGCTTTATCTTCTCATCTCTTTGTGCCCAGGAGTCTATTTAACAGTACAAATAAACCTAGTGGTAATGAATAGTTTGTCTTTTATCCATAACTATAATACTTTGTCATGACCAACTGACTGAATTTTCTATTATACCTTAATGATGGGCGGAGCTGAAAAGATTCAGATTTTATATACCACTTTCTACCTGAATCAACACAGTTTTAGAATCAACAATATTTTGAACTGTAGATCTCCTTGAAGACAGTCCTTGCTGAATGAGCATAAGGCATCCTATTCCAGTTCTTGAGCAGATGTAGACTGTACTATACTGTTTACATATAAAGTAAATCCCCAGAAAGGTAAAATGGTTAACTAAATTCTGGGGAGTTTTCAGGAACACAGGGAATTGGATTCAAAGTCAAATGAATGCCTTTGTTAAATCCTTATATATTTCACAACATCAATCAATGGCAAACCAAATATTTTTAGGAAAAGCATGTCAACATTGCAAATAATTTCTATATGGACAGCAATGCCTACATTTCTTGTAGCTCAGAAAGTGCTTTCAAGTGGTAACAGACTTGACTGCTGGAAGAATATGGGACCTCAACATCCTATATTGTCTTCTGAAGCTTCTTTTCAATTTTTGACCAAAGAGACTGAAAAAGGTTTTTTTGCACACATTGATACCTTTGATCATTCCCAGTGGATTACATGAAAGAGTGTTTTTTAAAACAAATTGAAGGCATATGTAGACAGTTGACAAAAATATCTTACTGATTTTTTATCTAATTAAGCGAGAATATAATAACATTTTCATGGATACAAAAGTGTTTTTCATCTGCATATTTGAAAATGCTCTAACACATCCTAATTAATTCCATTTCAAATCACCATTTCACAAATGAGCAGGAGAAAATGAGAAAAATGTCTGGCTGCTGATCCCACCATTGTTCTTAAATGGCACAGAAGCAATATGTTGTTGTTCCACTCTAGAGACAGCGAAAGATATCTGAGATCACTGTCTGTGGACATGTGAAAAGGATGTATTTATTGGACACCAGGAAACCAGAAGTTCAGTACTAATTGTGACATGGGAAAAATCCCAAGGTTTTCACTTTTTCCAAGAATACAGTTTACTCCTTCAATGCACAAAGCACTCCTCTCCTGAAGGTTTTGAAACTTTCTTTGTTCCTATTTGGAGTGAACAGGAAAAACAATTTGAAGAATACTGTTGGAAAATTCAGCCCTTTTTTCGATACTAGAGAAATGCAGACAAGCTGGATTTTTTTTTTAAAGCTGATTGTAAATCAAGATTATCTGAAGTGAACCACCATCCTGAACACAGCACCTTAAAAATATTCTTAAAAATGAACAGAAATATGAGTGAGTGAATAAATAAATAATCTTTCCCAGTAATGATAAAACCAAATATTGGTAAACTAGATATTGAGAGTGTAGCTGTGAGACAAGAATTTTTGTGTTTCTTGTACTTTAATACTTTGAGTGTAACATGGTTGGAAACCAGCAGGCAGTCATAAACACCAATAGGAAGAGTTAAAATCAATGTGAAAGAACAAGGTTTCCAACTGCAGCCTTTGTGATCTTAAAATATTGTACTAAGAGGCAGAAGGAACCCATTGCTTTCATCGTACAATTTTATGAGTGTCAGAGAAGTTAAGAGTCTCCTTGGCCGCATCAGCAGGTAAATCCTCTACATTTGTGCCAAAACCAGCAAGAACACTGGTAATTTACAGCAAGGGATCTGGGCATGGTCTTCAGCTTTTCATCAATGAAGAACATTTCTGTTGTTTAGGCACTATGCATAGCAGAATTTCCTGTTGTTCATTTGCATAGGAAAATTGTGTCTGCAAAAGTTTATGACATGCATACTTGAAATAAATCCCAGGCACCTCTGATTTATTTCTCATTTGATATTTCCAGCAGTAGAATTTTTAATTTGTGTCTTGCCTTCTCTAACCACTTCCCCAAGTCAATAGGGCTGCAATTGTTTAACCTTGGCCTCCTGAAGACAGAGCCATTTTTTAAAAAAACTTTCAGTGAAAATGTGTTGTCATAGCTCTCTAGCAAGTGAGCTGCAGCTAATACGACAGTAATCACACCTCAATGGCTGGGTTTCATTGTATTATTTTCTTTCCAAAATTTTAATGAAGTATATGCCGATTGTGGTTTTTTATGGAAGAAAAAAGGGGTTTTTTGGTTGTGGGAAAATCCAAAGGGTCTGTTCTCCTGAGTTTTATGATACTTAAAAACAACACTGAAAGAACTGTGTCAAGGAAATTCTGTATATGTGTGCTGATTTAGATAAAAAAAGATTCTAACAACGTTTAGTTTCAGAAAAAAAGCTAGTCTGAATTATCAGCCTTTCACACCTCTATGATAACAAATTACACCTGTAGAGGAGATAACATATTTCTAAATGTCTGTATGTCAAATTTTTAATTAATTAAAAAACTTAAGACATGGATGCTGTTCGTAATACTACTCTTTGACTGATCTTTGATAATTTTACTCTTCTTCCTAGAAAGGGTTAGTCAAGGAGAAGCTTCCAAGATTACTGCTGAATTGCCTAGGTTACATGGATTGTTAAGAGTTCTGCTATTTGATTTCAGCTGTAGGATTTATTTCAAAACTGTAAATTCTTTTTTGGCTGTCAGGAGATATTCTCACAGAGGCATAAATCACAGTCGTTTTTGGAAAACTAATTTTTGAATACGATATAGAAGAATAAAGTCAGTATCACAGTATCACAGTATCACAAGGCTGGAAAAGACCTTTGAGATCATCGAGTCCAGCCTATGACCCAACACCAACACCTACTCATCATCTAAACCATGGCACCAAGTGCCTCAGCCAATCTCTCAGAAAATAAAATCTTACTATACTTAAAGCAGAAAAAGATATTACATAGACTCACACAGAATGACCTGAGTCGGAAGGGACCCACAAGGATCATCAAGTCCAACTCCTATCTCTGCACAAGACAACCCCAACATTCACACCCTGTCCAAATGCTTCTTGAATGTTGTCAGGCTTGGTGCTGTGACTGCTTCCCTGAGGAGCTGTTCCAGTGCTCCGGCATCCTCTAAGTGAAGAAACTTTTCCTAATATCCAACTGTAACCTCCCCTGGCACATCGTCATGCCGTTCCCTCAAATCCTATCATTGGTCACCAGAGAGAAGACATCAGCACCTGCTTCTCCTCGTTCTCTTGTGAGGAAGCAGCAAACTGCTATGAAGTTCCGCCTCATTCTCCTCTTCTCTAGGCTGAACAAACCAAGTGACTTTAGGCAGTCCTCATACAACATCTCCTCTAGATCATTTCCCAGCTTTGTGTCCCTCCTCTGGACACTCTGCAGTAGCTTGATATCCTTTTGATATTGCATCGCCCAAAAGTGCACATGGTACACAAGGTGAGGCCACACCAGTGCAGAGTAGAGCAGGAAAATCACCACCCTCGAAAGGCTGGCAATGCCGTGCTTGATGCACCCCAAGACACGGTTGGCCCTCTTGGCTGGTAGAGCACACTGTTGGCTCATGTTCGACTTGCTATCAACCAAAACCTCCAGATCTTTCCACAGGGCTGCCTCTTGCTCCCCAGTCTGAATGTATATTGCTGTATGTATATGTATATTGCTGTAGATGTATGTATATTGCTGTAGATGTATGTATATTGCTGTATGCATATGAATGTATGTTGCTGTGTCCTGGGTGCAAAACCCTGCACTTGCCCGTGTTAAACTTCATGTGGTTGGTGATTGTTCAGCTCTTCAATTTGTCTAGATCCCTCTGCAGGTCCTCTTTGCTCTCAAGAGTGTCAACAGCTCCCCCTAGTTTCGTGTCATCAGCGAACTTGGCCAGTAAAATTTAAGCCCTGAATCCAGGTCATTAAATGAAGATATTAAAGAGTACTGGTCCTAAGAAGGATCCCTGTGGAACCCTGGTAGTAACTGGTCATCAGCCTGATGTAACCCCATTAACTATGACCCTTTGAACCCGACCCATCAAGACCAACCCATCAAGCCTGTCCCAGCAGCCAGTTGTTCACCCACTGCATTATGTGTTTATCCAGCTGGGTGCTGGACATTTTGTTTAGGACCATACCATGAGAGACAATATCAAAGGGCTTGGTGAAATCCAGAAAGATTACATCAACAGTTTTTCCTTGTTCAACTAGGTGAGCAACCTGATCATAGAAGGAAATTAGGATTGTCAGGTAGGACCTTCCCTTCATAAACCTGTTCTGGCTAGGACCAATAACTGTTTTGTCTTTCAGGTGTTTTTCAATAGCTCCCACAATAATCTTCTCCATAATCTTACCAGGCAGTGAAGTGAGACTGACAGGCCTTTAGTTACTGGGGTCATCCCTCCTGTCTTTTTTGAAGACTGAGACAACATTTTCCAGCTTCAAGTCAACTGGTACCTCTCCACACTGAAAAATCATTGAGAGAGGGCTTGCTATGGCATCAGCCAGCCCTTTAAGTACCTGGCCCCATTGACTTATAGGGATCCAGCTGGCAAAGGTGGATACCTACATATTTATTGCTCATTCTTGGATATTGTATGCAGAGATTTTTCTTGTGTCTGTTATTGGAAACAATTTTGAACAGGTTGGAAACAGGTCAATGAACAAATTATCTGAAAGATATCAAGTCCATGGATGTACAAGGATAAAGGATCTGGAAATGTTTTTGTTAGTATTGCTAAAACTTCACACAGGAAATTTAAGCCATGCTTTTGAAAAATGTCTATGTGGAAATAAGCTACTTTTGGTCTTCTAAATTTTTGTCATTTTTGCTTAACATTTGTTTCACTGGTGAACAGTTCAAAAGCAATAGTCTATTCTGAAAGGGGTCAATTTTTGGATCTCTTTTGATACCTATAAACAAGGTTGTCAAGGCAGATGGAGGAAAGGAGTAGGTAGAGCAGAGTTGTTCATCTGTTGTTGAGACAGGCTCACATGAACAAAAGTTATTTGCAGGGTCCATAGCTAATGACATACATTGCCTGTAAGTATTATTTTTGGAGAAAAAAAATAGAGCAGTTTGAAAAAAGTCTATAAATCATTGAAAACAACAGTAATTCATTTAAAGTAGGATAGTCCTAAATTGTCAAAATCCATGTGAAGAAAAGCATCAAATTTAAACAGGAATGATCAGCCTATTAATTTAAAGCTTTTATTGTGTCTACGTTCTTAACACCTGAAAGCAAAATGTTTCTGTAATTTAGCACTAATGATGTTATGAGGCTGTAAATGTGTTAATACTATATAAGTGCAACTACAAAGTATTTTAATTTTTAAGAGCACAGACTCAAAATACTGCTCTCTCATAAAGTGAAACATTCATAGGTTTTGTAATGCTAGTTAAGTAAAAAACAAACAAAATGCTTTGATAGAGCTAAGCTCCTTTTTTTTTGCAAAATATAACACTTTGAAAGACAATTTAAGGCTGCTGAAGGTAAAAGCTGATTTTAGCTTTGAAAGTACCAAATATTTTACATACCCAGACTACATTATTGTATAATGCATTGTAGTCCATTTTTCTCATCATATCATTGTGTTTGTCTGTGTGTGTGTCTATGCTAAGGTTTTTTTGATAGTAAATATTACTTTTCATATTAAAAGAACATACAGGATCATCTGGGTAATTTTTTGTTGTATAGACATTATATGACAAAGTTTATCTGATATACTTCTTATTAATCATGAGTATATCTGCTATTTTTTGTATTTGCAAAATTGTCTGACTCCTCCACTATATTTTACTTTAAAGTAAAAGAAGATGGTTAAGCTACTAAGAGGTAATGAATTTTATGTGATCTGGAAAGATATGTGAAACTGTTTGTGCTCTTTGCTCTGAATTTCAAGTATAAAAATGAAAAGAAGAGGCAGCTTCCTTACCAGTAATTTCACGTTTTAAAAAAACCCAGCTTCTTCTACTCCAGAAAGAATTATGCTAAGATTAAGACTGTGACAGAAAAGTTCAAAGGAAACAAAACACATAAATTCCTGGAAAGATAAACTTATACATGTAAAATGACTTTAATTTAGTCATATTGTATACCAGAAAGGTTATTTATTATTAGTTGATATCAATACGTCTTCAAGGAGCACTTGGAAATGTTTTATTTGAGAGAAAACTAAAAAAATTAGTTTGCTTTCTGAACCTCTGAACTCATAATAAATTACAAGAATGGTCTGAGCAATTTCTTTGGTGAGCGGATCTTTTGAAAGTACTTTTTGAACATTTTGTTCCATAGGAATTCTTATCTGTTATAGGTAAACCTCAGAGTTAGGAAAAGGTTTCACAGACAAAAGAATGTATAAAACTTTGTTTAGTCTGTATGTCCCTTTAGCAAATGATAGTCAGATAGAATCCTTAGGAAAGGTGGATGTTTTCTAAAGCTAAAAGTCTCTTTTTCCTAACTGGTAAGTGAGGAATAATGACTGGCTGTCTCGGTGAAGTGATTTTCAGGCCTTTGAATTCAAAGTGCTGTACAGGAACACAGTCTTATCCTTTAATTTGAGATTCTGGCCAGAATAAAGAACTCATGGTAGGTGAAAATTCAAAACAGTGGCTGAAAGGAATGAAGTTAGCATAGAAACCTTTAATGTTCAAAAATTGTCAGATCCTGTTCACTATGATTTTCAGAGTAACTAAGTTATTTATCTTATCTAAACTGATTTGCCCATCTTCAGTTATTGCTATTACTCTTACTGTGTATAATTTTTGTTCCTTTTGGGTTTGCTCTGCCAGTAGCATATTATACTTAATGACTCATACCCTTTATTTTATTTATTGACTACATAGGACACTTTAGTACTATAATGGAAAAGAAATTAATAAATTATAGTAGTATTAAATAATTTAAAGCTATAATAGGAATGCAATTACTAAGAAGAGGAATTGTTGCATTTACAATTTTCAGTTCTGTAAATATATGCAATTTAAGCTTAACACCCACAACCATAATAAAATTTTTGAATTTTAAATTTCTTCTCTCTTTGAAGAAATTGACCAAACCCCCAATGACATGAATATTCAAAACTGTACCTTATGTTTTTAATTGCAAACATTATTCAGAAAGTTTCTATTTGGCATTCATAAAAAATGGACAGATTCTAATTATAAGTCTCATGAGAACAATTCTTTCCTTTTTTTTTACTAGATCAGATTTATTCCACTGATGTAACTTGGAGCATGGGACTAGTAATGGTTACATCCATTCTTCTGCTGTGCTGAAGGAATATACTCAGGGAGATCTGGAATAAAGCATAAGACTTTGGGAGCTGAACAACAAAAAAGTAGGTGTTGGGTCTTCTAATTCTTTGGTTTTGGTGAGAAAAATTTAGAAAGGTTTAACAAAGGTTGAATGTGGTCCTACAAACCTTCAGAGTGGAGTTCAGATGTTCATGTAGTAAGGTTAACAAGAAAATTCTTCTGCCTTTCTCTATAATATGTTACTCATTTAATGTTCATTATTTAAAGTTAAAGAGGCATAAAGGAAATATATAAATTATCATTTAGATGACAAATTATCAAATAAACTTAATAGAGTATTTATAATTTCAAGTACCAACTGGAGATTAAACATCTTCAACAGACATCATTTTCTAACATACACCATACTCAATTAAAAACATAAAATGAAGAAATTAGGTCTAATGATGAATTTTTAAATTATTCAATGACATAAACTAATCCTTTTTAATCCTAAACTTTCCTGCTGAGAAATTTGGCCATTTTAATTAATAAATACTAAGCAGGTTTCATTTGCTCAGAGCTGGTTAATGGACCAAAAGATGATGATAAAAAACATCCACTCTTCATCTTACTGTTTGTATGTTCTTATATGCTCCCCTTTCCCCAAGAGAACTGCTCAGCTACAGATTCTAATGTCTGCAAGCTGTATTCTCCTAAGCTTCAGTATAATTTCAGTAACTTCCCTGGACCAAATTTAAGAGACATTTTAGAGCAATGCAGCTTTAAGTGAACAAATTTATATCAAGAAACTGTTCATGTACTTCTTCCTTCAAAATAAAAAATGGACTAACTTTTCTAAGTTAGAATCTTTGGAGAATCTCCTTATACCCTTCATGTACATTTCCCATCTCCTATATGTGGTTTTGTAGGGGAGTGGAAGGTGGCAACAGAACTCCACAATAAAATTTAAAAATACTGAAACTTTATGTGAAAGCTTTTCCATTATCACTAGAGACAAAGTTCTTGGCAATAGTTGACTACTAATCTGGACAAAATTTTGATTTCTTCCCCTGAAACCAAGAAAAGGCATTATGTAAAGTTAAAATTAAGTACTTTGTGTTCGGGATCTTCTTACACTTATTATTCTATTTGTTGATTTATTTTTAAGCGACTAGGTTTTTAATATTTATTTTCAGTATTTCAGTCCCTGTTCTTAGTGTAAACTGATAAAAATCCTTTGAAATACGTGTAGTTGAACTGATAAACTAATTGAAATCAGACTTTCTTAAAAATGTAATAATTTTTTAAATTTATAAAATATTATCTTCTCTTGAATATCCTGAAAATATATATATGTTTTTGTTACAATGTGTAATCTAGGTATTGACTAAGTCGAGGGTGTCAGACTCATGGACTGCAGGCTGAATCTGACCTTCCACCTTGTTTTTGCCGACCTGGCACCTTGTTTCTACCCAGCAGCAGTGCAGAGCTCCTTGCCCCTCTGCTTCTGCCAGTGGTGGTCACGTGTGCAGCGTGTGACGCATGTTATGCTGCAGGAGCAGGAGAAGGTGGGAGCTGTGAGTTTGACATCCCTGGTCTAAGTAATTGGTTATTTATGAATACCTTCTTTTTCTGGTCCTATAGTGACTCTTAGTCGGAGCAGCTGACCAGCAGCCTAAGCATCATTAAATAAGTAATCGGTAAGCACTATTCACTTCACCATAGTCCAGGTCACACAATCCAACATCTCCAAGGATTCTCACTAATTCTTTTGCGTTAGTAAAGTGGAGATATAATTTGTCATTGAAATGAAAGAAGAAGATGCAATGAGAAAAATCTCATTTCTAGGTTCCAGTTCTCAGAGCAGGGTAACTTTTTTCCTGAGAGAGATTAGCAACATTTCCCTTTGGAACTGTTGAGTTTCTCTTCACATGCTGATGGTATTTTACAATCTGTTTGGGTTTATTAAGTTAAAACGTGCATTGAAACATTATTTATTGTTCTTAATTTTATCTGTAGACAGAAGGAGAGAAGCAGAGTGGAATAACTTGTGTTGGACATTTCTTGGCATCAACTGACAGCAGTCACTATCTAGTATTTGATCCTGAAGGTGTGAACCACTGTTGAACCACTGTTTAGGTAATTCTCCTAAAATTTTTGTTTACTAAAGACAAACGAAAAAAACTGGTAAAAGGAGGAAAAAAGGACCATTCTTCAAAACAAGCACAGCAGTTTAGCTGAAACGCATTACCTGCTTATTTTCTATACGAACTACTAATTCAGCTAAATGCTTCTTTGGTTCGCCCCTTTGTGTCATGAAAAGGCATTCATTACTCTAAATGCAGTTTCAGGCTTTTTGTCAGCTTGTAATAGTGCAGTTTATCACCACAGCAAGAGAGAAAAGCACAGAAAAATTAGGTTAATCAATACCGCTGCAGTGTGTCTGACATTATAGTCAGGAAAAGTTTAGCATGTCATTCCTAACTACAGGCCATAAAGTGCCTGAGGTCTGTGTATGCTCCTGATGTGAATGCTGGTTCTTCATGCAGATCGAGGGCAGAATACAGCCGTAAGCTTTCGCTAATCATACACCCCCTGCAGACCACTAGCACGTGTGATTGTAAAAAATGAGATACAACCACTTCTGATGCTGTTCCTCCTGAAAAATCTTGTAAAGTTTCTGAGTATTTATGTCGCAGACATACACAAAAATGCTAACCGAATGTTCTGTTTAAAGCCTGTGCTTATAAGAAATATTTATTTTATTTAACATTCAAGCCTATTCATTCAGTGTTTGTGGGGTGGGGATTTGTTTTTGGAGGCTGGTATTTGTGTTTTTATGAGCATTTTGGTACCTTTACACTGGATCAAGGTGGGAAATGTCAAACTGGTACAGAAGACAGTATTTTTAAGGTATTTCATTAGCAGGAGATGGGATGAAGTGTAATATGCATGCAAACATAGGGAAATTAGGGAAAAAAACCAACTTTTTTTTTGTACTACAAACCATGGGACTTCTGAAAATATACAGATTCACATCTATGATAAAAATGTATGTGAATCACCTTATTTATGGAATACTGTACTCTTTTATACTGAAAGGGAAGTTGAGCAAATGTTAGTGATGTTCATGACGCTGCTCTGTTGATGAAAATGGCAGGCTTATGCCAGCTTTTTGTAACACTGGAAGTTTACTCCTGTGCCTTTCCTCTCAAAACTTCTCATAGTCTTGTGTGCTGTCATCCCCTGTGAAGCAGGTAGTTTCCATCTTTAGCCTTTTTGTTAAAAGCCACCAATTCACTTGAAGTTTGCTCAGGGCAAGGACTGAGCACCATGAGTTTTAGTATTGTACAAAGCACTACTGTAGTTTAAAAACAATATATGTATACTTTAAACCATAATTTAAAATATTTTGTGTAGTCATTTAAAATAAGTTGTTGTTGAGCGTATATAATCATACACTCTAAATTCGCAGTAAAATATTCCTTTTTTTAAGAGATACTGTGTACAGTTTATACAATTAATAGTCTGAGATAAACTTCAAGGACTCGAGGATGAATATCAGTAAAATATACAGAAACCTGCAGTCCAGATCCTTAATAGGTTACTTCATTGAAATCAAAGGGGCTATACAGGCTTGCTCCAACTAAGAGTCTGTACTGGAATGTTTATTTAAAACTAATTTTAAAATGTTTTATCTTGAAATTGAGTCAGATAGTTCATAAATATTGTCTTTCCTGAAAAAGTTTAGGGACGAGTGTGACTTTTTGAAAAATTACAAAAGACCTAATTTCAACACAAATTGGAGATAGAACAGGAAGAGGGAAAACGGACAATTTAGAAGGATTACGTAGGTCAACAGATAAGGCTTGAGTACAAGTGAAATAAGCTCATTGAATTAACCCTGAACATTTTTATACTTAGAATGAAGTTCTCATCTGCTATTAAAATTTCACAACCTAAACTTTATTTCCAATGTCTTTCTCTAATTATATTTTTATGTATATGTTAAAATACTCCCTCCGCACCTTTAGAAGAATTAATTTAATGTCAGAAGGGGATCATTATGATCATTTAGCCAGAATTTCTGAATAATGATTGTTACATGTTTTGAAACAAGGTAGTAATATTCCCTCCATAATAGCTTTCATTTTTATGTCTGTTATTTTTTTGCACAGTATTTCTACAAAGAGAGATATATAGATTTTGCTAGGGGCAATGATTCACTCTATGATTTAAGTTGACTGTCAGGCAGTCACAGACGCTCATGCCTGCTATTCTTTTGTCTCTGACTATTATTCAGAGAATAGGTAACATATTTGGGGATAGGCCTTCCAAATCCTTCCAGTGCTTATGCATTACATGTTAATTTGTTTGGTTACTGAGCCTTTGAATATTTATTTTGAAACATATTTAAGTGCTTATACATTTATTTGTAAGAAGGGATCTTAAAGAATTGCATTTTTAGTTGATATTTTGAATTATTTAGTTGTGGTTATAACATTGACTACTATTATTATCATGATTTTTAATCAAGCTAGAATACATATTTCTGAAAAACTGTGGGGCAAAGCTCAGTGTCCCAGTTCTGGAATGCGCCCTCCTTATAACCGATTCCTTGTATTGCTTTGCTGTATTAGTATGTTGTATGACAGAGGAGGAAGGACAGAGGCAGACTCCCTAGTCAGTTAATATTAAGATACTTCTCCTAAAGGAATCAGTGTTGGTCATGCTTGCTGGCCTAATTATAATATGTTCATTGCAAATGTAAACTCAATAAGGAGTCCAACTGTGATTCTGGATGAAATTATCTAGGGCAATTTTACAGTTGTAAGCCTAATGTCTGTAGTAATACGACCAGGATGGCAATAAAGGTGTTCTGGACCACAGTGATTCACCTGGTCTTGGGGCCCCTTCAGGTGTTGGCAACAGAGCAGGGGATGCTTGTAAGCAGACCAATGCCTTTGAGTACTATATTCTGGCACCTTATAATAAATTTACTCTGTATTTTATCAACCCTGATATTCTCTGGATAACGACCACAGAGAAAAACATTTATCTACCGTATGCATCTACTTAAAAGCTGGAACGAATCTTCGTTTCTTTTAAACAAGTCACTCACTCACGGCCTTCAATTTTGCATAGCAAGTGCAAATAATTTTCTGGGGCATTTCTATGCATTTATGTTCTTTCCTGGAAAATCTGTATTAGGAAGGAGATATTTTATTAATATCAAATGAAATGTTGTTAACCACCTAAAAGCCAAATATGAATGAAATTTTTTAACTGTGCCTCTCTTTTAGACTTAGCATACGCATCATCTTTTTTGTATCCTGCATATCATCCAAGTACATTTAAATGAAGTTTATATTGCCATATGATGTGATGAACTAAATAAGGGGAAGGATAATCATCATGACTGGCTATATATGAAGATTGGAAAATTTACATTGAGCCCATTTGCCAAAATCTAGGGGGCTTTTTATAGTAATAATAATTTTACTGAGGTTTCAAGTGATTTAACATCTGGGAAAACCATGATAAAAAATCAGAAATGTTAAGTATTACTACCTTATCAGGCATTCTTACATGGGCTATGAAACTGAAAATTTTTGGAAAATAATGTTGCATCTATGAAAAGTTGTCACCAGAGTTGTGTGAAAGTTCTGTATGGCTGTACTAAGTTTATCTTGATTACTTTGAAAACTGACATTTTTGATTTGTAAAGATGTTCTGTATGTTTTCCATCAGCATGTATCTTTACTGCATCCCTCTACTGAGATGTTCAACAAATTATTTCATCATTTACAACTGTTTTATTAAAAACATATTTTCCATTGTGTTTTGTCATAAAACTTATTGGTAGCAAACCAGGTCAGTTGATTTTGGCTTGGGATATCTTGTACCTAATTCTAACATAACTTTAATATATTCAAATAACCAGAATTACTCTATATCCAGCACAATAAAATTGCATCTACAACACATAACAAACATGAGCAGATGCTGCCAAAATCTTTCTTAAGATATGTACTCTACAATAGGATCAGTATTTCCTGCTAGTAACACATTGATGAAGGAAAAATATAAGAACTAAAGGGAACAAGAAGAAAAATGTCTCAACAAAAAGCTCAAAACTTCCTGCAATGTACTACAACTTCTATTCCTGTTCGTGTTGAAGATGTCTGACATCCTATAGGGTGATTCTAATTGTGATCTGAATTCTAAAGGCAGTGTTAGAGGTTGTGCTGGAATGAAGTTGGATCTCCACTGAGGAACTGAGAATAGCCCTGTGGAGAAGGACTTATGGGTACCGCTGAATGAAATGCTGGACATGAGCTGGCAACACGTGTTCACAGCCCAGAAAGCCAATCATATCCCAGGCTGCATCAAAAGAAACGTGGTTGAGGGAGGTGATTCTGCCCCTCTGCTCCTCTTTGGTGAGACCTCACCTGGAGTACTGCATCCAGCTCTGGAGCCCTCAGCAAAGCAAAGACATGGATCTGTTGTAACAGGTCCCCAGAAGGGCCACAAAAATGATCAGAGGGATGGAACATCAGAGGAAAGGCTGAGACAGCTCTGTTTGTTCTGTCTGGAGATGGCTCCAGTGAGACCTTTTTGAGGCTTTTCAGTACTTAAAGGGGCTTATGAAAAAGATGGGACAAACTTTTTAGCAGGGCTTTTTCTGATAAGGCAAGCGGTAATGGTTTGTCTTAGTCCATCCCCCCACCCCCCCTTGCGTCTGCTGAAATTCCCTTTGTTGGCAAGAGGAAGAAAAATTCCTTGGAAAAAATCCCAAACCACAACATGGTTTTAAACGAAAAGAGGGTAAATTCAGACTACATATAAGGAAGAATTTTTTTATAATGAGAGTGATGAAACACAGCCAGAGGTTGTCCAGAGAAGTGGTAGATGCCCAGTCCCTGAAAACATTCAAGGTCAGGTTGTACAGGGTTCTGAGCAATCTGACCTAATTAAAGATGTCCCTGCTCGTTGCAGAGGGTGGGACTAGATGATCTTTTAGGATCCTTTGCAACCCAAACTGTTCTATGAGTCTGTGGAATTAAAATGTGTGAAATCAGCTGTTCTTATGAAATGTTTTGACTGCTAAAGGGATGTGGCGAAAGTCAGAGTTTGAAAAAGACTGTGCTTTAGTCATCATTTGTTCTTAACCATCTTTTATTCTCTTTTTACTCCATACCCACCGTGATTTCCTACTATAGTATCACCTAGCACCTTCTACAGAATATTTCTGTTTCGTATTCACCATGGTGTTCAGGCGCTGTCAGAAATGTTTATAAATTCTAGCACTTCTTCAACCATGACACCTGCTTAGTACTTATTCGTGTCTATCTGGCTTCAATCAAACTTGAATTGAGCTTACAGCTGCTTGCAAAAGAATATGTAGATGTGCCATTATAATATTAATGGTAACTCATGTCATAGAAGAAAAGAATTATCCAAAGTCTTACAATAAGCTGCTATGATTTTTTAAAATCTTGAAAATACTATTGTTTCCACTGTTTGCCACTGATAAATCCAAAGGAGATCTCATTGTAGATGAGGATCTTCAAGTCATATAACAATTTAGCTTTGCCATTTTCAGGGAACATAAACTGTCATGTGATCTCGATCTAAAGCCTGCACAGAATTTGCCACAGTACTTTCAATAAAAGAGAATTCATTATCCTTAATAAAGCCATCCTGACTAGGAGTAATTTATTCTTCACTGACTATGAAAGCACATTACCAATGTAACTTAATCAAGACTATCTTTTGATAGCTAAGTTGAGATGAGATGAATCCCACTTTTGCTGAGTTTCTCAAAACCTCATCAAAAATTTTCCTCAGGGACCTTAGCCTTTTTTTGTGTTCCTTTCTAAGATAAGGACTTGAAAAGTGTCTAATGATAACTGCTGTGGAACAATGACATCTTAATCCTTTTTTTCTCCCAGAATGTTGGTGAAACAATTCCTTGAGCTTCTACTTTAGCAAATGTAGCAGGGGATGGTAGGATTGTTAGCCATACTAAAATATTAGAGCAATAATGTAGTCTTGCTATGGATAGAAACACTGGACATAAAATAAAGCAGTTTCCAAAGCATTATGAATAGAATTGAAGTCTTCACCCTTTTGTACTGCAATTAAACTAGTTCACTGGTTCACCTATATTCTGTTGGTATTGTAAATCATTGTTCTCCTAAACAATAAGATATGTGATATGTGCATTTGTGAGTATAAATCCTGTGTACATGGAGTACTATATCTATATATTTCAGAAGAATATACTATCTTTCATAAAACATCTGTGATCAAATCAAGAGCCTTTACGCTCAGTAAAAGAAACTTTTAATGTACTGCAATCATATATAAGGATATATAAATACGTATATATTTATACAGCACTTAAACATCTTCATTTGATCACAGCTGTTCCATTTGGCATGCAGATGTCCTTGCATTTTAATCTGCAAACCTTCAAGCTTGTGGAAACCTTGACTGGTGAAAATATGAAAAGTGTATTTCACAGTTTTTTCTTCCCTTTGCTTAAGAAATGCTACAAAACGTGATGTGAGACATGGAATGTTCCATCAAGTTATACAAATAAGTGAGAACATTTGTCCTTCTGATCCCCTTGAACCATATGCTGTCAGGATAAAATGGCTGTTAAGAAAATGGAACATATTTAGACATGACTTATTTCAAATACTTTCAGAATAACTCAAACTGAGGAAGCTTAATATTTAAGAGGCAATTAAGATAGCAGTCTTTTTACTTAGCACTTCTCCTCAGTGTTTCTTTGTCAAGCAGTTTGGGTTGTTTTTATTCAATATAGTTTATATATATAATGATAGGAAAACACTGGCATTCACTGAGACACTAGTAGTTTAATGTGACTGCTACTAGGAGAGAAAGGTCTGCAATAATTCTACTGCCCCTCTGAAAAGAAATCTTTAAATTAACAGCGGACTGAGATTCATTCTTTTTTGCCCGAGTATGAATAACAAAGACAGTTCATTAGTTTTGGATTTCACTTATTGAAGCATTGTAAAAAAGGGAGAAATACATTCATCAACAGAAAAATAAACCTAAAAAAAAATTCATTCCTGAAATTATTTCCAATTGAAACTGGAAGTTCTAATCGAAACTGGAATTTCCAATCAAATCAAATTTTTTTTTTTATTTTGATTATAGTCTGCTGAAGTAAGAATATTTATATAATGTCTGGAATCTGCAAGTGTCTACAATGGAGGTTCCTCTCTGCTATTCCAGTAAAACTGGAAACCGGTTTTTATGTACATACTTACAAATCTTCATGCTGTTTAGGATGAAACTGTTAAAATATTGAAAGTAATTTTTATTCTTTTCTTGATTTCAGGTTACTTGCCAGGCCAGTAAATTTTGAAATAAAAAAATATAGACCTACCAAACAGCCTGTATATGTATATGGGTCACTTGACCTCAAAGTCAGGGAGGAAAAAAATGGAACTAAATTTACCTACTTTATTGTGATTTTCAATTAATATCTTTAAGTTATAATGAAATTAGAGACTGTAATCAATAGTATTTTAGATACTGAGTTTAACTATAGATCTTTTATCTCAAGTGAAATTATGCCTGTTAATTTTAAGTCAAACTGTAGAGCAGCATAATGTTAATGTTTTGAATTGCCTTAAACATTTGTAAATCAAATCAAGTGCAGAGTAACTTCTCTGGAAAAATCCATGTACTTAATCTTGTATGTTTCAGCTACAGCATAGATTATTTAATTCTGGAGCTCAACTGAGTTTCATTACAGTGATTTTTTTTTGCAATTTTTCATTTGCCGTGTTTGTCACCTGTCTCATTTTCCTTACTATGAGTTTTTTCATTTGCATCCAAATTTGTTAGCCAGAAGTCTGATCAATTCTAATTGAATACATCATATTCCTTTGTGGATGCAAACACAATACGTGAGGCAGCAGGATCAGACAGAGTAACCCAACAGAACAGATAGACTTTGAGGCTTAACTATGCAATATACAACAGTAATGACAGACATCTTTACCAAGTGTTGCTAACCAAGATAAAACAACTACATGAAATGTGAGAGATTCATTGGTTTATTCGTTTATTTTCATCCTCTGGAATGACAAGCGTGATGATGAAAAAACGCTTCTGTCAGCTGTGTTTGCTAAATTCCTCTGTGTTGCTAAAAGAATATCCTATAATCTTTCCTATGCTGCCCTCAACTTTGCTCTCTTGGGACTAAGTGTAGGAATGATAGAGTAGTGAGTTTACAGATATATCTTCTCAGCTTTTTGCCCGACAAAAAGTAAACAGAAAATATAAAGAAGGAGAAATGTAAAATTAAATTTTACTTTGATTCCTCTGATTACTTCCCTGACCAACGAGGAAAAACTTTCTTCAGTATGGCACATTTGACAAAAACACACTTACAAAGGATATGGGTAGTGCATTTATACAAACACTAACAAGGTAGTGAGACGGATAGAAACCTCTCATGTTTAAAGGAGAGGAAGTGTTATAGAGCTAAAGCATATTAATTAGAAATAGTAAAATCTGTCTGAATTATATGTTGATAAAATCATGACCAAAACAAAGATTGAGCATCCCTAGTGTTGCTGCTGGGATAACTGTCCTTGATTTTATTTAGAAACTCCTGCTGCCTGCTTCAGTTGATAGAATAAATAGTTTGCTTTCCATGCTGAGTGATTTATGATTCCTAACGTTTCTCTTGACTGAAATCAGACCATCTTACATATTCATGAAAGCTGATATGAGTTTTAAAAGATCTCTTCAAAAGTAATTTCTTTCCAAATAGTGTTTTTAAATTCTATAGTTAATACTTCTTGCCAGTATTCTTGCCAGTATTCTTGCCAGTACTCTTCTATCCATTACAATGAATTAGTTATCTGAAAGATCTGATCATTTAACTAAGATACATTGCGGTTCCTTTTTGTCTGGTATTGGATGAGTCAACATGGTTTTATGAAAGGCAAGCTCTACCAAACTAACCTGATCTCTTTCTATGACAAGGTTACCCGTTTAATGGACGAGGGAAAGGCTGTGGGTGTGGTGTACCTGGACTTCAGTAAAGCCTTTGACAGCGTTTCTCACAGTATCCTGCTGGAGAAACTGGCTGCCATTGGCGTGGACAGGCACAGCCTCCGCTGGCATAAAAACTGGCTGGGTGGCCGGGCCCAAAGGGTTGTGGTAAATGGAAGTAAATCCAGTTGGAAACCAGTCATGAGCAGAGTTCTCCAAGGTTCAGTGCTGGGTCCAGTCCTGTTTAACATCTTTATCAATGATCTTGATGAAGGCATTGAGTGCACCCTCAGCAAGTTTGCAGATGACACCAAGCTGGGTGCAAGTGTGGATCTGCTTGAAGGAAGGGAGGCTCTGCAGAGGGATCTGGACAGGCTGGACCGATGGGTTGAGACCAACGGGATGAGGTTCAACAAGGCCAAGTGCAAAGTTCTCCATTTGGGTCACAACAACCCCATGCAGCTTTACAGGCTTGGGGAGGAGTGGCTGGAGAGCTGCCTGGCAGAGAAGGACCTGGGGGTGCTGGTTGACAGTGGCTGAACATGAGCCAGCAGTGTGACCAGGTGGCCAAGAGGGCCAATGGCATCTTTGCCTGTATCAGACACAGCGTGACCAGCAGGAGCAGGGAGGTGATTGTGCCCCTGGACTCAGCACTGGTGAGGCCGCACCTCGAGTGCTGGGTTCAGTTTTGGGCCCCTCATTCCAAGAAGGACATTGAGGTGCTGGAGCGCGTCCAGAGAAGGACAACGAGGCTGGTGAAGGAGAGCACTGGTCTAGAGAACAAGAGGCTGAGAGAACCAGGGATGTTTAGCCTAGAGAAGAGGAGGCTGACTAAGACCTTATCACTGTCTACAATTGCCTGAAAGGAGGTTGTAGCGAGGTGGGTGTTTATCTCTTCTCGCAGGTGACAAGTGATTGGATGAGAAGAAATGGCCGCAAGTTGCACCAGGGCAGGTTCAGATTAGATATTAGGAAACATTTTTTCACTGAAGGGTGATCAGGCATGGGAACAACAGAGGTGGTTGAGTCACCATCTGTCAAGGCCCGCTCCTGTCACCGAGTCCCCCCCCTAAGACCTGATTAGTCAAAGAGAGAAGGGAACTTTGATGTCCGCACAGCAAACTGGAGACCAAAAAGTCTCACTGGGTAAATTTAAACAGTGTTTATTTTGGGCACAGCCAAAACAACAAATCAATATTTATTTTGGACACAGCCAAAGTAACCAGTCAGTATTTTGAGTACAGCCTAAATATCAAACCGGTACTTGTTTTGGACACAGCCAATACAGCAAATCAATATTTTGGGTACAGCCAAAATGTCAAACGAAATACTTGGGTACACTCTGAGTTGCAGATTCCCAAAAGTTGCAAAACTAGATCCTAACCTTTGCCGATCCCAGTCTGATACCCTAATGGGAACTGACAAACACCACAACTCGGATCTGATCTGATGCACAGTAGTGCCATGGGAAAAAGGAGAAAAGAAAGGGGAGAGAAACAGAGAGAAGTAAGAGTAGTGGAGGGAAGAGGAAAATAGTTGCAACTCCATAGACCTCTGGAAAATGTGGTCTTCAGGAACACGTGGTCCTGTGGTTCTTCTAAAGCACATCTTCAGGTGGATTCTATGGGGTTATGGACGCTTGCTCTTGCCTTCTTGGCGGGCTTCTATTTATAGGACAAGTCCTTGCCCTTCCTTTAGCATGAGGGGTGGTCTTGCTGCGAAAGTTCTTGAATTGATGCATGCACAGCAGCTTCTTTGGGAAGGTTCTGGAATTGGGTCTGGGGGCTCCAGAGTCACTGGCAGTTCAACAGACCCTTGCAAAAATAACTTCTGCATGCACTCTTTAAGTCTGCATGGGCAGTCAGGTGGGAGGGAGCAGCATCTCTGCTGCACCTCCTCCCCCTCCTCTGCAGCAACGTTGTCAGTCCAACAGGAGCCGCTCAAAAAGATGTTAAGGACAACAATACAAGCGGAGTCAGAGGATGTTTAAGACAGTACAGGTAGAAGCAGTGGATGTTTAAGAGGACAATATAAGTAGAGTCAGTCTCTACATGATCCCTGGAGGTATTAAAAAGATGGGTAGATGAAGCGCTTAGGGGTACGCCAGTGATTCAATGATTCTATGATCATATGAGTTCATTTTACTTTGAAAGCACAATTGCTTAATCACAAAGATATTTTAAATCCTAAAAAATGATAAATTTTGCTTTGTTCCATATTAAAATGGTAATAAGCTTTTATGATTATTAACAGAAATATAAGAGCTGTTCAAACACATGAAATAATATTTACAAATTTTCTGTTATTTTACACAAGTTTTGTTTGGTAATGGATAATTTATTTTTTAAAAAACTGATTTTCCAGAATATTAGAATATATTTTTTGCCTCATGTTTTTCCTCTTATTTGTGTTTGTTCTCTCTTCCTGTACTTGGCTGCACATCTGATTCTTTTCCCTGTAGTAACTAAGCACCTAAAAACTCTGAGTATCATTAGACACATAATAGAAGAAGATGTTCAAGACACTGAAATTCTGGAAGTTCTGAATGTAACTTAGCTCATATTTTTCCTCATCTTGAACAGTGCATGTAATCTAAAAAAAAAGGTATTTCATGTGAAAATCTGAAAACAAACAGCTAATCTTTGAACAAACCTGAAAATAACTGGGTGATCTCTTATTGCTCTTTCAGGAAAGAGCTGTGCTCAAAAGTACCATGCTACCAATTTTTTAGAAAAAAAAAATAATTATAGTAGTTATTTTATCATGCACAAGGGATATGTGAGTAATTTGACATTTCAATTACTGAAAAAAATGAATGACAGATAATTGAATGCTTAGTAAATGCAGAAAATACAGATATTGCTATGGTTTCATTCTAAAGCTATGCTAAGAAATATTTTTATAAGATAAATTAAATTAGATTTAAAAATCTGTGGAAAGACAGTACTTTTTTTTTTTCTTAGTTTTTATTGCTGAAATTAATAAGAAACTGAATGTTTTCTTGAGAATTCTATCTTGCATGTCTCACCTCGTTCTGCATCTTCTGACATGATATCCTCCTAAAGCTCTTACACCAAAATGCCTCGGTCAAAGAAGAATCATCCTGCGACATTGAGAGCACTGCAGCAGTATTTGTCAGGACTTGTAAGTGCACAAGAGGATGAGAAGGATGTTTCAACAAACACTGAGAAACAAAGGAGATCAAATATGAGATAAAAAACCTCAAAGAAAAGAAATATTGAAATTTTAGTATAATGGAAAGAAATAACACAATCCAGCCTGTCATTTTATGACCTCTTCAGCAGTGAATGATCTGACAGAAGGTGTCTTTTATAAAATCAATATACCTTTCATGATGCTTGCATTTCTGGTACGTTAACTTTGGCCACAATTATTTGTTGTGTCTTCCTATCCTGAAATTAAACTAAAGCTCTTTTTTTGTTGTATGTTTTAGGTTTGGGTTCTTTATTTTAGGTGTTTGACAGCCGGTTCTTAGGTTCTTCCTCATAAACACAAAGCATAAAGTATGTAAGCAAATCTAGACAGAACAATTCACTATGTAGGCTATGCTCTAAGGAACGTAAAATATGTATTCAAATGCCATCTTTACAGCATGGGCCGTGAAAATTACTTATTTCCTGAACTCAGAGTAAACTTCTGGTGAAATCTAAAAAGTAAAATATTTACAAGCTCTGTATAAATCCTCTTTGTGACTAGGCTTTCTCACTCTATAGGGAATTGCTTTAGGTTTCTGAGACCAGCCTTACTTGCCTAGTTGTTTGAGATGAAGAACAACAGAAATTAAACTTAAAATTGCCTTATCCCATCTCCTGAAGAGATACTATCCAAATTAACCAAACTCTAAAATTTCAAATTATCTAGAAGCAGGGAGGCTTATTGTTCAGAGCAAATGCAGCTATACTTTACACAACTCATGGAACGTGAAGGAGAGTCTGCAGTCAATACTGTAAATAATCCACCTTAGTAAGCAATAATCTAACTGTGCTTAGAAGTATTCTTAAAAATGTCATCAAGCTGAATTTTTGTATTATAAAATGTAAAATAAGTTTTCTGCAGGTCTTTCAGTTCTTTATAAATCTTCTCTGATGGGAATATCTTCATTCATTAAGATTTACTATAAACCATTTTACTTCTAGGACTGCAGCTTGACAAGAAAAAACTACTTGCTGAATCAAAATTAGAGACAGACCTTCAAAAACATGAAACTAAGCTCTTGCTGCATCAGATGTTAGAATTGAATTTCAGGGTTTTTTTCTGTGTATACTGGTTTTTGAACTTCCTCTTCTCGTTTTGTGTGGTTAGGACAATGTGAGTCATTCACACACCTAGAAGTCTGGGAGATGCTAATCTACAGCACTGGTTGGAAGACAGATCTCTGTCTTTAGTGACAGATGAAGAACAGTTAGTGACAAACCATAATGAAGGCATGATTGAGCCAGGAAAAAAAAGAAAATCAGCTAGGCATGAACCTAGTAAGAAAATACTGGATCACAGGCAGAGTACTTTTCTTTATTTTATATTGTTTAAACAAGAATAGCTACGGAGCCAGATGGGCTGAAGACATAGGAAACAGTGACATGACCTGACTGCAGAGTACAGTGAAGGAGTTGTCCTTCATTCTTAGCTCATTTAAGCACAAGCGTTCACCTATGAAAGTTTGAAGCCGGGAACGTGTAAGGATTAGAAATGATGGTGTGCATACAAGAATTCGAGGCCATAATGGAGAAGAAGAAAAAGGAGGCGAATTGTTACTAAGTCTGGAGTTCAAAGAATATTTAAAATGGCTTTCATGAGGTCACAAGGGAAAATAAAAAATAGGATAATCACCAGAAAAAAGTACGTCAGAGAGGACAAAAGACAGTTTTAGCCCAACATCAGAAAAGAAGAGTTTTATGATTAGGATTTTTTTGTGAAAACCATTCGATGGGCTCTTGTCTTGGAATAGAAAATTAAAAAAAAAAAAGTAGGCATGGTATCATAACGTATCACGCTTTGGAAGTATCTGTCTTTCAGAAGCTACCTGCCACAAAGAGAGCTATAAGATCTGTTTCAAAGATAGATTTCTGTTAATGCTAGCAATTCATCAGCCAGAAAACACATCTGATGAAAAGACAATATTTAGTTAATCATGATATGAGTATGAGACACGGGAATGCTCAGGACATGGAAGATACAATATGACCCTTGCACCAGAGAATGTATTTCCAGGAGTCACTGACACAGTGCACCAATGAGACACCGCACAGAATCTCACATCTGCTATACTGAAGAACTAAATGAAAACAAATCTACTGCTTTCATTTGATAGATGGATTTATAAGGCCTACATTGATAACCAAGAGGCTGGAAACTCTGTCTTATTAGTGAAAACTGAAAGACGGAAAATGAAGATCATGTGGAAAAAGTTTTTTCACTTTAGAAACACATCAAGTGGGTATGCTCCAGAAAGGAAAAAAAATATTTAATCTAGCTGAAAGATAATGCTGGTATGAGAAGAAATGGATATAAACTGATGATGAGTACAAACATTCAGGCTGTAAACTAAAATAATAATTAAAATTTGAGATATAAAAATCTGGAAAGCAACATCCTCTTAGTTAATGTGGTGGGGGAAAACCCTAACTAACTTTAAGACTGAGCTGGATTTATGTATGAAATCAGCTATGTTGTGTGTATATCCCCGACACTGGAGGACAGGAGTTAATGATCCAGTATCACTTTTTTATCCTATGTCCCTGGGTTTAAAGACATTTTCAGGCTATTGCAGATATTGGTCTTGTAATCAACAAATAAGCCTGAATACTTAGAAATGGAGAGATAAAATATGAGACTCTTCATCCAAGATTTGTCTCTATTGTCATTAAAGACTTTGATGTGCTCTGGTGTCTCTGAGTTGTGAGCAGCGTCCAATGTCAGTTTATGAGTTACACGATGTTAGTAAAAAAAAATCTTTGTAATGTGCTGGCACAGCATATGATACCATTCCTGATTTTGATTCATTTTTGACTCAGGAAGTGCAGTGTTTTATTTCACTACACAGTTTTACTGATTTTTCTGAAGTACTAAACTTTCAGATATTTATTAAAAATTATACCATAGCGCCAATGCTGATAAGGGTCTAGCTCCATCCGGAAGGGAAAACCCAATATTCTCTATGGAGGATAGATCTTATGGCTTATTGTATTGAATAGACCTATAGCCTAGATTGTTAGGTTTTATGGTGTAATGGGCAAATTCCACTGTCTGTGGGAGACAATGGAAGCTGTATGGCAAGATCAGAAGAGAATGTCTGACAGTATTCAGGGAGGTTACTACTATGGGGATGTCCAAGTGGCCACTTTTTGGTGACATGATCTGATTACACAATTACCAAAGTATTATTGAAAGCCTTTGGAGGCAAAGGACGAGGCAGCTGAATTGTAAAATGAAATTAAGAATGAAAGAAGTGCAAAAGTTTATGAAAGTGGGAAAAGACTTTCAAACTGGAAGATGGAAAGAGCAACAGTCAAACTTCATCTGACACTGCCAGAAGTTTCCCCACAGAATGACAGCCTTGCTTTGGCCAGAAACAATGTCTACCCTGTCAGATGTCATGAGCAGTCAGTGTCCAGAACATGTACTAACAACGTGGGATACAACAAGAGGGGTTTGCATAAGGTGACCATGTAAGGGGACGCTCTTAACATTGCGAGCATAGAGTAGGGATTATGATGATTACACATAAAGTTGGAACAAGAGGTCTACATATAGGGGAATACCCTTGTTTTGTCTTAAACTATATGAGTTAAGCAGTTTTTCATTTTGATATCTGCCATTTGTGTCAGTCAGTATTTGTATGCAGGAGGCACTAATAATAAAGTAGGCAGACACGCCAGGACCTTGCCCTCTTGCCCTCAAGTTACTATGTGCTTTGCCTTCCAGCATATTCAAAATGTGACCGTTAGAACTTCAAAACAGTGTTTCCTAACATGGTGTCTGGATATATTTATTATGTGTCTTTCCCAAGGCTTCCTAGTTTGCATCTTAAGAAGAGTTTCTTACCAACTTCTCTCTGTAATTCCTTACAAAATTCTATACCAAACATTTGATGGAGTTTCAGTTTATCCACCCAGTTGAACAGTGTTCTTTAATTCCAGGTATGCTGGCCTCTAGCCAAGCCGCAAATAATTATTCAAATGGTACAGTAAATATTTACTTCTTTAAATATACCTCCTTTTGGTGATCTATGGGGGCACACGACTGGAGGGGATCATAGCCAACATAAAATAATTCAGAAGTCATCTCTTGTGTACCACCAGAAATCATAGGCTTTCATGCAGTTCAAAACACACCACAAGAGACTTCAAAGCAGTTAAAGATTAAACTACAACTGTTGTGTGCAATAGTAGAGCATGAGAGTTTAAAAGTGTACTTTTAATACCTTCAGAAGAGTAGTTGTCTCCATTTATAAACTAGTCCCAAACCAACCTCATACAGAGATCTTGCAGATACAGCTACTAGATCTGTTAAGAAGTAGAATAACTTGTCCAAGTTAAATTTCATTCTTGTAATGAGAACTTGCAAAAAAATTACATACTGCCTCGTTTTCAAGGAAACAGGAGGTTTTTAAATGCATAGACCTTCTGCCCAGGAGTGAGTTAGGGAAACATGAAGCTGTTTTATTTTTAAATGTCAGAAGCAGCCAAAAAAAGCCATTTAGTTTCTATTTGCTTCAGCCTGTTGTAACTTATGACTGACCTCAAGCCTTTTTTATGTCTTCTGAGATAGTTCAACTTACACTAGGTACGTGATTATTATTAATTTTCTGTTCTACTTATTTTCTTCTCCCATTGACTTAAATATGTTATTCATACTCAGTTCAAGCCTTAATAGGTATTACTTCTCTTAGCTATCTGGCCCCAGACAAGACAATACTTGAAGTCAAACTTCAAGTTTAAAACAGAGTTTTAACTTCTTGAAGAAAAAATTAAATCAGTGTTAGCAGCGGCTCATGTTGAAAGCTTCTGCCTCGTAATTCATTAACATCAGCCTGCCTCTAATTTGCCTATGCGTGTGGTACCCTTGCAGTAGTGTGAGAGAAGCAACAGATCATTTATAGAAATTAAAATCAGTAGGGGGCTGGGTACTGAGCCCAGTGGAATATCCTCTGGGCTAGTGGAAATTTTGGAGACTAAGGACTTAGTCTCAGCTGCTTGGCTCCTTTCTTCAAGGTAAGATTTTAAAAGATTAATTATAATTTATGAAATACTAGGACCTGAGAAGCTTTTGAGTGAAGATACCATATTTCTGCACAGTCAAAATTAAGGCTTCTTCATGTTTCAAAGTACAGTATCAAAATACTGAACTTTTTCAGTTTTAAAAAGCTTTTTATTTTCAGTCTCTCTAAAGAGCATTTTTTCCTCCTTCCATGAACAGCAATATTTTTTTGAAATAATTAATTTATTACTAAGAAGTATAATTTCTGATACCATAGAAATTTATTTCTTGGCCTTCAAAAAGAAGGGAAAGTGTTTTTCATAATGTACTTCTGTTATAACATAACTGTCATTTCCATGTATGTGAAGCTTGGGAAATTAATTCTATCCTTGACTTTAGTAGGAGTAGAGCTTCTTGGGGCTATAACTTAAAGCAGGTGGGAATCTGACCCCAAGTATCCATAAATATATTTATATAGAGAGAATGAATATGGGTTTTTTATGTCTAGATGTTTCTGCCTTTCAGAACATGAATGCATCTGAAGGCTAAAAAGTACCTATTGTTATAATGGCTACAGTGCTGCATTTCAGAGAGCAGTTAATGTGATATGGATGCATCGAGTGACTTCAAATTTAAAGTCATTCAGCAAGCAAATGGTAGAGTCCCAAAGCCCTTTGCTGTCACCATTAGACAGAAAACAGTGCTTCTCTCAATGGGTTAATGTTTATAGGGAATAAAAAAACCTTTTTCTCAAACAGTGAATAGATAATTCATGCTAAAATCTGCATTTGTTAGTTTCAAAATGTATACATTAAGCTCCCACAGAATTATATTATCATTTAATTTGTTCTTTTCTGCCCTGACATCTCATACTTTAGTTCTGTTTACAATTCTGCTTATTCTCATTTAATCTAGATTGTAAACGTTTTGGTGTAGGGAATGTATCTTTATTGATATTGTGAAGTGCAGTTTATCTGTTGTATGGTGTGGGTAATACATAATGAGACAATCTGGGTCTCATAAATGTAAATTAAATGTAGTTCTGGGAACATTGGTATTATATATTGAATATTTTCCTTGTCTTGCTTTTCTCAAGCTGAACTTATCTAGAAAGTAATTACATGCAAGTAACCAATAGACAATTGCTAACAGATACTGCCATCTCATATGAAGTGTTTTGTTTTGAAACAAGCACAACTTTTACTTTCTGCACTTTGTTTCTAAGGATACAGTGATGAACTGAGAACGTTTTCCTCAGGAGCTCATCTGTTCCCGCTGCTTATCCCTCACCTGAAGTCATAATCCTTTGTTTGTGGCTATAATCAGCTCTGCAGAAACTAATTATGATGTCACAGGCAGAAGATTATGATTTCAGGGGCAGAACAAACAGCAGGAGCAGGTGACCTCTAAAGCATGAGGTGTTTTTTTCCATGCAAAGATCCTTCGAATGAAAAATGGGAGAGAAATGTGCCTGTCTTCATTGAGAAGAAAATGCTTGTTCAGATTTATAAAAGACATTAATTAACTTGCAAGTGTTAATTTGAAGTGAATTTCTCTGTGATTATATCAAGGAGAGGTATTCAGTATCAGCTGAATTATTAAGGGTGGTTTTGAATTTCCCATTTAATTAAATGATAAATACAACTACTGGTGCAATCAGCAGCTTTTCTGTCTTTTCATGTAAAGCTGAAATCATGGAACAACTCATTTCCTCTCTAGCTGACTTTACTGTGAACTCAGTTATAAAATGGGTCAAATTTTTAAAGGTCTCTGCTTTTCCATATTCCTTTCTGTAGTGAACTGATCAGAGGGGCTTGTATTTGATAGCTTTCTAAGGGAATGTTTGCATGAATTCACAGCTGATTATATGACAACATTAAAGAATCAGAGCTGGTTTGTGGTTGGTTTTTTTGATTTGAGGGCTAGTCAGAAGCAATATTGCTTGTACTAACCAGATTTTTTTCTTCAGTGCTACTCTGAGGAAATGTAACTCTGAGCACTTAGTCTGGTATAAGTAGCAAGTAGCATTTTAAAGTAGCAAGTAGCATTTTAAAGTTTCATAGGGAAGTTCTTGAGATCAGTTTCCAGTGAAAATCCCTGTTTATGTCATGTTATTCTTGAGATTAAGACTCCAAGTATAGTTCCATCATCATGAATGATTCATCCACAGATGAGGGATCTGCGTTCTGTCTGAAAAGAGCGTACCAACCAGCATGTTGGATTTGGTGGTCTGGATACCAGTCTATCAGGAGGCTGAGTGAAAACAGAGGTTTCATTTAGATAGGATTACTACTCTTTTTTTTTTTTCTTTGGGTCACACCCAATTGTAGACAAATTCTTACTTGCTATAATCTATTTTTAGTACAGGTAGATCACACCTGGGAAAGGTTTTTTGTTATTTTAGTTTGGGACAAGATTTTGTTCCAGAGGTAAGACTTTCTTTTTAGTATGATTAATTTACACATTTTAGGGATGCCAGCCACTAACAGGATAAAATTTTAAGATGTTGTTTACTGAAAGTAGATCAGCAAAATGTATGGGTCTGCTCTTGGATCTCAGGTAAACCATTTTGTGTCAGTTTTGTGATCTGTAAATTGAAGAATAGAAACACTGTTTTTATGGGGAGCGATGCAAAAGTACCAACAATTAGTACTAATGACCAAATCAGTATCAGAAAATTACAGTGCACTCTTGTAACTGATTTTCAGATGTCTTTTACAGATGAATGTGGAAATGTGTTATTTGTGTGTATAGTCATGATCACTGTCCCAACAAAGAAAGAATATAACCGACCACAGAATTTTATACCCATAATTTTTGGAAAAAACAAGCAAAACAAATAAAAATACACATCAATGAAAAAACCCACCCAAATATATCTCTTCTGTAATCCTCTGCATGTGATGAATTTATTAAATTGAATCAGTTTAGAATTATAAAAAACTTGGGGATTTTAAAGGAAAAGTGGAAAAAACATTTTTTCATAATGCATAGTATTTAATTATGCAAAAATATCATTCCACTATTACAGTATTTTCCCTAGCAATACTGAAAAAGTAGGAAAGAATGACAAAGTACTAAGCATTTAGAAGAAAACCTTACTTTATCTTTCACAGGTAGTATAAGCAGCAGATGATTAATTAGAGTTTTCTTGACAAGTATAAGACAGTTTAATCAAAACCTACCTGCCTTAAAGTCCCATAAATTAACTATAGCTTTTCATCACATTTAACACGCAAACAAAGTTCTTTTGATAATGCTTTCTTTCTCTCCTCTGTAATAATCCAGCCTATTTTGCACACTGATGGAGAGTGAAGCACAACGTTTCTCCCAACATTTCTCCTGACATTTTATAATATAAGTTCTAAAACTACTGCTAACAAATATTTGTGTCCAATACAATCTCATTAATTAAGATTTTCCCATGGCAGGGCACTGTAGACATAATGCTCATTGACATAATAGGGCAGATGAGTTGAATAAGAATGCATCTAACAACATTACAAGGAATAAAGTTACATCTCTTTATGTCCTTATTATTCTATGTATAAAAGAACACCACTGTAAGGATTTTGAATTTTTTATCATTAGGTACACATCTCAGTTTAAAGGAAAATTAAGATGTGTATCTGAAACTGCCATGACCTTTGAAATTAATAGACTTTAATCAGAAAAAAGTGTATAGAGAAGGATAACAGTTCTTAGCTGCAAATATATTTATATATATATATACATATATATATATATATATCTCTATAAACAACCAAACCAGAACAGGACACACAACAACACTGTAACCAAAACCTTTAAACAAATTAAGTTCTATCCCTGCTCCTTTTGGTGCAGTTATATTTCTGGACAGAAAGACACAATGTCGCTGGAGGCGGCAGGGCACTCTCTCCTTGTCCTTTTGCCCAAAAGCGCTGAAGGGGTGGGGGATGTGTAGCAACTCCTCTGCAGGTGACGTCGCCCCCGGGGAGCCTGCAGCAATTCCAGGTAGTGATGATCGCTTTCTCTCCAAAGGACAGCACAGGGCAAGTGGAGTTGGGGCTGAGCCAAGGGAGCTCCCTCCAAGATGCCTCCACCAGCCCAGCAAAACTGTGACTCTAGCTCACAGCAGCCACCGAGACGAAAAGTGGCACCAACTGGAAGAAACCTCTTACCCCCCTCACCTTTACCCAGCCATCAAACTCAAACTCAGAGCAATCAGCCACTCCCCTGCCACCCATCCTGGGTCCCAAACCCGCCTGTGTTGGCAAGGAAGAGAAAAATTCCCTGAAAGGTTTTGAAACTATAACAACACAGTAAATGCCTTTAAGGAAAATCTTATTAAACAAATTCCAGGCTGCAAGGAGAGTATAAAACCATATTTAGTTTCCTAGTCTGCTATAAATTGTACATAACTTCATCTGAGTTGTAACTTTTCCTTTCAGCAACAAAACCACAGGTTTTCATATTTCTAGAAATGTCTTCATTAAAATATTTTTAAATTTCTACCAGAACATCAGTAAAAACTTGAATCCGAAGGAAAAGATGTTTAATTTTGATCATCTTGAGACAGCAGTCTGGATGCCTTCACTATTCGAGACAAGGAAAAAATTATTCCGATCAATGAACACAGCAGATATATTCTATTGTCTATGATATTTGAAGAGTAAGTAAATATCTTTGGGAAAAATATTAGAAGATACATTATAAAATGTTGTTTATAGACTTCTTTATGTTATGAAGCAAACTGCCCCAGGGCTAAGGGCATAACCCAGCTGCAGAAGTACCACTGGAAAAAAGTTATGAAAGCTTCTTATTTTACTATTGTTATTATAATACAGTTTCGTATTATTTGCTGGCTCATTATAAGTTATCATGAACTATTAAATCTGGGCTTGACTTGTCAGGGTAAGTAGAGAAAATATATTTTGTGATGTACATCTTTTTGGTTTTGAAACTAATTCTCTAATTTAGCAAATTGCAATACGTTTCACAGCTGTTAAGTCTGATTGAGTTTCATCTGTGTTAGGGATTATATTTGATACTCGTACCTGTCTCTAACATACTATAAATATGCCTTGTAAAAAAGAGATCTTCTTGTTCAACTTTCTCAAATATAATTGGGGAATCCTCTATAGGTTTACTTTGCTAAAAATAAACTATAAATTACTTCCTTCCTCTTTTTAGAGCTGTTTAATAAAAAAAAATCCACAGTGATTTATTTCTTGTTTAACATCTTATATCTAGAACAAAAAATCCAAAATAAAATTAGGGCAACAGAGGCAAAATTTCAGTGAGGGTTAAGGGCAGGCTGAGACTACAGAACAGCTGCTCACACCCATTCTGTAACTGAAAGGTCTATAAATTCCCAATGACATAATAATGTTATTCTTTGAAGGATGATGAGAATTGCCTGTTGGCATCCATTGGAGGGACATTCTTCTATTTCTTTAACATAAGGGACTCAGTCTTCAATTTAGAAGACGACTGAGCAGCACACAACCCATTCCAGTCAGTTGTAATCCGTACAAAGTCATGTTCAGAGAATTGGAAGCAAAGGAACTGAAAACAAGGTGTAATTGCTATTATAAAAATATACTTTTGAATGACTTCCCAAATTATCTTTTTTTTTTCTTTACGTAACTGAAATAAAAATAAAAAAGTTCTTTTTTAATCATTATGTTACTACCATATATTTGATGAATTCCTTCATCTAGTTAAGACTCTTCTTTGAATGGACCGTATCAAAATTTTTCTAAGCTTAACATCTCTACTCTGAATTTAAGGCTTCTCATTTTTTTATGTTCAACTAGGGAAGCAGTCACTGTATAAACCTAAAACGTACATGGGTTATTGTACTGTAACAATTGTGGGGGGATCACTCTGACTCATTAACCTCTCAACTTAAACTTTCTGAAGGTTGTATTCAAATCAAATTTCATTATATATTCAGTAAAGTAGTTTGTGATTTATAGGTTAGATGCTATTACTTTGCATTGGATGAGTTTTAAGCTTGTATAATTATTAGAAAGTTCATTAGGAGCAAATTTAATTTTCCAAAGTCTGTCATACAGTTTTGAAACAATGAACGCTAGCCCAACGAGTTGTCATCTGTTACATTTCAAAATCCTTGCCTGAACACTCTAAAGTATGAAATTTTTTTATGAAAGATACTTTGTTTGGTGAACAAGAGCACAAGTGCCTCTAGTGTACACAGTCATTTTTCTTCTTTGCCATACGAAATACAAAACAGGTCACACTAATTAATCAGAACTTTTAGCATACTGGGTGAGGTTTTGTTTTCTTTCTTTTTAAATGTTTTATTTCTCTCCTTTTCATAACTCTTTTTGACATTCACTGCTCTGGCAATATGATGTGACATTTGCATTCTTTGAGTTACAAATTTGATTAGAAAATCTTATTTGTCATCTTCTCTTAAAAGATAGATGCAAACAAAGAGACTGAAGTCTGAAGTCTCTATAAAGTACAGACCAAAATTTGTATTTGCCTTAATTAACTCCTTAGATTTGTGATACATATTGTATGACAGCCTCTTGAAATAATGCATCTGCATTAAAACAGTACAATCACAAAAAGGGGGATTAAAGTGTATGATATGTGTATTTATCCATCTAATAAAAATGAAGTTATTGAAATTTCAAAACATCTACCATGGTCACTATAGATTACCTTACATTGACCTAATACAGAGGCAGCTAAGTGTAGATATTCACCACAGAGATAAAGAAAACACACACACACGTGCACAAATTAACACAAACATAAAATAAATTTTAATCACCGCTATTCATGTATCCACCAGGGAGAAGCCCAATGGGACATATGACTGTGCACCACCCCGACAAATAAAGGAAAGGGTTTTTAGTGAAGAATAGAACCAGCTTGCTCAGTGTGACTTTTTTTTTTCTAACAGCCTTAATATTGTGGAAACTTAACCATCTGTTTTTCATACATGTGTGTTTTCTCACATGCAATTCAACTTTTTTTGTGACAGAAAAAAAGAGATATATATGTCACATGTCCATGGCTTCTTGGTACTACAAAGTCCACATAATATCTAATACTCTGCATATTCTTTTCTTGATAAAAGGAATAGTCTGTTCAAAATAAAGACAAGACCACTGGGACCGGTACTTTAGCAATGTAGTTTGTAATAAGGCAAACTTCAAACGGAGTTGCAGCCAGAAGGGCTTAATTTTCCCTACTTCGTATTGCACTTAAATTACAGTAATCTGAGGCAAATCCACTACTAGGTGACAATAAATTAGATTGTACATCATTGAACATTGCATTATTTTCGTAATATATAGCAATTAGGAGAAGTTCTGTTCTAAATAACACAATTCTATTGCACAGTGAACACAGAGATTTCAATAGTCCTGAAAGTTTCCTATTTCCATAAACAATTTTTTATCTTTCTTTTTATAGCTAGAATAAAAAAAAGCCAAAAAACCAAACCAAGAAAAAATACTTCATTACCTATATAAAAGTAGATTTATTACTTTAATAAGTGTAAATGTTTAAAATAATTTATAACTTTCAATTGCCAAATAATTTTTCTCCCATATCATTTACAACCAAGACGTTATTAGATACTCAGTCCTTATCCATGTGCAGTTACACTTTTCTGCTCCAATTTCTGTGAAAGCCAATAAGCTGTCTTTGAATAGGACTCTCATGTTCCTCAAAATACTGGTATCCAAAAGTTTTTACTTTAAATTTTTACTCCTTAAAAGTGTTCATATATTCTCATGGAAGTTGTCTTATACATATTTATTTTTTGCAGGCTCACATTTTAATGATGATAACATATATGAGGGCACCAAGCAAAGCTCTTGAGGGGTCAATGTAAATTACTTCCGAGTTCTGCACAACAGTGGGTTGGACTTCTTTTGCTACAGTGCTGAGCAAGTTGATGTAGAATCACAGCATACGTAGATGTTTTCCAGATTTTTTTTTTGTGACCCCGTACTATATTACTGGTAGCAGCTGATCTGCCCCTTTGATGCATTGTCAGCTAGAGATGAAACGAATTGCTCAGTCAGTTCTACTGACCAGGGCTAAACATCTTTCAAGAATAGTGGAGCTTGTAAGGAGTTAACACAGAAAGTGCCAGTAGATGGTGCTCACAGCTACTCTGCAGTGACCGTCGCCCCTTTTGGACAGATACACCTATTCCTCAATGCGTCCTTCAAAGTGCTTCCCGTTGCAACCTTTATCTCAAGTTCTTACCAAATAAGATTCCAGTCCATATGCTGGAATCTGATGCCCTTGAAATTTTTGAAGCACTTAGCTTTCTAGGGATGAATCTTAACTAAAAATCTTAGTACATTACAGTTCAGAACACCCTCATTTTCATCGAGGTCTACACCTTCGAAACTTATGTAGGTATCAGTGATGTAAGGTTAATTTTCTGTTGACTGATGAGAAGTTAACATGTTTTCTTTTGATAATTCTGTGACAGTGATATGTGTTCCTCTCACATGCCTCACCTCTGGAAAAGTCCATGTTATGGAAAGGAAGATTAGGCATTAAGTTTCAAGAATAAAAGCAGGAGCTGGAAGGATGAAAAACAGAACTTTCTGCTCTAAAGAAAAAAGTCACTAAAATCATAAGTCAGAGTTTAAAGTTCCTAGACAGAAAAGTATAAGCTACTATGATTATCATGAGATGGTTGTGAAATGAGGAGAAAAAAAGATACTATCTGGTAGGAACATAAAAGAGTAAGCCCAAGGGTCCGCAGTTAGATCAAAGGACTGTCTGTGCTGGCATGCTGTTTCTGACAGTTGCTAATAACAAATGTTAAAGAGACGCACGAGAACAGAGCAAATGCATAGTTCTAACCATGTCTCTTCTGTACTGGGGAACAGCACTCAAGATGGGGTTTCGCCACTGCTGAGTAAAGAGAAAAGATCACCTTTCTTGACCTGCTGACAGCCCAGGATGCCATTGACCTTCCTTGCCACAAGGACACGTTGCTGGCTCGTGGTCAGCTTGGTGTCCACCAGGACCCCTGAATCACTCTTGGTCAATATGATTTCCAGTTAGTTGGTCCCAGTGTGTTCTGGGACATGGGATTATTCCTCCCTAGGTGCAGGACTTTGCATTTGCTTTTGCTCCAGATGGGCTTTGGCTTCCCTAATCCCATTCCTGAACAATTGGACAGTATCTCTGTACTCCTTCTTGGCCATGTTCCCCTGCTTCCATTCCTTGTACATTTATCTTCTTTTTTATGTATGAGGTGAGTCAGGAACTCCTTGCTCATCCGTGCAGTCACACTGCCACCTTTGCTTGACTTCTGGCACACTGGAATGGGGAGTTGGAGGAGGTAATCCTTGAAAGTCAACCAAGATTTATGATTTTCTTTTAGGTATTCAGTAAAACATTAATCTGGGCTACATTGCTTCTTCAGGAGAAAGGAAGACAGACTATTCTGTTAGGGACATCTCATAAGATGATCCATAAGATGTGTTCTTTCTTTTCCATCTGTTAATATAATTACAACAAACCTTACCACTCTCGTAACTTTAAGTTGTTCATTACCTACATTTAAGTTGCCAAAATCAAAGAAAATAATCAATTAGACTTCCAGTACGACGGCCTAGGTGTGTTCCTACAGTTTATAGGTCAGATTGTCTTTCTGTATCTACTTCTGGAGAAAATTAAGCCTGATTGAAATAATAAAAATGAGGTAGGCAGAGGGGTACATTGGTAAAGGTGATTTACTAAACAGCTTGAGTGTGAGTTATCTCACTAGTAAGGTCCCTTTCAACAAGTGCACACAATTAAATGATTTTGTTACTGTTTCAAAGTGCTGATTAGTATATGCTGTATGCGAAAGAAAATTTATGTTCTTCCATGAAAGAGAATAATTTTTCTATACTTTCTAAATAACAATTTCTATAGCCTTGGATAAACTTTGAATGGTAAGAGCTCTGCAGTACCTATGATCTAGATTTTTCCAGCTAAATTTGTTCTTCCTCTATATAGCATGGTAGAAGTAAGCACTAACGAACACTGATTCTGCAAAAGTCTATATGAAGTTTTCCAAGATCTAAAATTATTAAATTATTTTAAAGATCTCAATCTAAAAAATGTTTTATTAGAAATATGACTACCTTCAGGCAGGGTACATTTTTGACGACAATCTTATTCCCTGATATGTTAATATTTTGCTGCAATAGAGAATACTTGATAGGATTTATTTCACTTCTTTGTCTACAAGAGTACGAAACTAGATTCAGTAATTTGAGAGATGTTTTCCAATGCAATGTTTTTTTCAACTGGAACTTGGAAGTGTAGGATTTGCTTTAAAAAATACATCAAATAGCAGTGAAGCTTAAAAAAACTTAGGAAGTCATATGCTCCACTTATCTATTAGGCTGGTATTGCTCTTTTCAATACTCCTTAGCATTTTGTTCAGTATCATTTTAAATATCTCAACTCTCAGAGGTTCTATCACCTCTCTTAAAAGATCAACTTGCAGGAAAACAGCTCTCATGATAGATATTCTCTCTGGCTACATCCCTGTCTTTTATCAGTACAATAGTCACTGGTAAACCCTGTCTAGGTTAAGGAGCTATTCAGAGTAAAAGCAACCCTTTGCTGAACTTTAGTCTTAGGGAGACACAAAAAACCTAGTTATACAACAATGAGAGTGTCAAGAGAGGTGTCTGATCTTCAGAAAACTTCAGGCAAGTCTATAAATCTAATTTTTACTGATTGTAGGGGACTGAGCTCAGTGACCTAACTGATCTCTTCCACTCCTTACACATTTATGCAATATCAGAATGCCCAACTCCAAGATTTATAATGATTTGTGTTCTTCATTGATGCCAATACCTGATGTCTCTGCATCTCACTTATCCTACATTTCTGAGCCATCCTGGATTGTCAACTTTCTTGCTAGTCTATCTGTCTCAGTCGCATCCCAGACTGAATCCATACAGTTATTCTCTCACAGGTGTCCCTTCTTCATAAACTCGGCTCGCTGGACTTCTATATGATTTTCCTCTCTGGAAAGGAGGACTAAAATACATGTCTCAGTTGCAAGTTCTAAGAGGGTCTTTTAACTTTCTGTGAAAAAGGAATCCTGAAACGTTATGTCAATAATGCTCTTTTCATTCTCTTTCCAAACTCACTAAAATGACCTCTTCCCATGAGTGTGTGGTCATTTCACTTAGGAAGAGTTGTGACTTCCATGTAGAAGATGCTGAATACACTGTAATTGCTACAAATGCTTAACTTACTGTGAAAATAGAGACAGCAAATCTAAAGAGAAGGAAACATCCAAATGGAGTTGAATATTGCCTTGAACTTTATAACTGCCTGTGAGTATTTCTAATTAAGGTAGAAGTGAGATCTCCCTGACTATCAAAACAGGGATGGTCTGGAATTATTTATTAAAATATCTCTTCTAATAATGTAAAAGCAATTTCTTTATTCATTCCTACCTTTATTTCCTTTACTATCCTCATACCCTATAACTTTTTAATCCCTTTTCTTTGGGATCACTAGGTAATTATATAACAGTCTTAGCTATAGTTCCTAAAATGTTTTATGTTTCAGTGATATAGGTCTCCCAGTCTCTTTTGAGTCATATATAAATATTAAGAAATGGAGATGCTGAAAAATCACTCAAATAACTTACCGAGACCCTGTTCAAAATAATATTCACAATATGTCTAAACCATAGATTCGTCCTAGGATACCTGTGTTTCTCAAGTAAACGAAGTCCATAAATGGAAATAACATAGTCATATCGATAATGCTTCTGGGACTTGAGCTATGATTGCTATATAACTTTGCACGGTGTTATGTCCATATCTTGTTTAGGTGTCTGTAATAAGACTCTGCACTGTAGAAGCATAGCGGAGCCTTCAGACAGACTCTTAGGCACATATCTTTTTCTAAGTTCTACTGATGGCACCAGGGGTTGAATGCCATTGTGAAAAAAAGTTCTTACCTGAATACCTACTACTTCTCTTTCACAATAAGCCAATGAACTACATTTTTTCAGTTATCTTATATTCCAATGATCTGGATAAAATATCCTGTATTGATTCCTTTACTATATTCCATTTTACTTATTTTTTTCCTCTTTTATTTTTCCTCTGCCATATTTTTCTTACAAGAAAGGAGATCTCGAAATACTTTGATATAGAATAATGTGATTAAGAACTGACTGAAGTCCTGTAAAAGGCATCCAGCTGAAAGCAAAATTCATAGTCTATCAGTAATGAGAGAAATACGCTTCATACTGTATATTTTCTTGAACATGTTCTTCTTTATAATATTATACAATTATATGTGCTGTATACGTGTTGCAGAAACCATATTCAAATGAGTGTAGACTTTTTTGTGCTGCTAGTCTTGTTTTATAATATTATATCCTTATTTCATTTCATAGCAAGAGAATGATAAATTTCAGAAATGCTTTAGTGTGAACTTGAAAAATCAATACAATAAAAATGAAAGTATACACGTATACAAAGCAATAAACTTACTTAGCGATTTTCTGGAAAACATATAGCTCAAATAACACTTAAAATAATTAGAAGGCTGAGGGTTATCACAAAGAGTGAGATTCAGCTCCAGGTTAATACACACATATAATCTATTTTTTCTCTTTGTAACCATGTGTGAACTAGATTTCTATGTTGCCATCATTGGAAATCTAGGACTTGATTCAACTCTGCCTGATCCCATCTCAGATTCCTGGGCTTCCAGTAACTCTAGAAAAATGAGTGACTGGGGGTTCAATTGGGGTAAAAAAGATCAGTACATTCTACGATAAACAAGCTTGTGTGGATCATCACAATATCTTCTTATGCTACAGTAGGATCTTAAATAAATTTTACAATATAAATAAATTTATACAATCGGAAAAAGAAGTGTTTCCAGTTTTGGAGAACTTATTCCATTTGGAATTGTGAAAGATGGCCAAAAGAAAAAAAGAATCAAAATTTCCCACAATCAAGCTAAATGGTTCCCCATATCCATATCAATTTGGATAACGTGAATTGTTATTAATTATTCCAAGCATTTAAACCAGAAAGTAAAAGTCTAGCTGCTACCTATTAACATCAAACAGACAAAAAACTACAATGCGTAAATAAAAGGCAATATTTATGACCTTAGCTGATGTTTCCTTTCTTGAAGGTGACTTCACTTCACTCTACCTTCCTTAAAAAGATTAGATAACACTTTAAAATTGTTATATTCATATTCATATTTTTATGAAATGCAAATGGAAACAAATTGTATAATGATATTGGTATTCTTATCTCTTTAGAATTTATTCTTTATATTTTTCTTTAAATCATAGAGTCTTACTTAGGATCTTTCCTTGGTCACGTTTACTTTCTCTCTTCAAGTCTCTCCTTTATTTTTCTTTCAATAGGACTTGTCCTTGTTAGTCAATACTACTGTTTTTGTACAATGCTGACCAGTTTTCCACACTTTAAAATATTAGATGTTTCATAGAAAAGTGCAAAAGGCTTTGCAAAGGGCAGAGTATCATCTCCTCTACTGAAATCTTTACTAAATCTCCAAGAGCAAAGACATGTCCTGCTCATGAGATTTGTATTACCCTTGTAAATCTTTTTCTTCAATGCTTTCTAATTATGACTTTTCTTATCCATATTTACATGTGTGCTTATTGACGTGCTTGATATATCACAGATCGTGGCTTTGAAATTAAATGGTAATGCATGCCTAATTCTGAAGCTTGTGTAAAATACACTTTATTTTAGGAGGTTGGGACAGTCCCCCTTTATATACCGTTTGAGGTATTTCATTCTTTCACTTTAGACAGGAACAGTAGAAACCACTATTCTACTACACATTATTTTGTGTCTGTCTCATATAAAAGTAGATTGTTCTCTGCATCTTTACTGTATATGGAGTTGCTGAGTGAAGAGCGGAATTTATCCCCTATGATTTCATCAAATACTTTGATGTACTTACACTAGACTTCAGGAGTTATCAGCCAATACAATATTTTTTTGAAAAAAATTCCTTGAAACTGATAGTTTCTACTGGAATTGAGTGACAGAGACGTAGGACTCCCCAAATCTTGAACTTTCTAAACTGATATCAACTGCTGGAGACAAAATGGAAATGACAGGAGTGGGAGGTGTTACAGGAAGAAACTGCTCAATCATGAGCAAAAATAAAATCAGAATCAAACCAGTTTATTAATGTATTAGCAATGCATAACAAATTGACAATCAGTGAGCTATGCTTTTTGGATGAGCGTCAATAACATTGCAGATGAACAACTGTACTGGATGCTCACAAAATGTTAATAAACTACTAAAAATATTTAAACAGCCTTCTGTTACAAATTCCCAAAACTCTAACCACACATACGCACAGATGCTTGCACACAGTCACTTGTATACTCACATCTCCCACAGGACACTCGATTCACACACATATACGACTTTTTCTAGTAGTGTCAGTTCCCTTATTCACTCATACTGCTCATGCTCACGTTCCTACCTTAACGAATACTGTCATCAAGGTATATCACCAAGGGTCGGGCCACATGATCACTACTACGGGGATCATTCCTTGTTTATATCAGGAATATCTGTGTATCTATCCAAAGGGATAAATAAAGAATCAAAAGAAAACAAACCACAAAGAAATAAACAAAACACAAACAAACAAAAGAGGTAGAAAACTCTGAATCCAAGCATGTCATGTAACTTCCATTGTTTGAACTTAATGGTCTGGTGACAATGCCTTTTTCTCTGGCTCATCTTGACACAGATTTAAAAAAAAAAATAAATAAATTAGACTTAATTGTCCTATAAACCTTCCCTTGCTCATAAAGGATTAACAAACAGCTCAGAAATACTAAGCTTATAAAAAGAGGTGCAAAGACAAGAGTAAATTGTAGAGGAACAGGTTATTTCAGTTGAAATATCCACCTCAGTAAAGATTAATGGCTAGATGCCATTAGCCATTCAAAGACAGGAAAGGAGGAGAAGACAGAGAGAATAAATGATAAGTATCTGCAGGTGATTAGTGCTAGGGAATGCAGCCAGACAATAATCAGCTGTGATAACATAAACCACAAAATGGAAATCCTAGTTCCAATCTCCCTTAAATGGAATTAGATTAGAATATGTTGTGTTTTACTGTAAATAAGTGCAACCATTGAGTGGCATGTTGTTTTCTCAAGGTTTACATGGACTGTACATCCAAGATTGTCTCACAGTTGCCCTATCTCCTGATCCAAGGTAAGAAACAACTGACAGAATATGTGATTTCAAATGTCCCTGAGCCACAAATGGCTGAAAAGAAGAATACTCTAGGGCAGTCCACTAAAGAGCCGCAAGGATTACTAAGGAATGGGACAACATCATTCAAGGACAGGCTGAGAGAGCTGAGTTTGTTCAGCTTGGAAGAGAGAACCTTGGGGGGATTTTAACAATGTGGCAAATATTTGGGGAGAGAGAGGGACATAAATCCTACAAAGTCAAGATCTTCTCAGTGGCATCCAATGACAGGATGAGAGGTAGTAACCCCATCCTGAAATACAGAAATTCTATTCAAATGCATGAAAAAACAATTTCATTTTAACAGTGATTAAACACTGGAAGAGATTGCTTGTTGAAATTATGAAGTTTCAATCCTTGGAGATATTAAAATCCAACAGGTCATGGTCCCCGGCAACCTGTTGGAACTGAATCTACTTTGAGCAGGAGGGGTTGGACATGGCAATTTGCAGAGTTCCCTTCCAGCTCAAATATTCTCCAATTCTCTTATTCTGTAAAATCTAAAAATTTCCTTAATATATATTTAGAAAATAATCTAAACATCCATAGAAATATTAATCATCATGGCATACAAGAAAGATGTTGCTGCTGACCTTGCTTCTCTTGAAAAAATTAGTTCTGTTTGTATTCTTACGTGTCTTGTTTGAAATATTTGTCTTTATACAGAGTGTAAAAACTGTAGAACTGTAACATTTTATTTTAACATCTGATGATATTTTTGCTTGAATGCAATAACTAAATCTTATGTACAGGTCTGCTGAACACAGATATGAGAACAAATATTACTACAGCGGACATGGTATCTTCTGCAGTGAAGAGGAAACAGAAGGTTGTTAGATTTTCTTTGGATAACATTCTGTCATCATGTTAGGTCAGCTATGCTGGTTATTTTAAGTGTAGACATTACTGGGACTTATTCTTCTCCAATTTTTAAAAAAAAAAGTTGTGGGTTTTTTTTTTCAAGTCCAACTGCCTTTGGACTCAAGAGAATGAAGCGACAGAGTTTTAAGCCGTATTGTCTGCTCTTTGCCTATGCAGCAGACAATTAGGGGCTGCAGTGGATCTCAGACAAGAACCAAACACTCGCCACTGAATCTTCAATGTTTTTTAGAGTCGTAATTCTGGTCTCAGTAGAGGCATACAAGGACGTGAGCAAAACCTAAACAATCCAAAGTGTCATAAAAAAAATTCGGATGCATATACAATCTTCATATTTCTTGTATTTTGTAAGCAAAAGAATACTTCAGAAAAAGATTCAGGCATTATTCCTTTGATTCATTCTGAATATTTTCCACAATAAAAGCTATTTTATTTTGTAACACTGCAGGTAAAACTGGAAATTTTTTACTTCCAGTATTTTTCTTGCTTCCTCAAACATCTGTGGAAGTCAGTCCTTTCACAGAAACATAGCAGTAATGTGAATATCATCATTAATGCAAAGTCAAGATTTCATTGATGTTTAAAGAGAATGGCTGCAAAAGTAGTATTGAATGTATGTTACCTATTTTTATGTTCTAGCATCATATGCTAATGATTGTTCCCGCCAAAATGTTACCACAGTTTTGTTACCATCATACATTTGTGTGTTCGCGCTCAATGCACTAACACAAAGAAAGTCTTTTTGCTTTTATTCTGGCAGCCAAAGTATAGATATGGAAATATCAGATAGAGTCTAATCTGCTCCGTGTATCATTAATCAGATAATCCACATATATTTTTAAAAAAATATGGCAGGATTTATTCTATTTTTCTGAAATAAAAAGAGTGAGTAAATGTCAGCTGCAGAACTTTTAGCATTGACTGTGACCTAAGGCACAGAGTACATCAAGAAATATTTTAGTCCAAGTCTGAGGCTATGACATTCGAAGAAAGAGAAAACAGATTGGCTTAAATGAACTGGAAGGGACTGAAAGAGAATAAATAGAGAAACTTCAGTCAAGTACTTGTCTCTTCTCTGATAAACATAGCTTCTTCAGAAAATCTAACTTGAAACACATTACTGTTTCACTTGGTGGATACACAGGTTGAATAAATATACTTTGGGCCTTCTTTTTCATTATAGTTTTGTTCAGTCTGCTCTGCTCTTTTTTTTCTTACTTTTGTTTCACACTATTCTTATTATTGCTACTCCCACCAGAGCCAAAGGCAACAAACATTCATATATTAGTTATTACACTTATAAAAAAAGTCTCTTAAATGTACATATTTTGGCAGAATTCCTTGTAGACTCACCTCATCATTAGGAGACAGAATCATAGAATCACAGAATCACTAGGTTGGAAGAGACCTCTGAGATCACCGAGTCCAATCGTGCCTGTCTCCCCACTAAACCATGGCCCTAAGAAACTCACCCATCAGTTTTTTCTAACACCTCCAGGGATGACGACTCCACTGCCTCCCTGGGCAGCCTGTTCCAATCCCTGACCACTCTCTCAGGGAAGAAATTCTTCCTAATGTCCAGTCTAAACCTCCCCTGACACAACTTGTGGTCATTTCTTCTCATCCTATCTCTTGTCACTTGTGAGAAGAGCCCAGCACCCACCCTGTGAAAACCTCCTTTCAGGCAGTTGCAGACAGTGATGAGGTCTCCCCTCAGCCTCCTCTTCTCTAAGCTAAACAACCCCACCTTCCTCAGTTGCTCCTCACAGGACTTGTTCTCCAGTCCCCTCACCAGCCTCGTTGCCCTTCTCTGCACACGCACCAGCCCCTCAATGTCCTTCCTGTAGTGAGGGGCCCAAAACTGAACCCAGCACTCAAGGTGCGGCCTCACCAGTGCTGAGTCCGGGGGCACAATCACCTCCCTGCTCCTGCTGGCCACGCTGTGTCTGATACAGGCCAAGATGCCATTGGCCCTCTTGGCCACCTGGGCACACTGCTGGCTCATGTTCAGCCGCTGTCAACCAACACCCCCAGGTCCTTCTCTGCCAGGCAGCTCTCCAGCCACTCCTCCCCAAGCCTGTAACGCTGCATGGGGTTGTTGTGACCCAAATGGAGGACTCTGCACTTGGCCTTGTTGAACCTCATCCCGTTGGTCTCAACCCATCGGTCCAGCCTGTCCAGATCCCTCTGCAGAGCCTCCCTTCCTTCAAGCAGATTCGCACTTGCACCCAGCTTGGTGTCATCTGCAAACTTGCTAAGGGTGCACTCAATGCCTTCATCGAGATCATTGATAAAGATGTTAAACAGGACTGAACCCAGCACTGAACCCTGGGGAACACTGCTCGTGACCAACTGGATTTACTTCCATTTACCAAAACTCTTTGGGCCCGGCCACCGAGCCAGTTTTTATCCCAGCAGAGGGTGTGCTTGTCCACGCCAATGGCAGCCAGTTTCTCCAGCAGGATACTATGGAAAACGATTCAAAGGCTTTGTTGAAGTCCAGGTACACCACATCCACAGCCTTTCCCTCGTCCATTAAACGGGTAACCTTGTCATAGAAGGAGATCAGGTTGGTCTGACAGGACCTGCCTTTGGTGAACCCATGTTGACTGGGACTGATCACCCGGCTGTCCCGTGTTTTCTGTATGGTAGCACTCAAGATGATCTGTTCCATGACCTTCCCTGGTACCAAGGGTCATACTGACAGACCTGGAGTTCCCCGGATCTTCCCTTCGACCCTTCTTGTAAGTGGGCGTAACATTCACCAGTCTCCAGTCAAGCGTCACTTCCCCAGTCAGCCAGGACTGCTGGTAGATGAGGGAAAGGGGTTTGATGAGGACCTCTGCCAGTTCCCTCAAAACCCTCGGATGGACCCCATCTGGCCCCAGGGATCTGTGTATGTCTAGTTGGCTGAGCAGGTCACTAACCAAGTCCTCCTGAACAGCTGGAGCTTCATTCCCACCATCTTCCGGCTGAAGGGGTTGGGTATCCCTAGACTTTCCCCTTTAGGGTTAAAGACCGAGGCAAAGAAGGCGTTGAGCACCTCTGCCTTGTCCTCGTCCCTCATCACTGCTGCCCCTTCTGCACCCAGTAAGGGAGGGAGAGTATCCTTTGTCCTCCTGTTGCCGCTGATACATTTAAAGAAGTTCTTTTTATTGTCCTTGACCAAAGTGGCCGGTTGAAGTTCTAGTTGGGCTTTAGCCCTTCTGATTTTTTCCCTACACGATCTCACCTCAGCTTTGTAATCCTCCTGGGACGCCCGCCCCCTCTTCCAGAGCTCATGTACTTTTTTTGCTGAGATCGCTACAAAGCTCCCTACTCAGCCAACCTGTTTTTTTTCCCTGCCAACTCGTTTTATGGCACAAAGGGATGACCTGCTCTTGTGCCACCAGGATTTCCTTCTTGAGGAGCGTCCAGCCTTCTTGCACCCTTTTGTCCTTTAGAGCCACCTCCCAGTGGATTTTATCAAGCACCTTCTCAAGAGTTCAAAGTCTGCCCTTCGGAAGTCCCAGGTGGCAGTTCTGCTGACCCCTCTCCTCACTGCCCCAAAAAGCGTGAACTGTACCATCTCGTGATCGCTTTGTCCCAGGCATCCTCCAACTGTCACCTCTCCCACGACTGCTCTGTTCACAAACAGCAGGTCCAGCTGGGCACCCTCTCTAGTCGGTTCTGTTACCGGTTGTGTTAGAAAGTTATAATTCATACACTCTATGAACCTCCTAGACTGCTTCCTGGATCATATTTAAAATATATTGTGTCCTGAAACCTATTGAGAATTACTTAATTTATGGATTTAACACCTAGTTAGATTAAAAAAAAAAAAAATCTCAGTAATAATCTGGTTACTTTTTGGTCCCTAATTATTGTCACACATGAGACTAGGCTCAACTGTGAAGAATAGGTTTCAGAAATATTTTTTTTCTTTCTAATATTTTTTTCTTGCTACAGATAATGATGTTAATATTCGAACAAATATCACAAAGCAATTTAAAAAGAACATGAAAAATACACATATAGAAAAGACGTATAAGGCAATAAGGAAGAGATGTTTGATTCTTTGCCCCTTAACTGGACTGTAGTTCAGAAGCAAGATTGTCTCTGAATCTTTTCCCTTCAAACTGGATAAGTACAGAGAATACAATCAGTAAGAAATCCAGCCATAAAGCAGGTTATTGAAGACTCATTTTAAATCTTATTTTTGGTAAAGTCATGCAAGAGGGGCTTACTGTACATCTTTTTCATGGAGTTGGTGTACCTTATGCATAGAGAAAAAGAAGCAAATTTCTAGCCTATTAACTGATTTTCAACACGTAACAAAAAGCATTCAAGAGAAGGCTTTACCACACAAGGCTAAAACAATATGGGAATTTTGGGAAGCAAATCCATTTCTGCTGTGTAAGTGTTAGACAAGTCTTTCAGGGTGTTTAATTTGTGTGAAAAGAGTGTAGGGAGAAGAAAGAATGATCTTGTCCTATTAGTTCCTCTGGTTTTTTTAAGTTCCCATTATTACCTTTCTGCTTATGCATTTTTTTACTCTGTTGTTCTTTAAATGAAATAAAATAATCATAACTAGAAGAATTTCAGAGGGAGCTTCACTGTTTTCTATTCATTTATCAAGCAAATAGACAGCATTATTTTCTTTTCATGCATTATTCTATCTTTGTGAAGTAATTTCTCCTAATTATAATGGCTTTTTTAAGAAATTGCTTTAAAATTACAATTGATATTTTATGACCAACATAAATCAAGCCAATATTATGTGAGATTCACTTATTTTCTTGGCTTGAATGCTTAATTTCGATCCAAAGCACAATTTGCTAAAGGAGAAATAAGAAATCCAAAGTTGTATTATATGTACCTACTGAAATCTGAAGAAAATGCAGAAAGGAAAATTAAGCGTAAAGGAAGCAGATAAGAATGAAGCTAGTGAATTTAAATAAAGCCATTTCAAGACTTCATGATTGCTGGTATGTTCTAATTATTGTATCAGGACATCTGAAGAACAATAAAAAGAACAAGACTAATCAAATAATTGCCCTGATATTTATGTGCAATACAAAGACACAATATAAGTAACTTAGTTGCAATAGTTTATTTATTTGTGTTACATCTTTATTGGTTGAATCTTGAGGCAATTGTGACAATATTATTGAATGAAATACTTAAACTATTATGTTTATATTGAGTGATTCTTATTCAAGATCACTTATCAGCCAAACATACTGCATCTTGATCACTCAAACACATTCAAGGACGCTCAGAATATGAAAAAAATGGGGAACCCTTTCAGAACACTTCGAAGTTTGAACTTTCTACCTTGTTAAATCGAGTTTCTCTTCACTTGCTCAGCAATAAAAAGGCAGAGACACTATAGAGTGTTTTCCCTGTAGTTACTAGCATTTCTATAAAAAGGGAAATTCAGGGTTAACAATTCAATATGGAGTTACTTCAGGGACTCTTTCTTAAGCAATATATAAAAGAGGATGAATTCTCAGCTGGTAATGAAATTCTAGTGGGAAAGATGGTCTGCAAAAGTACTGAAAGGAAGCAGAGCTGTTGGTGTTCTAGAACTTGACAGACATTTTAATAATAAAGTAGGTAAGTTTAGTAGTAAATAACTGTATCTCTGGGGTAAGGAATCAGTCAGAGCCTAGCTGACTCGTGGTTATTCAGCATCATCACATTTAAAATGTTCCAGGAATTCATAGACAGTCATCAGCCCAAACAGAAAACAGTGCAGAGAAATAATGCCTCTAGTCTTAAATCTAACCTTGTTTTAATTTTCTTACAGAGCTTTACAGTGACTTCTTTTGAAAATTGTAACCATACATTTTTATTGATTGTAATGGAAAAATACCCTTAGGTGGGTTACCCTAGTAAACCTGGGTAAATCAATTGTCAATTCACTATAGAAAGCAATCTTCTTCCTAGCAAAAATGTCAGTTTTCTGTGAATCTATGAATAGTCAGTGATTCAAGTACAGCACTGCCCTCCTCTAGCTCAACATACTGCTTTCAAAACCTTTTTTCCTTACAAACATTGTTTATCATTCTGACTTCTCTAAAGAAGGGAAAATACAAGTAAACTTGCTTGCTTATTTGTCCAGTTTTCTGGAAGCTGATGGAACCTTTTGGCCTCATAAAGATCCGTCCATCACCATCTCTGAATTTATCCTATTTGTTTCCTTTTTACTGTTACATTGTTTGTATCAAAGCACCAGGTGCCAATACTCATTCATTGTTAGTGAAGTGGCCTACAGCCATGGAAAATTATTTCTTCTCTATGATGTTCATGAATTACATAAGGTGAATATGTTTTTTCCAGATACAGTCGTTCACTGACACAATTTGTCCTATGAGTTCTGTTAGGAAAAATAATACAAAGTGGTTCTTCAAGTGTTACAGATATAACTGTCAACTTTTAGTGTCTCGACATAGAGTGCAGGCAGTTACCTAGTCACACATGCAGGTGTACAAGCAGCTTGTGTCCTCTTTGCTCACTTATGTCCAGTGGCTCATCTGCTGCATTCAGCTCATTGTGGCCTATGGTGTTACAGCTACAGAGCACAAAGGGTGGTGAGGAGACTGATTTTTATGTGCTCTTTAATATACTGTTTCAGCTTTGATTTATTGTGTAATGGTATACAGGACTGGTAACTTCTATGTTTATTGATCAGCAACCTGTAAAATAATGTTCACAACAATTTAGGGCTATGAAGAGGACAAGTTAAGTGGAGGTATCAATTGTGTCTTGATTTTCTAGATTGTTATTGGCTTTTTTTTGAAGTCTATTCCTATGAATGCTTCAGTATATTGGGATGTTTTTAAACTGCCTTTTCAAAGATTTCTGCCTGTTAATGATCCCTCAATCTGCTTCCTCTATCTATAAGATAAACTCAATTTCATGACTGCTTATTAAATCTGTTTAAAAGGTTGTGAACTTTCTTTGATGCTGTAAAGAGTTATCCATGCCTTCTAAAGCTCTGGATTTCATTGCTTTCCTATCTTCTCCTTAGCACTGCCATGAGCATCTACTCATGCTACTGCAAAGCCAGTTGATTCCCTTTCTTAGCAGAGTACACCTGTATTAGTACATCAGGACTTAAATGGGCATTTTCTGTTTCTATGTGTAAATTGACATTTAGTTCTAACCTAATATTTTATTTCCTCTGCTGTTTGGTGACTATTTTGTAAAGTAGTTGTACACTGCTACAGTAGCAGACAATCCACCCAGTCTAATGTAAAAGTAAAGCAGTCAATTTGTCTACACAAAGGCCTAGACAACAACAAACTAGAACTACATACATTTGGATTAATGGACTTTGTCCCAGCTTCTATTTGATGCTTGGTGCAGTTCAGTGTTGACATTAACCAGGGCGCCTCTCTAGATATCTTGACTTTGAACAGGCTTAAACATGAGTTAAATATACAGTCCTGTGAAAGCAACAACACGTGAAGCTGTGCAAAAGCAGTTCTATCAATAGACTATCTGAGAACTTTAAGGGGGTAAATAGTAATTCAAAATGCTTAGAGCAGAGGGTCCAAGAACCTCAGCTATGGAATGCAGGTGCTGGATTAGGTTTTAAATCTAACATTTCCTTACCTAATAAGGGTCTACTGTCAGCAATTAGATCAGACGTAGTGCAGGAAAGTATTTTTCAGGACCACACAATACCAAAAATACCTCTTAAACTACCTCACACTTGTTCCAAGACTGCAAAAAATCCCTCCAAATTGTGTTAGACTGATTTGCAGCTGGCAGAGAGGCATGGTCATTGTTGGCTGGAAGCAGCAAAATTATTTCCACCTCTGTTCCTGTGACGACTTGACCTTAGATGGGTGCCAGGTGTACACCAAGCTGCCTATTGCTTCTCCTTCTCAACTGGGCAGCGAAGAGAAAATATGACAAAAGGCTAGTGGATTGAGAAAAGGACAGAGAGATCACTCACCGGTCACCATCATGGGCAAAACAAACTTGACTTGGGGAAAAGTAATTTGATTTATTATCAAGCTATGAACTTGGGCCTTAGTTGTGGGCAGAAGATAAAAAGAATATTCCATAATTTTATTGTGATAGTAGCTCAGCTATTGGTGTTAATTGCAAAATGCATCTACAAGACGTTCATGATATTTAATTAGAAGGATGGAATCTTCATGAGGAAAGAGTCAATCTGCCCCTCTGTCTTAAGCATAATTTTTGCTCACAACTCTGTGGTACTTTCCCAGTTACTGGAATTAATGTTTATCTTTAGCACTGCAACTGAAAACAAAAGTTGTTTTTATTTTTAACTGCATATCATGTGGTGATAATATTAATAAAATGTTGAGTTGGAGAAAGGACTTGATTGTAGAAATGTTGAACATCTGACCAGATGAAGTTAATAGGGACTGGGAATTCATCACTCTCAAACAAAAATCACAGGGGTGAAATGTTGACCCCTGTAAACATAAAACTTCAAGGGACTTCAATGAAACTAGGATTTCATGGTAAATCTTAAAATGTAGGTACCTAAGATGAAAAGGGCCCAAACTAAGAGGCCCCTTTGGAAAACCAGATTTTGAATGACGTACTAGTGCTCACACAAGGAGTCATTGTCAGAATTGAGATGAACTCATGATTTCCTGGCTCCCACTCTTTGAAATTAATGCTTAGAACTGGTTAGCATAGCAATAAAAGCAAATTTTTACTGAAATAATTTCTGATACTGTGTTTGACTTAATAAAATATGTTCCTTTGGGGTGAAACTAATGAGTCACACTTAAAGACTTCTTTTTCACACTTCATGCAGCTGTACTTGCAAGAGGATTGGGAAAGATGAAATCCAATCTCAAAACACAGTCATGATGTGATGTGGACAGACTTCAGAGAGTTGTGGCCTTCATCTAACCTTAATAGTTGGTGAATCTCTGTGTGTACTTCATAAGGATTCTAAGTGACTCCATCTCCTTGATTTGACACTTTGCAGGTCTTTGCTAAAAGCAAGCCTATTGCTAAAAGCTTTGCCACAATTCTGTTTGAAGCAGGAGTAAGACTTCTTCCATGGCTTTCATGCAGAAGGAGTTCATTCATTTTTCTCATAATTCCTTCATCAACATTTTCTGGACAGGATCTACTTGTGATTCTGTGAGGTTGATGCTTTCACATAAGTTACGGGCAACCCACAGAAAAGAGCTTAAAAAAGATGTTACATGGATAATAGCGAGTTTTCATACAGTGTTAGGCAGTCTCACTTTTTAGCAAAGAAAGGGAAAAAAAAGAAAAAACACAGCAGCATGCTAAACGTTGAGAAGAGGATAGGAATGAATTGAGACCAAATATGTCCTTTTCTTTGACTTTTTCACCATGCAGGTGAGGGAGTATAATGCATGATAAATTGTTATATTGGTGATTTTCAAATTATTCATGAGAATTTTATTTATTAGTACTGTTTTCTTTCGGATATTGTCCCCCTTTTTTGGAAGACACAGGCAATTCCTTTCATCAGGAGTCTGTGTTCTGAAGTCTAAATATTATCGACTTTGTTAAATCAAATTTTTTAGGATTTATACTGCAGAAAGATATGAAATGACATACAGACCTTGGCCATAAACCAGAAGGGCTAGGTTATACACACGTTAAGGTTCAGTAACACTGGTAGAAATGATTTAAATTTAAAATTTATTCTGCTAATCTTGAATCTATTCACAAGCTGACTTTGTTAAATTTTAAAGTAGTCTTCTCTGATGGTAACTTCGGCAGAATTCCTGTAGGGTACGACAGCATTTATAGCATATCAACACTGGTTTTTGTCAGACAATGACAGTTCAATCTGCCCATTCTAGTTGTTAGCTCAAAGGTATATAAGTAGGGATAGCTCACCTCCAAGACCAAGCTACTATTTGTGTTAGCTCATCTTCAGCATTGCTACCTCACTCCAGTACCATAGTAATTACAGTAATTACATGATTTCCAGTATAAGAGGAGTTTGGAGATGGAAAGCAGAGCACAAACATGTCGGTACATCAGTGTAGACATGTCCAACAGTGTTAATTAAGGTGGTAAATCCTATCTTCATAATACAGTAGATGGAGGTAGGGAAAGGTTTTCAAAGGAGGAAGGTGGATGAAGAAGGAGAAATTTATTAACATAGAAGAGGCTGAAAATCTCAAGCTTTTGAGAAGACAAAGATATACAGAATATTTTAATTACTTCCTCAGGAATAAAATAATTTTAATGTATTGATTTGAAGAGAACTACACCACACTTTCTTATTATCCCACTTGAGGTCTCCTTAGGTGAACTCTTACAAATACCAAAGCTAATTAAAGCTACCCTCTCTTATGATTATAATTTTGTTCCAAAGAAACATACCCTGATAAAGACAAAATTAGAAATATAGTTCTAAAAAATTATTTATTTCACCTCACAAACAAATGTCTTTTAAAATCCCTGTATAATTGTTCCACCTACTGTGAATAACAGTAGACTCTTGTAGTATAAAAAAGAGGAACAGTTTATGACTTCCCATGTTAGCTACATTGCAAAAAAATAATGTTAAAAAGAAATGGCTGGCACATTTAAGAGAGAAGTATTCCTTCTAGAAAATGGTGATCTAGAATTTCCTGTGTTTGATTACTCCTAAGACTAATCCTCTACCCCGTGCTTTTCTATATTAACAAAATATTTCAATTTTTATAACTCTTCTAGGTGTTGCTCTGTCTCATATTCAGTTTAACATGTGTCTTTAGAACTTTATCACGAAGATTAATTTGTCTTTTCTGTTTATTTTGATAATTTATTTGTAGCAAAGAGAAATACCCCCCACACACACACCCCCCTTTAAAAATTAGGAAGCTAAGATGGCCTAAAAATCAGCAAAACAAAATAGATCACCAGATTAAAAAAGATTCTTGAAAGCTTAGAAGAGAGCGTCTTGAGCAGATGGTTTATACCTTTTCTTATTGTCAACTTTCATAAAACCCAGGTTAAATAATTTGCCTTCTTTTTTAACACTTGCATTTTCGTTACACATTCATATTATTTTTATTCAACGGGCCTCTTCTTTTGCGCTCTCTTTTGTGTAGTTCTATCATATGTCATGCCATTGGTTTTGGAAAGTATGTATCCCATTCATTGATGAGGCCCACAGGTGAAAAGGAATGAAAATAATTTTCTATCATTCTTATACTGGTTTATTGTATCTATATAGTGCTGTAAATGTTATTTTCTGGTAATGTTATCTCCCATCAATACTTGATTTAATAAAAGATAAAATAATTCATCATAGGGTACAAGATTTTGTTGAAGAGCTGAGCTTGGACTAGAATAGAGCAAAAACGATTTGCTTGTTTAGATTGTTTACTTACTTGAAATGGTAACTTTCTTCTGCATTCTGATGATATGAAAGGGATCAGATTCATTTAATTACTTCTGAACATAATTGTGTTTTCTTCCTGGTAACATGAATATAGTAAACTAATAGAAGCAGGCTCCAGGAGAATGCTTACACATGACTTCCTACTGGAAACTAAATAAAGACCCCACAGAGCCTTTAATGTCATGAGGTAATTTTGAACTCTCCCCTCTGTCTGCAAAACAAACTAAATAATATCTTTCTTGCTTAAGAACATGCAATGATTTCTAGTTTCTTAAAAATTTTTAAGTATTTCTAAGGGCCACGGATTTAGCCCTGACTCAGCTAAATTATCTAAACTCGTGCAGTTGGAATCTCACATTCCATCCCTCCACCCCAGGGGAAGGGAGAGGAAAATAAGAGGAAAGAAGCTCGTAGGTTGGAAACTAAAGCTACAGCATTAATGAAATGGTGGTAATGATAGTAATAATGACTGAAATAATCAGAAAGTAATGAAAATATGTACAAATATCAAAGCTCACCCCCCCACCCCTCAATGACTATACATCACCACAACTGTTGTGGAGCAGACACGGAGGAATGGGTGAATAGCTAGGAGGACACTGAACTCAGGAACTGGATTCAAGGATGCATGGATCTGAGATCAGGGACAATCAGAAAAACGAGGTCCCCACTAGGTGTACGCCATTGTAGAAGAAAGTGAGACCCTTGTGCTCTCTCAGTTTTATACTGAGTATGAAGTATTTAGGATGGAATAGTCTTGTTGGTCAGTTTGGGGGTCACCTGTCCTTTGAATTCCTCCCTACAAGTGCAGCCATTTTTTGCCAGCTTGAGGATGGCCTTGATTACTGGAGGAATAAGTAAAAATATTGGCCTCTCTGCATACCATGTTATCACCGCTACAGAGAAACCCTCTGAAAAACATACAGTTAGTTTTTTAGAAAATGTAGTTATATTAGATTAAGGCCGAGCCAGAGTCAGAGTCACCCCAATTAACTAAAACCATAACACCGTTACTATGCAAAATCTTCTATATTATTAAAAATAAAAGCACACCTAAGACAGTGAGGTTTCTTAATTGCAAGCTGTAGAACACAGTGGCTTTCAAAAACTAGTGGTCAAGTATCCTAGGGTGTCTGTGTAACAGGCAATACTGAAGTTATAGCAGTAATTAAAGGTGAAAGAAGAAAAGCTGGAGGAACCTTATAGAGCAGTTTGAACTTTAGATAAATTTCCGTGGCTGCCCACTACCCTGGTTTTGTAACACTACGTGGCAAAGAAGGACTGGTGGAGGACTGATTTATGTCTGTCATGAGTAGTTGTGCTCTCAGGTTTCATTACAGTAGTAAGGAATAGGATTGTAATGTTGAGTCAAATCCTATAGGATATTGGTTAGATCTGTAAATGGACAATACTCCATTCAAGTTTTTAGCAGCTCAGAACTTCATGCTGTACAAGCAAGTGGAAGAAGGCTCTGATGCGATACTAACCAGCAATGACTTCTATAACCCCTTATGAAAGTCACAGGACTGTATATTTAGTTAGTGTCTATATAATCAAAGTTCACGTTTGTCAATAAGTGACTCTATTCCTTCCACAAGGTATGGATGCTTAACACTCACTAACTACTGGGAGTTAGATTAGTCAAGATTTGGAGATTTTTGATCATTAATGAAAAAAAAAAATATTGCATTTGGCTTTTCCTATCCATAAGAAGGCTTGTACTGCAAATTACATAATGATAATAAAAGAGGGAAATAAGTAGTCTAAATATCTGGTTTGCTACCATATGGATTTATTCTTAGTTTATCTGAAGAAAATTATTTTTTTTTTACTTTAACAGCATAAATTCACCTAGACCGTACACCTTTAACTTCAGTGGGAGTATGGTCTCAGAAAAGAGGAAAACCCAACAGGATAGTAGCAAGATTTTATCTTTAATTGTGTTTTAGCCCTAACTCTGCCAGGTGAGCAGACTCTACGCTTACTCTTTTCCATTGTTAATATTGGATAAAGTACTTCTAATTGAAACAGAATGATGGATCCTTAGAGTTTATTGTTAGGACTGAAATTTTTCAATACATCATCAAAATTATGAAATACTTCAAGTAATTTAATTTCTTCAGAACAGATTATGAAATATCAGAAGCCAAGAAAGGGAGAGAGAACAATGGTGGATTTTTATTCATAACTGTCTTTGCAAGGACTGAATTTCATTTTTAATATGAGTGCTGGTGATTCATTTACTCTACTATTTAACTGGGTTTTTTTCTTCACATCTTTGGAAGGAAGACATACAAGTATGAAAATGCTGATGTTATTCAGCTCACTGAAAAAGAACTGTAGGAATTGCATATGTTCTTAAAAATTGGAGAGCTGGGCAATCACCAAATGCATGGAGTTTAATAAGGGCAAGTGCTCAATTTTGCACCTAGGACACGGCAGCCCTGGGTACAGGTACAGACTGGGGAGAAAGAGGCTGGAGAGCAACCCTGCAGAAAGGGATACAGGGTTCTGGTCGACAGCAAGTTGAACATCAGCCAAAAGTGTGTCCTGGCAGCCAAGAGGGCCAACTGTGTCCTGGGGTGCATTAAGCACAGCATTGCCAGCCGGTCGATGGGGGTGGTTGTCTGGGTCTACTCTGCCCTGGTGTGGCCCCACCTTGAGTACTCTACAATTTAGTGCACCACAGTATAAAAAGGATATCAAGCTACTGGAGAGTGGCCAGAGGAGGCCACAAAGTTGGTGAAGGGTTTAGATAGGAAGCTGTAGGAGGAGTGGCTAAAGTCACTTGGTCTGTTAAGCCTGAGGAAGAGGAGACTGAGGGCAGACCTCATCTCAGCTTACTGCTTCCTTACAAGGGAAGGAGGAGGAACAGGTGCTGATCTCTTCTCTCTGACAACTAACGATAGGACCCGAGGGAATGGCAGGGAGATGTATTGTGGGGTGGGGGAGGCATATTAGGAAAAGGTTCTTCATTCATAAGGTTGTGGAGCATTGGAACTGGCTCCCCCAGGGAAGAAGACAAGGTGTCAAGCCTGATGATAATCAAGACACATTTGGACAATGCCCTTAGACAAATGATGTGAATTTTGGGGTTATCCTATGCAGGGAGAGAAGTTGGATTCAAAAATCCTTGTGGATCCCTTTCAACTCAGGACATCTAATGATTCTATGATTCTGTGAAATAATTTCTTGTTTTCACATGGAAAAGATGACCTTACCAGAGGTGACCAGAGGTGTAAAATGTGACCTTTTTGTTTCTCAAAAGTTTTCAATTAGATTTTGAATCTAAGCAGATCTTTATAAAAGAAAGATTGAGACAGAAATGTCTTATAAGCAGAGAAATAAGTTTGAGGTCTCATATGATTTCACATCCAAAGATTACATTAATAGAAATGCATAGACAGAAAACATTTTGAAGTGTTTGGGATTAGGAAACAGAGAAAAAAATTATCTAGTGGTTTTGCAGTTTTGTTTACTGATAATACTGATTTTCTGGTCATCAACTCCAAAACAAACCATATTCCCGAGTCAGCTTCCCCAGTAATACATAATGCATAGTAGCACTGCCACTGTAGTAAGTATTTACAACAAAGAGAGTACTTATACCATACTCCAATTCTATTAGACAGATCTGGGAGACTTCTACATGTATTTTCCCCTGACAGTGAAAATTGGCTAATGATGGTTACTCAAGGTGTTGAAAAGAAGTAGAACACAATTTTTTTTTCTTTCCTTCCCTGCCCTCCAAGAAAACAAAAAAGACTTAACAGAACACATCTCAAATTATGAGGATCCAGTCCTATTTTGGCTGACTGTAGGATCTTCTACCTTCTGAAAAGTCAATGGAACTTGACAGAGTAAAAGTATGAAAAAAGTGTAGTTTTCAGACTGTAAATTCGCCTTATAAGGACTCATAATGTACAAATTTCACAAGCAGGCCTCCATCACTGCTGAGACTGTTATGGCACCAATTTTAGTCTGAACAACTGCAAATACAATGGGTTATTATTGGTATTTATAACATACTGGTACATATTAGTGGTTTTGGACCTAAAAAATCTGCATTTCTAACTTGGTGATTCCTATATTATATTAATTTACAACAAGTCTGGCAATCCTTCTCTGCATATTCGTTCTTTTGGAAAGGGCTGTGGGACAGTATTCATCTTTTATTCTAGATGTTCCTACTCTGTTTTCCACCGTAATCTCTCATTTCTGCAGAACTTTTCTATTGCATGGACAACTGTCATGTCACTTCTAGGTAGACTATAATATTAATGCAGAAAATTGCTTATAGGCATCTCTTAAAGGATTGAAAAGAAAGTTCTTGACAATAGAAATAATTCTTACATAAAGAGCAACCATTCAAGATTTCATAGATGACTGTTGCCAGTCTAAATAGAATCTCTGTAAAATAAGTTTTTAATGTTATATATTTTAATTTTCTGACATGAATCAAATCCATGTTTATAGTCCTGTACAAAACCTGAACACTCCAGAATTTGCATTTTAATTTCAAAACATGGAAGTTCTTTACCAATATGGCTACAAAAATTAATCTTTGAATAATTAAAGAAACATATTTCACACAACATTGGTACTTTTTAAAATCCTTTTCCTAAAGAAATTTTCCTTACACTGTTCTTTTTCTTTATTTCAAGATGAATCAGAGGTGAAAAGGAATCTATAAAAAGAATACGTCCTTTAGCATAGTAGACTATATTTTATCAGAATAAATGTTGATATCCTGTCTTATAAAAGTCCATACATCATTGTCAGCATTATGAATGAATACAATAAATTCAACATATCTTTAATTAAATAGAATCCTTATGGTATTTCAAATATAAATTCCAAGAACTTTAGTGACTTTTTCAATAAAATTGAACATTTTTCACCACAATCTGACTTAACAGGATAAGAAATTTTTCTTTGCCTTTTGTGTTTCTACCCTTCAAATGCTTATACAAGGTAATCATATGCCAAGGGTTGTCCTTTAACTAAGGTAATCATATACCCATAGTCATTTGTTTAGATTACACAAGTTTTAGTTCTTCTTTAGTTCTTCTTTTATTTTTTTCTGTCATAAACCTGTTTTTCCAGCATTTTACTCATTTTTGTTGCTCTCCTTCCGGTTCCTTCTGGGGTTTTTTCTAACTTTTTAGAATAGCTAAGACTGAACAAAGTATGGAAGATACAAATTAACAGGAGTATATTGAAAGGAACTGTATATCTTCACAATACATAGTCAGAGGGAGTCAAAAATATCTCTTGCCAGCATTCAGGATTCCAATGCATTACAAAGTCCCGTGTAAAAAGTTAGCTTTCTGATTTACTGCATATATCACCTTTACTAAGTGTGATAAAAGAACCTCCTTTAGTCATTAATGCCATGCAGCCTAATACAGACCTGTATAGTGTCCTTGATCCACTGCTGCAGGATCTGGCAGAAGACTGTAATGTTTCATGAAAATGTCAAGGTGCCTGTGTCCCTGATGGCTTGCCCAGTAAGTAGTAGAATAAAACAGGGTAATTGTTGTTAGCCTTCTTTGAGTGCAGTTGTTTTTAATAATGCCCAGAAATAAATCCTGCCACTTTTCAACAAAACAAGAACTGCATAATAATATAAACCTGGCAAAATAACTCTTCAAAGTTTCACAGATCTAGGGTATTAGTGCAAATTGGTCTAGTTTCATTTAATAGACTGTGCTGTGGTAAATTGAGAGTCTGACCCATATGATCAGATTTGCAACATATAAGCAAAAAAATATCTTCAATACCAGACATCTTTTAGAAATTGCTAAAATGTGGCATTTGGGATTACATGAAATTTTTTTTTTTTTTTTTTTAATTTATAAAGTAGGTTAACTAAAGAAAGGTTATATGGGCAGATTGAGTAGGAAGGGATGATATAATATATATTCTTTCACTGAATGTCAGCTCTGGGCAAGTATGGCTCTTAATCCTGCAAATGGTATTCAAGTGAGAATAAGGTAGTGCTTGGAACAGAAATGCCAAGAATCAAATTCCAGCGTGGGCTCACTGTTTCTGAGATCACAAACACAGAAGAAAATCAATCGTTTGTGCTTATCTGCAGAAACATGATCCCGGAAGTCAGCTCTGTCTCCAGAAATGAAATTACAACTAGAGAAGATTGATATTAACCTTGGGTTAGCCTGCTAAATTTACATTATTTTTGCTCTTTATGAGTAAATGTACCAATGACACATATGCATACAAGAGGTGCTCACTGTGGAATGTGCAACACAGCAGCCAGTAAAAAATGTGCTACTGAGGAAACAGGGTGATGAAGTCTGGGTACAGGAGAGATGAGATATTATGTTTATTATGTAAAAATGCTCGTTGTATTGTCTCAGTTTAATTTTATTGTGGATAATTGTTTCAGCCTGTACCATGTCAAGTAGAGAAGAATAACTAGCCAAGCAGCACTCACGGTTTCAGTGACATAACATCTATTCCTACGTGTTATTATTGACCTCTTGTTTATAGTAGTTGATATTTGTTAGAAAATTCTTGCACTCTGCCCTAGGAATAGATGCACTTCAGAAATTCTTTCCTTCATGAACAAGTACCTACCCACTTGAAAAACTTTTGTACAGCTATGGTCATTATTATATACGTCAAAGAAAGGTAGACAAGCTCCTCTTATTAAATGATTCTCATGCATTTTGTAGCATTTGGAGTGCACATAAAAAAACAACTGCACTTCAGGAGTCCAAGACTGGTAATGCCTTATTTTTGTTTCCTAGGGTACTCTGCAAAGCTTGCTACCTTGGTATGTTCCCTAGCTATATTACTCAGTCCAGAAACTGATTCCCTAGATAAGAATCATGAACCAATTTATCTACTGGAATCTCCTCCTTGAACTTGTCTGTGATTACTTTACACACTAGAGCATAAGGGTGGTGTTCCTCACTTTTGAAACTTTACCCGTCTTTCTCTGAAGCTGGATCGCTCCTGGCAGAAACAGATAGACTGTCTAACTCCTACGATTACTTCTACTGGCTTAGGAAACAAGGGTCTGGGTGAGAAGCAATGTGCAAACAAAATTACAAATTCTTGGTTTAAAACATATAAAGTTTGAACAACAGCAAAAAAAATCATGTTACTTAACAAACAATGTCACTCACAATTTGGGAATATTTGTCTCAACTTCTCTGCACATCCTCTGCACCTCTACTAATGAATATTACCATTACTGAGTACTGTAGCACTGAGTTCCTTTGGTGATTTATATTCTATGTTAAAAGTGCATTTTAATGTCTTGCTTCTTAATTTCACTGATAAGATTTTTCTCTTTGCCTTAGGAGAAAAATCAAATTAGAAGAACTTGTTTGTTGGTTTTTTTTTTCACACTGTCACCAGGAAAATGTTGAGAAAGAATCCTGAGATTAACTTTGGTGATATCTCATCACCAAAGCCATCATTGGAAAAACAGTCTGAGTCATCCTGGAGAAAAAATTATGTCATTGAAATAAACCTCATCTTCTTCTTCCTCTTCCTTTCCCTCTCTTTTACTCACATTTAAAATTTTATCTTCTTTTCATTATTATAAGCCATAATTTATTGTAGAAAATAGACAAACATTCTTCAAAGTTTTCTAAATTTGAAGCTCTTAATGCATGATGACGTGGTGAAGTCTAGAATTTATGTATTACATAGATAAAAACTAAGTTTGTTTTGATTTTTGTCATCTTTCAATTAATACCACATCCTCTTTTCATCAAGTATGGGAAAAGAAAAAAAAAACAGAATGTACATTTCTTTAAATAATTTTTCATTTTACCTGTCTTGTTTAGCTGTTTGCTGACCTTGGCCTATTTTTTTGTTTGTTTTCATATAAGTGTTTTTCCAGGGATTATTTTTTCCTGTTAGTATACCTTTGACTGCATTATCATTAACATGATGTAGTTCCGACTTCTCAGTCCTGTTCATCCAAAGCTCAAAAATGAGCAAACAGCAGTCCTGCTCAAGTTTTTGTGTTTTTATTACACCACATTCCTTATACTTTACAATCTGTCAAGACTTCAGATAATGGACTCATGACCTGTACATAAAGTAACATTCACACCTATATAAAAGTTCTGAAAACAAATGTGAACTGTCAGAGAGAGGCAATTGGATCATCAGTGCTTTCATTCTCAAGCAGTAAATGTATTACTTGGTAACAGACAGTGAAATGAATACTTGGTGTGAAGTGTGTTTTATGTCTTATCGAAACTGTTCATTCATTTTCAGAAAAAAAAAAAAAGCTTTAATTGGGATGCTAGAAAGCAACAACTATAATATATTTCTGTAACTTTTGCAACAATAGAGAAAACATTCAAGAATAGGTTACCTTTGGAGCACAGCCCTATGGAAAGAAATAATTGTTCATTCACATGCATTAATAAGGTTCAAAGAGACATTGATTTATTCAATGATGCGTTGCTAGTAGCAGAGGCAAAGGCTAGAAAACTCAAATTTAAAAAGTATTATTCTGAAAGATGACACTGTAGCTCTTGTTATCACTAGCACGTGTAAATCAATTTAAACAGAATTCAACCATCTAAAATATGCAGTTTCATGCATTAATTCTAACTTAAATGTTGTATAGTTAATAAAAAATTTCATGATTCCATACTATCCAACAAAACTCTCTTGATTTACTCCACATTAAGATCTTCATAATTAACAGCAATTATACTCCATTTGTTTTAATAATATTACTACATGTCTATCAGGAAATTATTTTAAAGATGTATTTGGAGAGTCGTTTATACTGTGCTTCTCATAATGGCTATGGAAATGTAGCTCGTCTAGATTCAAACACACTCTGAACATGAAAGTAATTGTCCAGCTGGAGAGAAACTGCAGCTGGTAATAATGCCTTTTACCTGCCTAAAACTTTTAAAAAGCAATAAAATATTACAATAAAAAAATTATAACTTAGAAAATTTGACCAAGTATATAGCTTATATGCTGAATATATTCAATTTACTTCATGCAATTTGCTTTCAGAAAAATTGTGTTTGCGTTGTTTTCGTTTGTGCCTAGGTATGATCTACCTAGAAAGTAAATTAGATTCCTTTTCAGATAGAAGCATGTTATTTTTCAGAAGTATCATTCTCTGTAAGAAAAATAAGCCCATTTGTTAATAAACATTGTGGTGAGTGAAAAAAGAAGAACAAAACCCAAGGGGGAAAGCCAGCTGATGGTTTCCTGTAATTACCCCTACAGGTCTATATAGAAATATGTTCATGTCACAACAACTAAATTTTATTATTTTAAAAACATGTCATATTATTATATGGATGGTGAAATTACTAGCTTTGAATTGGTAATATTCGATCATAAGTACTGCAGTAATAGATTAAACTGAGTAGCAGAGAGGCAAGTAAAAAAATATATATAGAATTAGAATTATAACATATGTAAAGAAAAATATAACCTTGGTATACAGAAAATGGAGTTTTGATAAGAAACACTCTGCAATGTAGTTACATACTGTGACATCAATGTTTTTTCTACCATTTGAAAGGCAAAGTTTTTTAATAGTCTTCCTCTTTCTTCCTCTCTATTTATACATTAATATAATATTCATACTTAACGCTGATACACGTCATCTTGAACAAATACATATACATGTAAGTCATAAAAAGAATGGGTTTGAAAAATGTACAATCATTTTTTATTTAAATACTGGTTGCACACTTAATTGATCTATTTAGTGTAGGCAAAAGATTAAAATAATACTGTAAAAAGGACAATACATTCAAGTATGCTTAAAATATATATTGCAACAGTTGGTGGACTTAAAATACATCTTTAAGGCAGTGGAAATTTTCAAAATTTGAAAGGGCAAAAATATGTTACCAATTTGCCAATAACTCTACATCAGAGAACAATACAGAAGCTCACTGTAATGTGTATGGAAGGAATGTTAAATGAAAGAAGGGGTGAGGGGGAATCAGCTGTTGGCTGCCCAGTGAAGTCAAACCTCAAACAGCCATTATGCTGCATGCTTTCTTATTTGAACAAAGAGTTCATTTGTATCTGAAATGCTATTAATTTGGGGAAATCATTATACTGAAACAGATTCTGAAACATTATGTTGTGTTCCAGCCTTTGCATCCCTCTTCCTCCCTGCCAAATCTGAAAGACCATACGACATCAGAGTACTAATGTTCTTTGTTTGCTTGTTTTCTTGAGTAAAACCACCGTGGGGTACTTCCCAATTAGTGGAGCCGTGCCAGGCCCCACTGCAGAAGTAATCAACAGTGATCTATCACAGCTGTCACATCTGGATTTGTACTATACTTTTCAATACATTTCAGATGGTTTTAATGTATTCCTCATACTTCAACATAAACATACTTTGAATTTTATGAACCTAATAAATTTAACAAATTAACCTATCCTATAAAAACATAACAAAAGCACAGATAAGTATTTAGAAAAAATTAAGTCACCTCATGTGTGAAAGTAGTTATAGTCTAGTTCCACTTCCATTACATTTATTGTACGATTTTAACATGCTACTTACAGTATTTCTGAATGTCTCTTAACCTGAGTTTTGCTTGAACAAATTTACTAAAGACAGCATGAAAAGTGCCTTTGTTGTATTTCAGTTTTTCTTGGCTCTGTTAGGCACAGTTTGAAAGCAAGAAGAATTTGGCCTGTTGTATCTAAGTTGTCATTTGGAAATTCAGGCTTTGGTTTCTTTCCTGCATGCTAAGATTTAATTTAAACCTTGTCACCCATCTTGAGCGATGATGTCATATCCCTTTGTGATAGCACTCTAAAATTCTCCAAAGCTGCCAATGCCATTCACTCCTCTAATAAATGTTGAGCTAGTGCAATAAAGAAAAATCTAGGATATATTAATGGAGGAAACTTTGTAATTCATAGGACAAACACCAGGGCCAAATTTTAATCCTCTATTAACAAAGAAAGAAAAATAATTAAAAACCCCTCTAAAATTTAATTTTAGCTGAGTTTAATCATATAATCATCATAGTTGTTATGACTCAAGGCTTTCACTTCCATTTCCAAGAAACTGTATTTCTTGCTAGCAGATTGCGGTTAACAGGTATGGCAGTTTCTGATTTACTCATGCCAGCTTTCACTTTTCATAGATTCATGGTGAGAGAAAAGACTTTCCGTGTTATTTTCAGAACAGGAATACTCTTTTTAACGGACACTGCAAAACTGTATCCAGCATAGCTTTAAATGGCTGATCAGTTATCATTTAGGAGATGTAAAGACATCTAGAAATTTTGTTTTTCAACTCAAAGGGCACATTAGTACTGAAAATCAAATGAAGTAAGAGATCCACCTGGATCTACTTGATACTTCACTTCTGTATCTACAAGGAAACATTCTGATTTATAACGTAATAAAATAAATAAAACCAATAAAATTTCAGATTACTTCAGTACGGTAAAACAAGAACTCATGAACGAAAAGACAAATCCCATTTCTAAGAACAGAAGAACACAAGAAATGTAGGACAGAGAAATGTTTTTCCTTCTATCTTCATGCTGTGTTGGGAATGGTAGTAAGTTACCTTTGTTTCAGGAAATCTGCTTTTCGAGAGTGGTAAGACTGATGTGACAGTACTGTTTGTGTATCAGTGTGGTTTTTCACACAGGGAAAGTTGTAAATCCCATAGCCAACATGGACCAATTGGACAAATGAAACAGCTATTACAACTACTAAATGTTTCATATGATTTGTCTATTTTTCAATGCCAGGCAGAGGAGATTCTATACATTTGACTCCACCAAAGAAAAATCTCTTCAGTTCCCCCCAGGCTGACAACAGAGCCCAAATCTACGCTGTCAGATAGATATCTGTCAGCATCAGATTTGTAACTATATTTCCATTCGTTCACAGAGTATACAATAGTTGATGCTGGGAGGAACCTCCGGAGGTTGTCTTGTCCAAATGCCTATCCAAGCAGGGCCATCTAGACCAGCCTCCCAGAGCTATATCCTGATGGCTTGTGAATATCTCCAAGGTGAAGATACTATGGCTTCTCTGGGCAATTTTTGTTATCGCTTGATCACCCTCACATTGAAGTGTTTCCTGATGTTCAGACAGAAAGACATTCCATTAAGGTTGTTTCCTTTTGTCTAATGTATATCGCTTGTGTTCAGTGTCCTGTGGGACTCAACACATCTTGCTGTGAAAATCATAACTTTCTATGAATATATAAAAATGTGTATAGATATATGTATAAATATATATTAAAACACACTCATATGTATTGTATGTGCTCATACTATATACATATTTCTTGTCTATATGTGTACCTATGTACACGCGCGTATATCCACATAGATGTGTAAATGCACATGTGAAGGCTTCAGCTCAACATAGGTCAAGTACTTAGAGGGTTGGTCTACCTCAGACTACAGTGGAGTTCTTACAGTGATGCCGAGAGTGTATCCCGATGTTCAGAGTCATCACAACGATTTGAATAGCTTTTAAAGGGTATTGTAGGGTGGGGGAATCCAAACTTGGTCCTTTCTCGTTCCTTATTATTTACAAGGAACCGCCTCTGCACCTTTCCCAGAAATGTCCTCCAGACTTTGACTTTTCAAAGCTTTTCAAACCCAGAGTACTTAGGGAGCACTGAATTTGAAAACCAAGTTTTATTGACTCTGATGTTCAAGAAATTACTTGTTTAAATGTATTTTTTTCCCAGCGATATACTATTTTTGGGGGGTTTTGTAATGTGGTGATTAATGTTCACAAATTTTTATCAGATGATGGGAAATAAATAAGGAGAAAATATTTTTGCTATTAAATAGTTTCTTCAGAAGTAATTGCATCAAGCTGCCAGCTATGCTTTATGAACCTTTATTTTCAGTATTAATTTGTTTACATACAAATGTAGAATAGCTATAACTTACTTAAGTTCCCTTTTCTCTGCTGGAAATCTTTTGTACTTCATCATGTAAATGGAAAGGTTTGCACTTCCTCCCCCAAATATTTAAGTCTGCATGCATGGCAGGATATTGACTGTATATAATATATCTCCAGAACAGGGTAACAGGCTCTGCCTTGGGAATACTTGAATGCCCAGTAAGCCATGGATAAAGAATAGAGATTTTTAAAACAAAAGGTTTCTTTAATTGTTTTGGGGGGCGACAGAGGCAGTGCTATTAGAGAGACATAAAACTTATTAACATCCCAAACAACATTTGCAAGAAGATAAAAACATTTACTTTCTGAATTGGTAGTCATTCTTCATCATATATTTAATATATTTCTGACAAGCCAACAAGAAAAAAAAAGTCTATTTCTCCTAATAGATCATTGATGTTCTAATAAAGAAGAGACCGTATAAATCATGCATTATCTCATCAAATGTTAATACCAGCTGTAATGAAGCAGGTACATGTACGTTCCACCTACATAAAAAGAATGTCAGTCAAATGCAACCTTTTGTGTCCTACTTACTACCTATTAACAACTAATATTATGCTAATCATTTTTTTTAAGGAAATACTGACTTTTATTTATTTTCAAAGCATTTAAAAAACAAAATAAGAGGGAAAACAAAGAAAAAATACGAACAGGTCTTCTACCTTCATTGTCTAGATAGCAGGAGGTCTTTGAAAACAAAGAGGTTTATCTGTCAGTGAAGACAGTACCTAGCAGAATGAGGCACCTGTGTCAAACTGCACAGTAGTTTTCTTTGCCACTTTGTTTTCATGCTTTGTTTGTCATTTTTGTCTTGTTTGTTTTCCTCATTTGTTTTTTTTTACTGTTTAAATGAAAATGCACACCGATCTGCATAATTTGCTTGTCAGGGATGGGACACACTATATCAACACATCATCATAGCCGAGGAAATAACATTTAACACATCTCTCATTGTATAATCTAGAAAACAGAGCTCCAAGGAAACCTTTAGTGTTCTGGTTTTCTGTCTTCCTGCTGTGCAATCTCAAATCCCTTTTTATACTCCAAAATATCACTCAAGCAGGCAATGAAGGAGACTGAAACCTATTAAGGCTGGTAACGCTTCATTTTCCGTAAGCCTCTAGATGAGAAGAGGTCATTTAAAAAAAAAAAAGGGAGAAAAAACCAGCCACGTTTAGTCATGTAGTTAACATTTCAATGTTAAATGCAAAATGCTGCCTCCTCTAATCAGCACAGCTGACTTCAAAGAGCAGGGTTTTTTTAAGGATAAAGCTATAACCCTAATGTGCTAATTTATGGAGTCCTTTAGTTTCACATAAAGACTGATTATCATGCTGTCCCAGTCATTATTGGATGAGTTGTGAGACAGGAACAGTATTAAGCATTAGAGGAAGAGGACAAGCGGATCACCATGAAGTTCACAAGAAGAACAGACCGAACAACTCCATAGATCTGTACAGGCAGGGAGTAGACTTGCTCTTAGGAGTCTGGGTAGATAAGTTGGATGTGCTCACCACTGCTTTCTTTCAGTGATAAAGACTAATCACACCCCCTGGGCTGCGTTAGCCAAAAGGTATCTCACAAGTTGAGGACTGTGCTTACTCTCCTCCACTCCCCACTTCCAATTTGCATCCTGAATACTTTGTCCAGTTTTGAGCCCTCTGTACAAGAGAAATTTCAGCAGACTGGAGGGTGTTTAGTGCTGAGCCACCAAGGTCATTAGGGAGCAGCAAATCATTAGTGATCTAAGAAATAAAATGACCACATTTGTTTGGCTTGGATGAGAAAAGACTAAGAGTATAGGTAATAGTTATACTTCTACAAGGTTAATAGCGGTCTTCAGCTACTTAAAAGGGAAGTTACAGAAAATATGGAACCAGATTCAATATTGGTGCGTAATAAAAGGATAAAGTACAGTGGTCACAAATGGCAGCACAAGAAACACAATTTCGCATAAGGAAAAAAATTCTTCTTGTCAGTGTTTAAGCTCTGGAACGGATTTCCTAGAGCAGCTGCAGGACTGCTACTCTTGAAGACTTTCAGCATTCCGCTGGGCAAGGCTTTATTATGTCTGGTCTGACTTTGAAGCTAGCCTTGCTCTGAGAAAAAGTTTGAAGCAGATGACTTCCAGTGGTCTCTTCCAAAGTAAATTATTTTTGGTTCTGTGTTAAAGATTTTAAAACTTTTTTTGTTTTGTTGATTTTGGGTTTTTTTGGTTATTGTTTGTTTTCCCTGCAATCTGATGATAGCAACTCTATCCTTCCACAGTCACTCCAAATAATTCCATCACTGACATTTTAGCTATCTCCAGCTTGACTAAAGACAATAAATAGGAAATACTTAATAACGCTGCTCTGAATAGGAATGCATTAGGTAGCTTGTTTATATATTTTCATAGATTGTTTTCATCAATATTGCCACCTAAGCACCTCAGAGTCCTCTCTTGGATTTAAAAAATCGCTGATCACAGGAACAAATTTACAGGAGAAGATGGAAAAAGAGGAGCAATTCATCACATTTATAAGACTTCCTTCCACTCTCAACCCTTCCTTTGTCCTTTAACATTGCTTTTATAGTCCTATGTCTTGTCTCTAAATAATCCAGGGTAGAATTTCACAGTTCTTTTAGACATTGGTTACCACAACTTGTTCATTAAATATTGACTGAGCACAGGCATCTGTTGTCTTTCTAAACAGAATCTGAGATCATAAACGAACTTCTATGAGAATGTCTATCTTATGGCAATGTGAGCGGTTTGAACTTTTGAGTCATATACTAATCAACCTAGCTATTTTCCTCAGGTGGGGTTCAATTATTTTAGAGCTTTATCAAGCTCGGCTTTGGTCTATCTGCTTTAGTTTTAGCTGAGCAACTACTTCTGGACTATTCCTTCCCTCCTTAGATCTTTAACTATACAGCTTCCATTTAAAATAACCTGTTATATACTGATACAATAAGCACCTCAATGGCTTACAAAACATAATAGTTCACATATAGACTGGTTTTGGCAGCTTACACCTTCTCTCACAGACCTATATTGGGTGGCTATTTTCTGGGATCAAGAAGAAATCATGACAGAACTGCAGATTTTCAGAATAACCATGCCTGAAACCTCTCTATTTTTCACAATCTTCAGGCTGGAGCCGTGTCAAATTTTATTAGCTGAAGTCTGCATGCCAAACAAGTACTGAGGCCAGTTCAGATAGGTTTCCAAAGTTTTGAATTTTAACTGAGTTAACTGTGAACTGATAAAATGTGGGGATGTACACATTACATTTAGGTTCAAATACTGAGGGAAAAAATGTTCCCAGTCAAAATGAAAGAAAAACTATATCAGGATTTAAGATGATTAATATTTTGCATTATGCTCGTCTGTGAAGTCACGGTTATTGAACAAAACCATAATATTTTCTTAAAAATCACATTAACTGATTTGGCAATAATAAAGGAGAATAACTATTTCAAAAGCTAAACAGGTCTGAAAACGTGTTAGGGAGGTTATGCGTTCTTCAGGGTAGTTTGTGCCTCCACGAATTGTTTGTAAAGACTTGAGATCTTGGGATAGTCAACAGTGAGATAATCCAAATAATTTCTAAGGTAAATTAATGGTCAAGAACACTAAGATGGAACCGCTCCAAGACAGGTACCTTGGGCTGCTAATGCTACAAATAGCAGTGTGATTCATAGGGTGACCCACTATCTTCATTCTCACTTCAAGCATTTTTTTTCCACAATCTACATTTTTTTCTCATACTTATAAACACATTTCTTTTATGCAAATCATTCCTGACCTGTTTATTGTAAAAACTGAATGATATGTCTTTATATTTTATGAAATGTACATACAACACACATATTATAGCATATAATATAGTGACTGTATTATTAAATAATATTGTCTGTATTGTATTCTTGTAAAAACTATACAAGAAATCAGTGATGGGAATTTGTATTTGTATGCGTATCCTATTTAACTTTCAAAGATGCTCTATTAGCATCATAGCATATTTGCTTAAGTTACATTAAGGGAAAGTATAAATAATGCATTTTATCAATAATAATTCTCTGTTGTTTCTTTTAATATTCCTGATAAATCTGTTTTATTTCTCTCATTATGATGGCATATAGTTGAAAGTTTTTTTTCCAAATGTATTTAATCTTTGTATATTTAAGTTGCTTTTTCTCCTCAATTTCACTTATAAATAGCTTTGGATATATTCAACAGGGTCTTGATTCGTTAATTTCTCTTGCTGTAGTTTTGTCTCTCAGAGAACAATGTACAAACCCGATATAGTTTCACACATATTGACCTAAACAAAACTGTTATGGTATGAATAATTGACTGTACTGTAAGAGCTTTAGTCAATCATATAGAATCGTAGAATGGTTTGGGTTGGAAGAAACCTTACAGATCATCTAGGTCCAACCTCCCTGCCATGGGCAGGGAAACTTTCCACTAGAGGAGGTTGCTCAAAGTCTCATCCAATCTGACATTATACACCTCCAGGAATAAGGCATCCACAACTTCTCTGGGCAACTTGTTCCTGTGCCTCACCACCCCCATAGTAAAGAATTTCTTCCAAATATTCTAATCTAAATCTACCCTCTTTCAGCTTTAAACTGTTAACCCTCATCCTATCCCTGCACTCCCTTATAAAGAGCCCCTCCCCAGCTTTCCTGTAGGTCCTCTTGAGGTGCTGGAAGGTTACTATAAGGTAACCATGGAGCCTTTGCTTCTCTAGGATGAACAAGCCCAAACTCTCTTAGCGTGTTGTCATATGTGAGGTGTTCCAGCTCTCTGATCACTTTTGTCGCTTGTCCTCCTCTGAACTCACTCCAACAGGTCAATGTCCTTCCTGGGCTGAATTGAACACTCCAGAATTGAACACCTGTAATCCAGATGAGTGCTTTTCAGGTAGCTACCTAAACAGCTGACACTGTAGTTATACTGATTACATTCTGCAAAGTGAATAATTTCTTCATGAACCAATGCAATTTTTTTCTTCTAGCTTATTCTCCTTTCTGCTGTTATAGTCTTTTCTGCTTTTCTCTATTTTAGTTAACTTCCTTATAAAATCAAAGACTCTTAATTCTCTCAGACTGTTCTATTCTCACTTTCTCAGAAGTCTCAGGAAATTTTTCCTCTGAAATATTGGAAAAGATACTTCTATAATGCTCTGTTTTCAGAAATGTGTAAAATAGTTCTTTTTTAAAAAAATCTTGAATTTAAACAATATTATTTTGTCACGGAAAAGTAACAGGACACGTGCTTACTCATAATTCAGAAGCTGTAGAAATAGAACAGATTTTATCTTGATTGTCATCTAATCAGTGTCTGAGTTTACTTAAAAGAAATGTTAACAGTCTTCAATGGAATTCATCCCCCCCAAAAAACCAAACCAAACAACCAAAACAACAGCATAAAAACTAACCCCCAAAAAGCAAGAAAAAGATAGATTAGAAATAAGTAATACATTTTAAAATGCCAGTGGGGAAGAAAGTACACTTGCTTATAGATAAGATAAATTATGAAAGAAGATATATAATGCATAAGAACATGCCCGACCATGAAGGCATGACGAAAAGAAAGAAATAGGGGCTGAGAAAAGATCATGCTGTACCACTCCTTTTTTTTGCCCTCCTGAATCCGTTTTTTATGTGCTTTTTGTGAAAGCTAAGGAGGGTGTTTTCTATTAGATACTAAATGGTCATAAATTGATCTCAGAGGTCAGAAAGGGTTTATTGAAGCACTTGTGTCAGAAACCTCCACTTGTTTTGGAGTTAGGTCAACTTGCAAGAAAATTGCTTTGACTTTGGTACAGATTTTGTTTTAATTTTCCTTTTTAGATTTTCATTGCTGCAATAAGCTTTATAAACCACATACAATTGATAAATTTTTATTTAAGAAGCAATAGCTTACTCTGTCACTGATGCTGTGAGAAATAAGGAGAGTCATAGACTATCTGGGCCTTAATTTTCACTTATCCTTAGCCCCCTTGAATTGCTCTGACTGCGTAAAGTGGCATTAAAATTACATCTACCTTGTCTTAAAGGCTCCTAATCAGTACCACTGCCAAAGAAAAGGGTCTTAGTGTAAATGGGAATCAGGCCTCCTGAGGAGTGTTTGCACAGCAGGTTGTCACTGAGGTTATTTAGCTGCAGCTGCTTCTGCAATAGTGACTCATTTAGCAAATTCACTGTTAAATGAAATTCCAACTCCCATTTGCTTTTCGCATCCTAGGATGATCACAAACCAAGGTATAATGATGCAACACAAAGTCTGTGGACCTGTAAGAAGTATAGCATATCTAAGTAACTTATTTTTTTCCAGGATGTGGTGCTATTACTTAGATGGATTAACAACCCTTCTACGTGTTTAAAAAAAATACATAGTGTTGGAATGCTTTTAAATAGCTCACCATTGCCAACAGTTAATTTCTGTTACAATGTCCTTTAAAGGTCTAAATTCTGCTCTTTACTACATATGAAGGCAACTAAAGTTAGAGATAAATTCAAAGATTTCCATACTTAAATGGAAAAATATTGTTTGATCTTTTTTAGAGAGGAAAAAAAGAAAAAAGGGAGGTAAGTCCACAATGTCTTGCAATTTTAATTCAGCATTTATTGTCTTATTCTTGTTTGTGCCAAGAAAATAGAGATGAATTGGAAAAAAAAAAAAAAAAAATCTCTTTCCTAGTCTTCCAGTAGAAGTTAGTGACTGTTCTGTGCATTGTTGGAATCTGGATGGATTGTTCAGTAGGTTACAGTGGCAAATGCAATATTGCCTGGAAAGAAAACCTTTCGGCAAGTCTACAAAAGATTTGCTTGTAAAGGAAGTAAACAGTCCTTGGCAGAAGGATGCCTTGGGAGCGTATAACTCCTTTCTTGAAGGATAATGTTCTAATTTGGCAGGTTTGTCTTCTGAAAAGTAAACATCTCTTCATGAGTAACTTTAAGAGCCAGAAAATAATACTTTACTCTAGCCTGAAAAAGTTACTACTTTGTCCAGAAAACATATTAATTATCTGTGGGTTGAAAGAACATAAAGTTAGGTGAAGATCAGATGCATCCATGCCGTAACAAAGCAATATTTGTATTTTGTGTTCTTATTCAACATTCTATTACTAAAATATATTGATATTAGTATATATAATATTTTCAGAATATATTTATGATCTTGTTTTTGTTTCTTCAAAACTTGTTTCCTTTTATTTTTTTTCTCTCCCACTTGTATCTTCCTATCTATCTTCTACTATCTACTGTTTACGGTGTTTTGTCGTTGCAGACAAGTTCATGCTTTACAGAAAGCTGTTGACATCTAAATTTCAAGCTCTTTTTCTCTCCATTGGTAATGGGAAGGAATAAAAATAGGTAATTGCTTTCAAAAAATAATCTTCCTTTTCAGCTTTTCTGAACGTTCAATCATTTCACAAACATATACAGAATCATTTTTCCCTGGGAATTTTTTGAAGTTACAGCTGACAGTTTGACATGAGAAAATTTCAAGTGAGCTTCCAGGCTGCTACTCCTCAATAAGACAGCTGATCTTGGTACAATCTGACTGGGCTTATTTGAGTGTCTCAAGTAACATCACAGCCCTGCACCTTCCATTTGAAAAGACTGTGTCTCCATTTCAGAACATTTGTGGCTGGTATTTTTCTTTCTTACACTTTCCTACAAAGCAAATAACGTAAAAGTTAATAAGTAGCTGCTTTATTGAAATTAGAAGGATGAGCTATGTGGAACTAATATTTGAATTTTCCTAAATAAATTTTCCTATTCTAGTATCATAACAAGCCAAAATCTATTGTTATGTATTTGAACCCTTAACAAAATCTTTCCTACTTGCTATTTCTTTATAGTTCCTATTATTATTTCATGATTAGTTCCAACAGACATTCAGTTAAATTGCTAAAGTCAACTTTCTCAGATTTTTATGCCTGTTTGAAATGTATTTTGAAATATTATGAATTTTAAGTCAATATAATTTTACTGTGGGTTTATGTTTGCAAGTTTATATAATCTGCATCTACAAATTATATTTTCTTGCCTCACTCTTTCTGTTTTCATCTTAAAGTTGATGCCAGACTGGATGATTAAACATCCCGCCTATCATTCACCAAACAAAAAACAACTGGAAAAAATACTGAACTTGCCTTTGATCTAAATATTTAATTTGACTGAAAATTCTGTCAGTAGCAGAAATATTATGAAATGTACCAAATTACACATGCAAAATGGATGGGTCACATGCCTGAGCACTTAGTGGCAGAACTCTAAACCTTTCTGCTCCACCGAATAGTTTATTCCAAAACCAGACCTGTAGCAACCACAATTAAAATTCAGTGCATGTTTTGTAACTTACCATATAGCACATGGTTTACAAATAGAAAGGAAATAAAATCAAACAAAAGAAAAAAACCCCAAACAAAATAACCTCAGAAGCAGCGCAGAATACTATAAAGGTATTGAAACAAAAATATCTTTACAAATTGCATATCACTTCTAACTACTTTTTTTTTCTGCATCCATACGTTATTGAAACTTATTCACCCACTGTCTGTTGCTCGAGTGCACTTTGAATCAAATCCCACAGACTGAATGTTACAGTAGCATTTTATCAATAATTTCCAGGGAACAGAAATTTCAACCTTCATTCTCTCAGTAGTTTTTGTAAAACCTTAAATAGCTATTAAGTAAATATATTCCTTACTTAAATAGCTTACTGTCTGTAACTCTTGAAATAGTTTCATGAGAGAAGAAAGTTTTGTTTTCAGTTGACGTGTTCAAAATAAATATGTTGGAATTTTCTTTGGCTTTTTGAATTCAACCTTTTAACTCAGTCGTATTAAAATGATTACAGAAATACTTTAATGGTGGTGTTTTAGAGGAATGTGAGAATTAAAAGCCAAGTAAGCACCTAAGGTAAAACTTAACCTGGGAAAAAAAAGTGGAAGGAAAATTGAAAAAACAATTTCAATAGAAAAAGAAGATTATTCGTCAAGAATAATTATTCTGTTTTTATCATCTTCTGAAGCAAATAATTCTCATTTTCTTCTGATATCTGTTAGTATGATTTCACTGCTTGTGTCCTAGGTATTTTGCGAACAGGAATAACTCTGACTTCCCTAACAAAATGAGCTGATCGAGACTGTTGGTTTTGTTTACATGATTTGCTATGCTAAGTCTGTATGGTGTAAAACACTCGTTGAATCCATTTTGGATGGTTGTGTCCAATGGTTGCATCTGCAACCCCAGTAAATATAACTACACCTCCATTTTTTGTACAGGAAACAAGGCTGGCATTCTTTTATAAAGTCCAGGTGTGTGAAGTTCCCTCTGTAATGAAACCACAGTCGTGCTACTGGTTCTGCTGGGAAACACGTCCTGGCTGATACTAATAAATATTTGGATTTTTACCCATGGATGCGGGCTTTGTTATAACCAAGAAAAGAGGGTGAAAAATGCCAAGTGCTATACTGCAATGACATTCAAAGGTACAACTGGTTTATTTCATTTTATTCTGTTGTGATCAGGCTTAACAAATTTTGGAGAGATGCAGACAGTTATTCAATGCCACTGTACCTCAATGTCTTTCTTGTAGTGAAGGGCCCAAAACTGAACACAGTATGTAAGGTGTGGCCTCACCAGCACACAGGTGATCAATCACTTCCTTACTCCTGCTGGCCATACCATTTTAGATACAAATCAGGATGCAGTTGGTCTTCTTGCCCACCTGGGCACACTGCTGGCTCATGTTCAGTTGGCTGTTGACCAGCACCCTGAGGTCTCTTTCTGCCAGGCAGCTCTCCAGCCACTCTTCCCCAATCCCGTAGGGCTGCATTGGGTTGTTGTGACCCAAGTGCAGGACCCAGCACTCGGCCTTGTTGAATCTCATACAGCTGGCCTTGGTCCATTGATCCAGCCTGTCCAGGTCCCTCTACAGAGCCTTTCTGTCCTCAAGCAGATCAAAAATCCCACCTAATTTGGTACCTTCTGCAAACTTATGAAGAGAGCTCTTGATCACCTCCTCCAGATCATCGGTAAAGATATTAAACAAGGCAGGCCCCAACACTGACCCCTGGGGAAGACCACTTGTGACTGGCTGCCTACTCAAGTTAACTCTGTTAATCATGATTCTCTGGGCTTGACCATCTAGCCAGTTTTTATCCAGCAAAGAGTACATTTGTCTAATACATGAGCCACCAGCTTCTCTAAGAGAATGCTGTGGGAGACAGTGTCAAAGGCTTTACTGAAGTCAAGGTAGATAACATCTACAGTCTTTCCTTTGTTCACTACATAGGTCACCTGGTCATAGAAGGAGATCAGGTTGGTCAAACAGGATATGCACTTCATGAACCTGAGCCCTTGGCTGACCTTCATGTGCCTGGTAAGTGCACTCAAGATGAACTACTCCATAATCTTCCCTGGTACTGAGGTCAGGCTGACAAACTTGTAATTCCCAGGATCTTCATACCAGCCCTTCTTGTAGATGGGCTTCACATTGCCAAATCTCCAACTGGGACCTCTCCTGTTAACCAGGACTTCTGATAAATGATGGAGAGTAGCTTGGCAAGATCCTCCACCAGTTCCCTCACTACTCCTGGGGGTATCCCACCCGGTCCCATAGACTTATGAGTGTACTGGTGGCAGAGCAGGTCACTGAGTATTATCAGGAGTTTATTCTGCTTTCTGTCCCTGTCTTCCAGCAGAGGAGGTTGAATACCCTGGGGATAACTGGTCTTACTCATAGAGACTGAGTAAAAGAAAGCATTAGTTACCTCAGCCTTTTCCTCATCTTTGGTGGCAATGTTCTCCCTCTACATCCAGTAAAGGATGGAGATTCTCCTTGTCTCTCTTTTCTGTTTTTAATGTGTTTGTAAAACCATTTTTATTACCTCTTACAACAGTGGCCAAATTGAGTTCTAGGTGGGCTTTTTTCTTTTTAATTTTGACTCTTTATGACCTAATGAGATCCGTGTACTCTTTTGAGTTGCCCACCCTTTCTTCGAAAAGTAGTGAACTCTCATCTTCCTGAGTCCTGAGAGAAGTTCCCTGTTCAGCCAGGCCAGTCGTCTTCCCTGCCAGTTCATCTTACAGCACATAGGGACAGCCGGCTCCTGTGACTTTAAGACTTCCTTCTTGAAGAATGTCCAGCCTTTCCGGACCCCTTTGCCCTTCAGGACTGCCTCCCAAGTTAGTATCTCAAACAGTGTTCTGAACAGGCCCAAATCTGCCCTCCAAAAGTCCATGGCAGTGATTTTGCTGAACCCTTCCTTACTTTGCCAAGAGAAAAAAAACCTTAGAATTTTATGGTAGCTAAGCCTTTGACCACATTTCCCATCTGTTCTTCTCTGTTTGTAAACATAAGTATATTCTCTGCAAAAGCCTTTACTAAATTTACATCAGACCATAAAGTATCAAGATTATTTTACCATAAAAAAGAGGAAAATGAACAATGCTAAAGATTATATTGATGTTTTATAAATAGTTCCATATCCAACCCAAAATCTGTATGACTTCATTTCAAGCATTTGACTAAAATCCAATAATCTGAATTAATCTCTTTTGGCTATAACATTGTACTTTTCCTTTCAAAGAAAGAAGAGAAGATCTTGCTAATTTCACATATAGTTCTGTGTCTTTTTGTTGTTTGTTTGTTTGTTTTTTCTATTTGAAAAGTGGATTCAAGTATTCAGATATTCAAACTCAGCCCAAGTCCACTGGACTAACTACTTCTGCTCAAATATTTGCTTTTAGTATGTGGAATGCTTAATGTTTGGCCATGAATCTGTGTTTTCAAAGCTCCATCTAGATGATGTAACTGAAATCTTAGTGGTCTTAGCATCATAGCAAAAATCAAATAATTGTGTGTTCAGTCCTTAGTTGTTTGGGGTTTTTTGACTTTTAACGGAAAATCTGACTGGAAGACTGGTATCTTACTATATTTCTTTACAATGGCCATCATCTTTACGTGGGAGCCCAACAAGAGCCCCTGTGATAATAGACACTTTTCAATTAGTGGTTCATGATAGATTGTAACAGGAAAATCTCATATTCATGATGACTATAGGCAGAGATGAACATTCTTATTCTCAAAGTTATTAATTCTGAACCACATGTGGAATCAGTTGCTGAGTTCAGTCAAGCATTCAACAGATGTTCTCATCTTCTCTCTTCATTGATGAACAGACTAATATAGACATCAGAATACCTTCCCAGATCAGAGATTGTTGAGGCACATTGGTAGGAGCATAGCAAGAAAAGCCAGCATTGTTGGCTCTGTCTTTTCCTAACTGTAAGGATTTCCATCGTCGACACTGTCAAGTCACTCCTCTCAGTGGAAATAAATTTGTTTAAATTATACGTGTGTATATGTAGTTAAAAATAATGTAAAACAAATTACATCTGGCTTAGAAAATTGTCATCCAAACTTCAGCTTTAAATTAATCTGCTCTGTCCATCTCCACTGTTGTGACCTCAGCTAACAGATCTTTAAATACAATATTTCTGATAAAGAATTAATACTGTGCAGACGTGTGAATGTTCTGATTACATATATGTGAGGAGGGTTTTGTCAGAAGTTCTGCTACTGGAATTTTACTCTCGAATGCGAAAGCAACATTCCTGAACAAGAGTAACTAATAAAAGTGCTTCTTTCCCCGTTAGAATTGGCTGATGCAGTGCATATTGGTAGCTGTGCAAATTAGCAATTTGCAACAATTTCACATCTCCTGAGACAGACCGTAAAATGTTCCTTCATGAAACACAACTCTATATTATTATATTGATGTCTGTCAAGTCCCACTCCCCACACCAGGTCCCCCCTATCAACCCACACAGTCAGAGAGGGAGGGTCTTTTGGTGTCTGCATGGCAAACTGGAAACTGACAAATCTCTCAGGATGAATTCAGTGTTTATTTTGGGCACAGCCAAAATAATGAATCAGATACTCAGATGCACTCTGAGTTGCAACTTCCCAAAGTTGCAATAACAGATCTCAATCTGTTCAGATCACAATCTGATACTTTCAGGGCAGGTATATGAAACTACACAACTTGGATTAGATCGATGCACTGCAATGCCACAGAAAAGAGTTATAGTAAGAAGTGAGAGAGAGAGAAGAGTACCAGGGTGGGTGGGGAAGACAAAAATAGCCAACACTCCACTGATCTCTGGAAAATGTGGTCTTCAGGAGCACCTGATCCTGCAGTTTTTCTGCAGCATGTCTTCAGGCAGTTTCCATGGGCTGGTGGGCACCTGACAGCTGCCTTTTTGGCAGGTTTTTATTTGTAGGGCAGGTCAAAGCCTTATTAGCATATGGGAGGTGGTCTTGCTGTGAAAGTTCTCAAATTGGTGCATGCGCAGCAGCTTCTTTCTGAAGGTTCTGGAATTGGGTCTGGAGACTCCAGGGTCACTGGCAGTTCAACAGACCCTTGCCAGAGTCATCTGTGCCTGAATTCTTTGGGTCTGCACATGCAGTTGGAGTTGGGGGGAGAGCAGAATGTGCTGCTGTACCTCCTCCCCCTCCTCTGCAGCAACACAGTCAGCCCATCCCTTAATGAGTAGCCACAGCATTCAAGTCAATGTTTAAGACAACAACACAAGTAGAGTCAGATGTTGTTTCAGACAAGTATAATAAGTCGATGTTTAAGATGAAAATACAAGTAGAGTCAGTCTTTAAAATGTCTCAAAAGTTGGTTGATTTTGAGTTCACAGTCATGTAGGAAGACAGCAATGAATGCCCTCCTGTGTGCCAAGAAGGCCAGCAGCATCCTGGCAAGAGTAGGGAAGTGATTAATCCCCTGTGCTTGGTGCTGGTGAAGTTACACCTTAAATACTGTGTTCAGCTTTGGGGCCCTCAGTACAAGGAAGACATTGAGCTGTTGGAGTGTGTCTAAAAAAGGGTAATGAAGCTGGTGAAGGGTCTGGAGCATAAGCCTTATGAGGGGCAGCTGAGGGAACGGGTTGTTCTGTATAGAGAAAAGGAAGCTGAGGGGAGATCTCTATAACAACCTGAAAGGAGGTTTTAGTGAGATGGATGTCAGTCTCTTAATCCAAGTAGCAAACAATAGGACAAGAAGAAATGGCATCAGGTTGGGTATTAGAAAAAACATCTTCATCAAAAGGGTTTGAACGCTGCCCAGGGAAGCGGGGGAGTCACTGTCGCTGAAGATATTTAAAAGACATGTAGATGTGGCACTTCAGGACATGGTTTGGTGATGGAAGTGCTAGGTTGACAGTTGGACTGGATGATTTTAAAGGTCTTTTCCATCCTAAACGATTTTATGACTCCTCCCTCTCACACTTCCCTTTTCATCACAAAGCAGTTGTGTAAGGGAATGAGAGCAAGGACAGAAAGGAGAAAATATTTTGGCCATATTCCATTAATTTACTTGATTTGTCATCAAGAGTCTTCAGAGGAGAAATAAACTCTCCTTTCTGCAACTACAGTAAATTTGTAGCACTCGGGAACATCTTAACATTACCCCCTGCACATGGCTGATCAAAAAATCCCAGCAAACAAACAAGACCATATTTTTTATCAATTACTGAAAACATAGCAACTGACCCTAACAGGAATTCTATATTTTGTGATTCATTTAAAAGCAAGTACATTACTATCTGTGTATATCAAATGTTTGTGTTTGGAAATACACTTTCCTAAAAGACAACAGTGAAATTTAATTTTGCTGAGTTTTGAGAGGGCTGAGATTCTGTTCTTCTACTCTCAAGGGCCTTTCCCATTATAAACATGTTATAGATTCTAGGGCAGTTTAGAAAATGTAAAGTTCTGAAAAGCCAAGAAAGAGGTCATTTAGAGAAAACATCAATAACAGCTACCAATGTATTTCATTAGCTGAATTATTTAAAAATCTTAGTCATTTGCAGTATCTGTATGTATTATGTGTACACCTTAATTAAAGATTAGAAATTATATAAAAGAAAAGATATGAGATTTGGGAGAATATGCGTGAATTTGACAGCAACATTACAGTAACAGGTACAGTAACATTAAGAAACAAAGCAGTGAGGTTCCCTAAGGCACGCCACTGTGCTTAAATACTCAAAATTATTTAACACAGATACATCTTAAGTATCAGCAAGTGAACAGTCCTGCCAACCTTCTGTCATTTACCATGCATTTTATAATGTAAGTTACTCTGCAGGATTTAGAATGATAGGGTTTTTTTCAGTAGATTTCAAATCAGTACACACAAAAAAAGAGGCAGGATCATTTCCTTCTTTTTCAGATGAAATGAAAGGTCAAATACCTTGCTAAATGTGAGGAGTCAAGATTTCACCTCAAAGTTCTATGTATATACTAATCAATGAAGGCATACGTGCACCTTGAGACACAATGAGACCGAATCTCCATTTGCTTTCTGGATTTAAAACACAGGTGAATATTTTGTGAAGTTTTTTTTTTTGTTAAACACTAGTTTATACTTCCTTAATTTCAGACTTTTGCTCTCATCTAAATTATGTTTGCAAGGAAAACAAAATATAGAAATTAATTTCTCTGGTATTTGATATCAAGATGAAAATATGATGAAGGATGAAGATTTTTGAGAAGCCTGGATGATGAAAGCTGAATAATTTTGACTGGATGTTCCCATCTTATCAGAATAATTGTCTTATTACCACATCATCAAACAGGATCAGATATTCTGCTTTACTTCAGTGAGGCCTTCTAAAACATGATGATTACCTTAAATGCTTGGACAATGTTGGTTGGAATTGCTTAAATGGTTGAAAAATTTGCATGTGAAGTCTGCAGGTATATTTTTAATGACTGATTCTCACCCACTTAGCCAAGGAAATCCGTGAGTGTAAAGAATGTTATGGATAGTAGATGCACTGCTCCTAGTTTGCTGCTACAGTTAAGTATATTTTGAAATATGCTTTTTCCTTAAAGCTTACACAAGGGAGAAAATATAAAGGCTGAAGGCAAGTGAATGTCATACGTTTTACCTTTCTCTTGATCCCCTACACTCTTTTCTATTATCATTGAAATTTTGCCCATAGGAATAACACAATATAGAAAAACACACTACTAATAAGGATGGTGTTGAAATTTCCGAGATCAAATCTTTGCTGGTTAATCATGATTGTAGTGACCTTTGTTCTCTCTGAAATAGTCAAGTATATGTTTGATAATTCTTCTCTAGGTATTTATTTGATAGCTCTTTTTTTCCTATCCCTTTCATTCTCCATCCACCTAGCAATGAGACTATAAATCGAACAGAACAATTACATATAAAGGGTTTTTTTTTAGTTTAATTCTTTCATTCTTTATGTTGGGGCTTTTAATGTTTGTGGTGTGGGGGGATCTGTTTGGGGTATTTTGAGGGAGGTTTCTTAATGTAAATATTTGCCTTTTTTATTCTATAAAGGAATTTCTTTACAAAAGTGACCCCAAAATTTCCTTATTAAAACTTGATGTAAATTAACATACAGTATTACAAGAACATTTTCTCAAGGTTTTATAAGAGAGTAAAATTGATTTAATTTTAAAGTAGTATAATCTATAATAATTCCACAGCTGAATCCATCAAAAGCCAACCATTTATTGCCTGCTTTTATGCATTTTCTGCATCTGATTAAGGAGTTACTTTTATTGCTGAACATGATAGGAACATAGCTAGAGACTGATTAGATGACATGTAATGACTAGATTTCTAATGCATAGTTAGATGAAAACGTGGCTCAAGTCTCTAACTTTGGAAGAAAACAGGAATCAGCAAAAATTGCAGTGTACTGTGGGGTTGTTCTTCCCCTTCCAAAAAAATTCCTCATTTAAACAAAACTGGAATGTTTTCTCTTTAGTCCAGAGAGTGAAAATATGAAGTATTCAGTAGGTACCAATGAATGCATACATAAACTAATCCCCATCCCCACATGCAAGGAAAAAAGAATTTTCCAGATAGTGGAATTGGAGGGATTATTATATGAATACTACTGACAACAATATTTTTACTTTTGTTTTAACTTTGAAATATTTCCTATTTTATTAAACCAAATACCTGTTTTACCTCTTAAATCGTTCCAGTCAACCAAGCCGAAGACCATAGTAAAGAAGAACTAACATGACTTTAAGTGATTATAAAATCATTCTCACAGTATCACAGTATCATAAGGTTGGAAAAGACCTTTGAGATCATCGAGTCCAACCTATGACCCAACACCTACACCTACTCCTACTTGTCAACTACACCATGTCACTAAGAGCCTCATCCAATCTCTCTCCAATGAGCAAACTAGAGACTGAGATTATGTTCATTGTATTGTAGAAAGAGAACTTTTCTCAAAGTCAGTTTTAATGCCCAGTTTTTAGGATGTGCCATTAGTAAACTCATTGTGTGAAAAAGTTCTACTGAGGAATTTTGGGGAAAGTAAGAGATGTTTTATGAAATCTATAGAAGATTACAAATTGAATTCTAAATAGGCTTTATATCACTGACATTGTAGTACTCCTTACCTTATCAGAGCCAGTAGATTAAAATGAACCAACTAACTACAACATTTCTACAATATAAAATAATTTGACAGAAATACACTTGAGAGTGAAGCAATATTTGCGATTGCAGACCTGCATCTTTCTTTTGTTTTTCTCACAGTCAATAATTTTCTAAAAGAGGTTATATGGTTTAGGTATTTAATCAGTACTATGTAAAACCACCCAAAACATAGGCTAAAATTTGTTTATTTATAAGTCATTCTGATTAAAAACATATTCAGAACAATAGGGACAGGATTCTAAACAAATCACCAGTTAAAATGCAACAAACTCTATTCCCACAGCATTATCGTATCTATTATTTTTATAATTATATTCCAGCAGGAGAAGAATCCAAGAGTTCAGGTGCTCTCATCCCTAAGAACTAACTATTGATCAGACACACTTCCTCTGCAGACCATGTAATACCACATAAAGGTCGCCATGGACAGCACAAATTGCTTTTATTGAACAATATACTGAAGAGGCATTTAAGACACAAATGCACCTTTATGTTACTTTGGCAGGCAGCTGATTGTTTGTGACTGTGTAGTTCATGGTTCTGAAGTCTGAAATTGTGATACACTGGCTTGCCTGAATACATAAGACTATTTTCTTTGGGAGTTCAGTGTCTCTCAAATGAGTCAGGGTGAACTATGTTTACACAGAACAATAAAGGATGAAAAGACTAATAAAATGCATCTTCAACATATTTTCTGAACACCCACACAGGTGAAGGGAGTCACTCTTCACAAGCCAAACATACATTCGACTGTGTCAGATATTTTAATTCACATTTTATTATTAGATTTTTAATAAGTGGTATATCCTGCTTCAAACCAAGTGATTTCACTAAAAAAGTATTTATTGTCATAGTTGAGTGTACCATAAAAAACATCATCCAAAATAATAAGCATAAAAGTCCCTAACCATATTGAATTAATTAGGAAAAATAAACGTTTTGATCCTTCTGAAGCTAATTTGAATTTCATTCAGTTTCTTCCTTTGGTAGAAATGTTATTCAACACAGTTGAAATTGTTCCCATACAATATTCAAATTGGACAGAAAAGATATGAAAAGGGAAAAATTTCTGGCTTGTAAGAGAGCTGTTTAATGCTGTATTTCACCATTGTTATTGACTGTTACACCAGTCTGAAACAGCTATTAAAGAGCTTGTGAATCTTGCTGTATGAGGGAAGTCGATGCTATGTTCTTCTAGCCCAGCTTTGTTACTTTTATAAGTCATAAAGCATAAGTTATCCAAAGATATTCCTGGAGGACAACTTACTGTCTGAAGAGCAGCAACTATGCATTCAAGCATACTGCAGACAGAACTCAAACGTAAGGGATCCTTACAAATAGATTAAGAAAAAAAAAAAAAAAGGAAAAAAGAGGACCATTCATTGTAGAGGTGTAGAAGGATTTTCATCCAATGGCTGCAATCAGCTGAAGAAATACAGGATGGGGAATAAACAGCCTTGCAAGAACGTTGTTAGACATTTGAAGAGATTCTGCAGGAATGCAATGACATTTGTCAGAAATCAAGAAAACAAAAAAAATTAAGACTTTGATTTATATAAGTCAACAAACATAATGACAGTTATTTTGAAATTCTCTTCAGACAAGTATAAGCCTAGTACAAAGAAGAAATAAACAATAAGTTTTATAATTCCGTAAAGAATAGGACAAACCCCTTTAATTATAGCATAAGCTGGAAAGTGAAAGTATATACCCTTCAGAGAGGAAATAGCCGTTTTTTTCAAGTTGTGAAAGCATAACACTAAATATTTCAAAAGTATAGAGTTTCCTGTGTCATATTCAGCATTTAGGCGTTCTTGAGACTATGAAGAAGCTAAAGCACTGTGCAGTAAGAGCCTGTCTAGACAGCAATTGAAGATAGGAGACCTGTTGCCAGTGATGGCTACTGTGGCTTATTCCAGCATGGGGATAGTGAAGGTGTGTAGAAATCCCAACCAAGAAAGAAACTGAAGAAAAGCCTAGACACTTGAAGGTAAAAGAGGGCTGAAAATGGCTGTGTGTTTGGTTAAGGAATAAAACAACAGTCCCAAATCACTCTGCTGGAAATCAGCTGACAAATTGGCTAAGAATTCTGTCATTCAGAAAAAAAAAGGCCGCAGGTAAAGTGTGATTTTAAAATTCTGCTTTGCTGTCTAGCATATACAGATTTGAAAAATGCAAATATAAAGATGTCCGTTGCATTTCAACAACTGATTACAACTGTCTACAACCCAAGTAGAGATCTTCACCTCAAATACAAATGGAACTGGTTGTTGTTCTACTGGTTTTAGAACAGTTGCATCTCTGTATACATAGCAAACATAACCGAGAAGTTTATTTTCATATTTACCTTCAGTCATAACTCTCCAATGCTCAGCAGAATTAGTATTTCAAAGGAATATAAGTTTCACTCATGCTGCAGTAATCAAAATTCTCAGATGGAAATCTGTATGCTCTGCCCCCCTTCAGCTAGAGTAGAATATTCTTGTTTAAATCATATTTTTGACAGTTTATTTTAAATATTATTATTTAAATATTACTTATATTAAATATTTTTCTAAGGTAGATCAAAATCAGGCCTGGTGTTATACTTGTCACATATTCCCCCCCCCCGCCCAGGAGGTGGATCCAATAAGATCAAAAAGACAACACCAAAAAAACAACACCAAAAGATGAAAACATCTCAGAAGTCTAGACTTCTCCCTCCTGTGACAATCAACAAACTGGCAGACAGTAGCGAGATCTTGTTTGTGAATATTCCTGTTCTACACTTTCTTAAAACAGCCAAAATTTCAAACAGAAGTGTCAAATAAAGATACATAGCTGTTGCAAACGAGTTTTTCAAACAAAACTTGTATTTAAAAAGAAGTGTGACTTAATAGAGCTTGACCACATGGTTGTGCTTTTACTTACTGCATGGACGACATCATACATGAGGGAAAATCTAGTTTTATGTGTTTATGGCTAAAGAATTATATATGCACGCACAGTTCTCGATGCCACTTAGCTAAGATTTCAGTTTCATAATATTTACCCCCTATTCACTTACATTACCGTTTGGGTATCCAGCATGAGTTCACTTCAGAGTCCAAATCTGAGTTTTAGCTAAGCACACTCCCAGGCACTGGGTTTTATTTGAAATAAATAATTTAATACAGGAATATAGCGGCATGGTTGGCTCTGGAGAGAAGGCAACATGAAAAAAGAAATCCCTGGGTACTTATACCCTTAGAGATTATTTACCTGCCCTCATCACATGACGGTGTGGTCCAGTAGTATTCTGGGATCTTCTTGCTCCTCATTGGATTCCTTTGCTGTTTTTCAGGCACGTTGTTTTCTTGTCTTAGTCGAAGCTGTTGTTGATGGTCTGTATTCTTCAAGCCCCAATATAATTTTCTATGTTTTCTTGTCTCGAGGTCATGTTTTAGCCAACCACATCGTGTACACTGAGATAATTTTAAGTGAAAATTTACAGCTTCTGGCCTGGTACTTCAGCAAGTCTGGCTACTTATGCTAAGAAAGCCAAGCAAACAGCGTACTAAATCACACAATAACTCTAATTGATTTACTCTACTTAAAATGTTACTTATTTAGGTTAAACAACCAATCCCTGCTAAAGAGGAGAGTTGTGTGGTTGTGCAGTCCAGTTTCTTTCCAGGGAGGATCCAAATGGGGCTCCACTGGTGATCTCTCACTGGTAAAAGGTCTCATTGCTTCAAGGAGCTCTCTTGAGAGGCATCCCAGCACAATGGGAGATCATCACCCTGCAGCTGTTTTGCAAGGACAACTCAAAGAAAGTTCATGTAGGCTGTCTCATTTAAGGGATAAAAATGTTTGAGTTGTCAAAATTGCATATGAAGCTTCTTACCTCTGTTCACTGTTGTGCTGGTCCTTGTGGGTTTCTTGGAGGAGTTCTCTGCCTGTCTGCAGACAAGCCTTTACCTCCTCTGGATCCTGTACCAAACTGCTACTTGTTTGTTTAATGGATAACAGGCAGTTAGAATACTGCTGTCACAATATCAAAGCTTCTAATTAGTATTAACTGAAATCTGAAAAAAAATAAAAATTACATAGCTGTCAGACAAAACCAGGTTCTTCTTCATCCAAAATTAGAAAACAGTTAAAGGATAGATAGAGATTTAGTTACATTTTAAATCATTCAGTTAGTGAAAAATAAACCTAAGGTCCCTGATATGATTTTGGATTTGGTATTGATTTCCCTATTTTTAGCTGCAGAAAATCAAATACTCTGGTTCACTATGTTATGACTGCAAAGATTAAACTTCTGAGCAAATGTGAAGAAAAGCCACTGTTTGTAACACGACATTGTCTAAAAATCCAAAGGAACAATTTTGGTCACCAGAACTCAGGAAGAAATACCACTTTAGGAAAGACTGAGTTACTGGAGTGTAGAGTTTGTTAAGAACTGAAATCATGTTTTTTTCATATATCCTTTTCACAGTGTTTCCACATCTGTACCTACAATTCGGAGCAAATAACAAAGACATATTTTCTGAGTGTAAAAAATAAATACTTGCAGAAAAAGTTTCATTGTTTAGAAGCTTTCAGCACTAAAATAAAGCGTAGCATCAGCCCGATGCTGGCCTCAAAGACCTTTTTTTTTATTCTCCTTCACAAAAAATCACCTTCTGTGCTTGCTGTGCCTGAATCCTGCTTCTAGCTAGAATAGAACAGAGAAAGAAAAATCTATTTCAAAACCACTTCTGATATTTCAAAGTTTACTTTTATTATCTGTTCAAACAAATGATATGTCTATCATTCACTTATTAAAAAAAAAGAAATCTGAGATGGCAGTTCATGTAGTTCTCCATAGTTTCATTACTAAAGATACTAGAATCTAGGAAACACTAAATGTACTGTGAGATTCTGTTTGTCTAAGTTCAAGGATGTGTCTCCAAATTAAGACGTATGGGATTCAATGTAGATGCCTACGCAGAGATCAATTTTGAGGTTAAGATACTTAAATTTGCATGTTTGCACGTGAATCAGGTATGTATGCTCACACTGTGGTCCATAGGGTGCACGCCTATGCAGCCAGGGACATGCAGAACTCTCTTCAGCTCATTCCGAAGTAGACTGGGCTGAACTGAGCCCCTGCTCTTTACAGGGCACAGATTGCTTTTGAGCAGCTATCTAAATTCATGTTTTAATCAGAAGAGATCAGGTCGATACAGTCAATGAAGTTGAAAGAGGAATTCATCTTATTCTAAAGCAGATGGTTATATATATTAAACTGGACTGTCTTTATTGACTTTCATGTCCTAAAATGGAAATCCAAAATCCTATGTCAGAAGTAGATGGTTAACCCTATTGACACGTAATATCAGTGGGAGGTATCGCACTTCTACTTTTAAGTCTTGAATCAGGAAAGCATTTTTGTTCATATCAGTCTCTATGGAAACACTCACATTCAGATTTCTTCATGTTGCAGACGAGCTGTCTATGTACATGAAATCATTCACAAATAGTAGCCTTTTTCAAAGAAATGTTGACACAAATAATTCTCAGACAAGGACTTTGTCTTTGTAGAGCCAAAGCATGGCTTTCCAATGAAACTGACTTTGGTGAAAATCTTTCACTTAGGCCTATCAATACTTTCACTCTCTTCACATGTCCCAGTACGCCTCTTGCAGAAGGCATGTAATAAATTTTCTTTCTTAATATACCAACAAAAATGCAGGCGTCTGAAATTCATATTTTAAAAGATTTTCCTTGCACAGATCAAGGCTAAAATTGCTGAAATTCTTAGGAATTTTAATTGATTAAAAGAGAATTTAGGCAAGAATTTAAACTTTAGATAATGCTGGTGGCTATTTCATTTCTGTTTAAGAAAACTAATTGCTTCTGTTAATAATAAAGAGTGTTTTTATATAAAATATTCTATTAAGAGGCTTATATTCACCATTTTCCCCAAATTAATTGATTATGATCTTCTGTCATTACCCTTCCAATTTTTTTATTATCTCCCTGTTATAGCCGTATATCTATGCCCATAATAAAGGTTAGATATGTAAGAGATATAATTACTCAGCTTTAACAACAGATTATCTTATACAAACAACATTCTTGTTACTGGAATGGAATAAATATATATAAATCTGTGTGTGTATGTAAATATGTATAAGTAAGTTGAATTACATGAATTATTTTATATAGATTTCTCATTTAAAGGATAATATTAAAATACTCTTGATATATAACAGTTCAGATGAAGATTTTAAAATGATCACACATGACTTCTAGATGTTAGTGATCGTTTTCAAACTATGTAATTTCACTCTATGGCTTCAAATAGGAACTGAAACCTTAAGTGCCCTGAATACTTTTTAACTATTCTGCTAGTGTAATTAATTTTAACTGTATACAATGTGTTTATATTGTGCTACAGAAGTTTGTTTGGATGCATAAAAGATGAGTATTGGCAATATAATAAAGACCTGGGAAATGGTATGCGTGCTTTAGATTACAAACCAGTACTTTGTTTCAAGGAAAGATATATGCAAAAACGTGCTGGAAATGTTACAAACAAATCTCCCTTCAATCTTATTTTGCGTAGAGTAGGTCTTTAAAATGAAATGTGTCTTGGGAAATCTGCCTCTGAACTAAGGAAATATTGGCTCTCAGAAGGCAACATATCATGAAAAATAGGACAAAACTGAGATTTAGGTATTACTCAACATAAGGTTTTAATTATTTTCTTACGTCCCAAAGGTGAACGACAGAACAGTGATCTGGAGGGGAAATTATGTCTTCACATGACACTTGATCATTGTCTAGCTAGGAGTTATGTCTCTATATTAAAAACTATATGACTCCTAGTTTTACTAAAGATTGCTTACTTTTTTCTTGTCATAATATCATACCAAATTAAAAATTTTCAATTATTATATCCTATAATATAAAATATCAAATAATAACTTAATTAAATGTTGTACACAAATAGACAAGTAGCAGGAGACCTTGGCCACTGCATTTATGAGATGATTAAGAAAAGTCTTGGACTGGTAACGCTGTCAAAGATAAACTGGAATTATTAATGGCACAAAATAAGTGACCTAATAAAACAGAGCTGTGTTTACTGTACAGAATTTCATAACTTGGGCTGTGGATTGTTTTCTTTCTCCTTGAGAGTTAAATTTGGAAGGTAATAGTAACATCTTCCTTCTTTCATTGAGATATCGCTGAAGGAAGACTTCTATATTTAAAAGTTTCTTGGTACACTTGTTACAGTAACCCAGTTAAACCTACCTTTAGTCAGAGCCTCTCCAGATAATGGCAACAAGAAGCAAAGAATGGATTTTGCATAGACATTTTGTCCTGTAAAGTGTTTCCTTTCTTTTAGAATAAACATCATGTTCTTTAAAAAGAAGCCTTTAAAACTGGGTAATGACTTTTCAGTTTCAGAACGTCTGTCTAGTATTCTTCCATTTGTGACAAAAGATTCCAATGAAGTTCTTTGAACTCTTTCACTGACCTTTTGTTTTGTAACATTTACAGTTTTATTTAAAAGTGTTTTGTTTGCCTAGGACCGAGCTGTCTATAGACAGCTTGAATAAATTGATTGCACATAAGCACTTTGTAGGTGCTTCTTCAACGGGAAAAAACCATGTGTGATAGAGATAAGGGTATAGTGATAAATCTGTTTAACAATGAATACTGAAAAATTCTAGAAAAAAATAATAATTTCATTAATTTATGTCCTCTCTCACAAAGTAATATTTTACTGCCCTAGAACATATAAAAGAACTTGTAAATAGATGAAAAAAGGGTTCATAGGAAGTTGGTAAAAATTTGTGAAGTAACTGAATAGTGTATCTTCTATGCAGAAAATCTTCATGTACACATCAAAAGCATACATCCTTCTTATATACGCCCCAAAGAACATTCAGCAATTTAAAAGAAATTAATCATACTAATGCAATGGTGTCTCAATTTAATAAGCATATCTGTTCATAAGAATCTGTCAGTTTTTACTGACAGTCAAAAAAACCCATTTAGTTTACTTTAAGCTTAAAATTTTTTCCTGGATATCTGCTGCATTTATTTCTAGCTTGGGATTCTTGCTTTCATGATGTATTTTACAAGCCAGGAATTAAAGAAATAGGATTTGCAGCAACTGAAATAATTCTGAAAAATATTGTTTCTGCAGTTTTGACCTATCTTGATAGACTGAATAGAGGGTGATGAAAACTGCAATCTTAATAAATCTCCCACAGCTAAAAGTTTAAAGCTCACACTGTTTCAAATTAGTGAGTACAGTAATATTTATTTGCTGCTGAATTCTAGACAGCATGACATTTCAGCAGGAAACACTTTATAAGACTTAAACTTATGACCAAAGAAGATGCAAACTAGTATTTAAACCATACATAACTAGGAAGCTTTGTATGTTGAACAAACAGACAAATAAAATCTATTGTCATTTCTGTCATTTTTCTTTCCAGAAACAGAAAGTTACGTATTTTACAAAATATTCTGCAGTTCACAAAATGAAGTACAAGCAAAGAAGACCTAGAAAGTACAGGAAATAAAGACAGCTTACACATTATTGCCACTGCATGTTAGAGCAATTGAACAACTTCATAGTCCATCAGATCCAGTGCTTTCCAGCAGGATGCCTATGTGAAATAATAACTAGAAAGATGTTCATCCAGGTGACATCTTTCTTACATTTGTTTGTTTGCTTGTTTTCTTCTTCAAAAGAGAGCTGGATGACTAGAGAGCATAAAGAAATGGAAAGTAAAGCTATCAGCAGATGTAGTTACCAATAACAGCTTCAGCCACAGCAAAGGATACAAGAACATCACAGCTCTTGCCACTAGATTTTTCTTTTTACAAAACTCAGACTTTATTATGCTGAAGCAGCTTTGGAAAACCCAGAATCATGTTCAATCTGTTCTCCTTTCATGTCCTGACATTTAGTTGCAACCTCAAGCGAATCTATGTCTTCAAAAGAGGTGATATGATTGACCCAAATAATTATCAACCTATCTCAATGCTCCCAATTGCCTTTGAAATCACTATAAAAGGTGTGGTTCAGGTTCAGTGGATATCCTAATCAAGATACTATAATATTTTCTTTCCATATCAAGTAGGTTCTGCAGCTAAATGAGATGCCTTGGTTACCACAGACTCATATTCATCTCGACTTCGCTATTGACAAAGTGAGACAAACGAATCTTCTAATGACTCAGACCACCCCAACACTGTCATGGTTTTCAGTAGTTTTAAGTGAGCAGCTGCGGGGAAAAAAAACTTCATCTGAGTTCATCAATGAATTTTCACAGCAACGGAAAAGACATTTTTGTAAGGGTGAACAGTAAGAGTGTCCACTTCCTTTGGCTAAAATATAACAGCTATCTTGTAAACACCTTTCCAGTTGGAAATTCATAATTTAGCTAGTTTGGGATTAGAAGAAGAATATTCGATGAAAAAGTTGTATTAGTATTACAATGGAAAATATTATTTCCCTTAAATCCATCTGATTCAGTACTTTAGGGGCAGAGACACTCCGCGTGGATAACCGCAGTCACCTGAAATTACGCTAACTGGTGATGTTGGGCAACCTAAAATAGTGTAAATAGAGTTTAAATGAATAAGAATTAATCAGAAGTTTTCCAAAGGAACATTTTTTTTTTTTTTTTAGAAAAATAATCACAGGAACATGTTAAAAGCTGAACACTTCTAGAAAAATTTTTTAGATTCAAAAAGAAAGAAACATTTCAACACTTTGCAATTATAACACTTTACTTTTAATCCAGATATTCCTTTGATATAAGATATGGTGAAAAAATGTCAAATTAAAATATTTCAGTAGGGTGAAAATAATGAAAGACCCAACCCTAAAGAATTGTAACTTCGTATTGCTAAACATTTCTACAGTAACATATGCTCTGTTCTTTTTGAAAAAAACCAAAAAGGCATTAAAAAAATCATATGACTAAGGAAATGCAAAAATGGTTCAGATCTGTCTTATAAATGAACGAAAAGTACAGGTTACTGACATTTGGATAACACATCTTCTAAATTTGCTGTGCTGGCCATCTTCTAAAATGGATAATTATATTCTGCTTACCTGAAATCCTCCTGTTGTTTTTCTTGTAAGATGTATTCTTTGTTACATCCTGTTCCAAAATAATGATGCTGTCTTCAGAACACTATTGTTTCTTTTTTTTTTTAATGCATCCAAAAATACACTTTCTATGGAGTGCATGCTTTAAACAACAAACAGTGACAGATAGTCTCTGACAACCAAAATGACTAATTCTAGAACAGTAGATCCACCTGTCTCTTTATGAGCCTTCAGCAGTATGAAATAAACTTTGGAAAAAAAATCCACAACACTTGACATGTCAAAAAAACTCTGGTTTTGAATAACCTCAAGTCTAACCAAAAGCAAAGCAAAGACATCTAGAGAATTCTTCTTAACTGATGAAGCTAGTACAAAGATTATGATCAAAGATTAAATTGTACGTTTACCTACGACAAAGAGAAGGATTTAATTCTTGAGTAAACTTTCCATTTTAAGCTGTCAAGTATTTCAAGTATTAATGGCACTATGTAAACAGATAAATATCCACTGCCTGTACTGACTACTTATCCCACCTGCTCCAGATCAGTAATTGAACCAGTTATTAGTAAAATTTGAATGTACAGGAGGAAATTTTTACATATATTACCTTTATTTAGAATTTCTAACTCTACTCTGCTAATAGTTCCCTATAGCACCATATTGAACTGCTGTTTCATTCCTACATTTTTAGGTCCTCTTTTTCCCTGTACACATATCTCTGCCACAAGAAATTCTGGTGGACTGTTTTTCATCTTCCAGACAAAACATCCGATGCATAGGTGTCTAAATTTTCTGGCAAGCGTAAATATCTGTTCTGGAAGACACAAGTCTTTTATGCCATTCCAGTACTTTCCATCTACTGGGTTTTCAATTCTTCATACTATCCCACAATTCAATTTCTAATAATGAAAGAATTTATACTTTATTGCTAAGATTTAGAGTGTAGATATGTTGATGAAGAATCCTTTGCTAACTGCAAATGGAACACATCCTGGCCTATGCGATGTTACATAATAAATATGCAGAAGAAAATAACTAGGGTGTTATCCATGCAATGGAGAAGAGTCCTTTTGTAGAGATTAATGATTAGTGGTGTTTTGGTTTTGGGGATGGAGGGCTTCAACAGTACATTTCCATTTCTCTTCCCTTCTCTTCTCTCATTTCAGGAGATGTAGCTGTCAGAACTTACCAAACGAGCCATTTCTCATAAAGACAGAAATTCAACTCGTGTTTTTAATAAATGTAAAAGAAAAACCTTTACCTGATTCCTGAATTTTGGTATAAGTCCTTAGGAAAGGTGTATCGCCTTCCCGTATCGGTTTTAAAACTGGCATTTCATTTTCATTTTCAGATCTACTTAGAGCAATGTGTTCTCCAAATCGTTGGCGTGCCTGGCTTTCATATGATAATCAGACCTGCCATATGTTTAAGAGATTTGCTTCTCACTTAACTGCTTTAACATGCAGAAATAATCAGCATGACTCAAAGCCAAATTCAATAGCTTGATGAAAAGAACACTCACGAAGCAACTGTCCATCAGTTTTTCATACTGTGACAAAATGGTTTTCATTTTACTGCAATTATTTTGAGCAGTTGTTGTGTGTTCACAGGATTCTGTTTTAAATTTCATTTTGAGAACAGAGCTGAGTTAATTTCAGTAAAATAGTTATTGCACTTATGTATACATTTTACCTCATGGGCATAATAAACAAAACTCAAGTTGCTATAGGCTAAAATACTAATTTAACACACTCCAAATCACGTATGTAGCCAACTTAGAAATAGTAGGGCACCTGTCCCAAGTCACCATGTAATGGAGCTCGGATTTGGTTTGTAAATCAAAACCTAGTGTAGCTGTTTTGCTGAATGAGAAACCTGAAGAGGAGGTGCTTACAAAATAAAATGTATTTTCCTTGTCTTCCTCCTTAACTATTTATTCAAATTTAAGAAGTGAAAAGAAAAAATAGATATACTTTTTGTACGTGATTTACATACACTGCAACATACATTTAGAGTCTTCGTTGTAAAGCCTTGGTAATCCATTTTAGGCCAGAAAGATACACACTGCAGGCCTAACACAAAACCTACTGCATCCTTAAAATCCTTGCATTTGATTAAGCCCTAAATGAACCTCACCTACTTGTACATCTTAATATAAAATTAAAACAATTTTCTTTAAAAAGTGACTTCATTTCTTATCCTGTTCCTATACAAATTGTAGGAAGGGAGGATAACTGATTGTCAATATTATGCAGTCTGAATATTGTTAATCAGCTGTGATCATAAAATATGGTTACTGATTTCTAGGTATTTACTTGGAATTAAAACTACATTGTTTATTCATAAGCTGCACAAAAGTCTAGGTTATGTCATACTTTGCTATTTTTATATAAATATTTCTATGCATATCTATATGGTATAATATTTAAAGAAGAAAAATAGCAATGTTTTCACCTTTCCAAACATCTTAACATGAAATTATACACATATTACAGATTCAGTATGAAGGTTGAGATAGAAATGCCAGAAAAATCTCAAGGGAGAACTCAGTGATTAACAACTGCTTAAGTTTTCTGTGAAAAAGTAACTAAAACTTTTATCAAAAAAACCCTCTTCTATGACTTAACTGCAAGAAATTCTTTGCTGAAATATTTTTCTTCAGGAAAGTCATAAATTAATATCTGAATTGTTTCTTTCATCAGTTACAGTGATTATGCTTGACTTTCTTTTTTGATGAGTGTTTTAACAAGTAAGGTAAATTTGCCTCATTGTATGTAAATGTACTTGTAGTCTTTAAGTAAGCGTAAGAATAAAATTACATCAGCTGAACTGTTTTCTATTTGCACTATCTTCTCCAATTTCTATCATGTCAAAAACCAGATAGAGCATATAGGATGTTAAATATAGATACATAGCATGTATATGACAGCTTTGTTTATTTGGGGGCATTTTTAAAACAGGATTTTGGAGGACACAAGAGGAATGTGGGGAACTAATTGATACAAGAGTTGATCACAGTCAAGTGACTGAGTGAGAGTGATCAGAGCATAATTACACTTAAATGTCAGACACTATTAAGAGTTAAAAGTCACATTACACTTCAGAAAAGGAGGCACTGCTAAAATGTGACAGTTCCGAACATTAATATGCAAGGTTACAATGTCTTAGAAGGAACATGAATGTCACTTAAGTAAATGATAATACCTTTGCAGGAGTGGCAATATAGTTAACTCGTGTCTTTCTCGTTCAGGATTTTTTACACCCTCTGCAGAAGCTGCCAATGTTGACTGCTTCGGCAGGCAATTACTGGACTGCATGAGCAGCTGTGGAGCCCTACAATGGGGTGTCACCATTGCTCGTAACAAGTCATAGTGCTTGTGGCTTTGTTTTACTTGGTTTAGCTGTAATAAAAATTTCTCTAATTGACCAGTTGCCTATATCTCATTTGTTTTAATTCCGGTTATCTTGGTATGATGCAAATACAATTTTACATAGATAGCAGTCCCGAGCAGTTTTTCCAGGTAGAATGAGATATTTACAACTAACTTGAAGTACAGTAGAGAAATACAAACGTGGTACAATAGCAGGGAACTTGAGAAGAGCAGCTAAAGGACACCAAATTATTCTATCTTCATTATTATTCTTTGTATAGTAGTCATTCTTTAATGAGACTTAAGATTTACATTATGCCAACAGTAAATTCATGGTTTTATTTACACATACATAAGATGTGCTCCCTTTTTTATGAATAAACAGGATTTTGAATGTAACAAATTTGTGTACATTCATATACTTACAAGATATATTTAAATGTTCAGACAGAATCTATATGTTTTAGCAGAGGGTTAGGGAAAAAGATAGACCACATCTAAGTTTTTTGCATTTTATAGCATAACGTAATTTTTCATTCAGCCATTACAACTGAGTGCTGTTCTGTATAATGCTTGTAAGTTTTTCAATTTTCTACACTTGACAAACTTTCATTATAAAAGAAGTAACACCCATTACAGAGAAAATATAGTATTTTTTTCAAGATTAAATATGTTATCATACTTATCATCGATAATTCAGCCATATTTGATTTGATCCTTTAGTTAATATGAGGAAAGCCTTAGGAACAAAGTTATTTTTATTATTAATGATGCTGATTTCATCTTTTACTTTGATCAAAATACCTGATACTGTCAGAAAATCATTTAATGGGCATAAAAGAAATACTTGTTTAATCATTATTAACGGTCAAAAGGGAGAATACAGAAAAATACGTTATAATAAAAATGACTGAATAAAAGCCTTTCTAATCTAGCATTTATATTTGGTGTTTCTTTTACCTGGAGAAAACCCTTCAATTCTCTATTATTATTAGTAGTAGTACTGTAACTATTACTACGATTATTGTTACTAACTTCTGTCTTGAAGATTTAGATGATTTTTAAAGTAAAATTTTACATACAATTCCTGTGTATTGGAAATATTCTTTTTTATTTAATTTAAATAGTAAACTTCTTGATGTTGCCTAGCCTGACTTGAATTTACCTTTCTTTTAGTAATTAAAAATGCCTGGAAAAAAAAAATCTAGCTAGCTCTTCAGAATCTTAAGCATTGTGTTCTACTTGTACCAAAAAGATGATCTGTCTACAAAAAAACGCCCCGACAGGCTAATGCAGGAATTTTATGATAACATTGGTGGCAATTCGAGACAAAGAAATTCCTTCCCTTTCCTTTCCCACTGCCAGCACATCATGCCTATCTGAGCGTGGAAGTGTTCTCTCACTTATGGTGACACCAATGTTTGTGCAGTGAGCATCTCTCTCTCCACACACACACACTCTTATATTGCGTACTTAACATCTGTAAAGATGTAACTTCCATGGAAACCAGTAAGAGTTAGTCACTTGAATATGTTTCTGAATCTGAAACTCGAATGATGGCACTCTGTTTGTGTCACCCCCTTGCTGTGGAGTACCTAGTCAAGTCTGGCACCTTGGGCAGTTCACAGGAATATTCGATGTCTCAAAAGGAGAGTGATGACAGATGGTACCATCTGAGCAGGATGTCATTTAATGCCAGGTGAGCAGGTTGCTTTTTCTAACTGATTACAGTGTGTAGCTGTTCACTCAGACCTGGTACTAAAACTAAACCTGTGATCATTCTTCATCTACATTCAATCAAGAATTGGGTCAAATTTAATACTTTCCCAACAGTTATCACATGATTTTTTTTATTATTATTATTTCTGGTCTAGATAATTTTGAATCACTAGAGGAATGCGGAGAAACGTGAGGGAAGCGAGGTGAAGGACAAGCAAGAATTTGACATGTAGCTCGAAACTAAGATAACCTAACGGCAGTGACTCCCTTTATTCCTAGAAGGAGAATCCTCTTTTGAAAAACACGATACATTTATATGTATATTGGCTTGAGGAACTTAAGCGAGATAAAAGAACTTCAGTTGAGAATCTTCATGGGATTTTGGATTGAGGTAGATTCTTAGCCGCAACTTAGATACTGAAGCAAGAGCAGCAGAATTCCTCAGGGAATTTCAATATATGAATACACTCCAAATTAAAACTCCTGTATCTTCACTGATTCCATTTCTAAGAGCCCAAGTCCTTTTGCAGTTCTAGTTCCATGTGTACATCTACAGATTTACATATACCAACACATGAAAAATATGACCCCGGTTTCCTGTAAATAAAGTCAATTGGTAGAAGAACAAATATTTGAAAACTCAGGATTAATTCATGTCAGATTTTCACACTACTCTTATTATGCATATATTTCTTCCCATTTATTTCTAAATTCCCACTCTTCAACAGATAAAAAATAATGCCTTTGTATGTTATATATATATCCCTTTTCCTGAGAAACTGCAGATCAAAGAAATAAAAGTTGGTGTAAAATCAGGTTCAGTCTTTTTTTCGCTGTATATGAGACTGTACTTTGAAAAAAGATGAAAGACACAAACAGATGAAATAGAAGATATTATAGAATTAATAAGTTTATCGTTATTTCTGTTGAGGTGGAGACTGGTTTAATGTTCCCAGGACTGTGCAAGGTTTCCAGAGATATGGTCCTGGAATTTCTGGGGCTTGATACCTGGAAAATTAAGTCTAGGAACCAGAGAAAGTGGTGGCAATCTGTTGAGCAATTCCCCATTACCTGGCTGAAGGCTGCAGTTTGTTCTTTTATGTGCAGTGAGAACATCGGCAATTATTTTCTGTCTTTTTAAAAAGACCAAATTATTCTTTAAAATTATTCTTTGTATTAAAGGAAAGTTCATTTATTTGTCTAAAGGTAGCTATAGTACTTAAGTTGCTCATTCCAAATAATATTCTTATGTATGCAATATCAAAATTTTATGTCGAAATGTTTGAATACGTATTTCCCAACCAAATTTTACTAGTATTTTATCTTAAGCAGCTAATCTCTCTTCTGCCTCTGAGACAGTTATTTCTGTGCAAACAACTAGTTCTCTGAGCTAGGATTAATTACACATTGCATGGACAGAATTTCTTTTTTCTTGGGTTTTCCTGCTTTTACCACTCCTTAAACAAATAATCCTATTTTTTAGATGTGCTGAGTGGATAATGCTCATTTCCTACCACCTAACACACTGCAGACACCAACATCTAACAGCAACGGTCATTATTTCATTGCAGACAGATATTTTTAAGCATGAATATTTTGCTACATTAGGGTCTTGTAGCTGTGGAAGGAAAGTTTCCGCACCTTATTCCTTCCTGATTTTCTAAGAAGATCTTTATTTGTTTACAGCATTTCACTTCCACTTGGACTTACAGCCATCTTTTCAGAGTTCTAAGTGCAGTTTATATAATACAATCTGGGCAGGAGTGCTTAGAAAGTCATTGGATGACGTAGGGAAAAAACCCAACCCACTTACTCAAATTTTTTTTAACTCAAAAGGTACATCTGCTCCACAGGCACACATGTTCAGAAAATCAGCACCAGAAAAAGGGTTAAGAGTTCTATTAAGACTTCAGGTCCTATTTACCTTTTTATCAGATGGGAAGCCAAAAAGAAAAAAATGGTGGAAAAAACTACAAAAAAGGAAAGAAAAAAAATTTAAAAAGCTCTGAGTCTGGCTAAGTATGATAAAATGGTGTGAATCAAGGATATGGTCTGATTGGGGGTTGAACAATTATCAAGAGGTAGATAAAGTGCTGTCAGGCATTCTCAGTTTTATAAACTTGAACACTTTCATACCTACCGGACCCCAAAGGTGTCTGCCAGATGTCTTGATTGAAAATGTACAGTGTAAGAGAAAATTTAAAGGGCAAGTCACTAAAATAAATATCTGAATTTATGTTTAGTATTTTCAACAAAAGGCTTGAGCTGCTTAGTGTATTACAAATTCAAAAATAAAAATTAAAACATGTTAAAAAAGCAAAGATAATTCTGTAACCTTTGCATAAAAAAATTGTTTGTCCCATGTACAATTTTAATCCACAAAGATAAATATACTTTAAGGCTGAATAAACAGGAAAGTGTTGTTTTATGTAGATAACATTATAAGCTTGCATACTGCAAAGTAATTAAAGGACATAATATCTTATTATACAAGATCAATATACATTTCAGATCAGGGCAAAATCTGTTTCTGAAATTATATGGCTTACCCTGATTTCACATTTTCAGTATTGATCTGATGAGAGGATACTTCACAGCTTGCTGGTTGCAGAGGTTTGAAAACTGTGTGCTTTCAGAATGAAATTAAAGTCAAGGCTTTTTGTATGTCTACAGAAACTGCAGTTAGCAGGTGTTAGTCATATATTCTCCAGTAAACAAGCCATGGATTTGGTTTAGATGATCATATCCATCTCCGTTTTAACAATTGCTAACAAACGGGGTTTCATGAACATTTCTTTGATGGCAAGTGAGTGCAAGAAACATATAGCTATAATATATTTCTTTTTTTTTTTTTTTTTTTTTTTTCTGTTTATGAAGCAGCTCTTTACAGTATTATGGTTGGTGGCGAAATTTGGGCAATGAATCTGAATTGGCTTTAACCCTGTTGGATATAGTTGGTATCAGAAATTATTTGGATGAAAATAACTGAATTAAAGGAATAACAAGGAACCATTGCAGCATCACTTAAAACCAAGACAGTCAAAACAAAAAGCCCATTTCATTTTTATAATATGGAGAGAAGTCATGCCGTTTATTTGTACTAAAAATCTGTATGCAAATTTTTTACATAAAAGAGGAATAGAAGAGAAAAACATATTTCTCTCTTCTTCCTATGTTTCTGGCATTTTAAAAATTAGATGCCAATCTGAGATGGCTTGGTTCAGTTCTGAGTTTTTTTGAGATCTTCTGATCATCATAACCATGAGGTATTAAGCTGTTGAAGTGGGTCATCCACCATCCTTGCAAAGGTCTTTGGAGTCACTGGGTCAAAGTTACTGGCTTGAGTACTGATTGCTATTGTAGAAGAGATGAAATAATTACAGGAAAGGTTTCCTATAAAATGTATTCACACATCTCTCAGAGGAAACGAGGTAGTGGGAGGAATGGTACAAAAACCCAAACCAGCGAGGTAGACTTTAATTTCTGGGCATTGTGAAACTTGGATTTTTTTTTAGAAGAAGCAGAACGTCTTCCAAAGAAAGGAGGATGAGTAAGAGTGCTCCTTCCCACATCTTTGCCTTCAGCCTGCTGATTACGCCTCTCCTATGACAGGTGAGATGTGGGCGTTGGTGCCCTGGGCTCCCACATCCTCTATGAGGTCTCTGCTTGAGTGTGAAATGAAAAGGTCACAGTAACAGATTCTCCTCCATTTGTCCTCTATGAAAAGCAGTGACTCATGTTCCATTTAGAAAGAGAGGGGAAAGATACCTGGTTCAGCAAGAAGCCTTGGTGAACAGAAAAGCTTCTCCATTAGCACAGAGTTCACCATTTAGAAAAAACACTGCTTCATTGGGTTTGGTTTTTAGCTGGTTTAGGAAGTTCTCACACTGAGTAAACTGTTACATGATTTTGAACCCTATTCTGAGCTGTCTAATTTTCTCCAGGCTGATCTAGGACTCAATTCAGTCAGAAACTGTCGATTCCTTTAGGAGGATCAGAGGCTTCTATCACATTTGGTACCTAAGGTTGCAATTGTTACCAGGTTTTTAAATTTATGTATTTGGTTTCCCACAAAGGAGTAATGGAAGCTCTTCAACTTAAAAAAACCCATCATTTAAAAATAGATAATATCTGCTGCTTTTCTACAAAGAAGCACTCATTTCTGTGATGATACATAAAGTAGTGGTTCTATTTTTTGCATTATCTGAGGCTTTCTTTTGATATTTCCAGAAATTTTGCTTTTTGATCAGAATCGAAGTTGCAGAAGAACCTTTTCTGACATTATTTTGCCACGCTGACTTCAATCTAGAATCCTCAGAAACTGAAAGTAGTTTCAAAGTGGGTAGACAGTTTTTAGTTCCTGTCATTTTGGATTTTTTTAAAGTGCCAGTAACTTAAACTTGCATTCGGCTTTAATGCAAGGTAGATCTGATTTTAGTTTGTCCATATTGCATTTGCCCTTTCTGATGAGAAGTTACAGCTTTTCATGAAGGGATAGCTTCTCAGATTAGGTAAAGCAATGTAGTTCATTATGTTAATCTGCACAGACTGAGGATCTGGCCCAAAAATGAGCTTGTTAATTTTGTGATCTTCTTTTTTTAAATATAAAAAGGTTTAGTAACACTTTGTCTAGATTCATAGTTATGCAAAACAACTGACATCCCTGTGCTTCTAGTGCTGCCTAATCACTAGAAAGTACTGTAGACAGCAAAACAAAATATTTCTAATTTACTCCAATGCCTCCTTGCATCTTAAATCTATGAGATTAAATGCTTAAATGTTGCAATGTCTACAGTATCTTAGCATTCAAGGAACATATACCCAGTTGAAAAATTTAAGTGGCTTAAGGAGGTTAATGAAAATACAAAAGAAGCTCAAGTTTGCTAAGTAGAAGCTGGAAGGTGATTTTTGAAAAATGAAAAATATAAAATCTTAGATATTTCAAGAGGACAGTGCAAAGCTGTTTCACTCTGAAAGAAGTTAATAAAGATCATCAGCCTGCTTTAGCAGTTCGGACTTTTTTATTAGCAAAGGTGTCATCAAATTGTTTTTTCTGTGTATTCAATTAAATAATATACATAGCATAAAATGTAATGCACAGAAACAATTCAATAAAATAAAGATGATAATTTTGTCTATGTTGACGCATTGATATCTACCTGGAAATGAAAATTACTGTAACTACCACCCTATTTTATGAAGCTAATTGAGGATGTTCTTGAATTTACTCAATTGTGAGAGACAGAGGCTTGGAATCAACCTCTCTGCTGAAATCTTGGATTTACTGCTATTCTGAAATATCCTTGGAAAAATGTGATTTTGTGCCTTAGCTATACCTTTACACTGAATTGATTCAAGAGATCTCCCTGTGCTTCGGTAAACCTGACTATAGGAATAAAAAAAATCATAATGAAGGAATAAGAATGTTTCAGTGATTTCTCATAAAAATCAACTGTGAAACAGAGTTGCTGCCTTGCCTTTCAACGAATGTGTGCAGATGAATTTAGACATAGCCTATATGTCTAGGATCCTATGGTTCCATGATTCTATGATTTGTAGACTTACTGCTATAAGGCAGTGCAAAGATCAGACAGTAGATCAAAACAACACTAAATAGACATGGTGTCTTTATTCCACCTTCAAAAAGTATTCTCATTCTTGGAATGTTTTGTTTCCAGGAGGAAATTTTTTTTCATAACATTTATTTTGCAGTCTTAAATGTTCATATGCAGATCTCTGGACATCATAGCAATTGTCTTCCTTTGGTCATGATTTCACTTAATACAATGTGTAATTATAAAATAATCATCACACATGCACCACAAATTATAAATCAATTTAATAATTTCTTAGATGCAAAAGAAATCACCTATCAAGAATTAGTAAAAAACCAGAATTTGTCTGAATGGTTGGATTGATTGTGCACTTACTTCAGTATTAGCCAACATTTAATAATAAAATGATAGGTGTTAAGATTAGGATTACTTACCTTCTCTTGTAAAAATACAGACAAAATGCCTTCTGATTTTCTGCAACATGATTTTAGAACTTCTATACTTAGATAAATTCCATAAAACTTTTGCAGATTAAGCAGGAATTCAACAGAATAAATTATTTCTAAACATTTATTGGACAAAGCACTGTTGATATGTTACTGTTTTTGTCAAGATTCACCAGATACAGACAGAAGGTATTCATTAAATTAGAAGTCTTACCGAGTCCTTTGAAGAACTGAAATATCTATAGTCTACTTTTTTGGGCAGGGGTCTTCTAACTTTCCCACATGTTCTAACTAGACTAACTAACCAGTTTATAACTCATATTCTTTCCCTAGGTGAGATTCCCTCATTTTGGAACCCTCATTAATGCTCTAGGCAGAAACTGAGCAGGCTACCCAGGTGTAACACTTTTGAAAACTATTTAAGTGAACATTTACCATTCTATGGTCAGTTTGCATTCTTGATGAATGCAAACTGATCTGCTTTTCTAATACTTACTAACTTATTCAGCCATCCAATCTACCTGCTTGGTATTCAGAATTACCTCTCATATCTCAGCATTTGTGTGGATGTTTTATGTCATCGTTCTAATCTAATAAACATCTGTGGTCCCAAATTCTCTTAATTCTTAGCAACTGTGTAAACAAAAATGCAAAGGAATCTTGGAAGAAAAAAATAATAAAGAGAGGAAATAAACTCACCTGTGAAGCCTCAGTCTGTGCTGCTAGAAAGAAATAAGTTTAGCTTGGCTCCTATTCATTTCTTAACTTACATCTCAAAATTGTCATGCATAATTTGATCCAAATGGATTGCATTACTTTCAGGAGAGGAAACACACAGCTCAACTAGTGGAAAAGAGAGAATCACCTGTAAATTATTGAGAATTCAGACTTCCCCCCTCTCCGGGTCAAGGTTAAAGTAATTAACTGGTCAACCCAAACTGTGATTTGCCTGAGGAGAAACAAATGAATTTTGTTTCCACACTTTCAGCATGACCCTTGTTTCATTCTTCTTCAATCCAACAATGTCTTCCTTAAACATGACAGAAAAATAATTTTCCCACTGTTAAAATAGTAATATTTCTTTTAAAGACAGCAGTAGGTATCAGAACTAAGCTCCATCCATGAACGTCTCTAATTTCTTGCTAGTCTGCTAGTTTTCACACTTTTTACCATTAACATTGCAGACTAAGTCAGCTGTGACTAGATTATACGTGCCTTTTATTTTTTAATTCCCCATAATTTTCTCAATAAATACAGAAATCTGAGTTATTTGCTGCAGCACATTACCTAAGCTTTGTATTATAAAGCACAATATTAATTTGTGATTCTTGCCTCTTCCTCGTTATTTTTATATCACATCTTTTAAAGTTATTGTTGTAGTTTTATGCATGTGTGAAAAGTCCCTACTTAACAATTACAGACAGTGAATTACTTAAGTGTCTCCAATAAAAACACAAAGAATGCTTCCAGCTGGCCTCATTATTGTAACTTAGCTGTGTCCAGAATGATCACACAAAAGGATTAAGTTCAGTCTAAGCAGTCTGTTCTAATTGGTGCACTAGACCGCCAGCAAATTTCAAATTAGTATTATTTGTTTGTGGTTCTTTAGTCAGAATTTCATTTGCACATACACATGTTCATTTATGTAAACACAACTTTTTTAAGTATAAGAAAGCAGTAACATATAAGATTGAGATTATACCTGCTTTAAGGTGGAGTTTGATCCAGATGGTCTTCTGAGTATCCTCCCAACCTAAATTATTCTCTTATTTGAAGATATTAATAGATTCTTCTGACTTGACAAAGATTCTTTGAATCTTTGAAACAGGGACAAATATTTCTGTAATAACTTACCAATATCCCCACCATTCATTCCTTTCAATTGGATACATCATCATTCATAAAAAGTGGTAAAAAGATTTCTCATGTATTTAATGCTAGTATTCCCACTAATAGAATAAAGGTTTTCTTGTGCTACTTATTGTACAAACACATACGGAGAGACAGCCTATATTGTTACGCTAAACTAATTCTAAAGGCCTGTTTGTGGAAATGAAACCATTTAAGCTTTGGCTCATATGACGATTCTCCCAAGGGAGTGTGATGGTGCCATTAAAGAATGAGTAGGTAATGTAAAGCAACACGAGTCTGATTATCAACAGAGATAGACAGAGGAGAACAGAATGTACTGAGTAAAACTGTTAAGATTATGATCTAAACTAGATTAGCACACAATGTGATTGACACAGCATTTTGCTACATTCAAATGTGCAAAATAGGACTGACATTTATCAAAAGAAGAAAATTACTTAGGTCATATTGGGTAGGCCTTGTAGGTTTTACGTATCTATTATAGAAATTAAAACTGTCTGAGCCATCCAGTACCCAGCAGGTTTTGTTTTCCTCTATGATGAACCACTCCGGTGGATTGTTACTACCATCTTGACTCCTGGCCCTTATCCAATTGTACAGGGACCAAAAGAGCTCTATCAAGTCTTAATTTTATTTTAAAACAAAGCCCACAAATTGCATTTGCGCACGTGGGAAAAATAACCTATCTTTTGGAGAAAAGTTATTTAGACATTTTGTAGAAAAAGGTTTCTATATTCCTATTAATCAGTCAGTATCCTCAAGTCAAGTCTAACCTTTCCAGATCATGCCCTGTGGTTACCACTCAATTGACTATTTATTTGCACCGTTCACTTCATTAATATATGACACCATGAGCTACCTCGAACTTTTACAAAGTGAGGGCTTTGTATATCAGCAAGTCCGTGTAATTTTCAGCCCTGTATAAATATATCTTGTTTCTGTTTGCTTTCCTTTAGTAAACAGTCTGTCTTTTTCCATTTCACATTTTTCTGCCCAAAATATATCACAGTTGTTTGAAGTAATGTCTAGGGAGAAGTGCAGAATGAAACTCTGTTTCCCCTTGGGGGAAAACATATGAACACAAAAATACATACATGCACACACATCAGCTACAGCCTGAGGCTTACCACCAGCCAGCTTAGATTGCTTCAGGATAGATTTTCTGTTCTCCTTTCTTACGTTGTTTTGTTATTGGTGATTTGGTGAAGAAACAGTATTTTTTCAGTTCCTATTTGTAATCTTTAAATCATTAACAACAGATCTAAAAATCTGTCCAACATACTTGATTTAAATAATTTAGTGCTGTCACTAAGTTTGGAGGGAGCAACTTCCAGTTTGAAAGCAAAACAAGGAAAGCTAGTATGCTTACACTGTGATTATCACAGCAAATTCAGTACACATTTAGATTTCATGCCAGCCTATTCAGAAAAATTTCAGCTCATTGGCAAATTTGCATTAGACTTCATTTAGACCTCATCAACAAGCCATTCAATTTAAGGTTCAGTACTTAGTTTTAGAATAGGATGCACTAGGACAACATGCTTGTATCAGTGATATTTATATAACACACAAAGCACATCAGACACTTCAGAGATCAGAATAAGTGTGCATTTTTATTCCTTAAGTAATTTGTTATCATCAACCTATCTGGTATAAAAATCATGAAAATCTCTTTCATGATGCTTCTGTTTTTACATGATAAAAAGGAAGAGTTTAAGCTGTTTCCCTCAGCTTACCATAGTGCTTTGAAACCGAGCAATGTTTTGATATCCAGACATGATGGCCATACCAAGACAGCAACTGGGTTATCTGCCAGGGCAACGTGGTTATTCTGTGTCACAAGATCATTGCTGATACCATGATCAGCATAATCAGACAGATATTGTTCTCTATGCTGTTTTTCCCAGAATTCTGTGAAGACATAAAAGCCACAAAAAAAGTGGCTGGACTGTAATCACCAGAGGTGTCAGAAGTAAGGCGACATTAGGTAATTACGTTCTAGTGTGTAATGTAATTTGCATAGTACATCTCCATGGGCACAGGGTGAGAGTGATGATGTACCTCTCTAGCTACCAAGGGATAAAATAGCATTAAACATATGTATGTGCACTTCGTATGCCATATAGGCTGATATCATCCCATGTTCAGATGTGGATCTCTTGTGATAGGTTGACCCTGGCTGGCAGCCCAGCACCCACCCAGCTGCTTTCTCACTCCTTTCTCTCCGGTGGGAGAGAACTTCACTCCCAGCCCCACTTCACTTCAAATATGTTTGTATTCTCTACTTCACTCCAACCCAGACACCTTTCCTCCTGCCTTGTTCTCACTTAAAGATTAAGGGAATTAGGGTTGTTTAGCTTAGAGAAGAGGAGGCTGAGGGGAGACCTCATCACTGTCTGCAACTGCCTGAAAGGAGGTTGTGACGGGGTGAGTGCTGGTCTCTTCTCACAAGTGACAACGATAGGACAAGAGGAAATGGCCGCAAGTTGTGCCAGGGTAGGTTTAGACTGGGCATTAGGAAGAATTTCTTCCCTGAGAGAGTGGTCAGGGATTGGAACAGGCTGCCCAGGGAGGTGGTGGAGTCACCATCTCTGAAGGTGTTTAAAAAATGGGTGGATGAGTTTCTTAGAGACATGGTTTAGTAAGGAGAGAGGCACAGTTGGACTCAGCGGTCTCAGAGGTCTCTTCCAACCTAGTGATTCTATGATTCTATGATTCTTAGATCTCAGTCGCTTCAGTGTGGCAGCAAGCATTGCAGCTTGAGTCAGGACACAGCAGTTTCTCTCCACCTCCCTTTCCTTCTGCTTTGTTCTGCTCTAGCACAGGTCCTCCATGGATTGCTAACCTTTGGGAATATCATCTGCTTTGCAATTGAGCAAGTCCTGCTCCTCTGGCCTTAGAGCTCCCTCTGGTTTTTGTCAGTCTTTTTTTACCCCTCCTTTTTTGCATGTCCAGTGTTTCTACCCTTTTTAAAGGACATTTTCCAAGAGGTGCCACTAGCTTAGCTGGCAGACCCAACGTTGTACTGCGGTGAGTGTGCTGGAGCTTACTGGAACAGGCATTGTCTGGTACAGGGCAGTCTCCAAACTCTTCTCCTTACAGCTCACCTTCTGCTGGCACCTTGACACCTATATGCAAAGCCGTCTCACGTGGCAGATTTGGTTTTCTTGAGGCTGCTTGTGGTATTTAGCTAGGTTTGCTGGTGCAGGGCCTCCTGTAGAGAAGCTTGACAAGAGTCTGGGGCCTGACCTGACCCAGCTGGGCAGCTTTCTGCTGACTGCTGAGGGTGTGAGGCAGGCTTTGATTTTGCCTGAGTCTGGATGTGTAGTACTTCCCAAACTGTTACGAGTCCTTCTCCTGAGGAGGCATTATTTTACTGTCATAACTGTACAGGGAGAGGTTTCAAAAAGACAGTACATTTTGCCTATACCACAGACTTTCCAGAGAATAAAGTGTGGAAACCTCAGTGCTCTTAGGGCCAAAACTTAAAAACTGGCAGATAACTGGCTGAGGAGCAGCAGCCTTGCAGGAAAATGATTGAGGTACAGTAGATGCAGAGCTAGCTGTGAAATAAATAGTATTTCAAATTATTCATATAGGTCTCATCAAAAAACAAGAATCAGTTACGCTTTTCTATTTAACATTAGTGCAGTTTAAGCCTAGTACTAGCTACCTTGCTCCAAGCTACTATTTATAAACTGGATAGGCATAAAACTGAGGGGAAACTGAAAGAATTGTATTGGTTTAATCAGCAGTTACCATTACTGATTCTATCAGATAAATTAATCTGATGGGAAGAGTCTCTTAGAATACAATTGTTCGAAGTAACATCTGTTTTATGTTTCTTACTGTGTCCTTCCTTTAATTTCTCATAAATATGTTTTATTTATTTTTGTTGTGAGTATTTGTCTAAGTTTATTGAGACAATAAAGATGTCAAGGATTTGTATTTGTTGAGTAAAAGCTATTTCCAAAGGACAACCCACTAATTATCTGCACCATGTGCCCTATTTGTTTTATAATAATTTATTCAGTGACAGTAGGTTTCCTCAACATAAGAATCCTTTTCTATTCCTAACTGGCTAAGTAATATTTGTGAATTGTTTATTTGTGTCCTTCTTTTCCCTTGCTAACTGATGAATGCATTTGTTCACAAATGAAGTGTGTTCATTACTTGACTACATTGCAGATGACTGGGTAATATCAAGCAAAGAAACAATCTGCAATATTTTTTTCTGTTTAACTGTTAATCGTATCTGACTCTCATCTCTATTTTATCCATCACTCAATCCATACTTACTCATTTCTGTTGAATATGAACCACATAATCATTTCCCTCTTGCTCTTGCTGTCTAGGTTGTATATACTGAGCAATAACCAAACAGCAAACTGCCTCTAAGGTAGAAATTTCAATTTTGAACTCTCTTATGAGCACCATGCAAGCGAAAGATGCATGTCATTGCATAATCATGTGATAGAAAGGCAGCATCTTGATCGAGAGATGAAATATGTGAGATGACTTGAACTTCCTGGCCTGTAGGTTCTCCATCTGAAAAGTGGGACTTTTAGTATATGTACGTTATTCTACAAGCTTTATGGACATAAATAAAAAAACAGTATATTCTTACATTTTCATTAGGTGCACAGGTGCGCTTAAAAGGAAGTAAATCAGATTATAACATAAACTGCGTAGCCTGTGATTATGGTTGGTGTTTTCGATTCTGGAGAATATATGTTTTCAATTTAAAAAGGGTATTGGCACTTATAGCAGAAGTCCGTCTAAAACTCTGAGTTAAAACCTTTCTGTTTTGCATTCAAATGATTTAAACTTCCAGTTTCATTGTTTTGGAGTGGTCTAGTAATATTGTTGGAAGGAATGTTACAGCTCAGAGCAATCATAACTTTTGTGTTGTTGGACCACCTTCAGTTTTCTTCTTTGAGAGTTTCTGATACCTAAGCATAGAGAAAAAATAGTAAAAAATAATAATATAGTAATATCTTTTACCCCTAAAAACCAACATATTCCAGCCTAAATGAGGTCTTACAACAAGTCTGCTGTAGTGTTCCTATGGCCATATCTTAATTTGATTTTGTGAAGAGAATTTTTGAGCATCCTACTGATCACAACAGCTTGAAAAGTGAGGGATAATATTTCCTTTTAGAAGAATTTCCATCTTCAATCAACTTGTGATAGTGTGCTCTGTTACTTTTCTCTCTAATTAAACTGTTTTTCTACTGTTTTTTCCCTTAGTAATGCCACTGCATTCTCTCCCTTTCATTGACAGATTCCAGATTTTGAAGGCCTTAGGAGTTCATCTAATTGCCTTTGTCGAGCAATCAAGAAAGACTTTTATTCTCTTTCAGGTGAAAATGGCATAGGCACGATGGATTTACTCAGTTTCCTCAAATCTTAAGTGAAGCAAAGGTTAATATTTCTTGGGGAGGATTCAAGAATTTTCACTAGTCATCTATAAAGGTATTGTACCCCTTGTGAATAAAGATCGTATAAAGATCAATTCTAGTGAGTAAAGAAATCCTAGAATTTCATCAGTGGACCCTTTATCTATTGCACGTCTGTAAGATATGATAAAGACTGATGAGAATATCTTTTGGGTAAGTCTGAAGACAACCCTATCTCTGCTGTGTATAATATGATGTAAGTCTTGTAACTTGATCCTTTTAAAGGTCCGGAAAATTAAGTTAATACACTGAATACTGCCACTTAAACTGTTCCTGTTATTTCAATTACCTGGATATTCAATTACATTTTGAATTATATTTCTGTCAGTCAGCTTTGGCTACAAACACTGTCATCACCATACTGGCTGTAAGCTTTTTTAGGCCCTATACTCATGGAATACATAAGCTTGTTTTTATGAAGGCTTCTCAGTTCCACAGGAGTTCAATGTAATTGCTGTAGAGTTTCAGAGAAACTACAAGAAAAATTTTTAAGCTTGGCCCTTGAAGTCTTTTAAATTGGGCAGCAAACTGCCTGGTGAAATTAAAATCAGCTCCAGTAGCTCACCCAGTAGAGGGAACTCTTACACAGTACAAAGTCAGGACAGGAGTACACTGTATTATAGTAAATTAACAATGCAAATATACATAAGCGTGTACATTGCAGAAAATCTAACAGTGGTTTTTGGCTTCTTTATACATGGCACACTAACCTTTGTATTTTGATCCAACTGCAATTTAGAACGGTGAAAGTATGACTGTGCTACATATTGGACTGTAACTGATTTCAGTTCAAAAGTCATCTCAAAATCTGGCGAATGTTTAGGGGAAAAGGGGGAACATCTGTGACTACTCTTTTTGTTAAAGCCTGCAATTCATCTTTGAGAGAAGCAAAGCACTTTTTTCATTTCCTCGAACACTTTTTTTAAGAGACTTTTGGTTTTCAGAATGTGAGTGTTTCACTCTGAAACTTTCAGTGTTGTGACTGCCTGACTTAATTCAAATGTTTGTTTCTTTATGCTCAGAACAAATATTGCTGACTAAAGTGGGAACCAAGTATTCTTATGTTGACTCCAGGGGACAGATTTAGAGCAGTGCTTAACGTCTTCCCTGCAGGTACTCACAAAAGACATCTAGATTGCTAAAATCATTAAGCAATTTAAAAAGTGTTTTCAGCAAGCACAAACATCTATCTAACAGCTATCTAATATTTCTAACTCTAATAGTTCATTTTTCTGAGCCATTGGGAATCAACTGAGTAATTACTCTCCTCCATTGTCTAATCAACCCAGATATTGCTTCAGAACTCGCTTATTGAGAATTTGCAAGAACATTTAAGTTTTCACAGAATAAAATGCTCTTTTCTATTTTTGTATGATATTGATGTCAACCCTGAAGGTAAGTATAACATTCTACCTTTACCAAAGGCAGCTATTTAAGGGTGAGCCCTTATAATTAAGCACATTGCCATCTGTAATCCTAAATCTCATTCCTGTCTGGCAAACTGAAAACAGCGTTTACTTTTTCTTTTCCATGGTACTTAAGAAAATCTCTTTATGAACATTAAATCATTGCTAAGCTTCTACGTAAGAAGCATATCATTCCTTTGGTGGCCCTAACATGGTATTTTTTTTGCTTTTTAGTCTTCTCTCACCTATGCCTTTTTCCCTCTAGTTTTAGTAGTCTCTTGTTTTGTGGCTGATAGTCATGGCCTGTTTTCTGATGGTTCTGAATGTATATCAGCCTTTCTTTGAGTCCTTGCTGGTTACCTTCTTCCATCTATGGCAACAGAAGGAGAGAGGTGTGCAGTAAACTGGATTCTGTTTTCTTATTGCTGTAAATTCAAAGCAACTTTTCTGAGGGTTCATATTCACCCAACGTTCAGTGAACAGATATTTGGTCTTAACACTTTCTCATTTCCTAAAGAAAAGCAGCATGTTCCCATAACAAACACCTGTGATGGATGTTTTGACATGTAAATAAGTGATGTATTTTCTTTTAATCCCTCTCGTCACTCAATCAGTAAGGCTCATAACTATCAGTTTCAATGTTTCCATGGAGTTTAAAAAGCTTTTTTTCAGCAAAAGAAATTGAAAACACAGCATATAGGTCCCTTTTTACAATACATTTTGTAGTTTTTGAAGCTATTCTACATGGAACCCTCCCTGCTTCATTTTCTCTCACATGGATCATTTGACTGTGTATTTCCAAGACTTGAAGTAGTAATACTCCAGGCCTTTCAGCTTCATAGGGTTAGAGGCACCATAAATGGCTAACTGTAGTCTCAGCAGAAATATCCCAACTCAGGTGCAATTGTGTCTTCCCTTGATCGGGATGTACCTACACTAATAATTTCTTCCATGCAAGTACCACCTGCCAGCCTTCTAGATGCTACTCTGTAATTTCCAGACGTGAGTTATACATCACTTAGGTGTACCGTACGGACATGCCAGATGCGATATCTGGAAGTCTAAGCATCCAGGTTGATTGTAGTGTCAGTGAGAGTATGCTTAAACCAAAACTTGAGTTAATGGAAGCAGAGTTCATCATACTTAACTCTACACTGAAAAAGGGAGGGTAAAAGATGTTTAAATGCAACACTTTCACACTAATCCTGAAGATATATTCTTTTCACTTACATGTAAAGAAACAAAAATTACCATTGATGTCAATATGGCAAAGCCAGTTTTATCCTTCATGTGGCACAGTTCTTTGTGGTCCTTGCAGTAAATCTTTAGTAGCTGCTTAAAAAAAAAAAAAGAAAACAAAAAGGAAAATTGTATCATAAGTAGCACAGTGGGAAAGAGCTAAGAAATAATAGAAATCACACCCCATTCCTCCAGCAGCAACCCTCTAGCCCCAGAAGATGAAAGTTTTCTCTTGCAGAACCAAAGCTTCTTTATATTAAATACCACAAAAGTATGTTTAGGTAACATTAAGGGACTGACTTAAACTGTAAAAGTCAGGAAATTCAGAATTAAGACTGGCATTCTGATCTTAAATCACATAGTGGAGAAAGGCAAGGCTGGGGATGGGAAGGTGAACCCAGGCACAGAAATGTAAGCTGAGGCTGGAAAGTGAGATGTATCTTGGCATCTTCCTACTGTTGCCACTGGAAACCTAAAGAATGTGTGGTTTGAGGGGTTTATTATGCCCGTTATGTCACTGTTTGCCTTTTTTCTGGCATATTGGCCAGATAAATATGGATTTTGGCAGTTGCAGAAAGTTTTTAGTAAATGCTCAACAGAAATCAACTGTGCTTTTTGCAGCTATCCTGTTCAGCCGTGGGAGAAAGGGTTATGTGATTAGTTATCTTTGTTTTCTTTTTCTTCTGAAATGTATGCTGCTCTTATCCACACTGATATTAAGTTATAGCTGGCCTATTCTGAAAGCTAGTTTTAGAGCTTTTTTAAAAAATTGAAATCATAGTTATATCCATATAGATATTCCTATGAAGCTTCAATCAGATTCATTTTTTCCCCTTCTTCAAGTTTTGAGTAGACTGTGGTTAAAAAAGCTGAATCTTTTCACCCTGGATGTGGCTTCATTTCAGTCAAACCTGAAGTATTTCCTCTATATCCACATTACAGTCTGTATAATCACAATATATGTGGCTGGGATGGTTCAGAACAAAGCCAAAAAAAATAGTATAAATGCCACATTATTTATTAATTAAGCACAAAAAATGCTTATTTACAATATCAAGAACAAAGTCTACTCATCAATTATATTTTAAATAGACACTAATGTGTGCTTGATAAGAAAAATTTCACCTCTCTATGACTGAAAATGGCAGCTCTGAAATGTCCATTTCTTTTAGAACTTCTATTTAATATTTTCATATAACAAGTGTCAAACTAAAATTCCTCTGTTGTTTATTAAACTGAGAAAGAACATGGATTATAATAATTTTAAATATTGCACTATTAAGTATTATTTATATATTTATGTTTATTTTAAATTATTAACAAGAAAAAAATAGCAATGCAACATTCCTTTTCTTTGATAAAATAAATTTTAAATTAAAAATACTGAAACAGAAAATGAAAAATAAGTTGGCAGCTGTATACTTTACTTTTCCATTTATTCTTTGTAATCTTAAAGAATCATTAAATGAAAGATGATGGACAGTTCCTTCTTGGTTTGCCAGGATAGCAGCTGATTGTTTCTAGGTGTTCTTGCAAAGAGGCTTAGTTTCTGTCAGTGTTGCCTTCTTCAGGAACACAAGGTGCTGAACAATCCCAGAAACTCTCATTTACCTTTTAAAACAAAAGGCTCATTGGTTCATAAATTCATTTTCTTATATTTGATCTTCACATTGTCCACAATGAATTAACCAATGGGATGGCCTTGGAAAGAAGTTTATATATTTGGAAACTTATCAGAACTATTATATTATGAACAAGTAGGAAAAGCATAAGCATATTTGTACAATAGATCTGATTTAAGAGAAACTGAATATAAGGAGAGTACAAATACAGAGCATATGAGCAGAGCATGATGGTGTGGAAAGAATGTTATCTCTATAGTATGCCGATATTTGAGATAGATATACAAACCTTTCCACTTTTCCAGTACAGATAAGAAATTAGTATTTAAAATATTTTACAAATTGATTAAGAAAAGTTTTGAATGCTTTTCTGTTAATTTTTTTCATCAGATTTGGAATATTAGCATATGAATTTTTATGATTTTACAGTATTAAAGTAGAATAACTAGATTGCATTTCAAAGAAAAAATGTTTAAAAAATGAGGCAAATCAAAATGACTCATTTCTACTAAAACATATGAAAATGAAATGTTTCTTCAATTCCTAAACTTCTGTTGGATTCTTCTTTTGATTATTTTCTGCTTAATTAAAGAATAATAATGGTCTTTTTTTATGGAATACAGACTTCATTTTCAGTGTGTAACAATGAAATAAAATTAAGTGAAAATATTCTGGCTATTCTGTGTTGCGGGAAGAGTAAAACATTTCTCACACAAACCGATAGACAATATCCCTCAGATTTTTGTCAATTTTTTGTCGAGTTTCCCTTCTGTCCAATCAAAAATTTTGATATACGTAGATTCTATTTTATAACACGCTGTAAAGGTCTGAAATTCTTTATAGGAATTAGTTCTTATGAATTTCTAAGTATTAAATATTTGAAAGTGATCATTATTTTTCACTACAGATCACCCATAAAAAGGTTTATACATTGATAGACTATTGCACAGTATTACAGATAGCAACTTCAAATCTACTGAGAACAGGGAGTGGATTTATGCAGTTGAAAGTTGTATAAGAAGTAATTACATTTACAGTACCGTTTTTCAAATTTATATCTACATGTGATTTTCCATTAGAAGGTATCAAAATATTTGGTGAGTTTAATTAAACTTCATGACATATCTGTTACATATGTAACATGCACATATCCTATCTCTCTACAAGGAGATATACTTAAGTATAAAGAAATAGTAAGTACACTGGTGTGATGTAAAGTAATGTTATGTAGAAAAAGGAAGACTCCAAAAAGTGGACATGAGCTATGCTGACAATCTACTTCAGCAGTGCGGCTGCTGACCTGTTTTCTTTGTTTTGTTTGTGGGTGGGCTTTCTAAAAAAAAACATTTTATTATTACACTGTGGGCTAACTCTGATACAGAAAAACTCTGATGCAGAAAAAGCATACATGATTTTTTAGACCTAGTTCCACAGCTGAGCTAGGGCAGAACTCAACTCCTGTTTCCTGTGGTACATAAACAGAAGCAGACATATACTAGCACAGTGGCATATACAAAACTAAAAATATTAGCATCGAAATGATTCCAGCTCCTCCAAATGATATCTGACTAGGTTCTTTAATTGTTAACTAAATTGTGCTAAAATAAGACATTGCAGAGGAAGTACAGATATAAACCAAAGACACTTTTAGCATAAACTGAAAAATCTATCTATACAGGATTATTCTGATTAAAAGTCAAATTTAGTATTATGAAAAAAAAAAAAAGAATAATTATCCATAAGGTTAGCTTAATTATATCTCAGTTATATATATATATAGCTTTTATTTATATTTTGGTGCCAGTCCAGATGCTACAGTTCCTATTTTGGAATCCGTAACTTAGAGGTCTCTAGAGTAATTATTTTTGTCTTTCATTAAATAGATCAAAGAGATCCATTCTACACATGAAGAATCTGAATGCTTAATTCCAGTCACAGGCAATTCATACTGCACAAATGCAAAGTTCTTAAGATAAAGTTTATTGTGGAAATCCTGACAAACTGTTATCTGGCACTGAAAACAGGAATTCTGTAAGAAGAATTAGGTAACTACCTTTTATCCTTCCTTATTATGATCGGTTTCATCAAGTTAAGACAACAACAAAGTGAAGCTACCAGCATAAATGCAATTGATCTGCACAGCATTAACGTAATTAGTTCTTAAATCTCTCACTAGGTCCTCTGGATTTGCTTAAATTTTCAAAGAGATTCAGAGAAATGCCTTAATTATTACAATATGCAGCTTAATGCGTCTTCTACAGAACCTCAACATTGAGCACCTACAAGTTCTCCCCTTCTGTAAGTGTCTGCATTCAACTTCCAACTTTCTAAAATCAAAGCAAACAATCTCCACAGACCACACAGCAGGTTATTCATTGTTCTGTGATAGCATGCAAACATCCTGGACTTACCATTTGGCTGATATATATGAAACATATGCTTTTGTCTTTTTTTATCTCTTTTGCACTGTCTCAGTATACAAAGCTGAAAATGTCTTTAATGACTCTTTTTTTTTTTTTTCTTTTTATTATAGATTAGATGGACTTCATCTTCAGATGAACTTTTAACAGAAGTAAAAGATCAAGAGACCTACTGAACACGTTACTAAGCAAAACTGATTTCACTGAAAAATTCTGTCCAATAGCATCATGCATAGTGCAGTCCTAGATCATAGCAGTCAACATAGAGCTTCCTATTCTTTAGCTGGGTTTTGTTGGCTGTTTATTGAACCTGCAAATTAAAAATACGTCTGTTTTATCAACATAGCTGGGTTTTCTCTAAAGCGAATAATACGGCAATCTTGCACTTTTTGTAATCCCCTCCCCTCCCCCCCCCCATGAATATCAAAACAAGGCAGCTAAAATACATCAAGTGGCAAAACAGCATAGTTAAGAATGTACACTTGAAAGTAAGGAAGCCTGAGGATACCCAAGCTATGGTCAGAATGCATAGCAGAGCTCTGCTGAAGTCACATGCTCCATGTTGTTGCATTTCTGACTGCTCTACCTGGTGGAAAGTCATACAGCCATGAAATTTCTAGAGGCCACATTTCAGAGAATTTCATATAACTGACAGTAATTTTCACCAGAATACTTTCGTTTTTACAGAAGTATTTTTACACAAAAATTTGGTTTATTTTCTGAAAGTTTCTTACCAAACCTAGCCAATAAACAGATGTGCAGAACCCAACTGCTATTCATTCCAAAGCATTGAGATATATCTTGGGTTGACTTTTGTGATGTAATTTTCAGATGAGAAATGTTTCTCTGAATTTCACAAGGACCTAATAATTACCAGAGATCCATCTTGTACCGTATCATGTATCTAGCAGGGGCAAGACCACATCCTTCATCAGAACATAACAAGGGATAGCTACTATTTACGATTATGTCTAAACATAACAATACTATAGAGTGTTTATTAAGGTTGTCTGATAACTGAATATCATTAATATCTGTAAAAGCATCCAATAAACTCTAATAACATTTATGAATTATGTAGTTTTCTAAGAAGAGGTAACAAAACATATTCTCATTTTGAGAGAGAAATATTTTTTTAAGGGCTTTGGATTCTACTCCTTTTAATTTTATTACTCCCTGTTGTTCCTATACTACATGTTAGAGTATTCAGTTACACCTAAACCAGCTCTCTAAACCATGTCTGTTTCTTTTACTAACTTCTTAATTACTTAAATTTCAAATATCCATTTTTGTAGAAATAAGAATATATATCAATCAAACTTTTGATAACACCAAATATAAAAGAAATGTCTTGAGTATTTGTCATTCATTATTCCCAAGGATTTATAACCATTATGGGATTTACTTTAAATTATGTAAAAATACTACAGCAGATTGGAAGGGGAGGAGGGGGTTGTTGTTGTTAAGAAATTGTTCCTTCCATTTTGAAAGCAGTGATAACAATTATTCTCTAAAAGTATGTGTTGTTACGTATCACTTCATGTGAAAAGCTTGGTATAATATCTTAGGAGACTGAACCCATATGATACTACAAAGCTAGAAAACCACATTACAGAGAATTAAACCTAATTCAGCTGGACTAATTCACGTTTTAGCCATAATGCTGAACTGAACCAAAATACTATCAGATCTCACAGAAATCACATTGTACATGCGTGAATTTTTCACAGCAAGCATTGCCATGCAAGTTCAGAACCGTGTCTAAGGATCTGGCTTACGGATGACCAGTCTGGTATTTATAGAGACAAATTAAGAGTTTTATACGAAACACTAAATTGAAATAAAGTTAATAAATCTGTAAACAAATGGACATATTTTGAAGTATAAAATTTGTTACTAAGACACAAAGAGAAGGAAAAAGTTTTTAAAAAAGTTGTAAGGAAAATACTGTAAATCTACATGGGAACCACAGAAAACAGAGTCAATGTTATACCAAATTTTTTAAGGTGTGATTTGCATTTGTTTCAGAGCATTTCCATGTACTTTTACTGGGAAGAAAATCCTTGACATCAATTAGTTCTTCTGAAAGAAAGATAATCTCCAATAACTAAAAGGTTAGAAGTATTTTTTCTAAAGATTTAACAACCACCTTGTTGACATTAAATTACTCTTTTGAACACCTTTTGAAGAAAACAAATTATTTAACAGGGATATGTTCTGTTGAAAATCATCAAAAGAAGAAATTTCCAAATTTGATTTTATTTGCAATGATTTGAAATTCATTATATCAGATTATCTTTAATGCTATTTGCCATAACAGGCAGTGTAATCAGGCTATATTTATACTCATGGTTATTTTAAAATTGTTGTACTGTTTTTTGTTTTGTTGGCACTTAGAAATGCCAATTCTGTAAAGTCAATAGATAGAATTTCATATGGAAAACACAATTTATATTTTAGACCAGTATCACACAAGTTTTTTAGGTAAATTTTTTTCTTTTTCAGTTTTCAGGTGCTATCCTTTCAATATTGTGCAGTTACCTTGGTGTGTGATGTGTGAAATGGAAGGGAACTTGTGGGAACCTGTGAATTTACCACTTACACACTTAAAAATTATTGCTTCTCATATGGTTTCACCACTGCACTGTTATTTTTCAGTTCCTTTTCAGAAGCTATCACAAACATCAGCCCCCCCAAATTTAGAGAAAAGTTAGAAAAAAATTGAAATAACACCTGTTATAATGCCATAACATGCCTTGAAATGAATTAGGAGGATGACGAGCAGCCTCATTGCTCGACACAGGTTTTGTATTTTCGTTCCAGATTTCCAAAATTCAGTAACGCAGCAAGCAGAGACCAAGCAAACATGTAGCAGCAAAATAAGCTTTGTCAAAAGCCTGTAAGAAAAATAACATTAGCATTGGGAAGGCAGGTATTCCTGAGAATGATCAAGCACCCCTCACCACCAGGAAACAGAAGTTCTTTCTAGAAAAATTTTATCATTATCTAATTCTAAAATGACTAAATCACTGGATATGAAAAATTTGATGGCATAATAGTCCTAAAAAGATGGCAAGGGGCAGATATATGAATTTAAGATGGAGGATATTATCCCTCTATTTTGAAGAGAAATAATGAGTTGGGGTAATGTGTTTCCTTCCTTCCTTCCTTCCTTCCTTCCTTCCTTCCTTCCTTCCTTCCTTCCTTCCTTCCTTCCTTCCTTCCTTCCTTCCTTCCTTCCTTCCTTCCTTCCTTCCTTCCTTCCTTCCTTCCTTCCTTCCTTCCTTCCTTCCTTCCTTCCTTCCTTCCTCCCTCCCTCCCTCCCTCCAAATTCTGGGTACAAGATACCTAACTTAATATAATTTGTATATAGTAATGGCCACAAATTATTTTCAAGACAAATAACAGCTTAACTAGACCTCAGATGAGGCCCCATATTATATTTCCTATCATATTTATTAGATTTGGATGAGCTGTTAGTGATGAATCAGTCAGCAAGTAAACTCAACCCATCGCTCTATTTACATCTTACTTCAGGAGATATCTCATTGATTTATCTTGAATTTCTCATGGGAGTCCAGTGGTCCGGTCTGACTGTGCATCAATTAGGAAGATAAAACCCTGATTCCCAGACCCATCCACCTTATATAGACTATATACTTGCGACATAATTTCTCCTGCTTCCTCATTCACCCAGCGCTCAAGCGTATTACCTTAGCTCACGGACAAGCACCAAACTCCTACTAGTGCCACTGGAATTTGTTAAGTATCCTGGGTGAACTAGACTCCTTTTCTCTGCCTTCTGAAGATTAAACCAGCAATCTATGCTTGAAATATTCTGAATTCAAGCCTCAAATAGGAGGTCTCTGCATTTAAATCACACCTTGTTGCTTCATCTTACTTTTGATTTTTATATCCTTTCCTTGTAGACATTAGTCTTCCACATTTTAATATAAATTACTTGAAGGAAGGAAGGGAGACCAATTAAGCCTCTGTTATAACAGTAAAAAGAAGCAATTTCTTCACTAATTCGATTAAGGATTGTTGAAGGCAACCATTTCACTACTTGTTTCTGTAATGAATTAAAAATGTCTCTGATGCTGACGAGTTAAAATGATAATCTTAATATTTGACCTCAAGGAAAGATTATTGTTTCTAGTCCATGGACAAATAGATTTTCAGCAGAGTTTATCCACTAATATCAGCAACTGCTTCTTTTCTTTTTTTTTTTATTCTCTCTTTTTCACTATTTTTTTTTAATGTTTAAGACAATATTTTGTTAAAAAGAAGATTACACTAGATGGTAGTATAAACCCTCATAAACTGATAGCTTTTTCGCAGAGAAGGAAAGAGAACGTAATGTCTAAAGGGCACCACTGAATAAATAATGTAGCATTAAGAATGTGAGTCTATCAAAACAAACTTTACTTTGTGTTTGGATGCTGGCCCATATAAGGAAGCTGAGGGTGTGATTTTCTTTCATATGTTACAGCCATATCCGTATGAAAACAACTTCTTGGTTTTGTTATTGTTCTGCTTCTACCTTTATATTTTGCTACAGGACCAGTATCTTAACTGAGCGTGTTTACTAGGACCCCTTTCTCCCACACATTTTTAGTTGCCCATAAAGAGGTACTAGATATATTCTAAAAAGTGGCAATAACATTACATACACAGTTGTTCCTGTTGCAGGAAGCATTTCACAGAAAAGATAACACACGTTACTGTGTACAGTAAGTTATTGTCACACAAGGTACAGAAAACAATATGTTTATGAAGTTTCTAAAGTGATACTTTTCACTGCAGGATAGCATAACCAACAGTGTTTAAGGAATAAAATAACCTCCTATCCAGTCAGCTATACAGTTTTCTTACCATTTTACCATTTTTTTCTAGTCCATTGCCTCAGATTTAGAGCATTTGCCATCAAATCTATGGAGAACACACACACATGAGCTTTCACAGATCACTTGGAAGTTTTCTCTCCCTACAAATTACACTGTTATCCTTTGTCATGAAGGAATGCAGGGGGACATTAACAACGCAATTAATAAAGCTACAGTGGCCAGCATTTGCAGTATAAAAATGTTTGTTTAGGGAAAGAAAAAAAAAAAAGAAGGCAGAAATTAAGGGGCAGGGGGAGAAAGAAGAAAAGGAAAAAAAATCCTACCCTCAGAATAGTCTTACTGAGAAACAGAAGTTTAATTTCTCAGCCAGTATAAATTAACGTGTGTTCCCAGGCATGATCAGAGTATTGCCAGCAAACCCAATAGCTGTAAATCTGAACCAATAAGGAAAAAAGTTCTTATGACAGAAATGAAAGCATTTCAATAGTAAAAAGGTTCAGAAACGCCCTGCATTTTACTGCATACACATTTGCACTTCTTAAATTTATGAGTGTACATTTGAAACCAGATGCAATTTTTAAATATTGTATTTTTAAAAAAAAATAGTATTTGAATAATTTTAAAAAACATGGGCCATGTGGAGAATCATCAGTATTCTTGAAAAAGTGGAAAATATTTGAAGAACATACTCTCCTCACAGCAAAAGGCAAAGTGCAATAAAAGTGCTATAATGAGTATCCTGTCTCTACTCTGACAAAACAGATAAATCAAAACATGATCATATGTTGGCAGAAATGACACTGCCATATCATTTCCAACTGCTGCAAACATGATCTGAATTCTGGATACAAAGCCACAGTAGCTTTGCTATTTTGGCAGAATATTACATTGTCTTAGTGTTCAACAGGAATCTATGATAAAAATCAAAGTCTGGGGAGTAGATGAGAACCTGAAATAAAGGGTGTCATACTTTTAAATGTTTACCATTCTCAGTGCAGGGAAGACAAATTGGATAAAATAGGTAAGCAGCTATTATATGGTTAATAAAGAGAATGTCAGATCACATGCGGTAATTCTAGAATGAATTTTTATTTCCTCCTAGGATGCAATATATATCTTGCTAATATCTGTTTCTCCAGGTACATGCACACATGCATACAAGTTATATGTTAAATAACAGACAATGATAGAAGAAGCCTCTCAGGTAACTACACTGCCACTTACAGTTCTTACCTGGTCTGTTTCCAATTATTCTTGTTATCCTAAAATCTCTCATTTAATTAGAAAGTTATGTTCTTCAATTTCTGAGCTAATATACGTGCAGATACCTGCAAATACGTTTGTCTTCAAAACCTTTTCTTCCCTACAACCACCTAGGTACATTGGATCAGGCAACCTTGAGACGTCTGTGGGTTGGTGGTACCAGTAATAGACACATTTATGAATACAGATGCTGCTGTTCTCTGTATCTTCAGGGCTTAAATATGTGCTTATTAGGAAGCAAGGGTCTGAGGAAAGTAATTGAAGATCATGCACAGGTCATATTATGCTCTTATTTATTCTCACACAAATTATTGCTATTGTTCCATTTGTTGTTCCATTCTTCTGTTTGCTTCTGGTTTGAAAGAAGAAGTCATACATTTATCTGTCTTTTATAATAATAATAATTCCATGAGTAAGGCAGAAACAGAGCAACTGCCACCCAGCTGGTTGCTCTAACTAGAATGATCATGATCAGTACTACATCACTCTTTATGACCCTTCACTCTGGCATTCTTGGATCTGCATTTACTTAGATAAAAAAAGATCATGAAATATCCTTGTTCAGACTAGTCTGTAGCCAAGCAGTCAAATTAAGTTCTGAGGAATTAAGAGATGGGGGGGTTGAAACTTTTCAGGCAAAGGAAGAGATGGAAAAGGTGACTCCTGTTTACAGAGTGGATATTTTTTCAGTATGTTGCTATAAAAAAGATGTGAGACTATAGTTGTGATGCACTGTATTGGATTCACATTACAAGTCTTCAGAACACTTGCAAAGATATTAAGCACGTTGAGATTAATCTGCCAGTGACAATACACACCTCTGCTAAAGCAAAAACTGTTCTCAGATGGTATGTGTTCCTTGTACTCACTTCCCAAGAATAATATACCTTTTAAACATATCTATTGCAGATTAATCTCTTAATCCACCAAAATCCCATTTTAGGAAACAAAAGTCAGAATTTTGAGTATAATTTCTGTCTCCTGTTCCATGTTCATCCACTGACCTGTTAGGTAGCTCCAAACAAATCATTGTGTCCTCTGCTACATTTTGCCATTCTCTATATAGACAGTTTTACAAAAGCATGATTTGGATATGTTGTTTGCAAAATATCCAGTTTAAATTATCTCCAACATAGATGTTACTGTGATAAAAGTCTTTCTTGGTTTTCTTCTGCGGTTGTTGTTTAGAGTATGATACTACCACATTTGGTGAAGTACTAAAGCCATGTTTGCTTGCCAGTTGGGCATTAGTAAATAGAAATATCCATCAATCAGGAGAGTGAAGCAAAAGGATTTATACTAAAGATTTTCTAATTATTTACACTTCCATTTTGATCTGACTCACACAAACGTGGTGTTGTGTCTCACCGGATGTTGTTCGATCACTTGGACTATATAGCCAATACGTTCTTTATATGCTTGAAGTTTTGTCTATTTGCCAAATGTATCACTGCAACCTCTTAGACCTTGCATATCAACAGGACTTGAAAGTGCCTGACATGGCTGATGGAACCAATGTATGTCCAGTAGAGTTTTTTAAAGTTATGTACTCATTATTTGTTGTTTCTTACTTTTCATTTTTCTAGTGCAATCTTACAGAGCGTATAGCTTAATGAAAACATACATCCAGATTGTAGCAGCAGTTACAAGAAATTGAGTGATACAAGGCTGTATTTTTAAATAATAAAGGATGTGATAACAATAGTATAGCACACTATATAAATCAGTGGTTCATCAGTATCTTGAATACGTTGTTCTCTATATAGCTTTTATGCCTCCGAATGCAGTGGCCAAGCTGCTTATATTTGTCATGCTTTTATTACCTCTGTCATCTCTGTTTAGTACATAAACCTATAATTTACAAGTAGGCATAATTGGTTTTTTTAAAGGAAGAAAAATCTGGAAGAAACAAATATTTTCAGCCTTAAGACAGTGAAAATGTTCAGCTACAGCTGTGAGGAAAGGGCATGACTAAGAAAGGCACTGGCAATGGCTTTGACAACACTTGAGCAAAGCTGAGATTCAGCCCTCCCTAAATTAATTCACTTTCTACTTTTATATGGCCAAAAATATCAAAGTTCTAATACAATCATGGAAGCATAATAATATCTTATGCCATACCAAAAGCACAGCTGGCTTTTACATTCATGCACCCATAATCCAAGCTGCAAAACAATTCAAACACAAGGACAAAGAGAATCCCTACCCCAATTAGCTTGTGGTTTATGCATAAAATCAGTGGTACAAGGTGGATAAATACAAAAGCTATGAGACAATATTGGCTAAATCAATATACAGTAGAAATGGACACATCATCAGCCAAACTGATACCAACATTTTTCATAAGCATCATGATGCAGAATTTTAAGAGGAGTGATGAATTGTGCCAAACAGTTAGCTGCTCTGAAAATATTTCTGATAAACTCCTCCCATGTCTGAGAGGCAGCATGAAGCTTATTTGAAAATATAACAAATAGTGGTGCATCCATCCGAGGCGTGAGCTGGTATTTTATCATAAAAAAGTTATGATAGCTGGGTGTTTCAAGGTCATGAAGGTCCTTGAAAATGAAGGAAAGTGGATATGCTTGATTGTAAAGAGATGATGGAGTAGCTGATGGTAGAATTTAAAAAGGAAGGGAATAAGCAATGAAGAAAGTAAAGTGAATGAATATAAGTGGGTCAGCACTTACCAGTGGATGTCAAATCAAAAAGAAAACATTGCATTAGATTAAAAGTTAGCAAATGAGTATCTGGACAAAAGTTTTAGCCAAGCAACTTGAAAGAAACTACACCTTAAACACGTCCAGAGGCAAACAGGCTCTGAAGAGGTAGAGTGAAATCAAGACAAAAAATGGCACTTAAAGCAGGCCAATATCATGAGAAAAGTGCATTACATTAACAGTTCTGCACTAGAGCCTCTGCCAGTACTGTTACTGTGAGATGATTTAATGGGAATTATTTTCATTTATCAGATAAGAAAATCGTACTGAAACAAAAAATTAGTCTTATTTGACAGTGAATTCTGCTTGTGCATTACATTTTTTGTAGGAAAAGGCTCAGCCAGAACAGAAGGAATAAGCAATTGGAAATGGAGGATGAGAAGAAGAAGGATATTTCTTGTTCTTTGAAAGACTGACTGTATTGCATAGGAAAAGGGTGACCAGGAAAGAACAGAGTCAAGAAAGCAAAAGCATGCAAGCTCTCAGGAAGATCTTGGTGAATAGTGCTGAAGGTGGCTGACCAGTCAAGGAATGTAAAAGTGACATATTTGTCCTGGATTTCACTAGGTTTCAGAGCTGTAGGAGGAATACTCGTATCATGCTGATTAAATAGCTTTATTCTCTCTTAAATTCTATTGTTCTTAGTGTTTTGCAGAATTTGGTTTGAATAAATATATGGAAGGAAATACAGCTGACATACAGAGTTTCCATAAGTTGTTATTAATAGGTTCCTTTTGGTTACTTTTCCATTTGTAACTTCATTTCTCATTTTTAATTATTTAACACATGATAAATCTAGAATCTTCTATTGCTTTCTCTTTTCTTTCCCCCCCACCCCCCACTTTTGACTTGTATTTGAAAGTAGGGAGTTCAATATGGGTCTCCTAATTCCAGGAAAAGAATTTCTATGAATAATGACTCAGGATAAAGCATGAAATTAATATTTTAAAATTGTAGATTAACATCAAGAAGACATAAAAGAAATGGAAATCCATTTTGGACTCCTGCTTTTGGAGTAGTAGCAGGTCCATAGCAGGCCCAATAACAACATGTCTTATAAAGCCAATGAATTTGTCATCTTTAGAAAAGGCTCTGGATGATAGGCCTATAAAACCAGCTAATTGTCTATTCAACAAATCTATACGAAACATGAAAGAAAACCACCTTCTTCTACAGAAACGACCGTCATCTGGACAAGTAGACCCCTCAGAAAAATATACTACTTTGGATATATCAGTTATTATTTCATGTGCAGGGCAATAAGCATCCAGAAACAGCCAAAAATCTTTAGAAGCAAAATATTAGATCTTTAATGTACTGCTGAAATGCTAGAAATGCAGGCATTTTTACTTAATAGCAGATAATAGAGGTTTGGGGTGAGAGGATGTTACACCCCACTCGAAACCAGTAATTTTAGGGTTCACCCTGAACTGTACAGTTGAAAAGGGAGGGTGAAAAGGGAGGGTAAAAAGGGTTATTTTGGTATTTGTTTGGCAAATCAGATACCAACAAATCTCCCAGGATAAATTCAAATGCATTATTTATTTTGGACACTGTCAAAATCACAAAACGGGTACTTGGGTGCTCTCTGAGTTGCAGTCTGTTCGGATCACAACCTTGAACACAGCCAAGGTTGCTAAACAAATTACAGGACAACTCTGATTCTATCCAATACGTAATAATGGTGAGAAAAATGAAGGTACAGTAAGATAAGTCAGAGAGAGAGAAGCAGAAGGGGGAAAAGAAAAATTATCACCTCTCCAAGTTGAGCAAAGTGGTTCCTCAGAAAAATGTGGTCCATTCAGCAGCAACTCTCCCAGCAGGAATTCTTCAGGAACATGTGGTTTGTTCGTTCTTCTTTAGGCCAGTTGAGCAGCAGCACTTCTTCAGGCCAGTTTCGTGGGGTGGCGGACGCGTGCCCCATGCCTTCTTGGCAAGCACTATTTATAGGACAATTCCATGCTCTATTAGCATGTGAGTGGTGGTCTCGGTGTGTAAGTTCTTGTATCTGGGCATGCTCAGAAGCTCCTTCAGGAAGGTTCTGGAATTGGGGCTGGGGGCTCCAAAGTCACTGGCACTTCACCAGACCCTTGCCAGAATAACTTCTGTGTGAACACTTTGGGTGTCCATGCAGTTCATGCGCAGTCAAGTGTATGTGTGGTGTCAGCGCCTGTTGCTGCACCTTCTCTCCCTTCTCTGTGGCAGCTACCTGGAATGGTCAGCCCATTCCAAGGTGAGGGGTGGGAGGGGAAATAGGAGCCTGCTCCTGCACCTCCCTGTCTAATTGTTAACCAATGAGTGCAGACATAAAAACCAGGTCATAAAAACCCCTGAGGTGCACACAGCCCTGCATTCAGACAATGTTTAATAGACACCAAATACAAGTGAAGAAGTTGGTCTTCACCAGAGTGGGTTTGTGTGCTATTAGCAAAACAAGTAAATATAAAGATTTCCTAAAACTTTTTATGTGTTAAGAATACGTGTTCAGTAGAATTTGCAGTAGGACTTGACAACCCTAACTTCAATGACTGTCTTGCACTCCAGCTATTGAAGTAGTTTTATTAATCTCATTCAAAAGAATGATGTACTTTTAATCAAGTAATTATCTTCAGAAATCTGGTCCAAGGTATTTTTCATTAGATACAGATAGCACAGCTGCTGTCTTTGTCATATCCAAATCAAAATACTGTAAGTTTTCATGCATCTTTCATTGCTGTATTTCAACAGTATTTAAATATTGCGAATAGTCCAGAATACACACATTCATTTGTTATTTTAACTCTTCTTACCAGAAAAACCTTACTATATGTTGGTGCACCTGCTGCGTTTTAATCTCCAGGTAAAATTGAAAGTTCTGTGTTTAAAAGTTTGAGCCTTACATGCCTTGAAAACCAGCAATTTCAGGCATTGCACCAGTAAATAATGAGATTTAATTTTTCTGTGATATTTTTATATTTTTCTTTGGATGAGAAAAGTATATTATTAAATGACCAGTATTGGCCAATTCTGTATTTTACTGTTTAGAATTTAGATTATTTTTTTCCAAAAACCAGGTTGGAAAATTACGATTTTCAACATTTTTCCATGTATCTATCTATGTATGTTTCATAAGTCTCTCTAGCTGGCAGTTGCTCCTCTCCTGTACCACTAGGAAGTGTAAAATTATCAAAGTTAAAAAGTGACTACAAATGCATTTCTCAAAAAGCAGCTGCCCTCTTCATAGCTAAAGTTCATTCATGGGCAGACTGTCGTATTAAGCTCTAAAATAGAAATTGCACTTGAGGAAAAATGCTAAATCGACTGGTTGCAGCCTAATGCTTGCTGGATGCCAAATCTATTAAACAGCTTCTGTGACTCAGGGGCTCTGTGCGATATGTTATAGTGGAGCCATAGAACATCTGCGATAAGATGAAGTACTACATAAAATTAGGGGAAAGAATTCAAAGTAAACCTCTAGAAAGAAACAGGCAAAAAAATAATTTTAATTTTAAATCTCCAAAATCAGTTTCAAGAAGTGCATTGAAACACAATAATTCCATCTACATTTCCAGAGTTTGCCTGGTGCCTCTTACTGTGCCAAATGCTTTGTCAGAGTTTGAAAACACTCTCAAGAACTGTCATTTTCCTGCATATGGGACTTCTTAGTTGCCTTTGTCCAGTCTAATGCCTTCACAAGTCCTTGTCGTTTCTGCAACTATTGATAACTGTAGATGCTGATCTAGACTATATGGCATTGTCTAATCTCTCAATTTTTAGGTTTTATCTGTAATAACATCCAGTCTACATATGTTTTGTTTCCTTTTTGTCTGTGTTAGTTGCCCTATACTGGACAGATTGTATTGAAGTAGCTAAGGAATGGAAACAATGAGAGATTTTCCTGTCAATCAGCATTATTTTTTAAAATTATCATCATTTTTTTAACGTTGCTTACTAATACATTATGGCAACTGAAGGAAATGGAAATACAATGCTAGAGAAACAGTCCAGCAGCAAACTTCACTTAAAGGGAAGTTAAATATCACGTTAAATATCATAGTTAAATATCATGGCTCAAGAATATCAAAACATGCCTACTTTTCCAAATCAAAAAAGAATAAGGACCTCAGGTTTCAATATTTCCTTTTTGTAATCCCTCTTTGAGAAAAAAAGTTGAAAACTTTCCTATACAATAGGATTCATTATCAGGAATCCCTTCAGAGTAAGTAGGAGACAGTGTAAGAATCCTTCTCTGTTTATTGTCTCATTCTGGGGCACTGCATTCTTAAAGCTACTCTTTAAAGTTTTAGTCATATCTTAGTATTAACAAAAAATTTAAAGTACAGAGAATATCTGCCTTTTTAGTATGGGGGAATGCTTCCTATGAAGACAGTGCAACTGCATGGGTCTTTAAAATGATGATACATTTGTGTCTGTTTTTTCATCCTTTGTTCTTTTTGAGGACCTTTGGGACAATGCTCTCCCACTGTGATTAACCCTTTCTCCCTCTTGTGCCCTTTCCTGCATTCTAAATAACACACAGAGTGGTAATTGCTGTCTTGATTAGCAGATGAGATAAGAAGATATGTGTATAACAGTGGGACTTACGTCAGACAGAATTAAGCACAGCATAAATTGGCATCTCGGTTAAAATTTCTCAAATGTACTTGCTATCTGAAAATTGCTCCTCAAATAGTCTTCAAAAAGCTAGTTTCCATAGTAACTTCATGTTCTGTTATTAGAATTCAAGCCAAATTAATTCACTGCATGTGTGTATATATATACAAAAATACATATAATATTTGTTCTATGTTATGTCAAATTTTTGACATTTTGAATTTTGTTCACAGTCATAGACAGAAATTATAAAGATCAGATATTGATGATGTAGATGGTGTGTGTGTGTTTACAAAAAAAAAAAAAAGAATATTTTGAGAAGAAATAGTAAGGTCAAGAGACGTTTGAATTTTTGCAGTTGGATAATTTGAGCTGACAAAGTCAGTAATGGAACAATGTTCAAAAGTGAGACACCTGTAGGATGTAGATTAAATGAAGCCTGGCGATCCATTTTTCCCATTTGTACTTTGATTCCCAAACCATCTTTCTTCATGAAAGTTCAGTTCTTTACTTCTAAAGAACATTGAGTTCTTTACTTATAACTCTGCTCATTGTTAATATCAATTTTCGCTGACTTGATACTCTTGAATTCTTCAAATCAAGTAGCAGTATGTTTCCCTACAATACTCTAAGTATGATGAATTATCAACTTTTAAGTGACAGTATAAGAGAAAATATTTGGATTTTCTATCAATCTCCTCTCTTAAAGAAAGGATTGCTGTCCTTCATGAAGTTGGAGAACAGACAAAACTCTTGTTAAAGGTGTACACACATAGAAAGTATTATGCATTCTCCCCATGAGCTATTTGCTAGAATTTACTTGTCATTTCTTCCTTTGCTAGCAAAATAAATTACTGTGACACTTTTGTAAGTGATTTTACCTTAATTTTGGGATGCTTACAACAAGAAATGTTATAATCATCTCATTGTTTGAAATCCTTTCCATGCCTTTCCCAATTTCTTTTCCTATGCACCAAAAAAAAAAAAAAAAGAAAAAAGAAGAAGAAAGAGTCTCCATAACTTTATATGGAGAGCAATACAAGTATCCCACCCGTTAGCAGAAAAGAGATAAAAAATGAAAAATTATAAAATTATGAAATTAAAAGAAGGTCAGAGGAACTGTAGTAGTCATAGGTGGAGCAAAACCGAATCACCATAAAGGTTGTCTCAGGGTGCGGCCTGACCAGTGCCGAGTATAAGGGGATGATGACCTCCCTAGTCCTGCTGGCCACACTGTTCCTGATGCCGGCCAAGACACCATTGGCCTTCTTTGCCACTTGAGCGCACTGCTGGCTCATGTTGAGTTTCCTGTCCACCAGCACTCCCAAGTCCCTTTCCACCTGACTGCTCTCCAGCCACTCTGTCCCCAGCCTGTAGCTCTGCATGGGGTTGTTGTGTCCAAAGTGTAGGACCCGGCACTTGGACTTGTTAAACCTCATGCTATTGGACTCAGCCCATCTCTCCAGCCTGTCAAGGTCCCTCTGTAGGGCCCTCCTACCCTCCAGCAGATCAACACTTCCTCCCAGCTTGGTGTCATCTGCGAACTTGCTGATGAAGGACTCGATCCCCTCCTCCAGATCATCAATAAAGATATTGAACAGGACCAGGCCCAGCACCGATCCCTGGGGAACACCACTAGTGACCGGACGCCAACTGGATGGGACACTGTTCACTACCACTCTCTGGACTCGGCCATCCAACCAATTCCTAATCCAGCGCAGAGCGTTCCCGTCCAAGCCACGGGCTGACAGCTTGTCCAGGAGTCTGCTGTGGGAGACAGTGTCAAAGGCCTTGCTGAAGTCCAGGAACACCACATCCACAGCCTTCCTCTCATCCACCACGCGAGTCACACGGTCGTAAAAGGAGATCAGGTTGGTCAGGCAGGACCTGCCTCTCCTAAATCCATGCTAGCTGGGCCAGATCTCTCTGTCATTCTGCAGGTGTCACATGATTGCACCCAGGATTAAGCACTCCATAATTTTACTTGGAACCGAGGTCAGGCTGACAGGTCTCTAATTACCTGGATCGTCCCTACAGCCCTTCTTGTGGATGGGCGTCACATTGGCCAACTTCCAGTCATCCGGGACCTCTCCAGTGAGCCAGGACTGCTGATAAATGATGGAAAGCAGCTTGGCAAGCTCGTCCGCCAGCTCTCTCATCACCCTAGGGTGGATCCCATCTGTCCCCATAGACTTATGAGGATCCAAGTGGCTCAGCAGGTCTCTAACTTCTTCCTCCTGGATTACAGGGGGGCTATATTCCACCCTGTCCCCATCCATCACTTCAGAAGACCAGTTGTCCAGAGAACAATCAGCCTTACTGTTGAAAACTGAGGCGAAGAAGGCATTAAGCACCTCAGCCTTTTCCTCATCTTTAGTTACTATATTTCCCTCAATGTCCGATAAGGATTGAAGATTGTTGCTACCCTTCTTTCTGCCGTTAATATATTTGAAAAGGCACTTGTTATTGTCCTTGACACAAGTGGCCAATTTGAGCTCCAGCTGGGTTTTTCCCCCCCTAATTTCCTTTCTACATAACTTGAAAATATTTTTGAACACAACCTGACTTACCTGCCCTTCTTTCCAAAGGCAATACGCCTTTTTCTCACTTTACTTCTTCTTGAAAGTTTTCAATTGGCAATAATCAGTAATTGTGTCTGTCTTATTCAGTGTGTATTAAAATAGTTTAGAAAAAGAAATTAAAATCTAACAGTTACAGTTATGAATTATATTGACTTGGAAGAATTTGTGAATACTAGTAAAAATGCAATAATAGATCAAATAAACAACAACAGATGAGATACATTGGCTAAAGCGTTATAAAATGAGACTAACACTAGAAAAAAATAAACTCAGCACAGAGTCTGATTTATGATGAACTGAACAACAGTTAATATCTAATGATGCAAGTACCTGGGAAAGAGTAAAACTGGAACAGAATGCAATGTAAATTTATAACAAACCGAACACAAGTTTATAATGAGACATAGTTGCAGTGAAAAAAACAGTGATAAGACTGCTTCATTCAACAGCATAGGAAGACCATTAAGCCAAGTGAGTGCACAAGGAAACAGGGAGAAATCCTTGCACTAGTTAATCTTGATGAATATGTAGAAATATCAAAATAAATAGAGTTTTGGGTATTTGAATCTAGTGTCAGGATTTGTGCCATCCAGTCTTACATGCACTGTTGCAAAATATGTCTTTCTGAGCTATAACAAAAAAAGGGTATGCTGATATTTAAGAAAATGTATTTGACAAATGTAACTTTATGGATTTTCTCTATGTTAGAGGCTATAGAAAGTATATAGTAAGAGTTCTCCTTGAATATTAAAAAATGATGATAAGGGAAAGGAGAATAAAAAGAACAAAAATAGGAGATTCAAGTATTCTTTGGCATTGTATGAAGATTTTAGCCAGGTAAAAAGTTCCTTTATCTTGTGTGTTCAAACCTTTTTCTTTGTCATTGAAAAAACCCTTTGAACTCTAAATGATGTAAGATCATTGCTTCTGCAATAGGCATAGAAACTTCAGGGCCAGCATTTTGGATTCCATAAAAAATAATGAAATAATTCACTTTGAAAACATCTGTGTTAATTCTCTTCCTCCTCTCTTCCTTCCAAATGCATTAAAAATTCAAGAATTTTGAAAGCAGTTTTCTTGTGGCTGTGCAAAAGCTTTTATTGGCAGCTTTTGCATTTTCTCTTTAGGAAATGGATTTTTTTTAAATCTTAATGAACTCTGGATTTGCGACCCACCCCTTTATTTCTACTAAAGAAACAAACCATCTGGACAACGCTTCTGCTGTTTTATTCGTATTTATTTAAATTAACAGTAGTGTATGTCATTTTCAGCCATCGCCAACTCTTTCCGTTCTAGTGAATTCTCTGAAGTCTTTAAACTTTATGGCTTGAAGTATTAAAGCTATAGCGAGCACATTGAAACAATTATGCCAAGGTAAAGATGACCATAAAACCAAGGCATTCAAAAGCATGTGAAAATAACTCGTGGAAAGAGAAAGAAAAGAGAGGGAAAGACTGAGGAAACCAAAATCTACTAGCTCATGTAATTGAAAGGGATACATTTTGCATTTTGAGAATACTTTGAATAATCTTCATTTAGGATGAGACTACTGAAATAGACTTAAGAACCGGTAAAATAATCCAGAAAGTACTTCTGTCCTCTTCTAATCTTCAGTTGTGACATGCTTCTTCATCTTAAGTACAGGAGATTCGGTATCCCTTATCATATGTAAGATCATTAATGCAGTCCTTATATGGTAATTGAGTGACCATATAGATGTCACTTTTTTCAGATCTTTTTGTCTTGGTTTCTGCTTTTCATCTTTCAACTTCCCTTTCCCTGTCTATTCAGAAGAAATCCCCAAAACATTCTTGCATTCAATTATTGAAAGAAATGTTCTTCTGCTGCACATAGCTCCATGATTTAACAGTCACAGTGCCAAAGCCCGCAGATATTTTTCCGCCACACTATACTCTGTTCATTTTCATCTCCAGGATATGTGAGAGAAATATTTGCGTCTCATGTCTCCCACACATCCACAGATTATGCATAAAGGCTTTTTAATTACACTGTGTTAATAAAGTGAAAATAAACTAGAAATGGACATGATAAGCTGTAAGGTTTCACTGAAAGGTGTGGGCACATGTCTGTGGAATATTCAGATGCTGTACTCCCGTTCAGCCCTGTCAAACCCATGTACAAACCCTGCAGTTATAATTCATCATGAAATCATTAATTGATACTGAATACAAATTGCTGTGTATTTTTTTCTCTCACGATCTATAGACTATAGACTTTTATACAAGCTTCACACATTCACTTTACATGCAGAATGTACATCATTAGTCCATTTTGACACTTTCATAAGGAAAAAGACGAGAATTTACCAGCTCTGTTGACTTCCTGAAGGTGTTGGGCTACTCTGGGCAGTTTGATGACTAAAATGACAGTTATAGCAGGGTTGTCCTTGTTTTCCTTGCTGTCATATTAACTACTCTTCTGCCATGATAACATGGAGGACTGGAAGAGGAGGGGAGTCAGCCCCAAATGGGAATTCTCCTAACTTTTCCATGGGAGCAGCTTCCTTTTGTTTTTCTTGCCTAATAACAGAGATGTATTCTCAAGTTCTATATATGCAATCAGAGAGATGACCAGTTAGAAAGCAAGCAAATAAAATCATGGCAAATGTCTTAGGAAAGTGAGTACATGGACTCTAAAGTAGTAAGAATTTTTTTCTAAATTTTATGAAGAAGAAATCCCAACACACAGGTTATTGTTCTTTGTTGTAAATTTTACTCCTTCTGACCTCATTGAAGAATTAGAAGTAAGGAGAAAAATACCATGAATTTTGTGTTCCATTTTCTTCTTTAAGGAGAATCATGTACCTGAACTATGGGGTTAGTCATTATTAGAAGGGAGAGAAGAAATATGACACCATCTGCTTTGTAACACGTTAGAGTTAAACCCAACTGTGCTACAGGTGAGGTGCAGCCAAATGAACACAGTGGGATTAGTTCCACAAACACAGTCTGAGTTTAGCTCCAAGAAACTGGTTTGTTTAGATAGACCACAGAATACTCAAATTAGTCTGCTACTGCCAGAATTTCACTCTTTCAATCTTTATGTTTATCTGCTCCAAGCCATTAAACATTGAAAAGTTCTCCTATCACTCATCAAATTGTGTTTCCAAAATAGACAGTATTCGAATGTTGATCTGCTTTCACAGTTGCAGTTATTTGCTAGGCTGTCTGATACATTCTGTGACTAGGTTTCACCATCACAGGCCATCGTACAAAACAAGCCTTACATTGCAGAGGCAGTAAGTTTCTTTAAAAACATAGTATTTGGATACTGAGATTCCCGAGTTTCCAAAGGCAAAACTTCATTTGGCTTCTATTCTCAGTTCTGTCTTTTGCTGGTGACTTGACAGCTTAACAGCTGTTGCTGAATATTTCTATAAATCTATGTGTTTTGAAAAAGGAAGATGAATATACTCTACTTTCCTTTTCAATTCCAACAAAAACAAGGTTATTCAAAATCATTTTTACTCTACAGGAGGTGACGTTAATAACAGAATAAAAGTAATTAGATGCTTTGAACCACCTGCCTCGCATCTTTCACTGGCTTTCTCAGTAATCTCCACTCAAGAAGTAGGGTTGATTCTTCTGCATTTTTATCTAGAAAGGGGGAAGATAAATAAGAAAAACTGAAGGATACAAATTCTATGTGCTGGAAAGTTTTGCTTTTTGAGCTTGGAGTAGAGTATCTCACCTTCTCACTGGGATTCCAGTGTGCTTTCATTCTTTTCAGTATTTTTTTTTGTAGAGGCATCTGCTAGCCAGCTCAGATGGCATTACATATAACAGGATTGTATTGCAAAATATTGTGAATTTCTGCCTTTGGTTCTCAGACCTCCATTATAGCATAAGTTAAAACAATGAATTCTATACTAGATACGGGTACCTAAAAATTAAGCATTATAATGAGCATTGGAAATAGCTTTTTAGATTTGTCTTTTTTTTTCTGTGTAGAAATATTTTTAGTTAATAAAAAAGAAGATCGTGAGCAGAAGTGCTCTGTTACTTTGGTAATCTATAGCAGTGTCTTCAGACACTATATACCTTATATATAGACATTATATACATTACCACATGTACATAATGAATTTATATAAAAAAATGAAACCATCATATGCACAAAGCTAACATTTCTTATGGTATTCCCCAGTGTAACCACTACTTCATGCTCCAACTAACGACTCTTCATATAGTTACTGCCAATATGCTCAAGGGTTTAAAATTAAAAGATCTTTTTAAACATGGAAACTAACAGAAACGCTAATCCCTAAATTAACAACAGCTTAAAAATAAAGCACTGTATCACAATCTCATGCCCATGACTGCCACTTTTTGTGATTCTAATTACTTCACTTGACTTTAATTGAGATTGTCCTTGCACCGAAGTTTTAATTAAATAAATAAATACAGCAGTCTTGATGACCATACTGATTTTTGGCTAACTATATGCTACTATGTATTCCCATAGGATATTCAGTTAACAGGGCTTGGACACAAATTCATTATTTTTTTCTTTTATGAAAAATATGTGTTCTATTGCCGGGAATATTTTCCTATCCCACGTGAATTCACACAGAATTCTTTCTCCAGGGAAGATGGGATGCTGAATGATCTGCAAACTGCAATGGATGAAAAGATGAGGAAGGCATGCCAGCCCTTTAAGATTACAGCCAGACTTGTAAAAAGTGGAATGAGACAGTCATAAAGAAATATGAGACTTTGGACATTCAGGGTCTTCTTTTTTTTGAGAAATCATCCTAGGCTTAATAAATGTAAGTATGTATATAAACCCCACAAAACTTGGTGTAGTCAAGTTCAGTTATTCATCCCTAAAAATCCCTGAATCATCTTTACTACTGTATTCAAATATATGCTTTAAAAATTCTGACTGCTTGTGAACATGACTCAAAAATTTACAGTATTACTGCCATTTGAAATAATATTGAAATAAAAAGAAGTTATTTTGTGTATTATTCGTAACTCAGGAATTACTTTTCTGTATGTTTTTTCTGATGTGAGCAGGGTTGAGAAAGAACACTGGAGGTGCTGCTTCACATACCTTGTTACATTAACATATTGCATGACTTCAGATATAAATACCGCAGTATTGTCTGAATGCCTTCAGGATTGGTAGAGGAGCAGGACACAGAGTCCTGCTTCCCTTGTTGTTCGGGGAGGGGTCTTCAATAGGACTCAAGGGTAAAAGTCTGAAGGTAGGTACTGCTCCTTCTCCCTACCTAGGCTTCTGAACTACTAAACTTTCAGAAGAAAGTATGCATTTTTTTACTGAGTCAAAGTAGATATGGTCTGAATTAGCTATAAAACTGCATCAGACAAAACTAAGGAGGATAAGAGGCCTTATGATCTCAGGCTCTAAACACCTGATTTATGTTTTACATGTGTATATGTATTTTATAGATTATACCAGGGACATCAAACTCATGGCTCCTGCCATTCTCCTGCTCCTGTAGCGTAACACGAGTCACACACTCCACATGTAACTGCGTGCTGGCAGGAGGGCAGGGGCCAGGAGCTCAGTGCTGCCACTGGGTAGAAACAAGGTACTGGGCCAGATAAAACAAGGTAGAGGGCCGGATTCAGCCCGTGGGCCATAGGTTTGACACCCCTGCATTGTACCTTAAAATAGAATATGTCACACCATAAAAAAAATCTATTTTTAATGAATGAAAGGAAAGTTAGCTTAGGGCAATTAATCCATATAAGGAACCATCACTGCTTTCTGGCTAAGAAATTTGGGCCATATCTATAGAAGATTGGTACTGAAGTTTCAAAAGAACCAGGACTCTTGGCTTCTCTCTCTAACCATTTTTCTCTGATAAAAACTTCTGATTTAGAGTTTGACCCTAACTTTCTATAACTCATCTATAAGAAATGAGCATTTCAAGATAAAAACTCATCCGGTAGAAAATACCACAAATTGGCTGGGCCACTATTACCTTGAACCAAATGAAATAATATACAGACACAGAGATAGAGCTTAAAAGCTTATATGTCCTGAGCATTGTAACCTTTTGGTACACTGATGAGGCTGTCAGCATGCTATAACCCAGCACCTCCCATCAAGCATTTGTGCCTTGTCTTTTCTTCATTGCTGACCTACATCAGTTAAAACATTAAGTGCTTGCCCAAAATATTGCTGCAGTTATGTAAAGCTTTTTGGGAAGCATCACTTCAGACAGATGTTCAGCCTCCAAGTCCTGAAGGGATAGTTCTGCCAGTTGCCAGGCTTGTCAATTAATTTTACATTGACAACCATGTTAATGTAGCTTGACACAGAGGAGAGCTTTTTACAGCCAGCCAACTACATTAGATAAACAAGGTAGATGAGTGCAAGTCACTGCAAAATTCATCTGAACACACAACACATCACTGGGTATGTCTCATGACTGCTCAATTTCATGTCAAGTACCATCCCTAATGATTATCAGAACTAGTGAAAATCACTTTTTTCCCTCACCCATGAACTGGTTTTTTCCCTTTCTATTTTTTGTCGTAAGTTACCACAAATGTGTGTAGGATGTAAGAGAGTCTAATATAGCTGAATAAGAGGCCTGTAATATGAGTTGCCAAGCAAGATATATACTGCTGAGATGTCCCTGACATAAGTGTTTTCAACTTGAGGTATTTCATTGAAATTGAGTTAACATACTAGAAGCAACTCAGAGAAGAGTAACAAAGAATATGAAGGGGTTTAAGGAATGTTTTACAAGAATACTTTAAGTAAGCTGAATATGTGCAACTTGGCTCAGTAATGAGGAAGGGGTGATGAGGATATGATAACTTTCTAGAATTACGTAGAAAGTAAAAGCAAGGACAACAATGATTGCAACATAACAGAATTAAAGAAGATATTAGATCAAAGCAATAGAAAGGATCAGTTACACTAGATTCCAAAAAACATTTGACATCACATGTGTGAACTAGTTGACCCAAGATAAATAAAGTGACATCAACTAGAACATTTGGAGTAAGACTGAATACAGGTGTAATCTGGAATCAAACAGGTACTGGCTAATGAGTAGCTTTAATGATATACAAGTATGTATTTTTCTCTAAACTCCAATTCTACAAGTCTCATTACTGAGAATTAATATTTTTAGGTTTGAAAGTGATCAAATACTGAAGGATGAAGAGAACTTTTGTAGTTTTCTGGTTGTGACTTTTCTGCTCCCTCTTTCCTTTCGACACTGAATTCATTCTAAGCTAAATTCTGTTTTTTAAAAATGATTTGAACATCCATAAAGATTTGATTTGTTTAAGATGTTAAATAGTTATGAGAGTAACTAAATGAGAAATATGTTCCTTTCATGAGCCTGCAGAAAAATCTGAAATTCCAAACCTAAATATTGTTATGAAGGTAAATGAGCATAGTATAAGACCTGTGAGTATGAATTCAAACATTAGTCCTTGACATTTTCCATCAAGAGTATACCTTTAAGAACTTGATTGTGACTTTGATATTGTCCTGGTTTTTCATGGTTGTGTAATGCAGTTGAGGGTGTAAACCCCTCTATCTTTGTATATACATACCGATTATAAAAAAAAAATAAAAATAAAAAAATATAAACAGTTTGACAAGGTAACATAAAGCCTGGGAATGTATTGCAGGTTTTGTGTGCAAGAAAAACTCTTTTTCTCCCCCTTCATGTTGTTGTAATCCTTAACCATGGAGAAAATCTCTCCATAACCATCTTGGAACATCTACCTCTCATGCTGTAAAACAGAAAGAAAGACTTGATTATTGTTTTTATCATTTTACAGCAAGTAGGAAAGGCAGGGTCATAGTGCAAGCAAGTGACTCTTTAGCCAGAAATTGATTAACAACTGATGATACAGTGCCTGATTCGCATTGACAATGATGGTAACAAACACACGTAGCTGCTTACAAAAAGAAGATACTGTAAACTTAACTGGGTCTCTAATGAAAATACTTTCCTATTTGTATCTGTAAATGTATCCTATTTGTATCTTCTTTTCCCCTTTGTTTTATCTTAGAGCATGCATGCTCAAGACAGAGTCTGTATTTTTGTTCAGTTCTTATACACTGTCAAACCCAGTGGACCAGGGCTTTGTGGTCAACAATGTAGAACAACAACAAAATTGCAGAAAAAATTTACTGCCTCCATTGATATCAGTTGTAACAATGGTAGCCCCACTTTTTTTATTTACTCATGGTCACAAACAAAGTTACAGCCCAAATCTATGACACTTCTGTGAAGGGCGTGTTGGGGCCATTTAGCCATCAGAGGACAGCTCCAGTCTTTGACTCAAGCATGCATGGAAAAATAACAATTAGTAATTTTTTAAAAAATGTTCCTTTTTGTTATTCTGTTGTAGAAAACTAATTGTCTTAGTAAAACTCTTACACAGATTTGGTTGACTGAAAAACTGGGCAATACATCAGAAGGCAGCTATCAGACAAATTAGAGACAGCTGAAATTTTCCACACTATTTCTTGGAAGTCTTAATTTATTAATTAGGAAGTATTTAAAATTTGTATTGAAATAAATAAATCTTGGTCTGAACATTGTATAATGTTCTGTGTAACTATTATGGATTTTTACTTAGTTTGTGTCAGGCACCAAAGCAGCTGAGGGGACTGGGAGCAAAACAAGACACACTCACAAACAAAAATTAAAATTGTTGTCTTTGGAAAAGAAGCCATGAAATTTTGTGAAGAGGTAACAGTGATGTTTGGAAAAAGTCTAAAGCTTAATCATTATTTTACTAAAGAAATGAAAGGGATAACTATGACTGTATTGCAAGTCTTAGGACACAGAGATATTCCTGCTATGCGAGGGCAGCAAGAAGAGAAGTGTCCTGCTCAGCAGTAATAAGTGGAACTGGTGAAGAGTTACAATGCTATAGTTTTGTGACAAAGTGTTTAGAAGAGGCAGGGGGATGGAAAAATCAAAATTATCTGGAAGTGATGCTGGAGGTGAGGAGGCCAAAATGGGCCAGACCCTACAACCAGTGTTTCTGGAGAGGAAGCTGAATAGTTAGTTGTTATGAGATATAATTAATTTATTTATTGATCAATTAAGTTTGAAGATTATCAGCTTCAGTTATATGCTATTTTTCTTCTCCCTGAATTGCTCGCTTATATTCTTAAACAGTCAGGGAGAATGTGCTTTGATTTGCATATTCAAAAGGAAAGTGAACTATAAAGGCAGAATCTGCGTTTTTGTTGATTAGTTGAGCAACTTTCAAGCATTTGTGTCAGAATGTATTATTCAAGAGCACTCTTTCTGCTAGAATGTGTTTGACAGTATAGTTTTGTAAACTGAACACATAAAAAGTTATATCCAGACAATTAAAGTAAATGCATTTGGAATACTAATGCACCATTGAATGTTGTTTTCTCACCAAGACTTCCCCAGCTGTCCACTTAGGAGTTCATTTAAATATTCAATTTTCTCTTGTGGCTCAGAGGAAAAGGCAAAACATTCATAGTTCAGAGCCTTAGATAACCCATATTACTTCCATGTACTAAGCAGCAGTGAGCTCTGAAGAGCTGTTCAGAATTCTCTGTCCCTTGCAAATAAAGGCAGAATTGTTGTAAACTTGTGGATTTCTGCCGTCTTTTCCAGTGGAGATAGGAATGAATTGATAAGAAGGAAGTAACAGAAGTGAAATGTTTGTTAAAGAAACTCAATTCTCCTCTAATGCTTCTGTTTCTCTAAGCAAGCTTTCTACCACTACTTAGAAAACAACACTAGAATACAAAACTTTCTCTCCCAGGGTCATTTCCCTACTCTTCTTTATTATTCTTCTCATGCTGGCAATGAATTTACAAACCTCTGCCAGATGGATCTCTAAAACAGTCATCATTCTTAAAAAGAAATCCAGTGTTGGTAAGTTCTGAAGGAGTGCTGCCTCCAGGTAGCAGAGCGCACTAGGGCTGTGCTTTACTCAAACTCGCCACTACTCAGGATTCACTAAGAGACATGGAATTTTTAAACACCATCTCTGTATTACTACGTGATACAAATCACATCAAGCAGCCACACAAAACCTTTCATCCCTAGTCAAGACATATACCAGCTTCTGAGCTTAAAGATATGACCATGTTTTTTATCTGAAGGAAAATAACAGCAAGGAATTGATTCCAAACTGAACAAAGTGAGTAGAAAAGTTCTCCTTTGATTCCAGTGGGTTTAGATTCAGACTATAAAAATATGGCATTATACACTCCTTCCCCTTGTCCACACACATAAAAATCTAAAGTTGATATACAGATGACACAGAGAACACGTATATAATTCTAAAGTTAAGTGTCACCAAGTTATCCAGCTGTCATCCAGCAGCTTACTTTCTGACCCTGAACTTGCCTTTGCAAAGCAGAGAAACCAGCCTTTGACCTGTAAAGCCATCTTTCATGTTCCTCAGAAGAAGGATTGCTTGGCATTTGCCCTGTCAACTCACTGAAAGGAGTTCTTATATATGGAAATAGATATTAAGGTATACATTAAGTCCATTCAACTTTAGCCATATAAACGTCCAATATTATGAAATTGAAATGTCCAATGTGTGCATATATTTGGAGCGGTAAGTTACCAGACTTCTCCACTCAATGTGCAGAGAGAGGCTCTTTCAAAAGAATGAGCTATACTGTAAGAGGATGGAGATGACGTACTTTCATTCTGGAGAAAGAGACTAGACTTCAAGATAATGTTAGAACTAATGTGAAATTAATACAACTCTACAATACAATTATAAAGAGTTTTAAAAGGAGGCCCTCTTTTTGTGCTCATCTATGGTGTTTTTTGTGCGGGGGGAAGGTTCTCATAACATAGTTATATATCACCTTGTTTGAATATGCAAGCAAGGACAGACTCCACTGCAGCAAGGGTTAAAGTCCTAGGATACTTCCCATTAATTTAAATGTATACCTATATTGTGTGTGCTCTTCAAATACCTTCTACCTGTTACTAAGTTATCTCCAAGAAAACAATATGCAACCTTCCATCTACAAGACTTTGTGGGTAAAATTGTTAAAAAATTCAGGTCTTTTTCTGAGTGCTTTTACTATTAGTCGTTCAAATAAATGTTTTCAAGTGACAGATTTAAAATAAATTTAACAGTTGGAAAAACAATTTTTAAATGTGAAATGCAGAATTTATTACAAATCCAGAGAAAACAAGACCATTTACAATGTGGAAATTATATAGGCCACTGTTTTCACACATATGTGCCTGTTGAAAATAGCCTTAATTTATATTTAGGCATCATACCAGAACAAGCATTTTTTCAATAGTACGGATTAACTGCAAGACAGTTATATCAAAAATTACACTGAGAGAAAACTTCTCCAGTAAACATAATTTATATAAAAGTAAAAACTAGCAATCAAAGGCTTCTTCATTACTATGTACTATTTACCTCCAATAACGAAAGGCCACACTTAATTCCTAACTTTTGAATTCGGGTATGATTCAGACAGATAAAAACACATGCCTTTAATTTCAAAATCTTTATTCAGAAAAGCATAAACATATACACTTTTTTGCTGACTGATGACCGAAGAGTTTAAGCTAAGTTACTTAATGATGGAAAATCTAGTACAAGTTTATGATTATATAAAGGAACAAATTTCCCATAGTAATATTCTCTCCTGTAGCACATGAATTGCTTGCTAACAGTGGGGAAAGAATTTCAAAACCAACATCTTCTGCAATTTTGTAAAACATTTGTCTTTGCATAGATTCCAGTAAAGTCAGTGTTTGCTTGTTGATGATGTTCATTCACACAGCAAATTATTTATCACTTTTTGTTTACTTTTGCAAAATTCTTCATGCAAAACTTTATACTTTATTTGCTGATGTTTTCCTTGTTTTATGAAGAGTTTTGTGGGGTTTTTGGTAAGTAAACAGGATTTGGTTTTGTATGATTATCATCAATTCATGGGATTTGCTCCAGTTCTACATTGGCAATTGCTTTCATTATTGGCTTGTTCTTAATTTCTATAAAAAACTGAGAGTAGCCAAAATGGACCGATTTCTGAAAAATGCACTAGAAAGAAACAGCAGGGTAAGGAAAGAAAATCCTACATTTAGGGACAAAGTAACACCACCACCAACAATGAAAACTTTATACAATTGTACTTTATTAACTCTGTCCATTTCAAGCTACTAATAATTAGCTCAGCACAAAATGATTGCTTACCATTCAGCAGAGAACATACCATTTCTCCAGAAGGGACTTTGTTATTGGAAACTGTTTTTATAAATGCATAGTTTCCTTAATTCCAGTATAATGATTTTTCCTGACTTAGTTACTGTTGGTTTAAGTGGCTAAAATAAACACTCTTGTTCGTGTACTTTCAAATGAAAACATGAGTGTTCACGGCTTTACATTACTAAAGCTTTCCCTTACTGCCCCTACCCCCACCCCCAACTTTCTTTTTCTTTTTTTTTTTGGACTATAGTCTCTAGGTACTTTTATAGTTTATGCTTTCTTCTAACAGTGAGGTGTTATAACAAAAAAACCTCCTTTGGCAGCCCCAAAACCATGTCAAATTGACTGCTACCTGTTCAAAAGGAATGGCACCAAACAGCTTTGACTCTGTAAGCAGTGCATTCTGTCCTGAAAATGGGAACATTGTAGAAGAAAAAAAAGATATGGATGAATACATATTTTTTCTAACTTGATTTTGATACTTAAATGTGTCTCTTTAAGACCACACTCATATTGCTTAGCCAAATTGTTTCTGTTTCTTTGTGTAAGGTTATTATAAGAGGACATTGCTTATTGTTTTGAACTCACCAATTTCCTAAGCTGACCTAAGTCAGAGCAGAGCAGCTGTTCTGCAGGGGTTGCAGGGAAATGGAGGTTCAGAACAATGCAAACACACCGTTACTGTTGGGTGAGGGCAAGGGCATCTGAACAGAAGGGTGTGAGGCATACATTATGCAGATTTTATTTACACTCAGTGTTTGCTAATATTTGGAGTTTTTTTGTGAAAAACATTTATATAACTAGGAGATGATCATATTGGGAAAATCCAGTGCAGCAAAGCTGTGCCCCAAGCTTTTGCCACTCCAAGCTGATTCTTCAGCTTAACTCTTGGGATATACACTGCAGATCAAATTTGCATGGTGAAGGATTTTATTAAATTAGAGAATGATTTCATTTAAGGAAGCATCCTTGTTTTTTGTCAAAAAGATCTTTCATTGCCTTTGAAAAATCTGAAGTCATAACAAGGTGGGAGGATGGAACAGACATCTGCACAACTTAGCTAGTGTTTGGTTCTTCCAGATCACCATTTACTCAGGAGAGACTTTCCTACCTTTTATAAGATCATTGCTACAGCCTGGTAAATTCAAGATGAACTTCAAGTGTAGTGTGTCAGGGTGCAGGTTAATAGTTAAGTATCCCATCAACAACCCTAATGGAAAATATGGACTTAAACTCTTACTTATATATCTTGTGAAGTGACAATTTTTCTGTAGTCAATTAATTTTGTCAGTTATTGCACTTCCTCTTTTTCGCTTCCTTCACATTTTACATTCCAGAATTAATCATTTTTTTTATGGAAACCTTATTTAACTTGGTGCTTGGGAGTGGGCAGTTACATGAGAAGCTAAGTTTCTAACTTAGATTCTAAAGTTTCAGCTCTGAGAATCCAGATAGTGTTCTTTCAGATTTTTTTAAATATCTCCTTGATATTAAAATCAGAAAACAGTGGAGAAAGGATTTCTATCTAAGCATATCTAAAACTACTATAATAATGTAAAATTCCACCACCTCCACTACATTTTGCACAGTGTCATTTTAAAATTCTTTGGGATCTAGACTGCGGAAATGGCACATGGACTTATGTATATGCTTTGACTTAAAAAGAAAATTTTCCATAGTTTAAAAAATGTTGACAGAAAACTAACTCATGAATATCAGTTTTGAAGTAAAAACTTTTTGAGATTTTATTTTTCTGCAAAAATATTTCTGAAATCTCGACAAAGACGTTTTCAAACTCCTTGGTAAAATACCACCAATATCAGCTCTTCCTTTTGCATTGGTGTCATAAAAAAGATATCTTTCTTTTCATGTATGCCCCTGTCAGGAAGTTTTTGACCAGGCCTATTTTCAGTGAAGTTTGGTTGGCAACCAGTTATCCTCACACTAGTTCATGTAGGCATTACAAATGACAACAAGAATATATATCAACTTTGTTCCTAAAGTCTAACATTAAAACATCTTCAACCAATCACTCAATTAAAAATACCTTGATATAGGTTTACAAAAGCACAAGTTCTATGGATATGAAACATTTATTCTTCAGTTCACAATAATAAAGAAATGAGTGCAGACTCAGAAAAAATGTGAGCAGCTTAAAATCAAACCAAAAGAAAACAGCTACTCTCCTCCCCACACCCCACTCCACTGAATCAAATATGTAGTACTTGATGATCATTGGTCATTTGTGAAAAATAGAAACATTTCAGTGATTGGGTGAACAGCCTTAATGCTCTATTTTTCTCTGCTAATAGCACCTGCCAGAATCTTTCTAGTGTATCAGTCATAGGAAAATATTCAACATCCACTGCTTTTGTGAATAAGGTGTTTAGGATAAAATCTGTATTTAAATAAATATGCAACTTAGAGTAAAATGGTAAAGTCACACTATTACTAAATGGAGGAAACATACAGAGGGAAAACCAGGTTAGAATTGATTTGGAGTGATTTACAAAGGGTCTGGGGATGCAGAAAGTTGAGGGACAGCCACTTGTCGAGTTATGAGGTTCAGAATCACAGAATCATAGAATGGTTTGGTTTGGAAGGGACTTGAAGGTCATCCAGTTCCATGGGCAGGGGCACCTCCCACCAGCTCAGGCTGCTCAAGACCCCATCCAACCTGGCCTTGAACACCTCCAGGGATGGGGCACCCACAGCTTCCCTAGGCAACCTGTGCCAGCGCCTCACCGCCCTCATGGTGAAGAAATTCTTCCTAATGTCTAAGCTAAATCTTCCCTCTTCCAATTTAAAGCCATTCCCCCTCATCCTATCACTACAAGCCTTTTAACAATGTCCTCCCCAGCTTTCTTGTAGGCCCCCTTCAGCTACTGGAAGGCTGCTATAAGGTCTCCCTGGAACCTCCTCATCTCCAGGCTGAACAACCCCAGCTCTCTCAGCCTCTCCTCATAGTAGAGGTGCCTAGCCCTTGGATCATCTTTATAGTCCTCCAGGTGCCATCTCACGAGAGTGGAGTAGGGGAGAAGAATTACATCTGTCAACCAGCTGGCCACGCTTCCTTTCATGCAGCCCAGACTATGGTTGGCCTGGGCTGTGAGAGCACATTATTGGCTCATTCTGAGTCATCAATCAGCAGCCCCAAGTCCGCCTCTGCAGGGCTGCTCTCAATCATATCATCCCTTCACCCTGTATTGAAACTGCAGATTGCCCCGGCCCAGGTGTTGGACCTTGCTCATGATGTTCACACAGGACCAATTCTCCAGTTTGTCCGGGTCCCTCTGGATGAGATCCCATCCTTCTGGCGTTACAACTGCCCCACTCAGCTTGGTGTCATCTGCAAACTTTCTGAGGGTGTATTTGATCTTGCTGTCTGTATCAATGAAAATATTAAACAGCACTGGTCCCAGTATGGACCCCTGAGGCACTCTGCTTGTCATGGATCTCAATCTGGACATTGAGCCGTTAATCACTACTTTCTGAATGTGACCTTCTAACCAATTCCTTATCCATTGAACAGTCTCCCCATCAAATCCATATCTCTCCAATTTAGAGAGAAGGATGTTGTGAGGAACCACCTGATAGATTACATCCATTGCTTTTCCCATTGCCCGGTTGTGACATTCAATAATGAATCAGTTCAAAGTGGGGATATATATCTTAGTGATGACATCTTTAGACTCATAGTTTGGGGAAAACCAACTGAAAATTATTAAAAGTAAGAGAGAAAATACTCATCTTGAAAAAAGTTTTTAAATGCATTCATTTCAATAGAATAGTGATGTGGGGAAAGAAATGAATAGATATTTTCACCCACATAGTACCATATCAGTTCGCTGTGGTGGTGGTAAGAGGATATAAGTTTCTGTCTTTCTTTTTTCTTATGCTTGCTTATAATGCAAAGAAGCAAAATAGGAATGTAATTGTCTGGAGCTCTTGGAATCTGTGAAGTTCTCTCCACAGATTACAATCTTAGAAACCACTAAACTCCACTTCTTATTAACACATTCCTTGCCTGCAACCTCATCTTCTGTTTCTGTAATATATACAATAAGTTAGCTACCATTTTCACACATTTTCATTATGTTAATTTTCCTATGATCTCCTTGGTTGTCTCCAGAACTCAAACACATTCACTATTTACCAAACATGACTTACATTTTCCAGCAGTTCTCCATCATCAAATTTTTATCACTGGATCACAGCTGAACCCAGGAGAGGAAGTCGTTATATGCTACTGAAATTGATAGCAGCTCTGCATTTTCAAAGAACAATGTTATACAAATGAATGTTCTGCCTTGCGAAGTAATGACTGAAAACCTGAAAACAATCTCAAAGCAAGCGAAAAACAAGCCAAAACCCAACCCTTATACAGGAAAAGTTTTTACAATTCAGAAGGGATCTGAACTATTGTACGTAGTTAACCTATGTAGAGCATAACATTAGCAGCATGGTTTTTTTAATCAACACAATGTGATTGCTTTCAGAATGAAGGAATTGTTATTATTGCTAACAAAGAATTTCACTTCTTTAGGTTTATTCTGAGTACTGACGGTGGCCTTAAGATGTATTCCTCTGAATAAGTTATTCACATGCATAAAACATGATTTCATTTTCTTTATATTGCTTAAAGGATTTCCCAGTTGCCAGGTAAATGAGTATATACATATTTTGAAAAGTATATACAAGAAGTAACCAACAGTAACCTCTGGTTCTTTCACTTATATTAACTGAGTTCTCGAAGCAGTTTTCTTTAGTTAATTAATTAATTCATACATAGTCTATGGCATTAGGCAGCATTATTCATGTATTATTCTTATTATTAGTTATTATTCTTCTTTATACCAAGCATCTGACACTCAAGGAAAAGGACGGATAAGGAATGTAAAAGGGAATTTTTTTAATGGCTAGTGCTGTATTAAAACAAGGAATTACCTGAACTAACAATTTCCTTTCTATTTTTATTTTGTAATAATCAACCAACCCATCCCACATCTTTTGGTAAGTTACGTTCACTATTTCTTTAGAAAAAAAAGAAATACAATGGCTCAGGTTACAGCCCTGACCTGCTGGAATCAGGGAAAGGAGAAAAAGGGGGAGGCTGTGGACTATGACTGTGATCTGTGACCAAAACCAGGCCACACTTACTATTAGTGAAGTAGAGAAGGAAAAGAAGTCAGTCCATATCTTCCTTCTACCTTGTAAATCCATTCTGGCTGGAGCAGATTGTGAGACCAAAAGACTGGAAAGGAGTTATTTCCAGGAATTTGTTGCTATTCATTGCCTCTCATTTTCCAAAGCAGAAAAAAAATCTGGAACACACAAAGAATGTGAAAAGCTCTTGAATGTTAGGAACATAATATATTGTTTTGATATTTCTGGCCCAAGTTTAATGAGGTCCCAGAATAATTTTTTTGGTTTCTTTCTTTGTTTTTATATCCACTTTTCTCTCCAATTTCTAATCATAGATTCAGGAAAGGTTGTGCCACTGTCTCAGAAACCTGTAATGTTTAATTATCTGTGCAAGGGGTTCAAGAGAAAATTGTCACCAAAATGCCGAAGGGAAGCTAGATTATTTTGTCCAGTTTTACCACTCTGCTGCTCATATTCTTACAAGGAGTTTTCCACTGCACTGAAGAGCCTTAGGAACTGAATTCAACTGAAGCACAAAGTGGTTTCTAAGCCGTTTATTTTTTTTTTAAAAAAAAAATCCTTTCAAAACTGTTAAATACCCTTTGAAAGTTCTGATTGGAAATATAAATACAAAAATTTTCCACATCTGTGGAATTTTAGTAACATACTATTCATCTGTCTATAATCCTGGAAATTCCATCTATGGCCTGAAAATATATATGCTTCTTTTTTTTCTCATTGTTTTTCAGATTTTATTTTTTTTTGAGTCTCTTAGAACTTTTTTGTACATTTCAAGAGTTTCAGTTCGGGAAATATGGGCTTAAGATTTTCTGGGGTTCTCCTGTCCCCTAATTTTTCTGCTTCCTTCCCCCTTCAGCGCTGTCTCTAATAAAGGTTAATTTTGAAAAGCCAGCTCCATAATATTTACACAGTGAAGTCAAACACTGAATGAAACACACTTGTAAAAATAACATGAGCCTTTTCCTTGTGCAATATAGGATGTGGTCAATCATTTGGCAATTCAGTTTTGGCACATCATGAACTATTTATTTGTTAAGTCCAGTTCTTGAGACTGTGAAATCTCTGGGAGTTTTTTTTTCCCTTTCTTTTCTTTTTTTCTTCCCTTCTAATCCCTCCACTGGAAACTATTAAATTTGTAGAGTCTGATGGTTATTTCGCAGTGAAATGTGCACTATTGTATCGATAAATATTTAATGGTGTTGGAGTTCAGTGGATATAGCCTCATAAGTTTCTTTTAAAAGGTGTTTTATTACCTGGTGAGTGCACTGTGGTCAATTGAGCAAGAAAAAACAAGCTCAAAATAAAAACTTTCCACTAAAAGATGAGACAGGGTTCAGTTTCAGTTTGAAGAGGGTGTGGAGGAAACAAGTAACCATATATTTTTCTGTGTCTCTCAGTCTTGGCACTGCACAGACAACTCCATTTGGGATAAACAGCAGGGGCATTGCACCGATCATAAAAGCATTTGAGCTGAGAAAGACAAGCTTTAGAAAAGACAAAGTACTAAAAAGTAGCTTTCAGGAATAGCCCACAAAAAAAAAGAAAGGTAAATTCACTTTTCCTTGGACCTGTGCAGTTTCTGTGATAGATTTGTTGTGACACATCATGCTCAGACTATAAGACTTGTTTAAACTTGCATGCAAAGTGATTTGAAGTCTTTCTGGACAAAAAATTGTTGAAATGAAATATTAAATGTGATGTTAAATTATTTAAACAGATCTAAGAAACTGTTAACATGTACTTCGCCTAATGTTGTGCTTGAAACTACCTGGAATAACTTTGGTGGGAGAGTTCTAAATTGTAGCAAAACAAAAAAATCCCCACTGATAGGCAATAATAAAAATTACATTATTGATATTATCTTCCTTACATTTGATTCATATCCTAAACTTCCATAGCTCCACTAACTGTGTAAACAGGCTTGCAAACAAAATTTTTCTTTATTTAATTTTAAGCATTAACTTAAAAAGTCCAAATAAAGTATAATTTCTATCAAGAACATGAAAGGTTTTTTAAATGGTTATCTATTCTTAAATGCAGCTGCAAATCATAGTTGGGTATAATTTGATAATGCTGAGCTGTGGCATGCATTTCTTAAGAAATTTCATAGGGGTTAGTAAGCAAACACTATCTTTACAGAGAGCTAGGACAGAAATAAAAATCTCTTAATTCAGAGATGACATCAGAAATCTCTGTCAACTATGATGAATAAGATCAGTGCACAACATCTTGCAGACCATGTTTCAGCTATTAAACTTACTTGATAACTTAGTTATAAACTAAATGCTTTAGAAATAATTAAGGAATCTTTTGAGACTGTTACTTCAGCCTCAACGGAATTGTTTGGCAAAACCTATATACCATTGTTGCTGGAATGTGCTTGGTTCAACTTACATAGAAAGAATAAAAATAGTAAGAGGTAAAACAACCTACTGCTCTGATGAGAAATGATACAGTTGAAAAATAAATGTTGGATAAGAATAATAAAAAAGATACTTAAAACCATAATGCCAAGGTAAAAGGAAAACCAAACAGTTTGTGATTAATCCTGCCTCTTCTGCTTCATGGAGTTTTAATTGTAGGACAATGAAAATAGCCTGAACTCAAGTTTCTAGTACCCAATCAAAGTATTAATAATCAGGGACTGCAACTATCCAAAAAATGCACACATACACAATTAGAACCAGCAATTTCCCAGTATCAGATATAGATTTATAGTAACTGTGTATGTATAGTAACTAAGTATGGGGAAAACCTCATTCACAAACATGCCGTAAGTTAATCAGTCTACCTTATCTGATCTTTCTTGCCTTTACAGGTTTTGTTAAATACTTTATCTAATTTAGATATTGAAAGCTGTAGATTAATTTGAAATGTATTGAGCTGAATACAAGCTACAAACAGCTTTGGGACATTAAATTAAACTCCTGCTAAACACTAGAAAGATTGTATAGAAAATGACCTCTAAATAAGTGAAGTGGTTTTCCTATGTCTATGTTTATAATTTGCTCAAATCCTAAATCCACAATCACAGGCAAAGATCTGGCTTTTTCTCTGAGCATTAGTGAAGTGCAAACTAGAGTTCTACAGCCAAATGGAGTAGAGAACTTTGCAGTGATGAATGGTGTCATTTTGTTTCTTTTTGGTATTAAAAAAAGGGGGGGGGGGGCGAAAATGGAGAAAATTGAAGGATATATGCACTTCTTATTTTACCTTTAATTTCAGAGGGTTCCTTGTTATATTTTTTGAAAAGTTGTGCTATTTATTCAATTTTTATTGTAGAAATAAGCTTTATCTTTGTAATTGGCTCCTTTAACTTTAAGTTATAATACAGATGACCTTTCTAGACAGATATGTGAATATTGGTTTATTTACTTTGATTCCAAGAAATTGCTTGTGATTCAGTAAAACTATACAAAAGAAGCCAAAAGATGGTCATTAAATATCAGTCAAGAGTCCGATGTGCAGTATAGAAATTACACTAGCAAAAAAAGTTTCCATTAGTAGATGCAAAACAAAATTATGGAGTTAAACACCCACAGGTTGGGGGAAACTTCATAAAATGTGCTGTACATTCTACTGCTGGGAAAAGTTCTTGTATGTACTTTTCATACATGAAAATTACAGCTTTCATGAAGGCTGAGAAGTGGGCTCATGTGAGAAAAGAGTATTTTTTTCCAAGAACTTGTTGGTTTTATCGCAGAAATTATGCAATTTCATCTTCCATTCAAAACTATAGCTTTCGGTAACTTGACCAAAACAAGGCTTTGACTGGATGCAACTGACTTTTATGTTCTTTAATTCGCAGTGGTTGCAATTCAAAATTAAATTAACTGTCTTCAAGTTCTTTGCTTCCCGTTGAACACACTGAGGGAATGTTATATCTCACAGGAAGCCTTCAGAACCAGTACCTCACAAAACTGAACTCTATGGCTTTTATGGTTTTCACAGAATGTTTCATTCAATTTTTCTGGCTTTGGTTTTGGCTGAAAGTAGGTGCATTTCTGAATAGAATGAAAACGTAAATAGTACAGGGCAACTTTTACCCATAGGATTGCTAGAAACTTCAAAGCAGAAGCTTGCGTTTGTTTTGGTAAGCACTGAACCTGTGAACCTTTAGAGATTATCCTGCTGCAACGAAAGATGTGTGTCTTTACATGACAGAAAGAGAGAGAAAAAGAGATTCTCTTAAATGTCTACCTCACCAAGCAGATAAAGTGTCATTTACTTTCTTTTGAGAAGGGTACCCCATAGATTGAAGGCTAAAAGTAAAATTGTGAAACTCAGTGAGTGACTTAGTTCCGGTTCTTTGTGAATATAATTTTTATGTTATTTCTGATGTATACATGAATTCTCTCTTTTGACTTTATCACAGTTTTTTGTTATTATCATTAATATTAGCCTTGCTTGTAATTACACATTTTTCATTGGTAAGTGATTTAGAATGTAATTGGTAAGCAAAGAGGTAGGAAGAGATTCTACAGGGGTGATGTCAGGGAATCGCTGCATGGACTGGTGGCATTGAAAACAGGTTGATTCTGTATTTCAAGTGAAGTTTAAGTTACACAGACCTCTTGCAATGCAATAGAAGCATAAAGTGAGAAAAAAATATATGTAGTTGAGAATAGAAAGGACATCTGGAAATAATACGAGGGAGATGACAGTGCTGAGGCCTCTACTTATTGTGTTCACAATATATATTGATACAGAGAGGAGAACTCAGCAAAACATGCCTGAGCATCATATTTCACTCCTAACTGACCTGACAGTGTGGGATACAGCAATCTCACATTGGCAAGCCATCAGTGATTTTCCATCTGATGAGCAGGCCACATCCGTGTCTTTCTTTACTCTCTAATTACATAGAAATTTCAACTTGCAAATTGGTATTTTTACTCTAGGTAAGATTTCTACAATCCCTTTTCTCAAGCTAAATTTATCTTCCAGCTCTCCCACAATCATTGAAAGTACAGCGTACAGCTGCCACATTTTTCTGTCTCCCTCTTGGCCTGGTGAATAAATCTTCTTTAATTCTCAACATTGAATTAATCTCTTCAATGTCACATTTGTTTCACAAAACTTGAACTTGAAGGCTTTTCTACAAATTTTGCCTTTGGATGCAGCCTGATCTAATTATTCTAGCTAGTTTTTGTTCCTATTTGTTTAGCTGTCATTTCCATAAACTAAAATTTTAGATTAAGTGATACATAAATCTCATAGACAATTATAAACAATAATATAATTTACCATATTATATTATTACCAGAACTGTCCCTGGAATATCCAGACTTGTAGTGGTTGGGGTAAGGATTTGCCAAACACTTTTGTCTTTTGTCAAAATTTATTTGAAATCAAATGAGACACAAGGAGCTAAGAAGACCTGATTTGAAGTCATGTGACAATACAACAAGAGCAGGATTTCTTCAGTGCTTATAGTTCCAACCCAAACCAGATACTGTGCATGAATAAGCAAAACATCATATCAGGAGGATGAAGAGAAAGAAACATATGGATGAAATAATAATTTTAAAAGCTGTGTGAGCAATGTGGGCTAGATAATGTATTATTTATAATTAGAAGAAATGTCTCACTCTCACTTTTAATACACAGCAACACTCAGTTCAGGACTTCAGCAATGGAGAAGAAACACTGAAAAAGGCCAGACATAAAGTAATATTACTTTTCAAACTGGTACTCAGAAAGACACATTAATTTAGAAAGTTTCTGCTCTCTGTTTGATACTGTCCTCACTTTCTTGTCTTTCATTAAATGGGAAGCATGGCTATTCTGAGTTTTTTTGATAAAACTGTGAGCAGTTTGGCTTAAGTTAGTTGGACCTGTATGCACTCATTCTTTGTTTGATCCATCAGGTGATAGTATGCAAATTAGCAGTTGTATCTGCTGACAATCAAAATCATTATGAATAATTTCTAGTCGAATGAGGCTTTTCAAAATATTTCTGTCAAGGAAGCTTAGTAATGAACCATCTTAGCCTGACTATTCCCAAAGATTTTTTTCTTTAATATTACCTAGTTTTATTGATTCCTGTATACAAGTTCTTTAATACGTATGAAAAGGTAACTTAAGAGGTGAACGGCATCTTGGCTCTTTTCAGTGTTAGGTATAGTTGATCCCTGCACGTCTATAAAGCTCTCTAGGATTTGGTAGCGTATCATAGATCTCACATTGCCTTGATGATGGGGATCCCCAGCATCTGGAGTAACAGAACTCACTCTGGAGATATGCACCTGGAAAACAAAAGTCTTCAGATCTCACATAGCATCACTGCATGGCAGATGTTTCCATCCCTATATTGTGGGGTTTGTTTTTAGGGAATGGAGGGAGGGCAAGGGAAGGACTAAAATGAGTGAAAAATGGACCCGTTCCTTAGGGCAGCTGAACAGATCTCAAAAGTACCATGGAGCTGCCTGTGTCTTCTTGATCTTATTAGAAAGAATGTGTGTGGGCAGGAAGAGATGAGACTGGGATTTCTTGCAACAATGCTCTCTGGAGGACCACAAATATGATAATTTAAAACTGATTTATTTGCCTTCATTGCCCTTGTGTTCTACAGTTCCAATTTGTCTTTGCTCTTTTCATATTATTCTTGACCCCTTAGTGAAAAACCCACATAAGTCCAGATAGCTCTCTTTAACAATTTGAGTATGCATTCTTTATTCATTTGAGAGTTCGTTGTTCTTTCTTTTTTCAACTTTTTTTTTGTGTTTATTTTCCTAGAACTCTTTCTCATACCCTTTCCCTTTCAGTTATTGATTTATAATTTCTCTAGAGAAATAAGTAATGATGGAAGAAATTACAGGGCCATTTTTAAGAAGAATATTTTCCACTTTGTTGAGGATCTGAAAGAATTTCCCTAAAAATGGTCTAAACCTTATAGTTTCCCTATGCACCTAGGGAATATTAGTATCTCCATTGTACAGATAAGGCAGAGGCAGAAAGTGACCTAGCCAGGACAGCACTGCAAGCCAGAGAAAACATTTTGGATATTAGCAAAGAATCCAGACAGTTGGTCCCAGAAGCTAGCCAGGAGATCATAGTCTTTATTTAAACTGCCACGTAGCTGTGGTAAGACATTTCAGCAGAAACCAATCATTTATTGTTTTGCATCTGAAAAGGGGGAAAAAAAAAAGAAAAAGAAAGACAGACAGACGTGGAAACAGACTACTGAACAAAGCAGTAGAAAATCTCACAAATGCTCAGGCTTTTTTCTGATTATGGTGGCTTCCCTGATATATATTTTCTCGGTGTTGATAAGAAAGGTGGTGCGTTATCATTGCCCAAAGAAAATAAGTAAGTTACATCAACAAATTTTTCGTAAATGTGGAAATGGCAACTTTGCAGATGTGGGTTTACTAAGGCAACAATAGGATTTAACCCAGAGGTGTCAAGCTTACAGCTCCCGCTGTTCCCCTGCTCCTGCTGCTGCAGCATAACATGCGTCACACGTGACTAGCGTGCTGGCAGGAGCATAGGGGCATCTTGATACTGCCCACGGTAGAAACAAGGTGCAGGGCTCTCTAAAATAAGGTGGAGGGAAAGATTCAGCCCGCAGGCCACGAGTTTGATGCCCCTGATTTAACCCCTGCCTTCCGTTAACATCAGCAGGTAAAACATTTTGTCGTGCTGTCACTAATGCTGGCAGCTCGGTTGCCTTATTTCCTCTGTCCTCCTCTCATTTTTATGAATGGTGAATCAGTGAGTTGCCTCAAGCTTAAGGGACACAGATTAAACAAATTGGTTGAAAATTATGAAATAGTTATGCTTTCTCCTTTGTGTTAATCACGTTCCTTAAACTTATTATCCCTGCTGGATTTCCAAAGCTTCATGTGGAGATCCTTCAACAGACTCTCCATTGCTCTGCATGACACCAACTCTGCTATAATAAAAATAAGAAAGTGACAAGGAGGGATGGAAAAAATTGCCTCATTGAGGGGCAAGTCTAAGAGCTAGAAATAAAAACGACAAAATATGTGAAGGAAGAGGCTGGTACAGTAGGAAGACAGATACAAAGCACTGAAAATACGTTCAGCCCACCACTTTCCTAGCAAGGAGAAGACATTGTCTTGTCCTTTGACTCTAGAAGTTATTGTTTGCTTTTGATTTAGGATCAGAACTCTCTATTTGTTTTAGGTAGGCACCAGTTGCCAAGGAACTCCCTCTATGTATATTTTACTTCTGGCTCAAAGATGCACTTTATGAGTCCATAAATTAAGCTTATGGAAGATTTCAAGCTTCAAATTCACAGGGAGGAAAGGGTAGAAATTTTCAGATGGATCATAGAACTTTTTCTGCTATGATTTAGAACACTGCTGCCACTTATAGGGCATAAGAAATGGGAAAAGGTCTACTTTTTCTTACCATTTTAGTAACACAGCTGCATTTCAAAAAGAAAGTAGTAGTCATTAGAAATATAAACATAAACATTTTGAATGAATTACCCCATTCTGAGCTTAGGAGCTTGTGATTCTCTATATTTTCTGCTCCTTCTGTAAGATAAAATTATTTGTTAAGCCCTCAAAAATCATATCTTTATTAAAAAAAACAGAATTATGTCTTTTTCTTTTTCTTGGAACTTAAAATTAATTTATTCATTTATCTTTATTGATCAGCTTTTTAATCTCATTTTTAGAACATCAGTTTACAAGCTGTTCTTCACAGCGCTTGGGGCTTGGAAATAGGCCACTTTCAAAATGAAGGGTTTGACTACTGTGAAATAAAGCTGAGAATTATACAGAAAAACACTTGACTACATGTAAATAATGAGACAAAGTTTATACAAAAAAACAGAGACACTTTACGTATAAACCTCCAACCAGTTTACCTATAAAAAAACATTGTTGAAACTCTCAGCTGTGCTTTTGCTGTATAAGCTTTGTGTATGTCTAGACTACACAAATAAAATAAGCAATTATTTTAGATTGACGTAATATGTTTTGCTATAGTTTCAAATGCTTTGTTTACAAGCTTTTGTGAATCGTTTTTATTTTGCATTTGGGCATCTAGTACCACGGGATCCCACTGTAGTTTAGGGGCAGGGTCATTTGTACTACTGCAGTATCACAATTGCTACTGCCCCAGCGAGGCTGTTGAACCAGACCTACAGAAACAGGTAGTATTTAATTGCATTGCCATCTGGTGGCGACCTCTGTGAATTCTTTAACTCCAGCTTCTAGGTCTATTTTTGCACTGTTTCCATCTGGCTTCTGTGAAACCTATCATTGCTAACAGAGGAGAACAACCCAGATAATTAAGTTGAGTTAGAACTGTGGCCTGACTCATTCCAGCTGACTTCCTTTGCTAAATTACATTTTGACTGCATTTCTGTAGAGTATGTGAAGTTGGTTCCAGTGGTTCCTCCAACCGTTTCCCATATAGTTTATGAAAGAGATAACAAATAATACAGGAAGCAGGCACAAGTGGTAAAAGCAAATCTTTGGGATGCAGTGACTTTTGTTCTCTTCCTGCTTTGATAAACTCTATGACCTTGGGTAAAACACATAAACATTTTTGATCATAGTTATTTTTTTCTAAAATTAGGCTGAATTTACTTGCTAGTTTTGGATGGTTTTCTGAGGTCTACTTAAAGAATGAAATACTAAGCACTTTTAAAACCTGAAAATTAAATAGGCTAGAAAAATATGGACTATTGCTTTCCTTAGCATTATTTGTTTGCTGGTGTGATGCATTTGCTATATTATTGATGGACTGTGATTGAACATCTCCCTCAGGTACTACCCAAAATAAGTCCTTCCAACATAGCTGGGAGGAACACAGAGCATTTATATTTTCCAGTCATGAAACTTCTCCCATTGCAGTAAGGTCAGGACATTCATTTCTTAGTGCTCTCAATTCCTGAGGGCAGATTATGCTGTTAGTTCATTTTGCTTCTCTGTCGGAGACCTGTATCTCTGTGACTGTCAAACATTTGGAACAGAGTGTTCCTTGTATTTTTCTCAGACCAAAGAACTTCAAAACTACATAGATTTATCCCTTCTTATAAAGTATTCTTTATTTATTTGCTTTTAGACTAGTAGGATCAACTGCAGCACTGGCAGTATCATTAGCCTACATCTCCCACGTGTAAGAGGAGATCAGGTCTGATGATGTCATCAGAAGCTGAGTGCTTCTCTTGACCTGTAAATACATGCTGGAAGACGTGCCCGCTCATGACTCAAATCAATGGCAGAGAGAGGAAATTGTCCCACAAACACTGACACAAGAAAAGGAATAATACCTGTCTTGGAAAGGTAGGAATACAAACATCACAGTGTGGCTATGCATGCGGAGAACTTGGGACAGACATTAAACTCCTAAATAAATTACATGAAAGTGCAGAGGTTTTGGCATTGTATTGCATCTGAGCAATAGGTAGGAACAAGAGGACTACTCTCATCATGAGTGTGAGTACACTTGCATTAATCTCACCCCTGTAATGTAGCTTCTGAAGCTGGAAGAAACTATTAGGATAAGTTTAAATGGTAAAGCTGTATCAGGAGAAAACTTATGTGCAAGGTTTATGTCAACCATCAATAAAACTCCAAAGAAGCAGCTCTGAATTCTGAGAGTATGTGAATATTCTCACTCTACTTCATTGCATTTAGCCAGCCATTTGAACATTTAAGAGACATTGATTCTGAAATCATGGTGGGAACCATTCTTCTAATCTGTCACCCTACATATCATAAAGTGAAATAGGTCGATTTTTTAAATCTGGACACTGATTGACCCAGTGATGATGTCATTGTAGCTTTATGTTATTCTAAAGTTTTCTAAAGTTGTGACCATTTTGTACTTACTACATGCATTAACTTAGATACAGAAATGAATAATGATCCTTAAAATATAAGTGGATGTCACTTAGATTTCAGATTACAGTGTACCAAAGATTCAAGTCAGAAATCTGTAAACCCAATTTGATGACCCAGTGGGTAGGATTTAGATGCTTCAAAATGCCAGCTCAGAAAGCCTGTGAAGATCATACAAATCTATATAAAAAAAAAAAAAAATACAGAAAGAAGACAGAAGGGGGTTAATACCAGTCTTGATCAGAGCCTTGGTTTAGTTTCTAAATGAGAGCGCTCTAGAAAGACCTGAGATCCAGAAGAACCTACAAACACTTTCTGGAGAACAGGTATTTGCACACGTATAGCTCCAAGTGGCAAAAAATCAGGTTGGCTTTTTTCCTTTCTTCTTGTCATTCCAGACTTTATAAACTAACACAGCCTTATAGAGGGCATAGGATTGCAGAGAAGCAATATTTCCTACAAGATAACATTAACAGTATTTTCCTGAAAAATAAATCTCATAAACTAACAAGAATAATGAATCTCCCATCGCAAAGCAATGCAAGACACTGGCTTGAGAACCACTACCACTTTTAAGTAGAAACTTTCATACCCATGTATGACATGTGACTCTTCTCAATCAATAGTTTAGAAGAATCTCCTAAACTGTGTCTTAAAGAACTTGTTAGTTTAGCCATAGGAATCTAGACAGCAGTAACCTTCATAAGGGAAAGCATTCCTTAGCACAGGCACTTTCAGTTCTTGAAAAATATGAAAATACGTTATGCTATTACATTATTTTGTGGTTTGGTTTTGTTTTGTTTTGCTTTTTTCCCTGAAATGTTCATTTAAACCTCCAAGGCTTTGTGACTGCAAAATACAAAAGGGCTACAGGTGCTTAGATTATGTGATTACTCTAACCTGCTCCAGATCAACAAAGTACCTGTAAATTTAGACCGAGCTACTATCTTCTTTTCCTGAGCTTATGTTCCATTTTTTAAGGTTGACTGTTTTCACATATTCACACACATGCAAAAAATGAATGATTCTGATTTTGTTCATGCTCTGAATCAGAACAGTAGTATTAAATGAGAGCAAATAAGATTGCAATCAACATTTCTTATGAATAGGAAATCTAGAAGTAGTTTAGATTTAATCATGGAAAATTACTAATTGCTTGGATCTTTGGGCTGTGTAAAGTAGAACAGATATTAGGATTCTCTTGGTTTTGATAGAAAGGCATTTGTGTAAAAATTATACATAATCTTCCCAAGGAAAAAGGACTCATACAATCCTCAGGGGCATGTTTTAAAGCCAGAATTCGTCTCTGTGGTCCTCCACTGGCTATATTCCTTACTGGCAGCATAGCTCCCCTTAATTGTAGCTGCCAGTGTGACTATTCAGTACTGGTTTATTGAGCCCCATTAATTTCTGGCTGGAGTTTAAGGGTGGAAATCCAAAATTCCTGGAAGGCTTGGAGGCCAGCAGCAATAGCAAGCATCACCTGATATGTTATGATGCCAGCTCCAAATTCCCACCACTAGCAGTTAGTTTCTAAGAATGCTAACGATTGTAACGAGCAATTAACCCTTTTCCAGCTAGAAAGATAAAATCAATTTTTTTTTAATTGAACTATCTCAAAATATAATCAGAAATCAGGCATTTTAAATGACTAGAGGTCTGCCTAGCCTGTTCTGGTTTATTTATACTTTTTGTGGGCTGGCTGAGACTAAAAAATCCTCCTGAACGTGCCATTGTATTGTAAATTTTATTGCTTAGATTTTCTGATCATAGTTTTCCATCTCTCTCAGATATGTCACAACCTTGAGGAATTATGGTCATTTAATCAGCATTGAGCATTTCCGTGTTTAGCCTTCAAGCAGTGATACCAAAACTCCTTTTTGGAAGTGATAGATTAATTCACTTACTCTATTGCCTTCTGTACAGTGGTACTTTACAAATCAGCTACAGTTCACCTTTTCCAATAGAAGAATTTATCAGCCCAATGACCTTCTAGAGGCCTTTATTTACTTTTTTTTCCTATCTTCCTTTTCTTTTTTTTTGTGTGTGCGTGTCAGTTTATAACAAATGATTCAATATCAATATAAACCTGTAGATCCTGAGAGAATAAGAAAGGATTAAACTTGGAGCTGAGATGCAGTTTGTAGAAAATATTTACCTCTCAAATGTTTAAAGACAATTTGTGATCAGCCTGAAGGCATGCTGCACAACTGCAGAAGCTACTCAGCTATTTGGCCAGTAGCAGAACAAGACATTTCCAAGAAAAGCTTCTGTCACGTTGTGACCTTAACTTTGCTGGAAAGTAGTGAGGAACTAGCTAGTTTCAATTCCTCTGTACTATGTGTACTGGTGACTTTTCTTCTCCAAATTTCTTCATGGCCTAGTTTAATCCATTTCCAAAATAGACCGGGAAAGTTCTCCTATTACAGAATCAATGGATTCATGCACAATGCTATGCCAAAGCAGTCTTTCAGACAGATATGGATGTCTAGCCACTTTACATACATAATGAAGCATGGTTCTGCTCACTGCAGAAAAAACTCCCTGGTAGATCTATAAGGAGTTCTTTTCAGGTGCTGTTGCGTTTAGAGAGTACTCTAGACCTTCCTTCACACCGTGGGCTTTTTATATAACTTGTGCACCTCCACCTGCTTCTTCTCAGCTTTGGAAACTTCATATGATAAACAGAGACTCTGGCATTACCAGACTGAGAGGTGAATGAGGTTAACTGGAGCTTAAATTGTCGTTGACATTGACATGGCAGTGGATATTTATAAAGCTGAATCTCAGGAGTATCCCTTGTTTTTTAGGCATTATGGTATCCCAAATCTCTCATAAATATATATATAGGCAGGGTTCAAGTGCGTGAGGCAAGAAGAAAGGAGGGTATACCTTTCCAGTAGCTGTGCTGCAAAATCCATCCTCCACTGTTGTCTCATACAGAAAAATCATCAAATAAGTTCTTAAACTAAAGCCCACAATGGATTGAAACATTCCTTGAGAAACTGAAGAAGGTGGTGACTGAGCTTGCAGAGCTCAGGATTTTAATCAATGATTTTTAGGAGAAATGTCATATTTAACATATAGAACTTAAAGAGAAATTTGGTGGAGCATAGCATGAACTTCAGATTGAATGGTTCAGAGGAAACATTTGTGTAAGGAGATGTTTCATTATAAACTACAAATATGAAAGACACGTAAAAACATGATTCAAGTGGGATTTTTGGGTGGGATAAGAAATGTCTTATTTTTTATTTCATGCTTTTACCTCTCTGGGAAAAACAAAAAAGCTTTTGTGAACACAGAAAAAAGCCAAACAGACCAGTCATTAGTTTGAAAGGGATGTTTTTTCATTTTCTTTTGACTTCTTTCAGTCCCAGATATTTGTTTTATGTTGCATCTGAAAAAAAATCAGTGAGAAAAACACCAGACAGCACTTTCGTATCTGTTCTACAATTAACACTTTGGGTAGGGAGAAGATTTACATATATAACTTCTTATTAACATCAATGAGAGATATAAGTGTAAATCCTAAGTTCACCAAAATGGAAGAATAGATCTCTATGTGTGTCATAAAAATTTCAGTACAAATTATATAAGCAGTATGCACACATGCGCTGATAATAATTTCATCTTAATAGGGTATGTTTACCTATGCAGAAGTAGTTTGTTTTATACAGGCATAGGAAAGACAACAAAGAAAACATGATTGTGATTATAATTAAGATACTTTCTGGGCTTCACGCAGATTGAGATCAGTCCCTGCTGTCATAAAAAGAGGCCTATCTCATTTCACGTAACCTCTCAGTGCCTCAGTCACGTACCAATAGGTATAATAACCTTTCCTTTCAGTCACACTTCATCATTCTTGACATTTGAGATTGTCAGCTCTTTGGGATCTGGCTGTGTTTTAACACATGCAAAAGCCAATACATTTGCAGTCAAATGTAAAGTAATCTAAATTACATATAATGCATCTGTGCCATTTAGAAATTTCAAGTTGTCAAATGAACCTTAAGACTATGCCTGTTTCTCTGTACCAAGGCTTTTCTTTTTTTATTTCCTTAATATATCTGCATTTTGGAATTTAATTTTCCTGGAGTTCCTTATGGAATTGCTAACTTACATGTCCAGCATATGTCTCACCAAGTTGAATCAGTTGAATTTTCGTGTCTCTCATATGGTCTTCAGAAGTGGATTTCATAAAACAGCTACCCACCTGAATTTCACAGGAAAAGAACGTGACATGTTCACAGCATATCTCAGGCTAGAAAGGACTTCATGAGGTCCCCAGTCCAATCCCTTGCTCAAAGCAAGTTCAGTTTTGAAAACTGCCAAGGCTGAAGATTTCACAGCTGTTGGGCAGGCTGTCCCACTGTCTGACTGTATTCACGGAGCAGTGGTTCTTCTTACATTTAGTCTGAAACTCTGTTGTCTTGCTTATGTTGTATCTGATCCTTCAACCCTGCACTGCTGTGAAAACTAATTGTTTTCTTTACAATGAGGTCAGTCGTTGTCATTTCTTGCCAGTATTGAGAGGGTTGCTAGGTTGCCCCACCATGGCTATCTCTCCTCCTGGATGAACAAATCCTGGTCCCTCAGCCTCTCTTTACAGGTCAAGTGCTTCAGCTCCAGATCACCTTGCAATCTCCACTGAACATTCTCTGGTTCATCAAGGCAAATCTTTCTTCTTTTTCTTTGTTACTGCACTGGGAAAAATACCAAAAAATCAAGTACTGAAAGGTTTTATTTTTACTCACAGGTTTTACAGAATAAGAGAATTATGGAATGGTAGGGGTTGGGAGGGATTTCTGGAGATCATCTAGTCCAACCCAGTTGCTAAAGCAGGTTCACCCACAGCAGGTTGCACAGGAATGCATCCAGGCAGGTTTTTAATATCTTCAGAGAAGGAAACTCCACAGCCTCTCTGGGCAGCCTGTTCAGTGCTTTGTCACCCTCACAGTAAAAGTTTTCCCTCGTGTTTAGGTGGAACTTCCCGTGTTCCAGTTTGTACCCCTTGCCCCTTGTCCTCTTGCTGGGCACTCTGAGAAGCACCTCATACCATCCTTTTGACTGATACCTGCCCCTTTGATATTTATAAGCATTGATAAGGCTCCCTCTCAGCCTTTTCTTTTCCAGGCTAAACAGACTGAGCTCACTCAGCCTGTCTCCATTAGAGGGATGCTCCTCTCCGCTGGTCACCTTTGTGGCTGGACCTGTTCCAGTAGTTCCTTTTCTTTCTTGAGCTTGGGGAGCCCAGAATTGGACACTGTACTCCAAATGTGGCCGCACCAGTGCAGGGTAGAGGAGGGGGAGAACCTTCCTTGACCTGCTTGCTACTCTCTTCTTGGTGCATCCCAGGGTACCACTGAACTTCTCGGCCACAAGGGCACATTGCTGGCTCATTGTCAATATGTTGCCCACAAGGACTCCCAGGTCTTTCTCCACTGAACTACTTTCCAGCCAGTCAACACATACAGGCATTCTGAATAGAGAATTGGGGGAAAGTTAATTCTTGGTTTCATTTTAATGAACTCTTTGATAAACAGAGGTTTCCTGAGCACCTGACATTTTTTTAATTGAATTAGCATACCTGTTATTAGATAAATCATTCTCTGTCATGGAGATTTTCCTTCAGTATTTTCCTATATTGCTTACTTCAATGTAAATCAGGAGTAAGTAAAAACAAAAGGTGAGATGTACTTTTTCTGCATAACAATAGTAAATTCTAAATCTCTTCTGTGACAGAGACATATATTCCTGAACAAACCTTCCTGTAAATATATCATCAGTAAATATTTTCAAAATAGTATATTGGGCAAAATATTTTACCAGTTTTTACCAGCTAAGCCACGTATCTCAAATACGAGACCTTGTGTTTATGTCTTATCTCTGATCCAAGGTAAAAGTGTATGCACAGATCAAACTTGAATTGTATATTCTCCACATCAGTAAGAGTTCTTCACCAATGGAATTTCAGTATGATGAAGACAGTAAGAAATGGAAAAGAAAATGTTCCTACATCCTTGGTTTGTTTCATATCACTCAGTTCAACAGGAAACAAGCAAACAGTGCATGTATAAAATTATGCACAGAAACATTAACAGAGCATATGGAAAAAAAATAAGGAAACCCGAGTTCTTATCCCAGCTGCTTTCTATTTTTCCCCAAGCCACTTCTGGGAACTTTCAAAACATTTGTACTTTTGTTTTGTAGGAGAGGTGATAATTTTTAACCTCTTTGACAGAGCTTGAACCTTTTAAAAATATTTCCTTTTGAGAACTGTAACAGAAAAAAAACAATGTGAGATTCTACCACATTCTCAGTTTACAGAATAAAGTGCCAGCCTGATAAAACTCAGCAGAGCAGCAGCCAGGAGAAAAATTGTCTTAGTCATTCAAAGTAATCTGCATTATTTAATTAGACGAAAAAAAATGGGCTAATAAGAAGGTTACAGAAGATTTTTTTTGGGAAAAAAAAAAAAGATGATATTGTCTCTTATTTAAAGCTTTATAGTTATGAATTAATTTATATTATGGTCTCATTTATAAACACTTGGTGAAATCCACAGCCATGTTAATTTCATGTTATAATGAGATTACATTGAGTTTACATCTTAAAGTTACATGGTTAAACTTACATAATATGCCTTGAAATACGTTAAATCCATGTAAAACAGGCTGATATGAACAATGTCAGTAACAAAATTCTAGTGTTAAAGATTTTATTGAAATCTTGAATTCCAAGGGATTTATGTGTAAAAGTATCTGCAAAGACAGAATTTACTTTTGTGAAAAATGACCCTAAGGTGACCACTATGATAGCTATGTAACTTTAGATATGTTTCTCTATTGCTCTGACAGACAGAGAAGGACATGAAAACTTAAGCATTCACAAGGTGACCAGGCTCTTTGCTTAGATTACCACTTCTATGTTAGTTTTAGTTACAAATCTGCCTATCCAAGGCTCAGGATCAATTGTGCTAGTTTGAAGTAACAGAAATTTAGTATAAGTTGTTGTTTCTCCCGGAGCTTATAAACAAGCTCAACATTTACTGAAAGAGAGGGGACTGAGAGCTCCTATAATTATCTGTTATTACAAAAGTAACAACATAAAATTTGTGAGTCCAAAAAACTGTAATAAAAATCATGCTTTTGTTCCAGATCATTCTTTTTAGGTTCTCCTCAGTCAGTGCAGTAGACATAGAGGAAATTGCTTTAAATCTTTATCTGCATTTGGATATGTTAGTTTGTATACAGAAATATTTTATGTATATTTGTGTAACTCCTGAATATAGTTAAATGCCCATCTGATTCTCAAAGTGAAACTATGAGTTACTCCACTAAACATTATCTGTCTGGATAGCATTCTTAGACATTAGTTCTTGCTCCATTCTTGAAAAGGTAAGATCATACTGGAAGAAAAAAAATAAAAAGAAATAAAAATTAAATAAAAATAAAAAAAAAAATAAAAAATAAATTAAAAAAAAAAAAATAAATAAAATATAAAGTCTCCTGGTTTTGACATGCCAAAAATCACCCCTAAAAAACTATTGAATTGGGACTTAGACCCAATCTAGTTTGCCTTATTTTTTGTTCAATGAGTGTCAGACAGTTGGAAAATCATAGAGAAGAAAAGAAGTATGAAGATCTGGATATTCTGTTTATGTAGGGTTTTATTTATTCCACTAAACCTCCCCTTGACAAAAAGGTCACACAAAACATTTTCATGTTCTTTACATCTGCCTGCAAATCTTACCAAGCCTACGTCGTCTCACCACTTCTTCCGCCTCTGTGTCAAACTAATTTGAGAGTCTGAATTCCTACTTAAAGTAAGAGGTAAATATTTTTCTTTAGCAGTGGATCAATTATTCCCTTTTTTCCCCTCTGATTCTCATCCTTGTATTTCTTCCTAACCTTTCCCACTTGCTCAGACGCTCACTTCACTGTTATTTGTAATCTCCTCAGGCCTTAATTAACTTTCCCTGGCCTCAAAACCATTAGTTTGTTGATCTCAATATTATTTTTCCAAGAAACTTTTGCCTTAAGTGCTGACTCTTCTTTAGAAAATAAATACCTCACAGGGCAGTTCACTGAGGGAATGCAATGCAATAACCAAATGAACTGGTTGGTGAAATGATATTGTGTCTATTGAGACTCTAATAGATTCACCTCTGACCTTTCCAGTATTTAATAGCAAAAAGCATTGGGATACGCAGAACCTTTTTTGTTTCTTTTACCAGTTGCTTCAAGTAAGCATTTGCCTTTAGTGATTTAATTTTGAGTACAAGATTCTGGAATTCAATCCTCTTATTTATTATCTAGCAACTATCAATTTCTGGAGACAGCTAGGATTGTCATTAAGCAAACCTTAAGCTAGTTTTCCTTAACAGGATTTTATACAAGTATTTTAATTTTAACAGACTAATTTTATGTCTGCTTGTCAAGAAAGTTAGACACCCTTGATGATTTAGTTAGTAATGATTGATTATTTACATTAATCCTGGTTTTAATCTATGTAGTACCATGATATAATAGGCTATTCAAGGCTTCTCTTCAAATAACATTGTCATGCTGAGAACTTTACTGCAGAATTCTGGAGCTTCAGATCTACGTAAACTTGATAATCAGTTTCAAAAAAACAGTAAAAAAAGATTACATAGACATAAAGTGATGAAATTTTAGTATCCTTCTGTAACAATATAACGTTAACTATCTTTCTAGTATTTTGCAAAATGATTTCTGACTGCCAGTAAATGCTAGTAATCAACTCATGAATGAAAACAGCTCAGCTGACTCTGTGCCTAAACCGAACATGTGCCTTTGGAATCACAGGCATTTTTTGTATGTTTCGTTGATAAGTTCTGAATTTTTCATTCATGCATGCTAAAGAATAAAACCAAGATAATTTATTATTTCAATCTCTGGAAGAGTTAATCCACCAAAGTATTTCTCCAGGCACAAGCGTACAGACAAGTAGCGTGCTGTCCACTAGTGGAGGGATTGATAACTGTGACTAGAATGATGGCTTGATAAGATTTCCAGTAATTGAGTAATTACAACACCTAAAGCTACAGAATTAAGGAAATTTTCATGGAAGCTATTCATTCAAATGAACTCTAGGGAAGGGTAATCATGGACATGTTTTGCATTCCATAGGTGTAAGACATTAGGAGATGGTGTAGCCTCCAACAGATACGCAACAACAAAGAGCTTTTGACGTGCGTTTAGGTGTCAGAAATCTATTATAGACTTAGAATCATTATTTTCTGTTGTCACACGTGTTATTTTAACACAGAAGATAAAGGCTGAGGTGATGAAAAGCTGTCCTCACAGTGTTATGTCACATATTTGGTAAGGAATTTCTGTTGAAAGATCAAACACATTATAGAGGAATAAAAATAGTTGTTTTGACTCCACTAGAATACCTTGTATGCTTGCTGAAAGCTGAAGATGTAAATTATTTATAATAAGTGAAACAATTACATGAAGATACATTACTGTACAATAAAATTAAGGAGTACAGGTGGGATAATCTTCTTATATACTACAGTTAATCCCCAGTCTGCTCATTATTTTTTCTTTCAGTCCTTCAAATATATTAATTTTAAATATTTTATAGAGTTGTTGAGGTTACAAGATAGTCAAAAGAATTTCATGACTCCATCATGAGACTATTGTCACTGTTGATCCCTAATGTCACCTTTAATCAACAATATTACACAAGTAATAGTTATCTAGGAAGCATTCAAAGTTATTTCTTGAGATTATTTGACTAAGTGAAATGCTTTCAAATGGCAAGATGATTAATTCTCTCTATAGCAGTAAATACATTATTTTGAGATAAGACTTTTGGAATCCCAAGGAAATAAAAATTACAAAAATGACTGATACATCTGAACTTTCTTTTTTCATACTTAACTGGTTTTCAAAAAACAATCCCATAGTAATGTCTAGTATAGAGTGGATAATGCAATCCAACCTCTCAGGAGTCTTTACAAAAAGTTAGCTCACTTAAGCAAAAGGTAAAATGAGGTGAAAAAAGAAAGCTTTCAAAGCCTGAGTTTATGACACTTGAACTACAAACTAAAGCCTTAAATAAATTAATATTTAATTCAACCCTTCTTCCTTGTAATGCAGATACATTCCTTAAAAATCTTTGGTTGATAGGAAAACTTTCATGTTCAGTCACCAGCAGAATTACAGATGCTTTATGTAAATATTGAAAATCTCTGTGTTGGACACACATTATTTCCCCCATCCTGTATCAGTTGTCTGCTGTTTCTTCGTCTTACAGATGGATGCCTTCCATCATGTTCCTATTATTTTATTTATGACTTACTCCTGTTGATCTAGCATGAGGTAACCTTTCACATCATTTTTGGCATGTCTGATACTTTCTGTTTATTACTGGAGCATAAGACTTAAAGCATAGAAGGTATTATATATAGTAAATAGTAGTAAAAGGACCTAGTTGAGAGCCGTTGTAATACCAATAAGCTATTTTGTTTAGTTCAGTGCATAGGAGTTCTTAATCTTTGAGGTTTTAGCTATGTCAAAATGCATCAGAACTGATTAATCCGTGCATCTGAACTGAGCTCATATGCATAGTGGATCTGAATATCACTGGATATCACTGTTGCTAACACTGACATCAGCACTCAGTCATGTGGACGACGCCTATTGTAGATTAAAAAAAGATACTGATCTTTATTACCATCCTCCTTTATTCTTTTCTTTCCTTCTTTTTCTTTTTTTTTTTTAGCATGAAAATGATATTCAGAGATGAGGTTTTCATTTCTTTTCTTTGGAATGACCTTTTAAATAGAACAATATTAAAATAATCTGTTTCAGAGAAAGAACATATGCACGAGTAGAACAGTAACCCAAGAATTTAATCACATAGCTGGATGGAGTTCTATAGCAAATTGACAAAATAATACTTCCTCAACTGTGTGTGTTAGCCCTGAGGGTCTTTGCTGTACAATGAACAAAATTTAACCTCAGGGAGCAGAACTATATTGTACACATATGTAATGCACTAGAAGTGAAACAGCAGGGCGACAGCTCTAATACATGCTGCAGGGCAATATCATACGAGAGCGGAATTGCTCTGTGTCTGGAATTCCAGGAAAATTGAATAACTTACTATTTTGTGGCTGTGAAAGATCTCAGAATTTCTGTTTGTTTTCCACTCTATCCCTTGCACGTATTTTATTAAAAATTATTTAAATATATCCTGGAGGAGCCATGAACCATTTGGGCTCTAGACTCAGACAGAAAACTATTAATAGCTCAGCACAGTACTCTTACAACGTAAAGCAGACTAGAATATGGTGCTATTGCATTGCTTTGCATTCTTAGTGCTGTCCTTCCTTCTGTATATTCTTGCTTTCTATACTGTCATTTAAATGCTAATCTACTCCTGGAAGTAGGCTATGTAGAAGAAACATAGTCAAAATGAAGGACAATTAACTTTCATGCAAAACGAATATTTGGACAATCTTCACTCACTAGAATGCAGCTAACATTTAGTTGACTGTGGTTTAGTGAAGAAATTTTCCAAATATAATGTAAGATTTCCTCTTGGAGCAATTATTTTGAAACATTTTGACTATAGGCTCAGCACTGTAAAATGTATCAAAGGAAACAAATTTCTTTCAAAGCATACATTTAAGATTGCTGCTATTTACTTCTTGGAATGTGACAGCTTTCAGTTAGGTCTGCATATAACAATTTCGGCTCTAAAATTATGATATCCTATATATAAGATAAAAGACAATGGGAAAAAACTGAAGAAAGACTCATGGAATCCAGAATTGTTTGGGTTGGAAGGGACCTTTTAAGGTCACCTAGCCCACCCTCCTGCAAAAAGCAGGGACATCTTCAACTTTATCAGGTTGTCTGGCCTGACTTTGCATGTTTCCAGGAATGGGGCATCTACCACCTCACGAAGCAACCTGTTCTAGTGTTTCACTACCCTTACCATAAAAGATTACTTCCCTAAATTTAGTCTAAATCTACCTACTTTTAGTTTAAAACCATTACCCTTTGTCCTCCTTGCAACAGGCTTTGCTAAAAAGTCTGTCCCTAAAGGAAGAGAGGAAAGGTGCAGAGCAACATAGCAAAGTTCAAGCGCTATTTTGTTTAGGCCAGTTTCGCCCTGTTGCATGTAGTGTGAGTGGAGAGCAAGTCATGCCTATAAACATTACTGCAGTATGCATTACAATTCAGAACCAAATATGTGACTTGGTTTGAAAATTTTTGACTACAAAGTGATGTATTCCTCTGGTTTTCCTTTATCTTCATACTATATATCAAGCGTGATATCTGAACCCCCACCCCCACTTCTCTGTGCTGACATGGGCAGTGCAGCAGGAGAGGACTGTTCTGGGGTTCTAAAGTTCCATATTTATTTTCAACGACCCCACATTATTAATAGACTTATAGTGGGTTCCTGAATACTTATATATTTGGAAATAAAAATTCACTCTTTGACACTCATTTGGAATAAGATCTCTTGATTCAATGTCAACCAGTATGGCTGTTAATCTCTATGGACTAAATTCAACATAGCATATGTAGGTCAACAGACAAAACTTCCATGGAAATCAATAGCAGAAATAAATCACTCTAGTATAGCGTGTCAATCTACATTTGATTTGCTGATACATGATTACACCGAACTGTTTGCTTCATTTACTTGTATTGATTTGTTACTGTGAAATGCTTACTAAATGCACATCAGATTTTTAAAGGTGCCTAATTGCATATTTCACGCCAGTGTTAAATTCCATACATTGAGTATCTGTAAACTATGTTCTAGGGAGTTACACCTCTATGCCATTCCTGTTTTTTGTAATAGTATGGATCACATAATTAGCGCTATGAAATCTGAGTTGAGAATTGCAGTTGGTGGGATGAAGAAGAAGGGAAGCTAGTTCCATTTTCAGGGCTTGAATGCTACCAGCAAGATCAAAAGCTTTTTTTAAGAATGTGGGATCCAGATGCAGACTGTGAACACTACACAGTCAAAGCTGTTTGTGTTTCTGGTCTGAGTTAAGGGTTTGCCACCATGTCTAACACTTCAATAGCTAACATGTATTTATGTTCCCAGATTTGAGAGCAGAAATGAAAACTGAGTGAGATCTCTTGGATTCTAGTGTAAGCTAGAACTCATTCCCCATCCTTCCCTTCTTCTGGGAGGTGGGAGACATATGCTCTCAGGTGGTGCAGGGAGGAAAATTTCCCTTATAGGGCTCTGGTTATAGAACTACCGTATGAGTTGGACCGTGTTATCAGCATTCAATGACAATACCTGTGAGGTTCAACATTCAGTCATAGAAATGTGAGTTGAGTTTGCTCATACAGTCAAGAAACGTGGACGCAACTCCATCTGCTATCTAGAGCCCGGTCATGCCTACAGGCAAAAATTGTCTGGTTAGAGTGAAAACACTTAGACTTCCAAGAATTAATCAAAATTTGGAAGTGGATATTGCACAGGTTTTATATTCTATATTCTTTCTGATGGCAATTTATACATATTGCAATTTGATTCACAATTAAGGTATTCAAATCTCTCTCTTGATATTGCTACTTGTGTTTGAACTGACATCATTATTTACAAATACGAGCAAAACGTGTAGAAGGATTTAGTTTATGTGCCCAGCACACTTATGGATGTTTTCTTCGGAAAGTGTTTTCACTTTGACTGAGTTTGCACACAGCCTTGTTTCAAGCAGTATTACACTGAAGTGTAAGGAGGTTTGTGAGACAGAATAAAATGACAATGAGAAAAAGCCAGTAAAGTAACTGAAAATTTATCTGACCAAATTCAAATCAGGAAACAAATCTTGATCCTTAGTTAGTTCTTAATTTATTCAAATCACTTTGCTTAACCCTATAAAAAAATAAATAATACATTTTAAGTATGTAGAGTTCTGTATGCCTTGCTAATGTACTCTGTCTGGAGACTGTTAAATCATTCTGCAATAATATTGTCCTGGGCAACTTTGTGAGCAATGTGAGTTTAAAAGGGTCTGATGGTCAAGACTATCTGAAATGTGTCCAATAACCACAATGAGATCTAATTGAGACAAACACTGGAGTAATGGGCTAAATCTGCCCAGCTTCCTATTATAACACTGGGTCAAAATTCTCCCTTATGTATTACTTGGTATAAACACTCTCAAGTTTGAGGGAAAGTAAAACATCAAATGTTCAGCATTTTTGAATCACAAAAATATACAGAAAATAAGTCACTAAGTTACTTTTTTCTCTGTGTCTGCAAATTTAAAATGAGAGATTCATTTATTAAAAATACCATTCTAGTATTAAATAATCCTAGCCAACCAAAGTTCTGGTCTTGTTGAAGACTTTAAGGTAAAAAAGTTAGATCAGAATTGAGGAGGAAAGTCTGAAATTTAAGTTCAGACTTGTTAAATACTTGAGGGTGCGTGCTATCTGTTTATGACTGTGTAACTAACCTCTCCAACAGCTTTTGTTTGCTGTCTGGGTCTCTTGTCACTAGGAGTTTCAGGAAGACGCGTGATGCAACAGCTATCAGATCACTTCTCTGCTGTGTGCTTTAGGCGTAGCTATCTGGCTCTGTCAGCTCTCCTTGTTCTCCAGCTGGAATCCATGGGTTGTTCTGATTCTCTGTCTAGGTCTTCAAGTTGAAAGTGCCTGTGTCCTTTCTTGCCTGGGAACTGTACCAAACACTGCAATGGGATGGAAAACAATCCTTGTGGTCTAAGCAGTACTGCTTTTAAAACCGTTAATTGCTTCTTGGGATACATTGCTACATAGGTGACTAATGACACAGTTGACTACTGATAAAGCACAGAGGGCAGTATATTGCCTCTACTGCAACAAGGTGAAGTGTAAATCACAAAGCACAAATCATGCTCATGACTGGAAAGCAGGTGAATATTTTTCTGCCAGATTGCCAGTCACAAAGGAGGAAAGAACAACCAGTTAACAAGCTCCTCTATTCTCAGCCAGAGTCATCTAGATTGCAAGCAGAAAAGAGAGTAGACTTCTTCCTCCCTCACCCCCCCATCCCCCACCCCCTACCTCTCCTTGAACTGAAGAAATATTTGGCTACTTTTGCCACTAATGTGGAACTGTGAATATTTGAATATTTGGCTCCAAGACAGTTCTAGGAAAAGAACTGCTGAAAGAAACCTTTCTCATATGATATTTCTGACATGGGCAGAAGAAGAAAATGCTATTAATTTTATGAGAAAAGTTATTCTGTGGCGATTCATATCCCAAATGTGAAGGCTTATGTGTTGAATAGAGTCTTTAGGTACTTATCCACTGTAAGAGAAGCTGGGCTCGATTCCCGACCACCCTGATTCTGTGGCTGTCCTCTTGGATAAGGAAGGGGTGAGGCAATTGCCAAAATGGGAAGTGTGCACCACCTGCCATAACAAAATATTTTGACTCTGAGCATCTCTAAGTCTTCTGTAGTTCGTATTCACAGGCAAATCGATGTTTTACAGCACAGGAAGGGGAGGAATCAATTTTTACCCAGGTTGAAAAAGAGGATCAGTTCCCCGTTGTCACAGTCCACTCTGTGAGGATTCGTTCACCTTGATCTCGAAGTGCAAAATTAAGGCAACTAAAATGCCAAGGGTTTATAATTCAATCAAAGAGTAACTTTATTATTTTGCCTGTAAAGCAGCACGCGATAGACAAAGTGGAGAAAAGGGGAGGAAAAGGAGGAAAGAGGATTTTAGCTACCACCACGGGTCCAAAGGCGTCCCTATTGGCCCAGGTCCCGAACAGCCTCCTGCCGGTCCTCAGTCGTGACTCGTCATCACGACAGGCGTGATCCATCATCCAGAGGTGGGAAGACCTCACTGGGGTTCGGTTAGGAACCATCTTTTATGCTCAGCAGCAGCACCTCGCACCTCCTCTCTCCATGGATTGTGGCCAATCTCCGCCTTCGTTTCACAATCCAGGTTGAACTGCGCAGGCCCCAAAAGTTCTCGCTTCGCTTGCCAGAACTTGTCTGCGCCTGCGCCACCTCGCGTTCGGGGGTCTTCTACTTCCTCACCTCATCTTCCTCTCGTGACCCCTAGGTGACCTGAAGACCCTCTGCGAGTCTCTGTGCGTGCTCTTCTTTTGTTGGCTTTGGGTCAGGGAGGAGGTGGGGCAAGCTTGGCTGAGGCAGCAGGTGAAGTCCATCTTTTGGACAGCAGCTATTCAGCCTTTTCTTGGATGTTACTGGCAGTCCCTGGTCACGGTGGCTGCTTGTACCAGGCAGTTCTTTTCTCTCAGGACGTTTGCTTCTTGGTCTCTCTGCAAGTCCCTGATGGCAATGTTGAGGCAAATACTGTTCTTCGGACCGACTCTTACACCCACATCTCTGAATTGTTCACAGTTCGTTTTTCTCTGTAAGAATTTCACGCACCACATCAGGAATTTCACATAATTAAAGGGAAGTATTGCTAATATTAAATGCATTGCTATGATCTCCTTTGAAACATGTTTTCTAATCAAATTTCTGATTCCCTATGTTCAAAAAAACTCATTTTGATATTACCAGGGAAAAGGATAGTGAATTTTTTAAAAGCAGAACGAAAGCACCCAGTAGAGGCTACAGGATGGGAGATTTATTTTTATAAGTAGACATGGAGGGAATCAGAGAAAACCAGTTATTTACAACACCTATTCAAGTGCAAGAAGAGTACAAAATATCCATAAAACATTTATGGAGAAACCAGGAAAACATTGTCAGAGAGATTTGGCTATGAGAGTCACCATATAGGAGAAGTGGAAGAAAGAATGCCAGTGGATTTTAAGGCAGAATTTGAACAGGATTATAGGTTATGAATTTTCCAAACAACAACAAAATCCCCCTGTGTTTCTGGTTACCTTTTTTATAAAAAAGTACTAGGATATAAAAAAAAATTAAGGAATTCTTATTACTTATTTAAAATATTAGTAGAAAGTGAGAACTGATCCCCACTTCACAAGATAACGAGTAGTAGGATCTTCTAGAATCACAAAATCACAGAATGACCTGAGCTGGAAGGGACCGACAAGGATTCCTGAGTCCAGCTCTTATCCCTGCACAGGACAACCCCAACATTCACATCAAGTGTCAGAGTTCATTGTCCAAATGCTTCTTGACTAGTTCAAGTCCCAAAGCAAGACTGTCCTTCTGCGGAAGTGATGAGGATGGCATTGTTGCAGTAAGTTGGATATGCAGGAGAGGACAGCTTTGGCCTGCTAAAGGCAATGGAGGAAGTGAGCTGACCAGACAAGGCCACTGGTACAGATTGAGCCACCATTTCCTCCTTGTGTCAGCCTTGTGCTACTGTCATGGGCTCTGCTTTTTCCACTGCAGTCATGCAAAGCTGAGAACTCTTAAATCAAGGATGATCTCTTACTATTCAATCTGCTGGCAGTCAGCCCGGATTGCATGTACTGCAAACACATATTTTGCACTATTTTTACTTCCCAAAAGTGAGATAAGGCGGTGCTCTGAGTAGCGTTCAATGCAGTTAGGTAATCTTGAACACCCAGCAGGGATGTTTGAGACAAGCAGTTGAAAATAGAGCTGCTTGAAACTTTTAAAATGCATTTTTATGTAGATTAATATACTTTACATAACACTGAAAGTATTCAAAATAAACTGCTGTTTTTCTTCTGTTTCTTAATGTGCTTCCTTCTTATGTTCACCAATTAGTGCTCACAAAAGGAAATTCAGAGAGAAGAAAAGATGACTGACAAAAATAAAGTTAAAATAAAGGAAAACTATCAAATAAAAAGGAAAAATTTTCAAAATCACAGAAGATTAAGACAAATATTCACAAAAATAATGAGAAAACATTGAAAATATTAAAAAATACCTTTGTTGTAATCTGGGTGTTTTATAAGTTTTTAGGAAAGTCTAAACCAAAAAACAAGTAGAAAAAATGTCCATCTTGTTGCTAAAAAATAAATGTCTCTATATAAATGTGTAAAATAGATAAACCAAACATTAATTTCTAAGGTAAGGTTATTGTTGCCTTTTGGAAAATGCATCTAATTCCCTCATAAATTCCAGATTTTTTTAAAATCACAACAAAAGAGGAAACACATCAGTGAAATAAATGCAAGTGACTTGATTACAAATAAATATTTCCTAAGTCATGGGACTATCAGGTTTCACAGTTAGAGAAGTAACTTTTTTTTCTTGTTTTTTTTTTTTTTTTTTAATACAGACCTTTATGTGTAGACCTATTGTTTTATTTTCCTTGAAGGTCTTTAATAAACTCTTGTAAGATCAAATTCTGCTGCATTTCTTTCTGCCTCTTCCCTCTCTCTCAATCTTTCTATTCATTTTCAATAAAAAGGATAGGACCAGTAGTTAATAAAAGCAGAATTTGGGGCTTATTTGTACTTCTAAACACACTTAATCTCTCTCAGACCAGATCTAATGTATTATATTGTTGAATTTGGAATAGAGTCAAGGAAACTGAGCAACTTACTAAAGTGTTAATGAATTGCTATCTCATTCAAGGTATGAACCTTGATTTTAGTGTATGCATCACAGCAACAAGATTCAGTCCTTATGAATCCACAATATGTTGGATCAGTAGAACTTAAACTATTTGATAAAAAAATGGTATATCAAACATAATGTCAATTTTTTTAATGTGTGCTGAAACCCCACTACTGATTTAGTAACTAAAATATTACACCACTCTTATCCTTAACCATTCACTAGTCTACTTTTGGTTGACTCCCCATGACCCTGGAAAGCTGGAAAGATGAAAATTAATACCAAAGCTCCTTTTACTTTAAATTTATAAAAATGATCTCTTGCCCTACACATCTGTAAAATTTAAAATGAGTGCAATTTGTATACTTTAAAATAAAAAAAAGGCTAAAATTGAGTGAAATGTACCATGGTTTTAAATTGCTTTCAATTACCATTAAACCTTTTTGAGAGCAATTTGCATAATGTTTCATAAACATGTAGGCAGATTAACCTTTTTAGTTAATTTATTCATTAGCAGTAAAAATTCAAAGCACCTCTTATGAGAAAATAATGTCTTGCTGTTAAATTACATGGAAACAAAGCAATTGGGACATAGTTGCCTAAGTTCTCCCTGTGTCAAAGCACAAAATTGTGGAGAGAATAAAGCTTTGCCTGTTAGCAGAGTCTTGATTAAATTGCCTGTTTGTGAACAATTAGTGGTATTACAAGACGATTAGGTAAAGTATTAATTAGAGATGGGTTAGAAGAGTCCTGCCTGGAGCAGATACCTGAAAATATGGGGGAGAGAAGAATAAAAAAGGAGGTGAAAAGACAGAGAGTTTTACTCTTTCCTCCCTTAAACTTCTTATAATCTCTTATGGAATGGAAATGGAAAATGTGGCAATTTAACACTATTTTCCTGCCCACTGTTTTCGTGGTCCCTTTGCATATCTGTAACATTTCTTTCTACCCCAGTGTGGTCCCCATCCTCCATTTTAACTCCCGACTGAATGAATTCTTCAAATGTTACGTCATTGTTCATAATTGGGAATGAAAAATCTAGTTGAAGTTTGTACACCTATGTAGTATTTTATGAGCCAGGTTCTTAAGGCATTTTCTTCAACAGGAGTGTAAACTCTTTCCTTGAGCTGGAATTGAATTATTTGCAGAGTGACCTTAGGGAACTGGCAGGTCTATCACCTTGGGTAAGATTATACAACATTCATTGATGCAGGCAAGAGTAACACGCAGACGGCAACAGCTTAGCTGATGAAGATAGAGCTTAATCAGGTAGATTGACTGTTTACACTAGTATTAGACCTATTCTTCCATAAGGAATAAAATAGGTCGTTTTTACACATGTGTAAATGCAGATTTATCTCAGCTCACACTTGCTCTGTCATATGTAGTAGTGCTATCCATTGTCTTTACAGTGTATCTAGGCCAATATCCGTTACAATGACCAGCTCCATGTTTATCATACTCAAGTATGTAAGTGTGACTTGAGACATCAAGATTGAGACGTCTGATATATTATATAGCTCTATTAAAGCTATAATAACTTCAAATTTTTAGTGCCAGGACAAATGAGTTTATATTTTCACACTTTCCCATATATTTATGTGGATTTTTTGCCTGGAAGTGTTATACTTATCAAGATTTCAACATTAGGACATTCAAGACATCCTTCTAGTGACTCAACATAGGTAGATTATATAGGTGGCATGAGAATGTAGAAATCTCTAGGTGCATGGGTATGCAGAAGTATTAAATTACCTCTTGCACTGCTGTCATGTGCTGCTAATGGAATGTGGTCAACTTAACTGATGTAAGTCAACCACAAAAGTTGCAACAATCTCAAAGCAGTCTCTGAAAAGGGCTCATAAAAATAAATTCTCTACAGCAATTTAAAATAGATTAAATGTTTAAGGATGATCTTTTAGCTTTCAAAATGTTTACTAATTGTCTAGTTGAACTGGCTATTAAAAAGCTATCATCTCTTCCAACAAATAAACCACCCAAACAACAAAGAAATAAAATGAAACAATGTGTTCATAAATACATTGTGGTCTAATCATGTGGGGAAAGGCACATTTTTTTAATTAGAAAGTTGCCATATGAACTTAACACCGATTTTGCTGGCATTTTTTAATGTGTCTTATCAACCATTTAAACTGGCATTAAAATTTGTGGCACATACATAAAAATCCTGGACTTTATCCATATTTATGACCAAATAAGTATCTGAGACTCTATCAAAATTACTGCAGAGTCAATTCAAATCACAGCTGAACCTCAGCTTAAAGTCTCTTTAGTGTTTCTGCTTTCTCACTCAGTTTAGTTTTGTCCCCATTCAAGCTACTGTCTGTTCATTATATCCAAAGGAGAGAAGACATTTTTCCAAGGCATGTCTCTCTTCACTAGGTTTTGTGTTCCACTACAGGTATATACAGGTGATTATACTGAATTTCAAACACAGAGGTGAGACTTCACCCTCACTTCATGTGCCTTGCTTGTCAAGTATTGTGTCAGTGTAGTTGTAGATAACTGGGACCGCTGAAGGGCCTGCAGTGCATACTGAAGCAGATACCTACAAATTCTTACATTAGCAACCTTTAGTTAAGAGGTTGCCCAGAGAGGCTGCGTATTCTCCATCCCTAGAGGTTTTCAAGACGTTATTAAATGAAGTCCTGAGTTACCTGGTTTGATCTCATAGCTGACCTTGTTTGGACTAGAGACCTTTCAAGGCTTGCTTTAGGTTTGTCTGATCTCAAAGCACTTCTACAAGGGGCAAGAGAGATTTGTGACCAGCAAAACAAATCCAGCACTTGCATCAAACAAAAGGAGCTGGGCCATAGCACCAATTTTAAGCCCTTAATCAGGCATCATCAGACATGATTTTGCTGAAGTATTTGAGTTACACAAATGGTTTAAAACAAACAAAATGTGATTCATTCCATACGCATCCGTGTTTGAACTTTTCCAAACATTTTCATTTTAATGATCGTGCTGTTGCCGTTTACTACATATCATTAATAATAATCAAGTTAGTTTGTAGTAGAAGAACATCTATTCCTTTTTCTTGCTGGTATTTCAGATGATTTTTTGCCTCCCTATCTCTGATAATAATGTACAAGGCACTCAGCTCATGGATAGGAAGCAGAATGGAGTTTTGGTAATACAATAACTAACCACACCTGGTGATACTTATGCTCCCTGTATACATTGCCAAATCCTGCCCCATGAGAATGATGCAGCTCCAGGCAGGCATGCAAATTCAGCCATCAACACAATTAAATAGAAAACCATCAGGAAAACAAGGGTTTATATCTTTGATGGATAATACCTTCAAAGACCTACTCTGTGACTGCAAATTAGTAACCAGTGAGCCTAAAAATAGAAACAGTCTGCCATATACAAAAATCACTATGCTTACCACTCTGCAAGAATGGTAATGTAGAATGTTCTTGCTGAGAAAATACCAATTCCTTCACCTATATACCAACAAAGGTTGTCAGACACTCTGCCTAGATTAAATGGATGTGTCACTGGATGTTTTCAACAGGTAATAGATGTGTTCTTTCTATATCTGTATCATACACATCATTTCCTACAAAGTGCACTGAAGTAGCTGAAGCAATCACCTCAAACTTGAGAATAAATTTCAACGATACAAACCCTGAATATTGAATATAAGAATGCTTTTGTATAAAGCTTACTTCAGGATAATTTGCTTTGACTTCCATCTAGAAGTCAGGTTCTAAGATGATAAAAATGTTGAAGTCAGCATCAGGTAGGATCCTAATCTTCCTGACAGCATCCTAAATTCAATTGTACTATCAAAACCCCCTAAGGAGCAACTAATATTATAACTGTGGCACCTTGTTTTCTAATGGGAAAGGGACTGGATTTAAATGGGAAGCAAAGCTCATTCTGATTAATAAAAAGGTTAAATACCATGTCAAAAGGCAGAAAATTGTCCTAAAACACTTAGGGGAAAAAACAGAAACCTATTTTAATTCCGAAGCGCCTACCCTGAACAATTGCATATCCACCTTTACAGGAAAAGCTTCTCTTAATGTCTCCTCTTGGAGTAGATTCCATTATTCTCCATCCGTTAAGCATAAATCGTAGGAAATTAGACACGTTTCAAGGGTCAAAAGCTCATTTCCCTCTTACAGCAAGTATGGTATAATGTGTTTAAATGTAATGTAAACTAGTGTCTATTTAATCCAATGGTAATTTATAAGCATTGTAATGTATCTGTTTATTTCAATGCCCAACTTCAAATGCAGACTCCTTCTGGTCCCTAAGGGAAACACAGACTCAAATGTATTTTGGGGCAGGAAATACCAATGTTCAATCAAAGAGCTCAGGCAATACTGAGAAAACATGATGGAAATACAAGAAAAAAGATGATTCTGCTATCATAGATTAAATGAGCTAGTCAGTTATTTTCTAAAATAACTTTATTTTGTCAGAACACATTAACTTACTAAATATCAGCACATATGGCATTTCTACTCAAAACAAGATGATTGTATCTTATGTACCGCAGAATATTTTACAGTTCATTGGCCTCTGCTCTCACAGAGCATATGAAAGATTAAGATTCAATCTCTACTGCCTAAATAAATCCAGAACCTGGACAGGAATTCTCTTCTGTACTCCGAAGTGTGCCAGCTTAGTTATTCTAGGTTGACATTGTACACATTGGAGTTACCCCCTGAAATGTAAACAAATATTCATTATTAAATATTCATTAGACACTGTAATTAAAACTGACCGCTATATTTTTGATGAGCTTTCCTTTCAGTGGACCATGGAGCAATTATTAATCATATTGTCCTACAAGTCATCCCCAACAAGAAGTACACAGACAGCCTGTTTTTGTTGTAGTTTAATGGTATAGAATGCTCACAGTTCATGCCAGTAAAAGCCTGAACAAGTGCAGGCAGGACTTCAGCCCAGCCCTCCAGTGAGTGGTGTAACCGGTGGATGGAGTACCGGTTTGTGTGTAGCCAAGGGAAAGGCTGATGCAGGCACCTATCTCACACCTGTGAATGTAGGGTTGAGGGAGGCATTTAACTCCATTTCAGCACTCACACACCACCTTCATGAAGTTAGCCAGTGACAGGACTCTCTCATTAGGTGTCTGATTCTCCTCATAGTCAACATGTAGATACGTTGCCATTTCAGAATCACACAAAGACTGCTGGATAAAATGGCTTCTTGCCTTGACATAACTAAATGACTAGCAATTAGTTTGTGTTTTGCAGCTGTATATGTCTTATTCTCACTTGATTAGGTAGCTTTTGGAAACCAATATAAACATGAAAGCTTAAAATTTTCTGAAATTTCAGCAGATATGATTATTCCTTTTGAAAATACACTTTACAGTGCGGTGCTTATTATTTGTTTGATGTTTTATCTGTCACATAAAGTTCTTATTTTTTATGTATTGTACTTAGAAACATAAGCACACAGTTCAGGTGTCTACAGAAATGCTGCTTGTAGTTGTTTGTTGATGACACACAGAGGTACAGACTAGTGGCAGGACAGTCCAGTCTAACAGTCTGCATCATCTTTCATATTATTAATGAGTAATCTGCATTTTTGAATACGAAGACTGCAGTGCAGAAGCAGAAGCAAAAATAAATGCACAAATAGGCCCCCCCTAGGAATTGTAAAGTGGTGACCTTGGCATTCTGTGACACATGGCACGCTGAGGGAGTCTGCATATTTTAAGCAGAGCCCTAAAGTTATGACTGCTAAAGTTTTTCTCTCCTCATCTTCCTTCTCCTTCCTTCTTTTCCTTCCTCCTGTTCTTTCTACTTTTCTCACTTCCTTCTTTTCTCTCTCTCCCTCTCTCCTTCAATCACACTCTTTTGTCTTTCCATCCCTCAGAAACCTCTGAATTTGCCAGTTACCTAACCCTCAGGTTTTCAGTATAAGGCTTGAAAAAAAGAAAACTGTTGGTAATCACCTGCCTTAATGCTTTCAAAAGGAGTGGAGAAAGCTTTGAAGATTAAGACTTCAAACAGTTTCAGATTTTGATCTTGAAAGCATTTGGATAGGCCTCTTTGTTTATCTGTATTTTTTAAATAATTATAAATTATAATGTATTTAGTAGGTGCCTATGATCATGGACATTTACCTTCTTATTACATGGTCAATACTGTTCTTTGATGATGGTATTTTATTTTACTGTGTCTTCTCTGAGGGTAATTCTTGGGTTATTAAGAGATGCTGTAAAATAACATGTATGTGTGTGTGTGTGTGCGCGTGTGTGTACGCACACTCGTGTGTGCATTTACTCTGGCTTTGTAACAGTTCTGAGAGAACTCAACTCTAAGGATTTCTAAAATGACTTAACATTCCACTTCCTACAATAACAGCGTATTTCAACAGGAAAGTTTAATTATTCTAAAAGTTTATTTGGTTTCATACTCTGTTTGTCATGTAGGTATTTTACGCTTCTTCCATTTCTATGAATTTAGATTGTGTTTGTTTTAAGCTTAAATAAACATAGCATAAAGAAACGTCAACAGCCCTTAGTTTAGACTGCTACCTCAATTTAAAACTTTATTTAGATGTTAACCTTAAAGAAAAATAAAACAAAATTCAGCACTGGGTAAAGCAGAAGAGGCTGAATATTGCAAAGTCACTGGATGCTAAAAATCAAAACAGTTCAAGAATTCAAGGTACAAATAAAAAACTAGGACTGCTGAGATTTCTAAGGAAAAGAAGAGGCTAATAATTTATTCTTCCATTACTGAGTGAACATCAACATTATTAGTAATAGGTTTTAAAATTTAATACCTCAGGAAGAAAAAAGAGGTCATACTTTCTGTAATGGGAGTAAAAAGGAATAAGATGAGAAAAGTAAGAAAATAAGGATAAGATTCTAAATGATGAAAGCATAATGCTAAGGATAATAAAAAATTCTTCAGCCATGTTAGTGACATGAGAAAATTTTTCACCATGAGTTCATAATTGTTAAGGACTGCAAGGACAAGATTTGCTTGAAACACTGAAAACCAGTGCCAAATAAACAAGAAATAATCATAATATCTGATAGATGCATTAAAGATCTATATTCTAGTGTTGAACTTGGAGACTGGAAGATAGATGAACAGAAACTAAACTCTGTATTTTCGCTACATCTTGTTTACATGTTTTCTCATATTCAACCCTCAGCAAAACAGCTTACATAAACTGCCTATATTGATCTTCATTTATTATTGTATTTTTTTTCCTCACACTGAAAAAATTCTCAAAAATATCTCTTCCTTGTCTATGTGGGGATGAATATCAATTATAGTATCTTCTGGCTGGATGAGCCAAACAGGGATACTCCAAATTCAAGGCATAACTCTAATCTGCAGATTTCTGATATTTATTTTCTGAATTTAAAGTAGTAGTCTGAGGACCTTCTAAGTGTTGTGAACATGGTAGACTAATGGCCTGTACTCCTGATTTAACATCAACATAAAACCAAAAAAATCCTCTGAAAGCATTTTTAACCACAAAAATCCCAAACTCAGCACAACTGATGCAAGCTGGTGATGTATGTAATACACTACTGAATATTAAGAACAGCTTGCAAGACACTTTCTTACATGGAGGCACAGTCTGTGGGTGACTCCGTCATAAAGCATGTGCTACATCTAAGTGGCTGAATTGATTCCAGCTCTGTAACATCTGAATACCTTTCACATAAACTGGGTCACAAAGGCTGAAGTAATTCACATACCCTTTAGCATTTGTCTTTTGAGTTACAGAAACACTCCTTTGCATCAAGTGTTTTAATAGTTCAGGTGGGAGCAAGGTTAGTTTATATCATGCAGATGCCTGTGTTTCAGGTGGAAGTCTTTTATCAAGGACAAATATTTGGCAGTGCTTCGTAAGTTGAATGAAACACTAGCTTTGTTCTGTATCCTTTGGAAGTTTGTTCTACAATTAGTTCCACTGAGATGTACACTATTAGTATGTCTCAATGCTAAATACTGCCTAAAAGTAAATTAACCCCCTTTTACATAGTCATGGTACGAGAACAACAAAATATGATGCCGTCCAAAGAGGCAGTCCTCTCTTCCCTCTTGTACTTGGGTATTTCTCACTTCTTCCCTTCTGTCAGCAAGAGCTTTCACGCAAATACTTTGTCCCAGAATAGGATCCAGGAACTGGCACTGCTATGAACTAATCTATGAATCTTTACTTCCCTTTCCTCCTCTCCCCATCCCCCACTCCACCTCCACCTTCCCTTCACCCTGCCGCTTTGGTCAGTTTATTTTCTAGCCATCACGGATGTGGATTTGTGAAATATGTGTGGGAATAGGCACAAACTGACAATCTTCATGGCTCTGGAGATTTATGCAGACTTCAACCACAACTGAAATCGGTTAGTTTTCACTGAGCTTCTGCTACAGTCAAGGGAGGAAGAATGGCTCCTGCTGTGGTTTACCATCTGTAACAGGTTAATGTAGGACCTCTGAAGGACCTTCTGAAGGAACCTAAAACTAGATGCCTAAAGTTCAGAGTCCCCTTAGTATAAATGCTCCCTTTATTTTCAACCCTCAGAAGCTGTAGCCAATACTTCAAGATTAATCTAGCATAAAGACGGAAGAATCTATCCCATTGTCCCTATGAATCTCTGCTAGCAGCTTGTAAAGGTTGTAACCTTATTCTGATGTTTCCCCTTCTGCGTTAGAGGAATGTACATCTCTTTTCTTCAGATGTGTCACATACGTTGAGATTCACCTTTCAGAATGAAAAGCATCCATAAATATTAACGCAAATGACCACACAACATCATTGAAAATATTCACAGCACAGTAAAGAACCAAATAGGAAGAAGCACTGTTGTGTGCTGTGGTTGAATGTGCCCAATAAAATGACAAAACACTGTAATATGGTAGGTCCTTCCTATCACTGACAGTAACTAAATGTGTATTGTCTATTTTTCAATTCTCTCTGTAGGGCAAGAAGGTGACATGTTCCTTCTGTTGGAATTCACTTTTTGTGTTTATGTATCATCTCACTTGGGCTATATACAAACTGTGCAGCCTGGGAGAGGGTCTGGGCACCCAGTCATCCTGCATCCTGATATTCCTATGAGGGAGAGGCTTGGACTTGCGCTGCTTGCCCTGTCCTATGTGTTCTGGTTTCTGCAGAAATGAAACCCAGGTTGGGGCACAGATAGGAGCTCCAAAATGCTCAGTCTGGACCCTCGGTCTGCATTGGCTGTTAGCGTATGTTAAACAAAAACTCTCAGGGCACATTAAAACATTGTCCATTTGCAATAAATGGTAGTTTTCCAGCAGGTTCTCTGATTACACTTTTCTCAAAGAAAGATAGAAGTTTGTATTAAATGTGCAATTTTCTACCAGGAGATTTTCATTATCAGTACTCAATATAAATGTTTGTAGGATAATCTTGTATTTTAACACATAATACTTTATCACTCAGGTCCTTTGGTCCTCTGTGTGAGTTGGTTTGCTTCTATCAGCTGCAGACAAGCACAGCCTTAGTAAACATGTTTAGAATTTAATTTCTTACTTTTAACCTTGCAAATCACACAAATGCACTACACCAGGGATGCTTCTGTGGACTGTTAACGTGTGCCGACTCTAATACATGAATAAACGGCAAAGTGACATTTACCCCTCACTCCTCACTCACACTCAGACACGCAGCTTTATACTAGTAACAATGATACCTCTGATTTCAGAAGAAAGACATTTCCTTTAAGTACTCTTTACAAAAAAGGAGGGGCAGATGTTGAAAGCCCTTCACTTCAGGCCTGTGCAGAAGCAGAGGACTTTTCAGGAAGTAAGTTTCATGCGTCTAAGGGAGAGCATTTTCCAGAGGATATTGTGTTGGCTGTAAGCCTGTTATCAAGGAATTGTACAGGATGCATATTCAAAAAGTTTCCTGAAGCAAAAATCCGAATTAGTTGAGCTGTCTGGAAAGATTTGAGACATTTACCTGGAATCAGGGTAACATCTCAACCTTTATGAAAGAATGTTAAATTTTCATGGAATGTTAGATTTTACTTCCCAGGAAGATAAAGAGAAATTCGGCTAAAAGCTAAGACTAAATGTAATTTGATTGTAGTGTTAGCTGATAGAAAATAAGAGAAATCTATTTTAGAGAGGAAATGAGAGAAGTGTAAAGAAAAAAAAAAGACAAATGAGTAAAAAGGAAAATGTTCTGAGGGCACGTGTTCCTAACAAACTTTAATTTGGATGACATTGTAGAAATATGTACAGTATATTTAAAAAAGAAAGTAGAAAATAATGTTGTTGAAGATAGCCTTTTTTTGACTAAATGAAGGAAAATCTATATGGCTTTTTACATAATGTCTGATACAACGGAAACTATTACTCACGTAACAGCCCAGTTTTACAAGGCCAAAAAAAGAATTGAAGTATGTAGACTGGGGAGTTTTCCAGGGCTTAAAATGCAGAAGATGCATATTTATTTTGTTGTGTGGCCATATTTTTCCATTAATGAAATAGACCAGAGAAGGCTGCTGAAGGCCAAAGAGATAACAGGAAAAATATTGGTAAGGTATGTTTAAGGGAAAATTAAAATAAAACTTTTGGAACACATGGAGTCTTAGAAAAACCCATATGTTCCCTAATATATAACCTCAAACATTTTCACTGGAAAATTCCCAGCCACTTCTGGCATTGTAAGTATTTCAAAGTTGTTGGTTCTGCTGGATTTCAGACTCTCTCTGACATTGGAATAGTTTATTGGGAATGGAAAAATTTAGTGGGAAACAGAAGTAGCAAGTTCAAACTTCTTTTATGAAAAAAAAATAAAAAAAGAATCCATTTTCATGGAAAGAGTTTGTAAAAATAAACTGGAAGTGAAAATACAATAAGAGTGTCAAGAGACACAAGTATAGTTACCACTAAATTATATATCAGTCAATTTTTCTGTCAATAAACATACCAAAATCAATACAAGAATCTGAAAACTCATTTCTATATGATCTAATAGACAACAAAATATCTGTAACAAGTCAGCTTCTATCAAGAGACACACTAATCATTCTACCTATTCTCTTAATGAATTCAGCAATAGCCAAAGGATTGGAGATAGTAATTAAATGCTAGGTAACTGCAAATGTGTAATTAACACAAATGTCTATCTAATTAAGTAAAGCCTATCATGTGATGCCAAATTCAACAGAGGATACTGAAATTCAGGATTGGCCACGGATAAGTCTGATGAGTTGCTCATTCTTTAATCTGAGGTATGGGAGGTTGTGTTGTTTGGTTTCCCAGCTTTGGGGGAGACAGAATGGCAGCAGAAAATGAGACAGTAGCTTGTCTTGCACTTCCTGGTTCATAAAGGTGAGGGAGGAGAAGTTTGTGCCTGTTCAAGGTGCTAAGACCATGAAGACTGGCTTATTGTTTGAAGTCAGGTAAGCATAAGGAAAGCAGTTAGCTTGCAACACAGATTCACGCTGAAATAGATATTCAATACCTCTAGTTCTGGGCATCTGCTACGCACATAGGTACTTCTGGGCTATGTAGCTCATGGATAAACAGAACATCCAACCACATCTGGATGAATTACATGCATAAGTACATGAAACGTTCTGTAAAAACACTTATGTGTCTCTACTATGAAGCAGACAGCTGAAGGGAACTTAAGTAGGTGTGGATGTTTAGATCTCGGTGAATCAGCCCCAGCCTGACAGTAGCAGGGGTATTACTTGTAACAAATAGATATATCATCAACTCAGAAAGGTGATGAAAAGCAAAACACTTTTCTAGTGAGCTACATAATACTGTGAGGAGCACATAAAAAAAGAACTAAGTATGATCCACTGCAACGTGGATGAAACAAGAGGACTCCTGTTGTGGGGACAAGGAAGGGAAAATTCATCTTTGGATCTTTATTTAATCTGGCTCATTGAGCAGCTGTGGATTTATTCTGTTTAAAGTACTGCTTTCCTGTTTGAATACATATCCCTATGACTTCCAAAATATACACCTTATTAAACTGAAGGCTTTTGATACCTACTGTTGTCTGTACTTGAGAGAGGAAAATAAAAAATAAAAATAAAAACAAAAAGAGGAAAATAATTAAAAAAATGTGGGGAGAGGTTTCTTAGGGTCTGGTCATGTTGAGTTAACTCCTGCCCTGCCATGGCTCAACGAAAGGTTCTGAGGTTCTGTCTATGAGGAGATTATTGAGCCGAAGCTGCTCAAAAAGGTATCTTTTGTGTATCAAACCTGACTGAAATAAGCTCTTAAAGATAGAATGAGATCCCCAAAAACCTGTTTCTTGCTTTGGAAATATAACTTCCCATATATTCTAGATGATTCTTGATAAGAATTGAGACTTTAAATACTTATGGCAATTTCTGAAATTACTTTGGGATTTAACTTACGTGGTGGAAATTTAGTCTGTCTTCAGAACCGGCTCCTCTTGCTGTTAGGGCAACAATATTTCTGTTTTCTATCTCTTCTACAGAGATCATAAGCATTCTGGGGCATGGCCAGAAAAAGAAAAGTAAAACAAAAGAAAAGAAAACAAATACTGATTTCTTATATATGGTGTGTGAGTGTTAGAGATACTAAGTTGTCTTTGTTAGCTCGTATGCAGTTGTATTGGATTTATGTGGCAAGCTTTCAATAGCAGGGGAGCTGCAGTAATGTTGCCTTGGATTCTGTGAGAACTAAGTGTGTACGCAGAGGTTTTATAATTCTTTTTTTATACATATTCATCATGAAGAAAAATAGTTGTAGATTTTCTGGTCGGGGTAGGTTATGGAATCAGAAGAGCTGAGAAACAGAAGTACCTCTTGAAGAGTGCCTAGTCCCATCCTTCTGTTCCAAGTGGGATGCTTAGAACCATAACCATCCTGGTTTTTAATATCTCTAAGGATACAGACTTCACAGCATCTTTGGATGACCTTTAAAGGAAGAAATTATTTTCTTATGTTTAAATTCAATTTCCTGTATTTCAGTTTATGCCCATTGCCTCTTGTCCTGGTACCGAATATCAATGGCAAGAGCCTGACTCAGATTTTTCTGCAGTCTCCCATCAGGTATTTACACGTGTTGATAAAAAAAAATGTATTTAAAACTTTTTTTCCAGATTTCAAAATACTTTTAAAAACCTTTTTCATATCTCTTGAATTTTATAAATTGTTTCTACCAATTTAAAAAATATTTTCTTAAATTAGTAAGAGTTTGGAGGTGAACTATAGGGAAAATCTGTGCTTCTTGTGTTTCATGTGATTTATTGGTAGTTATTTTCTAGATGTTCCACTCGTATGTCTTGTCAGTTCCTCTTTCTTTTCAAGAGTTTTTTAAATATTTCTAATATGTTAAGAAGTATGGAGGTATCAAATCTAGCATTAGTGCATAAAATTCATGGAATTCGTAAAGGTAGTTGTAACATTTAGAGGAATGTAACTTGCAGCTTGAGTGCTATTTCTGAGCAATCATTACTCACAATGAAAGTATAACAATACAAAACAGTGTATTTACTTTTGACACTTATCATACCTGGAAAGATCCTAATAAATATATTAAACCACATCCATCGTATTTTAAAGCAAATAGTACTAAAACTTGTAAGCCCTTCTTCAGCTTACAGGATGCTTATACAACATTTTGGTTTTAGGCATATTCATTTTTATTCAAAATAAGAATGATATTGGAATTCAGACTCTACATTATGATACTAATTTATAAACTATTTTATATTTATAATACAAACTGTAGTGAATAGTTCTGATTGTTTACATAAATCATTTTAGTAATTCTAGCTTAAGTATAAGCGAATAAAAACATCCATATTACGTATTGTCATGGGACATAGTTTTAAAGATTATCTTAGGTAAGAGTTTTCAACTTTAGCTGATTGCTTAGGTTTAAAAAATTTAAATTGATGACTCTTCAGACAGGAAATGTTTCCTTCAAAAATTAAATTACGCTTTTTGACTCTCTTTGTTCAGGTTTCATCTATATGACATTTTGAAATGAGGACGTTTTTGATTTGGAAATGAATAGTTATTGGACATACCTACAGGTAATACTCAACAACTTTGACCAGGAAGCAAAGAAATGAATAAAAGTGGAATATAAAATTTATTGTGAATGTAGCTCTGCATAACCAAAAAAAATTTTTAGCTCTGCAGGATAATAAAAAAAATTTACATATTTCAGCAAAGCGTTTCTGTTTTATTGCCTAGAACCTCCTCCCTATAGCCCCTCAAATCCTAGGGACTGTTTTTTCAAATGTTATTGAGGTTAAATGCCAGACTTAAGAAAAATTAAGATGCGTAAGACCTTAATTTATATTTAATTTACAATCTAAGTTATACAATCTAAGCATAACAACCATTTTCTGTAAGTGGGCACATGCAGGTTTGTACATGCTTATATCCACATTTCCCGATGAGATGGTTTTCAGGGACAGTGATAACATTTGCTTTCAGTGAGTTTAGGAACCAGTCAGCTAGTTTTCTACAAATAATGAAAAACTACACGACTGTTTCACACTGTAGCCCAGCTCTCCTAGCGCCTCATGTAACCATGTTTGCTGGATTCTTTGCATTAAGAAAATCACTTGCAATAATCAGCAGGAAATACATTCAGCAAACAAGGAATTAAGTTTCTGAAAGAAAGTGGATATGTAGTAATTTAATAACCTTCCTGTGTACTGCTATGATTTTGTCTAGTGCTGTAATCATCTGTACTAAAGGAGCAGATCAGAGGTGAACTAAATCACTAGAAGTCTACAGGAATGCATTCAGGAATGTTATGTAGGTGATTCTAAATTTACACTCTGTAAATGTATCTAATTTAGCCTTAAATTAGCTGGTTTTCATTAAAAAACATTAACCCAATATGTGAAGTGAAAGCTGCATCAGGATTGTCAGCTTTCCGAGGTACGTGGTCTGGAGCTTTGGCCTGGACTCAAGCCAGTGACCAGGATCAGGGAGCAAGCGTAAAATTTTAAACGCTTACAAAATGTGACAGCATGCCTCACCAATGCTTCTAATTTCAATATTGAAATATTTCTGTATGACATGATGCTTAGTGCAATTACTAGGAGTGCTTTTATCTTGGGATTTTTCTTTGGGGCTATCACAGAATCGTTTAGGTTGGAGAACTTTAGGATCATCAATTCCAACCACAGACCTAACACTACCCAATATACCACTAAACCAATCACTAAGCACCATACCTTCACATCTTTTAAATACTTCCAGGGATGGTGACTCAATCACTTGCCTGGGCAGCCTGTTTCAACGCTTGACAACCTTTTTGGTGAAGACATTTTATTCTAATATTCAATCCAAACCTCCCATGGAGCGACTTAAGGCTGTTTTGTCTCTTCACTTGTTACCTGGGAGTAGAGACCAACACCCACCTCACTACAACCACTTTCAGGCAGTTATGGAGAGTGGTAAGGTCTCTCCTCACCCTTGTTTTCTCCAGGCTAACCAAGTCCAGTTCCCTCAGCCGTTCCTCTTAAGACTCGTTCTCTTGACCTTTTTCTTTCAGGATGCAATGCATTTTTGTGGAGTAGTGAGGTAGAGGTCCCTTTCTGAAGAGGCATTTAAGTTCTGCAGAGGTCACCTCCTATTCTGTGTGATACTGCCTTTTCCAAAAGAATGTAAGTGGGAAACATTACAGCAAGAGACTCAGTAACCATACCAAGTTCTATGCTATTTCCATTGTTCATCTCTAGCTGTGTGAAAATTACATGTCAATCACCTATGCTTATAAACCTCAGAATTTGAAAGGGCCATTTTCATTTGCATTTATCATTATTATCTCAAAACCACATGCAAATAGGCACATTCAAGCAAACAAATCACAAACATTAACCCATCAAGTCACAAGCTGTACGTACTAGGTGTTCTAAAATACTTGACTTTCCAGCTGTTCTATTAAAAATAATCTGCCAATGCCCATACATATGATGTAGTCTCATTATCTAGGAATAAACTATGTCCAAAGTTTTTTTGTGTGTTAATTCCATTGTGAAGGAACTGAAACAATATTTTTGTTGAATGTGATTCTTTTCCACATTATTATTTCAGGCCTATAAGGTTTTGAGTAAATTAAGTTAACTTGACAACATTTCTGGCTTGAAGAAAAGAGCTTATGGTTCTTTAATGAAAGAGAATTATTAGCTGCAGTTTTTGTTTTTTGGCTGCCAAAACCCAATCCAAAACTAACTGTGTGATTTATGAAGGCATCTTTGCTCTATAGTTCTTTTTCAGGCCCACCCTTCACTATCCGAACAAGAATCTCTAAAGAGTGAAATGTTTGAAATTATCTATTCTACTTTTTTTAAGAAACACTTTTATTCTGAAATCTTCACAAACTAAACATTTCTAAACTTAATTTGTACAAATAATAAATTCATTTAGTTTACATTAAAGTTGACTGATTGTTATACCAGAAATACTATGCAGTTATGACCAGCTTAGGATGACTTCTTTTAATAGAAGCCATAAAGACCAGGCACCAAATACTTAGCTGTATTTTTTTCAAGAAGGGAACACATTTGCCTTGATTTATCGATGTATAATCCTCTTTCACATGACTATAAGTGAAGCCATTAACATAACAAATAACTCTTTAAGTTAATAAATGCTGTCTTTAATGTACTTCTCTCCAGTGTGCATTGAGGCATACTATTAAAGAGCACAGACATACACTTGATGATGAAACCGTTCCCTCCTGACCCAAAAAGTGACCTCATGATCAATTGACAGGGAAGTCACAGTGAAGCCATTTTTAAAGAGACACTGTGAAAACTTTAAGACATGAATATTGACCTGTCACAATGTACCCAAATGGGTTGTCATTCACTTTTGAGGATTTTGGTTTATACTTTTCATTGTTTCTTATTATAAATAATTTTCTTTTATTTTAAAGAATGGCATTACGTATTGCGAAATTCTCAATTGCTTGTTTTAGATTTGTTTGTTTGTTTATTTTGGTGTTCTCTGAAATCTGCATCTGCTATTTTGCATTTTACCACTTATGGTCGGAAACTGATTAAATTTATGCAATTACTGTGGTAAACATAGTATCATAAAAATAGTTGGGATTGGAAGAAACCTAAAAGATCATCTACTTCCAGACCCTCTTCCATGGACAGGGACATTTCTTACTAGACTAGGATACTCAAGGCCCCATCCAACCTGGCCTTGAACAATTTCAGGGAGAGGGCATCCAAAACTTCCCTGAGCAACCTGCGCTGTTGCTTCACCACCTTCATTGTGGAGAATTTCTTCCTAAGGTCTAATCTAATTCTTCCCCTTTCCAATTTAAAGCCATTCCCCCTCACCCTTTCGCTATTTGCTCTTGTAAAAAGTCTTTCCCCATCTTGCTTGTAGGCCACCTCCAAGTACTGAAAGGCCTACTCCTCCTCTCCAGGCTAAAGAACTCTCTTAACCTGCACACCTAGCAGAGGTGCTCCAGCCCTCCAGTCATCTTTGTGGCCCTGCTCTGGAGCCATTCCAACAGTTCCAGTTCCATATCCTTCTTATGTTGGAGATTGCAGAAGACACAATACTTCATGTGGGGGTCTCAAGAGAGCAGGGTAGAGGGGGATAGTCACCCCATGACCTGATGACTGCTTTTCTTTTGATGCAGCCCAGGACACCGTTGATCTTCTGGCCTGTAAGCGCGCATTGCCAGCTCTTGTTGACCACCTCATCATCCAGCATCTCCAAGTTGTTCACCACAGGGCTGCTCTCAACCATGTTGTCCCCCAGCCTTTATTTAAACTGTGGATTACCCCAACCCAGGTGCAGTACCTTGCACTTGGCCATGTTGAAGCTCATAAGGTTCACACAGGCCCTTTTCTACTTCTTGTCCATCCCTCTGGATGGCATCCCATCCTTCTGGTGTGACAACTGCCCCACTCAGTTTGGTGTCATTTGCACATTTGCTGAGGGTGCACTCAGTCTTGTCTATATCATGAATGAAAATATTAAACACCACTGATCCAAGTATGGACCTCTGTGGGACATCACTTGTCATGCTTTTCTATCTGGACATAGAGGCATTGACCACTACTCTCTAGATGTGACTACCCAGTCAATTCCTTATCCACTAAAAATTCTACCTATCACATCCAAATCTCTCCTAGTTAGAGAAAAGGATTTTGAGGAACTGAGTCAAACACTCTACAGAAGTCCAGATAGATTACATCCATTGCTTTTTTCATGTCCACTCATGTGGTCATCCCATCATAGAAAGCCGCTAGGCTGGTGAGGCAGGACGTGCCATTGGTGAAGCCATGCTGACTGTCTTGAATCACCTCCTTGTCCTCCATGTGCTTTAGCATAACTTTTAGGAGGATCTGTTCCATGGTCTTCCAAGGCACAGAGGTGAAGCTGAGAGGCTGGTACTTCCCAGGATCCTCCTTTCTACCCTTTTTAAAAATGGGCACAACGTCGCCCTTCTTCCAGTCACCAGGGCCTTCTCTTGACTGCCTTGACTTTTCAAATATGTTTGGAAACCACATCAGCCAATTCCCTCAGGACTCTGCATCTCATCAGCTCCCATAGACTTGTATATGTTCAAATTCCTCTGATGGTCACAAACCTGATTTTCACCTACAGTGGGAGGGGCTTTACCTTAGAAATCAAAAACTCTTAAGGAAGATGTATCCAACCAAATAGGCCTTATTGTCAAAACACAAGCCCTTCTAGTGTATTGTTCCCTGTAGTTTTGCCTAATAGTCACGTTTCAGCCTGCTCTCAAATTACAAATATCCTAGGTCGATCCATTTTGGTAGAGCTTTACTGATTTACATTATCCATAAATTTGGTCTAGAACTGTGTAACTGAAATCACCCTTCAAAACAATTTCTTCTTTCTTCCAGTCTCCTGCAATATAATTATTGCTTGCAATTAACACTGTTTCAGCATGATACTGTGTTCTACAGTGTTACAGAGTGAAATATTTTCAGTATACAATGTGAAGATACATAATTCTGTAGGAAATCAAACATTCACAAAATGTTTTCTAAATGTATCTGTTCATGACTGTGCTAGAGAATTCCTCCTAAGCAAGTAATTTGATCTTTCTTTGCCTTAGCTTTCTACCTGAAAAAATGGGAATGGCAATTTTTAACAAATATTGTCTATCAATCTTTTCTAATTAAAATATTAGGTCTATTTTGAAGCAACGGTAATTACATTTTAATCCATAACCATTTCCAAAACTCTGCCAAAAGTCTCATAGAAATAAGTGAAATGTAACTCTTGTGTCTAATGTGTAGCTTTTCCTTACTTTTGAAGGTTTGGGGGAAAAAATATGTAGTAGGATTCATCTCACTTTTTGAATCATTTTGCTAAAGAACAATTACAATTAGAAACTATGAAATATTTATGAGATTCACAGGGGAAAAGAATAGGCAGAGAGAACTGTCTGATGGCCTCTGGATCCTTCTGTGCAAAACGGTAAGACACGAGTCTCTGTCCATTCACTTTACTGATTAGTTAAATTCAGTTCTTCCAGACAAAGAAGAGTGAAGCAATAAATTTATGGCTGTTCTTTATGCATAGACAGCAACAGGGCAGAATATGTGGGAATGGTGTGTTAGCTTGAGCATTAATCTTTCATGTTACTGAATGTATTGCTTTCCTTGCCAAAGAAGGCCGTTCTTTAATACCTTTGACCAGATTGTCTTCATTAACTCTTCATGGTGTAGTACTTAAAAGTAGCACTGCAAATCCTTCACATATCCAAGTAATAAAATCTGGTTTTTTATGTATACTATTTCTTTGCCCATTTGATGTGTTATAGTACATCAACCAGTCAATAAGATTAAATAATGATAATTTAATAAGATCTTGGATGCTTTAATACTAATCTTCTGAGATTATTTTCCAGCTAGCTATGTTTCACTGCAGTTATTCCCTGTACATGTTAATTCAGATTTCAGACCGATAGCTTTACTGAGAGATCCAATTTGATAGAGGCATTTCTAATTTAACCAGATAATGTCTATGCATAGCTGAATTTATTCACTCTTCAGTAATTACCCCTCAGTTGTAAGAAAGAACACAGCAGACAAAATAGTAAGTTAAAATGCAGTCACATGCTGATATCCCCAGGTGGATAACATGAACGCATCAAAGTTTTAGGTAACGTTCACTAGAGTCACACAATATCACAATATCACAAGGCTGGAAAAGACCTTTGAGATCATCAAGTCCAGCCTAAATGGTAGTCTCCTGTTTTCTAAGCAATAGTCTTCCCTTGGGTTTCATTCTTCATTTCACCATAAGGGTATACATATAAGAAAGTGGAAGCAAGGCCTTTGATGTTGCAAAGGTAGCTTTAAAATAGTTTGTTTCCTCATAAAACTACTTGCATTTTTAAAGCCATAGAACTGCAGGGCAATTCAGTCACCAGGCAAAATTTTTTTAAGCTCAGAAATCGCCTCTATTCTTTGCAGTCAGGGTTAGTGTGCATGTATGACACATTGACTGTGGCTGCATTTTTCTACACTGAAAGGAACACTTGCACTTTCAGTCAGTATGATCCATCACTACAGGAAGGTAGTATTTTTGAGCTCTCCTTCCCAATTAATTTTCAAAATGAGGTATATTGCTCTACTTTCTTACAAATATATCACAGAATCACAGAATAGTTTAGGAGGAATGTCCTGAGATCATCTATTCCAGTCGTATGCTTAAAGAACAAGAATCTATAAATTTCAAGAACACACAATGAAAAAATAATTACATAGAAAGATCAAAAACATTTCAAAGGTGTTCACTACGTATAATTAAGAAAATTATGATATTAAAAAAACACCTTGATATTGAGAATCCCTGACTTCGATGAACCCTTTCTGATGAAAATGCAGATTGCATAAGGTAGATTACTAGTTTACATATTGACCAGACTTAATGGTTTACATTTAGTGAAAAATCATCTCAAAGAATTCTGTTACTTTATTACACATTTGTCTTATTGTGCTTATTTTTGCTCTTCATTGCGTGAAGTTGTCATGCTGTAGAAAAGTTTTTGGTTTTCATTCAAGGTCCTGAGCCAAGTTTATATTAGACTAACTCAACATAATCCAGTTCGTGGGAATGTTCCCTCATGCATCACTGAAGTGCATCTCTGGACTCAAATTTGTCAACTATTTTAAAAACAGGCAGCAAAGCTACACAAGGATTTACAACAAGAAGTCAAGAGAAATATCATGGGTGTGACCTGAGGTTTTACATTGGAAAAGCTTTGTTATTTTAAGTTGGAAAAGAGTAGAAAATGCCAATAAGAGAAATTTTTAAGATATAATCTAGCTAGAAAGGAAAAAATATTTTAGCCTTATTGCTAAATTGAAACCAGAAAATCCTTTTTAGCATACTATCAGTAGGTGAAAATTACTCCTTCCTGTATTGTGGATTTTCAGGCTTGTAGTAACTGCTGAAGGAAATCTTGTAACTTGAACCCTTGTTTTTTTTTTTTTTTACCAACAGCTGAAAAAATCGTACAAAACCTTGAAATGACACAGATGTTGATTAGAGGAATGGTTTCTGTCAAGGAAACAGCATTAGTATTTCTCAGGATGCTGCCCCATGAAAGCCTACACTGCAAAATCTAACCTTCTTGTTCTTCCTTAGGGTATTGTTGTCCCACTGTAATGCAAAGCAGCCTTAGCATCATGTTGAAAGTTGACACACTAAGGAGGGTTCATGAGTACAACATTGAGATGTAAGTATAAATTTATTAAAGGTTGACAAAGCATTGATATTATGTTCCAAATCAATATATCACAGCCCCTAACGAATTTTAAAGTTAGAAGTAAAAAATTAGACCTCTGAAAGGGCTCTTTCTCATAATGAATTAGTTGAGATATGAAATATCCCAAGAGTAGATTCTTAGAGTCTATCTGATGATAAAGAAGCCTACAGAGATTTGATTGAGGGGAAAAAAAGGTATAACATTCTCTTTCTACATGGGAAACTAAGCCAACATGCCAAATTGAGGACTATCTGGATGCGGAACATAAATGAAGAAGGCCAATGAAAACATAATTACAACAATTGGCCTAGAAATAACAACAAAATTTACGAAGAAAATCATAAGCAGGGTGGGCTAGGAAGAACTTAATCTCCCATTTCATATCCTGCTTAAATGTGGGAATTAGAGAGAAGATTTCCTCACATGAGTCTCATTTCAACCAGTCAGAAAGATGGAGTGGAATTCATGCATATCCCAAGAGTAATGATCTACAGGGTGTTTGAAACTGCACACAGGTTTGCTGGTATCGAACAACAAAGCAAGAAAATATATTACTTTCATGAAATTGTTCAAGTATTTTCTCAGAATCAAAGTTTTTACTGCTAGAATTAAAAGAGCAATAGTGAAAATATGAAAGGAAAATAATGGTGGAAAGGATGTTGAAAGGGAAGAAATATAAAATAATACATAAAATAGAGCAATTTATTTAAATTATCTTCCTTTCTCCACCTTATACAGTGAGACATTAGGGTGATAAGAAAAATACCGGGGAAAGTAGATTTCATGAGACAGTGAAGTTTATTTATTTAAATTATAGGATGCTGTACTTAAAACAACATGCAATAATAAATCAGAGTTACTTCTTCTAGATAATACTATGAAAAAGGACTATAATAAATTACATTGCAAAAATATAAATATTTGGAATCACATTTTTGAAAGTCTCTGAGGATGCCTTAAGGTTGTTCATCTTCTGGCACCCTAGCACAGAATATTTTCAAGCAAGTATAAAGTCTTCTGGTTTGAAATTATTCCTCGGTATTTTGAACCTTCCCCTTATGTGAATTTGTTTAGGACGAAGTGGGAATTTTTTTGGTTTTTAAAAAACAAAAAAGAATTGATGAGGCTTCCTGAATTGCCCGCACACCAAGCAGCTGTCCTTTTCTACACATTGTGAAAACTAGATGTCCTGAGGTTCTGACTGAAATTCACAGGGAAACAGTTGTCTTTCTTTAAGAGCCTAGGTCCTGCCTATCAAGCAATACAGCACTTTGCAGCACAGGAGGCTGAGGAGTAGGACAGTGGTAGGAAACCCACAAGATTCTGTGGAAAAGCTGATCATGAGTATAAATTTCAAGAGTTCATGGTTTTGAACATCTTCTGAGGTAAGGATTTCACACGCATGAGCCATACATCTCACTCTCTTCCAAGAAATAGCCAGGAGGCATATATAAGTATTACCAAAATATATACTGTGAAGGACATGCAAAAATATCTACTGGGCTGTGAAGAGAAAAGTTGGAAAGTGGCCCACTTTTCTGCTCTAAATTTTGAAAGAGGAAACTTTTCTTCTTGCAGCTCCTCTGAGTCCCCCCTTCCTCTTTACTTTCCCAACACATATTTTCATGAGGTCCTCTGATCTCAGAAATGATAAGGAACGAGTCCATCTTTTACCTGCAGCTGTCTCAGTTTCCAAATATTCACATCCAAATATTCAAATGTGTTTTGCTTAAAACATCTTATCAGGAAGCAGAAACAGTATTCTGGGAACTTAAGTGACCCATGACAAGAAAGAGACTACAACAAAAAGTAGCCAATTTGAAAAAGCCAACAGTTAAAAAATACTTCTGTAGTACACATATTATACCTACATTTTTTCAGGTACAGGGACAAATTGCAAAAATAATTAATTTAAAATACTGAACTCATATCTGATCTTCACAGAGAGGAAAAGGAAATTGGAGAGATGACCTAGTATCTCAGAAAGGCACAGATGCCACAAGTCAAATTAAAAAAAATAGTAATGAAAATTAACTGTGTCTTTTATTTCAAAATATCATAATTTTTATATCTAATGATTCCTGGCTTCTGATTTCTTCATACTTTAGTTTATATGATTTTTTGAGAAAATATTAACAGCTTGGCTAATCATCAAGTTGCAAAATATATGGATTTATAAAGACTGTGAAAACATATGCATTGGATCAACAAATTCAGTAACGTTTCTTCTATATTTCTTCTTCTTCATGTTTAAGAAAAAATGTAAGAACAGTGTTAATCCCTAACGTGTGATTTAAAACATTCTGGTAATGAGATAAAAACCCAAACATATATTTCAGAGAAAATATTTGGAACAAACAACTGAGAAACCCGTTTTTGATGAAACACCTCAGTTAACAAAACGATGATTCAAAATCATATGATGTCATCAGATACGTAAGGAAAGGGGTTTTTGTCTCCTAAAAATGTAAGTTATTGTTGCATGGAACATGCTGAACATCAGTATGTTGCTGACACAAATGTTCTATTCATCCACAAAAGCCAAAACTTTCCCTGCAGCATTCAAAGTATCCTCTCTTGGGACTGTTTCTTGCAAAGAAGATTCAGTCTCCATGCTGTAGTTAATCCTTGACCTTCCATCAACATCTGTCAAGGAAAGTGACACTTAGCATCAATTACAGTGATGTGTGTTGTGATTTGGACACAACTCCACTGGGAACTGGACTGCCATCAGAACAAATTACATGAAAGGCTTTGAACAGATCAGATAGTCATGAAATATTAGCTGTTAGGTATGACTTAAACCTATTCGAACTAGTAACTAAGAAGATAGTAGCTCCATATTCCTGCTTCTGTTACTCCACTGACAATTTGCGGATCCGCTGAAAATAAGTTTATAGTCATATGTCTTCAAAGACATGCACCAGGGTACTTCAAATTGTTTCTATTGCATAGATGTGCTTTTCATGCCATTGTAGTCAATGTGTACTTTGTTAACAAACCCAACTAAACTCAGCACAGACACAAAACTTATCAGAAAAATGAAGTAATTGTAAAGGCCCACATATTTTAAATGCATTATGTCATATTTTCACAAAAAATATTTTGTTTTAATTGCTTTTTTGCTGTGCTTCGGTATAATAGCACTAGGACAATGTGTACTGTTTTGGTGTTCTACACAGTTATCACCAAATTTAGCAGGAGTTAACTAGAATTAGACCTCAAGAACCATATGTACCATCAGAAAATTCTCTAGGCTTTTTCAGTAAACATAATGTTACAAATGGTAAACAATGTTACAGTTAAAACTGAAGGGTAAGATGCATCTTTATAAATAATATATTACTGGATAGTCAAGATAATTTTTACAAGAAAAGGAATTATTTAATTTAAAGAATAAGAAATGTAAAGAACCGTCTGAGAAGAATTTGCCCATAGAGCACTAAAGGAACACTGTGGAGAGCAAGAAAGTGTGGAAAATCTTTTGAGAGGATAGGAAATAGAGTGGGGTAGAGTACACAAACCAAGAGGAGCAGTTCCAGAAACAGCTTTTCCTTACCTGTTGGAAGAAATGGATTAATCAGAAGGCTAAACAAGTTCCCACTCCAGGTCTGAAGATCATTATACATACAGAAAATATGCAATATAAAGTAATTAAAAATATGTACAGAAATCTAAAATATGAAATTTAGACATTTTTACTTGGAATAAGGATTTGAACCCATATCTAATAACAGTACAATAGTCTTTTTTAATATGCAGAAATTTGTAAACTAAGAGAACAGTGTATCAGCAACAACTCTTTTCGTTTGAAGACTTGAATGACTGGAGGAAAAAGTTTCATATTAAGGGTTGCCACTGCTCACCAGGGTTTTCCTTCTGCCTGGAAAAAGTACCACAGTAAGGTGATGCCTGTAGGGCTGTGACCACTACTAGACGCCTTTCTGCCGTAACACACAGCTTTCGTCTTTGTGCAGGCAAGAATGAGGAAATATCCATGGTTTCAGCTCTGTAGGTCGGGAGGGAACCTGAGCTGGGGTGACTGGATTTCACAAAGGTGAAATGACTTAGGGGGTGGTGTCGTTACTAGCGTGGGCATTCAGCTGGGCACACCCCAAAAAATCCTCTAAATCCTTTCCCGCACAGAGAATAACAAGAATCTTTCAAGACCAGTAATGCCACAAATATTTCTGTGAACCAAGCATTCTTTTATTCAATGAACGATGGTCACCTACGTTTAGCTCTGGTTCAGGAATTGGTTACTTCAAACAAAATATTAAGACACTCTTTAATGTAATATATAATTTATGTCACCTAAAGTCCACTGAAATCTGTAGAATTATCCTTAATTTATATTACTATAAACAACAAAAGAGATCAAAAATTTCATATTCTTGTCAGGTCTGGGGTTATTGGCTGTGGTTCTTCAGTGTGTTTATGCCTGTTAACTGACTCTGTAATGCAATTATAACTTTATATTTCCTTTCAGTTACTTCAGACTTCAGTAAAACTGTAGGAAAGACAAGTGGCTACTGAATACTCATTATAAAAAAATTCCCATTATGTCTAGAAAAGAAATTAAACTGGTCGTTACCTAAAAGAACCTCTGGGTGCTTTCATCCAAGTGAAAATATCAGTTGATAATTCTTTGAGGATTTTCTACTAGAGGAAAAAAGAAAGCAAGTACAATATTTTTTTAATGGACACTTCATGACAGAGTTAGGGTAGGTTTAATAATCTGCGTTATTTTGCATATTTGAAAACTACAAGACTAATAAGGTTATTACAACAGTAGCTTTATCATCTTCTTAAATAGCTGTAGGAGAAGTGTGAAGAGACAGTTTTAGCCTGCTGTAACTCTCTAAAGGGCTTCTAGTTAGTGTAAGGGAGCTTGATGATGAGCAGCAAAGTGGGAAAACTGAAATGTAGCAGCACCTTTGGGAAAGCAGACAGCAAAACTGAAGATCTATATAACTGATACTTTAATACCATGTATAAATTCATTTGTTTTTTTTCTCCAAGTGTTATATCAATAAATGGAAATTAAAGGAGGGTACCTTTTGGGATCTTTTAGGTTCTCAAATTATTTCTAGGAACTCTGGCAAGCTCATGAGGCATTCTCTGCTCCAAATGGAAAAAAAATCTGAAATCCTTCAAATACCTTAATTCAAGGAGTAATCCACCTCTCTTTCAATTGGCTTTTTGTTTGTTTGTTTGTTTGTTTGTTTGTTTTAAAGTTAAATGAATCATTGCTATAGAAGTATTGTCCCTGTCCACAGAACCGTGGAACTAACTTCATTTATGCACTGGTTAATTAATACACATTTCTTCTGTATAACTGAGTGAAAGAGAATACTGAAGTTGATACCATGTTCTGCTTTGAAGTGTATGAAACAGATATCATGTCTGAGAGATGCAGTTTTAATGATACGGTAACATTAGAATTCATTATTCTCTTAGAGATCTTTGTGCTCTCTGATGCATACACAGAAATGCATACATGGGTACACCAGACACCGTCAAATGAAAGCAAAATAAATTACTTTGTTTTCAGCGCAGAAAACCCAACCTTATCGCTATGCTTTGCATGGCCAACAGAGTGCTGAATTATTATCTCTTCTGTAGACGTAGAAGTCTAGATCTGCACAGAATACATGCTGATTATAAAAAGTAGCAGTGTTTTCTGCACCTGCTGCATCCCACCTCCATAGTGGGATTAGAAACAGTGAAGTCGACCGCACATGAAGCAATGAAAATGCTGCATGGATTGTAGTGCGCTAAACAGTTTGAGAATTATTGAACAAGAGAATGTATGCCAGGTTTCAGTAAAATCAGTGTCTACAAGTTTTTTCATAGCAAGTGTAACTGGAGACATGCAAACACTGTTTTTTATGTTGTAAATGCTTTGGAACGTCCTTCCTTTTTGTTTACAACAGATAGGAAATTGCCCTCATACTGGTATCCTGTTGCAAATAGTTAACACTTTATAAAAATTCCTCATTTCTATAATCCAGACCTGATTCTGTTTCTTTTGAAACAACTCAAAGGAGAAAATTAATCCAAAACAATTTAGGAAGTACCTAACCAGATACATTTTATTTGTTTATTTTATATTTTTAAACATCAGTAGGTTCATTACACATGACAAGCAAATGTATTTCTGGGGCCGGATGCACATGTGATATTCTTTCCCACTGAGAAACAAAATAGTGAATGCAAATACATCCCAACACAGAATGGCTGCAAAACCAGACAACTGCAGTTATCAGTTAGCCAATTCTGCTACATTAGTACAGATTTAATTATTAGCCAAACATACATTATATTTTTTAAAGCAACTTTATCAAGTGTTTGTATATAACTGTATGCATCTATAATTTGCTTTTAGTTTCATAAGCCTCATAGACATTTTTGCCTTGTCAGAAAAGTTTTTCTTCATTGGGCAAATGGTGCTATTTTATTCTAAGCACAAGGCAGCTTGACTTACGGAAAATATGATTTTGTTGCTTGAGCCCCAGCTTGCAGTCACTGTAACTGTTGACTCTATTGTACTCTGCAGGCCTGATTTAACCTGCTTCACCCACCTTTGTGGTAAGGGATAAAAGAATGTATATTCATTAAGAAATAAAATTCCTCTAGCATATAGAAAGTCCCATCAGAGGAACTGCAAGGTTGGTATCTATGACTTACACATGATGTATGTGTGCTCTTGTGTGGTAGTGTGCAGTGCAGGTGTAGAGGCTCCCTCTCGGCTTCCAATAGGCTAGGTGAGGTACACCACGCAGGATTTACAGTTGCCTCAGAGTGTTTCCTCAGCCCAATATGGAGAGCAGGATATCTCCCTCTGAATCCTTTTTCCTAATGGAGCAGTAGTCTCCTGGCAGCCAAGTGGAGTTAACAGCAAGAAAAAGGGATTCAGAGAAGAAGTCAGGAGTTTTGTCTGAATACAAGGTGTGAGTACGCCAATCACAGGTCCTGTAGCTTGGTGAATAGATTTCTTAATTTAGCCAGCATTACCAGTTTACCAACTGAGCATTGAGTTTTCTAGGAGTCTTTATCCAAATGTACATCAGAAATCAGTAGCTTTCTGTTCAGATGTCATTGAGAAGGATTCTTTATATTCATCCATTCTGATTTGCCACATTTGACTAGTTGCAATTTTTTGACACTGATTAACTTTGCTTAAGGGAGAACAAAGAACAGAAAATGAGCTCAGAAATTTTAGATGGCACCGAGTTTTGGCGCATACTGCTGCCCATCATTTTTACTAGCACTAGGAGAAAGAAAAATCCAGAAGTTAAAAAAAAAATGTGTGCATCATTTTGCTGTAGTCAGAATTACTGATCTGCAAGTTGCAGATCAGCAGTCATGAGGTGTTATGACCCAGATTATGTAAATTTTGGCTGCCATGGCATTGCAGTAATAAAAAGCAGTTAATGTTGACTGATTTCATAAATAGCTCAAACGTTTTCCATTGTTCGTTGTTGAAATTCAACATACCTCCCTACTCAAAGTGAAAGTTAAATCTAACAGTGGTCTAATTAGATTCACATATTAACTAGTAATTTTTATGAGGTAATAAAATTGCCTATTATTTTCTAAGGTTGAAGGATATATTTTTGTTATCTAAATATTTTTTAAAATGGGTACAGTGTTAAATGAGAGTCATTGGTGAATGGGGATAATGAATTGTGGGGAAAAGATGTAGCCATTATTAAAATTGCTAAATGTTATTAAGAGATACAAAGAAAACAAGCTCATTTGACACATTTGCAAACATTTTTATTTCCCTATGCAAGTTACGACAGAGGAATGTTTTTCAAATGAGTTCTATTTGGTTCATAGAGAATTGTATTTTAGAGCCAGCTGTGTCTAGAATAATGATTACAATATTTTATTAGAATTCTTTCAATTTAGAAATACACACAACCTTAACATAAAAGGTCAAAATGTGTAATCAGAATCAAATTATCTAGGCTATTGCTGGCCACACACAGTGTTGTTGGGACCAACATTGCAAAAAGTAACTACAAATTAGACCATGTTTTCAATTTCTGGACTCAGTCTTGTCACTTCACATTGCACTTGAAAAAATTCCAGAGAAAGATAGATTTTAGTTAAATTAAGCAACAATTGTTCTTCAGAATCTACAGGGATTGTTTCTCTCTGTGCTTTTATATGAAAATTCTGCTGTAACGTATTTCTTGGGTCATTAGCTTGTACTAAAGAATTGTATTAAAACCTCATTTCTTTAGACATGAGAATTGCCCAGCTTCTGTGGTACTGCATATTAAAAAGTTAAATGCAACATGGCTTTGGTATCAACATCCTATATTTTCCTATTTACACTAAGAAATAAAAAAAGCATCTGATAGAATCTATTCAATTCTCAGTAGGAGTAGGCAGATATGGAATTCAGTCCTGGCTTTTAGCTGACTAGGCCAGCTAATCTGACCATCTATGTCCACGATGTGTACTTATGTGATCACTATTAACAACACCTACTAAACAAAGATTGCTCCCGGGTTTAGACTAAAAACTGCATTGGGCAAACCTGGAGCATATAAACCTGCACAGATTGTTTCAGTTGTCTGTTACTGCAAAGAAGTAAGACAGTAGATTTGGGATATCATTGGTGATATTAATTTAATCCTGTTTATCATGAAGTCACGAAAACCATAAAACATACATTTGACTTCCTAAATATGCACCTGCAGATTTTTTTTGAGAAAAAAATACTCTTTTCCTTGAGAACATTTGTTCAAATAAATATACTCAAATAAATAAAATATCCTGACCTTAAAAAACTGTTCTAAGGACTGAATGGAGAATTAACCAGTCAACCATTAATGATACATCAGCTGTAAATAGAAAGTCATAGGGCTGAGCTTTTCAAAAGCAGGTATATATATCTAACAATCAAGGTAGAAAACTTATATCCTGTGTGTGATCTAAAGAAGAGGACTGCAAATTCCATCATTTAGCTTGCAAATACCTTTTCTTGCTACTCCCTGAGCCCTCTCCCCTTTGAATACATCATTTGCACAGGTACATTAAATGTTTATTTTGAACACACATGAATGCACAATCCAGAGTGAGGTGGCAACCTTTGAAAGTAGCAAGTTACAAGAGACCATAGGGTGTAATATACTATCATTTCAAGCAGCATTTACAATGTTCATGAGAAGGCCTAATGCTTCCCACTGAAGTAATTCATTGGATTTCTAAATAGTATGGCTTCAGAGAAAACATTGAAAACAGGAAATCTAAAACAAGGTTCATTTTCAGTAAGAAACATATATTATCTTACTAATTTCAAGCCAAACTGCTATTGGAAAAGTGCAGGATTGTTGCAGGTGCTGTTATGAACCAGCTCGATGAGGAATAAAAAAAGTACCAGCTTGGAGAGTTTGCTTTTTTCTTTTTTTCCCTGGAGACTTTGACCCGTTGGGATGTCAAGCAAACTGCTTCTCAACAAGGTGACTGTAACGGTGCACTCTAGCCTTAAAACATCCATCGACCAACTTCAGCTGACTTCTCTCTAACTCAGATCTCTCTAATAATTAAATATGTGCAAACTTAAGGAATTTTACTGAGGACAAGCATATGTGAGAGGATTAAAAAACCAAGGTAGAAATGAAAGTTTATTTCAGCGACTGCATTGATTAGAAGCAGCTTAACCTTTATTTAAAGGGAAAATGGTTCCATTTAATCTATTACATATTTGTTTACTTAGTAGCAAGCAGAATTAAAAGTCCAAGGATGGCTTTGAAGTTCAGTTGTTATATCATCTCCACACTCTGGAAAAGTATTGTAATATAGCTGCCTGATGCTATATTCAAATCACAGACAATGGGGAACTTGCAGCCACCTGCACCCTTCTGCCTTTTGAGGGGGATACGTGTGCATCTGTGTGTTGTAAAGGTAAAATTCTTTTAGTTCTACGGGAGATTCATTTTACCTGAGGAAAATTCAGGCCGATGTTGCTGCCTGGCATGCTACCTACAGTGCCAAATATCAATAACACATCTTCTTAGTGACTGCTGAATATTGTACTTTCTGCTTCACCTGCATGAAATTCCCTAGACCACCACAAGTTTCATTGATATGATTATGTCAGGTGGGTTTATGATAGCTAAAGAAAACCGATGTGTTTCCTTTAATATTAACAGGCCTCTTATGCTTAACTGAAAACAGCATGCATTAAATGCTTGCACTGTGCTTCAAATCTGTCTCAGCTGGTACTAGTGGCTCAAATTGGAATTATATGGCACTACGCACATGGGTATTGCCTCAGGGTTTTGAAGCCTTTGGTAGTAATTTCTTTATTTTCTTCTGAAATTACAGCCACTGTCTAATTTGATATAAAGAGGACATTTTCTCACCTTTTGAATGTATTTTTTGCATTTCTTCTTCCAACTCAAATTATACTTGCTGAGTAAAATTGGAAATCATATCACACTGGGAGTGAGGAACTGTAATTCATGAATCACCAGCTTCGTTTTCTATATACAAAAGCTTCTCAGTACAGATGATCTGTGGAGCATGCCAAGCCTCCAAGACAGAATTCATATAACAGGCAAGGCAACAATAAATTGCCACAGTAAAATTAACTGTGCTTGTGAAGGAAAACAAAATCACCACACAATCTCTCTGCAAAGAGAGGCAATATGCTTACTCCCTTCTGTGCTACAGGTATGAGGGCTATAGAATATGAAAGAATATTTTTGAACTGAAAGAATGACATGGAAGATTCAATCTTGAAGAGTGTTTGATGAATGCTGTAAAACTTTCTGAAGAAGCACCTCTTTGCAGCCAGCATTGCGCTTGTTCCAGCATCAGCTATTACATCATTTAGATGTGTTATACATAAACAAGTTATTGTAGGGAAATCTGAAATGTGTAGATCATGGTCTTCACAGTCCCTAGGCATAACCACACCTTTACTGCATAACTACCTCTACTAGAAGACAATAAATGAAATTAAATACTCCTTTTTCATTGTGTGAAGCCCCTCTTTTTGCCAGCTATGCCGTTCTATGGGATACTGCAGCACTATTGTACAATAGACAACAGGTTGCTTTTGAATTATGCCTACCTTGGTTTTGTTTCATGTACTGATAGGCTGATTCTGACAGCAGACACTCTGTGTTTTCTAGGAATACCACATTTTGTTTATGCACCACATTAGGCTTGCTGCCAAATACTTAAGCTGCAACCTCAAAACCAATGTTATAATAACAAGAATGTTTTACACCACATTGCACTCAGCCTCAGCAATCACCTTATTCCCTTTAATGACAATTGCTAGTAACAAGGTTGAAACAGCGTGGGTTGAGCTCATGTTAGGAGATCATTTACACTGTTAGCTGCCAAAAAAGTGCAGTTGAGTTAGGTCGGTCAAGTTCTAGAGAAATCCTACAAAATGTAATGCCTCTGCTTGTGTCTACACCACCATGGCCTAACTACAAGCCAGAATTTTTCACATAACACGTAGCTCCAAGAATAGATAAATTTAAGGATTTTCCTTTTCTGTTGCTTTCATATATAATATCTTTCTCCCACATGGATTCTCTGGTGTCTTACTATAACATTATATAGCAGAACCTTTCCATCAGTGAGAGAGGCAATGTTTCTTCTATTAAACGGTTGCCTATTTTCACTAAATTCATAGGACTCAATTTCTTTGCAGAGCCTCTGTCAAGTGTCACTAAGACACGAAACTGTTAGTGAAGGGCAGACAGGCAAGGAAGATAGCGCAACTGGTGCATTTTCTAGAACTCTTAAAAATAACCTCAGATCTCTCCAAGATCTCGTCACCCAAGCATAATTCTAAGAAAAACCGCTTGCTAGAACGTCAGATAGAAGAGTAGCAAATCTCTTTTCTTTACCTCTGAACAAAGCTGGATTTGACTTCCAGCAAGCCTGAGGAATTCTTCAGGAATACATCCCTTCTGCTTACACTGCAAGAGTGACAGTAGCAGGTACAGTTCTCATCACCACAACAGCTGTTCAACACACCAAACACAGCCATGCTGTAGTGTCTTGCAATGGTGTGGGTTACACAGGGCTCTTCTGTGGTGACCAAGAGTGATCATGGCAGTGGATGATGCTGTGGTTAAGCACCAAGGCTGCTTTCCATTGTAGCAGCAATGAGATTGGATTTATGCAGTTGCAGTGGGAAAGACCACAGAAAGAGTCTTTCAGGGAGCATGAGATAGTTTGCCAGTCGCAAAGTAGTATTTTTACTTTTCCTTGCAGGGTAAGGCAACACCTTTTCAAGAATGCTGAACATACAATTTTTATGCTATGTTCTTACTTTTAAACCTCCACCTGCCTCCACTCAAAAAGCTTTTTATTTTCTCTTGCTTCTAGATCCTAAGCAGGGTTTTTTAAAAAAGTGTTTATTATGTAGCCATCTTAGACAATGTTCCCACTACAGGGCTGATAGGGAGTGTGCACAATAATTGCAGCAACTTCACCACCCTTATAGCCCAGACTGGACAGTCCCTTTGTGCAGCCCCCTGGTAATTATTCCCTTGCTGTCAGTATCTGGACTCATCCCCAAGGGGCCAATAGCACATGGATATGCGACATGGAAAGCAGACAGGGTTTCATCAACTACTTACAAAAGGTTATAGATCATTGAGAACACTCCCAAGGACCTGTCCTGCTTTGACATCGGTGTTGCAAAGTCAAGTCTGCAAAGTCAGGGTAATCGGGTGGTACTATCAAGCACTGAATGTTTCCTGCTTTAAAGAAGATAATCCAATGTAAGGCAATCTGTAGTATTTATGAGTCTCTACCCACTTCAAACCTACATATTTTAATTCTAGATAGATTTCTAGAATTTTGTACATAATTCTGGAAATATATGTGCTGAGAGGTGTGGATTTTTCTTTGAATTTCTTTCAATAATGAGATCTGTTGAAATAGTTTCTGTGTCTCAATATCTCTTCTGGAAATGAACACACGCTATACGTTTAAGAAACTGTGGCTCACAAAGAAATTGATTTTAAAGAATACAGCTCTTTTTTTCTTACGAATTAGCTCTATTTATCAAATAGGTAATGTTACAATTGAAGATGTTTTAAGACTATGCCTGTTAAATAACTTCGCAACACAAGTTATAACGTGTCAAGTCTCTGCATATGGTCAAACTTTAAACAAATACGTAGCAGGATAATAACTCACAACGGAGTTAAATGTCCTGATTGTACATTTTTTCCTTGCATAAACTGTTAACGTTCTGGATTTTTTTTTCTTCACAAGGGCATGTCATTTTGCTAATGTATTTAACACCACCATTTGGTCCAATTTCCTCATGTCTCCTTCAATCAACACACAAACCACTACACAGGAGGAAAAGCATAGAGATTCATCGCCTTCATTTCAGGGCCCTCAAGGAGACAATCTGTTATTTCTTTTTCTTTGAAAAACTGTATTTAGTGATGGGTGAAGAGACTGAAGAATAACTTGCAGTGAGACCTTCCCTGGAGCAGAGAAGAGTCCAAAACCATTGAGATAAATGCAGTTTACAAACAAAGTACAAAAAAATACATTGACTTTTTCTATTTTTAAATTTTAATCACAATTTTCTCTTGACTGTTATTTGCCTTCTTGCTTCTCTGAACTTTGTTTACCTCCTTTCCTTAATTATAAGTTTAATTTTTGCTCTCAGTCTTTTGACTGTCTCCATTTGACTTAATTGAGATCTGTTTCTGGGAACTGTTTTTTTGAATGCAAGATGTATATTGTTCTTTGTTTGTCAGTTTTCTCTTTTTATGGAGTCCTCTCAGAGGAAGTATAATGATCAGTATAATGATCAAAATAGATTACCTTGCAAACCTCACCTGTTTATTGCATATTGTTTCAGCCATGATCAGATCAAGTTTTTATCACTATGAAAGGTGCCAGAAAAATCTGATGGTCCATCTTGACTTTTGACTTTAATACTTGAATCTTAAAAGATATATTTTCCTATTTCGGTGTTTTCAAGTGAGAATGTGATTTCCTGCAAATAATGGCAAAACCCACTATTCACAGCATTTTGAGGCATTGCAAATGTGTCTTCTATTATTAGGAGAGGTGTGTTAAATTTTTACTCTCCCCTCCCCTGCTCCATTAACACTACATCTACAAGCACAAATGCGGCTTATAATATTCATTTTTTTTTATATAGTTTGTATTACGCAAAAGAGGTTTTTACATGGTCTTCTTAGTGATATTTTCACCTCTTGGACTTTCATTTTCTATTGTATTAGAATTTTACTGGCTGTAATGCTTCTGAAAGGCAACTTCCAAATCCCTGTCTGAGTAATTGTAGAAACTATGTAGTGACAGTAACAATGCTTTTGAATGTATCCACCCACAGAATAGAAAGACCATACAACTTCTCTGGCCAATCTTAGCTTAACAGAGTATGAATACCTACATTCTCTAAGAAAATTAGGATAATAAAAATGTATTCTATTTAGTTGTCACTATGCTTGAAAATGACTGACTAGGAGGAAATTGTTATCTTTTCAAAAAGGGAAAGATACTGAAATAGTAGACTGTTATTTGAACATGTTACACTAATATGAATGCTAATTTCATATGATGAAAGCCATTTATGTTTTTGTAATTTCTGATTTTATATTCCATTTTAAGTTATATGTGTGAGTATTTGTGAAGTTAAATTCCCCCACTATTTTAAATGAGGGGAAAATAAGCTCAACATTATATTAGTTTTCATATATAAGCCACCTCAGAAAACTATTTTGTTTTATGAGCACTGAATAGATGCAAATTTCACACAAAGAGTGGGTTCAAAGGAATATTCACTGTTCTGTTATGCAAGATCATTGAGATCACATTAATCATAGGAATATACAAGAAAATAGTACCTGATTTTGTTATTTTTAATTAACTATCTGGGTGTTTGAAAGAACTATAATAGCACTACGGAAATTCTATCTGATAGTAATCACATATTTGTAAGAATGCTATCAGGATGATATCTTATTAATATGGTCCAATGACCTGACAGTGAGAGAATCTACTCTATAGAAGCTTCAGACTCTACCTTTGGATATTGCCAAAATGAACAAATTTTGCTTAATTAAAAGACTGTGAGCACTACTTGGTGCTTGCATACAAATGATTTGTCCAAAGTACTGTCCTGCCAAAGTAGATGTATGATATGCAATCTTCCCTAAACACTCAGTAGCTGTACTGTAACTATTCCCTGTAACTGTTCCCTGATGGACAGGGAAATTATCTGTGCCACTTTTTCTTGTTATTCCTACCCTCAGACTTCTCTTGGTTCTTCAGGTTGTTATGTATCAATGGAAGGTATAGTTGGAACTATTTACTAGATTTTAAAAAATGCATAGGTGTGACCTATGGCAAAGAAGGTCTCAAAGGGATGGGCACTAGAATATTCACACACTATTTCTAAGTCAAGACAACCTTTGGTATGCAACTTTACTAACCTGAGGCTGTTGCATCGTCTATTTAAGCTGATTGATGACTCCCTTTCTGTTCATTCTAAATGGTATGGACACCTCAAAAGTAGTTTGGCATCCTTAAGAAAGGTCAGGAGTTTAACAAATTGTATTATTATACTACTTTGTCCTTAGTGGAGGTGACTGGACATGTATTTATCAAGACAGATAAGCAGCCATTAGCTTCCTATGCTGCACTCTAATTATGGTGTGTACAGCATGCAATCGTGACAACAATAGTGTATTTGGTATAATCAGCCCATCCATGTTGGTCTCTGTTTAGCTATTCACCTAATGGTGGCTAAGTAATTTTAATTGCAGTGTTTCTCTTCAAGTAGGTCATAGATGCAAGGCAGACTTCTTTCCACACAACATTTAAAGGCATTTAGATTTTTTTTCTAGTTAAAATGGAGGGAAGAGTGCACATTATTGGTCCCATGGGAAAAGCTCTAGTGGATAATATCAGAAAGTGAAGAAATTAATAACAGTCGCGAAGAATATATTTAGCCTAAAACCCAGTCAATTTTTAAATGCCTCCGTAGTGAGATTATGAACAGTTTTTTATTAGAAAAATCATATAAAATTAATAAACTATTCTCAGGATTAACTCTGAAATTCTCAGGAGTGCCCTGAATGTGTTATCCTATGTCCAATCATAACTTATTTTTGAATGGGAAGTTAACAGTCAGGAATTAAAATTTCCAACTAGTTCTATAGTTTACTCCTGCAATCATTGTTTTTTTTTTCCTTTCCCTAATCACAGACATAATTTTACAGTAGTTCGGATAATTTTCGCCTACCTTTGACCAGAGTGAGCTCCTTCATCATTCATAAACTTATGTCAAAACTTTATAAAAACAGATTTCAAATTCTCTTTGTCTCATCAATAATTTATATATTGCTGGCAGGGACTCATTTTTAAACAGAGAATTTTGTCACCCCAGAAATATGTTTTTGCTCCATGACTAGATGACCTCCAAATAAGAAAGTTGTATTTTATGTAGAAAATATTTCTGAAATTAATATTTCTGTAAATATTTTACACATTAAAGTGAAGACAGATTTTCAAGTAGATGAAAGTTTTATTCAAGCAAATGCTTGTGATAAGTTTTTATTCAAGCAAATGCTTGGAAAAAATGGTTTTATTTAATACTTGTTAAAATTTGGCCTTCAGCTACCGTAGAAATTTTTTTGTGTGTACTTGTTGATTTATCTTTTGTAATTTGCTTCAGACCTTTTTTTTGCCTTTCTCTGCAATGAAATGTGATGATTGGAATATCTTTCATTTATACCAGATCTTTCTTTTAAGTGTACTTGGAATCTGTTTGGGAGGTGCATAAAATTGAAGCAGCAAGAAAAGCATGAGAGAAAAACCCCAATTAAATATCAAGATCTCTGAAGGCCAAGGGAAAGGAGGCTCTTTCAACAGATGGGTGTCTTTCCATATGCTTGAGTAGGTGAGAAATTAGATTAGAAATGTAATGGGAGCAATATCTGCGTATTCACCCATGGTACTCTTCCGAAATAATGTCTTACTTGCTACTATTCAGTCTTGTCCTTTAGCATCACTTGCTTTAATTGTCTCTTCCTCCTCTTGTAAACAGGTCAAATGCCACATGACATTGCTTTGGCCAGAGAAGTTGTTAAAAATGGACTGATAGTTATGCCATTGAGTGATATCCTTTTGTTTTGAAAGAAACTTTTAAATAAACTTCTACATATATACATATTCCGTGCAGTAGTTCTTTTATTTTTTTAGAAGTCTGCAGAAGAACTAATCCTGGTTTTAACTTTAAATATTTCACAAAATGTAAATCATAATAAGCATAAAATAAAATAAATTTACATCTTGAACCTACAGCCTTTCATTTTTGGAGATGGAGTTTCTATTTCCAAAGTTCATCACCCATAAGGAGGAATAGAATTTCACGGCAAGTCTTTCTCCAGATATGTGATTTGGAGAGGTGTTCTGCAACGAACAACTGCCATTCTGGAATTTTCAATTGGGGTGCAAAACCTGTCTCAGAAAATTAAAGGCCAGGGCTTATCACTAGTTTTCATAGCTAGAACTAATGGACTTTAATGTCTGGTTTTCTATTCATTGCCCAGCCCTAGGTGGAGAAAAGCTGTTCTTGTTCCAATAGTTACTTATAGGAAATCACATAACCTGGTTGGATGTACTACCATGGCAGCATAAGGGATGCAGAGATTCCTACTAGCAGTAGATAGGGGAGGTTAGCGTTTGTTTCCCAGGAGTTTAATTAATATCTGGTTTATTATCTCGGTAAGGAATGCCTTTAACATATTAACATATTTCATATGTTAACATATATTAAATATTAACGTATTTTATGAGCAACTAGGAAGAAACTCATCTAATTTGGCACCCACAATGAATAAGTCAATCAGTAAATTATGTGTTTGAGGAACAGGAAGGTCCAAGAGTTTAACACTGGAGTATAAATACTTTTACTTCAAATTCCTTTGAATCCAAATTTCAATTCAAGTTTCTGTGTTCAAAATCAAGCTCTGTCTAGATGTCCACATCCAGAACTGAAAGTAGTACTATTCATATGCAGGCAGGAAATATCATCTAAATTGGAAAAGCTATTATGAATATAGGCACTGAATTTCTGTTTCAGTTTTAGAGAAAAATCTTTCTAAAATCTGGAAGAACAAGATATAGAAATCTTGTCTTGCCATTTCCCATGTTTCTCATGAGTGAGAGGTTTGCAGTCCTCCTAGGTAGAAGTCTTTCTTTCTAGTCTTAGCTATCTAAAATTTAGGTATCTAGTCTAAACAAATAAGTTATTCTTTTCTGTACTAAATACTGTTCGAAGTTCTGTATGCAACAGGAAATTAATCTAATTTTATTTAAAAAGCAACAATTAACGGAGATGAGCTGCTCTTTGATGATTTTTTTTTTCCTGTTTCCATTCCCTGCTATAGGGCACCTAGAGTTCTAGAATAGAAAAAGAAATCAAACTTGCAAATAGACAAAGTTTGGTGGGAGAAATAACAGTACAAGGCTCTACAGACCACGTCTTTTGACTGAAACTTCATTTCATCTTCTTCCTCCCTCAAAATCTCCTTTGTTTTTGTTGAATTTTTGTGGAAATATAAATACATAATGCAATAAAAGTATAGATACATTAAAAAAACCAAAAACAAACAAAACCCAAAAGAAGGCTAGGGGTGTAAATATTTACAATTAAAAAAAGTTTGAGTTGCAAATCAATCTTCTAGGAGGAGCTGTATATATGAGTCTGGCTAGTTAATCTAATGGAAGACCCATATCTTCTTTACATCACAGCCTCAAGCAAAATGAGAAAGATAAATAGTTCAGACTAAGTAGTGATTTAAGTCTCCATAACTAGCTGTGTATGATTTAAATCCTTGTTTCCTTCAGTAATTATATGAATAAGGACAAAAATCAGAGCTTGGACTGAAATACAAGTTACTAAGTTGGCAATCTGCCATCCTTCACATTCATCTGTAATAGATAAAGTTGTGAGTCAACTATTCAAAACCAGAAGATATCATCCCAGAATAACTACCTGGATATGGACCAACTATTATCTCATCAGAAGTTAACGCAACTCTATTTAAAAAATAAAGGCCAGAAACAACAGACGGAAGGAATGCAACCAGCAGCAGAAAAATGTTGTTTGATTCTGCACCTCTCCCCAGAGTCCTCTTCTTAAACTGTACCTTCCATCTTACACTGACATTCCTAGTAAGCTATATTACATCAGCCAGTTGGCTGACGGACTGCTCTGCACATGATGGGGATAAGCTGCACATGCTGCTGTGTGTATTTGGCACACAGTGGGACACACTGCAGGGCTGTTTGTACAGCTTAAAATTAGTCTAGGAACTCTGTATCTCTCCCGCACCGCTTTGGGTTTCCTTTGTGATTAGGATGCCTTCAACACCCTTCATGCTGTTTAATTGCAGCCAGGACCTCTCCTGAATATAAAGAGATGACAGTAACTTTCTTTGAGTTATTTCCTAAATTATCATAAAAGGAACAGTAGCATTATTATTTATTCCTTGCAAATTTGAGTGATATTAAATAAAAGATAAAATGTAATAGTTGATGTTCCATTATTTCTTAAGGAGATTAGGGTTTTCAGGAAAGTGTAAAAACCTTTATTAGGCCAAATTAAAAGTGAAGGAAAAGCTGAGTTTTGTCACTGTAGGTCTCACTTTCCTCTAAGAATAACAGAACAAGAAATATGTACCTTAATGTTTTCCGACACCAGAGCATTGCATGATTGGGTGTGAAGAGAGGGAGATCGGTAAGGTTGTTTCCGTTTTTTAGAAAATCTGAGGTTGTTACTCTTTCAGATACAGATTTATTTATTTTTTTAAAGCAAAACTTCAGATTCAAACCAAACCCTTTTTAGACTTCTATATAGATTTGGAAACAATCCTTTTGTTACAAAATACCTTGACAGCTTTGGAGTATTTTTTCCATGTTTTTTTCCAACACCAATGATCCAAGACCAGAACTGTTTGAAAAATTGGCTAATTTAGGAGAATGCCCAGGATTTGCATTATAGAATCTGTGTGAAGGCAAATTACCTCATGAAATTTCTTCCTATATTGAATAAGGTAATTGCAAGAAAAGATTATGAAATTTTGAAATTCATTCCCTGGCTTACTTCTGACTGACGCTATATTTCAACAGATGCTTCCTCTTCCCATTTATTAATAGTCAATTATCTGTGACAGAAAAAAAAAAGGAAAGAAAATTCTGATTATACTAGGAGATAGGAGAGATAAGGAAAAAAATTATTTACTTATAACCCAAGAAAAGATACAATTAGGTGAAGTGTATAATTCATTATTTTTTATTGGATATTATCAGAAAGAATGACTGCCATTTTATCTTAAAAGTCCAGAATAATAAACTGTGTTCCTTGGTAACCCAGCCAAAAAAGGCAAAGGAGTAATAAGTAGATGTCTATTGACTGCCGATAGACTGAAGAATGCACTATGAAGGATAAAATAAAATTTATTAGGTGTTAAAAAGTGTACAAAAATTAATAATAATGCAGGAAAGATGATAACATGGAGGATGCATGGGCAGAAAAAGATTCAATCCACGCTCTAAAGGTGTAAGTGAAAACTATAGGTCCCAAGAAGATTCTGAGTTTGGGGATTAGAAGTTTGTTAAAAGATTAACCTCACTATGAAAAAAATGGATAAGTAATTAAAAGATTAAATGATGAATTATTTCACCTGCCTTTTCCAGAATTCAAGGCTTGTGCATATTAGAACTATAATGCAGAAACTGGAACACTCACGCATCTAATAACAAGGAATTGCTACACTGTATAGACCGACACCAACTAAACCCCATCAGCAGAAACATGTGTTTAATTAACATGGGAAAGAGTGTTGTTAAACTTCTTTCTAACCCCACTACAAACCAACACAAAAATCAAAACCATGCATGAATCTTAAAAGGAAGTTGCCCATTTTCATCAGTATGTAGCATTAGCAAGGATTTTGCAGTTTTGTTCGCTTTTTTGTTTGAATGTGCACTGTGCTCTAATGTGTGGTTCTATACATTTGGCAGAGATGTTGGCTTGGTAATGATGAATTTTCCTGGCAGATGAATTGGATCAAATCGTGGAAATAAGATCTTTTGGATTGAAGTTTGCATGGGTTTGTACCAGTACGTGTGCACTGGCCATAGATTGAATGAATGTTTCATTTCAACAGTTTGAGAGGAAACTGATAGTATCTATTGTTTTCAGAGCAGTAGAGATTTAAGTGTTTGTTTAATTTTTATTATTTTTATTTTTCCTTAAAGGAGCTCAAGAGACATCCCAATATTTTTGCCAGAGAGAAGTCAAGAGAGAAAAAGTGCAAACGCAGTTGTAGTTTACATAAAAATTTAACAGGATTAAATAGTGTTAATGTGGAGGTTTTACCCCAGTCTTTTTTTGCAGTGAGCTTTCTTCACTTTGCATACAGAACTATTCACACTGAAAAGAACTATGACAGTGCAAAACATAATCTTTTCTTAAGGCACACACAATGTTGCCAAGAAAACTGTGTTTCCAGTTCAAGCATCTGAAAGAAAATATATCAACAAACAAACATCTACACTGGAAAGAGATGGAGACCGAATGTTTTGGTAAAGGGTTAAGATGTGAGGCTGATTGGCACTAAGGTGAGAGGAATTTTATGAATTGCCTTGAATTCAATATGAATCCACTAGCCTTCCTGCTTGTTCACCCTCAATTGTAGAGAAGCTTAAAAGAAGACATTTACAGACCTCACACTAACATGACCAACAAGGTGAAATATATGTAAAGGATAAATTAAATTAACTGATGTAGTCTCTCCTTTCATTTACTTTTCAACATTGTAAAAATGTCAATATTTATAAAAATACTTGCTTCTCTGAACCAATGATGGTTGTGATGCTTTTTAGTGGGGGTGGTGCTAGAAAAATGAAAGTTGGAATTTTGAAATCTACATGGGTTTCATGTGCATATGCATAATGCAAGTTTCTGAAACGCATGATAATGGAGAAGAAGATTAAGTTATTCATTATGAAGATACTACTGAACGAGAGAGTTTTCCACTTTTCTGGCCATTGCCTTATGAATATCTTCTGACTTTCTCTTGTACGCTCCTTTTTGTAATCAAGACTAGCTGCATTTCATATAGGTAAGCTTGTGGATAGCCAACCAGATCCTCACTGCATGCTGTAGCAGGAATATAGAAGAACTCTATATGTTCAATCTTCAGTTAAAAACACCCCGCAAAACACAGCTACAACAAAAATCAAACCAACCTACAAAAAAAACCCTATGGAAATTTCTTGTATTCTGTGATTGATTTATTTTGTAAATTGTTGCATGCTGGAGATCTTGCTGGCTGACCTTAAATTTACAGAGATATGCAGATACGGTAGAAAACGTTGCATCAAATATACAAATGTATAATCCAGTGAAGGAACGGGGAATATAGGTAGTAACAATTTTCACTGTACCCAGTGTTACTCTGTATCTAGCAAAGGAGAAAAAGTTGCAGACAAAAGATATGTTAATAATTAAAATAATTATTACATTTTGTATTTTCTGTTTGGAAATGAAAATTGATTGCCCTACTGCTGTTTACTCTGAAGTATTTGCTCGTATAGTTTCCTACAAGGAGAAATTTTTATTGTGCAGCGTGCTGGCTAGATATAAACATTAGTTTTTCCATTTTCTTAACATGCGAAATCTATGACCCATATTCCAAGTATTTTATCGTAAGGGTAACACTTCTAGCAGTACAAGTATTTCCTATTCCATTGGGTTCCTGTAGGGGATAAACCTGCTGTGAGACTGCTGTACCATTGACACAGAGCAAACTGTGACCAACAGCAACACCCTAGCTTCTACCTAATTGAGGTCAGCTCACACTCATGAAAATTTAAAACAAAACAATTTCAATTTAAAAAGGGAATATGAGCTGCATTAACCAAAAAGATAAAGGCAAGATAATTTTATTTCAAAAAGTAACAATAATTGCTGAATTTTTATATAGACAAATAGAGGTATCTGTATATGTGGATAATACCATTTCTTGTGTCTGTATGCGTTCTAAAAAATATTTCCACACAAATAACTGAAGAGTCCTAATGTTAATTTTAGACCAATTTTCTAGAAATTTTACTTGCTTGGATAGATTTATAAGGGCCATCTGAGGGAAAAAGTTTATCCTTTAACACAAGTAATAAAAATACCTTTCACTTTTTCAGGTGACTGGCAAGAAGTCAGGAAGATGAAAACTGAAGTATGACATTTCTGCATAGTAACATTTTTTTTTTTAGCATAACTGACATTCATGAAAATGCCTTCTTAGCAATAAATTAGGTAAAATAATACTTGGCTGTCATGGTTTTACCCTTGCCCAGCCAATTTCTGCCACTAAAACTGAGTAGTTAGGATCCCAATTCCCTTTTCCTCTTCTCCTCCCTGCCTGGGAAAGTGGAAACGGAAATGATGGAAATGAGAGGAAAAGCACTTGCAGGTTGGAAACTAAACTAAAGCAGCTTTAATAAAATAGTAGTAGTAGTAGTAACAAATAATAATAATAACCATAATCGTAATAGAAAATAATAAGACAATAATTAAGTATGTACAAACGCATGGAATTGCGCCTGCGTGCTACACCTCAATGACTATGCATCACAGCAAGTTGAGGAAGGGGCCAGCAGCAGCAGAGAGCTGGATCCAGAGCTGGGTGCAGGAGTGCACAGATCCAGGATCGGGGCAAACAGACAGGTAAGGTCTTCACTGGATATCAGTCATCACAGAAGACAGCGAGACCCTCATGATCTCTTAAGTTTTTACTGAGTATAATGTATATGGGATGGAATACTCTTTTGGTCACTTTGGGGTCACCTGTCCTGTCTGCCCCTCCCCGCTGGTGAAACCTTTTATGCCCCTTTGACTGCACCCCACTAGCGTGGAGATGGCTTTGGTCTCTACAGGAGTAAGTATAAGCAATGGCATTTCTGCACATCAGTGCCCCATATTGTCACCGCTAGAGAGAAACACTGTCTGAAAACATGCAGTTAACTTTCAGAAAATGAAGTTCCTTAGACAAGACACAGCTAAAGTTAGAAAACTGATTCTGCTTTAAGTCAAATCAGAACACTGGCCATAGAACTGTTGTAGTGCTACCTGTTATTTTGAGCTAGATGTGAGTCCAATGATTTTCTTAAAGACTCTCTTTTGGATTCTGCTATAAGACACATTTCACCTCTCTTTTTAAGTTCTTTGGGAAAGAAATGTAGTCTAAAAATTGAGATTTTTGAAGGTTCAAAAAAGCAGAGTGAAAATTAGCCAAAGACTGTCACGAGCTGAGAGTCTGATGACTTTGTCTCACAACCTTCTAAGGAATAATTTTGTATTTTCAGTCTTTCGTGTTGGCAATCCTTTTCTCTGCTGGAATAATTAGTAACAAATACTATAATCAAAGCTCAGCTGCTTCCTTCGTAAGCAATACAAGGTATGGTATTCACCTTCTAAAATGCCAGAAAATTATATCGCAGTATCAAAAAGAAATATTACACAGTATCACAGTATCACAGTATCATAAGGTTGGAAAAGACCTTTGAGATCATCGAGTCCAACCCAACACCTACACCTACTCCTACTTGTCAACTACACCATATTTGTCCTTCTGTCATCTTGTCTGATATTACAGAAAACTCTTTTTACGATAAAAAAAATAGGTAAAATCAGATGTCCACTAAATAATTAATAGTTTTATAAAGTGTTATTTAATTTGGACTTTTTCCAAATAACGAGAAGAGATTTGTTGTTCATGGATTAACATGATGGGCAATTAGTCTGCTCTTTAGTGTAATTAATCCTTCTAATCCATCTACTCCAAATCATAAAAGATTCTTGAGATCTATTTCATTTAAGCAGATTCTTGCTTTTCAGCGTCTTCTGAAGATTAAGTGCTTGCTTTTTATTCACTCTCTGCTTTCCTCCTTATATCTCTGGGAAAGTAGGAGCACAAGGTGTGGGAGTAACTATGATTCTCTTAAGATCTTACCTGCCAGCTTAATTGTAAGTTTGGAGGCTATATCTCACCACGTATCTTCTGAATACCCTTCCCTGACTAATGCACAAGTTGCTGTCCTAGTTCAAATCACATTATAGCCACAGCTGCTTCTGACCCTGTAACCAAGTTGACTGCCAGGTGAAAACCACTCACGGCAATGTTCTTCAGGATGTTTATCTAAATTTTCTGTCCAGCAGCAGGAAATAAAGGAGTCACGATTTAATTGCCTGTGCAACCAGAGAAATAGTCTCCCATGTGATGTATCGCAACTCCCAGAGGCTCACTGGTTTAAGTGCGTATACTGGGAGTGTGATATTCTTATCAGTGGCTGCAGATGCTGGCTCTAAGGAATTTTTGCAATCGCTGCTAAGACTGTTCCTGCCATAATGATATACAGGTACAACCAGACCATAGATGAGACCACGTAACATAACCACCCTACTGAGTTTTTGAGTTCCAGAAAAAGGGAGAAAATTTTCATCTTGAACTTCACCATCAGTAGACTGTTTTGAGTTTACTGCGTCTACATAGGGAATATTAAATCCTCAAATAACGCTGTCCTGGAACCTATCATCATGAATAAAACTGGATTATGCCTCTAAGGTCACCTTTGGAGAGCCTTAATGTCCCAGAGCCACCCAAGAACGCATCATCTGCTGACATCACCACCACAACAGTAACTGTAAGGGAAAATGGTGGAACCTGTCTTAGGAGTCCTAAATAATAATTTGGCTTATTTTAAAATGCAGATATGCTGTCTGGCTACAAATTTCTTTTTGCTATATAAGCGAGAAAAAATAATGTATGTCGTTTAGGAATTTTCATCTATGAATTAAGGAAAACTTTAGGCTTTAAAAAATCTGAAACTTCTTTAAATCAACCAAATAAATAAATAAATAAATACATATATACATAATTTAAATTCCCAGCCCTAGTGCATGAGAAACTCTACAGACCATTTTAGAAAAAATATTTAAATTCTCGTAACAGTTGGATAACTTTGAGACAACTTTGTGTGCTACATTTTCAATAGCTCAAACAAAAATACTAGGAGACAGGCCTACAAGGTCCTGATAAGATCCTTTTGTTTGCTAGCAGTTCAACTATATCATCTTATTTTAAGACACATTTTTATAGTTCATAAATAAACAACCAACACATACCATTTCTTTAGACAAATATTATCTAGTTTTTAGTGCTTTTAATGTTATAGGATATCTCTATAAATTTTGTGTGCAAAGTATATATTAAGTTATATTTAAAGAGTGCAGAAGCAGCTGGTGTTGTAAGGCAAATCAAGACAGAAAAAAACCCTGAAAGCTGTGCTAAAACTGCACTAAAATTGTACTCTTACAAAACAACTAGATTTGACTGCAGTCTATGAAAAGTTTTTCTCTTGTAGAACATCATTGTTAACAGAAACACCTCTGTATCACAAAATTTCATTTAAGAAATTAAAAAGACTCCAAAAGGTAAAAAAAGAACAATGGAAATACAGACATCTGCTATATTCTCAGAATAGAATGTTTCCACTTTTCCTTTCAAAATTATTTTTTGTTTCTATTTTATTTTAGCTATTGCACTTGAGAATCAAGATAATAATAAGAAAAGACAGATCTGGCACAACAGACAGTTCTTAAACACCAGAAGATGAATTAAAGAAAAGGAAAAATAATACGGAAAATAGAAATGAGGAAACATGTCTTTGAGCAAGAACAAAATAGCATAGACTAGTGTTATAAAGGTTGAGAGCACAATAACTCACAGTTATTAATGTATGTAAAAGGATAACAGGAAGAATTTTGAAACAGGTTTAAAAAATCAGTAATGTAAAGTTCTTTGGTGTTTTGTTTTAGTTAAAGATAAAATCATTTTGATCAGGTGCTTAACATGGTCTATTAGCAAAGTGGTAGAAACTTAATACACAAACATAAGACACAGTAGGAATTCAGTAGATTAAACAAAACATAAAAAGGTTAGATGCATTAAGCTTTGGTTATGATTAGATTTATTCCTGAAGTCTTAAGGAACAACAAAAACAATGCAATTGAAATTTACATTGTAAGATTCAGGGTCTGGAATCAAAGAAGTAATATAATGATAAACATAATCTAAAACATAGAAGAGGAAAATCAATGGGGATAATTAGAATGGATCTACACTGAGGAAGAAAAAATCAAACATTCTTATTAAGGATATCTGAAAAATGGTATACACTAATGGGAAAATATTGCTAAGCATTAGCGAAAAGTAAATGGAAGTTTGAGAAATATGTGTCGATGTAATGGTACTTTCATAGAATTAAATAAATAAAACACAAATGTTATTTTATAGCAGAGGAGTGAAGGTGTAGTATGTCAGTCATGTTTCACATATCTACCCGTCTCTACTCAGACCAAGCAAAAACCTCTGTTACAACACTGTTTCCAGTATTGAGTTCTTCACCTAAAGCAAAAATAGAAAAGAAATTTTAAAAAGAGTATTTAAAGAATTTAGAAAACATTATCTCTTAGTAAAAATTAAAAATTGACAGATGTATTTGTTTTGTAAGAAACACATTGAGATATGATAATGTTTGAAACTGTAGCATATTATGTATATATATTATATATTAACAGTACTCAGTCTTTATCCATGTGTACCACAGTAGAACAAAAGAAGCAATCATCCTAGATTCAGGAAGATTTATGCTGTGGACTGAGAAAGCTACACTGTATTTGAAGAATGTTCTCACTTTCACCATAGCTAAGTAAGTGCTGGATTAACAGAGGACTGACAAATCTTGATACTCGGATCTTTAAAAGCAAGACAGATAGATTGTGGCCAAAAATAGTGCAGAAATAATGGATCCTGCCTCAGATAAGAGGAATGGGATATCTAACATCACAGGATCCTTTTATTCTAATATTTCTATGGTACAAATGATAAGATGTAATATTATTACTATATTACATCTAATCTTGAGCACTGGAATGGAATTTTATGATCTTATCAAACAAAGAATTTTGAATGATGTTCTTGGCAGACAAATGTATGCAAGAAGAAATTTTATTTATTTATTTCCATTTCAGGAAGAAGAGAAGATATTACAGAATTATTGATAAGAACAATATATTTTCTGACATTCTAATGTGGAGAATAGGAATCTATAAAAGATATTACTGTATTTGAAAAGCAGAAGGAAACACAAAGGACTCTCACAGAAAAGAACAAATACTAGGGATCTTTCTAAGCAACTCACTACCCTTCTTACCTCGAACGTTACTTTAAAACATAAAAGGAATAAGAAGTGTTATCCCTTCTGTTCCTCTCTGGTTATTTTCTGTACTGTATCTCTCATCTACTGAGACTGACTTTTAGGAATCTACAGGATAGAGCATTTTGTAAAAAATTTGGCTTTCACACATGCAGCAGAGAAGCATAAGCAGTGATTTGGCTTCCATGACTCTTCCACACTGAGGCTCCTTGGTATTCTTTCAGCTACCTGCCCTCCCTCGTACATAATGTCACATTTGGTATTTTGTAGAAGGAGCTTAAAAGAGGTAGCTGCTGCTGAGACCTGAGGTACCCTTCATGCTTCGTTCACTGCTACTGCCACTGAAGTTAAAGGAATTACATTTTTAGAGATAAATTAATTCTTTCTTGCCCGTGCACTGTTGACATGATGGAAAAATATACTCAAAGAATATTCACATTTCACTTCATTTTCTATTTACCTTCCCAATATTCTGACAACGAAACTTGTTTTGGCTACTACACGCTCTGGTTGCACTTGATCTGGCAGCTGGGTGGAATTGCTCCAGATGAGGTGTCCATTTTTTAACTGCTGCATTCCAGACTTCCGGAGAGCTGTGTGATGTGTTACTAAATGACGCATTAAAGCTCCCCAACCACTTGTACTTGTAAACTTCAAATCCAAGTGTAAATGAATTGTGTTACTCAGGCTGGTGAAGCAAATGCACTAGTATCATTTATGAAATGTGTGACAAGAATTGAAAAGACTTAAGTAGAACAACTTTTTAGCTCCTTCAGCATGTATGATAACAACTGTAATACAGAGACAACACTCATCTATGTCATGATTAGAATAGAGGAATAGTGACATGTTATTTTAAATTTTGTTTGTTACTTAGTCATTTATTTGAAGTGTGACTTGGACAATTTTCTTTACTTGTTCTCAGATCTGTTCTATTTATACTTTTCATAACTCAATTTTATCATAAAGATGGGTTCATTTACTGAACTCCAACCAATAAGAAACATATGAGACTAGGTTTTTAGTTTATCTTAGTTTATTCTAAAAGTAAGTGTCGTTGCAAAATTCTAGTACTAAAATCTGAATATATCCAAAATTAGGGAATTTTGGATCTATGGATTTGATATCAGCCAATGTGTAATTCTATCTATTATCAAAATATCCAGATATATCGACTATAATATATTGAACACTTACAAGACAGCTTTGCAGTCCTCCTGATATTAAAGTATTATCCTTTTTCTATTATTTCTGTATCTTGCAGTGGTTCTGGAGGTGAAGCTCCTTACTGGATCACAAAAAGGCTCAAATACACTTGCCAAATATCTTGAGAACAAGAGAAATTATGCATGCATACTATTTTCAGGAGTATCAGGTGAAGGGCCAGTGAGCTGTGTCCAGATACAAATATCTCATGTATCTTTGGAGTTGTCCACATCTGAATCCAGTAAACACAATCAATCAAAAGCAGTGGGATTAAACAGGCAATAATATGAAAACTAATTTACAGAGGTCCAAAATCAGGACTGCTATTTTCTTCACATGTGAAGCTCACTGTCATAAGCACAATGCCAGATGAACATAACTGTATTGCTTCTAAATCAGAGCTGACCTGCATGAGGTTAGGAATGAGAATTACCAGCCTCTGGACTGCGGTTCATGGAATCATAGAATCACCAGGTTGGAAGAGACCTCTGAGATCACTGACTCCAACCGTGCATGTCTCCCTACTAAACCCTGTCCCTAAGAAACTCATCTACCCGTCTTTTAAACACCTCCAGGGATGGTGACTCCACCACCTCCCTGGGCAGCCTGTTCCAATCCCTGACCACTCTTTCAGTAAAGAAATTCTTCCTAATGTCCAGTCTAAACCTCCCCTGGTGCAACTTGCAGCCATTTCCTCTTGTCCTGTCACTGTCACTTGTGAGAAAAGACCAGCACCCACCTCCCTACAACCTCCTTTCAGGCAGTTGTAGACAGTGATGAGGTCTCCCCTCAGCCTCCTCTTCTCTAAGCTAAACAACCCAAGTTCCCTCAGTTGCTCCTCATAGGGCTTGTTCTCCAGCCCCCTCACCAGCCTTGTTGCCCTTCTCTGCACACGCTCCAGCCCCTCAATGTCCTTCTTGTAGTGAGGGGCCCAAAACTGAACCCAGCACTCGAGGTGCGGCCTCACCAGTGCTGAGTGCAGGGGCACAATCACCTCCCTGGTCCTGCTGGCCACGCTGTGTCTGATACAGGCCAAGATGCCATTGGCCCTCTTGGCCATCTGGGCACACTGCTGGCTCATGTTCAGCCGCTGTCAACCAACACCCCCAGGTCCTTCTCTGCCAGGCAGCTCTCCAGCTACTCCTCCCCAAGCCTGTAACGCTGCATGGGGTTGTTGTGACCCCGATGGAGGACTCTGCACTTGGCCTTGTTGAATCTCATCCCGTTGGTCTCAGCCCATCGGTCCAGCCTGTCCAGATCCCTCTGCAGAGCCTCCCTTCCTTCAAGCAGATCCACACTTGCACCCAGCTTGGTGTCATCTGCAAACTTGCTGAGAATGCACTCAATGCCTTCATCAAGATCATTGATAAAGATGTTAAACAAGACTGGACCCAGCACTGAACCCTGGGGAACACCACTCATGACCGGTTTCCAACTGGATTTATCTCCATTTACCACAACCCTTTGGGCCCGGCCAGCCAGCCAGTTTTTAACCCAGTGGAGGCTGTGCCTGTCTACGCTGAAGGCAGCCAGTTTCTCCAGCAGGATACGGTGAGAAACCGTGTCAAAGGCTTTACTGAAGTCCAGGCACACCACATCCACAGCCTTTCTCTCATCCATTAAACGGGTAACCTTGTCATAGAAGGAGATCAGGTTGGTCTGGCAGGACTGAACCCATGTTGGCTGGGACTGATCACCCGGCTGTCCCGCGTGTGCTGTATGATGGCACTCAAGATGATCTGCTCCATGACCTTCCCCGGTACCAAGGGTCAGACTGACAGACCTGTAGTTCCCCAGATCTTCCCTTTGACCCTTCTTGTAAATGGGCGTAACATTCACCAGTCAAACAGCGCTTCCCCAGTCAGCCAGGACTGCTGGTAGATGAGGGAAAGGGGTTTGATGAGGACCTCTGCCAGTTCCCTCAAAACCCTCGGATGGACCCCATCTGGCCCCATGGATTTGTGTATGTCTAGTTGGCTGAGCAGGTCACTAACCAAGTCCTCCTGAACAGCTAGAGCTTCATCCCCACCATCTCCCAGCTGAGGGGGCTGAGTATCCCTAGCACTTTACTCTTTGGGATTAAAGACCGAGGCAAAGAACGCATCATCCCTCATCCCTGCCCCTTCTGCACCCAGCAAGGGAGGGAGAGTCTCCTTCATCCTCCTGTTGCCGCTGATACATTTAAAGAAGTTCTTTTTATTGTCTTTGACTGAAGTGGCAAGTTGAAATTCTAGTTGGGCTTCTGATTTTTTCCTACATGATCTCACCTCACCCTTGCAGTCCTCCTGTCCTCTCCTCCAAAGCTCATAGTTGGATAGCTGAAATCTGCATCTAATATCAAAGGGGTTTTAATTTAAATGTAAATATCTATTTCAATAACTATGGTTGAATATGTCCTGTGTCAAGTGACAAAATATTGAATCAGGTCTTTATATACAATATAACGTGATACATAAAAAAACATATTTGAAAGTTGAAAAAATGGTGTGGGTAAGATGGGATTTTTCAAAAGCATGAAGTATAGGTTTTCGATTCCCTGAAATTAATTTTAAAACATTCAATGACTTCTAAGGAGCAGATTATTTTTTATATATTTGAGAATAAAGAAACATAATATGCTAATGACTACTCAGTTACTCCAGGATTTCCTTAGATTTCATTTATGAAGTGTGTAAGTGCATGTGGCTACAAAATGTTTGCTATATACTACCTATTTGCTTAATGCTTGTAGCAGTGTAATTGAAATTGTGGCCAAATAGATAATTAAACCTTTTCAAACCTTTTCATAAATTTCTGTTTTATTTGAAAAAAAATGCATTTTTAATAAAATAATTCCAACTTTAAACTTGCTTTAAAATCCTTTAGGAGTGAATACTGCTGAATTACACAGGGATATGCTAGGGCAGACAGGCAGACAGATACGCTTGCATATCCCTCTGTGACGAAACTATAATGGTTTCTCAAGTACAAACCATTTAAAGAACATTTATAAAAGATCTAAAAAAAATAATCAGACACTACAGATGAGGCCATTTAGAACTATATATTTTCAGCTGCACTGCCTGCAGCATAGACATCTGTCTAAAAGATGCTTATTGTCATAACTAGCAGCCCAGTGTTAATAATAACTTGTACTGTATCGTTGTCCTAAAGTGTTAGTTAATTACACAATATGGACATGTGTGTTCATACAGCCCCTGAGATTTTAGCCTTCATTATGCTGAATGGTAGTTTGAGATCTAACAAAGAAAAATAGGACATGACGTAGTTTGGTTATGATTTCGGGTGATAAGGAAGTACTACCAGAAGAATCGGAATGCTTCTCAAGAAGGAAAGGGAGTGCTGCAAGTGACGCCTTCTGCCTCCATGGCAACATGGCTGATGTAAAAATGTATTGCACGTTCTATCCAAGATGCCTGTGTAATAAACTCACATTATATCAAGTTAATTAATCCCTTATATCAAGTTAATTAATCCCATGTGAGAATAATTTATCTTATCATATGAGAGGCAGAAATGAATTAGCGGGAGAACAAACTGTTGTACCTCCCGCTTATGCCTGTGGAATCCAGGGTCACAAAACCAATCACATCCTGGGCAGAGAAAATTACGATCATAAATAATAATCCATTCAATGCCCCTCACACAGGAAATATGAAAGTCTCAGAGAATGTCAATAGACTAATTGAGTTTGAACAAAAACAGAGAGAAATTTCAACAGAAAACTGCAGAGAGAATTAGACAGGATCTAATTATAAGGTTGTAATGGAATATGAATCTGATTAACTACGGTGTAACAAATATTAAACACAAAGTGTCAACTATAATTGTCTTCTGAAACTTTTTGTTGATTGGGAAGTTAGAGAGCAAACAAGGAGAAATTTAATAAAAACAATAAAAGAATGAGAGAAATCAAAATAGAACAAGAGAATTATTCCATCAGACTGACACTGCACGTATACTACTAAGCTGTCCACGAAGAATGCATACAATAATTCTTTTTTTCTCAGATCTAATTGTGGTCTGCAAAGGACAGATCCCTGCAAAGGCCCAAACCATACAGAAAACGAAGACTGTACAAGCCAATGAAAAAGTACGTAAGCAAAGCATTAGGACTAGATCAACATGCGGCTTAGTCAATACCCTATAACGCAATCAGCTTCTGCTGAGGAAGCTTCTAGAGCTGCAGTATCTGTAGGAGACTCTTACAAGGTGTCTACCGAGGATCTGCTGCTGCTACAATCTAATACCAAAGGATCTGGGGTCTGTTCTGTCTTCTGCATCATGTTACAGGAACACAATTGGCAATTAAGAACAATTAAGAACAATTTTTACCCCAGTCCTACTTTTTCAAATAATAAGGTCCATTAGAATATTTTTAATACTGCCATATTTTCCAATAGAGCTTTTCTCCTAACACGGTGGCACACTAAACAAACTTCCCATTCACATAAATCCACTACACCTACATAAAAAATGGATTGTTTTTTACAGTTAAGTATAATATACAGAAATCTGAAAAAAAATAAACTAAATACAGACTCATGCTGAATAAGTTTAATTGATCCTAACCCTATCAATATAAAATTTGCTATGTAGTCATACCAGTTTACCTTGTTATTCTCACAGACTGCTTTGATTATAATAAAAATTCATATCCGCAAAACACTGAAAATGAGAAGACGGAAGGCATCTATTTTCAACTGGAACCAGATCACAAGATTTCATATTTAGTGTCTTATTTTGACATCAACACTGAAGTATTCCAGAACTGTACTCTCTTGTTAAAAGAAAATCTGTTGTTTTTAAAAGTAGTAATGATTGTAACTTCCCCACATTTCAGATTGAATTACAATCACATTCTTTCATCTGAAAGATTTTTTTTTAATGTTTCTCTTGTTCAAAAATTCTGTAGAGTTGTTTACCATTGTACAGCTGTGGTGTTTCATTTATAAATGAGGTAACTCCTGTTTATCAGTTTGGTAAGCATTTTGAGAAAGAAAAAAAAGCTGTTGAATAAAGACACTATTGATATACTTATTTTGAAGGGCCATGTAAAACAGCTTCATGAAGTAAAATAAATTTGAGATGAATAGCTATTAGGACATGTGGTTTAGTTCAGCCACAGATAACTGGAGTTTTGCATTATTTCTATTGAGTTCTCTAGGAAATTTTTCTTCAATTATAGAAATTGAATCCTGATAGTCAAACTAAATTTTCCTTCCCCCAATTTCATCTCACTCCCCCCTCTTATGTTCTTGAGACTAACCTAAACTACTTAGTATCCTTTTGTAAAAGAAAAGTCCTTAGTTATCTTTTACTTTTTATTCCAGAAAGACAAAGGTAAGACTTGACTACTTCTTAGAAGGATGAAAAATGAACAGAGAAGGGGAGATAACCTGTTCACCAAAGAACTCAGCAGTTGTTTTGAAAGCAAGCAATAAACCATCATGAAACACTTAGCAAAGTGCAGGTTGACAATTAGCAATCTGAAAGGCAAATATACATCTGCCTTCTACCTTCTACCTAATATGTCTTTCTACCTACATGTCTTTCATCCGCATGTCACTGATTACTAGACATTATTTTGTATTTCCATAAGTCAGCTATGAAAAGTTAGAATATGAGAAACAAGAAGTTATAGTAACTTTTTTTGTTCTCCAATCAGTGTTTAACAAGGCTACTTGCATCTAAAGTAATTTTCCATGCATCTTCTAGTAAATTATCTTGATTTTCTTTGGGATCATCTTACTCTCTCTTTTTCTCTCTTATCTGCCTAGTTCATTAGCCATTACTGTTTGCTAGTTTAAAACTGTAAAATTCTCTCTATCGTGATAACAGTGCAGCTTTGGTTTCATCAAAAGTTAGAGGTGTACGTAAGAGCTTCAGGTCTTTGTCAGTCAGGCACGGCATTATGACTGCCATTTAGAATTTTAAGTGCTTTTCCAGGTGATATGGTTTATAAATAGAGTTTAATCATTATTGAAACATGTTGTAGGAGAGTCCACCAATATGATCTTTCTCTAAAAATCTCAGATTTACATTTTTTTTCAGATTTCATTAAAGCATTACATGCATTAATTTTCATTCCAGTCCCTATTACTCAGATCTCCTTTGGCTCTTCTGCTTGCAAGGTGCACTCTTACATTGCATATCTAAGGTTTGTCTTGTTTCTCTCTAAGAGCATTACACTGCATTTTTCCAGGGCAAATAAAGTATCTTAATTCAGTTACGTAGTCCCTCTGAGGTCAATGGTCATATTTTCGAAAGAGATCAGTCTCATACAGGCATCAATATGAATTGTCTAGATTTTTTTAAAGTACTCATGGAGACAAAGTTTACAATCATCTTTTCAGTGGAACTTGAAGTTTTTTGAAATCATGTCTTAATTTTTAAATGTTCTATGCACTGGCTAATTGTTCCAGATTATTTTCTAAGTTCTGACTTAATGTGTCTGTGCAACACCAGAAAATTAGACTTAAACCATATGAATCATTCCCTTTTTCAAATGGGAAATTCATGAACAAATAAATCTGACTCCAAATTCATTCTTTAGTCTTTCTTCTTTATGCATCATCACTTACTCTCTTCTTTTGGTTATAGTGGCTCATGCTCAGTCCAATGTTAAAGCAGCTCTATCCACTTGGCTGCCAGCTCCTAGTATGGTTTCCTAAATATCTCATTCTTTCCTTAATGCTCATCATGTCTTAAATTAGCATTTTTACCAGTCACCAAAAAGGAAGCATTGAGAGCTGGCAAAGACAAAACGCATCTCAGGATGCACCTTTTCCTAATGACATTATTTTATATCAAATAAAAGAATTTGATAAGACTGGATCCAGATCCTGGCATATTTCATTTGATTCACATGATTATTTGCACAATGTTTCTTTCTAAAAATCAGTTATGGTTAATTCTAATTTAGGAAGCAGAGGCAGCTGCTTTCACGTTTGAAGAAATAAAGCACTGGACTGCTAAATTTCAGTGGCTGCTCACTATGAACTTTGTGTTGACTTGGCAATATATTATTCCTCGGGCTTTTTCTTAAGTCAGAGCAAAGGGATTTTAGTCACCATCCCTGGAGGTGTTTAAAAGAAGGGTAGATGAGTTTCTTAGGGCCATGGTTTAGTGGGGAGACTGGCATGGTTGGACTCAATGATCTCAGAGGTCTCCCAACCTTATGATTCTATGATTCTATAGTAGTGCAAGAAAATACTAAACGACCCTGATTGAGCTTGGGTGCAGATAGTTCAGCTTCAATGGAGCCAGATATTTTCTGCAACATTACACCACAACAAAGCGCAACAACTTCATGATATAAATGTCACTAAGCAGTTACAAGGAATGTAAGTTTCTTTCCTGAAGCTGGAATCAAAATGCTTAGTGGTCCCACAGACAAAGACCCTGGGATTTGTGTTCTGCTAAACCTTGCCAGGGAACACACCAGGAAAAAAAGCAACTGTGTCTATAGAACCAGATTCTTCAGAACTGTGTTTTACCAGGATAGATTCTCCAAGTCACTGTAATTGGGGGAAAGAAATTCAGTGTAATTTGTCATGGTTCACCTGCTTCTTTCTCAGTCTTTTCACTTAAAAATCAGAAAAATAATTATCCTAGCATCTTGTATAACATTGTGGTGCAGTACTTATCAGGTACTGCATCCCAAGTAACTTAAGTTCAAGTTTTGCAATGTGACCATCTAAGAATTCTTGTTTGATTGAGTTTAAGCCTTGATCTATACCTGCATTATAAGCAAAGTCCAGTTTGCTCATAGACAAATAAATTTTATGTTATTTGATCTGGGAAGCCAAAGTTGTTTAGAAAATTAGGAAAGTCACATCACTCCCTCGGGCACTTTTGGTAAGAGAACAGAGGATGCTGTATGACCTTCTGAATACAGATGAACGTTGACCGTACGCATTGTTGCAGACGGCATCTTCAAAGGACTGAAAGTATATCAGCTGTCACTTTATAATACCATCCTATAGACTAGTTAAATAGCATCATTTTTTCAGCTGAGGTAACTCAGATAGTAATAAGAGGTTTATAGGCTCATGATTTTCTATAAAAAGTTATGGAGTTCAAATTGTAGAGGATGTGGATATTGTGGTCATATTTTCTTTATTAGGTGTGAGATAGGTTTAAAATCATCATGAAAGAAGCATTTTTCCATCATTCACAACTTCTCTTTAGTTTGCTGCACATGAATCTAAACAAGACTTCAAAATCAGAATTCAAAAACCACACAATAAGCAGAAAGAATCTGATAGGTAAATTCTACTTTTATATTTATTTGACCTTGGTAATAACTCTGAATATTTCAGTGGCTTAAACATCAAGGCTAATATTCTGTGACAGGTTATAGCTGTGGATATAGAAAGGGTTAACTTAGAAATGCAATAAATTGTATCAGTCCTTCATTGTGATGTTAAATAATACAGCTGACAAGAATCAATACATATAAATATATTATAATGCATTTTTGTAGTGAAATAATTTATTTTTGTTCTAAGAGGGACAATTTCTTTTTTGCAAGACAGCCAAGAATCTGCATATTTGCAGAAGATAACCAGTCAAGGCAATGACAGTTTATTATTCTCCCCCTTCATCTAACCTAGTGTATCTGACTGCAAGATTTGTCTGTGTCATTTAGCACTGCTTACAGCCCTGCGAATCGTGTGTACTGACTTTGAACAGAGATACCCTCTAGTGGTTACATTTTCAATACAAAATGGATATCATTTGCTCCTCAGAATGGAGTATTTACTTAAGAACTAAAAAGAAGAAAAGAGCATTCTCTCTTTTCCTTTGCCTCTGTATCAGCAAAGGGAAATAACCTTGGCTTTCTCTGGTCTCTGACAAGTTAATTGCGTTCCTTCCTTTATCACTTCAAGTACAACACTTGGAGGCTTCATAGTCTCTTGGCACTTGTTCTGGACAGATATGACAAAATGTAATCTCCTGAAATAGATGTACAATCACCTTTTGGCCCTTTTACACTGAAAATATTTTTGTCTTCATTTCCTTCAATGTCAATACAGAGTGGATTGTATATAAATTATTGTAGAAATGTTTTCTACAGTTGGAGCAAAGGGCTCTCATCCAGGGCACTGGATTTTGCTCCCGGGTCTGTCACAGAATTTCACCTTTAACTAGACATTTAAACATTGCGTGGCTCAGTTTGAAATGGGTGTAATAATGTTTGCTTCACTTACACTGTTTTGCCAAGCATTAATTACGTATTTGTTAAATCTTCTAAGTTTGAGTAGAAAGAAGTACAGATCCACACCACTGCCCATGGTGCCTGATCAGAAATGAATCTTTATGAAGAAATATGGTCAAGGGTCTTTTTTAGGATATGTATATTCTTGAAATCTTCAGAGGATTTTATCTATCTCTGCTATATACATAGGCAATTTGGCCCTTTCTTATCCTAGCTGAGGGAAATTATTTTAGCATTCAGCAATGCCTAAGAGAAAGAAAAAAGTAGTAGAAATCTTCCATCTTCAACTAATAAATTTAAAAAGTAATCATAGGAAAAAAATCTCTACAGGTCATCGAAGTAGCCAATTCACCACAGTCCTCAGTGCCCTGAAGTTACTGAAAGGTTGCTTGATTAAAATGATTTTTCACTTACTTCAGTGTACAAGTACTATACATACATTCACTTAAAGAAATTTGCATGTAACATGTCTGTATATAAGAATAATGTCTAAAACTTCTGATTTCCAATTTTGGATGATCCAGAGATATCATCAGGCAGAGTTCAGTTATTTGTCTGTTCATAAATGTTGAGGGGAAGAAATAAAAACATAGGTGAATGGAAGGAGGGAAGTTTTGCTATTGGAATAGGACCAAAAATATAACCCAGGCCTCTTTGTACAGGGCAAACAAAAAATACGATGGCTCCGAACTGAGACCTGCATTTCTTCCTTTTTTTCCTTTTTTTTTTCTTTTTTTTTTTTTTAGTATAGGAGCACATTTCTCTTTAACCATAATTATTCTTAATTTCTAAAACAATTATTCCTTGCAAAAAGTTAATATGTTTTTATACCAGCTTTTTAAATATGCTTAATTTAACAATTGAGATATTAAAACTCTGACTAGGTCATTTAGAGTTGCTATTGAATAGGAAACATACTCAGACATTTTACTACTGAGACATACTGGGAAAAAAAAAAAATCAGAAAAAAATGTGATTACTTGCACACTTTAAGGTTAGCATTAATAAAAATCAACATATATTATTGTTATTAAGCTCACAGAGAAAGTAATTAGTGATGCTTTCAGGTGTTGTTAATACAAAATGCACTAAAATGGAAGAAAAATGCATTTTATCTGAAAGATACAGAAGATTCTTCATCCTTTATGACAGAGGAAAGACCTTCGGAACTTGATGTGGCTACCTCACAATTTGAATTATATGATGATAGAGAAAAGTTACTTCATAAATTTTAGTCATTGTGGTTTCTCACCTTGTATCCTTAAATGTTTCATCAAAATAATCCATTTTTTCAGGGTTATTATCAAGCTTCTTTTATTACCAGAAAGAATTACGAGTTTTGGGAAAATTTGCAGTTTTTTCCATTTTTCTTTTTTTCCCTCACTTGTTATCATAAAAGTGTCTCTAGAAGACATTAATATGGTAACAGTATGGGAAATGGCAGAAATACTGTTGGTACCTAACTTGTCTCTTAAGAAGGATCTCGGAATTTCTAATTATTCCAAATCAAAATAATGTTCATACTGTCTTGAAAATTTCAGGTCTCCCCACCCAATATTCTCTTTTTCTTTTATTCTGTAATGGAAACAAGCTGTTGGAGGTACATAGAAGATTTCATTTTTTATTGATTCCGAGTAAGAATTTCATAACCTGTGAGTAGTCCCAGAAGTCAAAATATGAGGAATTTAGGTATAGCAAAGATTTCCAAAGAAACAGAATCCTGACATACATTGGCTCCATTTCTTATTTAGATAAAGGTCCATTCTGGCAACAGAAAGGAACCCTAAAGTGTATTTAAATATAATTTATACCACTCTAAAATTTTTATGCTGCCAGAAATGTGTAAATTAAAATCAGGTTCATTACATTGGAGGGTTTTTCTTTTAACAGTTGCACTATATATATGAAAACATATTTCTGTATTTCTTTGTATCTTTCTACCTCTTACACTATTTTGTCTGAAGATTAATCAATGCCAGGAACACAAATCTAGGATTTAAAAGGAAAGCAATTTTTGAAGCTAAAATTGGGAAGAAAGGTTATGATGATTCTGTTTTAAATGTAATAGAAGATAGGTGCATTTTATGAAATGCAATCAATTTAAGAATGCCTTGCTTGTTTTTTTCTTTTAATATTTTATGGGGTACACTTGTCCCCAAAGGGCACAAGGACACTTTCCAAGAAGCTGGTAGGGCTAATCAAGAAAGCTTTAAAGTAGGTTGGAAGGGGGAGGGGAACAACACTAGCCTTGAGAGAATAAAGCATGGGAATGGCACTTCAGATTCTGACGGACGGTGCTCTGGTTTGCCACCTCAGTGGAAGCGGTGATACCACTCCAGGTGGCAGCCAGAATTCAAAGGTTATTCATGGGTTACAAGCTAAATCTAGAAGACACTTAGGACTTACAACTATTCCACTCAGGGAAGAGATGGAAACAACAGCACAACTGAAGTGCATTTACACTGATGCACGCAGCACGGGCACAAACAGGGGGAGCTGGAAGCTGTAGCAAGGCAAGAAAACTGCGACATAATTGCCATCACGGAAATGTGGTGGGATGATTCACACAACAGGAGTGCTGCCACGGGGGGCTACAAACCCTTCAGGTGGGACAGGCTACGAAAGAGAGGTAGTGGGGTTACTCTCTATGTGAGAGAATGTTTTGACGGTAAGGAACTCCATAACAGTAATGATAGAGTTAAAATCAGTGGGAAGTGCAGTAAGCCAGATACAGTGATGGGAGTCTGTTATCAACCGCCCAGCCAGGACAAAGGAACTGATGAGCTCTTCTACAAGCAGTCTCCCGATCACTAGCTGTCATTCTTGTAAGGGATTTCAACCTTCCAGACATCTGCTGGAAGTATGATACAGCAGAAAGGAAACAATCTAGGATGTTCACTGAGTGCTTGGAAGACAACTTCCTAACACAACTGGTGAGTGAATCGACTAGAGAAGGTGCCCCGCTGGATCTGCTCTTTGTGAACAGAGAAGGCCTTGTGGGAGAGGTGACGGTTGTAGGACACCTGGGGCAGAGTGGTCACGAGATGAGAGAATTCTCAGTTCTTGGAGGAGTAAGGAGGGGGGCCAGCAGAACTGCCACCTTGGACTTCTGGAGGACAGACTTTGAACTGTTTAGAAGGCTCCTTGATGAAGTTAATTGGGAGGCAGTTCTAAAAGGACAAAGGAGAACAAGAGGACTGGATACTTCTCCAGAAGGAAATCCTGGCAGCGCAAGAACAGGAAATCCCCATGTGCAGTAAAATGAATTAATGGGAAACAATATCATCTTGTATGAGTAGAGAGCTTTTTACTGATCCCAGGAAGAAGTGGAAAGTTTATGGGGTTTGGAAGAGGGGGCAGGCAACCCAGGAGGACTACAAGGGTGAGGTGAGACATGTAGAGAGGAAAATAGAAGGGCTAAAGCTCAACTAGACCTCCAAAAAGCCAGTTCAGTGAAAGACTATAAAAAATGTTTCTTCAAATATATATCAACAACAACAGGAGGTGATCGGGTGATCAGGCCCAGCCAACATGGGTTCACCAAAGGCAGGTCCTGTCAAACCAACCTGATCTCCTTCTATGACAAGGTTACCCGTTTAATGGACGAGGGAAAGGCTGTGGATGTGGTGTGCCTGGACTTCAGTAAAGCCTTTGACACTGTTTCTCACAGTATCCTGCTGGAGAAACTGGCTGCCATCGGCGTGGACAGGCACAGCCTCTGCTGGGTTAAAAACTGGCTGGATGGTCGGGCCCAAAGGGTTGTGGTAAATGGAAGTAAATCCAGTTGGAAACCAGTCATGAGCGGTGTTCCCCAGGGTTCAGTGTTGGGTCCAGTCCTGTTTAACATCTTTATCAATGATCTCGATGAAGGCATTGAGTGCACCCTCAGCAAGTTTGCAGATGACACCAAGCTGGGTGCAAGTGTGGATCTCCTTGAAGGAAGGGAGGCTCTGCAGAGGGATCTGGACAGGCTGGACCGATGGGCTGAGACCAATGGAATGAGGTTCAACAAGGCCAAGTGCAGAGTCCTCCATTTGGGACACAACAACCCCGTGCAGTGTTACAGGCTTGGGGAGGAGTGGCTGGAGAGCTGCCTGGCAGAGAAGGACCTGGGGGTGCTGGTTGACAGTGGCTGAACATGAGCCAGCAGTGTGCCCAGGTGGCCAAGAGGGCCAATGGCATCTCGGCCTGTATCAGACACAGCGTGGCCAGCAAGAGCAGTGAGGTGATTGTGCCCCTGTACTCGGCACTTGTGAGGCTGCACCTCGAGTGCTGGGTTCAGTTTTGGGCCCCTCACTACAAGAAGGACATTGAGGGGCTGGAGCGTGTGCAGAGACGGGCAACGAGGCTGGTGAGGGGGCTGGAGAATAAGCCCTATGAGGAACGGCTGAGGGAACTTGGGTTGTTTAGCTTAGAGAAGAGGAGGCTGAGGGGAGACCTCATCACTGTCTACAACTGCCTGAAAGGAGGTTGTAGGGAGGTGGGTGCTGGTCTTTTCTCACAAGTGACAAGCAATAGGAGGAGAGGAAAAAGTTGCACTGGGGGAGGTTCTCGCGGTCCACTCAGTAGACTCGTGATGATTCGTTTACCTTGATCTCGAAGCGCAAAACTAAGGCAACTAAAATGCCAAGGGGTTATAATTCAATGAAAGAGTAACTTTATTATTTTGCCCGTAAAGCAGCACACGATAGACAAAGTGGAGAAAAAGGGAGGAAAAAGGAGGAAAGAGGATTTTAGCTACTACCACGGGTCCAAAGGCGTCCCTATGGTCCCAGGTTCCAAACAGCCTCCTGCCGGTCCTCAGTCGTGACTCGTCATCATGACAGGCGTGATCCGTGATCCAAAGGTGGGGAGATCTCACCGGGGTTCGGTTAGGAACTATCTTTTATGCTCAGCAGCAGCACCTCGCACCTCTGCTCTCCCATGGATTGTGGCCAATCTCTGCCTTCGTTTCGCAATCCAGGCTGGACTGTGCAGGCCCCCAAAATTCTCCCTTTGCTTGCCAGAACTTGTCTGCGCCTGCGCCACCTCGCGTTCGGGGGTCTTCTACTTCCTCACCTCATCTTCCTCTCGTGACCCCTAGGTGACCTGAAGACCTTCTGCGAGTCTTTGCGCATGCTCTTTTGTTGGCTTTGGGTCAGGGAGGAGGTGGGGCAAGCTTGGCTGAGGCAGCAGGTGAAATCCATCTTCTGGACAGCAGCTATTCGGCCTTTTCTTGGATGTTACTGTCAGTTCCTGGTCACGGTGGCTGCTTGTACCAGGCAGTTCTTTTCTCTCAGGACGTTTGCTTCTTGGTCTCTCTCCAAGTCCCTGATGGTGATGTTGAGACAAATACTGTTCTTCGGACCGACTCTTACAGAGGTTTAGACTAGAGATTAGGAAAATCTTCTTCACTGAAAGGGTGGTCAGGGATTGGAACAGGCTGCCCAGGGAGGTGGTTGAGTCACCATCCATGGGTAGATAAGATGGGTACATAAGATTTGTAGGGATATGGCTTAGTAACGAGACACGGTTTAGTAACAGAACACGTATGGTTGGTCAATGAACTCAGAGATCATTTCCAATGATTCTATGATTCTATGTTTTGGAGAAGCTGTAATGACACATGCTAAGTATCAGAAAGGTTGGCTTTGGAGCTCCTTGCAAAAGATATCAACTGAATAATGGCTGGTAGAAAACCAAACCTTTGACCTTTTTTAACTATATAGCAGTGCTAGCCGTTTCACAATGAAAAATGGAATGAGTCATGTTAAGTATTATAGATAGGAGTTCGTTTCTCACAAGGAAAATTGGTTATGGAGACACATTTTTAAGGACTCAGATTTGCTCTGACAGGACACATTTGAAACCGTCGAAAGAAGACATTTGGTGAATTGCTTTAAAACTGTAGTACTTCTGGGCTTTAGAGTTAATTGCAGATAAATTATGACATTTCTGTTTGATTACAGCCCAGTTCGTGGGCAAGTTGTACATATCCAGGTTCAAGGATTTGTACTTTCTCCCTGAGTCCTTTCTCTAGAATTCTTACCTGCAGTTCTAGCCTTGGACTTGCCTAATTTTAAATTTGTTTTTCCTTACATATATGCCAAGATTCCAGTGGATTCCAACCTTTCCCTCTGCAGTAAAACCCTCTTGTTTTCATTGCCAGTAGAACTCGAAGCCATAGAAAACAGAAGACAGCTTATATGTTTAAACAGAATTTTTTTTTTTTCTGAATTAACTTGTCACTAAATGCAGTTGGTTCCAAGTCTGTGTTGTCCTGAAATTTCCCTGTTATTGTTTGAAACATATAGGAACTGAGACTCTTCAGTGCTCCTTGCCAGTGTGCTCATACTCTGGAATTTTTTCAGTCACCTCCCCAAGCACTGGCAGTAAAGCCGTGGGTCCAGTTGATAACTTTGATTTGTACCCCTGTTGGAAAAAGGTAAAAATCCTGACTCTGTCCTCTCTCCTTTTTTATCCACTCTACCTGCTTTTGCTTTCTTCCAGTCTCTTATTACTCCTAACGCCCTGTGGATGCACCACTTAGCTAAGAGACCTCTGTTCTGGTAAGGAGTCTTTTAGGACAACTAGCTGCCCATGAACATCAGCCAAGTTTGGACTCAAAGGAAAGTTTTCTCTCCAGCCGCTAAAGTGGACAACATAATTTCCTCAATACAAGTATAATGAAAGTGAGTACCTAGGTTTTTTACCTGTTACTGGCTTTGTTCATCTATTTGATCAGCCAAGGATATAGTAAAACTGAGACTCTTAATCTCATTATCCTAGTTGTATTTTCTTCTGACTTTCTTACTATTAGAGGTCTCACATCACTGAGTGAAAAATAGGTTCTGCCAATTATCATGAAAAGAATGTGGAAGCTTTGCCTCTTAATACAAATGTTTTTTATCTTCACAGACACAGACTCACAGAGCAAAAAATGCTGAAATGTCTTGGAGGAAAGCCAAATGGCAGGGTGAGGTAGAAGAATATGATTAATAGCCAGACCAAGAGCAAAATATTCAGGCATAGTTATAAAAAAAGAGGTAGCTTTATGTGTACATGTAAATCAGAAATATGCAGAATTTAGAATTCTCTTCTATCATGAGATTTTACTCTGCTTCACTTAATATGCAGCTATATTTTTTCCTGTCTCCCTTTGCTCATTTGTACGAAATATTTCTTTACTCTGCTAAACATTTCTTTAGTTCGCTTAAACACTCTTTCATTTTAATCACCAACTTGATTCAAACCTACAATACCTTAAAAACCATTTAAGATGTGATACAGTGGTTGCAAAAGAGTAACTAGTTCTCTGATGTCTAAAAGTTCACAAGTCGTGTTTACCATTGAAATTCTCTTTTTATCTGACAGAACTGATAAAGGTTTAGGATTGAGCGACTGAAGAGCCTGAGTTCCCATACTGCTTTAATATGTTTTGCGAAGTTTCTGAAACTTAGTGAAATATTTTAGATAAGCTAGTGCTGCTCTTACTACGCCTTTTTCTAAAAGAAAAATGTCTTGATAGACTTCCTTATACTTTAGTTTTAATTATTTTAAAAATAATTCAGCAAAACGCATCTAGCTTATTCTATATTACATAAGTAGGGTCTGTGTACATAAAACTTTTGACTGATGGGTGGAAATCAGATTTTTTCAGTTCACTTCAGAACACTTTTCTGAATGATCTTGTGTATTTTCGCTTTTGCCTGGGCAAAACGAAGGCACCTATAAGAAAATTCATTAATCTCTCTGTCCTTTAAGAGCTTCACAGATCTGCTCATTGGAATGCTGTTGTCCTAAGCACATCTCAGAGCAGAAAAAAGAGACCCAGCCACAGGGACAGCTAATAGATTCAGCCAGACTAAAGAGCACGAAGAAACACTGAGATTATTGATTAACATGGTAGGTGGTTTTCACTGATTGCAGCAGCCTGACTTTTAAAGTTTCTAGGAGACATCATAGAGCAAAATAGTTTCAAGTGTGCTATAAATGGAAGCATTCTGAAGTCATTTGGTGAATCTTTACAGAGAATACTGTCTAAACACGGAGAAAGGAAGAAAGATTCTGCATGAAATGTGAAGAGGGGATATTGAAGGTGGACCTGAAATCAGCCAGCTAGTCACAAATTTAGAGATAGTCAGGTCTGCAGAGTCTCTCCTTGCTTCAAATCCATCAGGCCATGTTGCATAACTCTCCTTTGACATTCACACAAGAAGAAATAACCATTAGAGCTATGAGAGCAATGTGTAGGTGATTAAGGATTTCTTCTGTTTCAGTGACATAATAGATACCACAGCTAATACAGAATGAGCTATAGAATTCTGTAAATATCAGCAGACTGAGAAACAGAGTACTGAAGGCTGAGTGTGGACCTAAAGAAGCCTGCTTATTCTTCAAAATTATTTATGATCAGTAATATTTTAGGCAGATCTTTAAAAAGGGAGCTTAATAAAGATATGTTTTACTGTATCCACTGCAGAACTACAGGACTGCAAACACTATATAAAGTGAACAAATGAAGCCCACCGAACCCAAAGAAAATCTTCTTCAAAGGCACAAATATAATTGGTATAACAGCTTTACTTTTCCAGAAGAAAATACACTTTCTTAGTATGATAAGCGAACTCAGTCAAAATCATACCACAGTTTTGTCAGGTTACCTTGTTTACAGCGTTTTTGTTCTGATACTAATACTGAATTGTCATCACTTTATTGCAACAGTTGATATTCCTTGAAAGTGTACCTAGTTGTGTTACCACAGAATAAAAACCACAGAGTGCAATCGGCATAAAACCCAAGCTCTCAAACATTATGTGAAATTAAGTTTTAAAACAAGCGTGACAAATTATTAGCAACAATTAACAAGTTAACAAGAGCAGCTTTAAAGGCAATGCATCTAATCATTACTGAAAGACAGTAAGTATAGTAATTAAGAAAGATACATCACCAATTGCCCTATCATCATCTTCCAGATTCACAGTCGCCCGGGAGCCACTTTTGCAGTAAAGATCTGAAGAGCCTGTCCTGGACAACTGAGGAGTCTTAAGTGGCGTGTAAATGCGTAGATGGGATCTCCAGAGATCACTGCAAGAGAGTCCACCTATTATATCATTAAATAAACAATGTACATAATTCTAAATCTGGGAACTCTGGTTTAAACTGCTCTTTTGGCTGCCCTCCTGGAGTGTGACCAAGACTACAAAAAGGTGGGAAGGAAGGCAATTGGGTTTCTCTTATCTCTAAACCGAGGAAGCTGTTCAAAGTGAAGTTCTTTCTCTCATTTCACACAGCATTCATGCTTGTGAAACTTTAATTAAGGTTGTACAACTCAATTCCACTGATAAGATGATGCATTTTTCTCACACTTTGTATATTAAGAATAGCATAATACAATTTTACTGATAATACAACTGTGAGAAGTTACAGATTAAACAGTACACACAGCCATGCAATCCTTGCATGAGTCACTTATTTGAGGCATATTGATCAGGTTCTGTCACTTTAGTAGCTTACAGTAGAGTAAAATCTCTTTCTTGACATTAGAAGACAATAAAGACAATATCAAAATACTTGAGAACACAGTAGTTCACGGGTCAAAATTAAATAATAGGGACCTATATGAACTAGACAGAAGCATACAGAACTCTAAATCCCTCCTTGATATGACAATATCTGGCTAGCTTGCTGGAAGCCAGACTTGAATCTATAGGTAGCAGTTGCGTAAGGGAGGGTGTCTGAGAATTCCTGCAGAATTTGAATTCCTGAGAATTCAAAACTGCTAGTCTGGCTCACTGTGTCAAAATGCTGAAACTCTGATGGATTTAGAGCCCAGTCAGCATGCTTTTGGAGTCCTAAATGCTCATTACGTCCTACTACAAACACACCATTTTAGTGGGGCAAAGATCTTTTGTGATATTGAGCAGAACCAGCAATTAGATCTCTTATGACAATGTTTATACATTCACAGCAAGGGTCATTTCCCTTTGTAAAATGCACAACTCATTTTCCCTGATACATAACATCACATACCTTCATAAACATCTTTCTTTCACTGCAGTCCAAGTGTAGTCATTCACCTGAGTCAATATATCTAACACAATTAATTGAAATACATCTATAAATCTTGAACAGCTGCAGCTTTTTTTTGGAAAAAAAAAAGCTTTATGGACACAGATCTATTGTCACCCTCTGCACAATCACATTTTCACCTGCACACATAAACACACTGACACTCATCATATACAACCCTGTAGCCATTCTCGATAGCATTCATTCCACTTTAAACCACCTGTCAAAACAGCCATTTAATTAGGTTAAGCTGTCTGGCTTTGTGAAAAGGTTTTACTGTACTCTGTTGTGCTTGCTATAAAATTAATAGTTTGATCAACTTCTGAAGGGACAGGCCTTTGCACTTGTGCAAGTCCAATTAAAGTCACCTTTGCCAAACAGGACAAAAAATTTTTATATATATATATATCTTGGTGTCTGAAACTTTGAAAGCAACAGTTCATTTATTACAATCTTTTTCTAGTGCCAAAGTACAATAATGTAAAGAAACGGAGTTGGAGCTGCAAGGAAGTCAAGACTGTAACATGTAGCACATATCATCCTTGCAGTCGGTGGGGCAGCTGCAAGTCGATGAAGCCATCATAGGACTTGCACTTTACTCCGCATAACCTATTTGTTGCCCAAGTCACTGAGGGAGAGTCTCTTCACTTTACTGTAATATCTCTTATGCTTGGGTAAATCTCATTCCTGTGGCTGTCAAGGTAACTTTGTGCTGACCTTGTGAATCACAATCTCCATGAATACCAGCTTAGCTGGGAGTTGAAAATAATTCTGGTGATACTGATCTGTCAGAATAACCTTTTTTGTCAAGTAACAACACTCAAACAAAGAGGATGTTTAAGAAAAAGGGAGTGGTATTAGGCTGTGATTACGTTCTGGTAACTTCTAAGGAACACAGGCTCCTACTTGCAGGTAGCCTTATTTCAGTGGGAGAAAATAAGTCCTAATTTCCACATCATTGATTCTACCTTGATCTGCCTGATTTCCTTCAGGCTTGTGAGGTTCTAATATATAATTGAAGAAAATCTTCCATTTATTATGGTAGTTAATACTGATGTCACTTCCTAATACTCTTATTACAGTACTATGCTGAAGGTCTATTTAACATGCAGGCCAGGTTCTATAAACTTATTACAAAATTATCATGATCCCTGAGGCTCTTACAATCTAATTAATACACAGTTATGAAAGAGATGATCAAATAAAGCTTACCTGACAATGCATATGCAGGTTTTTAATTTTCTTTATTTTAATTATTTATTTCTTTTAGTTTTGTACTAACTAGTTACTTACATGCATTGGTGGGTAAGATTTTGGCTAAATATAATGTATTTCAATAAAATAAAAAAAATACAGAAAGGAAATAATAAGGAAAGAAAGATTATCATTAACAAGAATTTCAAACATACATTGATCTCAAATACTCAAGTCTGCATACAGAAAGGCTTTCCTGAAATTTTCTTGTCCTATAATGCAGAACTCAGGTCAGGCTTCAAACCTATATGAAAAGCTTAATATAGGAAAGCTTGAATTATAACTTCAACTTCAAATTAAATATTGTCCATCTTCTTCACTGCTGCGAAACAAGCTATTTCTGATGAAATTTTTTCTGATTCTCTGGATACACTTTCACTGAGACCCTTTATTTTTATCCTTCGAGGTAAGCCAGTCTCAGTCAGAAGTTTGCCATCTACCTTCCAAAGTCAACAGAAAGTGGTTTTGAAGAAGCCAATAAGCTTCCTACATTTTATTCTTTCTTTTTAAAAAACTAAAATGCCACATTTTTCATTTCTACTAGCTTTTCTTCCAAGCTTCCTAGTCTTTATCTTTTCTCTGTTATTTTTGTTTTCTGTAAATTTGTATGGGATAAGTGAAGTACATCATTATTTTGCGGGCTTGTATTACACTTCCAAATGTGGCTTTTCTGGCTCTACGATATTGCTGTAGCTGAGCAGAAGCTGTGGTTTACAAAGAATGCTCTCTGGAATGCACAGTCAGTGGTAACTGTACAATTTCTATATACCTACTGGTTCCTTTTCTGATAACCAGAAAATGACATGCTTTTTTTTTTTTTTCATTTTATGTATAATTCTACTTAGCCAATATCAATTTTGTGGATATAAGTGGAGCTTTACTGTACCAAGTCAATTTCAATGCTTCTAGGCTTTTATTGCTTGTTTAATTTGCTGCAGAATGGCTGAACTTTTTCTACTTTGCAAAGTACTACTTACAGACTTCTATGCTAGGACACCTCACTCACTTTTTCAGTTTGTTTATAAAATGTTAATTTAATTATGTTTGATAAAATGTCTAATAGGGACTGGCAGAAAAATAATTCACACTCTTCCCATGCTCCTAATCATACGCTATTGCATTTTACCTTGAGTCAGATCTGATGATCGTGCAGATACAGGGCAAGCTGGTTTAGTGAGCTGACTCAGTAGAAAGGTAAGTATAAAAATGTTCTGATACTTTTGTGGAGCAACATACCCTCAAATACTTTAATTCCTGTAAGTCTTTCTAAAACTTCATAATAATCTGTGTACTTTTTGTCTCAAAGAGATTTCCTGCACGTTTCCTGCAGATTTTCCTGCGGCATCATTTTCTGACAGCACAGTGAAAGTGCCGATTGTATCTGTACTTGACCTGACCTGTCAGTATGATGTACACTGAACGTATCAGTCACAGTGGAGATGTCCCTCAGCTGGCCACACTTTCTGCCTTGTTCTTTAGTATCCATGTATGCAGCACCCAAGATTTCAGTCTAAGACCATCAAACTGCTAGCCGGGATTCTACAGGTAGAGAGTTTTCAGACTCCCATTCTCAGGCCATGTGTCTCTATTTTTCACTGTTGGAAATCAGAAAACAGCTACGCTTCTGTTTTCTTGCTACTCTTTTGCTGCAGTCTGTTTTCAAAGTAAGCAACATATTTCTGGCATCGTCTTATGTGAGAGGTTTGGTAAGTTCATCTTGCTTTTCAGACAAATGTTGGATTTTTATTCGATTCTCCTCAGAAACTGAGAACTGTGCTCAAGAGAATAAACAAGATGGATTTGTTAGTATGCTTTTCTAATATACTCTATTCTCAACAGCTCAGTTCATCACACAGAGAGAGCAACCAAGAACCCATGTCCTAGGGGCATTTTCTGTTCTGGATTCTGATAGGAACAAGGCACTACTTACCTAACGATGCATGAATATAAGATAGCAATTAGATTTAATATAGTTGAATTTATGAGAGCAAGCAAACTAGCCTGTGCCTGAGCTACAGACGGAAACTCAATTTCCTTGCATACCCTCTTCACTTGCCCAAACAATCAGCCCAGCAGTGCATAACCTCTTTCATTTTGTGAAAATTCTGTGCTGGGTGATATGACGACTCAATATCTTCCTCTTACTCTTTTCTTATATCCCGGCAGCTGTTGCACTACTGCTGCTAAAGTTTTAATTTTGTACTGGCTCATGGTGTGATTGTTAATGCTTGTTCTTCATCAAAAGTGTAATGGATGTGAACAGTAATTGTATAGAGTTAAAAGAGGTTAATTGGGCACGCAAGCTTCTCTGCAGGTCGTCCGCTTGACAGTGAAACGCAGTGACATTGCAAAAAAGTATCTTCTCAGTAAAAATATGTCTCTATATAAAATACAAAGCACACTGACATAATTTTGACAGGTAGAGTATTATGCTAAGCCATTATTTTTGCCATGCAGAGTTTTTATAAATATCTACACTTAATTTATTAGTGGTCCTTTTTACCACTGTGAAAGAAAGAGAGAAAAAAAGTTTGCTTCCAGAGCATATGACATATACCTTATAGTTCAGGGAATGCATTACAAAAAAGACTGTATGCATGTCTGCATGTGTATGACAAAAAGAATGGAGAAGATGGAGAGAGAAGGAGGGTTTCTACGAATTTGTTTGGTTATGGACAACAGGGACACCTTCCACTAGACCAGGCTGCTCAGAGTCTCATCCAGCCTGGCCTTGAACACCTCCAGGAATGGGGCACCCACAGCTTCCCTGGGCAAAATGCTTCAATGCCTCACCACATTCGCAGTAAAAAATTTCTTCCTATAATCTAATATAAATCTACCCTCTTTCAGCTTAAAACTGTTACCCGTGATCCTATCACTATACCCCCTGATAAAGAGCCCCTCCTCAGCTTTCCTTTAGACCCCTTGAAGTACTGGAAGGCTGCTGTAAAGTCTCCCCAAAGTCTTCTCTTCTCTAGACTGAACAAGCCAAACTCTCTCAGCCTGTCCTCGTGTGGGATGTGCTCAAGTCCTCTAACTTTCTTCATGGCCTCCTCTGGACTCACTCTAACAGATCCATGTTGTTCCTGTTCTGAGGACTCCAGAATTAAAGGCAGTACACCAGGTGAGATCTCATGAGAGCAGAGTAGAGGGACAGAATCACTTCCCTTGATCTGCTGGCCACGCTTCTTTTGATGCAGCCCAGGACACAGTCGGCTTTCTGGGCTGCAAAGCGCACGCTGCCAGCTCATGTTGAGCTTCTCATCCAACAGCATACTCAAGTCCTTCTCCTCAGGGGTACTCTCAATCCATTCTCCATTATTTAATTCTTTTCTCTATAACATTTAATTCACTTACTTTTCCCTTAATAGCTTTACAGGAAAACGGTAATCATATATGTGTTAGAAATGCTTGTAATACAATTACAAAAGCTCTCTTTTTACTAATGAATTCTGTACTACTGTAACTTAAATGCCCACTGCAAACTTCCACTGTTTGATGCTCTTCAGAGTGAAATCAAAATCTGATGATTCTTTTTTTATCACATTTTCAACCACGTGCTCTCAGAGAAGAATTATCTGCATCAGAGAATAGAATGAGAATATTCACATTGACAAAGTATTGTTGGTGAAAATTTCTTTAATATAAATAAAATCTTAGTAACTTAGGACATTTAGTTCCATCCATGGTAAAATCAGTCAATGTGTTTTTCATGAAGTAATCTAAAATATTTTGAAACAAATAAACTAGGTACGTTAACATTACCCACTCACATCCTATATGTGTTTTTTGCTTGAGTAAATCATGCAATAAATAATAATTCATTGGAGGAAGTCCTTCTTGTTTCACTGTATGCTAGATTTTATGATAGCAGGATTTGGCATATGCATCTGCAGGGAGAAACAATTCATAATAGCAGCCAGTATCATTTTACACACTTCCTTTAAGCCAGTTCTCTCTGAATATTTTACAGACAATGATTAAAACTCACAGCCTCATTGGGCTTATCATAAAGTATTGCTTAGCTATCATACAGATGAATAGAATTATTTTTTAGAGAAGAGTGCAAAGTGTGGTCTCTCAAGCCCTGCTGTAAATAAGGCATGCCAAGATAGCTCTGAAGAAATGTTTCAACGGTCTTACTGGGTATTGCTTCTATTGTATTAAAGGCGCAAGCCAGTAGTTAATAAAGGAGTTCATAAATCTGCACACTCTTATCTGGCTATAGAAATGATGCAGCTCCTTAGAAGTACATAGAATGTGGTTGTACTGAAAGAAAGTAAAAGGACACAGTCAATCTAATATGTAAGTAACTACTAAAAATAAGATAAAAGTGGTTCTACAGACAATTACAAGAGCCTGGCTGCTTCCTAGAATTTGCAGGGGGATTATTTGTAGCTAAATCAGATATTTCTAGCTGATTTCTGGCAGGTCATAATCCAACTTTTTTCCTACTCTGACCAGTTTGAGGTTTAAAGATCTTAGATATAGAATCTTTTCCTGCCCTACAGAGAAGAGGCATTCCATCTGAACTTATACAAACTTCAAAAGAGTGAAAAGATTCCTTGTGTACTTATTCAAGTTTCTTGTGCACACAAAGAACTGATACTATCTGACTGCAGGTAAATATTGTGCTTAGAGGAATAAGGAAAGTTTTAAAAAGAAGTAATTATGTTTTAGAAATGTTTTCTGTCCTGTTCACCTACCACACCTACCAGAAAAAATCTGCAGGGTTGTTCCTGTAACAATGTAAATAGGAGGTTCTTCGTTATCGGTGGTGTGCAGATATAGACACATCGCACTTGTCAGAACGTGAAAACTGACCTTCTGTTGAGGGTGAAAAACTTCCAACTAATTAATACTTACTGTGAATAAGTAAAAGACTCTAAGAATCTTTTGTTGAAGTAAAGGTATGATTATAAAGAAAATAATTACTTAGTAGTGGTTTTTTAGTGCTCAGGTGATAATGGCACAGGAAAAATGCAGTTCTCACTGAAGTCTACCATATACTGGATCTCCTCTAGCAAAGTCAGTTCAGTTTTAATCTTAAGTAACAAATGGAAAATTTGTAACAAAAATCTTTATTCAGTAAAATCGTACTAGAGGTTAAAATGAGATTAAGACATTTGAGAGACTAAATCTTACAGATCTTTTTTATTTTTCAGGCACCAGGTGCAAATGCAGAAGGAATTTTGAGAGATGCTGAAATACATAGAGAAAACTCATTTTTCTTTCTGGATATATTCATCATTAGGCACATGTGGGCACAGTGTGTCACACCAAGCACTCAGAGGAGTCTCCCAGGGTGTCCAGAACAGGATAGCATGGAAAAGTTTGCTCTGACATATGCCATGATAAATTTCACTATTTCCTTGAAGAGTAAGGTGAAGAAGGGGTGAGGAAGAGAAGCTACTGTTCCCTTAAAGTATCTGCTCAAATTCATAAATTATAAACTCATTGTGGATTTACATAGTCTGCTCTGAGCTGTTTACACAGTTAGGTACACAGTGAAACTTGTCCTAAGTCCTACCCTGGAGAACCAGAAGATATGCTACTTTGCAGAGGTATTGTTTAGGCAAAGGTCAGCTAAAATCCTGCTAAAAACCCTAGGGATCCTTTAAAGTCACTTTAAAGATCACTTTAGAGAGTGAGCTGTTTACTGGACAAGGGATGCTTTGTGAAACTTCCACTGCTTTCCATAAAAATCAGGGTTTCAGTTAGGTGAACCTTCATCTGTGGCAAAGCAGACTTCTCTAAGTGGTTACTCTATCTCCAGAGGTGCCTTGAGCCGGTAACTCCTTAATGATACAGGACAGAAGTGGGAGACATTAAGCTTAAGCTCGAGCTTATTTGGGGGTTTAAAAAAGCAGAGAGTATGGATAAAAGTAAAATTAAATCTCTCATAACTAGCACAGGAGTAGAAATATAAGAGAACAATACGACTCTTCCAAGAATTATTCTGTGTGCAATATGCAGAAATAACTGAGCATTAGCAGTAGAATGCTGTCACTAATGCATGAAGACTATATAATCCTCTTCCTGGACTTCTGGCTGCCGGGTGTGTCAAGTAGCAATGCATCTGTGCACATCCTTCTGTAATGTACGAATCCTAGTGGTACAACCTAATGGACCACCCTAATAATATTTCTCATTTAGACTTAAAAGTGAGCATCTTGCTTATTTCCAGGCTCCAGTGGAGCTGCGAAGCTCTTCAGAGCCAGAGATAACAACTCACTGTGACATTTAAAACAAACTTTATACTGCGCTTGCTTGTACCTCGAGCGGCCAGAGACTAGCCTTTATGTCATTCGTGCATTCTGAGCCGCTTCTGTCTGTCTTTGAAACCAGTGTCCATAAAATGAAAGAGTAATGAGATCAACTGCAATCATCCCTCACGCAAATAGCATTCATCCCCTCACCATTCTGCCTCCACAGAAACGACATTTAGCTAGCTCCACACCATGCTGCCTGATATTACAGACCATGCAGGGTCACTTCCCTCAGCCTCCCTATCCAAAACTCAGGTACTTGCACAAAACTAAGCTTTCCTGGTAACTTATCAAAATACACTCTTCCACAAGCCATACGAGACCAACAAGATAATTACTCTAAGCAGACTAATTTTCCAGAATTACATCCTGACCTTTTACTGTCTACTTCTCTTTTTTTTCCTGAAAAATGATACAAAACATGATTTCTACGTAGGGCATAAAATGAGATTTTGCAGAAGAAAGGACAGTGAGAAGTGGGGAGAAGGGGAAAGAAGAGAGAAGCAAGCAAGCAAGCAAGCAAAGAGGGAAAGAAGGAAGAAAAAAAGACGGAGGAAGGAAGGAAGGGAGGAAGGGGAAAAAGAAGGAAGGAAGAGAGGGAGGGAAACTGATGGACAGAGTATGAGAAAGGGTGAGAAAGAGGAACGAGGGGAGGGAACAGGAATTGTCTAACTTACATCTGCATGCAAAGTACATTCTGTAAATCTGGGTCCTACATACCTAGAGAACTCTTGTATTAAGTGATTTATATTAACGGAGACATTTCATCCAGCTGTATATTCTCATAGACTGTTTCTTCTGGTTATGAAGGAAACTACAAATCTGCAACTCATAACTCATATAACTGCTTTTTCCTTAACTATTTAACTAAAAAACATCTTGTAATCTGCCATATGCAATCAGCTCATTCTTCAGGTTTTCATTGCAAATTCCTTGTCGTTATGATATCCAAAAGACTCTTGTTAGAGGGAGAAAGGAAATTAATCCATGTCCCATTGTTTCTTGCTGCATAAAACTAAATCCTAAGCTTTTTCCTCCCTCCTCTGAGAATTCCTGTGATGCAAGACAGAGCATGCATTAAAGTAGAGATGTTTTAATGGATCATTAGATTTCTTACTGGAGGCTTCAGCAAACGAATTATTCTGCTGTGGTCACTGCACAAAATTTATTAAAGGATATGACACAAATGTTTCTACATCCAAGTTATTCTATGTTTCTACAAAATCCAACGTGGAGAAGCTTAAACTGAAAAGCTAGAGAGGAACTAATTTAAAAGGCCTGGTATTTAAAGATTTTGCCTTGGTTAAGGACAGCAGGAAGCTTAGGTTCCAGCCTTAATTCAGACCATAGAAGACACTCTGGTCACCAGGTGTTTTTCTATGTTAACTCTTCTCTGTTTTTTTTGTGGGTGCACTCTCTCTCTTTCCCCCTGTTCTTTGAAAACAAAGCAAATAAAAATGACTTGTCCTAATTATTATTCCAAAATAGTTATCTTCATACAATAGTCAACCCATAACTCACAACTATACATACAACAGTAGAGCCACCACTAGCTGTGTGACCCTCATCATCAGTACCATCATACTGAGTCATTGTTATCACCGCACTGAGGTAGTGAAATGCCATATTTAGTGTACCAGACATGGGGCTAGCTGGTGTAACTTGCCTAAAGAAGGAATAGGAATCAAAAGTATCTTAAATCAATTTCTAGAGAATTAATTATCAGGGATGTTCTTGACAAATGGTAACTTCAGCTAAAATGAAGTAGAGGATAATAATAATCCTGTTCATTTGATGTTTTTGTTCATTTGTTTCCAAATAGAATTTTTAGCTATTTTGTACCATGAATGATGGGATTGTACACTGCAGTTCTTGGCTTGTTTCTGTCTTGTTTCTTCCATACGTATATTCCTTTGCCCTGTTTGAAGGAAGCAGTCTGACATACAGAATCAAACAAAAACCCATAGATAGCCATTCTAGGCAAAAAAAAGACAAATAAGATGGGGGGAGGGGAAAGACCATAATAAACAGAAAAAGAACCTAACTCTAAGAGTATTTCCATTTGAAACTTATTCCCCATCTGCATGTGCATGTGACAGACAACAAAGCAAATGTAAATAAGGACCGCTAGCAAGAAAATAAACCGCAAATTTTAAAGTTAAGAGGCTGAATATCAGAACGGTGTGAAAGTAATGATAAAGCTTTGGCTGGGACAGCGTCGTCATTGAAGGCTTTCCTCTTTCATCTGAACTCCTGTTATAAAACATTGGGAAAAGGATCTTTGAAATTGTGAAGCCAATTGCTGAATTGTTTTGAGGAAGAGGAATACTGTTGCTATTGCTGCTCACTCTCATTCTTACACACTCTGTCATACTCACTCACTAAGACTGTATTTGGAACGCAAGGGAAACATTTCTTAGCCAGCATAAGATTATATTTTTTACTAGCCTTTGACATTTCCATGGCCTACCATCACAGTGAAATTTTCTCCATAAAGTGATATCATCTTCACATGACTAAACGAGAGCTGAAAATCAGACTCAGGAAGAAAAGAAGCTAAACAGGAAGGGAGGTGATGTGACACCACGAACAAGGGGAGCAGGTGGAAAGGAAAAATTCTCCCAAGTGGAGTATAAATTACTTGGTTCACGGTCTTTTAAATAGTTCATGTGACCTCTAGTGGCTTTTGCTGCCCTCTGTGTCCCCGCACCTTCAATTTGTGGAAGTTACGTGGACCGACTGACGCAGCAGCATATTTACATGGATGTTAGCTACTCCTAGGTTTCTATTGTGGAAGCACAATTCAGCCAAGGATTAGCAATGGATACATCCACAATTTTTCCTTAAATAAGCACAGGAAACAATATTTTTTAAATTAACTAAATACAGCAACTTTTCCTCAAAATCCATCTCGCAAGACAGAATCAAGGAATGATTGAGGTTGGCCTAGTCCAACTCCCTGCTTGAAGCAAGTCACCTAGGGCAGGTTGCTCAGGTCTGTGTCCAGTTAGGCTTCGAATATGTCAATCCATTTTTAAATGTTTTTTCTTGTATTTCAATTCATGCTGATTGCTTCTTGTTCTCTCACTAAATTCCACTGACAAAGCCTAATGCATATTTTTTTAACAATGTGAAGAACATATAAAACACACAGTAAAGATGGATTAAAAGAAAAGATTCAAACTCCTCTCACATACATTTTTGCAGGGCACATTTTTTCTCGTTTCTTTTTCTGACTCCAGTAATTTCCAGAGGTCTGAACTGTAGCACACTCCAAACAGTCCTTGTTCTGTGTTTGTTTGATTTGGCTATGTATTTGCTTTCTACTGCTCTCGGGAGCCTCCTCATCTCTGCTGCTGTTGGATGCTCCCAGCTTGCCCCTTCTTTCAGTCCCTGCTGACCCCTCACACAATCTGTGGCACTTCCATAGGCACTCCTACTCTTAAAAAGACATAACCCCCAAAAGACATCCAGAATTCTACAGCAAAGGGAAGTCAAACAGGGAACCTTCTTTTCTGTAGTTCAATTACGTTTTTTAATGGAACATATGATAAATAATGGTCTGCATGGAATAATAAATAAACCTTCCAAGGGTATGTGATTGTTGACTGTTAGGTATAGTAGATAAACATTACTGCTAACTTTCCAGTATGCTGCTATGCTTAGATTAAGATGGGAATTTTTCCAAAATTCCAAGTGAAAAGGATGTATTAATCCAAATCAGAATAGTTTTCCTTTACAGGGTTAGTACTGCATTATGCTCTAAGCAGCAGATGGTGGGAGCACTTGTGTAGTGAGCTATACACAGACAGATGATGTACTGAAGGTATAGCCCTCACTATTTTTCCTAGATTAGTTTTATGTTATGATGTAGCTGTTAATAGATCTCACTTCATAGGTTTTTTACAGTGCATGAATAAAAAATCCAGTCAAAACCAATAATAAAGATCATTATATGCTATCACATCAATATATTTTCATACACGCTAGTCCTAGATTTTGTACTATCATAACAGTTTGAATGACTTGGCTAAACCAACACAGGTTGAACGAACAACACAGGAAATATGTAAGAGAAACAAGATGATATTCCAGCTGTTTTTCCACATTTAATGTTGGCTTTAACCACAGGGTCTGCCTCTGCTAACGAAAAAATGAAAGATTTAATCCCCCAATGTCTATCACTCTGTCATCAACATTGATTGACTTTAAATAATGAAGATGATGGGGCAAGCATGATCATATTAAAACAGCATCAGAAAATCCTAGGTGAATTTATTTTTTCCCATAGCTATGAGCAGGAGCATTTCCTTTACCCAATAGCATACCTGAAAGTAGGAAGTCTTTTGAAATCGCAGAAAAGTTATGATAAAACAACTAAAGAAATGAAAAAAACCAAATATCCAACATTCATTCTAGTCATTAAATATATTTCAAGACACCAGCTGTTGAGCTAGCCTGGATGTTTTTCAGCCTCAAGGGATATTAGTTTTGACCATTTTGATATTTTGATTTAATAATTTTGCAGTGCCATTGAATTCTAATATTCAGGTGTCTGGAAAGAGATGTCTGGTGCTGAGCTGGTATTGCTCAGGGTGAGCAGATGGGATACACTGTGCCTGGGAAGAAGCAGCTCATATTCCTTGTTAGTTGTGTTTGCCCTGCATTGCAATTAAATAAACATAGTAAATACACACACTTAATTTTTTTGTATTGTGGGTTTGGTTTTTTCCTAAGGAAAGAACTGCTTCCCTGTTTGCAAAAGATAAGCTATAATGTACTATTAACATACAGACTTTATCTCTGCTAAGAAATAAAGATGGTTTATAAATGATATCTCTGCCATAATGTAAGCAAAGATAATAGACCTGGTTTGTACCCAGCATATGGGCCCTTGTATCCAATTTATTTCCTTTTTTATTTCTTGGATTTACCTGAGGTCTTTTCTCCATTTATTTAGGTTTTAATCCAAAACCGACTCTTAAAGACATCTCTTCAAATAATGCATTGCCCCTGTTACTAACAAAATGAAATTCAGATATCTGCTGACTTGTCCCTCAGTATAATCTCAAGAAAGACAAAACTAACACAGCTTCAGCCAATTTTTGTGTTAATTCTACATTGTGGAACTTTAGCATCTGCATTTAATAGAAATGTGTTATTAATGAAAACATGTGGTTGGAAAACAGCTTCTGAAATTTAATCACTTATCTAGAAGAGGAGCATTTTTTATGGCTGTACAAATATTAAGCATGCATTTTAGATCATGCTTTTTTTTTTTAATGGCATTCTTTAAGACAGAAGAATAAAGTTAAATTATTATAGTTCAAAGAAAGCTACAAACTAGCTTATTGGGTCTACTTTCTGCCTAATTGCTATGAGACCTGTCAACACCCAAACCTATGATTCTAGAATCTTCAGCAAGCTGTTTCTAGCCCTGGAAGAACCAAAAATCTCTGTCACGAAATAGTTTGACCACCGTGGTTAGAACACTATCTCCTGTGAGAAATCCGTGCTTTAAAGAGAAGTATTAGCCATGCCTTAGTTTCTGTATTAAAATAACTTTGGCACATACATCAGCGTTTGCAATCAGATTCAATATGGTGTAAGCCTTAGTCCCAACATGACCAGCAAAAACTCAGTAATATCTCTCATGTGCTCCTGCAACCATAACTACAACAGCAGCTTCAGATGTTACAATCACAGCCTGTGACATAATAGCTGTCTGATATTATGTCTCTACTGCAAGTTCAGAAACCGAGTGGTGGTAACAGATGATGTGTCCACTTGAATCCTACCTCACACTAAGAGAATTCATTAGTTTAAACTGGTTTTGAGATTATTTAATTAAAATATCTTTGCCTCCAAAAAGGATTCATAGAAAAAATCATGCAATTGAGAAGATCAGCTCACTTCCAGGAAATATTTATTTTACTGATGTTCATTAAGACTTAAACCAAAATTTCTTTGTATGACATTCTTGTTGAGTTCCAAGGGTTGAGGATTTCATCCCAACTTTTTACAGCATCAGATTTTGCCAGACAACAAGACTTAAATTATCTTCCCTTTTCTTCAGTGAAAAATAAGCCAACTGCCTGCTTTCACATTTCTTATTTGGAACTGCTCCAGAAACTGAGGACTGAATGCAGACGGTGATTTATAGCTCTTGCCACAAATGAGACCTCCTCGAAATCATGATTTTCCCCTTTTCAAATCAGTAGATCTTGTATGACAACCCCATCTACCAGTCCAGTAAAAAAAACTGTTATGATACTTTACCTAAGGGGCAGATTTTGCCTTTCTATTTTTAGGTCCCAGGTGACTAAATGAATTAAGGGCCAGAGCTGGCTTCTGAAGGGAAAAAAATATTTCCTCAGAATTTTTTAAATTTTTATCCTACTTTTTATCCTACAGAAACCAGAGAGCATCATGTCACACGTCTGTTACTAATGAGTGTAATGAGTGTAATGAAGAAGCCATGTTCTGTTAACTCATTAGAAGATTTTAAAAAAGACATCCAAAGGTGCTCAGGGTGCTCATGTCGTAACTCCTCTCTGTCTCTGCAGACAACGGTACCTCTTTCGAATACATTTTCTGCAGGTAGCCCACAGAAGATGAAGATTTGCTAAACGTGTAGTTGGCAATATTCTCTGATTCTGTGTTAGATTCTAGATGCATCTCAAAACAACTAATTTAATTTCAACTAATATGAATACTATCAGCAAATAAATCAGATTTGTAAAGCATTTGAGGAAAACAAGGGGATGAATATTGGCCAACTTTGACCATCAAGAACAAACTGTAAGAAGCCAATCCAATTTCGATCTATGATTAACAGTCAATACAGATGAAGAAGCAGTAGATGTCATCTTTCTTTTTCTGTGACGCTTTTTTCTCACACAGCATTTTCATCAAAAAATTAGGGAAAAATAGAATAATAGTAGGGGAGATGCAAAACTGGTTTCACACTCAGAGTTACCGACAACACACAGAGCCCAGAGAGGGACCAAGTGCCATAATGGGAACTTGTGTGAATGTAGTGATGTTTCATATTCATGTCATGAAGACAAGAAGCTGGTTTAGACAGACCAGAGCATGAGAGTTCAGAGGCTTCTTACAAACCATGGAACTTTATTGAACTAAGTATCAAAATGAATTTTTAGAATAAACATGGAATATGAATATTAATAACTAGCCAACCCATGCAAAATTAAGGTATGAGTTCTACAGGGACTGAGAAATGAAATTTCTGAAATGTAGTAACAAATCTAATAAATTAAAAATGTGTAAATCTTTTAAAAATGTTGTTATTAGGGACCGACACAGCTAAAGACCAACATGTCTGACTTCCATGCTGGAAGAAAAAGTATAAAAATAAATAGAACTAATAGTGAACATCATAAACAAGGGAAGATCAGTATAATTTTTGAAAATGAAATTTGGGGTCTCACAGAGCTACCAAATGTCTTTCAAGGGTCACTTAACCTATGGATAAATCATGAGGAGAGGACTTTATCACAAGCTGAACAGAATTGAACAGTGTGATACTATGTTGTGAAAAGGAAATTGTCAAACCAGAACAACAGCTGTAAAAGTGATATGATTCCAGTTTCCTTAGCACTGGCAGCATCTCAATATTATATGTCGTTTTGTTGTTATGCACCTGAAAAAACACAAGTAAATTGCTTGGACAGAGTCATCAGGAAGGAAAATAAGTGAAACAAAAGATCATGGAAGTATGAGTGACAAAAAATGACTGAAGGATCAGACTTTGCTTAGTCAAGAAAAAACATGCTAGGGGTTGGAAAAAACAATAGTTTGTAAAATAAAATAGATCATGTAGAAACAAATAATAAAAGTTATTTCATTCTCCACATGCAGGGCTAGTAGGATAAGTAATAATGGACTGAAGTCTCAACTAAACTCCAGATGCAGTTCCTTGGGGTGTAGCATTTATCACCAAAAATAAAGCATTGACCAGATACCTATCTGGAATGTTATGAGGTAGAAGACAGGGAAGGATTAGAGGGCTTAGAATATCCTTCTCAGCCTAATTTTCTATGATTCACTAATTATATCTACATGTTTAAAGTTCTGGTTCAGGAGTTTTAATCTAAAAACCTAATGTCAATACCTGTACAACAGTTCAGTTATAACTTTAATTATAACATTTCCAACCAAATAGCTTTGTTTGTTTTCTCATTGGAAAGCACTGATCCAGTGTCTGTTGGAAATTGCTACACTGTTCCTAAAAGACTAGTTTGGGCAACATTCATTTCAGGACATTATCATTCCAAAGTGCTGATTAAAGCCATGCCTGGGCTCAGTTAAGGGCTGGTAATAAATGGCAGGCATGTTTTCCATCTGAAACCTAGAACTAAATATGTTTTCCAGTTTACACATTGATATTAAACTTAAGGCTTTGTATGTGGAGATATTTCACATTGAAATGTACATATTTAATAAGCAAATAGGGAAGAGATCATCGTACTACTGAAAGAGTTCGAGAGCTATTAATAGGCAATTTGAGAATACGTACTTTGCATTTCCAAAAAATAAAAATACCAGGCTATAATTTAATAGAAAGAATATCAAAACTATCTCTAGAAGTTAAAGTATTTAGGAAGGGAAACCGTATAGGATCCTGAGAAATGACTGGCTTGAAGAGGTTCTAGGAAAAGATATACATTGGCAAACCCAAAACAAACAAGCACGGCTCAGTGTGGTTTACAAAGAATATTTGATTGTTCGGGAGGAACCCCTCAGAAACTAGTGAAGGGGTAAAATGGAGACCTATCTTGAATGAGAGAGTCTCCAGACGAATGCTGGCAGCAGAAAAAATCTGGTGTTAGTGTAATTCCATAGAGTGAAGTCCTTTTGTTATCTGTCCTTTATAATCATCTATAACATTGTTGTATATTTAAAGCTTTAAATACTTTTAATTTGCATTTTTCTGTAATCTGGTTCAAACTGTGGCCACTAAAATACATGTGGTTAACAGTAAGTTGTTCTACTTCCACAGATGTGGTGATCCTTAAAATATGTTTTTAACCAAGTTTGCAACTTCCCTAAACATTGATACAAGAAATTCGAAAGGTAAAAAAATCTATTCTTCCATGTAAACTGCATGGATGAGAGGCTATATCATAAGATTAAGAGAGAAAGAAATATATTTCAGTAGTTACTGTGTGGCACCGTAGTTAGCAGGATAGCTGAAGCCTGAAGGTCCTAAGAGAATTGTACAAGAATATTGTATCAAGGTAGTTTGTATTTCTACTGTCAAACTACTTGAATTTCTGCCCAATAAACAAGCTGGAATACATGTTTTGAAGGTTCTATCAAGGAGAGGGGTTGGTCTCTTCTCTCAGGTGACCGGTGACAGAACAAGAGGACACGGTCTCAAGCTTCGCCAGGGGAGGTTTAGGCTCGACATTAGGAAGAAGTTCTTTACTGAGAGGGTGATTGGCCATTGGAATGCGCTGCCCGGGGAGGTGGTGGAGTCACCGTCCCTGGAGTGTTTAAGGAGAGATTGGATGAGGCACTTAGTGACATGGTGTAGTTGACAAGTAGGAGTAGGTGTAGGTGTTGGGTCATAGGTTGGACTCAATGATCTCAGAGGTCTTTTCCAACCTTATGATACTGTGATACTGTGATACTGTGATGCTTTACTGAGGAGGTGAGAGAAAAAGAGCAAGTTTCAACCACTAGGTTGTTGATCTGCTGAATCTGCTGAAGATTAAAAAATAAGATAGCACAGGGAATTTGCAGAATAAAATATCCTTTGCCTGACTAAGGACTGCTTTGACCAAGAGAACAGTCACAGCCAGAACCATAACTGCAAACACAGAAACAATTGATTGCTCCTCACAACAGTTAAGCAAGACATAATGTGCCTGTTCAGAACATACATGGAGTGTAGAATATAGGACTATGAGGGGGGAATAAAGCCAGAATAGGCAGAAGCTTCTGCGATCCTGGAATATGTCATGAAGAACGGGTAGTCTCAAGATGATACACTTAGAGAAATCAGCTGGGGAAGAGCAGGAATTTATCCTTTAGTGGGAAGATGTAGGAAGTCTCTTGCTAGTGGGTGTTACTACTTACTTTCAGGCACACTGTCTGAAGTTATAACTCTTCTTCCATGATAAACTTAAATGTCTAAAACAGTTGTGGATGACAGAACAAAAAGAACTGTCACTGCCAGCAAGCCAGAGGTAGCTAAGCACTAGGATCCACTCACTCACACAAATACTGGGAAGTTAGAGGAGTATTGGGCTGAGGATCCACACTGCCGAATAAGACCACCAGTACCAGAGGAAGATTTTGTGTCAGAAAAGAAACTTTTTCTATGCAGAAGAACTTGTTCTAATGTGCCATTGTAGGCATAAAATAAAAAAATACCTCATAAGAAAATATGTCTATACAGAGAGTTAATTCAAAGATCATAGAATCATAGAATCACCAGGTTGGAAGAGACCTCTGGGATCACTGAGTCCAACCGTGCCTGTCTCCTTACTAAACCATGGCCCTAAGAAAATAACCACCCGTTTTTTAAACACTTCCAGGGATGGTGACTCCACCACCTCCCTGGGCAGCCAGTTCCAATCCTTGACCACTCTTTCAGTGAAGAAATTCTTCCTGATGTCCAGTCTAAACCTCCCCTGGGACAACTTGCGGCCATTTCCTCTCGTCCTATCGCTTGTCACTTGTGAGAAGAGACCAGCACCCACCCCATCATAACCTCCTTTCAGGCAGTTGTAGACAGTGATGAGGTCTCCTCTCAGCCTCCTCTTCTCCAAGCTAAACAACCCAAGTTCCCTCAGCTGCTTCTCACAAGACTTGTTCTCCAGCCCCCTCACCAGCCTCGTTGCCCTTCTCTGGATGCGCTCCAGCACCTCAATGTCCTTCCTGTAGTGAGGGGCCCAAAACTGAACCCAGCACTTGAGGTGTGGCCTCAGCAGTGCTGAGCACAGGGGCACAATCACCTCCCTGCTCCTGCTGGCCACGCTGTGTCTGACACAGGCCAAGATGCCATTGGCCCTCTTGGCCACCTGGGTACATTGCTGGCTCATGTTCAGCCGCTGTCAACCAACACCCCCAGGTCCTTCTCTGCTAGGCAGCTCTCCAGCCACTCCTCCCCAAGCCTGTAATGCTGCATGGGGTTGTTGTGTCCCAAATGGAGAACTCTGCACTTGGCCTTGTTGAACCTCATCCCGTTGGTCTCAGCCCATCGATCCAGCCTGTCCAGATCCCTCTGCAGAGCCTCCCTTCCTTCAAACAGATCCACACTTGCACCCAGCTTGGTGTCATTTGCAAACTTGCTAAGGATGCACTCAGTGCCTTCATCGAGATCATTGATAAAGATGTTAAACAGGACTTGACCCAGCACTGAACCTGGGGAACACCGCTCACGACCGGTTTCCAACTGGATTTACTTCCATTTACCACAACCCTTTGGGCCTGGCCATCCAGCCAGTTTTTATTCTAGCAGAGGGTGTGTCTATCAGGTTAATTAATCTGCTTACAATGTCAAGAAATCACACAGTCAGGCTGTACCACAAATTGAACACATAAATATTTTTTATGCCTCTTACAGATGTAAAGAGGTTATAAACGTGTTTTGTAGGAACGAGAAAAGATCCCCGCCCCTTATTCTGTCAGATGTACTCATCATCAGTGAAAGAAAACTCATTCAAGAACATAAGTCTGCTCTGGTATTTAGCTCTTTCTACAAAGGCGGGACCACATTTTGCAAAATAAATAGAGAAATATTTCTGATAAAATAGAAGCCTTTGAATCATAGAATAGAATCATAGAATCGTTTCTGTTGGAAAAGACCTTTAAGATCATTGAGTCCAACCATAGATCCAGCCCTACTAAGTCTGCCACTAGACCATGACCCTAGATATGATATCTACTCATCTTTTAAATGCCCCAAGGATGGTGATTCAACCACCTCCCTATGCAGTCTTTTCTAATGCTTGACAACCCTTTCAGTAAATTAAGTCCTCCTAATATCCAACCTATATCTACCCTGGTGCATCCTGAGGCCGTTTCCGCTTGTTCTGTCACTAGCTACCAGGGAGAAGAGACCAACACCTAACTCACTACATCTCCTTTTAGGTAATTGTAGAGAGTGATAAGGTCTCCCCTCACTCTCCTTTTCTCCAGACTAAACAACCCCAGCTCCCTCAACCGCTCCTCATAAGGCTTGCACCCTAAATTCTTCACCAGATCTGTTGCCCTTCTCTGGGCACACTCCAGCCTCTCGATGTCTGTAGTTGTAGTGGGGGGCCCAAAACTGAACACAGTATTTGAGGTACAGCCTCACCAGCGCCAAGTACACCTCCCTAGTCCTACTGGCCGCACTATTCCTGACACAGGCCAAGATGCCATTGGCCTTCTTGGCCACCTGGGTGCACCACTGACTCATATTCAGCTGACTATCAATCAGTACCCCCAGGTCCTTCTCCTCCAGACAGCTCTCCAGCCCCTCCAAGCCTGTAGCATTACATGGGATTGTTTTGACCCAAGTGAAGGACCCAGCACTTGGCCTGGTTGAACCTCATGCAATTGGCCTTGGTCTATTGATCCAGTCTGCCCAGGTCCTCTTGTAGAGCCTGTCTACCCTCAGGCAGATCAACATTTCCACTCAACTTAGTATCATCTGCAAACTTACTGAGAGTGTATTCGATTCCCTTGTACATGCCATTGATAAAGATATTAAACAGAACATGCTTCAGTATTGAGCCCTAGGATTTATCACTGACCACCAGCTAGATTTAATTCCACTCACGGCAACCGTTTGTGCCTGGCCATCCAGTCGGTGTTTTACCCACTGAAGTATATGCCCGTTCAAGTTGTGAGCCGCCAGATTCTCTAGAATGCTATGGGAGACAGCATCAAAAGCCTTACTAAAGTCCAGGAAGACAATTTCCACAGCCTTTCCCTCATTCACTAGGTGGGTTACCTGGTCACAGAAGATCAGGTTAGCCAAGCAAGACCTGTGCTTCCTGAACCCATGCTAACTGGGCCTAATCACTCGCTTGTCCAGCATGTGCCATGTGATGGAACTCAAGATGATTTGCTCCATAACCTTCCCTGGTATTGAGGTCAAACTGACAGGTCTGTAGTTCCCTGGGTCCACCTGCTGGCTCTTCTTGTACATGGGCATTGCATTTGCAAGCGTCCAGTCAACTGTGTCCTCCATGGTTAGCCAGGACTGCTGATAAATGATGGGAAGCGGCTTGGTGAGCACTTCCACCAGCTCCCTCAGGACCCTTGGGTGGATCTCATCTGGCTCCATAGACTTGTGTATATCTAGGTTATGTAGCAGTCACTAACAATCTCATGGATTATAGAGTCTTAATTGTGCTTCCCATCCCTTTCTTCCCGCTCAGGGGCATGTGTATCCAGAGTACTACTGGTTTTCTTACTTAAGACTGAGGCAAAGAAGGAATTAAGCACCTCAGCCTTTTCCTCCTGGTCACTATTTTCCCCCTCTCATCCAATAAAAGATGGACATTCTCCTTGGTCCTCCTTTTGTTGGTAATGTATTTATAGAAACATTTTTTTATTGTCTTTAACAGCATTGGCCAGATTAAGTTCTGGCTGGGCTTTGGACTTTCTAGTCTTTGCCCTGCACAGCTTCACAGCAACCTTGTAGTCCTCCTGAGTTGCCTAAGATTTTTTTCTTGAAGAGTGTCCATCTTTCCTGGACTGCTTTGCCCTTCAGGGTTGCCTCCCAAGGGACTCTGCCAAACAAGTTTCTAAACAGGCTGAAGTCCCCCTGCTGGAAGACTGAGGTGGCAGTTCTGCTTTAAATCTCCTCCTTGCTTCTCCAAGAATTGAAAACTCGAAAACATTTACTGGTTGCTGTGCCTAAGATGACACCCAGCTGTGACATCCCCCATAAGACCTTCTCTGTTCACAAACACAGGTCCAGCAGGGTGGGTTTCTTTGTGGGTTCCCTTATAGGTTCCTTCACTATCTGCGTCAGGAAGGTGTCTTCCACACCCTCCAGGACCTCTGGGACTGTTGCCTCTCTGGTGTGTTGTGTTTGCTTTCACTGTAGACAATTCGGGAGATCAAGATAGTGCCTGTCCAGTGCAAAATTTATATTTCAGAAACCAACCAAACCAGGAATGCCAGGACTACTTTGTTTTGCCCATGATATCTCAGTGGTAATCATTTACAGAAGTAGTTGCAAAAATAGACAGAACAAGTTAGAGCTGTCTTTGAAAAACTAGATCATGGTTATTAGAAGAACACCTGATGCATTCACAGTTAATCACTTGGGTCACCAGCTTGAGGATGGAATAGCTTCCTAGTCCGTAAGTGGAAGGTGCAGTGTACTGGAAAACCGAAAGGCAAAAATCAATGACCAAGGGAATTCTTTGTATCATGGATTCATGGTGAGGAGTGTGAATCTTGGAGGCATGACGTGGGAACCTATTATTGTTACGTATTTTTTATAGGACTTTAATGTAGGAAAATTTTTGACAAAAATAATTGTGGAATTTACCTTACATAACTTTGTAAGTCTTTTGATTTTATCATCAGTGACACAACAGGAAGTTTTGGTATTCTGCCATCTTTTTCAATTAGAATCAAACAAAATTATTTAATTGACATAATAGTTCTTTTTTTTCTAAATTTAAAATAATATGTACAAAAAGATTTTAAAATCTGATTGCCAAATATTTCATAGCAAAAGCAAAACAATCATCAGGCAAAATGTATATTTTTAAAATTTTGATACTTAATATGGATATCTCATGACTTGATTCATAGGTTTTTTAATCCATAAACTTTGTAACATTTCATTGAATCAGCACATTCCATCACAGATCAAGATGCTCCAAGCCTCCTGATACTGCATGGCAGACATAAACTTAAATTTTTTACCTCAGAAGATAGACAAAAGTTTGAAAATTTAACATAATGATTTGTTTGTGTTTCTGAAGAAGTACTGTTACTAGTTTGAAGTCTGAATAAATTAAAAAATACAAATGTACACATGCTCTTAAGTACAGAAAATGACCTTGAATTCAATGCTGCGTTACACACCATAGTATAATAAAGAGGCTTTCAGCACAGCCTCAAATCAAACTTTCTGTTGAAAGATTCTTCAAAGCATGGGTTAGTTCAAACCTACACTTACATCTTACCATTCAGGGCACATTTGTATGGCTTACTTTATGCCAAAAATACAGAATATAATGTTACTTTTCAAAGATGCCTTTTTAAAAGCAAAGAGGCTTTCATAAGTACTGCCCATTTGTTAATGTTTTAAAACAGGAGTGTCAAACTCATTTTCACCAGGGGCCTTACCACCCTACTCCTGCAGTGTAGCCGAATGTCACACGCTGCACACGTGACTGGGGCGCGGGCAGGAGCACAGGGGCAAGGAGCTCGGTGCTGCCACCGGGTAGAAACAATGTGCCAGGCCGAATAAAACAAGGTCAAGGGCCAGATTCAGCCCATTGTGTTTGCCACCCATGTTTTAAAAGAACAAGCTGATGCAGTGGGTGAATTACATCCTCTGATACCGTGTGCTCTTTTTATTCTTATTACCCTTTCTTGTTTTAATTTTTTTAGAATTCACCCCTAAGTAAAGCTTATGCAATCACCCTTTCCTTTCGATTATGTGACATTGCTGTTAAAACAACTATAAATGCAACTTTTTTGATTTTCTTGATCTTTTATCATAGCAATATCATTTTGTTCTGTAATCAGCTGGTCTCGTATAATTCCTTACACGATTTCCTTGCAGTATCACTTCAGCAATTTTTGATTGCTTTCTTTAGAAAACAAATATTATGCGTGCTGTATCTGCCTGTCAGATGTCAGTCATGCCTGTTCCAGTTGTTTCCTGTTTGGCGCTTTTTTTTTTCCTAATTTGTTGGTTGTTTTTAAGCAAGTACGAGTATAAGTAGTCACAGAGACAGAGAGTTGCTCAAAAATGTGTCAAATTGGTGACTAGGTAGATTGCAAAGAGTCTAAATGCCCATTGTCAGAGCACAATCAGCTGGGCAATTCACAGCCCTGTAATGGCTTGTCACTACATCACTGCTCTCTTTCAGTCACCTACAGCATCTTCTGTCTGTTGCCCAGCTAAGCTCCATGTTTAAATGGCAGCATTCACGAGGAAGAAGCTGAAAGTGCTATGCAGGCACAGCAGAGGTATTGCACTAGAGGTGGGCGTTAAACTGAAGAAGGGACACAGTGGAAATGTATGTGAAAAAGGAGGGGAAAGAAGAATGGAGAAGGATATGGGACATATGAAATAAATTCATAAAAGGTCAGATTCATTACTGGCTCGTGTGACAATTTTATTGTGGAAGGAGGACCCTGGCTAGGAACTTGTACTTTTCAGCAGCCTGTAGTACATTTAAGAAATAATTCAGTAATATGTTCACTTAAATATTCTCAAGAAATAGAATTAAAAGAAACCACAAAGGACAAGGAAGAAGAGGAAAGAACAGAAGTATGAAAATAAACAGCTACAGACTTGTAATACTTCTCTCTACTTGGAATACCGCATCTTCCACATATAAACTGTGCGAACAGTAAGCAGAAGGGAAATCACAAATGTACAAAGAGAAAATAGTGTCTAATAAACACACTTTTTGTTGAGAAAAGTAAAGAAGTTAAAATAGCCAACATTTAGATGCAATAACATGGCTGAGAAATACTTAAGACTAAGCAAATCTTTAGAAAATCAATAAACTGTCTAAAAATCCTTGTCAGATAAATCGAGAAAATTATGTAATGCTGTTTATAGTCATATTTAGATGGATGGGAAGGGCACATAGGTGTGACTAGAATACATTCTTCCACTAGTTTAAAACAGAATTCTCCCAGCTTAAAAAACCCTATTTTTGTATAATATCTGGGCTGGAAAAACAAGTCATATCCAAAAACAAAAGAGAAAAGACATTGGAAGGACAACCAGCTAAGCAATGATCAGAGGCAAAGCAGCATGTTCAGGAGATTGGTTTTGCTACATTAAAAGTCTGTTTTGAAAACAACTTCAAATTGTTTCATTTGATGATTCAAAGAATGAAAGCAACATTGGTAGGCTTTTCCATCCGATTATACTGGCATTTCATTTATCCATTTTTTTTTTTAATTCAACATAAGGAATTTGAGAGCTGAAGTACAAATATGCTCTCAGTATGTCAGCTGTTTGAAAATTCAACAGAAAGCAGTTATTGTTCAGTGATGTTCTGTTTAACAGATGCAAGTCTGTGTAGCAATAATGAAATAATAATACAGAAAATGCTTTCTTTTAAGACTATAGGTTTTCCTCCTTTAAGAGAGGAAGATTTTTCATTGCTTTAAAGGTTATTTGTTTTTAACCACTTCTCACACCCTTCATCAGTCTAAAGCAAAGCCCATTGTTCCACTATAAATTTACAAATACATGAAGTAGACACACTTGGTACAGTAAGAGAGACAAGATAAAAGTAGATGCCCACCAAAAAAAGAAAGAGATAAAGAAGAAAATAAAGAGAAAAGAAGAAGGAGTCTTGTAATTGAGGATGTCTTTGATTTAAGTAATGGGGACCAGTCCGCATCCTTTAAGGATTCTACTAAGAATTCTATTTAAGTAATAAAACCCTGGAATTCTATTTAAGTAATAAAAATATATAAAAGGGATGCACTAAAATATCCATCCAATTTAAATATGCTATAACATCCTTTAATATCTGTTTAGTATTGCATTTGACTTTTAGCTGCATTTCACAACCCTGTGCCTTTATGTGAGTGAGGAATTAGCATATAAAATACAAACAAATGAAACTGTGCTTCTTAGAGAAGTATTGAGTGATATGGAGTATATACCCTGTAAATAACAAGCAATGATTCACTAAATTTTAAACTTAGATGACAATAGCTCAACACAAGACTTAATTAATCAATTAATTTAAATGTTGCGAAAGTTAAAGATTCAGACTCTATTCAGAAAAAAAAAAAACAGAGCATAAGAACAAGACTTGAGGAAAGTCTTATGAGAAATATAATTTCATTAGAGAAGCCAAGCATCACACCGAGAAGGACAGTGTCTTCTAAAGTGGAATTGACAGCTTATAAAGATTTCTCAGAAACAGATTTTTCCTATCCAAGTTAAGATTGCTGAATCACTGATGAAACTATTGCCTATTTTGGCATGGGTTTCTACAATACCTTCTCTATCCAAAGGCTTTATCTAGACTAAATCATAAACCTTAAATTGTAAAGGTAGTAGTAGAAAACAAACAAAAAAATTTAAATCCATATTTTTAATTATATCTTTATATACTTTTAGTCACTTTTTAGGTAGTCCTACAAGTGAGATAATGGGTTTTGTTCTTAATCAGAGATTTTCCTGTATTAATTCAGATTCTAGTCTCTAAACTAGGTTTGAGAGGTTGTGCAAGGACTCTATTATAGCACTTTTAACACATGAACTATCTGTCCTATCCTGTAGCTCAGTAATAGGGTATTTCTATTGCTAGCAATAGACCACAGTACTTGCACTGAATTTGAGGCCTCGTGCCTATGGCTGGCGAGGCTTACTTTGTCTGACCTTTTCTTGGTCTGCCTGGAACTTTGCTTTGACCTGGTTTAGTCATAACAATAGTTTTCTCTCATAACCAAATGACATGCAAAATTGGTTCCAATATGACTTGTCTTCTTCTGGTATAACCATAGTTTTATATATAGTCATAATACGGAGCTGTTCTGTATAGAATGAGATATTGTGACTCTAATGTAATGAAGCAACAAAGACAAATACAGGCTTAGTATGATAGCGGAGGCCTCGAGAAGAGAAGGCACAGGCTGCACGACAGAGGAGTACAAGGCACAGGATGACAAGAAATGAGGCACAGGCTGGCACTGGAAACCCCTGGATATGAGCACCTCCTCAGCAGTTAAAGAAATGCAGACCTGGACAAAACTGGTTTTAGGGGTGTCACAAATGCACCATACTTAGCCAATTTAGATATCCTGTGAACTCGCAGACCAATGAAGAAATATAAAAGATGTAAAACAGCATTAACAAACAAAAATGGCCCAAGCAGATCCTAAAGTGAAGAAGTGAAGAAGAAACCAACAATGTCAACATCATAGTCTTCTCAGTCAAAGAGCTGGGGTGCTAGTGGTTCACCAGATGCTACCCTAACAGATGGAAGGATCCTGAGAGGCAGCAGAAGGGTATGAACAACACCATGAAAAGGGTTAACAGCCAAGAAATGTATGATACAACTCTAACTGTATTATTATTGAGTGGGGGTTTTTGTTTGGTCGGTTTGGTTTGATTTTTCTGATATGGTTGCATCCTTTTCTTTATGTTCCTTATTTTCTTCTTTGTCTCTTATAGTGAGATGTTGACTAACTCTCTAATTAGATTGTTAAGATTGCATTTGTACTAATGATGAACACCTGGCTTTACATATAACCGGTTTCCTTTTTACCTATAATGTGTTCAAGCAAAAGTGTGGATATTGTGAGGATATAATTCCAACGTAGCTTGGATATCTTTATTGAAATCTTGTGGAGTCCATATATTAGGTTAAAGAAAACTCTTTGTTAAAATGGTTCGCCAGATTATTATCTCCTACTAAGATGTCTCTGAATCTGTGGCAGAGGTCATATAACTGCCTATAGTGAAACAAAAATGCCTAGCTTTTATGTAGTGTTTATCCCAAGTATGTCAGTAAAGGATCTGTTATTTGTCCTATTAAAAGGACGAATCAGTAGGCATGCAGATTCAGGGTCATTAGGATTCTGGTGTCAGAATTTCTATTTTCTAGGCACTGGTGCCACTGAAGGTTAGAACTTTGTATGTGGATCTGCAAAAGAGACTATAACTGACCTAGATGGCCTTTCACATAAATTATTCTAATCTGGCAGTGTATTTAGCACGTTTTTGGCTAAAGATATGCTTCGGGATTCAGGGTTCAGTCTCGAAATTTTAAAGATGTTAGAATAATTGCCTCTGAAGAAGACTGTAATGAGATCCACAGACCATTCCCTTTTAAATTCCTGTGCAATCCGCATTTGCTAATACCTTTACTAAAAAGAGATGCATTCAACTACTCTTAAAAGACGTGAATCTTCTGTTAAAAATATGACTACATAGTGTTGTATAATATGCAAAAGCTGGACCCTTTAGATTAACTTTGATTTCTCCTTAAGTTCCAAAAGCTTTAGCTTTTTTCAGTTTAATTTATGATCCTAACATTTTTGAAGAATGTAATGCATGTAGTGAATAGGAACTAGAGAACATGGAGCTAAACTCACAAGCCAGATTTTAGTTTCCTGTATGCCATTCAAGTTGCCCAAGTGGCTCGGAAATACACTGCAGTTCCCTCAGAAGGTATCCATTTGCTGATATGTATGCTTCAGATTGAATGTTGGTGACACACGTGGCATGGAGTGTGACACCGAGAAGTGACTGACATAGTGATCATCCTTCACACCGTTAGACTCCTTCCCCGAATCAGCTGTGCAAGTGGAGCTACCTGGCAAACCTCTCTTGGTTTACCATCAGAGGACTTGTCCTGTTTTGCCTCTTCCCTCTTGCCCAGCTGCCATGAGAAAAACCTGCATATGGAAAACATGACATATATTCCACATGATCTGCTCTGGGCAGGGTAGTCAAGGAAGAAAAACAAAAAGGAAAAAAACCTGCAGCAAATACAAGAGGGCATTACTAAAGACCTGTAGTGTTGGAAGCAGTTACTACACTAGAAAACTGGTATTTAGCAGGGGAAAAAAAACCTTTCTGAAGTGGATGGTTTCTGAAACACAATTTTTAAATAATTATGAGAAAAAAACTATGAATAAAATTTTGAAGGCCATCATGTTCATTAGAAAGTACAATTGTATTTTACAGCAAGCAGTAAGTTCTAACAGAAGGAAATTCATGTTTTTTCAGGCATATAATACTCTGTACTCAACAGAGTAATGTTGATAGTGTTTCACTCATAACTTTTCAATTTGTTATGGTTATTTCACTGTCATTCTTCATCAACTGTCTCAAGCTAAATCCAAATGAGTACGTCAGCTTATAGAATCAATGCAGAGAAGGCATCCATCTGACAGTGCATTTCTCTGCAATTTCAAATTAAGATCAGCCTTGGTGTCACAGGTCCTGATCCAGTTCTGTTTGTTCGATTATTAGGGCTTGCAGAAATTTATCTCTAAACAATTTATCTTCTATAACAAGGCAGAGGAACGTTTGCTGTGAAATTTTATTTTAACTGAAAAGCACACAGCTTTCCAAATTCACTGCAACTTTTCAGACACTGATATCTTTGGGGAAAAAGAGTAAAAAGAAATTTGAGTTATTCAAATTTTTAAAAATAACTAATTGGAGAGTGCATGTAATGAAATTTTTCTCAACCCAGGCAAAAAAAATCAGCGGTCTATTATATCAGGCCCCTAAAACAAATAGTAGTCATAATTAAATCCCACAGAAAAAGAACATCACTCAGATAAGGAACTTTTGTATCTTTACATTTACCACATTGATATCTATATGCCCCAAATCTGGACAGAATTTTGATGTTTTGGTCCATGTTTATTTAAAATACATTTTGTACTGGCACAACTTCTGCCTTTCAATTCTATAATTCTTTCTCCATCCCTGCTATATATATTACACTTGCTTTGAAGCTCAGAGTAGTCTGTTACAGAAAATTCAGAAACCAGAAGAAACTTTACTTGTGTGACTTTATTTACTAACAGGGAATTTCAGTGAAGTTTTAGTGAAGTTTACTAACAAATTCTAGGATAATATGCACTCTTTATGCTTTTGTATTTCTGAATATCAGAGATATATTTAGCAATATGTAAGTAATATTATGAATTTAAAAAATCCTGAAAACCCATAGTAAAATGGGTTTTAAATTGCAGAGGCAGGTATTTAAAAGAAGGAAACATCAGGTTCACTCTGCATGAAATAATACCCTACCTTGTTTTGTTTCCAACTTGAGCAATAAGTCAGGAGTCCTATCAAAACCAAAGTACATAAACTAACCACTAAAAATTACAGTGATGCACAGAAGTTCTGATTCTCCAGAACTTCAGTATAAGCATGAAAAGGAGTCATTAGGGTACTACTACAAGGCAAGGAGTTGGTTAGCAGAAGGGAAATACATATATTCAGGGAAGGAGCCGATTCTTAGATCATTCCATGGATGACTTGCCTTTTATTTGGAGAAGCAGGTGGGGATGTCTCTCAGCCTTCCCTTATCACCTTGGGAGAAACATTACAATTTATGACCTCAGGAAGTGATGGATAGATTGGTGGATCTAAAAAGAAATAACCTTCTTTCTACACCAGATCTATCTCAGAAAGGGGCAGTAGAGGTGATTGGAGCTATGTATGGAATAGAGAGGATCTGGCTTATTTATACACTGCCTATCTCTTACATGTCCAGACATACAGTCATGAGCTCTGCAGCTCCTGATCCTAGTTCTGGAATTTGATATGTAGCTTTTCACATCTTTTACTTATGGAGTCGGCATACCTAAGCTGTGTATGAACAATGGGAGCAAACTGTGGGCTTTTAATATTTCGAGTCAGCAGCCAGGCGCAGGTGAAACGGCAATGAATAAAGCAAAAGGCACAGCTGCAGCACTGTTGGTGAGGCAGAGAAGGCTATTGCTGCATGCCAGCTTTCTTTGTGTGGCTCATGTCAGATCTTTGTGAAACACTTAGACAAATGAATTGAGGAGGACTGGTGGCAATAAGCACTGCCCATTTGGGCTGCTACATGCAAATACATCTCCTGATGTATGAGAGAGGACTTCATCTCAGGCTTTCCACAAAAATCTTCATAAAGCGTCAGGTAAAGAGTAAGTTAAAAGACAGTTCACATGAGAAAGAAAAACTATCAAATATAAGGAAAGCAAAAGGCCACAAAGAAGAAAATGACATAGAAAAGCCAACTGTAATTATCATGATGTAAAAAATCTGATTTTTTCCTTCTATTTCTTACTGGGTTTTAGTTGCATACTGTCTTTTCCCACATTCTATCTACAGTTTACGTAGCCACCACACAGAGCACTTCTGCTATAAACTGACTCCTCAGATGTTCTTTGTGCATTGGGAAGTGTATTTCAGAAGGCATATTTTATCCACTTTCAGAAGCTGTGTTAATCTTCTCTTTATCATGCAAGTTTTAGTGCACAGGCTGCCAAAGCGCATACATTATTGAAAAGATGCTCTCACCAATACTGACAATATAGTTCTTAAAAACATATTCATGCTATTTTACATCTTTGCTCCCTTTCAGAAGCTTAAGTGGAACTGAAGTAATGCATAAATCCAGAGTAAAAGATCAGTATGGGACTCAACCTAGACCAATCCATATTTATACATAGAGATACACATAGCATATGTGTATATATGAGGGTCTCCATATATATATATATACACAGATAAAAATGTACAAATACAGTGTGCTTGTGTGCATATTTGTGTGTGTGTCTTATGTATGTGTAAAAATGTTGAGAACCAAACAGAGGAAACACTTATAAATGTAAAGGTTAAGTGTAAATTTAAAAGTGCTAAATGTAAACACCTAAAAATTACATTATCACACTGCGCGGCAAACAGCAATCTGTCCTCTAAGCCAATCATGCTAGAGAAGGTTGACGTGGCATGGAAGAAATGATGCAAATGCAAAGGAAATTGTGAAATAGGTGATTCTGGATTTTTCAGTCTGGATATAAACTGAATTGATATCATAGTAGTGGAAGATCTTTACTTTATGGCAAATGGTTCACTGTACTGCCAGCATTTCTGTAGCTCATCACATTTTGCAGGTATAATGGTTTTGTGGAAACTTTTTCCTTGTGTTCTGACAGAAAAGCAATAGTACTAACTTCTTAATTCCAAATGTTAAGAAAACAATTAATTGGACAAGGAATAACAAAGAAAAGTAATAGCTATCTAAACAGAAGGTAGAAGGAGCCAATCTGAACACTAACACAATGATCACTTACGCTGTGGTTTGGAATTTCGTCTGCAAGCACTTTACAAATATGTGCATTGACAATAGGAGAGTCATCAAAAACCTGACCTTCAAAAATTGCCTTGTTGCACACTCCTTCTTGAATACAGAGGGGTACCTGGAACTCCAGAATTTACAGGAAATGGTAATTAAAGACCCATGAAAAAAACAAAACCAAACTCAAACGCTCAGATCTTTTTCCACTTTCATAAGCACGGTTTACGCCTTTTGTTACACACCTCCAGGAGAATGCACCTCAGTGAAGATACCTTTGCAGGGTTCTGTACAAAACAAAGATCCTAGATAACACTGCAGAACACCTGTAACTTCCTACATCTTTCATAAAATTATATTGCCCTACTTCTACCGGCTGCTGCAGTGAGCAAACAAAAATGCCATGTCTCCAGTTATTTTCCCTGTGTTCTGGACATATTTTTTTGTTTGAGGGAGATCTCTGCAAAGTAGTTGCCTTCCTCCTTGATTGCTAGAGAAAGGAGCCTGTTGTACCAGAGTAAATAAGAAAAAATATTTGTACCCTTCTCTTTTTGCAGCTACTAGCAATAGTAAAACTGAACCTATAAGCATGAAGTTCCTACAACCATAAACCTGAGTTTATTCAGTTTTCCCAGCTCAACTTCCTAGCATGACTATTGTAAAAAATATTGAAAAATATAGAATTCAACTTAAAATTCTTCAAGATAATTTCTTTCTTAGCACACTATTCTTAGATTTTGTTGTCTGTTAAAAAAAAACAGTCTTACCATTACTATAGTTGTAGCAGAAAATAATTTAAATTTTCTCGATTTTCCACTTCTTCATAATGTTAAATTATAAGGAAAGCCAAAACCAAAGGAGAAAAGTGTAGAAATAGAGTTAACTAAATATCTGTCACGAAGGCAAGCATTACACATGAAGTAGCCTATATCTCAAACTTTACATAGGTGATAAATCAATTCCCAGACAGATATCCAAATGAAAATCGTGACTCATTAGATCCAAAAATACCATGAACCTAATGACACTCTCTGTAGGCAGGAAAAAGAAAATATTGACTTCAAAACTAACCTACAATGCAGATGTAAGTGAAAAGCTCCCCAAACTCATTTCTTGTGAATGGGAAATAGAATATATGCTTGCTGGGAGTGTTCAATATGAAAACCTTCAATACTGTTATGAGACTTTTTTAGTTGCTTAAAGTACTCGACTGTATACTGTTAAAATAACTATAATTATTTGGAATAGCTCCCCTTTCTCAGATTTCCATTTCTTTATTTTCATAAGTCATATATGCTTGACAAGTCCTATGTGCTGTTTGTCAGCTGGTAGTGTCTACCACTTGTGAGAAAAGTTTTCTTGAAAATGTCATGATGTGCATGCCTTGCTTCTGCAGTCCTCACAAAGACGTGCTCATGTCCTGTTTGACTGAAGTAAATTGTTCCTGTTAACATACACAGCAATACTTGACAGCAACTCTCAAATTTTCTTAACATGTTTCTTTAATGAGGAAAAATTCTCAACATCCATGTCGTAAGTCAGAGAGCAATGAATTACATATTAGTTCCTGAACTGCTGAATGCAGAAACCTGTTTAAGAAGCTATACGAGGTCAGGTTCACAACACTGTCATTTAAATAATTTTGTCAAACCAAAGTCTGACATTAAAGTGAGTGTCTTAAAAATTTGGAAGGACTTATCTAAATAGAAATAAAAAGCTATGTGAGTTTAAGAGTAGGTTTTCTTTTTCCTTCTTTTTCTCTCTTTCTTTAACACAGCTACATCTTTGAGAAAGTACTGCGCACTTTATGTGTACTCATTTTATCACATTTTCTTGATTCTTCTAACTGAATGAGACTGTAGTAATTCCTGAGGATTTAAATGTTTTGGAATATTGTACATGTGTTAGAGGTGGATCTCATTTGAAAGTCAGAAAATTGCAAAGAAAATTTAAAATTCTGTCACAAATGTGTATGTATAGTGCATGTGTATGTATAGTGCATATGTATGTGACCTTTTTCACATCCATAAAATGTCAGTAAAGAGAAGTATATCTATATTGTGCCCATCATTATTGCTATATTTAATCTTTAAGAACAAAATCTGCATCTCTTCATCATTAACAGGAAATTTCAAAGAATGAAAATTACAGCATTTCACTTTCGGACATATTATTCCAAACCCCAACAAAGAATTTTATTTATCTGTGTGACGACCTGCTCAAAGTCTATAAGAATGGAAAGACTGATTTCACTCAAGAAATACAACATTTTAACAGAATCTTTCCGGCAATTGTGCTTTTCAGGAATGACTGTGTTCATCTTAGTGCTCTGACTAGAATTCGTCACAGAGACTTCTCGCTTTTTCACTGAGCATGTTGAAGTTGTAAACATGTGCGTGTGTTTGAGTTGAATGTTCCACAACAGCTTATATAGTGTCTTCACTCTTCAAGACATTCTACACTTAAAAAATCAGGGTAGTGTAATCAGCATGATTTTAGTTCTTCATTACTTCCTTCTGTAAGTGAATCCTTTTTGAACATAAGAAGGCAAGTAATAGAGCCAGTGCACAGAGTCAAGATTCCTCTTATGCTGTGTAAGATGTCTCCACTCAAGTCTAACTAAAATATAAACTCTATATTCATATATATATTTTTGCAGTCACATATGTTAGCCATAATATGGAGCTGTATGTAGAAAGTGTGTGTTTATGTGTAAAAGAATGTTCCTGTTATGCTCAGCTGCCTGTTCATGGCTTTAAATGTCCATATCTCATGCAGCTTTACATTGGACAATGTTGTTCTCTCTCTGCTCATTTTCTATAAAGTCTATTTCACTGCTGCTCTAGATTTTAAAAAAGAGATAGACAGGCCTATTGCCTTACTCAGTTCACATATTTCATTTGGGGATTCACAGAGTGACATACAATATGTCATACTTGGTATTTTTTAATAATCCTTCTGACATATTATTCCTATAAATATTCTGATTTATAGGGTCAGGATATCACCATAACAGTATGAATTTGTTTTAAGAATACAAATTATTGTTAAAAAATTCACCAAGTCTCTACCTTTGTAATAGAAGTATTTTAGTGATTTTTAAGTTTGAGCCTTTACCGACAGTGATACTTCAAGTAGAACTAAAACATTTGTTACATACTTTAACGACTGAGTGTAGTTTCTCCAAGGGGCACCATAACTCTTCTTAGACAGAACTCTCTTTAAAGTGAAATACTGGAAAAAGTTGACTGAAGAATAATGAAATACACTCCTCCGTGTGCTTGCTTTGGAAGCTCCTTGTAGTTAAACACTCTATGCACGACCCCAGGAATTTATACATAAACGCATGTGTGTGAACAGCTCCAGACAGGAGAGCCTAGAACTATAAAACTCAAATAGAAAGATTGATCTCTAGTAAGATGAATCTTTTTGGGCTATTAAAATATTACCTGATGAAGCAAGTCAGTGTTTGTCAACTTTTTGTTTGAGAGAGAAAACAAAATTGTAGATTGAAAATGATGATGTCATTATTTTTGCCAGAAATACATACATGATTGCAAGTGTTTATCATTTATTTCACCTCTATTGTCCACCCTCCTGTAGTAAGGCAAGAAGGTTTAGTTACCAGGGTCTAGTCTAGCTCAGAAGAAATGTCAAGTTCATATTAAGAGGGGAGAGCTAGAAGGGGATGTATTGCACAGCAGCTCTTAGTGGTTTTATTTGATATTCGGGGTTAAGACATAGAAAAAAATCATTTATAGAGGAATTGTGACACTGTGCAATATTACATTTCTGAGATTTTCAGTGACTCAGCTTGTAGCATTCCACATTTCAGGTTGTGGGAAAACCAAACAATTAGTTCTAGAAGAGGAGTATTCTTCATTTTGAAGTAGCTAAAGAATCTCTTTATATATGCTCTATATATTACCGTATATGTTAGATATAAGATATACAAAAATTTATTAAGGCCTATGTCTGAATATTGTGCATTCTTAAAATTCAAGAACAATTTTAAGGGAGAATTGGCAAAAAATCACACTGCATTTCAAGGAAACATTAAATAGATAATAATAGGTAAAAGGCAGATTTAAGATTGTCAAGGATGACTATCAAATGCATTTACCAAATGACTAGGCATATAATGGGTCACAGCTTCCACATATATATAGTTGTTACAGACATGTGTAGCTACTTAAGTGAACTTATTAACTGCAAACATTGGAATAGAATCTGCTCTCGTTTTACAGTGTTTTCCCTTATGTATATCGGAATGAGACCATCTTATGAAGATAACGTTAAACCTGAGAAATTGAAGTAACAAATGATTTAACTCTTTGAAAGACAGAAAATAAAAATCTTTGCCTTTTAGATTCTGAAGGGAGGGTGGACACACAGTAGAACATTTGAAAATATTTCCAGGAATAAAAGTACAGAAGACTGATTTTTGGTTGGTTTTTTTTTTTCTGTTTTCCCTTTCAGATGTTCATATCCTTATTTTAATTTACTTGGTCGTATAAATACAGCAGGATTGGTTTATTTTTTTAAATAACTCTTTACTGAATATGCCAACAAGATAATATATAGTGTATAGTGAGGTTTTGAAGTTAACAATGCGTGCAACATGGCAGATTGCAGAAAACAGATAATGCAGACTTCAAACCATCTATTTTTCCATGTTAAAGATAGAAAGTATACCAAACACAGAACAGAATCAAGTGTGCATGTCTCAGTAAAATTAATTTTATGAAAGATCATCTTCAGACATTTGGGACCAAGTGATGATAACAATTTGTTTAGTAGCTTGTCTGTTTCTGAGAGGTTCAGAACTCAGCTCTCATGAGGCACATTTCCACAGAGCCCCAGTATCATAAAAGCTCACCAAATCTCTTTTGTACTAGTTTTCCAGATGGACAACTAGCCAGTGTCCTTCAAAGAGCAAGACATTCTCTGTTATACAAAAGTTTAATGCCAAATGCTTCCGTATTGCCCATAGTATTATCTGGGATACAAAAGTGCCCTGTTTGGTAGAGTTCAGGGAAGGAGTGATCATCAGCTTCCTAGGATTATCTCTGTGTTTAGAAGAGAGCATCAGACAGGATTTGATGAGGCTCAGAACTTTCGGTTTTGGCACCCATTACTCTTTTGTTTTTCCACTGAGCTAGAAAGATAGATCATGAGCAAAACTATTCTTCTCATGTTCTAAAGAAAAACTTTTAATACCTCCATGTTATAATTCAAGGTGAAGAAGTACTATAAATGGAGAATTCAATGGGAATTAACCACTTCACTGTCAAAAGCTGAGATTGAACTTTCACTTCAATGTCATTAATAAAGTGCCTTACATAGAACCTTAAACCCATAACAACAATACTGTATGAGTAAAGTTCTTTTGCTTGCAAAATAAAAATCAATAAATTTCTTAGAGAGAATTTTCACTCATGAAAAGAGAAAATGATTGAAAGAAAAGTACAGCTGAACTACTCAATTAGCAAAGAGCATATGCTATTTCATTTTTCTGTTCTATGTGACATTCATTGTAGTCCTTTACTGACTTACAAGGAAAATGTTAGTATGTTTTCAGTCCAAAGTAAACCATTCCCTAAATATTCTTATGAAAAAATTCAATGATAATGTTTCCAATAAGAACTTGTTAACAAAAGGTTTATGCATTCATCAGGTGTTTGTTTCTGCCAGCAAACTACATGCAAGAAACACTTCTTGCAGTGACAGAATCTGAGAAAATGAGGACCTGTTTGTAAATAAATGTCTTCAGAAGGAACCCAAGCACTGGGCATAGCAGTGTTGTGATACTGCTTTAACATAATTTCACTTAAATTCTGATTTTAATCCACTCACCAATCTTTTATGTATATTTATGTCAGTTATTAGCAGAGATATTGTCTGCAAACCACTTAATTGCCCCCACGTCCAATGAACCTGTTCAAATCATGACCTGGACGAGCTGTATATGCATACATTTGGGACTTCATCTCTACAGTCTTCAGTTCATATCTACGGTTCAGTATTGGAACTAAGTGAAAATGACCATTTTCACGAAGCTCAAGGAACAGGACACTAATGCTGAACTTTACATTGCCAAAAGATCATTGTCCGTTTTTAACTCTGATTTTTTCCAAATACTTTACCTAGTGAAAATTGCCTATCATGTACTTGTCTACATGTGACCTGAAATGAAGTCCCGCTGTTTGTGAGACTGGCACTTTGAAAAGTCCCAAACTGTGTCGTAGGTTAAAATACATCAACACTTTCAAAGCTAAATAGCAATTAGAAATGGGGGAAACTTTCTTCAAATGAAACATATTACTTTCAGTTCACTACTACTGTGAATTTCTTTAGATAACACTTTCAGCTCTCTCCACAAATTTTGTTATGACTGGCTTGCTACTTTTTTTCAGAAGAGTATTTATAGAAAAGGAAAGTTTGTCAGTATCCAATGCCAATATATTTATTCTTTATACTGAAAAGTAGCATAAAATATGCTATATTTAATAGCATTTTGATTTTTGATCTAGGTGAGTAATAGTCCACAGATAAGAGACCTATATACAGTTCATCATGTGAGATAAAACAGAACAGCTTGTGAATGCATTATCTTTTCACCCTATTAGGACAGTAACCACATTTGTTATCATTTTGGGTGGATCATTCATCTGCAGTACAGCTGAGCTCTCTGAATAAGTTATTTGCTACAAATGAGGTGCCTAGCTCATCTTGAAACTGTGGTATCCTGAGGCACAGAACAAAAGATGCTCATCAAGAAGGACAGATTCCTCCAGCACCAGCCATTCTACTAAGTGTGTACTTTCAAAGGATGCATTTGGAAATCAAACATACAGCTAGTTATGTCAATGAAATTAAATACTACATCCACACCCAATGGGGATCTCTGAGTTTACTTAATTTCAAACCAACTCCAGCATGCAATGGGAGCGTGCAGAAGCACAACTATTTGCTGCTTGTCTTGTGAGCTCTGGCACCTAAAACATATTAACAAACAAAACAAAAGTATCAATCTTCTCGTCATAACCTTCAGTAAACAGGTCACAGAAAAAAACACTTTGCATAGATGTTTCTACCTAGAATTACATTTGAAATTATATGGCAGCCTTTTATTCAGCAAATGACTGTAGCCACACAGGTTGCCTAAAATAACTGCTATAGCTGGACAAAGTAGCAAATATACAGAATATAGAGTGGAATTCCTAAATGTAATTATAAAAGGTGTTGGGGGAGGATACGGTTTCTTGTACAGAGATTGTACTTTGCCATCAATTACAACTGGATTCATTTTGCTATTGCAGAAAATGAGTGTTATAGTTTGATTCAAATTTAAAAACCTGCACGCTCATAGACTGCTGGGTGTCAAGAACAGGTTGAGTGAAAAGAGCAAAGGAAAGGATTAAAACGCTCTCTCCCAACTTAAGCAGCCTTGTAAAGTGAAAAGTCTAAGCATTTCACAGTGAAAGTGCTTCAGCCTTTACCTCCAGTCCACTTTTAACAACTTCTGCTTGTCCTTAGTTAGTAACTGTAAAAGGTTTTCTCTTTGGTTCCCTAGTGTCTCAGGAAAGTTTTGTCTCCATCTTTATTTCCTCTTTGTTGTGAATCTTTTCTTGTTCCCAAGCTCAGGAGAAAGTGAGCCACATTAAAAAAAACAAACAAACCGAAAGACAGGAAGATTTAGATTCCACCAATGAGCTGGCAAGAAGACCAGAGTTCTTAGCAGTCACAGATTCAATGGAGTGGCTGGAACATTCTATAATTTGGAAAGCAGCATCATTGTTTTAATATAAGCATGATGTTTTGCATAGTGCTTGTAAAGCTCAACAACTCAGAACATATTCCACTTAAAGAATCTGAGGAAATAAAAAAGCAAATTCTAAGCCCACCTACTGCTTATAAAGCACAGACCATTTAAGAAAACTTCAAAAAGCTTGAGAAAAAGGAAGGATAATTTAGAGGGCCAGTGTTTTCGTGAGTTCTCAAAATTCCTCAGCTAACCAGACGCTTAGTTAATGTCCATCTCTGTATACCTGAATGAGGAAAAAAACCCCAACCAACCAGGATTTACATACAATTTTCCCTGCTGCACATATTTCAGTTCATTATAGGCCTGGAGATCTTTCCAATAACAGCTAATTTTTTAAAAGATCTTTCTTATTAGTTTCTCTGTTTGTTTGTCTTCTTTTTTTCCTACTTCTCCATACTGAAAATAACTCAGACCCCTAAAATGAAACGGAGCTTGAACAGTCAAAGTCATCATCAACCTTTCCATTGGCATCACACTTTATATAATGTTTTCAGCAATTTACATTTTTAGATTTCAAATTCTACCTCAGTACTGCAGAGCTGGGAGCACTCAGAATTTCCCTCATTCAGGCTTTACCTGAACATGCTGTGTCAACAAATGCTGCTCTATTAAACAGAGGTGTGACTTAATGACAGCTATCTGTTACATACTGATAACCTTCATCTCCTACTGAGAAGGGTCAGAGAATGCCTAAAGCTTCTTAATCATAATGAAAAGCAGGAACAGTTTCTACCATAAAAGTATACAGTACTGGGGAAATTTTCACAGTAGCTTTTGCAAATAGGAATCAAGGTCACTTTGAGTTTGACACTGAGCTCTGTCTGCCTTTCCTATTCCAAGTATATTAAGAGAAAAATAATTAATCAAGAAAATAAGCTTTTGGGTGATACTCAGAACTCCAGTTCAGGTAGGAAACGTAGAACTGACAAAGGGGAACAGAAGTATTTCTAGTTGTTTTAAACTCAACAGCAACTGACAGGTTGATGTCAGAAAGGTTGTACCAATTGTATTTGGATTGCGTTTGCCTGTTCCTAGTGACCCTGCTGTAGTGTGCACTTATTTTTCTGTACTACAGGACACTTAGAAACTTAACATCCCTCAGACAGCTTCGACAGCAAAGTGGTTAATGTTTGAAGAATGAGACATGCCTTCCTTTGCCATGACATTGGGTTCTTATTGTACAACCCTGTACAGTACTTAGCAATATTTTTTTAAAGATTTAAAAAGCAAAGAGTTACAAAACCATTTGCAATTAACTTGAAATAGAAAAGATAGCACTTCTTTTAAATCCCATTATATAGTACACCGTATAAATTACAGAGTATTCAAATGCATAAATGCATCTGTGTAACATTTATCAAATGTAATTTTTTCATTGTTGTTGGGGGTTATTTTTTCCAGAGTTTTTTCTCTTTGTCCCAGCACCCCCATCTCCCCTCACTATCACGTATGACAGTGCTCCAGGTCTGAGACATTGCTGTTGCAGTATCGCATGTTGTTGGGGATGTGGCAGTCTGTGTAGTTAATGCCCCCGTTTGGGGTATAAATCGGCTGCAGTCTGAAATCTCCTTTAAGGAGTTGATCATTATTTAAGGAGACAATCTGGAAGCTGGTTTCCGTCATCTCCAGGATGGAGTTGTCCTTCTTGGTCCCTGCCTCACAGTAGTCATCTTTCCGACGGCCTCGGTTATATTTCCACTTCTGGGAGGTGTAACGTCCTTTTTTGTGCATGTGCCAGCAAAAAATGCCGAGCAGAACCACAAGGACAAATATGACTGCACCCCCAATCAACCCTGCCAGCAGAAATGGGGAGCCTAGGTTCTGAGAAGTTGTCTGCTCATGGCTGGAGGGGATGTTGCTGCCATTGCTCAAAAAGGAAGCCTTCGTTGTGGCTTCTGAACAGACAGTGTCTTCTGCAGTTCGGTAATTGTTATAAGTATCCAGTGGCACCAAACAAATCCGATACGTGGATTTGGGCTCCAGATTTATCAAGCTTAAGTGTTGCTTCTCACCACTAACTATTCGTTCCTGAACAATTCCTCCTACCAGACTATGGCCCATTTTAACCCATGTGAGTTTATATGCCATCACGGTGAAAACAGACATCCAGTTAACTTGGATGCAAGTGTCATTCACAAAATGGATGGAGAGTTGAATCCGTTCTGATATAGAAGGTGTCACCCTTTCTCTGTCCTCCCTGTCAGGCACAGTGGGGATTGTGGCTATGGTGGGAGTGAGAGAATTATATTTGCTACTTGGGGAAGGAACGGATGAGGTGGAAACTAATGTAGTTGGCAGGGCTGTAGCTGGGACTGGGGTGATGATAAAGGGCAGACCAGGTGTGGTGGTGGGGCATGACAACATATTCATATTGAGCTCCCTGACTGCCATACCTCGGACCTGCTCTGGTCCTTGGCACATAAAACCCCGCACATTGATGGAAGGAGGAATAAATTTGAGCCATTCAGTGACCCACTTAATACTACAGTCACACAACCAGGGATTATTCCTTACAGTGAGTTGTCTCAGGTTGTGGAGATTATCAAATACACCCTTTACCAACATCCGGAGTTGATTGTTGGAAATATCAAGACGTTCCAGCTTGTGGAGGTTTGAAAAGGCTGTAAGTGGTATATGGGTTATCTGGTTGTCCTGCAAGTAGAGCCTTAATAGATGTGTACCTGGAAGATCAGGAGGAGGGTAGGTCAGTGAATTCCGTACTATTGAGAATTCCTTGAGCTTGGAGAGGTGGCTGAAGGTGCCTTCAGCTATGCCTTTATTAGTAAGGAGATTGCCATCTACAATCAGACGCTCCAGACTTGTAAGATTCTGGAAGGCCAGGTCTGAAATGACAGCAATTCGGTTTTCATCTACTCGAAGTTCTTGTAAGTCCACCGGAAGGCCTACTGGTACACTGCTTAAATGATTCTTGGACAAGAACAGAAGCTTGAGGCTGATGGCTTCCCGAAAGGCCCCATCCTCAACACCAACAGTGGAGATGGAGTTGTCATCCAGGTGCAGCTCTTCCAGCTTCAAAAGTTGAGCAAGGGCAGCCCGAGAAATGGTCTGAATGTTGTTTTCCTGCAGGTGGAGAACCCTGACGTTCTTGGGCAGGTTCATGGGGAATTCATCCAATTGGTTGCCATACAGGTAGACTGTGTGCACAGACTGGACATTGTGCAACTCTGCAGGAAATCCAGCATTATTAATTTGGTTATTATGGAGGTAGAGGACGGTTACACCCTCCGGTATCCCAAGAGGCACTGAGGTCAAGCTTCGCTCATTACAGTAGACAAAGTTTCGATCACAGCGGCACACTTTTGGGCAGGCTAAAGTTTTGGAGACCTGCATGTAGAGCCCCAGGGAAAAGATAAGCCATGATTTCATGAGAACAGCCCAATCTGTGGGCCACATTCTAGTCCACGAACCCATTTCTAATTTAAAGAAATATAGTATCAAAGTGTTAAAGAACTGATAACAATAATAAAGCACAGGTAGCAAAATCTCAGGTCAGTAAAATTGGCTTCTAATTATGTCCAGTGTTCAGGTCAGAGTTAAAAGTCCTGGAGGCTAAGTATAAAAGAATCCTCCTATAGTCGGTATGCCTCCTACTTTTGATACGAAAGCCACAGTCTTATTAGCCAGGGTTACAGAGTTTGTTGCCTTCCTCCATGTGTGCTGAAAGAAACAATAGCCACGTCTTTACAGGTAAGCAACAGGTTAATTTAAAGCTACCAAAAGTTGTCTGTATATAAGTTGATTCGTGGAATAATACTTCCTTTCACTGAAGTCTGTTGGTGTTACACTCCGCTTTCTGAAGTCAGCAAAATCCTCATATCAGCTATCTGCCAGGTCTGGCCTGCCTGTAAAAGAAAAGAGAAAAGAGCGAGCTGAATTGCATGAAATGTTTAATAGAGAAGATCAAGTCCATTGGAAGACTATTCTAAGGCTTTGCTCTTTATGGCTTTCTGAAAAAAAAAGGCATTAATATTAAACATTACCTTAATACCAGTGTTAAATAGTCTTGAAATAGATTTGATGCAAAGTCATTGCAGGGACTGAAGGACTTTGAGTGACTTCAGTGAAGGTTAGATCTATCACTTGTGCTTGCATATTGTACCTCCAGTCTTCGTCCTCTCACAGTCTGTTTCAAACCTCCAAACTAGAACATTTTACAAACCTAAAACTAAACCATTTAACTGGAAATTTTTGCTGAGGTATTTTTTTTACTTTTGCAGAACCACTGACTTCAATGAATGCTATTCACTGATGCCTGACAGAGTAGAGTCTGCGCCGTACTATTTAATTACACTGTAAGCTTTTTTTCATTTCCTACCAGATTCTGGAATGTTCTGCTTCTTTTTCTGTAATGCTATTATGGATAGTCTCCAACTTAATGCACACTGCCAGATTATTGCACCTCACTACAGTGAATTAGCTACTTATGAGGAGAGTGTTTTAAATAAGTATGATAATACAGAAATTCAAGATACCCTGCTGTAAAGCATGTATTTGCTAAAACTACCTTCTTAATTTTGTTTCTGATGTGAACTGTGCTGTCAACAGACTTCAGAATTAGCTTTCCACTAAAAAAAACAGGGTCACATCTGCTAAATTATTGGTTTAGTATATCAGCTCGAGCTACAGCAATCTTACAAGACAGCACTTTCTTTGGAACCATAAAGGTTAGACTCATCTTTCAGTTCTGCTGCACAGTTGTTTTGAATAGCTACAGGAACAAATTTGTTAGCTTTAGTATAGATGAGTTCTTTAATGTATTTTTTAAGCTTTTAAGTATACTTTTTTAACTTCTATATCCCCAGCTACTATTTATTATTCAGATCTATAACCAAACCATTCAACTCTCTAAAACATGCAATGAAAGATACTGTATTATTTGACTTTTATATTGTATTGTTAAATGTTTCAAATAACTGAAAAAACTTGCTGCATTTTACATAATTCAGCCTGATGAAAGATACAAGCTTGACAAGTACCAAGCATCTTTAGATCTCAGGGTCTTTAACTGCAATTACATAAGAAAAATATTTTCCAAATTTTGTTTACCCAGATCAAAAGTAATTGGCTAGAATTTCAGGAAAATAGCATTTCAGCGAACAGAAATAATGTTTAAAAATCTTTTTTTCCCTATATTTAAGCAGTTTAAGAACCATCCAAGTAATTCAGAAAGAAATGTAATTCAGGAGTATGTGAAAGTTTTTTCTTCTATGGCTGTGCAGTTTATAACATGTCCCAAATGCTGCTTTTGGGAACCCCATGACCGACAGCGTAGAAAGTTTCTTTAGGAGTCAAACCGTTAGAACCCTGTAAACTTACATTTGTAGATTACTATATTTATGTGCAGCACAACCATGTATCAGCCTCGAGGAGAACAGCTGGAGACAAAAGGTGAGATTCTGAAAAGTCCTGTAGCTTCTCATTATGAACTCAAATGGTAAATATACATGTACTGTAATGTAGCCTATATTCTGTGTTGTCCTCTTCTAGAAAGAGTAAGATTAGCTACCCCACTGCTCAAGATTTTCACTCTTGCAGGCACATTTCAGTCAAGAGTAGTTTCTTTTCAATTACGTAAGATGACATGATACTGTAGAGAAGCTCTAACAGGATTACACTCTATCATGAACCTAAGTGTGACAGTTTATCCACTTTTAATATGACCTGGCTCCTATCTAGGTCTCACTGCTCTGATCCATCATGACACCGTCTTATTATAAGACCTGCAGAGCCTCCTCTGAGAAGACTGGGACCACACAGAGTAATAACAGTAGTGCTTCTACTCCCTTTCGATCATCAGAGAGACAGTCTGTACCTCCCAACAGTGCCAATAGCCTGCACTGAGTTCTCTTTCCATTTTAAGTACAATTCCTGATTAGGTTTTATTTGAGTCACGGGTATGACGGAAAGTCCAGCTAAGGACGTACAGCCACAGGCAGCTGCACCTCCTGGTTTGCTGGGAATCTCTTAAGGAGGAAATGTCATACTAAAACTGATTCATGCATTTATCTTATTCTAGGACTCCGTGCAGAGCACCTCTCAACTAGCTAAATGTGCCACCTGAATAATAAGAGTTCAGCAATGATTCAACTAATTAGGTCGTACACACAGCACTTCTCATTGCATATTACAAGTAAAAGTGCTTTTACTAGACAGGTATTTAAACATGTCAGCACTTTGGAAGCTGACACTCTGGAGTTTCTCTCCTCTTTATTGGTAAATACATTTTGCCTTTAGAAATCTGTTAAAAATTTCCCACTGTTTTCTCTCATTATGATGATGAGAAAGGGAGTCTTTTTATTAATGCCAATATTCTAGTCTCTAGCTATCAATTCTTAATAAACTGATACTATAAAACTCAATACAGAAAAATTGCATTGGTAACTACTGTTGATTGTACAAAGCAAGAGCACAAGGACAAATCTAATTAGATACCTTTGACTACAGGACTGTCTGTGGTGTGACAGAGGGAAGGAATGCACAGGCAAGGATATGATTTGATGTTTTTAAATATTTTTGGGGAGGGAAAAGCTTTACCTCAGTAGTACTTCACAACTGTTCCATAATAACTCATAGTTGCAGTATTTTCCAGCAAATCTCAGGGACCCTAACACAAAAGCGAGTAGCGTCCCGGTGTTGGAAACCATTGCATCAAAGACTTTAAAAAAATTGAACAACCTGATTTATTTAAAAAAACCCCAAACAAACAGCTCTGTGAAGGAAAAGCATCCTTGGTAAATTCCAGAAGGCTGAAAAAGGAGTAACAGTTTATTCTTTAGCAAATTGCCAAAACTGAAGTCAGGTGGAGTAACTGAACTTTCTCCCCATCCCTGACACATTGGCTTCCTAAAGCAAGCTCTCTGTTTTCAGTATTTGTACAAGAACTGAACTGAGTGTCTCCGTGAATAAACTGATCTTTGGAAGTGAAGGAGTTAAGGGTACTCCTTAGCTTTCATGATTGTAAAACCTGGGAACTGACTCAAACTACAGATGGCAGTGACTTTGCTTATTGTGAACCCACAAAGTTCTAAAGAACAATCTAAGAAGAGAGGATGAGAGTAAGGAAATCTGTTGCAATTACCGTAGAATTAAAGAACTCATGAAGCGAATGTCTCAGTAAAGTATTTGCCCATCATCACCTTGGCCAATCCTGTTTCTGCTTCCTTATCCTGTAATACTTGATTTCTGTTTTTCTCACTACAACCTCCTTGGAACACAAGCCATATCTTCTAAGTGTGTAGAACATTCTCTGCCTTACTGCAGTCAGGATATTAAATCCCATTAGGATTTAAGAAATAATATAATAACACCGAGAAAAGCATTGAAATGGATCAGAACACAAAGTTTTTAGGTGGCCATGTCTGAAAATTTGGCTTAGGGCTCTGAGATCCTGATATTAATGGAAATGTTCCCTTTCATATCTTAAGAGGAGTTTCTGACCAACTTTTTTTATCTCACTGCCTTTTTTCAAACCTGCCTTATTTAAATTCGCCTTGGCATGACTAATGCTAGCTGGAGAAGAACAGTTCTGGCTTCATGTACTGGACAAAAATTTCAGATTTGTATTTGTTCAACACGGGAACTGAACAGCTCCTTTAAGATATTCTGATTAAATGTATTTAACAGCTGAAATATCTGGCTACAAGTTGGGAAGGTGAAGGTTTTATTAGTCTTCCCTTCACTAGATGGAATTATCCACACAATTTCAAGTTTTAGTTACCCTGCTTCAATAAGCAAACATGTTTCAATAATTAATATAACACTGAAAATGCTACTCAGTCATAAAGTTTTGGTATCATGCTCCAGTCTTGAAAACATGCAGTCCTAGGCATAGCAGTCAAGGTCCCTATGGCTGCCAGAGAACCTATTAAAGTTCAGGGGAGATAACGGAGAATCAAGGGAGGAGATAGCAAACAGAGTACAGACTTACTTACAGCCGTATGTTATAAGCACAGGAGTTTTGTTGTGCAGTTGAAGCCATGTTATCTGCTTTCATTAGTCTTGTCATCTTTTGTATTAAGGCTGTTATTTTTTAGAGGGAATAAAGTCAACAAAGTTTGGCTATTCTTTCCTTCAAGGAATCCTGAAAATAATAAAAAATATCTCCTAGGAATCCTTTATTTTTCTGATACTCTTAACAATTAGCATCGCTTTTCCTAGCAGTTCGTCTATTTATCTGAACCTGAGTGCCATGACACAAATTGACAGGCAAGCAAAACCAAGATCTACTCTTTTCACTACTACCAGTCAGTGATTTTAATTTTACACAACACCATCCAGCATAAATTTTCCTGGCTTTACTGCAGAGCAAGGTCACAATGAAGGCATAATCTTACTCTACATACTTATAATACAGCGTATGTACGAGGTCATTATGTCTGGAAATGAGTGGCAACCAGAAAACAAATCTAATCTCACTCTTCTGAAACCTAGTATAGAGTTCATAGTGCTTAAGGAAAATGCCCTGTATTTCTATCATATGGTAACAAAAATAAGTATGGAATAATACCTGACAAAACCATTTTATCCTCATAGGTAGTGTTTACATCTACACACGAATGAACACCATGGGGGTTTTTAACTGATTAGAAGCCTAAGATGAGGGCTTACCACATATGTTTCTCTATGACTTACCTGGTTTTGAACTTTGTTTTGGAAGCTGAATACGAGGCTATAATCTCTGCATAAAAGGCACAGAGAAAATGACCCAAAGGAATCAAAATGCTTTTACAGGAAGCCCTTTTGCATGCTTGCTGCTTTGGCTGATTCGTAATTATGGATGTGTGTTATGTAAGAAGAGGTGACAAAGAGAAAAAGGCAAAAGGGAAGAGAAGAAACCAACCTTGGTGCCCCCTTCTACAGTGAATATTGATGTCAAGACAATGATAGTAGCTAGTGCTGGAAAGAAACCTTAAAGTGTTTCTGTACTGTTACAGACGCTACGAAGTCTATCAACACGTTTTGGTAATACTGTTGGCAAAATGATTCAGCAAAAGTACACACATGAGCTCTTCCTTCATGTATTCTTTTCTGCTCTGATCAGGATGTTCCTGGTTTTGCCTTTTGGTTTGCACTTACAATTATTCTCGGAAACTGAGATTAAGTAGCTTGCTGAAGGCAAGTGAAATGGGTTTAGATTTGCCTTGGTGGAAGCAGAAGAAAGTTTAGAGAGTGGCACATCTTGCAACAATGGGTGTAAAGAAGTCATTTGCCATTCTTCTTCCCCTTGCTCTTCTCCAACTTCCTACTCTTCCAAGCCTTTCTCTTTTTCCAGCAACATTCCTCTAATTTACTAAGCAGACACACTTGCAAGTAGAATTCTGTCTTCAGAAAATCGCTCTTTAAAAGGCATGATGCTACAATCAACAAAAGATTTGTCTTTGGAAATTTGGCTCGTGTACAGGTTGTCCATCAACAGGAATCTAACAGAGCTCAATTCGTGATCACCAGGAGGGGGAGCTAAGACAGCAGGAAACTTTCTCTCCCTTTCTCTCTAAACAAATAAATTAACAAATGTGGAACTAGTTTTCTTCCCACTCTGTCCATCTCCAGACACATGCACACCCTTCTATTTCCTTACAGATGTCTGGAATCACCAGTGACTGCTGGCTTGTTTGACAGCATCTCTATTACATGCCTGACAAAATTTTTGAGCAGTATAACACTTGATTTCTGGGAAACTGAATATTTTTGTATTCTAATAATGAGCATTATTCCCAGCTTGAATTTTATGTGCTTCATTGTTCAATACTTTTTTTGACTTGTGGGTTACTACAGAGTGTAATTATTGCACAGACATGGGGAGGCATGAAAGGGGGGGTAGGAGGGAGGTGGAGGCAAAAGCATTAGCAATGAAAAAGAAAAAAAGAAAAAGAATTCATGAGGGATACAGTTCAGCTACAGCAGATATTTCTCCTTTTACAGATTAGTAGGAACCAGTGACAGGTCAGAAAAGCGAATACGCTGCGAGACATAATCACTAGAGTGACCACTGTGCTCCAGGAAGGAGGGCTGAAACAGCAACAAGAACAATGGCATAAAGGCTTCAGGTGGAGTCATGAATTCAAGGCTGTCTTTCATGACAGGCATTATACTGTGCCACACACTCTACTCTGCTTCTCAGACTTGTCCATAAGTGAGTGTTGAAGTGGCAGAGTCCAGACGTGGAAAATATCAGTCTGCGTAGACTAACATATCTTTGTTCCTGTTTTTACTTTAACAGTTATTTATGATAGAAGAAAGCTTTTCTCAAAACTTCATATTGCATAACTTAATCAAGATGATATCACCTGTGATAATTAATGAACGTCTGAGTAAATAAACATTTGTTTTTCCATTCTGTGACCAAAACGTTCATACCCTCTTGTGCACATAGATGCCCTATAGGCTAATACAATGTTTGGTCATAGTCAACGTATGTCTAGGAATATAACTATTTTTAGTAATAAAAGACAGTACAGACCTTTCAATTTCAGAAATGAAAAACTATAGAATATATAATAGAAAATTTCAAAGAAAAAGCACATTTTCTACTGCAAGTTGCATTAGTGCAAATTAAAAAGCAAGGACTTCAATTGCCTGTACGAGTAGATGGGACTCCCTCATACAACACAAGGGAGATAGAATCATGCAGAACTCAATGTTTTTACCTAATGTGAGCTTTCTAGTTTTATTGGACTTCAACGCAGCCCAAAGTCATTGGTAGCCCAAGCATCTGTTTGTAAGGAAATATCTCTGCCTTCATTATAAAATTGTTGATGTTGAAAAGTTACTCCAGATGGTGATCATCATGATATTTTCACTCCAGTGGGCAAAGAGGAACACATGATCACCTCCAGGACTTATATTAAATGAAATATTGCACCTGCTAGCAAAGGGTATTGGTGTCTTTATTAACCTTCCCTCAAGGTCTAGTCTGATTTTTAACCAGTCTAATGCTGCACTCCTCAAAACTTAACAAACCTGTCAAAAAAGTGAGAACAATCTGTTTAGTATGGCAGTGAATTAATTCCCTAGTCTTTCATCCCCAAAGAACTGATCTCATATCTTAGGTGAAATAGTTTGATGGACTTGGTCTAAGACTCCATAAACTCAGCTATGTGCTATGATGCTGGATTGAGAAAGCTGGAAATGGCAGATGAAACTGATCTTACATGAGGAGCTATCTGGAATATTTTTAAAAAAATGTATTTTCATTACAATATATGATTTCACTGGAGCCAAAATGCTTCATGGAGATTTGTCACTTTTGATTATGTTTTTAATAGGAAATGTGCTTTAGGTCCAAGGCTTTCTGATCATTTATGACCAGAGGCAGAGAGAGAAAAAAATACAGGAAGAGTAAAAAAATTGAGCTTTTTACCCAAAAAGTTAAGTTTTGATATAATTTCATTTCATAAAAGCCTTCATAAAATAGTGTTTACATTCCACATTTTAAAATGGTGAAAGTTGTGAAATTATCTCCATCTGGACAGCTATGCTTAACATGGCAACAGGAAACAAAATATATTATTTTTTTGCTTTCTTGACCCTTTTCCAGACAGCTTACAACTTTCTGTGACAAAAACTGGACACGTCTCTTTGAGAAAAACTAATAATACTAAACTAATTTTAAATAATTCCACTTTTGGAACACAAATGTTCTGAACTGTGCTTAGCATAATGCATTTTGTACTAAGAAATAATAAAGGCAACCTGCTGTTTCTTTGCAAGCAAATTAGTCCCTACCTATAAATTATTCTACTCTGTGAAGCGAACAGTTTGACTTTATCTAGAGATATGTGGCAGCCTGGCAAAACGTCTGTGGTTAATTTGGAAAAGCTGCTTTTAGTGACCTAAGTGACTAAACATTGCTTCTGTGAAGACAACATCTTGACACATTTTAAATGACATTCTGCATCGTGTCACATTACCTTGTGGGGTATTACTCATTTAGGGTCTTATGCAAATGAGTGTTGGCTGCCATGTTCTTATCTTCCCTATTTGTTGCATATGGCCCAGGGAGAAAATACAGCTGCTCCATCTCTGAGGCACCTTAATATAAATGAAGCTGAGAGTATGATCCCATGTTTCATCTTTCCAAGAAAAGCCAGATAGAGATCTCTCCTTCCCCTTTTAAAATTACTTAGCACACTGCTCCTTCACTGTTCTAAGATCCACTCCATAAACACTGTTAAGGAGTTATCAAGAAAGACTAACAAAGTTATAGCACCTTAACCGCTTCAGAAAACCTGTCACGTATGGTTTAGTAACTCATGGGACGACTGAACAAAAGATGTTCCCCAGTTAGAGAAGAAATCTTGCTTTTATGAGACAGCCCCTGTAACAGGCAAACAGAAGGTTAGCAAACTCTTTTTTTAATTACTGCAATCAGATCTCCAGCTAACAGAAAAGGGGAAAGATATTAAAATGATGGATGAAGAAGGTACAGCTAAGCCTCCGAAATCCCTGTTCAGCTAAATATCTGAAATATTTATCAACTGTAGAATACCCTAGCATTAATAGTGCCTAACAAGGGTCTGGGGATCTGAATTCATCTTTTCTCACCATTTTTTTGTATGCAGAGGTGGAGAAAGTGCAAAATTCTCACCAATCCATGAATGACACTGGAGCACTTCACATAGGAAGTATCTTGTGCTCCCACGTATCATCAGAATCAAATATTTTATTTTACAGCAATATGAAACACTAAAGATATAACAGTATCTATTTTATAGTAGTACAAAAGCATGCAGCATATGTTGATAATCTTTCAAAGTTCACTGTTAACCTGGACACCAGTTAAATTGGTGATTTCCCTTAGAGTACAAACAGGAAAAAAACACCAGATGCTGTAAAGAAGAATGGTTTACCAAGGATATGGACCATTTACTGATTCCTTCTTTTTTTTTAGTTAAATTTGTTTGTTTTTTCATCTATCGTTTGCTCAATTTTATCAATATTCCAGTAACTCTGTATGACAATAACTGTTTCCAGAAAGGTCTTGTTTTTTCTTTTCAGTATTGATGGCCAAGCACATATCCTAAGAATGTACACACCTGCAGAATGACAGGATTAAGGAAAACACGATAGGTGGTGGGATTAAAGAATCTGTTTGGCGAAATAGGGATGTGAATTTCCAAATCCTGATTCTGACAGAGAGCAAAATTTGTTGGCACTTTGCTCTGGTTTGGTTTTCCTTTAGTGAAAAGGTATAATACTAGCCTTCCTCAGCGGTCATTCAGATTTCCAATTTAACTTTAAACTTCTTTGAGAAAGGGAGGTTGCAGGGAACTACACAGAATTTAACACAGGGCAGCTTCAGTTTTAGGTACAAGTTAGAAACAGTAAATAGGCATTTCTAACCCAATGGTTCTCAGCTGTGGAATTAAAACCACAAGATCATGAGAGTTCTTAAGGGATCACAAAGTAATAAATAAAGGCAGTGTCAGCCAGCAAGAGTACTGCCCCTGCAGGATGAAAGAGTATAGGTTACATGCTTAAACACTGGCTGCAACACTTTACATCAACCAAAGAACTACTAGCTGCCTTTAATTTCTGGTAGCAGCTCAGTTCCCTAGGGAAGAAAGGACAGAGCCACATAAGAAATTATGCTTACATCTGTAGCTATGATTGAAGTCACTTCTCAGTCTTTCTCATACTCTTTCTTTGAAGGAGCAGAGATGCTGCCAACACTGGGGGACAAAGTGAAAAAGTAGATCCAAATAGACATCGCATTTCCAGAAGCTGGAAATGTGCTACTCCAGTCAGTTTTTCTTCTGCTCCATGCTGATGGCTGCAGGAGAGAATAATACTCTGTACGAACAGTTTCACACACTATAGAGCATTGCAAGTCTTCTAACCATCCACAGAGGAGAAAGGATACAGTAATGGCAATAAGTCTAATTTTCTCCAAAACGTACAGAGAGAGAGGATAGAGACTGCCATCTATGTGTGTTTGTAAAGAAGCATCTCTCAGCAGAATAAACCCCTGGTATTCTGTCCTAAAGTTTCTGTCATTGTATTTTCTGAGTAACTGCTCTAAAACTATTTTTAAATAGCTCTCCTAAGCTTATTTCACTTATGAAGTTCAAAGCTTTCATGTTGAATGAATCTTGGCAAAGACAGAAGAGAGCATAGAAAGCAATTCAGCTTTTTTTTGCCGCTTCTCCCCTTTGCTTTTCAGGTCTGTGTGTGGTTGCACGAGCGAGATCGAAATTGCCAGCAGGCCCACAAATGACACCTACCAGCAGTAGAGCAAAAACCACAGTCATCTGCCATTAATGCTTCACTGTGGGCCATCTTTAGCCCTGTGCAGACAGCCAACAAGTAACTTGCACACCACTTAAATTCTCCTAATAGCTTTTAAGTGGGTCATATGAGGTGCAGAAGCCTGGAGTTGGCCTTCAGCCCAAAAGCAAATTCCATCTGACATGAGCCAAAGCATTTTAGGCAATGGACTCCTTATCAATACATGTCCTTGTGCTACTTTTCAGTGCAGCTGTCATTGCAAGGAATCACAGCAGCATTCTTATCAGCATTTTGTACTTGTACAAAACTAGACATATTAAATGAGTTCAGGAAGGTAGAGAGGCAGTGCACAATAAAACCCAAGAGAGGGCCAGAGGGAGAAATAGTATATAAAAAAAATGAGATAGAGTTTTAAGCTATTCTACAGGAAGCAAAATATGCCTACTCAAAAATGCACTTACGGTTTTCTTCTGTTTGCAGAGTACTCTATCTATTCAGGTCACTGCATGAATCAAATAAGAAGGCACGCTTTTATGTTTTCTGTGTAGACCTCTGGATGCTTTAAATGGACCTCATATGAAGATGTGCTAAGGGATTTGAGAGTTTGCTGACTTTTTTTTCTTGAACTAAAAACTGAGTTAGGTTCCTAAGACAAGTATTTTTGCAAGCATGGGAAATCTTGGATCTTCACCTATGTCCACACCAAAATTTCAGATACTGGAGGCACAGGTTTTTTTGCTTATATTTTTGCTAATAAGGCATGTATTTTTTGTAACCTGGTGATGCAAGGTATAAAGCCGTGTTAACTTCACAATTGTCAGCAATTCTACCTCTGCTAGTCTGTTCTGATCTCTACACAATTCTTTTGTATAGGGGGTCGTAAAATAAGGGAACTGAACAGTAAATCAGCCTTGATGGCCAGGGAAATATTCTTGTTGCATACATGCATAACAGCAGGCATAGGTTTGCATCTTCCTGTTCCATTTCATATTGGATACATACATGCAGATATAGAAGGATATATATGGAGCAGATGAGAAAAAAAAACCAAATCCTCTGCTTTATGGATAGATGAATGGCAGCAGAGCCTATAAGCAGCCTGGAAAAAAGGACTGAGAATTGGAGCAGCTGTAGATGTTGCTCTGATTACACAAAGGATATCTTCTTATAGCACAAAGCCCTCTTTACTCCACCTCTGTCTTTAGGCTACTGCATCTCGGTTGTTTTACGCAGGACATACAGCCTATATACAAAAAGTGGCACTGAGGATTACAATAAATATGAAGGGGGAAGTCACTTGAGCCTACACACACACACACAGAGACACACACAGACATACATAGACATGCAGACACAGACACAGACACACACACCACCCCCGTCCCCCTCCCCCCCTTCAACTTGGATTCAGCAGGAATTTATCAGACATTTCACTCCAGATCCATCTATACCTCTGACACATTATACTAAAGAGTTGACCATAATTCAGAACAAAGTGTGAAATAAAAAAGGACAAAAAATGAAACATTTGCAGCTAATCCAGAGGAAAACAAACTTACTGACTTTTAAGAGCTTGAATGAGTACAGCCCACAGCAGTGGAGTTCATTTCCTATATAGTAATATTTTCGAAATATTTTCCTTGCTAGTTCAATCAAAATGAACTGCATTTCCTAATACCATATATCCTGAGAGATACTGCCACAACCAAACACAGGCCTAAACTAACTCACCCTGGCAGGAATTATCTTCAAGGCTTTTGAGCCTCTTGGGAGATACTGTCCCTCTTGTGTTCCAGTGAAGCAGAAAACCATCTTGTATCCAAGAGGAAAAAAAAAAAAACAAACCACAAACCAAAACTTTTTTTTTTTAAGTATTATTTTTTTTAAGTATTTATTTAAGTATTATTTTTTTTAAGTATTAATGCTCCTTCCCCCAAAAAATGTACTCAAATTTTCTGTGTAGGGCTTGTATGAAGGAGCAAAAGCAATAGGGTTCATTATTATTATAAATAACCAACTACTTTTGAAGCATAGATAAGGAGTGACTAAGCACTGAATGTCTGAACACATTCACTATAGCTGTTCTGGTCACTTCCTGAGTTCACTTCCCACAAATCATTGAGATTCACTATAATGAAAGAAAATTTCAGGTGATTTGCATAGGCACTTCTCCAAATCATAAATTCACAGGCAATAATCTTCACCTGGAAAGCTATTGATTCGCATTGCCTGACAGCAAGGACTGAATTCCTGTATGAAAGCCATATTTTTAATACCGAGAGCCACTGAGATTCATTAAAATTAGTTAAGATATCTGTTTCAAACAGATAATATGATGTACTCCTTTACACAGCAGACAGAGAAGTGAAATTTCCTATCACAGGTGTCTGTGGCGCAGGTGGTTTTGCCAGATTCAACAAAAGGATTCAACAATTTCATAGTCTTTAAATAGGTTTCCTTAAAGAGAAAAGGAAGGGATACGCTCTCTAATATTCGTAGTTTCACAGTTTTAGGAACTGCTGGGGATGACAAAAAGTAACTCCAACAATTTCTTGTCTTTGTTGGGGATAAAACTCTGAGCCAGATGGATTGCTGGTCTGTCTCACTTGGGAATTTCTTGTATTTTAGTAAGTTATACTTTAAGGCCAGAAGTAGGGACTGAGTACAACTGCAGAAATCTAACATGCATGGCCCTGCCCATTATGTTTGCACAGTGTTTGAGTCAAAATAAATATGGTGCCATCCTGTAATGTATCTGATACATTAAAAGTCATCGACACCACTCAATTTCTGCATTTCGAAACTCTGGATAGCTGGTAATGACCATAAATGTAATATTAAACAAAAACTGACCAAATAATGTTGTATTTACTCCTGAGTATTTCAGATGTAACAAAAAGGAAAAGGGAGACTTCACTGTTCTATTCTGCTTTTAAGGCCATGACTTTTTAAAGTGGGAACAAAAACAAAACAGTAAAATGATAATGCAAAATTCTGCTTCCAGAGCTAAGCTAAGTCTGCTTCCCTAAATAGTAATGTCCAGCTTTAGCTTTAGAGGACTGGAAAATTTTAGAATGAAGTAGTGACCACAGAAGGAACTGAAACATATCATCATGTTTTGGACTCTTTTCCTCAATGACCTCTGAACCTTTCCTGCAGAGAAAAATGCAAGCCACAATGTCTTGTATATAGAATTGCACTGCCTTGAATCTCAGATTGTTTTGAATCTATGGTTTCAGCTTGAACACATCTGTAATTTTTGTTTCTCTAAGCTTTGCAGAAACATCATTAAACTCTTTTCAACTATATGTGTATTTTTTTTATGATAAAGATGAGATCTTTCCTCTCAGTCTCCTGCCCAAACTTTGGTAAAAGATATTATTTGACCAACTGCTATATAAAGTCTATATAAAGTCTGTGAACTTGCTAGGTTATGCCTTTTCCCTTTTGACTGCTGCGAGGATCGTCAGAGTCCTTGGTAAAAAAGACTTGCTCACTAGCTCACTTCACCTCCTCTGAGATATTTTGAAAGAGTCTCATCTTTCATTAAACTACAAAATCCATAAATTTCATTGCGCTTCAATGTAAGGGTACTTCAGAAAAAATATTAGCTCTTTTTAAATTTGATATTTTTGACAAATAAAATTTAAGAATAAATATAGTGATAAAAAGAAATAAAGGCAGATGATATCCACAACTTTGCTTCTTCTGATCCTGCACTCCAATTTAATCCCATCATCACGAATGATGCCTCAGCACTCATCCTGATCAATCCCTCTTCTCTTTTGGGAGGAGAAATTTCCACTCCTTCTCTGTCACTGTTAACCTAGGTAATAATAATGATCAAGTCTGTTTTCAAATCAAACACTATTTTTCTGTTGTTTGAAATTGTTAAAGTAAATAAAAGAAATTCCAGAGACAGCTCCTTAACAGCTATGGTACTGGCAGTCAGTAAGTGCTTGGTAACAGGAAACAAGGCTTGCTTATTTTCTCCTTGTCTAAAAAATGCAGTTCCAGATTTGTGACCACAAGCGAGAGTTTGCTTTCCATACTGTATTTGCAGTCTCTCTCAGAGGTAGTAAGTTCAGCTTTTGTATCAGCTACTGCAGGACACAGTGAACATGATCTTACAGTGTTAACAAAGCCATGAAGATTCAAACACTGCTTTTGCTAAAGGATAATTACATCCTGTGATCTGTTGAGCATGGTCACACTTGTCATTTTGTACATCATTATTCAACTTCTAATCACCTTTTCTAATCCAGATTAGGTCAGTAGTGTCCAGCCATCAGTCATTAAAATGGGGGATGAGTATGGTAAAAAATGAGGTGGCAGCTTAAGGCTATTCCTTAGGAGAAGTAGAGTTTGAAATGGTGAGAAGAGGAAGCAATTTCATGTAAGACAGTCATATTTCTTTTCCCTGACTCCAGCACCAAACCTTTGATTAATTGCTGAGCAGTCAGGCATGCCTCTAAAAAGGGATGCTTGGAGAGACTAGTGTCACACCAGTGACAAAAAAAACTCTGCTCTTCAGATTCTCTTCTTTGTAAATACTGTTTCCTCTCTGACAAGCTTTCTGAGTGAAAACCATCTTACTGTTGGAACCAGTAGGTGAAGACAAGATTGAAAACGAGACTATTTGCCTAATGTATTGCAAGTAGAATACCTCTGCACCTGGGAAAACTCTCAATGGTGTTGTTAAACTGCTAGCTAATTTTTTCTAAGAAATGCTGTGGACGCCTGGACAGCCATTAGCATTGAAATTTGCAAGCACTGTTGACATCCCTATAATCATGAAGTCTCGAATCTTAGGGAAGAAAAGCTCAAGTTCTTCTGGACCCACAGGTTCCAGGAGAAGCCATAAAAGAAACTCCAGTCATCTCAAGAGTCACAATAAAATCAGAACCGACAAGGTTGCAAATCAGAACCGATAATCAGGCATAAAACCAGTGGATGTGTTTCTTAAAATCTATATGAGCATTAAGTAAATATGACTGATTAATCCAATTAGTCTATCTGACTGCCCACTTGAATATTTATGATAACTCTATCTCCCCTGAGTAGAACAGAAGGTAAAATGCAGCCAAATACCTAAAACCAGCATTCTCCATCAAGGTGTATGGGTACGTTGTCCCAGATATCTCACTACAAAGGTGATAAAAATAAACAAGATTAAGTGCCCATTGCTGGCTTGTATTTAACAGACAAAACCCCCCAGGGTTTGTGACAGTAGCACTGAGCCAGTGTCATAGCAGAAACAAAGGGATTTTTCATTTGCTGGTATCCGTTTTTAAAAACTTGTTCGATTTCAGATTTCCATCCTCAAGATAAGGAACCAAAAGGCCAGGCCTCATATATTCATGTGCTGGCTTTGTGAAGGTATTTTCTGGCAACACAAGGTAACATTTATTATATTAGCCCAGCACTCATTTACATATGCCAGTTTGGGATTTGAGAGCTCTGCCCTGAAATAACAACATTGCCCATCTTTCTGACCAGATGGCTGGCAGCAGGAGATGAGCTAATTCCCTGGTTCATTTGTGTGTTATGGGAATGCAGGTCTGGGACTGACCTCCTGGGTCATGAAGTCCAGACCCCTGCTACCACAGGCAGCCCTGTCATCCAAAGGCAATATATTAGCTAGGAGAGGATGTATAGTTTGTTCTTCCTGCTGTGAATCCTTCCGTAGCCCTTCCCGTTTTCTCCTGGGAGACAAGGCCTTGTGCTTCAGCTGCTTTTGTTCCCAAGGTTAGCTAACGATACATTGAAAAGTCATGGTATGACAAGCATTATTAGCCTCCTCACGGAATTCAAAAAGCACTCTTATTTTTCAGTTTAGACTGAGAACCTGAGACAGCATGGCTGTGTTTTGGGTTCAACTGTGGACTGCACGCAGCATTGCAGCAGAACAGAGGAACTACAGAAAACATTTCGCGTCCTCAGAGGAAACTGCTCTGGCACACTCAATGTCGAAAGCAGATCAGGCTTTTCCAAGAAATGCAGGATAAACCCCAGTATATGGGATGTAAAGGAGTAAGGCCGAGGGCTTTAGGACGTTATGTGAGTATACTACATTGGGAGGTTATTCTGAACTTCCTTCAGAAGACCTTCTTGCACCCTTGGAGCAGCCAAAAATGAGGACAACTGAACGCGTGTCTTAAGTGTCCCTTGGCCTTTGGTACTGGTTTGGCAACTCTAGAAAAGGGCAATGCTACATCTTCCTCAGAGTTAAATAAAGTTGCTTAAGGGTTTCAAAGTGAGACGCAAGCACAATTAAAATTAAAAGTTATAAGTTCCTGTCTTTTAGTCTGCATTCAATCAATGAAACCACATGTTCTCTCTGATTAGACATCCAGCTTTGAAGATGTTTCCCTTAATGGCCTGAGGTTTGACAGTTCCAGCTTTGTTATTTTGGTTTGGGGCTTTTTTTCCCTTTAGCCTTTACTACCAATCTCAGACAGAGTCATTCAATGCAAGTATAGGGAAGAAGTGTAGTGTCACAGTGGGGAACTCAATTTAATGAAGGCACTTACAGAAATTCTTTTGTTTATTGAAAGCATGTAAATGGACAGTATGATTTACAAGGTTACAAGAAAACAAGTACACGGCTTCCCCTGATGCTGCGGTTAAGACAGCTTGGAAATTGTTGTGCTGTGTGACAGAATAGCACAAACATGCACTGCTGAAAGCCACAGCAACTATTCAAATCCATCTTTGTTTTAAGTACCAACTATTAAAGTGACCATGCTGGTTTTACCTTGTTTCACTGACAGTGGGTGACAAAAGTCCTTTCAAAAGCTGAAAAGTTGCAAGTCTGCCTTTTCTGAATTGCAGATGTAATTTGGTTTTGTGGTTTTTGAATGGCACTGTGGACCCAAAGTCAGAAAGAACAGCTGCACATACTGTGTCAACTATGCACTGTAGAAAGCAAATATAAACCTGGAATATGGAGACTCATATCAATTAAAGCATCTAGATTTTATGGCATCCAGGTTGTAGCCAGAATGACACATGGTAGAACTCATGGCAGTTATTCTACTTCATAAGCAAAATATATATCTCATATTGATGATGCCAGGATACTCCATGTAGGCAGATTATCCCAATCTCTTGATTCAACAATATCATGTAGAAAATTTTGTGCCAAAATTAAACAATCTTTTCAGTCTTTGCGCTTCTATTAGCATAAGATTGAATAAATCATCTTAGTCTTCAGATTGAGATTAGAAAAGGCAACAGCTAACTGTAAATATCACCTCTTACTCTGCTCTGCAGTGTTTTTGATTCAAATATTTTGTTTTTCTAAAATATATTAATTATTTCAAATTTACAATAAAATATTCTGAAAATTAAGAGCAATGAGATGGATTATTATTGCAAGTGTCATTATTTGCAATTTCTCACATTAGTTACATGGAGAGTTTCTAGTTTCATGTTCAGTGCTCCTAATTCTGATGATTGATTTTTTGATGGTAATACTCATAGAAAGATACGCAAGACAAGCTCAACACAACAGCTTATAATTCACTTTTCAAAGCCTTCTCAAAACTCATGCAAATGTGCCCAAAAACCAAGAAAAAAGAAATGTAAATGCATCTCTCCAGTTCTCAGGAATTTCTGCTTCCAGGGCTAAATTCTCCGTGGATGAAAACAAGCCATTTTATTTGCTTGTCTGGTAGAGAACATACTGTACAATATTTTGACATTTCAAACCAAAGTCTGACTAAGGGATTACATGGACACTTTAAGAAATGAGTGAAAAAAAAGTGCTGCGTAATTCTTAGCACTTAATAAATATTTGATTCTAAATGTATCTAAGATTTGTGGAGAAATAATTATTGTTTAATACTGATGTCACCAACTGGTAATGCAATTTGAGAAACTTAACATTATTCTTCTCCCAAAAACTAAACAAGAAAGTCCCTGTTTTGACCTTCTTTCCAATATTGTATTCTAATATGTTAGACTAACATCTAGTCCTGTATGGTTTCTCAACAAAATTAGTATTAGTATTATCATTAGAATACAAAACAGACTTTACTGTGAATGATAGCTATTTTATTGCTTATTTTTAAATAATCAAGTCTTACTATACATTACTATTTTTGAGGGGAAGACAGGTTTATTTGTACTAGGCTGCAAGACTATGTGCTTTATTTCAAGAGAAGCTAGAAATTATTAAAATCAGTAAAAGAAGGTAGTTTATTATAAAAGTACAATTTAGAGAAACTAGTATAAAACCATAGTCACAGATACCTCTCCCACGTATGAAGCTTCATGGCTCTGATTCTGTTCTACTGCCTTTGAAGTCAATGGAAAATTCCCCTTCAGTTTCAGTTGGTCTTTTATTTTCAGAAATATTTTTTTTAAATTTCCCATTTCCAAGCTTCCATGATTGAACCTTGGGTGTGATCTTAAAAGAATTTTTATGCACATGAGTAGACAGAGTGACTCAAGTCAATGAGCCTGGAGGGCTGGACCCAACTTCACCACTTAAACTGCTATATTCTTTTAACTGCATGGAATGCCAATCACATCACTTGATTTCTCCATGACACTTTATAATTCAAGATCTACAGTTCTACATCTGGTACAATAGTAATACTGCTAACAACGGCAGGTCACCAGAAAAACACAGTTAATACTGTGTGGAATGACAGGCACATAAAACTGCAAGATGGTGTTTTCAGTATATTAGGAAAAAAAGCAAAAAGGCAATTTTCTCCAAGTTTCTTGGGACTCTTCTGAATGACATTAACTGTAATACGCTTGAGAGCGACACTTCTAAGAAAGTACCTGAAACTTTGTTTTACATAAAGTCAGTTGATTCAGGCATACAATTATTGCTGCATCAAGGGATTTTTTTAAAGACTTGAATAACAAACAAGATAATGATAACCAGTTCCATTGGCTATTTCAGTGTCTAATTCATTTTTCAAAATGAAAATTTATCCCAAAGTTTCATCTGGTGATACAATGCACCATCATGCACTATGCAAAATCTAGCAGCCATGGTCTGTTTTAATTTGAAGTAAAAATAAAAATACCACCGCATGTTACAGCAGCTTTTCTGATGATTATCAGCCAAGATTTTAACTTATTCTCGGCACTGTTCTTTTTTACTTTAATCCTCACATCTTTCTACAAAATCAATGTGATTTTATTTGCTGTCAGTTAAATTTTCTAAAGCACTTTTTCTTTCCTCCCACCCCTGGCCCTTCTTAACCAAGATATCATTGGTACCAGCGAAATGCCAAGTAAGAACCCAACTGGAAGCATGAACTGGCTATTCTTTCCTCTATTCCGTAAAAATAAACTAAGCTCACACATAGACAGACACGCAAACATAGACACAGACAAATACAAGTCTGTACTTCAACCATTTCTTTCTCTCTTCTGGGCATTTGTTCTATATTCTTTGTCCCTCATTTTCCTCTCTCCTCAAGGTGAAGCACAGGCCACTCCAGGAGGTTTCTGTGGATTTCAGCAAGGATGAACTGGCTTTTGACCGACATTCTCTCTACCTCCCATGACTTACATAAATAGTATCTGGATTTTTGAAAGGACTGTATTTGGTTGGAAACTGAATCCTTCTTTCATTCTTAATTGTTCAAAACATCATTTCTAAAGGCTTTTTTTCTCCCTCTTAAGTATTAAAGTAATTGAGTCTCCAGCAGCTCCAACAAAGTTCCCTTTAGATTAGTGAAATGAACTTTTTGTTTCTTTTAGCTTGATGATATTTTTCCAAAATGGCATCAATGAAAAAAGCATGGAAAATAAAAAGATTTTTCTTACAAGAGGTTTTCTCTGCTAAATAAATGGATTTAAGGATGCCCAGGCTCTACCTATAGGAGACAATAAGAATATTTAGCACTTACAGTAAATGTATTTCTCTGCTAAATGACTTTTCATGTCTCATGTATAGTAGCAATATTAAGTAATGAAGCACCAGTCCAACAGAAAAACAGCAAATTAAGAAAACAATCAACATTAGAAAACCCACAAACCCCAGACATGAGGCTAGGCCAATTCATTTACGTCAGTTTAACATGATTTCAGCTTTAACTATAATATCCAACAGAAACCCCCGAGAACTGAATGTGCAAAGAATCTCTTGATCTACTGATTGTAATAAAATAGTTGTTTCAAATGCTTCTCTTAATTAAATGTCTGGGTTTGGGGATGCTAGACGCAAAAGAAGGAATACTGTATATCTGGGAAGCAGGCACTACATAACTGAATATATTTGCTTGTAATAAGTTAAACAAATAAAATATTAAAGTTACTATAAAACATTGGTAAGTGATAATTTATTGGGAAAAGATTGCACAAGGGCAGTTCAGGAATAGGGAAATAAAAAGTAGACCAAGACTCAAAAAGTACAGGAAGAGCATATCATTAAATATCTCCTATTGTTGTATCACAGTATCACAGTATTTTATTAAGGTTGGAAAAGACCTCTGAGATCATCGAGTCCAACCTATGACCCAACACCTACACTTAGTCCTACTTGTCAACTACACCATGGCACTAAGTGCCTCACCCAATCTTTCCTTAAACATCTCCAGGGACGGTGACTCCACCACCTCCCCAGGCAGCACATTCCAATGGCCAATCACCCTCTCAGTAAAGAACTTCTTCCTAATGTCAAGCCTGAGTAATGTTTTGTAAGTAAAACATCAGTAAGTAGACTTCCCCACACAACTGAGATTCAGACCATTGTAAAAATATCTAAAATAGAGAATTCTACATCAATAAGCCCTCCAGCCAGAACAGAAAAATTCTAGATATAAACAACATAAACTTGTGATAGACATCCTGGACTACCTAGTATGTTGCAGGGCTGTCAAACTCATGGCCTGCGGGCTGAATCCAGCCTTCCACCTTGTTTTATCCAGCCCAGCACCTTGTTTCTACCTGGCAGCAGCGCTGAACTCCTCGTTCCTACGCTCTTGCCAGCACACCAGTCACGTGTGCAGCGTGTGTGATGCGCATTACGCTGCAGGAACAAAAGAACGGTGGGAGCCGTGGGTTGGACACACTGCTCCAAGGGTTCAGAGAGATTAAATGAATTTCTTGATTGCACCATACTTGTTTCAAGGCTTTGATGGTCTCCTATAGGAAAGGAAAAGATATTTGTCTTGATGAATAATTGATGATTTGGGACATTTTCCTTAATTGGCTGCTGGACAACACGTGCAAGGTGAAGAGGGAGTGAATGCACCTTACCCTCTTTTTCCTGCCACTGTACTCTTGTGTTCCGAACAGCAACACAGTCCGTTAAATGCACACTTGGAATGACTGACAAATATGCTTTGTCAGGTTTGGGTTTAAAAGCAAAGATTTTCTCCCTCCCAATTGTTTTTAGGGGGAGGGCATTATTTATTGTCCTAGCTAGCATGGCAAATGTTCCATTTTCTATGCTTACATGGAAGTTCCCTTTAATAAATTCACAAGTAAGCAGTTGCTCTGAATCTCTTCTGAACACACCAGGCATATGATGCTGCCACAAAGGGTCTGCAAATCCCAGGTTCTTAGATGATCTACGCTTAGATGATTTCTACTGTACAATAATGCCTGCTTTGTTGCTTTAAGGTAGCTCTGGTACTTGCAAAATTTAGAGGCACTTCAGATTACTCTAAACCCTTCTGGCTGGTAGCAGCCTCTGCACAGCCATTTGCCATCTGAGAAAAATTTTAAGCAGATGCCAAGCGGTTGCCTCTGGTAAACGGTTGGCTCAGGTCCATCTGACCCCCAGGGTAACCCATTTTTATGGCCAGGCTTGTGATGGAATTGTCAACTGGGAATAAGCAATACTACTTATTCTTCTACTTTGTTCTGCCAGAGCAAAACTGGATTCCAAGACACATTCTGAACATTTCTTTATAGGGTAAGCAATACATGCATTAAAAATTATTGAAGTATTGGGTTTTGCATATGAAGAACTACTAAAAAAATGCTACATGAGTGTCTATAATAATCTTGATGATCGTGCAGACTGTTTCCCCATGGACAACAACAAAGGAGCTTTCTTCTTCCCCACTTTTTTTTTTCCATTACAACAGGTGATGTGACTAGGGATAAAGGTACCTAGGCTCTGGTTCGTCTGAGTCTACTACTGACAGCTTCTTTTTCTCATCCATGAATTATGATTATCTTTTGGCCACCAAGACTATAGCTGTTCTGTTGTTAGACCTGTGCAGGAGCTCCTATCTCACTTGCTTCACTGACAGTGTCAGGAGAACAGGACAAGGTCATACATAAGATGCAGGGGTCTATGGGGAGGGCTCAGGTATGTCCTCAGTCTCAGCGATGGCGTGTTCAGCACACAGGGAAGAAATGATATATAAATACATGAAAACTCTGGCCTTCACCCCCACCTCAACTATTTGTGGCCACTGACAAAAATGAAGTATATACTCAGAACATTACTAGCAGCTTCTGATAGGCGGACAAGGTGAAGCCTGTACTTAGGCTAAGAATACTGGTTATAGACTTACAAGCAAAAGAAAGTCAATTACTATGTTTAATGCTTTGCATTATAAGAAAACCAGAAATTGAATTGTTTGGGACAAAGCCATGGGGTTATTTCTTGTCTAAAATCAGGTATCTTTTGTAAATAAGAGATATGAAAGTTTCTGAAAGAGCTCACAGTAATCCTTCGTAAAAGAATTGCTCGCTAACCTAGGTTCAGAATTTGCAATTAATTCCCCCTATAATTACTGAGTCAAAACCCAGATGTGTAGAACAGACATGAAAAATAAAATTCTTTAGTTCTATTTAACAAAAAGTTAAAGGCAACTAATACTAGGATTACATTCCAAAAGCAACTGCTTGAATATATTAATGAAGTTTCCTGTTTTGAATCACATCATCATAACAATGCTAATATCTGAGTGTTTTCTAAATGCGAAATTGTGATTCCTACCATTTAAAGATTGTGATTATACAAAGAAAATAAGATTTTAATCTCAGGAAGGACTGTCAAAAAAATAATGAAACTCAGAGGTATGGCAGTGAAGCCCTAAGTGAGATCAGAAAGTTTTTCAGGCTAAGCGCTGTTAGGAGCATATACATCACAGCAACACACGATTTACATGCATTTTTACATTTAAAAATACGTTGTAAACATAAACAAGACACTGAAATTTTCTTTAGGGTAGATAAAAACTATAGACAAACTATTTAAAGTAGAAAACTGAAGAAATGTACTTTGGAGATTCTAAGCAACCACAGGTAGCCTGATTTCTAATAGGATTTTAGATGCTTAGTACTCGACTGGTATTTATTTTTCAGCAGTGCGTATTTCCTGGATGAAAATCCCCAGCCAATGACACTGAAAAGGTTTTTACTGTATTGCTTTCAATAGATGCTTAAAAGCTACTCAGTCATGACTGGTATTTTCATTTTTCATACAAAATAGCGTCTTCCTACTGCTGACCTGGGACCAGATGACTCCAGATGGATTGATTCCAACCAGTCTCACACTTTCACATAGGAACAGATAATCAACTCCTGCTCTTCCTTTTGGCCAGGTTTCCACAGCCCACCCTGGCTCTTTGGAGCCAGGAAGGGAAAAAAAGGTGGATCTGAATGTATGCAGATGTGGATTCAGTCTTCCTTCTGGGCTTATATTCAGGCAACAAGGTGCTATAGCCATGTTCAAATAGCCAGGCACAGGTTTCACCATTACCAATAAGAGATAAAATAGCTTTAATTAAGTTAAAAGTCTGGAAAAAAATATTTTACTAAAGCTGAAGCCAAGTATTTTAGAAAATCTCAAGAGTCTTATTTGTCATTACTATTAAAGAAGAAAATATGTTTTATTATGATGAAAATTCAATATAGTTCTTATTTTCACAAATTTTTCAGAGGGACACGTAGAGAATAATCAGATTTTAGAGTTAGGACAGTGCAGATTTGCCCCAAAGAAGACGGGGTCAAATGCAATTAGCCCTGGCTTCCACATCAAAGTCAGACAAATCTATAATAGTTTCTGCATGACCTACTCCTAGTTTCAGCCTATCAGAGTTTAGATTGGAAATATTGTCCAAAAAGGAACACAGATTGTAGACACGGTATTAAATTAATATAATTATGAGGAAATATTTGGTTGAAAAACTTGAAGCTAGAATACAAGATCCCTCAAACTTTGGCATATCATTTCAAATCTGCCTCAGATGGATCCAACAGTTGTTGCCAGCTGATAAACTTGTGTATAAAATAAGTAAGTAGATTCCAGCTGTTATCACAGTTCCCATGTGCAATAACTGGCCCCTTGTGAGGCAAAAAAGCAAATAAGCATGGAGATGAAATGATCCACTTACTCACTGAAGGGTCTTTCTGGGATAAGTTAAAGGATAAGGTGAGACAATACGTATGTATGAAAGGAGTATTAAAAAATGGCTTGTGCTTCCATAGTGCTTATGCTATGTTTCTTCTATGAATTACCTGAGACTTTCATTGTTCAAGGCTTTCAGTCTGATAAACTAGCACTACAATAATTAATCATTGAAAATGGTGAAAATAAATCTTTTCTACTTACTAAAATGACAAGATGGGTAAATAGAGAATAATGTATAGGCATCACTATATTGTATTAAAATGAGAAGCCATTTAAATGTCTTTATTCTTGTCTTCCTTAGTATAATATCAAAGAAAAATTAATCACATTCATAGCACCCTTCACCAAAAGAAAGGAAGGGAAAGATTTCTCTGTGCAGCACACAGTTTTTTATGCATGTCCATTAACATTAATGGGAGTCTTCAGCTAAACCCCCAAGCCCTGTAGCACACATCTACCCTTTATAATTTAGGAAATAACTGAAAAGATGGCTAAGTAAGACCTAACAAACATGAAAAAAAGTCATCAGAAATCAAACAGTAATTAGCAATAGGGGACAGCAAAGAGACTGCAGAAGTTTGTAATTTGCAAAGGAATGAGATTCTTGGATTCTAACAGGGTCCTGAAAAAGTAAAAGTAGATCTGGTGTGACACAAGTCCAAGCAGCTTAGGAAGCTCAGTAGCCTATCATCACCTCCAGAAATAGTAGCATATGCCTCCATGATGGGGCAGAATGGAAGATATGGTATTATTTTTCAGGGTTGTATCAAAGTGATACTTTCCTTCTGTATACTGTGTTTTGTAGTGGGTAATTAACCCCTTGGAAAGAAATTCATCTGTCCTTGTTTCAGCAAAGGTAACATGGAAGAAGATAAATACGAACAACTCTGTGCTTTTCCAAGCAAACAAAAGTCAAAATAATACTGTAAACCAGATGAGCTCTTGCTACAGCTGGCTGTATATTAAATATAATATTACAGCATTCATTCTTTCATTTTTCCTCTGTCTTTTCACACTATATGTGCATTGAAAGAAAACGAGATACATTTGGGGTGACTATGTCACACTTTGTAATCTAAGCTATTGTACCTTGTAACAGATTCTGTTCTCTTATCCCACATCTTGTAAATTAAATCCCATATCAAATCAAATTCCCTACATAAGAGTAGAATTTGATGTAAACAGAAAGCAAAATTTAATGGAGTAATGCCAAGAATACTTTTGGGGCAAACTGTATATAACAGAATTTCTTCCGGTGAATTGGGTGACAGGAACAGAAAATCTAATATTTTTTTTTTCTATGTTATCACCTCTGACTTTAACTATAGACAAAGAAATGTCAGAATGTATCATTTCCATGCTGGGGGGCTAGGGTGGGATTCAAAAGTACAGCTGTTAGATGAAAAAGCCATCTGAAAAGCAGAAAAGAAGGTGAATTTAAAGCAGTCTGACCCACTGTGACTGGGAATCTCGAGGATACGGTGTGAGAAAGTACTTTTTACACCTGGAAGAGCTGTGCTGCAGAGCAGGGTACTTATGCAGGTCAAAGAGGAAGTGAATTAAAGATTTATTTACTCTGTACTTCAAAAAAAAAGCCAGCTTAAGGAGTTGAACAGGAAGAATTAAATTCAAGTATTAATTTAACATTTAAGAGACTGTTCTCTGAGTTGTCATTAGTGTTGTGATTCTAGGTTAAGAAACAGATTTGGTCAACATTTGTGTGACAGATGATCTGTGTTGCCTGCTTTCAACAAATGTGTGAGATTCTTCTATAGTGATTCAATTCAGTAACAGCAGCCTGTTTTTCACTGCCCTTTGAGCTGTAGTTAAGTTTAGAAATTTATCCATAACTTGTAAATTGACACTGCAAACAGTTTGGCCTGCTTGCACACCAAGAAACACTGGCTTACTCTATGTCCATTCTAGCTATCTTCTTACTTTCCACTGTCACATCTATAGTCAGATGTATTTATGAATCAAGAATCAGCAGAGTAAAACGGCTACAAAAATGACAAAGACCGTGTTTCACAGTAGCAGATGTAACCTAAAAGTGGCATATAATTAAAGAGAGAAGAACTGTGATTTAGGATCGATATAAGGAAAGGAGTTACAGTCACCAAAATAAAACAGAACTCTACTGGAACAGCTAAAGAGTGCTTCTCCCTTCCCCCCATTGAACTCTGCCATTACTGAAATGAATAAATTGATGTAGACAGGCTTTATCAGGAATTTCTGAAGGATGACACTTTAAATATATGGGATCTAAATTTCTTTTCACTTATAAATGAGAAGTAAAGAATTATCACCATTAATGCCATTATTTTGAAAAAGTGATGAGAATCATAAGATTTCAACTCTTATGTTGTGAAATGTTCAAGCGTATGTATTTGTGAGCATATGTATATGTGTATATTTTCCTGTGAAGTTTCTTCCCTTCCTTCTAAATCTGACAGAGTTAGCCAGATAAATGGTATCAAAGGGGTTAAAGACACAATATGGATGCTGTACTATGCTGAGGTCAGCAATTTATGATGGGATGGTGGGTTCCAGTGCCAGAAGCTATGGCACAGGAGAGAATGTTATTTGAACAGCATGACTCTCTATGAAAGCCTGTCATCCTCTGTTCTGGAACTTTTGCTTATGTAGCAAGGCGACATGCCCAGACAGAAAAGGAATGTTTTTCAGCTGTTATGTGATGGCTATTAATACAGTTACTGCTATACAATAAATATGCTGCTACTGCTTGCCGTCATTTTAAATTGACAAAGACATAGGAATCTCCCAAGACACCATTGTTTCTAAGGGCCACATCCTTCATTCGTTATTTAGATGAAATTCTTAATAACTTCGCTCAGGAAAAAATTTCCTTTTAAGAAGTTTAAGCCCTTAAGACCATCCGGGTACAAATACCATGCTGTGTCAGGCCACATTCACTGTGACTGACGGGGCATAATGCAACGCACAAGTCTGATTTTTTTCTGCATTGCTGCTCTTACACTCCTTTGATATTTCTCTGACATGCCTGAAAATATCCCAGTCAGATCCAGCACATGATCAGATGATCAGCAGGAGGAAGACAGAGATGAAATACATTACAACTTATTTACCATTACGTCTGACTAATAGCCCTCTCAGCTAACAATGGATGAATGAAAGTTTAGCACGTTTAGCTCTTCCTAGAATTTCCTTTCTTTGTTACTGTTTTCCCAAATCACTCATCTATATTCCAAAGATTTTCGTTCTTCTTTTTTCAAAATCAAATGAAAAGCAAAGAGAAACTTTCTGTCTAGTAAAGAGGAGATTTTTTTATGTATAGTGTTTGACCAGTTGCACATGGTTTTCTTTTGGCTAACACGTTCTTGCCACATCATGGACAAGGATTATAGAGCTAATTCTTCAAGGATCAATGGATAATCTTACATAGTTGTGAAGCTGTACACAGTTGTGACATAGTTGTGTAAGTTGTAACTTACACATCTATTATTTTAGGCAAATTATCAATAATGCCTGTGCTTGAAAAGAGACCTCTGTCTACAGCATTCATCAAACAGAAATCTGACTCACCAAGATGAGCACATGCACCTTGATCATCTCAGTCACCTGAGCCAACACAGCACTTCAAGGCATCAGGTCGCTCACAGCAGCAGCTCGGTGAGCTCAGAGAGAGAGAAAACTCTGTGGAATCAACATATAAAAAGAAATATCTACAGAGAAATATTTACAGGTCTATATTTGATTTTTCTATATGTCTGTAAAAATAAAATACTTCTTTAATGTTAAATCAAAGTAGCTGTTAATACCTTTTATATAAAAATGTAATGTGTGTATACATTACTGCTCATATTTGAAGTAGTGCTACAGTAGCTGTAAAACTGGTTGTTTTTCATACCTACTCATACATAATTCCTGCTTAGAAAGTTTACCACCTACCTTTCATGTACTTTGTTGCCATCACTCACCCTGATCTGTTTTTCTGCCAAAAATACAGGAAGCAAAACTAGAAAATTCACTAGAAAATGCAGAAGTGTAGCATTATTTCCCTTATACATAAAAGACAGAGAGAGAACTGGGGGAAGAACGGGTGGGGAGAAACAAGAAAGTAAATCCCAAACTGTCTCCCTGACCACACATGATCGTAGAATCATAGAATTACCCGAGTTGGAAAGGACCCAAAAGGATCATCGAGTCCAACTCCTATCCCTACATAGGACACTCCCAACATTCACCCCATGTGACTGAGGGCATTGTCCAAATGCTTCTTGAATGCTGGCAAACTCGGTGCCATGACTACTTCCCTGGGGAGCTGTTCCAGTGCTCCACCACACGCCGGGTGAAGAACATCACTGCTGGAAATGAAAACTGAAGAATCTTCAGATAATGTTGAACTAGATCTTAGCAGAGGAAGCCACTAATCACAGAAACAGGTGATCTACTGGTCTGAAAACAAACCAGCAGTTTGTATGAGCACATGCTGTAGAACTAAAGGAGGCATCCTGGGTCAGTGAATCTAATTCTCTGCTATCATAAGTAATCATATCATATAATCCCATTCATCTCATTTCAGGTGTATCTAAAAATCCTTTTTATGAATTTTCAGAATAAATGCATTCAGAGCTAGTTTATATTCATTTGTTCTTGTGTAACCTTGTCCTTCAGCAAAAATAGCTCATCCTCCTCCCAACCCCCATTTATTTATAGAAAGCAATCATACTTTTTCTCAGCTATTATTTTGCTAGGCTAAGTCCAGCTATTTCAGTCCTGTCATGTAAAATAGGTTCTTCATTCCTCTAATTATCAGAGAAGTTGGTCTTTCTACCTACTCCAGTTTAAACATCTTTTTTTTTTTTTTCAATACTCATTACAATTTTCCAAATAGTTTTAACCACTCGGACTATTAACACTCAAGTTCTCATTGCGTACTGGAAACCCTTCATACATTCTATGATGTTCTCCTTCTCTCATTCTTTCTTTCCCTCTTTCTTTTATTTCCTTTCTCCCTTTTTCTCACTCTGTCATGGCCAAGTCACACAAGTGTTTTGTTACTGACTTACACACCCAAGTCTCCCTTACCATATATTTCCTAGACTGCAAGTTATACATTTTGTTAATTAGCAACTTAAATGTATCAGTATAGAATATCTTTGTTTGGCTGAATTTCATAATAAATCTGTTATTTCTGCATCTCACAACTGTCAACGATTTCCCATATATTATTACAGTACTCTAATGAGAATTTATCTCAAAGTTGTGTCATTGGTTGATTTTATATCTAATAAACCAAATTCCTAAACAAAAATGTTAATAATTGTCAGCCCCAAAGATAGTGCTAGAAGAATTCCTACAATAGTATCCCTGGAGACAAATGGCACAATTTTTACACTCTCTTAGTTGTTTAAGAATTAGAAAACTAATTGTTCCTAAGTCTCCTCCTCAGGCTAAACAATTTCACCATATCAAATGTTCTTTTGACATCCAGATAGAAAAGGACTTCATCTGTTTTCTTAGAACAGGGATTATGAAATACATGTCATTCAAAGCAGGGCTGGGATGTTTGATTTGCTTATATTTGTGTGTTGCTTTGGAAATAAAAAACACTGTTTAATGTATCATCATACCACTAGTAAATGATTCTGATTTCATACGGTGTCCAAATGCTAAACTTTTGGGTTTCTCGCAAGTTCTGCTGGATGAAAAACTCTCATCTGTTTAGGTATTTTCTAGGACTGCATCTAGATTAAATCATTACAGTCTATCTTTTTGCTGTTATGCTATGATAATAAGTTACTATGCCATTACTATTGTTGCAGACTAACCCTATAGTGGCAAATTGCTACAGTTTTATTACAACAGCTTCATAATACACAAAAGCAAATGATAAAAAAAAAAATGCTACACAGGCTGAAAATTCTAATATGAAATGTATCCAGCACAGATATTATTTATGTGCAGGTGCACATATATATATGCATGAAAAATCTTTATAAAATATAGCTCAGTAATGTAGACTAGTAGTTCAGATAAATGCACTTTAATCAGTACTAAACTTGGTAAGCAGATGTTGAAAAGGCTATACGGTGTTAGACAGAATGAGAGGATTAGTGCTAAAAATATACGAAAAAGAAGATAGTATAATCTTTTAAACAGTATTGCAAGCGGCAAGATCACTACTAGAAAAATTAATTATTTCATACTAAAAAAAATTTGCTATAGATCACAGAAAGGAGAAAGGCAAGCCAGACCAGATCAGCCAAAAGTAGTGGCCATCACCAGACACTTCAGAAAGTCCTAAAGACTAAAACACTAAAGAGACCCTAAATTCTAATCATTCACATATTTTTAAAAAAGTTTTTAAGCTTCCACCTAGCTCCTGAGTGATTAACAACTATCTTATTCATTCCCTTCATTCCCTTAAATTTTTATTTTGTAACTAAGAACGTTCCATTACCTGTATAAATAGCTGATACTTGTCCTGATCATAACCTTTTGATTTTATGGATATCTTGTAGCACTGAGTTCAGTAGGATAGAGAGAATAGAAACACCTTGGTAAGTATTTGTCTATTTGTACACTACTCTTTATATAGACCCTTATTCTGATATAAGGAAAAAGACACTTCATAAAATTTTATTTCTCCCCATTGACCTGATAGCTTTTGTATTACAATATCAGCTATTTTTGGAGATCTTTCTTCTGAGCTAAATAGTTCTTTTTTTGTGTAGCATCTCCTCATAATGTTGAAAAATTTGTGTTTTGAAAAAAGCATTTCCTTTGAAAAAAGCAATCAATAAAATCAAATACAGGAAACTCTTCTTTTGCTGTTTTACTTCAGTTTTGAAAAAGTTGAGATGTCTAGATTTTTATGGGACATTTTATAAAAAAAGATCATCTTTTCCTTTCACCATCTCTAAGTGTTTTACAGACAGTAGATGATGTATCAACACAGTTTTGAACAAACCTTCTGCCACGGGTCATTATTTTTAACCAGTTAGAACTAAAGGTTAAATGACTCGACCAAGTAAGCTCACTGAGTCAACAGCAGAGTTAGAAGGAACAAGACCAAGAAGTGAAATCTCAACCTTATGAAGCCAACGTAAAATTCTCAACATTTTCTGCAGAGCCAGAATTTCACTTCTGTTTCTGTAATAAGTTTTTCCCCCTCTAATTACTAAGCACAACAGCAGTAAGTTGCTCTTCAGTTACTGAACTTTTAAAGGCCTTTTGTTGGTGATGTTGGTGATAGTTCTTGTCCACTAATGTAGTTGATTTCCCAGTTCCACAAAAGTGCTCATAATGCGTTAATTCAATAATATAAGCTTAGGCAAGTAGCATGATTTAAAATCTACCGACGCTATAATCACTTTAAATAGTTCCAGCATAGCAGTAACTTATTACACGGAATGAAAATGACAGTATAATACCAAAATTGAATCCAGTAAGTTATAAGTAAAATTTCTGTAGAAAGACAGATCTAATTTCAAGGTATTTGCACCAAAGAACATGATAATGTACACTATTTCAGTACTTAATCTATTGTAGAAATGTTTTAATAACTTTTACTTATTTGTAAGGGACTCATACTAATAACTATGATACTATTTTCTGTCATAAATCTTTGAAAACTGTGAAATAATGTAAATGAAAAAAGCAATTGTATTTTTGTTCAGTCTGGAGACACTTGAATAGTCCAATGGAATGAATTCTTCCTTCTTTTCATAGTGACAAAGCTGTTCAGGTATTTGCTTAAAATAACCTTTTTTCATTCTTCCTTATTATTACTATACTTGACAAGCTTATAACAAAAATTTTCAAGCGCCAAACCTCTTTTAAAGTTTTTGCAGCAACACTTAAAAATTACTGGACGTTTATCTCAGACATCTTCAATACTTTCTGGATAATTCTATTTCCTACTAATATTCTGATGATAGTAACTTTCCAGAATTTTGCTCAAAATGCTTGAGAAATATTTGAAATCCAAGGAGTGATTCTTTGACTTAATACTTATATTTTTAATCAATACAGATGCCTCTATTTTCCAATGCAGTTTTACCAGTGACATTCAATCTAGACAGCTATAGTTCTCACATTACTGAGATAATGTTATTGCTATTAATAATCTCAAAGAACCTCTGAGTTTTAAAGTACTGCATAGACCCATAGATGGCTGCATAAAGGTCACTATTTTTATAGCTTAACATTAAAAATACTGAGACTCCATACACATGGCTTTGTTCTGCTGTATGCTTACCTTCAAAAAGCCAGAAATTAATGTGACAGAAAGTTTACTTGCAGGAAACATAACACTGTCTAAATGACGCTCTAGTGAAAGCTAAGTTTATAGCAATATAAATATTGATGTCATTAATGCTACCTAAAGTATCCGAGAATAAAATATACCTCCTTATCATGCGTGCAACATAGCAGTTTATGTCAGTAAGGCATTACTTCTATTGCAGTAAGTTTTATTTTAGAATTACTTATTGCACTGAGGTGCAGGAAGGAAGAGGAGATTGAGGAGGTACACAATGGGAGTAAGAGAGGACCACGGAAAGAAGGGAGAACTGGATACAGGTAAAATTCAATAACACAGATAATAACAGTATCTTTCCAGAGGTTTCTATAGTACACAATTTTAACTGTTGGCTGCAACATAAGTACTTCATCTATGGGAATGGAAGTGAATGGAAATTTGGACATTTGTTAAGGGTTTCGCAAATTGGCCCTATGCATATAAGATCTGGAATATATAAATAATAGATCTTCTGAATAGTTGCCTGGACAAAAACTCTGCCAGTGTTCAATAGAATCCTGCTGTTATTTCAGTGCCATGTGTTCCCATTATTTTCTAAATTACTCACCCACAGCTCCAATTGAAGACAATGATGTTGCAATCAGTGCATTCTTTGCCAAAGGAGACGATGAATCCTATGGTAAGATTCAGCCCTGTCGTTCCTTCCTGCTATTCCAAATGACCAAACTCAGTTAATTAATTTATCTTACGTGATGAGAAAGTTTCCCTATGCCAGCTGTACAGCCTCGTCACTGCAGGCGTATTTTCAACACTAATATATCAGTGCTTTTCAAAGCTAATTCTATTTGTGCCTAGAAATGAGGCTTCCATAATTTCTTGGAAGCTCTGCAATAGGTTTTACTCTTAGAGAAATACCATAATGTTCTGTTTACTTGAAACAATGGCTAAAAGAATAAAGATGCCATTCCAGCTGCTGAGATAATATCATGATTTTCAGTTTCTCAAAGGACACTCAGCATCTCTCAATAATTTCTACCTTATTATCTGGAGACACTGTTAATAAAGGCAGTTTACTAGGACATGTGAAGAAATGAAGCCTGAATTTTACAGGTAGACTCTAGAGCAAATAAATAAATAAATTTTGGCACCTGACTGTTGAATTATATACAGAATTTATATGTTTTATCTTATATTCCAGATGTCTGACGTTGGAGTGCATATTTGCCTCAGTACCCATGTTCCATCACTGAGCAGTGAGAAATGGAATATATCCCCTTCCAGGTGGATCGTAGGACTTCACAGTAGTTAAAATTAGCAATCAGAACAAAATTTAATATGTTGCCTTTTGTTGGATGGATGCTTTTTTACATGGCAGAAGAAACAAAGAGCTAAAAATTATTAAAAATTCTAGCAAATACCTAATGATGTGTTTGAAACAAGTCCTAATTGGCCATAAGGAATATGGAAAGGGTAGCCAGAAGAAGTAAGCCCACTCCTTTGCTGTCAGTGGGAATTATTTCTATGGATTTTGCTGAGGGCCAAAGCATCACCTAGGTCTTTGACTTCAGGAACATTAATCACTTTTATTAGACACTCATATGATTATTCTTAGCCATTTTGATGCTATTCAACATGGAAATGCTTAAAGATGGACTATATTCAAGTTAATCAATTACATATAACAGTGGTCTGGTATTATGCCAATCAAAATATTATTCGGGGAAGCAAATAATTAATCTTGCAACACTTTAGATACCATTTCAACAAATCAAAATGTTTTATTCAATATTTATTGAAATATTTCTAAAATTTTCAGCCAATTCTAAGCACAATGTCAAAGACCAAATTCATGACTTTGTGTTAAATTTAAGAGGAATGGCTTCATCATTAATAGCTAATATTTTCTTTAAGTATTTTCTTATCTGGAAAGCTAATCTGAAGATCAGATAATCCAGTTGACCATTCATTCCTTGGTTCAAATTCTGAACTAGCATAACACACCTAATGATGAGATAACTAAAGCCAAAAAAATTAAGTCAGTATAGACCAACTGAGGAGCAGATCTGTACATTCAAATTACAGAGTATATACTCTAGCATCATCAGATATGATGATGGATACCATATTTTTAGTCCACTGGAATAATGTTGACTACAATATTACAGATTTTTCTCTCCAGGAAACATTTGAGAAAGGAAATCTCAGACTTAGATGAGAAATTGCTTAGATGTACCTCACATTACAAAAATTGTTCCAATACTTTATTTGGGAAGATTTAGTATAGAGACAAGTTTTGCAATTCAAGAAAACTGAGATATAGAAGACATGCAAAAACGTTCCTTTGAAATAAATTTGAATTCATCCCATGTCTCTAGAAGGAAACTGTTTTTGACAGACTATATTTTGCCACTGTTTCATTTAATAATTCATACTAACACTTACCAAGGGAGACTGGTCTTTGATTTAATTCTAATTTTATGCTAGCCAACCTGCTACCTATTCTTATGACTTATATTATTATACTTATTGCTGTTGTTTTGTGGACTTTGCAAGTGATACTGCTGTAATTACACACAAACAAAAAAATCAGCACAAGAAAATCTGATCTTCAGAAAGGGCTTTTATTTCAAACTGTCTCAGATCTATATTTTAGGTAATATTATATTTTGAAATTAAATCTTTTTCACTTAAAAATCTAACAATACAATGGGTGATGCTTCATGTTCCTTCAGATGGAGAAAGCCACAAGCCACTTCTGCCTGTTTAAAATAAATACGTGAAGACCCTGAAAAATGGTTATAATTTTCAAAATCTATTAACTTATACTGGAATTGAAAATATGCAGAGTTTTGCAGAACTTGGGTTCAGCTGTGGAAAGAGGACTGCTTCCCAAATTAATTTTTGGTCAATCTGTAAAGAGAAGCAGTCAATCTTATATATATAATGGAACAGGGACCTGCATTTCACAGGAATAACACCTAAATCACTTTTGAGCAGTGGGGAGCAGGGGAGGTATGGGAGAAATCAAAGTGATTTCTATTATTTTGGCAAGCAATGACTGCAAAAAAATAAGTACAGCTGCATCATTCTTAAGATTTTGAGGGAAAAAAAACAGTCTTAGATAGTGTTAAATGTAAATAATGCGCAGTCAGTTCTCCTCAGAAGCAATACTTCACATGCACTGATATACTCATGAGAAAATATTCCTAACATACATTGCTACAATGAAGAGAGGACTAAATATTCCACTTCCGTTTCTATTTTCAAAAATGTAGTGGATTTTTGCCTTCCCTTTTTAAACTTCACTATGGATATGAGTGGCATGTACAAATAGGCAGCTCTTTGTAGTTACCCAGCTGATTTGTCAATACCCTGATATCTATGCATTGATTCATGAACGCTCAGCAGTCCTCACTTTACTTCAGGCATTTCACACAGTTCTGTACATGTACTGCATTTCTGGTTATTTACAATCTTAAATGTGTTTAGCATTAAAGGTGTCAATCGGTCCAATGTAAGGATGCTCATCATCATTCTGGTTTATCCTGTTGATGAAGATCTGAAACAAGCAGTCGGTCTCTTAATTTTCAGCTATGTAGATGCAAAGTAATTTCAGATTTCAGATGAATAAACCTGGAGAAACCTGTGGTGAAAGTGTGATCAGTCACAAACTAGCTCTTGTTATTTCAGCTCTTATAATTCCATTTCCCCATTGGTAGTGGCCTGTCATGAGAAGATTTGAATAGTGCAAAATTGTCAGAAAGATTCTCTTCTGTTTCAGGCCAGTAATATAAGTTACAGAGATATTAAGTTCACAATACTTTATTTCCAGCTTTGCAATCCACAGAAGGGAAATAAATAAGGATCCCCATGTGATTGTCTGCAATTACAGAGCACATATACTTATTTATAATAACAAGAATCTTCCTACTGGAAATCCCCTGAAAAGCAGGCAATACACTGGGCTGATGAATTCAACTTGTATAATTACCTGGGAGAAAGGAACTAGAGTGAAGGGAGATTTGCTTCTTGTCAGATTGAGTCTAATCTCATTCCTACACAATCTAAGATGACAGCTTTGTACCTGTATCTATTAGTGAACCTGTAGACTCATTCCTAAAGTAGCACTCTGATAAGAGACGTTAAAACAGATAGAATCATAGGACCATGAAAGTACAACACTTTAATCTTGGTGGGAAGGCCTAGGTTTCAATATATCCAGGATTTCAGGCACTGAAGGCTAACACAGTACTTAGAAAAAGAGAGAGAGTAAGGTGAGACAGAGATGCTGTGTATTACATTTCTAAAAGGAAAGTGACTCCCATTGGAGTCACTTATGCAACACTGTTATTTGTGATTGGAATAAGCAGCACAATTGACATAATTTTGCTAATTACTTAGCTAGACTGTTAATATGTGTAAAGTCAGTAGAGTTACAAATCTGATCCATGCATTCATAAACAATCTGAGTACAAACCACAGCCCTGAATTTCATGTTTGGAAGGGAACTTAAAGCTTTGCAATTCTCACTGACCAGGACTCATGTTGCACATTAATAATTGTCTACATGAATTAAAGTTATTTCATATTATCAAACACTGCAGATTTTTTTTTTTTAATGGCACTTTTGACTCAAGTTTAACAGGTTGGTGTTAAGACTACTACAGTGATGAGGAGAATATAAGATCACGCAGAACAGAACAGAATGTACCTATTATTATTCACAATGTTTTATATCTGGTTGCAAACACTACACTGTTTCCTATAAAGGAAACAACAACTAACAAAACAGATATATTTATTCTTAGACATTAACTGCCCCTGGAGTACTGATGAGATTTGCATTGGAAAAAGACAGCTAAATCATGTATTAAAAGACATCACCAGTTACCAGGTAGCGAAGCTACACGCACTTTAATACCCATTTCTGTTCAGAGACAACAGTGTGAGGTCTCACTGAGGTAAATATTCACGTGCAATGCAGCAGGACTAGATTATCTCCAGTAACATTAAAGCAATTTCTTCATACTGCTCTTATGTTTCTTAAACAACACCATCATCAGAACATAAAGAACTCTAGGCTTAGTTGAAATAAAAAATTGGAAAATTGACAGAGGACATCCATCATTATTCTCTCTACTCCTGCAGTACAGAGTTCCTGTAGCAAGAGGAATTATTTAACTCACCAGAACTGATCAATTTGAAATATATTGGAAGTGCCAGAAGTCTGAAGTAGAATAGAATAGAATGGAATGGAATGGAATAGAATAGAATAGAATAGAATAGAATAGAATAGAATAGAATAGAATAGTTTTGCATCAGAAGGGACCCATGATGAACATTGATAAAACCATTATGTCCATAATCCTCTGGCAAATGGAGATCAGGGTTAGGCTGGCAAAATTTTTGTCGTACTACATGCCCTCAATGGTCACAACGCCTGTGAAACAGCAATGGTGGAATACGTGAAAAAAATCTCACAGAAAATATGTTAGTCATAATACGTATAGCAATTGCTATGAGACAGATATAAGAAACATAACTGAAGTATAAACAGACATGTCAATAAATTATATAACCATGTCCACATATGAATCTAAAACTCCAAACTATGCAGCAAGGAACTTGAGCGGTGCTGTAAAGCTGACCTTAGACAACAGTATGCCCAAGCATTTCCTTAAATCACCAGCAAAATAAAAAAAAAAAAAATATTTACTGTGTGAAAGATTTGGAGAGCAAGGTGTTCTGTTGATTCAGAGGCAGCTAGGGCACAAACATCACAGTGTTAGCTTTCAGACTACAATCCCTCCCCGTTATTGCTAAAGAAGGAAGGCTACAGTCATGGTTTTAGCAAGGAACTCAATAGAGAAGTTATCTGTTTTATGTTGTGGATATTCAACTGCTATAAACTGGTCCAGCCCTGATTTACATGAGTGCTACACATCTAACATCAAGCAGGTTTCTGAATCTGCTTGTGCATCAGTGTTCCTTTGATCAAACACTGTCATTAACTCTTCCTTCTGTCCTTTGTTTGCATTGTCTCTTTTTATGTCAGGAAAAATAGTGCAGAGCTTGCTTCTGATTATGTGCTTTTTACAAGGACTTCTACACTGCAACTTAGGCTCAGTTCAGCTTTATAGGAACAGAGGAAGAATAGGCCGTGGAGGTGAAAGAGCAGTTCATCCTCCTTACCTAATAAATCTTTTCACTTCTGACAAGGACCGGAAAAACGAGGCTCAATTAATAGTGGTGGGTTTACCCAAGTCCACCTTTCATTTCATATAGATCATTGTAGACTATGCCTGGATTTCAAACAGAAACAGAAAGATTTTGTATTCAGCAGGAGAAACTCTCTGTAATTCTGTCCCTTCTTAAGCTTTAAAAAATGTTGTTCCTTTTTTGTTATTTGTTTTAGACTGTTAGGAAAGATGGGTCATAAACTGTAATATTGTTCCTGCTCAGGAACGAAATGTTGGTAAGAAATAATTCAGGGTATTTTAATTTTCACTTGTATTTCATTTCTTTAAAATGTCTACTAAAAGACTTGCAAATCTGGCAAAATATGAGCTTTTTCCAACTCCCTAAAAACTACTACTTAAAAAACATTTTAGGCTGAATTTTAGTGCTTGTGAAAAGGGAAGACAGACCCCACTGCGTGAAGCATCACACACAAGCTCCCTGGAGCAGTTCTGCCAATGCAGTTCAGTCCCACACCTGTCCTGGAACTATTCACAGAGCTAATCTATGCGGTAGTTATTCCCATGTGGGCAACTATCCACGAGAGGCTTGACTGAGACCAGCCAAATTCATCTGACTTGTGTTTTATTACTCACAGGAAGCTTGATCTGAAAGGACGAAGGGCTAACATGTTAACTCATACATTGCCATCTTCCCACTGGGTTTTTGCTTCTATTTTACTGTTATGGTAACTGGATTCTGGTCAGATTCTTTACTAGACTTTCCGCAATACTACAAGAAAGCATATAAGCAGATTTTCATATTGTTCCAAATATTATTACTACCAGAACACTTGTGGAGGGTGCTGAAATGATAAAAAAATTGCACACCCTCTCTAACAAAGCAAGGGCATATATCTTTAGTACAACCTTCCCCATAAATTATCTCCTTCCCACATATTAAGCATCTGGACTTAGTGCTGCTGATGACTGTAGGCATTTGTTGTGCCTGGGGGAAGACAAATGCCAACTCTCCCATATGTACCCACATGCAGGGAGTTTCTGTGCTTACCACCAGTTCAGCCCTCAGTGTGGACCACTTCTTGTCCCCTCGTTGTTTTTAGAATTCAGTGTTGAATTCTGCCTTGCCCCCAAGCTGAAAGGGGAAAAAGCATACTGCAAGCTCAGACCATAATGTAGAGTTTTATCAATGTTTGACCTAGCCAGAGATTTAATCAACAGGGCAGTACAAATGCACTAATGATGCAGAAGCAACATCTCAATTCTGTATGCTGCAGTACATGAGGATCATTTCCATCAGCATGTTTCTTATAACCAAGAATAACAAAGACCCACTTCGATGCTGTTTGTTCCCACTGTGTTATCCCCAGTGTTCCCCTAATTCAGGCTTTACATCATTAGATGACGGATCCCTAAGCTTTCAGATAAGAAGTTTAATGGCAAGAAAAAAACTAAATGACATAAAAGATGTCAGGATCTATATTACGTGTTTAAATAACAAATAATATTCATTGTTCCACTTTGGTTTTTCTATATAAAATAAACTTTCTGTGCCTATACCTATGCCTGAGAGGAAAATCTGAGGCTAGTTACTCGCTAATTGCTTTATCCATCCTATCTTTACTCTGTACTTGTTTTTTCTTATGGTTAACATGAACAGTTTCTAAGGTCACAAAAATGAGGACATGGAATAATATTAAGAGGTAATACACCAAAACTCACCAAACCAGTAATGGTTCTGTTTTACAGCTAATACGCTCTGAGATAGCATTAACTCTGCGTGTGCTATTGCCACCACAGAAAGGGGTGGGAATCTGTAAGGGGACTTAAGAGATCCCTTTCTCCCCTCCAAGCTCCTGCTAGGTTCTGCATTGCCCTACCTCTCCCTCTGGTGGAAGTGGACTGTTTTCCTCCCAGATGAATAACAGTTTAGGTAGTTAAAATCATGAGCATTAGGAAACTCCTATTTCCTGTTGCACTGAAATGTGACTGTTTATCTCTATGCTTCATTCAGTCTGGACAATTTTGATTACTCACTTTCATCCTGCTTTTCCCTTACTTATTTTCTAGTCACTTTCCCTTTCCTGCTTTTATCTTCCCTTTGCACAATACTGCAATACTTGACCCGCAAAAATAATATGGGAAATATTTAAATGAAAATAGAAGCTTCCAGCAGATCAGAATTATTGCTTTTTTTAGTTTTGATAGTATCTTCATGTCCTCACCGCATCTGACATGACAGGCGTAACAGAATGAAGTCCAGCTTAAAAGAGGGATCCTTCTTAGCTGAAGAGCTAACTAAAAATTCTGATTCACCCTGAGCTGCCACATATATTTAAGAAATAAAGAGAGAGCATGAGAAAGGAACAGGAAAGAAAGCGTGTTGCTACCAGAATATAAATGCATGTCAATAAAAGTACCCCAGATGGTGGAAGGGAGTGTAAATCTCATAGTAAGGTTACAGGTCTTTGCATTATTTCTGCTTCTAATACACAGAAGATACTCTCTTAGCATAGCATTTAAGGAGTTAAAAAGAATGCCCTTCTGCCAATCATAGTGTTATACTTAAACACCTCTTCCCAAGATCACCAAATATTTATTCACAAGACCTAAGTAGCTTGTGAACTGATACGATACTGATTTAAATGAAATTTAAAGGTGTTGATTCTTCTAGTGCTTAAAAAGGATCATCTTTCTGCTGCTGGTTGGCTAGTCTCTAGGAAGTCTTCTTTCGGTCAGCACATGCATAACCAGACAATTGTTCAGTAGCTTGTAAAATGTGATTGCATATGAGATATTGATGGCCTAAGGGAAGTTCTGAATATCAGCGGTTCTTAATTTGAATACCTATGCATTTGATCCAATAGAGTTTCCATCAATGTCACGAAGATGAGTGGTTATGAATTTGAGAGTCATCTCTGCTCGTACAGACTGATTTATGCACTTCCAACTTTGGACAAATGAAGGGCAAAGAATTAATGCCAAACCCTACTATCTAGAGAGCTTCTAATTCTTAGAGAGGTTCCAAAATTTACAATTGCCCTTCCCGGAGCTCAGGATCAAGCTCTGCAGTTGGTAACTCATGACCTATTTATGTTCATGCCATCCATCCGCTTTCAATCATTCTGTCCTGTTATCTGTAAATCCACAGTCACACCATGTAGGATGTGTGGATCTGCTGATAAGAAATTTTTTCAGCAAAGAGAATCTGGGCAGATCAACAGTTCTGTTGCCAGAGCTGCTGGCAGCAATTCTAACATCTCATTTATTCCAGATTTATAAAGATCCACTGTGCTGATCTTAGGATAGAGCTGAGTGTTTGATTTTTGTGATAATAGACTATCTAGTTGAAAACTGTATTTGGTACTAAATATTAAATTAAACAGATACTGATAAGGTTATCCAGCGTGGGACAGAAAACAATCATATTGTTAGCACTGAGATATCCAGAGTTCCTGGTTTGTGGGTCTGATTTTCCTTTGGTTCTGCTTTTGGATTTTTGCTTCCTTCCTTTGTTTGTTTTTTTTTCTTTCTTTTATTTAATTTTAAATCACTGCATTTTTACTGGAATTACACATAATTAAAAACTAAGGCACTAGTGTGAAAGCAGGAATTCAGCACCTGTAGCCAACATTTTTTAAAAAAGAGGTCGAATTGCATCACTCTTTAAAAAACTCATACTAAACAAACAACTACCAACTACTTGTGAAAACTGTTCTATATTAACTATGAGGAAGAAGCACTAAGGTAGAAAAATACACATAGTTTCCATTTTGAAATTCTATAGCACCTCTGATTGCCCTGCTATCTAGTTAAATAATAAAAAAGGAAGATGTTAACTAAGCTTCATAAAGAAACAGATTTTGTGAAATACTTTCTTGCCACTCTAATGCTCTTAGAAAATCCTTTTTTTGATATTTTGCTTGTGTGTGTGTCCCTGCATGCATGTACACGTTCACCATTACCACACAGAGAAAAAAAGAGATTTTGATAGGACACAACATGGATAAAGCAGTTAGAATAACTTTACTGTGCCACAGAGGCTTAGGCATCTCTGGGCAATGACAAGTGATTTGGCTCTATCTGTAGCATTTAAAGCACATCTTTGGAAAAAAAAAACAAACCACAAACAAACAAACAAAAAAAAACAAAAATAGAGAGGGATGCTTCTTTCTTGCCTGAGTATTTTCAAAGCTATAACGGCAGACACTTTTCTCTCTGAGTAAAGACTGTTACTCTGTTGCACAACTACTGAAGAATAAGGTTCTGAAATTAATTTTGTCAAACAGCAAATGTAATTTCTCAAATAAAAAAAGACTTCTACTGGCAAAATGCATTTTACAATTTGCTGCTGAACTGCTGCAAGAAGCAGCTCTTCAGTGAAGTGCATGGCATAGGGCCAAAACAAGCTATTTCAAAAATCACTGTTGGGCATATACCAATTTGATACACAGGATTTAGCAATACAGTTGGGGATGACACCAAGTGTATGTGTGTATGTGTTTGTGTTCTGTTAAATTTTAGAAGTCTCTAACCGTATCATTATCTTCAGTATGATGAAATTTGTTGTTAGTTTGCTAAATTTGTTTTAGAGAAGGAAAAGTTTACCAGACTGGATAATAGGAGTTTTTATTTGTCTAATTTACTTATTTTGTGTTGGAAATTAATTTTCTGTGGGCAGTTCAAAAGACAAAATGTCTCAGATTAAATCTTTAAAAGCACTTAGACCAAGAATGAAAATTTTACGACTGTACTAGATAGATGATTGTGAGCTGTTGGTTAGCTTTATATGTCTTCACCACGTCCAGATTCTCTTGTTCAACCAATGATGCAGGAGCTTACAGTATTGGATAACAACAACATGATGCAATATGCATATGGAGCATTAACATATTTAATGGGAGTCATCCAACCACCCAATCCAGGTTCAGATGGGTTCAGGTATCAAAGAGATTTTTTTTTATATGTAACTATAATAAATTATTAAATAAACAGCAAGTTTTCAACTGATATGGCTCAATAAATAATGTTTACTCTAGGAGCATTTGCAACTAACTCCGAAGCTAAGTGGTTAAAGATAAAAATAAGTTTAAACCTAGATCAGTCAATGAGGTGGCCAGTGAAACCAGTCAAACGAGATTGCTAAAAGGGGTATATTTAGTCTGATGAAAATCTCTCAGTGACACAAGAAGCACCACCTAGGAAAAACTTCCTAGATCACAAATGAAATTACAAGGTAATACAAAGACACTACTAAAAATTATTCCTTCATTTAGAGACACCTCACATGGTTTCAGCTAGTATTTTAGGCACGCATCAAACTTTTTAAACTGTCTCATTTACCGAAATCATAATCCATTAAATGCTACCCAATGCTTGGTCTACAGAAGTATATCTAGGTAGATTGTGTCTGTGACAAACACATATACTGCTACAATCTTAACACAGATGCAATTCTAATCATTTAAATGACTTCTATCTACATAAGTTTGTTTTGCCATATGCACATGAAGAAATTACTAATGAAAGCATATATACATTAGTATAACCAGAGACACACTGATGGGGTTGTATCATCTTCAATTACAGCTAAGTGACATCACTTTGGGGTATTCAAATTATTACTCACATGAGTAATCCCCAATCATGAGAAGAGTGTCTGTGAAATTAACTTGCCAGTGAAGGAGAGGAGGATTGAGTCTGGAATCAAATAAATTAATTTAAAAAGCAGTCTTTCAGCTGTGAAGTTCTATTTCATAAGCACAGGTAAGCCTGCTACAGACTCTTTCCATTGACCTTGGGAGCAATACCACTTGGGAATACCTTGGTTTTTTACCCAGTTCAGAAATTTGCAACACACTGAAGGAAAAATGTAAGTTTTTCTTTTTGTTTAATTTGATTTTCAGCTCACAAAAAAATTAATTTTGAGTGAGAATTAATTAATTATGCTTTGAAGGGTCTGAGGCATACCTCTGTGATTACCAAGTCACATTTATCTGTGTATGTAACACATACACAAATTCTATGTGTGTGTGTATGTATATGTAAAACCTGCATTTCTTCTTCAGAAATGTGCATTAAATCTCTAGCTATGCCAGGAAGATGTATATGTAAAATAATATTTATTTTTTTGTTGCATTCATTTACAATGACATTGTGAATGTCAGACCCATTTTAAAAGAGGTCTAATATTGTATTTCTTTTTATCTGCAGGAAAAGCATGCAGGAAATCTCAAGATAATGAAATATTTGTAACTCTGATCCTAATAGCCTCTGGCTGATGGTCCTATGGCTGCAGTTTCACCACGGTGTTGTCCTCTACAAACTGCGTGAAGACTGAGGACTGTGGGTAAGCATCACTGAAGGCTCCAAGCAGTGCTAGAACATGCTGCCGGAGCACCGTGTCCTTTCCCCACGAGCAACTCTTCTCCTCATGTCTCCTGGCTAACTCTTATGGAACAGCGAGTGAGTTATGAGCTACTTGTGACTATGTGGTGCAGGACTGAAAGTACTGTTGAGAAAAGCTCTTCCCTTTAGTTCAATTTTCCCTGTTGGTTTTGATGAAGGAATGACAAAAGCTGCCAGCAGAAAACTGGGAGTGACACTGTCGCACACTAACATCAGTTCTCAGAAGGTGCTGATGAAGCTTTTCATTCAGAGCTCTGACCTTTCCTGCTCTTAATGTCACAATTCTGTACAGTTTATAGTATTTACTATGAGAGAACTGTCTAGCATCAGCCTGCACAGACCTTCCTGAACACAAAAGTGCATGCCAGTGAACAGTTAACGAATTAGAGAGATCGAATTCCAAATTCTTTTGCCTCTAATTCTCCCTCAAAATTCTTTCAATTTTGTTTGAATAAAGATTGTAGAATAGTTTTGGAGTATTTCAGTAATAGCCAACATGTTTTCAGGAAGCGATTGATTTGATATTTACTTGATTTTGCATTTTCAAGATAATTAGATTACCCTTGACAACTTGGCCACACTGAAGAACTTTGACGGAAGAGCAGAATGCCTGCCCCTTCATCCAAACATTTTCACTGTGACATATTCACAGTAAATGACAATAAAAGGAAATAAACACCCTCCTCTGCATTCTGTAGCTCAAAATATATCCCCACCTGGGCCAGTATTTGTAAAACCAGACTGCAGAGTATCACAGTAATACACAGACTATGGTCTGAATTACCTTTCAAAATAATTATTTTTTTTCAACATTTTTTGACTGCAGTCTTCAAGCCAGGACTATTGCAGAAAATTAGAATAATAAATAACCTTGTGAATAGGTAGTTGGTGATGACACCGGTTTATTGACTTGAAAGCCAAGACACAGTATTATTTGTGACCTTTAATATTCTGCTTTGCAGAGGCAGATCCTACAAAAAAATGACCAGGATCTGTTGGAAGCACCTCACCTCTCACCAGGGGCCAAAGTAAAATCATCATTCTGCAGGACCAAGTCTAGCAATGATCCGATCCTATACGTCAAAGCCTATTGAGTTTTGTCTATGAAGACTGAAGGGTCAGTTTCAATGATAGTGTACCTTTGAATGGTCAACAATTCTCTGTGTGGTATGCTTTTATAAATACATTCTCACATGAAACTAGGCTAGAAAAGGTTTCTTTTAAAATCAATTAATAAATAAAGCAAGTACGGCTTGAAGTAAAATATACAGGGGATTGCTTCCAGGTAGAGCTGATAGACAGCACAACATTTCTTTTAAGAAGAGATATTTTACAGACCTCTTTATGCATCATTAAGTTTTCAGGAATGCTGAACAGAGCACGATAGATTTGTTTTAAAATGTTGCTAGTATTTAATTTTGATTCTGTTCGAAGGGCCACATCTAAAGAAGGAATCAAAGAAGTCAAAAGCCAACCTGTCAGCTGAGTAAATCATAAATTAAAAAAAAAGATTCCAAAACTTTTCACCATTGGCTGAAAATATCAGATTAAATTGCACTATTCCTGGAACATGTTGTTTGAGGTGACTAGAATATCATTTGTTAAACAGAGAATAGTTTTTATTCCGAACGCTTCTTTCCTGAGCATTACTTATGGATTAAGGTCTGGGTTTGTTTTAAATAAATGAATAAAACATGCCCGTCAAGAAACATATTTTAATGATGATATTGTGGTTGTTTAAGTGGAGTCAATTACTTGAAAGGTGTAGGTTACACAAAGCAGCAAGGGAACTAAAGCTCGTATCTTCACTGTATGATAAATTAGCCACCTTTACAATAGTAACTATATATTATTTTCTATTTTATTTGGGGTTTCTTTAAATACAACTAAAACACAAATATTTGTTTTACTAAAAGAAAATAAAATGCTATTTTTATACCTCTGGGGCAAGTTCCAACTCTTTCAGTTTCTTGAGGAAATAAATAAAAAGCACTGGCAGAAAGAGTCCTAAAAAGACTGCCCAAGGGGAATGGAAGGAAACACCTAAAACCATCATATTACCAAGCACTGAGGTAATCAACTACAATCTAGAAAATGTCAAACAATGGTATTCACCTACCCAAAGATATTGCTGATCAAGTCCTCAACTGCCATTTACAATCACTAACTAAAACACAGCATATAGCTGTGGATATAAACAAGAGACAAATTAGTACTGGGAAGCTGGGTTTAATAATCCTCTAAAAGAGACCGTATGTTTATAAGACCCCCTTTTCCTTGATCTCTGACATGTATTCCTAATACAGACACAGCTGGATTTTTATTTTTTATGTGTTTTAAACACCCTGCTACTATAAAGTCTACTTATAGTATATCTGGTCTGAGTGTTTGTCTCAAGTTTCAATTATTATGTAAGCACTCAGGCGCAATAAAATTTCACATACACTCAGTCTGCTTTAGAGTAAATATTAAACCATGAGACAAATGTAAATGCAGTTCTTTTATCACTGACGTTCAATACCTCCAGACATGGACAATTTTTTTATTATTATTTTTGCAAATGTACATCATTTTATCACTGGAATAGCTGGAAAAGATTTAGTGTTCCCTTGAAGTGCTTGATGGATATTTGGAACTAGACTTGGTTTTCTTGTTTTCCTGTTTAAAACACTGGTAAATCATATTGTCTGTAATGGATATGACACCGATAACCTGACAAGATAAGTGATCTGCAGGTATAAAAGACCAAACCGATTTACAGCTTGTGTTTCCATTCCGCTATGGTGAAAAAAAGGGAAAACCCCACCACTGACTATACACTTCTCACAGATAGAGGTCACTAATGGACTGGATTTGAATCAGTCTGGTAAAAGTCTGAAAGTTACATGAAAGTAATCTAGTGAAAAATGAACTCATTTTGAGATTACAGAGGCAGGAGAAATGATTAAGAAATAAAGCTCTCACCTTCCTGGAAACAATATTATCCTAAGTGTGCCTTCTTTCTAGTCTTTTAAATAAAAAGCGCAGTACAGGAAAAGCCTGTTAGTGATGCTTCCTTGAACTCATTTCTGTTTTCTTGCTTTGTAAAACTATGTCTCTCCTTTTCTGCAAGAAGGGTAGGGAAGTCAGCCCTAATAATATCCTACATTTTACATACTGCTATTTTAAGCAGATAAAGGCAAGCACATTCTTGAATCTCGAAGGAAACCATAGCCTATGTAATGCAGATTGCAACTGGGAGGGTGTAGGGTTGCATAGAGGAGATATGACTACATCCTAAATCAAACTATCCAGCAGGCCAGGATACAAATATGACTTGTAACAGTGGCTCAAATTAGATCCAGACTCTCAAAGCCAAACACAGATAACATCACCTTAGACAAAATACAGGGTGTATGTGAAGAGCAACTCTTTTAAGAACGCTGGGTTCATTCTAGCAGCACTTCTTGCTACAGCCTTGGACTTTGGATATCACTGATGACTGCTCTAGTCACAGGTAGTTTTACAGACGCTGTACAGACTTGCTTCACCTACAGTACTCCAGGCCTGCACTCTCTTACTTTTAACTGCTTCGTTACCATACCTGTACAGAGAAACAGAGCTTAAATAAAAAACCTCCTACAAACAATAATGATGTTTGAAATCTCTCCTCTTACATCATTGTCAGGGACAAGATCAATACTAACATTTCAACACCCCTTTTGTCACTTAGAAATGGTGACTTTTATATAACATCTGTTTTACATTTTTGATTATGCAGTGATTATGCCTGAGTGATAACACTGCATACATTGACACTAAAGGAAGAAACCAAAGAAAGGTGGACAGAGGTATAGGTAAGGTACCTTTTAAGTGTTTTGAAAAAATGCCACGACAGATTTTTCTCCTTCCAAAAATACATATATCTGAAACCAATTAGCGAATTTCCTCTGAAACTACAAACAGACAAAGGTGCTCTTGGAAGAAAGGGCATGACGGTGAATGAAGCAAGAAATTAAGTCCATGGAAGTTTGTGGGGGTGTTTGATCTGGTTGGTTTGGTTTTTTAAATCCAAGTCATGATCGGTTTCAACCTCTACATTGGTTTAATTTCTCTGTAAAGTTAGATGCAGTAAATAAATCTCTCTTTCACACACATCCTGTCTTTTTATGCACGTCTCTGTATGTGTCTGTGTATGTGCACATCTGTGTGTTAGAGGTCTGACTTGCTTTAGTATCTTTTCCTGTTCCTCATGCAAGAAACCTCTTCCTTTCTATTTAGCTGAGTTTTGCATTACAAAAAGCAGCATATGAAGAAATCTAATCAGCACCTTCTACATACAGTACAGGAATTTACACGGATTTATGCCTTGGCTTTATTAGCTTATTGTAAGCCTTAAAACAGATTTCCTCCATTAAAATTAATTAAAAGCTCCTGTTGACTGATTCAAACTCTGAAAAGAAGGTGGAGAGTCTTCTTCTCTTACTTTAGTGCCGATTTCTTTCTTTTACGTGCTTTTATCTCATGCTCTAGAGGGATTGCTTCAGCTCTTTGACTTCTTTTTGCTATTTTTTCTTGTCGTTGTTGTTGTTCAACTCTTCTCCACCCCCCTCCCACTCGGCAATATTTGTTATTATTTTTACAGAAATTAGCGTCTAACTCAGCAGGTCTATGAAGGGCTCCGTTGTATTCAGAAGTCCTGATCCAATTCTTTCAACCTCGCTCCCACCCACTCACCACCAGCCCCACTCCAGAGGCTGCTGATGGATCCTCCGGCCGGGCGCAGATCCCTGATCTCCGCGTCCTTCAGATCTCTTAACGCTTGCCAGCGAGCGCCAAGCTAAGCCGACTGCCTCTTCCGAGCGAGGCTCACCTTTAAAGTTCCCGTTTCTCGAATGCTGCTAGTGGTGGGGCTAACCCAGGCGCTCCACCGGCTCCCCCGCAGCAGGAATAGTCCTCGGCTCCCCCTTCCCCGCCCGATGCCGTGCGGGGGCCACGGGGCAGGGGGCGGGTTCGGCTCCCGCCCGCTCAGCACTGAAATGCGACCGTAGCTCCGGGACCCCGCTGCAGCTGCGACCTCTGAGCCCCACTCCTAGCCCAGAAGCTGGCGTCCAATAATGCGGGGACCCTCCTAATGTTCGCCGCCGGCCATTCATAAATTCGTGCGTGAGTGTGCCCGGCGCCGCACGCCCGCAGACACGGGGCTCTAATGAGGCAGAGGCGATATTTGTGACACACAACCTGATCCTGGCTCGTCAACTTTGCCTCCTCAGACAAGGCAAAGGGCACTGGAGCTTTAAACCGCCTGGAGGCAGAGCTACCAGGAAGGAAAAGAGAAAAATAAAATCCCAACTATACCTGGCCGTGTCTGGGAATCCCTCGCCGGCACCGATTGTAATCCCCCTCCGCGTCTCGGGCCCCCCACACCAAAACTTTTCCTTCGCCGCTCCTCGGTGCTGGCCGCCGCCCTCCGCCCAGCGCCGCTCCCCGCGGGCCCGCTCCCCGCCGGCCGCCGCCGCTCCGGAGCGACCCCCACGCCTTCCTCCGCCCTTACGAGGCAGCGGCATCGTCCTCCCTGCTTCTCCGCCACCTCCTCCGCCGGTGCGCAGCCCGCGGCTCTGGCATCCCCAGCACACTTTCTCTCCTCGATTCACTCGCTCTTGCCCCCAGCCGCTCCTCCTTCTCCGGTAAAAAATAAACGAGAAGGGGCCGCGGGTACGCCTGGTCTTGGGGGTTCTTTCTTTTTTCTCTTTTTCTGTCCTCTGGAAGTGATGGAAGGATCACATGAGGAGTAAGCACGGAGACCCAGGACCCTTGGAAGTCGGAAAAGGCATCAGACACATATGTGAGTATATGTGTGACTGCGTGTGTCTGGCTCTCTCCAAGTCCTGCGCCTGCCTTCAGCCGGGATTGCAGGCTGCTCTTAGCACTAATGATGTCTCAGATCTGACTATTCCCTGCTAATGTAAGTCGTGCCTTTTTTTCCTCCCTGCCTGACACCCCAGGGAGATGTTTACAGTAATGAATTCAGTTGATAGCCATCTCTCTCTCTCTCCTGGAGTCCCTCCCACATTTCTAGTTTAAAGAATGCTTGGAAGGCAGGGCTGCAACCTAAAGCTTTCTAAGAGGCAAAGTCAGGCTAGGTTTTCTCTTTTTCCTTCTTTCTTTCCTTCTTTTTTTTTTTTTCCTCCTTCTCCCCTCCCGCTTTTAACCTATTGCTTGCTGAGGGCAATTTAGCGAGCTCCTTCCCGTTGGACTTGCCCTGCCCCCTACTCTCACCGAGGCGAAGCAAGCGTGCGGCGCTGCCCGAGGGCGGTGGGGGCAGCGAGCTGCGCAACCCGCGGGCCCCCGCCCCGCCTCCCCGCGGAACCCAAGGCTGCGGGAGAGGGAAGTACGGGTATCGCTGCCCTTAGCGACGGGGTTGCCTCGGCCCCGCTGCTCTGGGGACCCTCGGGTTGTATCGGAAGGGAAGGCGGGGAGTGAGCTGAAAAACATCCCGAGCTGCGGTCCTAACTGGGAGATGCCCTCGCTAGCAGTAATTACAGCCGTGCTTTCCACCAACATGGCGATATTTCATGTGCAGCCAGCCTCCGACAAGCCCGCCTCCCCCACCCCATTCTTTCTCTTTCCTCTCTGCCCCACCCCCACCCCATATCCCCCCCCCCGGCGAACTTTTAGGTAGGCAACAGCAGCACGGAATAAATATAACATAGAATGAAAGAAAGTCCAGCCCTCAGGGAAGAGACGGACCTCCTTTAGTATTCCGTCTGATTTCCATCATCAGTCAGAAAGACTTTAAAACCGCTGGCGAAACCACCTTTTGCCCTAAAGCGCTAACAACCCTCCACCCCCAACGTCTCCTGCAGCACATTCAGCGCGCGTGTGTTTAGGTGTTCATGTGTGTGCGTGTGTGTATCTGCATCCCGGGCTGTCTGCGCTTGTTTCGGGGTAACCCTTCCCCCGCCGCCCAATTCCCTAGTAAGCTACTGCCTTGTTCAGACAAATCCACTTAAAAGACAAAACTATTTAATACCGAGAAGCACATGAGCGATAAGATATAGCTGTCAAGGTAAGACGTGGGGTATGCGAAGAGCATTTGTCTCAAACTCCTCCGTTAGTAAATAAATTGCACAAAAAGTCTTATGCTGCGAGTTACTTTAAGAGAGGGGCTGGGGAGGGATGGAGGAGAGGAGAGCTGATCAATGCCATGTGTGGAGGAAACAGAAAAGGCAACTGAAATGCCTCGGAGTTTGCTTCCCCCTCAGCCCTGGCTGCTCACTAGCTTGCATTTTCTGCTCAGCCGTACCTCAAAAGCCGAATCACTCGCCATTGTCTCCGCACCTCCTTCGCCCTTCTCTTGGGGAGGCTAAATTATTCACGAACTGCAAGGTTTGAGAAGCCCTACCGAGGAGCCCGTCGCGGGGCGCCGGCGAGGGTGAGACCAGCTGCGGTGTGCTCGACGCCCCCCGCACCCTGCCTGCCCTCCACCCCGTGCCTTCCTAGGGGACCCAAGAGACCCCCACGTGTTGATAGCCCTGAGCCGAGCCGTGTTGCCTGCCTGCTTGGAGGAGAAGTGCCTATACTAAGCGGATGCACGGAGCGATGGGCGGGATGGAGGGAGAGCGCAGGTAGCCACACGTTTCTCAGGGGACTCGGCGAGAGGAAAGGACTTGAGGACGAGTCTCCGCTCCCCTCCTAGCACCGCTGCCTCGGGGGTTAGGGCCTGCTCTAGGACCCGGAATGGAGGGGAAGGAGCCCGGGACCCTCCGCGGGTCTCAGCCTGTTGGGAAGGACCGGGTCTGGCACGGGTCAGACGCAAGGGAAGAGGCTGTATCCCCGGCTCGAAGATGGGGCTGAAGTTGGAGTCTATGCCTGCAGCTCCCAGCTGGTTCCTGGTCCCGAGGGATCAGGAACCCCTTAGGGTGCTGCTTTTTTTTTTTTTTTTTTTTTTTTTTTTTTAAGGCTCTGCGTACTTTTAATAACACTTATTAGTGCATGATTTATATCTCTTTCCCAAGGCTGACGGACAACTAGTGAATTTTCTCGTGAAAAAAATCCCCCTTTTAAGTCTTTCTCATCCTCTGAGCACCCATCCCTTCCTTCTCCGCATCCCCAATATTAGCAACCTGTCGACAGCACATAAAGCAAAGCAGGCCTTTGTCAATCACAGGCATTTCTACCCCCTGTGCCCTTAATCACAGAGGAAAGTGGAAATGAAAAAACCTCCGGAAGATTGCAGGCTGCTGCCCTGCCCCACAGGCTCAGAGAGGTTAGGTGGTACCATACCTGTCCTCCTGCCTGCCCTTAGCCCCTCAACCAGCCCACACTTTAAATCAGAGAAGGATACTTAGGGCATGCTTTGGTCAAAACAAGATCATGTCAATCCATAAAGTGACTTATTTAGCTGTTACCTGTTCTTGCGGAGGTGGATCCTCCTCGGTAGGTCACCCAAAGCCCACCGGGTCCGGCAGGTTGAAAGGGGAGAAAGTGGCAGAACAGATGAGTTCCGGCATGGTATTGTTTTAAGGATCACCACCAAGGTCTCTGTTTTCCATAGCTGCCAGTGGTCACCATCACCCAAGATTTCTCTCAATGGAAAGGAGGAAGGAAATCTAATTTCCAAGCTGTTGTCCAGACGGTCATTTGACCCTGGCACCCTCCGCTGGCACTGAGGAACACCCTGCTAAAGCGGTTAAACGCCTCGTAATTTCCTTTCGTCTCTTTCCCCCGGCGGCTCCGGCGCAACGCCGCGGAGCGATCTTATCGCCGTGTGATCATTATTCACCGGTGACAACCAGAGATGCAGAGCTCCTAAGTGAGGGTGACAGATTTCAAACGCGGTGCTGCAGCGTACTCAGCCTCAGACGTATTCTTCCTTAAACTTTGCCTAGCAAGCAAGTCAGTGGCTTAACCCTTTGCAGCCCTTTCTCTCGCCCTGGCACCGAGACCTCAGGCCGTGGGGCAGCTCTTGTTTGAGAGGAACCACAGTGCACGCGGCTGCTTAGCTGGGGACCTTTTATTACGTGCCATTTTGTGTTCTTACTTCTTTCAGTTGAAACAAATCAGAACCGCCAACTCAGGGGAGCAGGAGAGCTGAATACTTGTCCTCTGTGGTTAAACGCTGGAAAAATCCTCTCGGCAAAACGTATCTCCTGAGGACTTACCTGTGGTCCCTACTTTGTCACCGAGTCTGGTATGCAGACTGTCATACGCATCGCATGAATCCCTCTCAGACACGTGTACACAGAGCTTCTGCACTTTCTTCAGCGTGCTGTAACTGGAAATACAGATCCGAAAGTGCTATTTCACTTAGACCTCTGGATTCAGCTCGTTTACAGGTTATTAATAACAGCAGAGAAAGGAGCAAGCGAGAAAGAAATGTATTTCCATTTTAAAAAAGCCTTTTTCACACATGCACTTTGTAGTCAAAGGTAATATTTACCACTAGCAAACTCCAGCATGTCACAACATGTTTCCTCTGAAGCCGAATAGACCCTTAAAAAATGAGAGAATAAGTATGTACAATTCAAAGATGAAATGCATGAAAGTTTTCCAAATTCAGTAACACCGGCTTGGAGCCTGATGTCAAGACAACGCTGTAGCACTGTGACACGAAGATGGAGGGAGGAAGACAAGGAAATTAGCAAACTCCATTGGTTTTCTAACATTCTTTTATACATGTTATCTCAGTAAATGATGATCTTTCTGTCACCCTTATCTGCCCTGCTCCACATACCCACCAAAAAAATAAAACAAAAGGAAGGGGACCTCTAGCTTCAGCTGAGTGGCACTGAGAGCCTGGACGTGGGCTGGACTGCCAGGAGATCCTTCCCAGAGCCTCAGTGGTCACACACTAGAAAGGGAAGGGGGGCAGGTCGGTGCAGGTGAAGGGGAATCTGAGTACTCTTTTCACAAGATGTGTAACGTAAGGCTGGACAAGAAAGGAAAAAAAAAAAAAAAAGACTCTCCTCCCACCCACATTTTTGGGTTTCAAATTTAACCATAACGGTCAAATAAAGCTCCTTGAAGAACACCCTCCACCCCCCCTCCAGAAACACCGATATGCACTGCCTGTATCCTATGTAGCGGGTGACATAAGTGGAGAGCGTGATGAGACCTCATGGCCTGAGGTGTCGCAGGCAGCAGGAGGGCTACGGAACCGCGGCAGGTGCGCAATGTGAGCTCCGCGGGTGCGGAGCGGGCCCCGGCGCGGCGCCGCCTGCACCTCCCGCGGCGCGGCCAAGGTGGCAGCAGAGCACAGCGCTGGGAGCCGCGGCGGGGAGGCCGCCCCCGCCTTCTCCCGTAACGCGCCCTGGTTAAACGGATGCCCCCTCCCCACCGTTTTCTTCTGGGTTATAGTCTGATTACTTGGACTTTAACGATTTCCCTCCACGCACACACGCTATAAATGTGTGAAACGTGTATTTATTTATTAGTAAACGGCTTTGTGTGGTTGAAATGTAAACTGAGAGGAGAATGTAGAAACGTATTCTCTTTAAATTACCCATGATCATACAAGATGGCTAGCCTGGAGTGATGGTCCACTGATCCATAACACAACCTCACTTATTTCAAAGAGAATGTGAAATGGGATAACATTAAGAAAGATTATAAAAATGAAAGTGTCTTTTTCATAAATGTCTTTTTTTTATTTTTTAGCTATATTGTTAGAGTGATTTCTAAAGCTTGCAAGAGAAAGGGTAAAAGTAACTGAGAGTAGTTCTGTAACTAGGCGACTAGTCTAAAACATGCTGAATAATCTCATTTTTTGTTAATAATGTCACATTTTGGACCAGGCCTTAAATTCACACAGCCGTCAGAAGATAAAAATGTGACTCTTACATAAAATTTTGGCAAAATCAGTTAATTAAAAGAAGAAGGAAAGAGGGAAGGGAAAGGAAGGGAAGGGAAGGGAAGGGAAGGGAAGGGAAGGGAAGGGAAGGGAAGGGAAGGGAAGGGAAGGGAAGGGAAGGGAAGGGAAGGGAAGGGAAGGGAAGGGAAGGGAACTTTAGAGGAACAGACCAATGAGTTATTAAGATATTGTTATATCAAACTCTAGACAAGATGAAAGTATGAATGGGTTCTTTTTAACTGAAATGAAACAAGTGAAGCACTTGAACTCAAACTACAATAAAGTGGGACCCCCCCACACACACAACAGTTATTTTCTCTAAGCTCTCACTTCTACAATAAGCTTAAAATGAAAATATCATACTGGTGCTGAAGCGCACTTCAGTACAGTTTGTGATATGACTCAAATGGTAAATTTGTACCATTTTGGAGAGTAGGGATTGAATTTCACTTCCAAGTAAAATCAATAATAAAACTGTCTTTGTTTTGTTTATCCTCATCTCTTTCTTCCTTCCCTCTTTCCCTTCAGCCCACTGTTCCATTGTGGTTTTTTTGCTTGTCTATGTTGTTAAGTATCACCTTGTAAGAGTATGCATAATATCTTGGGTTGCTGCGTTTCATAGGCCTAGCAGAGCCCATAGCAGAGGCTCTCTCTTCTTTCCTCCAAGGGATTTCTGCATTTAGGTTTTGACAGCACCATGATAAACTATTTCTATGGATTGCCTTTAGCCATCATTCACTATCTTGTTCTAGGAGATACAGAAATCCAGGAGCCTTATAGAATTCTTTTTTTCTTGTATATTGAGGAGGATGTTCCAAGGTTTTATGTTTGCAGTCTCTTTGTCAAGTTGATTTCCAATAAAATCTGGAAATAAACTGGTCAAAATCTGTTGAAAATAGTTTTGCTTTTCTTCTGAACACTTTAGAGACTTGTCAAATTTTGTTCAAATCAAAATAGATCCACATAGATGCAATCTGATGGAAAAGCTGGAAATGGATACATAAAAAGGTAAGACAGAAAGACTGCTCTGTAACATTTTATTATATTTGAAACAATAAAAAGTATATTTTTTCTGACCACACTTCATGAAGGTAAACTATGACAAATTGCATCACATATTGTGCCATCTCAATTTAAGCAAAAATTCTGCAATGAAGACAAAATTCTCAATATAAGTTGCTGGTTACTTGGATATTTGAAATGGCTAAATCATAACAGACATAAGAATCTGGCATTCATTAAACATAGTTGTGCATTGTTTCTTTGTTTTTTTTCATATATGCAAAATACAAGGGAAAAAGAGAATGATGAGAAAAGCAACTGGCTGAAATCAACACGTGTAAGAAAAAAATAATGTTCATTTATAATTGGCCTATGTGTTTACTGTGGTGGAATTGGAAGGTATAAGTAGAACCCTGTGAATAGCATATGAAAGGACCATCTAAACTGTTTCCTTAACAGATTCCAATTACAATCGTTATTGTCCTTTTTATTGTCATAGTCAGCTTTTAAAATAAAGGAATTTTTTTATCTCTGGTTCTGATGCGGGACTTCTACCTTTCTGGAAAAAAAATCCACTCACTTCTATCAGATATACTCTAGCTGCACTATATAGAACTGAAACACCACCTCAGTGAAAGTCACACCACATTCATTAAATTGCCCCTTATGTATTCATCACTATTCTTTTATTCTAAGTGGAGAAGTCTAGAAGGCAGACTATCAATCTAGTCTAGAAAAAGCATCACTTTCTGATCGCAAGGCCATCTGCCCTATCTCCCAAAGGACCTCAACAGCTTACTCATTCTAAATTTCTACTGATTGAAAAAACAGATTCATTTGTACTTTCTTATCCACAGGTTCAGCAAGCTAAAATCATTCTTTCACTTTTTGCTCTGTCAGGTCCATTCCTGTAACTACTTGTATTTTCAATGGGTTGTTTACAATTCTGAGAGTCCCTTTAAATTATCTAAAAGGATCCAGCTTTTTTTCAATAAATACGAATAGACAGATTTTAGAATTATGAAGATTCATAGAAGTTGAACAGGAGAAAATTATTTTAAAACAATTAGACTGGTCGAAGTCTCCAGTATTATTTAAAGAAATACCATGAAAAATATGTTACATTGTATAATATAGAGCCCAGGGCTTATAGCACAGCTCGTATAGCTTTATAGCTGCTTGATTTCCATGCACCACTTTACGCAAGACTATCAAAATTTATTCTACAATATTTTAAAAAACCTTGAGCTCTATCTGATAAATGTTGTTAACCCTCTTTCAGTTCCAGTATAAGCTAATTATGTGTAATAGGATACAAAGGAGAATCTAGATTTTCTATTGAAATTTATTGATTTTTGCTTTTTCTGGATTAATCCCTTGATTATGATAAAGAGGCAATGCCATTTTCTGAAGCCTTTTCTAATCGTTCCTGTTTATTTGTTTTAGAACACACTGGTGTTAAAGGGATAGGTGAAAATGAAAAATGGTATCAATTACCTGAAGAGGGTATAAAGACATGACCCTGAGCATCGAGATCAAGAATAAGCGGCTGCAGCATTACGCCTCCATTCTGAGAAATAAATAAGCAGGAGTCTTTGCATGCTGCTAAGGCAGAGTGTCCCCTTTCCAGGGGCTATTACTGAAAGGCAAAAAAGCATGTCACCATGGTACAGACCGATGACTTGAAAGGAAATAAACGAAGAAAAAAAGCCCAGGCAGAATGACTAGGCAGATGGTATCTGTTTTGAATCCTGATAAATTGGCAGTAAGCTTTCAGGTCTTTGAGAGGATTTTGAGGCAGTGAAAATATCTTGTGAAACCATTTCTCTTGCTCTTCAGCAGTGCAAAACACCCACATCACTGATTTGTGGACTGAGGAGGATAGGAAGGGTGTCACAGCAGTAAACAACTCTTCATCAGTTTTGAAACATAGGGCACCAGCTTCGTTTTGTTCAGTCCTAAATGTTTTCTTAAGATCTAGTAAAGAGAGCTTATGCCACTTCAATAATATCTTTATAAACAAAAGATCATTGCCTTTTAGATTTAGCAGAAATATTGTTTGAAGGAGAAAGGATTTCTGATGAGATCTACTGAACTAGTGAAAGGTTCAGCATCTATACAGGTAACCATGGCCTGCTGGCAGAGAAAGAGAAGGGTTGTGCTTTAATGAGGGACGTGTGGTATGTGGAAGCAGAAATGCACTGCTAAAAGATATGAGGCTACTTATTAAATTGATGTTATGAAAAGTAATGAGTCACTAGTACCAGTAGGTTTTTCTTAATTTAATTCCCATACTATAGCAGAACTGGGAAAGATTCTAGACTTATATCCTTAATGGGATACTGAAGGAATTTTCTGATGAGAAAACACGTCTTCAGAATTGCAAATTTAGGTGGAGTTTGTTTCAACTAGAGATGGTTGTTAGGTAACTCCACTCCTCTTGATTTTCCATTTTGCAGTCTTTGCAGTTCTCAAGACCTTGAACAGTCCTTGGGGAATGACCTATATCAGCTTTGTATGTACTATATTCATTCAGCCTGTGAGAGAGTGCTGACCATTTTGAGCAAAGAAAATGGCTGTATACAGAGTTAACAGCACATGGGAAGGTTTTCCTGAATCATATATATATATATATATAAAATTATCTTCCAAAATTAATAATTAAGTAATTGGGGTAAGTTGCTTCTTTGCTTTTGACTTAAATGGAGTCTTCCTCAATTCATGATGAGTTTTCTCTTCAGTTAATTCAGCTTACTTGGTGGTGGTAAATTTCACTTGCAATCAACCATGGGCCTATTTAGTTAAACACACCACATATACAATGTCCTAGGCAAAGCAGTTACGAAGAAGAATCAGGAATATACCCTCAGGATAAACTGAACTTTTTACTTGCATCATAAAATGATCTTCCTTTCTGTGCCTCAGGCAAAAAGAATGCTAAGAAGATAAGCTATTCTTTCGGTAAGGTTAGAGAAGGCATTGAAATCCTCCCTGAAGAGAATGAAGCAGCTTGAGCATGTTATAGTTTATTTATGATTTTTAGTAAGTCCAAACAAAATGAGTTAAGGAGAGGAGAGTTTTAAGGATTTGACTCATCCATTTTATTTTTGAAGCACATGCATGGTTGTCAGCATTTGTTCAGCAGAAGGACAGGTTTCTGCAAGCTCAGAGACAAGCAAGGTTTTAACTATATGAACATCTCTTTAGTTAGTTTTGTGCATTTACTTAACACAATTTGCTTCAACTATTGAACAAAATGTGCTGATTATATACTTCTGTTGTCATTGTTGTTGGATTCCTCTGGTTGCTGACTTGTTGTTAGCTATTGAACATTTTTATGGCCAGTCTTGGCATTCTCATGTTACTGGCTTATTGTTGGACTTGCTGTCAGGGAACAGCAAAAGCAAGGCTTCTCCACAAGGGAGGACAAGCTGGAAGTCAAGCTTGACCCCAAGCAGAGGCAGTGCTCTCAGCCAGTCCTGCATCAGGGAGGTAGAGTGGGCAGAGCAGGATGCTGGGAACAGGATCCTTGAACACACTAGGGTGGAGAGTCAGGATCTGCTCAAAACTGGAGACAGAACTGGAAAGAAGGCTATCATATATGTCCAAGGTCTGACAGAACTGGAGACCTGCACACCTCCACTAGTGATCAAACCAGGTATGGATGGCAGCCCCAAGCTGTCATGGAGCCCCCGTACAAGAGCGAAGGGGGGCTGTGGGCTCCCAGGGGAGTATGGACCCGGTCAGGGCCTATAGATCGCCCTGGGACTCTGACATTTATGATAATCACTGGCAACTGCTTGCTTGACTTACTAAAAACACTTAATACTTCATTAATACATAGCATCTACTCCCTGAAGGGCTGTTTCATAAGTTCACACAGTAGATGATTTTACCGATCCATACTGGATAGTTTATTACATTAAATATTTGAAAGAGAAGATATTTTATCCATGTGTGAGAAGGCTTTTAAGCTTATTGAAGATAGTATTAATGCTTCACTTTTCTCAGTCTTTCTCATTGCTGTACATGAGACCAGATGGCCTCACAGAGGAGATGCATTATTACTATATTGACCAATTGTATTATGATTTTCCTTATAATTTATGATAATTTGACAGCGCTAACTTCTACAGTAAGGCAATTGCTTGAGACACACATTTGCGGTCACCTAAAGTGAGGCGGTTTAAGCAATCATTGCTCAAAGCTATTTGCTGTGCTCCTGCAGGTACTTTTGTGCAGCAATTAATATTGAGATGTATTCTTGAACCTCTACAGTTGAGAGCAAAAGATGTACTAGCACTGGCCAGGGTCAAATTTCAATCTTTGTTTTTTATGTTAGGCTGCAAACTGGTCAGAGTTGCTGCCAGTTTAAGACAGCTCTTCCTAGTGAGGGAAAATGAGGGAGTGGGGCAGACAACTAGGGGAGGTAACTACTCCAACAACGAACCCTTCTTTATTCCCCACTGCAAATGAGTTAATAGTCACAACTCTAATTTAATGAAAAAAAGTCTCTCAAGAATGCAAATCCCCAGGCTGCAAAAAAGTAAAAAAATCCCAAACCCACCAAGCAACAACTACGAACTAGTTACTAAGATAATGACTAGGAAAAGAGAAATTCCTAATCAGTATATTTTTAAATTTCCACATCATATTGTAGATTGCCATTATGATTTCATCTACAAATGCATGTTTTGAATCTCTTGATTTTCAGTTGTGTGACAGAAAACATTGGAGCTAGCAGTTCTGTTTTTATCTCACTTCTTGTTACTGCTAAGGTTACATTTATGTGTTTTGGTTTTTTTTGTTTGCATTTCTGTTTTCTTTCCATATTCTAAACTGGTTAGAAATGCTGAATCATGTTTATGTCATTTGATTAAGAAGCATGTTGCAGTACCTGTGCACCCTTCATTGCCTGTATACTCAGGACCTACTGTACTATTACTTACCTTATGCTCTCATAGAATTGCTTCAGATGGGCGTATTCTAGATTGATAGGGGTTAATATTAAGAAATTTATCACCTCCTCGGAAATCTGTCTTTGGAGACATGGGATTAGATCCTTTGGGAATATCTCTTCTGTAGTTGTGCTAAAAGAGGGGACATGGAATTTCTTCCCGTGGATTTGGTTACTATTACAAATCTGGGTTTCTGTGCTTCTGAGAGATAATGGACAAAAAGTTGTCTTCTGAACTTGTAAAGCAAGCTCTGTTGAGTCAGTTGGGTCATATCACACTGACTGCACAACTTTTGATGTCATGAATCAAAGAATTGGTATAGCTATGCTATCAACCTGCTACTCTGGCCATGCCATTGTTTGACACTTTAGAGAAATGTGCAAAAAAATCCATAAACCACCTGGCCAATTGTTCAAGTTACATATCTTGATTAAAAAATTTATGGATGAAGAAACAGAAGTCAGGGAAACTGATGATCTTTTTCTAGCTGAGTGCTCAGATAGACACCTTGTATTTAACTTTATATGAAGAAGCTCACTTTTATTTCTCACTATTTTTCTAAATGCTCATATTTTATGAAGTATATGCATACTAATCCACAGACATACACGACTGAACTATTAAAATTCATTAAATGCATTGATTTTTCTTTTTTCTTTATATTACTTATCAGTCATTAATGATGCACAATAACTTGTCTCACATTTTTTTCTTCTGTTTTTATCTATATTCCTCATATTTTATCTTGAACAAAGAGTAGTCTTGTGCTATGAAGGCTCATCAAAGTCATAATTACATTTCATTCTTCTGCATTGAACTGTCTGTCATCTGTTAGCATTTTGAATGCTCTATATGTCTTTCTGCACTTGTCTGCATTCTTCCTCATTATTTACTCCTCGAACATCCATTACTGATTGCTAGCTGCTTTCTGCTCTCTGCTTTTCATTTTTTTAAATCACCAGCTGTGTTTATAATCTTCGAGCATTTCAACCCAGAAATATTATTAATGCTTTTTTTCCACATTTAGCAAGTGTTTATACTCTTAACTCTGACGTTTATCTATAAGATCAATGTGCCAAAGCAAGCCCGGGTAAATCTCAGGAATGAAGACCTGTTATATCCCACAGCTGTCTATACGCTTTTTCCTAGCTTGTCTGTTATGCTCTGGACACCATCCTCGACATACCCTAAAACTCAGAAGCACTCCCAAGTTCCTCCTTGTAAGCAATTTCTTTTGTGATGTAAAAGTGACAGCTGATAATGACTTGATTGGTGGATGGGAGGGGGTAAGGGCTGTTACTGATGGCTTTCTTTCCATCTTGACTTTATTATTCATCATGTTATATTTTTATTTAATTAAAATATTTTCTTAGTTTTTTCCTCTCGTAGCTGCTTATGCTTGTCTTTGAGTTCTTTTCCCTTCTAGGTACCTATTTCATCATTTTTTTTTTTTTTTTTTTTTTTTTTTAAATCAGCATAGGTTATCAGCAAAGCTGTCTTTTCTCACATATGCAATACCTGGCAAGATTTGGTCCCAAAACCTGTTTTGCAATTTAGATGAGGAACCCAAATTTCAAAGGTATACTTTGAAAGAAATAAAGGTCAAAAACATTAATTATGGGCTGTAAATAATTAATAGAACTCATTATTATGGGAATACATAATTCCTCATTCCTTATCTGTATTCCTTATCTGTAAAATGAGACAAATGAGCATAATTTCCTTCACAAGGAAATTTTTTCCATGAGTGGGTGAAGGTTATCAGACAGAAAGTTCCTGTAGAAGGATAAAATAGTATATACTTTATGGTTCAGATTCTTAACTGGTGAGCATTGGTATAACTTAAATGAAGTCAATGAAACTATGGAGTATATAAAAGGAAAACATTAATGCCCATGGGGATTTTATTTGTTTTGCTTTTACCAGAGGTTCAGGCAGGTCTGACTGTGGTATCATTACATCATGCAGCCTGGTTTCAGAGGCCTGGGAACTTTATTTACTTGAGTTCAGGTGAACCAAGCACTGTTTAGTGTGTAGTAATTCTTTAGAACAGAAATAGTAAAAGGCTGCTAGAAACCTGCTGAAGCTCTGTTTACTTTCAAATCTCTCTGTTATTATTTTTCTACTTTCACTAAAACAGAATTTTCTGATAGTATTTTCAAATGCTAAATACCATTAAAATGAGCAGAAGCTATCACAAAAGTGAGAAATACTTTCTCAGCCTTCTTAACTTTTCATATACTGTTTTAATTTCAATTAGTTTTATGAATACCAGAAATATTTTATACACTTTGTACCATGAAGTTGAGCAAAACAACCTTTAACAGGTGTTATATTTTTAAAGTAGCAATGTAATAATCTCAGAGATCTATGTAGTATTGCTAAAGTATGCTTAATTTGATTTAAAAATGTATTAAGCTAATAAATTTTAACAGAGAAACAACACGTAGCTTAGAAAGATAACTAATCTTTCAACAGTCCATCATGATGGTTAATTGTCTTCAATGCTAATTGTGCATTTGAGTTTGTCTGTCTTGAATTTTAAGCCATCGGTCCCTACTGCTGATTTTACCTGATTTTCTTCATGCAACTACTTACAAATGGTGATCAAATGACACATGAGCCTCCTCTTCACAAGTGAAATTGATTCAACTCCTTAACTCTCTTAAGTAATGAAATGTTTTTTCCTCTTTTCCACTCTTTTGTTGGTTACCAGTTCCTTGTCAACTTCAGCATCACCCACCCACACATCCCAACTGCCACTGTCTCATTTTCCTTCCAAAACAGCAGAATGTATCACCTGTTATCAGTACTGCTATTCATTCTCAAGAAACAGTCAAGAAATAGGTATTTATCCAAGACTCCTGGAAGCTATCCATATTAGAAAGATTGAGGAATTATATTTGTAGTCTATTTCCTGATCTTCATCAGCATAGAGCATAACATGGCTCTGGAGAACCTTCTGAACTTCCACTACAAGCAGCTAGTCACATGATGGGAATAGAACAGGTTTGTGATGTTGCATTGGTAGCCAATGGAAAACACATTTCCAACTTCAGGAGCCAGAAGGGTCTGCGTTCTCCTGGCCCTCATTACCACAGACAGGATTTTACCTCTGGCTTCCCATGCCCTCTGCTTCTATGCTACTGCTGCAGATTCTGTCAGTTTTCATCCAGCCATTTCACAGCTTGCTTCTTCCTGCCATTTAATTTTCCTTGCTAAATGCTATAGCACATTTTGACTGACTCTTTGCTGCCATTTAATCGCCTTTGCTAGCTTTCACCTCATTTCTGCCAATGGATTGACTGCTCCAGTGCTGCCACTTGTGTAACTGAGGTTGTTATTTTTTTCTTCTATGCTGAGGTATCTTGCAGATTAAATATTTCTATTATTTCTTAACTTTGACTTATTTATTGCTTCAAAGGGTGTAGCTCTTCTTATGCTGCCTGCTTTTCTTTTCTTGTACTCATTTTGCCTCCTTCTTTCCCTACCCTTATTTTTCTCAGCTTCCCATTGTCTTACCCCAGAACCTTAAGCCCTGAGTCACTAAGCGAAATGCAATAAGCACGAATGATTGTGCTGTTATAACTTACAAAACAAATGGAAAAAAAGAGTCAGGGAAAGTACCCCAGTTAATCTCTGCTCCTTTATTTTCACCCCTGCAGGACAGACAGCAAATGCTAACATCTTTCAACTTTGCCCCAACTTGCCTTCATGAAAAGACAATGCGAAAGTGGAAGATGAAATGGCCATGCCTCATAGACACACATATCTTCTAGAAATTACATTCTTAGTTGGTGGGGTTTTTTTCTTTTTCCTCCCTGCAAGGCATATATTCCCTTAAAATTTTCTCCTCCTGTGTTGCCACCAGTGCTTTGTTATATCTAAACACAGCGCATGATATACTAGAGACCACCACAGTTTTCATGGTCAGTTCTGCTTAGCAATGGCAGGTGAAACCAAAAACTATCTTATATAACTGACAGCATCATTTAGAGCTACTCTCTTCTTGACTGGTTATTGTTACAGCCTTCTACCTAACAGTAACTGCTGAGTTTTAGTGGGTTTTGGCTCTCTTACTCACACCACACTACTGCCAGTGAAGTTTATGAGAGAAACCAGCCTGAGACAGCTGTAGGCTAGAGAGATATTAAGCCAGAGGTAGACTGTGGCTATATTAGAAACCTTGTGGTGCAATTCCTGATGAAGAAGAGGGTCCTCCACTCTGTGGAGTTTCTACTTAAGAGTCTTCTTCATGAATCAAATTGGGAGGGAAAGAACTTCTGACTGGAATGGGTCCAGCAGTGTTTCAAGCCACATATCTGCAAGTCCTTCCTGTCTTCTGATAACAGTAAGTCTATGCTGTGACTGAAAATAAATACCTTCTGGTCATCCATGAGAGCACAGAAGCATTTTGGAAAAAGGAAGGATATGACCTATTTTACATTTTGGGAATGTGATGGTCAGATTTTGGTCATGTTTTAAGGGAAGGTTATGAGGGCCTTGTAAAACAAGGCAAACCCCGATGTCTTTAACAAATTATTTCATCTGGTTTCTATTATATTTTCTGCATGTTTGTTACCTCTCTCTCCTGATCAGCTCCTGCCTACAGACTGAAAGAGTGACAGGATGGCTGGTAGCACCACACTTGATTTGAAAGCTATTAGCAAAATTAATCCTCTAAAGAAAAAGATGCAGGGAACAGTCTATTATTTACACTATTTGTGCAACATTCAGTGGAAGTATGAGAGAAATGATGAAAGGTAAATCAAAGATACTAAAGCTGAAAAGTTTGAGGTAGGGATAGAGCAAAGTTTGGGAACAGTGGATATCATAAAGCTACTTCATATTCATTTAGATCTGGTGTGTTGTTAATCAGCAGGCTGCCATTTGTTTATTTGTTTCTTTGTTTCTATGTACTTCTCAAACCATGAAACAGTAGAACAAACAAATCACTTTTCAATGTTAAATGTAAATTAAAGTTGTATGCCTTTTTACCTTTTGCAATGCAATATTTTGTGAAAATAATTTTTCATTAGTTCTTTGTAGCATAGGCCGGGATCTTCATCCATGTATATATAGTGTACAAACGTATGCATACACAAATATATTTGTATAGTCAGGTTCTACCTATACTGGAACAATCTTGAAGTCAAATTCAGCATTTGTACAACTCATATCTCCGTTTGGATCAAGCAACTCTTCACCTTTCTAATAATGGATCAGACACTCTTCCACCATGCACAGCCTGCACGTTTGGAAGATGTTTTTGGAAGTGCTAAGAAGAGGAAAGATCACTTCCTGGCATGTGTCCCACTTCAGCTGAATATGGTAGTAGGCTCTTTTTCATTGCTTACCTGGTGTTAGTGCTCTGCAAAGGGATCACCTCACCACAGGACTCTTCCATTCAGGTTAATCGAAAATGTAGAGTTATGTGTCAGCCCTTTACTAATCCCAAATCCAGCTGGACAATGGTGAAGGATTAGTGCCCTTTAGAGCCAGTGTGAATCACACACCATCTACTCAGGCTGTCTTGCTCAGGGGTGAATCACTAAATGCTGGCTGGGGGAAGCATCTTTGGTATTGTCACAATGGAAAATCCCCCTCTCTGTCTTCTCAGAAGACAGTGATGAGCTGAAGTTAAACCTTTACAGACTCCAGTCTTTCAAAAGAACCCATACAATTCAGTAGTCATCATGGCTAGCAACAAATGGCTTGCTGTGTTGAAACGTCAAAAACTTCAAGTTTTGAACTTTGAACTCCTGAGTCATTAAAAAGGACGTCAGTATGGCTGCTCATTTGCTTTTCCCCTGTGAGTTTTTTTCCTAATTTAAAAGCAGTAGGTATTTTCACAGCAATTCACGATATCATCTCTTAAAAGCTGGAAAAGTCTTAAAAATTAAGTTACATAGGTTTGGTATTTTCTCAGGGATGGCCAGACCTGTGCTGTTTCCTTTACCTTCCCATTCTGGATTTCCTTAAAGTAGGCAGTTTTTATTCTTACTGATTTAATCCTCAGTTTCAGTTCTACCTGTTACAAAGTAGATGGCAGATGTTCTGCGTCCTCCGCATCTCAGAAAAGGTTTTACATTGATAGCAACTGTATTAATTTTTAGGTCTCGTGAAAACATGCAGATGAGTGCAGCATGCCAGTATTTTTGGAAATGGTAAACAAAAAGTTTAATGATGAACAAGTTGCTGTGATATCAGCAGATCCAGTGAGTAGTTGAGTACCTACTGAAAGTACATGCACAGTTCTGTAGATTTTTAGCAATATTCAGGTTTAGCATTATTTTTGATAGGTATGCTTGACTCACAGCTGAAGAATAAATAGGATTTAAAAAACCTGTAAGTATGTAATATGATCAAATAGAGGAATATCATCATTATGTCACTAGATATGTACTTACACAATGTAGAATAATGATTCCAAAGAAAGTTTTCTGGCTTGTTAGGTGAATAAAATTCATTTCTTAACGCATTCTAGCAATATTTTCATGAAGGAAATAGGCTAATTACTACTAAGGACATTTAAATGAGTTTCCTGCATATATTTACCTGGGAGACTCACAGTGACTGATAGGAATTTTCAGCATTTATTGTCTAACCCCTAGAAAACGTCCCCTTTAATTCTAATGGAAAAGAATAGTCTGGAAAGTCATAACGAAGGGTTTTTTTTAATTTTACGTGCTTTCTTTAATAAATATAAATAAAATTCTAAGATAGCTCACATTTAAAAAGCAAAAAGTTTCTCAAAAGAGAAAGAATTATATTCAATGGAAATTCAATGAGAGAGGGATCTGAGACCAGATATCACAAAGATTTGTTAAATATGTTTCTGATGAACAAAGATATTAAGAAGTGCCTGGCCAAAATGTGCAACTTGGCTGGCATGAATGCCTTTGACAGAGTCATTTCAAAATATTCTTTGACTGAACTAGCTTATTTTCCTTGGTGGGAAATTAGCACAAAACAGAAGAAGAAAAGCAGAGTTTGTTCAGAATGATGTGCAATATCTCTCCTACTACCTTACAGAATTGCTACAGAGTTGTACAGGGATTCAGAACAAAATCCTTAGCAAGACAACTTGACACCCAGGACATCTCTTTCCGGGCCTTCCTTTCCACTGTTGCTGCAGTACTGGTTTACTCTAGCTAAATACATTGCTGAAAGCAGGGTCAGGTCATTGTCAGATGACGTTACTAAGGGCTTTATCCTATCAGACCTTGAAAACATCCAAGGATGGAGACTGTAGAACCTCTCTGGGCAATCTATTTTATCTTAACTTCTTTCATAGGGATACATTTTTTCCATATATGATGTGAACTACTTTTCTTTCAGCTTGTACGTCTAGTCTTTCACTCTCTTACCACACATCACTGTGAAGCGGCTGGCTCTGTCTTCTCAGCGCTCCATGTAGGTGTTAAGTCACCCCGAGGCCACCTTATTCTTCAGACTAAACGAGCCCTGGTTCCTCAGCTTCTTTTCACAAGGTGAGCAATCCAGCCCCTGATCATGTTGGTGCTTCCTGCAGAACTCATTCCTCTTTATCAATACTGTATGGAGTGGGTCAAAACTGGACAAAGCAGTCTTGTAGTGGTCTAATGAGTGGTGTGTAAATGGAAGTAAACACTTCTCTTGATTTGCTGAATGTGCTCTCCTCCTCTTCCTACAGCTCAGGATGCAGTTGGCCATTGCTGTTGCAGGTGTGCACACTGTTGGCTCATGATCAGCTTGCTGCCCACTATGACCCCCAGGACCTCTTCAGCAGAACTACCCACAACCAGTCCGTTCTCAGCCTGTAATGCTGCAAAAGACTCTGTTTCCCATGTGGAGGACATTACATTTGTCTTTGCTGAATTTGATAAGGCTCCTGTTTGCCCCATTCTTTCAGCAGGTCTGGGTCCCTCCACCCTGCCTTTCTTGGTGTCACCTGCAAACCTGAAGAAAGACTTCACCACCTCCTTCAAGTTATTTTTAGAGATGCTAAACAGGATAGATACAAAATCATCATTTGTCTTTCAAGAATTCAAGTAGTTCGTTGTGTCTTTCTGGTTCTGAGACTCCCAAAGTCTCTCTTCTGACTGTTCTTAACTCTGATCAGCTTGAAATGATTTAAACTAAGGGTGAAGTGATGGGCTGTATTATAACACCAGAAAATGTCTTTGTTTAACTGAAAATGTTGTCTGAATGAAGACTGGAAAATTGTGTGGTTCGTAATATACATAAAAGCAACTCTTTTTATTTTCATAGCTATACAGTTTGGTGCTGGCAGGGAGAGCTTGATGTATAATCATAATTTCTAAGAATAAATTCCATTAAAATTGAAATAAAAGATCTTTGCGAGGAGATATGAGTTCTAAAATGTAAGTGCTACTCTCTACAAATTGTCATTATCTTGAAATCTTAAAATAAATAAATGTTTCCAGAAGCAAACACAGGCTATTCAGATGCCAAACTTTTGTTTACTTAAGTGTCCTTTTGAATGCATTGAATCCGACATTTAGCACTTGGCATCTAATTAATTTGTTATCAGGGAGCGATACAATTCCCCATTCTTATAAGTACCAGAAAGTGATTTTAAAATTGTGGAGGCAGAGCACTAATAATAACAAGTTTCTCAGTTTCAATACTGTTTCCCTTCCAGCTCCAGATCTTACCTTAAAGAAACCCTCCCTCAAGAAGAGGGGAAAAAAAAATCAAAACCCAACATGTGGCGCTTAAACCCTCCTTAGCAAAATTTAACCCCCACGTTTTTTTCCACTGGGTAAGTAAATCACATTGTTCCTTTATTATGTTTTGAGAAACCTCATTCTCAGTACACTTTTAAGTTAATGGAGGTAATATTCTGGTGAAGATGAACACAGGAGTTTGCATATTCTTTACCCCTAGACTTCCAAGACATCAATTAGTTTTAACTGGAATGATGGAGGGACAGTTCTGTTATTCACCTTTTCAAAGTGCAGAACAGGCCCTGCTTTTACTTAGTAGGCTCATCATCATCATTTACATCATCATTTAATTAAATGTTTGCAGCAATAATTGACCAGGAGTAAGTCATCTGGTAATGATTCCACTATTTCTAAACAGTATTTTACTGAATCGGAGAAGCTGGTAGCTTTGCCACAAACCTCATCAGCAATTTACTTACATGCGTATTCCATTGTAAAATTGACCGTAAATTAGAATGAAGTTTAACGATAGAGATTTCAGCACATGGTCCAAAATAGAAAACAATATGCGTTCCTTTGAAACCTTTCTTTTTAGGGACAGATCAAAACAAAGATAGGAAAAAACCTAGAAAAACAACCAAACCCCTGATTTATTTACTGTCCTCATGTTTGGGGTTTTTTTGACCTGCTTAAATAATTGATTAAATAATTTTGTGCATATCTCGAGTTCAATCATCTTTCAAGTAAAAAGGCAAGAGCGTTTTATAATTTTGATGAAATACAGAGATAATCCCGAGAAACCAAAATGGATATATATTTGATGTCCTCCCACTTATAAACGATCGATTTATTACTCTGCTTTTGTTTAAAACCTATGAGCTAAGTTCAGAGGTGATGCATAAAGTGTGTAATTTAAGAGTCGTTTATGCTCAGTTAGACACCTTAAGACCTACTTACACTCACTTACTAGAGTATAAGTCAGTGAAATGGGGTGTAGATTGATGTGATTGGCATGGAGGAGCTGGAAGAGTGAGAAGGTATTGCTTATAGGAGGGAACAGATGTTTTATGACCACTTTCTAATATATGGCTGGGTTTTTTTGCTATACCTCTGTAACCCCAAGTAAACATATTTGCATTTGCCTGCTTAAACTCCTGTGCATTCAGTGAGACCTTTTGGATCAAAGTTGATATAAGAAATGTGATAGAAGTTGTATGCTGAGGAGTGAGTATCAGCTTTATAAATAAGAAAAGGCTGTGGTTTACATTCCTCTTTGTAGTTAGCTGCAAGCCCAGCAGTTTTGTACTGACTTGAAATGACTGAGAATTTTCACATCTATGGTGCTTGCTCTCCCTTCTATCGGGAAGATTTTTACATCCAATGCGCGCTGCACCTTGTGTTCTAGTGCCTTGTTTGACAAGCTGGCAGGTAAGAGGTAAGCTCTGTCATGTTTTCTGTGGGGTAAGAACATGCACCTGGCATCTACCACGTTACTGTAATTTCATACTCTTACCCTGTGGTAAGTTGCTCTTTTGCCAAGTGAGCTATGTAAAGCCTTGTCAGCTCCCAGAACTGTGCCACTTGAAACATGTCTGTTGAAGCACTTCCAGTATAGAGGCAATTCCTGCAGGATAAAGGACTATAAATACATTAATCTGAATTTCTACTGCCTTAAAAAGCTCTACTGATAATACACCAATTTAATCATTAGAAAAGAAAAAAACTCCTGACCAAAAGGCCACGGTTATATATATAAGCAATTTAAAATTGATTTGAAGTAAAAGGAACATATGTGGGGAGAAAAGAGAAGGAAAAGTAGAAAAGGAGGTCTAAACTATCCTAGTTAAGAATCTGGGAAGACTTTGGCCTGGACTCCTCCAGAAAATGTTGCAGCATATGTCAGATAAAGCGTGAAAAATTAAACAGAAAAATCTATCCAGCTTTGCTATGCTGGCAAAACCAGACACATTTGTTCTGGCCAAAAAATGTTTCAGCGAGTGTAGTTCATTTTGCTCAAAGAACTAACATTGCCTTTTTTTTTTTTTTTCTGTGTAGAACTGAATCCAAATAAAGCTTTCTGAAACTGTAGTCAAGATAAGGCAACTAGCTTTTTGTTACAGATCAGAATGGGCCTATGTTCCATGTTAACTCACTTTCTATACAACTAGCTTTGTCCTGGTTAGAGCTTTTGAAAGTGCTAATTAATTCCTGTCAGCAAATAAAATAGAAATCTTCATACTTTTCTTTTTTTTCTTCATTCTTTTCTGAATGAAATCTTAGAATCATTCTTGAATTTAGGAATACATTTTTCCCAGACAGTAATTTTGATTCCAAAATTATGTACATTAATGTCATCTACTTCACCTATTAAGTCTTTCTTTCATTAACACAGACATGAAGCCATCAATGCATTTTGCCTAATTGGTGGTCACATTTACAGTCAATTCTCTCAGTCAATAGTTAAACTATTCCTTGCAAATACATAATCCTACATGTTTCTATTTCAAAATAGTAAACCTTATAATTGAAAACAAATATTTTAAATGACAAAATAAAATTCAGACAAAATACAGCACTAATTCTGAGATGCGAAATAAAAAGTAGAGTTTAGGAGATTTTGTAACTTAACCAACAATATAGATTTGTCGTGTTGCTCTTTGTTAAAACAGAAAGATGAAAGTGCAAGAAACTAAATTTAGAAGAAAGAGGAAATATGCCTGCTAGCTTACATAGAATATCCCCAAAGAGGATAATGCATATGAGGTCAATTGGAGAAACTGCTGATGTTCATGTGAGCAAATCTTTATTTTAAGGGAAACTGACTCAGCAAACCAAAAAGTTAGAGCTGACCCCACAGCTGACTACCACGCTGACCCCACAGGAGCTTTTTCATCAGCTGCAATTAACAGGACCCCTTGGAACAGGGTGAGACTGGGGCCACCTGCAGGGTAGCCTTGGCTGACCTGGGATCTCGTCATAGCACAATCACATGCATGGAAGTGTCGGTTTACCAGCATCCCTATGACATTTTAAAAGTCTGACTATGGCTGTGGTCTCATGTGCAGATATTTTGGGATTAACTAAAGGATATATAATTATCAACAATATGTATGTGTCTCCAGTTAGTGTACTATTTTGGTGTTAATTGTAAAGCTAGGATAATGGCTCTAGCCCAAGAAGAGACTTGCCATGGTTCTGCTGAATGTACAAGGAGCAGCTTTTATATTCCCTTGTCTTTCTGCATTTTTGTTTTTTTAGGATACTTGGGGACACCACATTTTGTCTCTAAGATTCACAGTTCACATGACAAAAGACAGAAAACAAATCAGGATTATGGATTTTTTTTGATACAATCACTGGAGATATAAAGATTTTTTTGAATACAGTCACTGGAAATTTAAGTCTTGGCACAAACTAAACTCCTGTTCAGGAAGTGGATTCAGACTTCGAGCTCTTGTAAGATGAAGCCCTCAAAAATACTTCATAAAGAATTTATTTCTCCTATTTTGTTTAGTCAATTTTCTTGGGAAATTTTGGGCTGAAACTACATCTAAATTGTAGGGCCTCTTTTTTTTCCCATTTCTCTTTGGCAGACTTTGGGCAGTTTAAAGATACCAGAATTCATCACACAAATTAAAATGTCTTCACCAGCACCTTCATCTCCCCACACTTTTAGTAAATATCTTCAACATTTTTTCCACCACATTTATCACCATTCATAGGTATCAAGCATGGAAAGAAATGTAAACTTGCTTAACTGCCTTTAAGCAGTTACCAATGCTATGTAATGTAAAGACAACAAGGTTTTGAATGTATTAATTAATTTTCTGCTTTTTAGAAGCCTTAATAGCCTTTGCATCACTAAATGAGGCATTTTCTTCAAACATTGCCCTTACACCTAAGCAGTTCCTATGTATATGTAAAATATGCAACATTAGCCAAATGTATCTGCTTGTTCAAGCCAAGATCCTTTTTTATAAAGGGATTGCATAGCTATTTATAGCTGTTTATTGTGTAGTTGTTTATTGACTATGATCCTGATTTACTTGGTAACAGTTTTTAAAAGCTGTATTTTTATCTTAAAAATACAGATAGGTTGCTAGTGAAATTTTAAAGGTACCTCACTTTTCTAAGGTAGTTTGGCACATTTAGGAGCTGAAATATTTTATAAAATCTGATCCATGAATTTTATACACTGACATAATCCCAACCTTTTATCTGTACTCTTCTGTTTTGAAGGGCAGACTGATGTATAAAGTTCTTGTTCATGTGATGCATATTTTTGGGATGAAAAAAAATATGCCTTCAATAGTTCAAAAAGCCACACTGAAATCAAGTGCCCACATTCTGCTATGACTGAATGCTTGCATCTTCACTGAAGAGGAAAGAGGTGCTCCAGATTGTCAGAAGTGTGAAATGAGAACAGGATCTTTCCCCAACATGCATCACTGTGAATTCTAACACCATACATATGTCTAAAATCCAAAGAAATTCATATCTATATTTGCCTTTGCAAACATATGACACTTGAGTGAGCAGTTTTCCCAACCAAGAAGAATTAAAAATAGTGGGTAAAGATATGTAATGAAGAGCAAAATCAGATACAAATGGCATATGAATCAGTGAACAACTCTGGCTATGACCTCTTTGATTGATTCATGAATAGTTTATGTCCTTTTGATCTTTATATTAAGCTCAGTTATTCCTGATTTTATGATGCTACCTGCATTGAAAACAGCACATTTTGTGATCGCTTACAAATCTATATTGAGTCAGGTTTTTGCTTCTGTGTTCTTCAAACAAACTCACATTCAATATTAGAGAATGAGAAAAAGCCTTCCATGGCTGTAGTATTAATGTTACACCTCACCACCTGTATTTCATCTTCAGCTGACTTTGGAAATGTCTAGACCAGAGTCACAGCAAGCCGGGAAGAGAAGTATCAAAGGTCTGGTCTAATCGATTGGAAGTGTTTAACTGTCCCACATAAAGGGAGAGCTCATGAATATTTCTTGGAGTAGAAATACTCATTGAGTTCATTAATAGAAAGCAGAAAGAGTCTGTGTTTCAAAGGAAGTGAAATAGTCAATGGGTCTGTCATATCCTGATTTTTCTGCTCTCTATCTTTTTCCCTTTGTAAGATTTTGATGGTTATATTTTGGGCTGGGACTCATGCGGATTATGATCTTGCTGAAACTTCCTTTTTGTATCTAATATTTCAAGCAACAAAGGAAGAACATGCACTATTAAGAAGGGCATAGTTCCTAGACACAGTCTCAATGTGCTTTCCAGCTCCTTCTTCCTTTTCCCTGTAATATCTGGTTGAAAGATATGGTTCTCCAGAAAGACACATTTTCTATATGCATTAGCAAAGCCCATTAAAAATTCTATGGAGTTTTTTTCACTTGGGCAGATAGAAAAGCCATTTTTCATTGCTTCATCTGCCTTGTTTTATGGAAAAAGAATTAAAAGAAACAATCAAGCTCCACCAAAGCACTTTTGAAAAAAAATCCAGGCAGGTACGGAACCACAGGCAAATCCCTCCACTTAGGTCAGTCGCCTGCTTCCTTGGGGGTCAATAGTTTCACAGCAAGGAGGGAGTAGCGGTGGTTGGGCTTTTTGTCTGTGAGGAGTAGCTGCTCCTTAGCTAAACTTTCTGCTGAATGAAGATGGATAGGATCCTGAGCAACTCAGTCTTTCAAAGCTGAATCTAACTTAGTTATTTGCCCTAGTTTGGGTGGGGATTGAACTAATGGCTTCTGAATGTCCTTTCTATTAGAAATTACTGCATGATTTTAAGATGGTATTTTTGTTTTATTTTGCCCAAATTGTGACATTTAAGACTGAAGTTTGGACTTTTCTGTTTTTACAGGAAAAAGTAAAATGTAGCCTTAAGAACTACTTCCTTAAACTAATCTAGTAATTTCCATCCTCAGGAATAAGTGAATAATTCAGTAAAAAGAGTAGGTGACACCAGTCTTCAGAACGTAAAAAACCTGCATTATATTTCAGCATTGAAACTCACGTCCTTATCTTAGAGATTCTCTTTAAAGAAAATTAGTGGGTTAGCCAAGTAATTCAGATCTGAAGCCGTGGTTCAGAGCCTCAGAAATCACTGAGTATAGCCTGTTTGTTGACACAGCCTGGTACCCCAGTAAGCAGGCTGTGCCCTGACAGCATTGCATGGAAACCCTGCATTCAGTATACTCTCACCGTTTTCAGAATGTATCCTGGGCATCCTGGCTAGAAGGTGATAAATGGCTTCCCTTCTTGACTGTTCAGATAAACTTAAAGGGGGTAAGTGAATGACAGTGGTAGCATATTTCATTTTTTGTCTACTTTGGATAATCATTAGTTTAGAGTTTGGCTTGACTTGGATTTAAACTCTGAATATCGCCTCTTGGTATGTTACGAGCTACCTCAAAAAGACTACAGAATAAGCGTAAAACTCTCCTACCAAGGACAGAAGCAGAAGACAGCTATCACAAGACATATGCTGTGGAAGAACAGCTGCACTAAAAGCTGTCTCTTTTGGGTATGGAGCTAACGAGAAGTAACTCAGAGAGGAAAGGAAGAAAAAGTAAAGAGATATGACTCTGTCGCAGCAATGACTTTTCCAGTTATGTTTTAAAGATTAAACTGCACAAATCATTTCACCAATGTTTGCATCAAATAGAGAATTAATACATGACTTCCAGGAGGAATTTAGAAATACATTTATAAATATATTTACTATAATTATGCTTCAAGGAACTCCTAAGTGAATGTTGAAGACTTGACACATTTATAATACTCCTGATAGGTTCATCTCTGTGCCCAATATAATTCTGATGTTGCTATTTCTGCCTTCTGAATACACTATCTTTATAATCTGATTGAATAATCAGATTTATAATCTGATAATCTTTATAATCTGATTGAATAATCTGTGCCTGTGTATCCAAATTTTTTTATCACACATATGTCTTGATCAAATGCTTATCATCACCACACGTAGTAATTACAAGAGTTTAGGGACAATTAAAAAGGGGATCAGTTGTAAACATGTTAACTACAGATAGACTGAAACGATTCTAGTCACTGATTTCTTCACAGACAATGGCTCTGCTCTCATGTCAAGTTCTTGTGATGGGGAGTAAATACTGAAAGAATGAAATCAGCTCAGAATTTCAGTGTAGCGAAAGCTGTAGCTCGAACTTTGCTCTGAACTTCTGATCCCATAGAGATAATGCTCCTCTTAATGCTGCTGAACTGCTAAGCTATAAGCAATATCCAGGGAGTCATCTCTGCACTGTTTTATTCTCAAGAGAAAATCTTTCTATTTTGTGTCTATAAGTAAACAGATAGGATCTGAATACCACTTTTAAACAAAGCCTAGGAATCAGTCACTCTGCTTATCTACATATCTCTGGCTATACCCTAAAGCGGGGAAGAGAAAAAAAAATGCTTAAGTACCTTTGAGGATTTTGCTATTAGACACTGCTGTTGTTCCTTTTGACACAATGACATAGAGAAAGAGAGGTAGGCAGTAAATATCAGCTTATCGGGGACCTCAGCAGAAAGAGATATTTATATACAACATATTTATATAAATAATTTCACCTTTCTTCAGTTTTCCTGTTTAGTGAATAGGTCTGGCTGCTCTTTATTGGGAAGGGTCTTTGAGGGATCAACGTCATGAGTGGTGCTAGTATGCATTCAACATTAGCTCAGCTATTTAGCAATTAGTAACACTGTAATTTCATAATTCATGATGGAAAAATGTGATGAATGATGGCTCAAAAATACAGTAAAGCATTTACAGTTATTTAAAAATACGAGTTCTGGAAATTTTCTGCTTTTTCACTGCTGGGATCTACAGGGATGTGGATTTCCTAGGAAAATCCCTGTTGCTCAGAAAGAGGATTGTGTGATCCCATGCTGCAAATATTCTCTCTCCTTTAAGTCAAGCAATTTTGACGCAGTTGCAATTCAGATCAGTTTATACTCAGGAATGTTGCTTCTCTGGACAGCAAGTTGTGTGTAGTTGCCTTGTGTCAGTTTTCTCTATAATTTGCCTTAATGTTGTCTCCCTTGGGATAACTCATTAATGGACTAGTGGACAAAATCCATTAGGTTTCACCCCCAGTGGCCATTATTCTTAACTAAATATGGTCAGAAATAAGGATTAACTTTCCTGAAATATATTGTAGCACAAAACAGGTGTGACAGCATCTTAAGTTTCCAGCCATTTTATGGCATAATTCTGTTCTAGTGGATTATTGAGTTTGATGACAGCGAGAACAAGATCAAAGCTTTAATATCTTCTGAAGGGAAATTATCTCAGTATATATAATCTCAACACAAGTTTTAGGAAATGTATGTTCACTCATCTCACTCATCTTAATTTTGTTCTTTTTTCCTTGGGTTCTGTTGCAAGGCTTGAAAAAATATGTACCATGACCCTTTAAATCAAGACTGGGGGAGCAGAACTCGTGCAAAGCGTTAAATAGATGTGCCACTGGTAGAGTGAGTTTAATGCCTTGGTGCACTGAGCCCATGAAACAGAAACAAGTAGTTCCATTGGTGATTAATGAAAATTCACGACTGATTTTTAACTTGAATATCAAGGCTGTAAGTACAGCCTTAAGACCTTAGTGCCTCAGTAAATTACGATACCTCAGCTCCCTCTTTATAGTTGGGGTTTTTTTTTTGCATCATCTTTCTAACAATTTGTGGGCATTCTTCTGGGTGCTGCATATCATTGTGAAGCAATGTAAAATAAGTTCAGTTAAACAGAAGGCATGAGCCACTGCACTGTGGTTTTTTTCAGTCACTCTTGCTTCCTGTTTCCAACACCTAGATTTACAGTCCTCCTTGACAAAGTTATCCATGGTCTTTTGTCCGAAGAAAATGAAATTACACATGTAAGATTTCTATTCAGGGCAAGGTTTCTAAATAGTGTCACCTGGCTTCTTGCATAAGTAGGACTTTGGGAGTGGTTTTCTTCTGTGTTCTTTGATACTGGTGTACAGGATTCACTGGGCTACCTTATAATTTGTAGTGATTTTTGTGAGAAGAGATTCAGGTCTGTCGTGCTGGAGATTTGCATGAGCAGCTCTTCATTCCATATGCAACAAGGTGGTTTAACTTTTGATGGGAGAGTAGAACTCACAGTGTCTTACCTATTTATCTACTTTTTGTTCTTTTTTTTTGAGATAAAAGTGTCATATAGATGAATTACAGACAATACAATGTGTATGTGGTTTTGGTTACTATGTCATTTTTGGTAAATCAAGATGAAAAATCTTTAGTAATCAGCTAGTCTTTAACTTAATAACACTTTTGATAAATCACTTGTGTACAGTAGGTTATCAAACCCAAACATTAAAGACTTCAGTTTGACACTGCAGGAATGAATCATACAGAAAAAAAAGGCCAAATCTCTAATTCTTTATCTGAAATAAAGAAAAAAATTCTTTCAATGTTTCAAAATTAGTTTCAAGGCATGCACTAATGATGGAATGAAGAATCTTAGAACTGGCCTGAGGAAGATAAAAATATGCTTGAAATATAACTGTTCATTACAAAAACATCTCCAGTTCCTTTACTAGTGAGTTTTAGAACTCTGTGGATCATTTTTCTGTAGTTTATTGTATAGCACCATTAGGAAAGTCCTCATTACATTCTTTGTTTCCCTTCTTTTCTTAATTTATTCCCATTTCATGTACCTTTTCATCTTCCCCCTCACACCCTCTGCAGGAGCTGCCACACTTGAAAATATGTGAGTGACAACAGGTTTGACAGCCTTTGGGGTGGTGAAGAATCTGGCAGGAGTGACTCTCCAGCATGCTTATCAGGTTAGTAGGGATAGTGTCATGGATGGCAATGTCTTATACTCTTGTCAGCCAAAAGTATAAAGTGATTGCATCCAAACTTTTCCTCATAACAAAAGGAGGAAAGACTGAAGAAACCTTCAGCAGACAAGCTGAAAGATTATAATGCGTTCCAATTTATAAAACAAGGCTTCAAAGTACTTTGCAAATGTGCCTGCTTCTTATTTCTGTCACTTTCACACTATAAAGAGGCCTTACTGTGGCTGTAAATATAATTTATTTGAACTTTATAGTCTTTTGTGCTGCTGGAACACTGTGCATAGGCTTCAGTGTAAATATGAAATAAAAGCCAGATTGTGCCATTAAGGCCTTCATTGGCCTAATTTAGAAATTCCCGTCACAAAAAGGAGGTCACATAGGCAAAACAACTTTACAGGGTAACCCTGACTGTGCAAGGGAAATATTTACTTCAGTGTCCTCAGGGCTCAGGCATGTCTCTCTTCAGTAGCCATGTATTTGTGTGCCTGCATGCACACGTGTGCATACGCCTAACCTCTTCCAGTACCTCCAGATGGCCAGCAACTACAGAGGCCCTCTTCAAGAACGTGATATTAAAACAAGTGTATCTGGCCCATCCATTGGAAGAAGATGAGTGGAGGGGAAAACTTGCTGTAATGTGGTGGCAAACATGGGGAAGCAGCTGTCCATCTCAAGGTTGTCACCTCAGCCCCAGGAATCTACCAGTGACTTCAGTTTATTCTAATATGTTAAAACAAAAATACAATTTATCCCTTTTCAGTTTGCATTAAATTGTGCTCTGTGCTCCTTGCTGCAAAGGTAATAATCATAATAATCGTTGGCGTATGAGTGGGATAAAGAATAGTGAGAATTTACCACGTTTGTTTTCTTTATGATATCACACCAAATGTGACTTAAGGACCTGAAGTTAAGAGAAAAATATAGTACATCTCCACTCCCGTTGTACACCCTCATAATAGCCAGGTAAAACATGATTTTCACAAGCTCATTTTGATACAGGTAAAAATATTATAATTGTAGCCTATTTAAATTTGGTAGGTGAAAGACTCAAGTGACATTTTCTAGGTCAGAAAGAGAATCAGCATCTCTATTCCAATGGATTGCTTCAACTCTGACTTTTATCTTGTGCTCCCACTGCTAAATGATATCTCTTCTAGCTGAGTAGTGATGATGAGTGTGCTGTGGAATTTGATTTGCAAAACAAATATTTAACTTTCTACAGATCATTGAAGACCTGATAAAATTCCTAAGTGTCGCCTAATCGCTTTCCTTTTCTTTTTAATTGAAGAATATTTTTATTCTTTTCATCTAAACGTATAGTTCAAGCAAAATTGGAAAGGCCATTTATAGTTATATTCAAATATTGTTCACGCAGGTAGGCTTCTCAAAGTCAGTGTTCAGAACAAATTTTTGAAGGAAAAATTCCCATCAATTGCATCAATTGTTTCAAAAATAGGAATCGCATTTGTGATTAGACAAGAAGGTAAATGCTTCCATCTTACTTCTGGGTGTGGAGAGGTGAATGGCCAGGAAGGCAGAGTGATGTGTGGCAGCTTTGGCAACCGGCACACTATTCCCCTGTGCGCATGTTTGTGTTGTAAATTCCACAGTGGAGAAGGGCAGAGCAGAAGCCAAGCAAGCATTCCAGACAGCAAGATAGCAAGATAGACGGTTCCTTCCCAGCAAAGACATGGGAATGCCGGCATGAGCTAATAATTCATCCAGCTGCAATCTCCAGAACAGGAGATTGAAGAGCACAAAAGGTATTTAGCATGTGACAGGGGAGGGCTGGAGGTTTTTTATGGTTTATTGTTTATAGTATCATCTTCTAAGAATTGAAGGCTTTCTTTTGTTTGGAAGGAAAAGCAAAGAGAGCACAGATGTTGAAAAATAGATCCAAGTAGAATGTTGATAGGAAAAGCCAGTCTGAAAATGCCACTGTGATAGAGGGATTCTGTGCAGAGCGTTTTATGCAGTTGTTTTCAATAAATTAAGTAAATACGTTACATAAATCATTAGTTGTTCATATTCATTTAGATCACTGTCTCTAGCAAGATTTCAATTTGACAAAGTGATTTTTTTTTAGTTTAAGATCTTATAGATTTAAATTTGAAATATTTAACATCAAAATTTATTCCTCCTTTACTCCTTCTTAGAAAGGAAAGAAGGCCTTTTACAAGCGTTGACCTACTTAATCTTGTCAAGTTCTGATATTAAATAAAATAGTTAAAGAAAAAGGTAGTAGTGGCTTAAGAAGTATTAGGAAACATAATGAGTATAAAATGGAAAACGTCATTGTGTTACTGCATATGTTGGTGGAGTGTCTATAGATTCAATATTGTATTAATTTCTGATGTTTGTGTCCTAAAATGGGATACAGTAAAGCAAGACGAGGTGCATTGAAAGAAGGCTGATTAAATAAACAAATAGTTTCTATATTAAGGTTAGGATTATACAAGACAAAAAGGATACAAATAAGAGGGAAATTACAGACATCTAAGGTAACATTATTTGCCAGGGGAAAGGCATGTTTATATGCAATGACTATTCACTGCTTCTCTGAATGCAGGAAGCAATGGAAATCCAATTGAGCTTTTATGTGGTAGGTTCAAACCAAATAAAATATTTCAATTTTTATTCCACGTAAAAAAGTATTAATCTGTGCAACTTGTTGCTACAGTTTGTTGCGGATGCCAAAAATTTACATAAATTTAAAAACTCATTAAGAAGATTCAGAGAAGAAGCATCTATCAAAGGCTAATAAACATAAGATACAACCCATTACTCAGGAAGATCTTGAACTGCAGATTAGAGGAAGCTTTTAGATTATACTAAGAAAATACCTCTTTAATAACATTCACCATGTTTCTACACTGTTCTGTGGACTGTTGTCCTTGGTTAGCACTGAAGACAAGAAATAGGACTGTGTATCTTTTGTTCTACAAAGCTAAGTTACTCTTTTCTCTTTTTCTGGAGAACAAGAAATCTGAACAAACATCCAAAATTTAGCAAAACTAAATATTTTGATTGTCAGAAAAATGTTTATTGGGTTACTGTGACTTAAGGTATAACTGAAATAGTAAAAAGGCAAACTACCTATTTACAAGGCAGAAAGTCCTATTTTCCTCCCACTCAAATTCATATCTATTTGCAGTCATTACAGGTAAGAACAAACTGCTGGTTTGGATACTTAAACATATAATTTCATTAAAGATATAGTTATCAAAGCAGTAAAACAGGCAGAATCAGAAAACAGAAAAGTAAGGCTTATTTTATTTTGGATTGTATTTTAAGTGAAATTTTATTATTACTTTTGGACCATTGAAAACATTAAAGAGCCCCTTATTGTTTTTGTGATGTTTTATCTAGGGATCATTTTGTTATCCTACTTAGCTCGGTCAGTTTGCCTAACTTTCACCATCTAATCATCTAAAAGAGCAATTTAGAAGATGTATATTTTAACAAAACAAAGTAAGTGAATTTTTATTTTACTCTGCTCTGTAAGGAAATGATCTCTTTTGCTCTTGCTTTGCCATTAATTATACAATCTCCTTCAAATTCTTAGTAAGCATAAGTCTGCCTCTTCTGGTTACTGATGCAGAACTACCCTCATTTATAAAAATAGGACACACCTAATCCTTATAACATATGCTAAGGGGAACTGAATAAGAAACAAAATTAAAAACAACAAATCTTCAAAATGTGAGAAACAAAACTGACTTTATTGCTCCTAAATATGGTGTTCTAAGTGTTCAAATTGGGTTTCAAATCATTATGTCTGGAAAGTCTTTGCTACTATTTATCAGATTTATACTGCTATTACCACTTTTAATTCAAGGAATCCTGATGTTTCATAGGAAGAATTTTTGTGAAACTAACTGAAGCAAAACTTACTGTAGCTGGAAAAAGCAGACCAGCTTTTACAGAGAAAATGTTACTTTGGCCTTAAAAAGACTTTTTCTTTTCTGTCTCAGAAAGGTGGACCATTTTTTCAGTGATCACTCATTTAAATAACAAATATTTCCTCTTCCTACAAAATCTGAATTTCTTCCAGCCTTAAGCAATCACATCTGTGATGATGCTCTTGGAATAAGGAGATCATGAAGGATCGGCAATCTGAAAGGTGACTAAGAAGAGGTTGGAGCTGTGACTATTTGTCAGGAATGAGTATCCTTCTGTTACTGGAATGGTGAGGCACTGATCTAGCACAGTTCAAACCGGATCTGCTTACTCTGAGCATCTGGGAGACCAAAGGGACAGCATGTGCTGCTTAGTGTAATTCCGTGTGTTAGAAAAATGCAAAGGGCCGTGGAAGTGATGCATCACCACAGTTCATCAGACTGGTCCTGCTGTGGTACAGATTGTATCTGAGTCTGTCTGAGTTTGCTCATTGTTTGAGATAAGGAAAGACTGATTCTTTCTAAAATTCCTTTAAGAAACCAGACACCTGAACTGCAAACAGATGACATAAGCAACAGTGGTCAATAATTTAGGAGTTTATCTCCTTTGTACAATACGGTGGGTGTTTAAACATTGATTTTCTTGAAATCAGGATCAGGCTTCCACGTTCTAAAGTAATTTTTAACTAATGTACAGAAAGAAATGCTTCATTAAATTGCTGCTACTGCATTGTTTGTCACAGCCCCAACACCACTTTGTGCTGTTGCAGAGGAATCAGTTCAGCGGCCCCTTGCCCTCCAAGCTTCTTGAAATCAATAGCACTATCTTCAGTCCCCAATAAAATAACAAAAAGACTGTCAGCCTGAACCCTACATTGGACTGAAAGATATGGAAACTCATGTGATCCTTATTTACCTTTAAGAACAAAATAAGGGCTGAGAAATATTCTTCTGTAGCTCAAGTGTTGTATTTTGTTGTTTATGTAGGGCTTTTTTGTAAGAAAGTGCCTTTGATTCATGTACCCTGTCGACCCCCAGATGTGTAAGAAGTCCTGATCTGCAGCCCAAGGTCACAATCTGAGTTATTTTTGAATTTTGCAACTTGGCATAGGGTGATGGTCTAGAGTGTATTAACATGTTGTTCAGTTTATCCTCATTTTCCTTCTATTAAGGGAAAAGTAGACATTGAGTAAATTTGCCAATCTGCTGTGCTTGGCATTACTAGACTAAGTCAGGCAGTCTGAAGCTTTGTCTTGCAGCAGAAATTAGAACCTGACAATCTTTTGTGTGTTCTTGCAGGCTTGTTTTATATATAATACAGTAGTAACAAATACAAAGGGGCATTTTTTTTTTTTTTTCATCAAGCTCATTTCGCATTGCTATGCCAGATTACATTATATTTTTAAGAGGAAACCACCATTTATGGTTCCAGTATAGTAAAACACAACACCATTATTAAGATAGAAAACTCTAAAAAAATAATACTATCCTCTCTGTTTTTTTACAATTAATCCTAGAATGTCTTTGCTATATAGGAATGGACAGAGAACTAGCAGCCAATATATATCCAAAACACGTAGATGAGTTTGTATGTAGCTGCCATATTTCTTTTAAAAATAAAGCTACATATATTCATTCTATTGCATGTTCTTATACCTGTAAATGGACAAAGTTTACTTTGCGTGTGAAAACAACAACAGTTTCATATCAACAAGGAGGCCATAAGATTATACTGATACTTTGAGGCCAATGAAAATAATGTTAGTGATTTCAGTGGGCTTTTTAGTTAGATTATGGAAATATGTACTTAAGTGACTCGAGTTGTGTATTTCAAATTCAATAGCAGACAAAAGTATTTACTGCAAAATTAATAATTCTTAAGACATGACTATTTTACTTTCACTTCCTAACAAAACCTTGCTTGGTTTTGTTCAGGAAGCCTTTACACAGCTTCACTCTCATTGCAATAAAATAAAAATAAAAATTATATAAACCTGTTCTTTGCCTCCTTAAGTAATTTTACAAAAGAGTTGGGTGGTTCATGAATGATTTAAATTAAGTAAAAATGTTTAATTTGTATAAATCAATAATTTGAGATAATCATATTTAGAAGTTGAAATGAACAGCATGACAGAGGAAAATGCCTCTTCTGATCTTGATATTATTTTAGGTTGAACACATTTCAGTGTTGACATTTGATTTTATTACTAGATGAAGTTCAAATTACAACTATGGAAGCATATTTGTTTCAGGTTTAAATTTATTTTGATTTGAATGTAACTGTCAATTCACTAAAAAAATTAGATCACACAAACAACAGTTTCAAATAGAAAAAATATTTTATAAGGTAGTTAAATTTCAGTTGTCTTAGGTTTGAAGAATGACTCATTTCAAATTTGCGAAGTCACTAGCAACCAATTTTGTATTTGATATGCTTCATTTGTAAAGGCAAGCAGAAGCAGGCAATTTCCTGCTGATGTTTGCAGTAAACATATTCTCACATTTCACAAACTATCAGAGATGTTAGGTTCTAAAACCTGATTTTAAATAACTGATGAAGAAAGAGCTTTTCTTCTGCTTGTCTGTTTCATCTAATGACTTTTCTAAGTGCCCTGACAAAAAGCAGGCTTAAATGTAAATTTTGTATCTATTCAGAACGGATCCCTTGAAAGAGTTAAGAAATCGTCCCAGACTAAGAAACCTTGAGGGATTCATACTCTGTTGAAATGTATGAATCTGTCAAAACTGCATTTTTTATGTTGAGTACTATTTGCAAAGTTTCACTGGGGGAAAAAAGGGGTGGCAGAAATAATCACTGCAATGTTTTTTCATAACAGTGAAATACTGGCTTTGATTTTACCACTTGCATTTTACTTTCAGTTCCTGTTGTGTTTTATCCTACTCTGTAAATTGCAACACTTCAAAACATAATAAGCCACAGTAATTTTCCCTCCCTTGCGCCACCTCTGCTAAAACTTACCATCCCAGATGGTTTGGCCTGTGAGTGGTTTGTTATATGTTGGACATTCTTCACAAAACAGAACTTCTGGGTCCTGCACAGCTCTAAGGGCTGCCTCCAATTTCCTAAAAGCTTCTTACTGTCCTGTGTAGGTTTCATGTAAAAGGGCAGTAATTCCACAAAAGCCCAGTTGCGAAGTGTCCCATGCTTGGTGTACCTGAATTAGAGGCAAGCATGCCAGCTGAGGTGGTCATAGATAGACACCTCAGGCAATTCAGGATTGTCTTGGATGTCCAAAATGAAAGTGGAATGCTCCTGCAGTAATGATCTGGGCCTGTGGGTTATTTATTTAAAGTAAAATATGAAGTCTGCGTGCTTCATTGTAAGGAAGGGAACAAATAGAGGTTCTCCCTTCAGGAGGATGCTGAGGGATGGAAATCGGGAACAGCAAGTGCTCATGTGCCACTGGGACCCACACCTGAGGAGGAGTGGGTGATGTTTCTGATATGCTTCTGACCACAGAGTGTCCCTGTTGGCTAATTCTCATTGATTGCTGAGCTGGGAGACACTGAGTGGCTCCAATCCCCCCCCAGCTGCCTTTTGGCACCCTGCAGTGAGGGATCTGCCTCTCTGAATGCACTCTGCGGGGAGCCAGTGTACTCAATATAGAATTTTCTCTGCCCTATTTTTTTTAGTCACGTAAGTCCTTTGTAGGCTCTGGCCTTTTGTAAAAACAAAGCTGCAGCTGAATCTGAGGATATTCAGAGCAGGGCTATAAAGAATGAAGTTGTTTAATAAAGGCAATCTCTTGTTCAGATATCACATTGTGCATTATTCTGCAGTGAAACTATTTGCTGGATTTTAATTACTTTGCAAATCTCATCTGATTTTTGAAGTTGTGTGTATTTGTAGTTTCAGTTAGCTTCAGTACTTATACACTGGTTTATGTTAAGTATTCTTCATTGTTATTATATTTATATTGCCTGCATAGCCACTTTGGTTTCTTATTTTGTTTCCTTTTCCACAGAGGTAGATAATTGCTTCCTTTAAGGAAAGAATATATATTTCATGGATGCACATGGCTCACTGTTTAGAGTGTTGCAGTGTATTTCTGACAACATATTCAAGCTTTTTTTAAACTTTTGATGTAACTGGCAGACAGCATCAGAAAGCATACTTCAAGGCTAGTGCTTGAAATGAATTTACCTTTTCCAGGTCAATTGAATAATGAAAACATGTTTAATTATTTCCAGTCTCTATAATTGTGTACAGTGTAATTAACTATGATGGATATTTTCTAGCTAATTAGAGAAAACTGTAGCACCAAGCTATCTGGACACAATACTTTCTCTGAAGAGCAATAAAACAAGTTGATCACTTCCTGCGATTGCCATAAAAGCAGTATGAATGCAGCATGTAAAACAAAATTAGGAAAGGTGTGGAGATCTTCATAGCAAGATGAATTCCTAACTGTTAGTTCATTTCAGAATAAAGTATGTCTTTGCCTTATTTCATCCAAGCCTCCTTCCTTTTAAGTGTAGCTGCCTACCAGCATGCTGGACCCTCATCTCTCATAACTCCCCATGCTGCCTTCTGCAGGAAAATCTTTCTCTGTAGCTACTTGGATTCTCATGAATCCGCTGTTGCAAAATCTCAAGATTTTATGACACATTGTCTGACATTTGCTGTTTGTCCTCAAAACTTAGCTTCTGGAGTCATACTAGTTTTTACAAATTTCAGCTTTCTTGAGAGAAGAAAAGCATCTGTAGAACGTGTCTGAGAATGGATTCTTTCATGTACTAAATGGCAAAAAAAATAGTGAAGAACATCAGAAAAATATAGAGTATATCAATGATATTGTAGTGATCATCTAAAGGATTTAATGCTGGTGAAGTCAGCCTTAAGCTACTGAATTTTTACTCTCTGAGACTAGAAAAGAACTATTATGCTAAGTCCCATTGCATCAGTGTTTGGGAAAGTCTGGCTAGCCTTTCTTGGATTCTTTCAACGCCTTGGTGAACTCATCTGAAATAAAAAGAGAAAGAAAGGAAGAAAGAAGAAAAAGAAAGAAGGAGAGAAAGAAGAAAAGAAATAAAGAGGGAAAGAAAGAGAGAGAGAAAGAATGAAAGACTGAAAGGAAGAAAATTCTCCCGGCTAAACACAAATATTTCTATCTTGTTAATTTAACCTCATTGCTCTTTCCTCATTTTTTTATTATTTCAGGTTTTAAATGATCATAGTCCTCATTTTAAACAGAAAGGTAACCTTATTTGAATCCACCTAATGAAGCGTTATATTTACATTTCTTTCAAACTATAGCCTAAATTTTTCTTTCTGGTCCTGTGCAGTATTTCAGGGCTTGGCTTCTGAGACATAATAAAGAGCAGAGTCAGGAAAAACTCATCTGGGTTTAATATCAGAGCAAAATTATTCTTAACTATGAGAAATGAGAAAATGACAGAAATTTTCTTGCTCACAGAATGACTACAAAAAGGCAAGTTCGGGGTTTTTGTGTGTCAAAATCCTCAAAGTAGTTAAAGATGATAGATTTTGCCTTTCTGTACTTCAGTATCAACTGGTAGGCTAATTGTGACCCTTGTGCGAGCTGGCAGGTGCTTCTGCCACCGCTCCTTTCTCTGTACCAGGAGGCTTGAGATAGCAGCATCTCTCTTACTGCTCCATGGATAGAGATTTGGAGTAATGCAATTGCCTTTTATAAAGAAGAGAATAAATACTACAAATACTACATTAAGATTCCTCCTTTTAAAGACATAATCATTATATTTGTTTCTTTGACTATGAATATAGGTTATGGTCAGTACATTCTCATTGATCTGGGATGTAAATGGAGTGTTAGGAGTGGGAAGAATGTTAAAACCAAAATGTAATTGAAAAGTTCCTTTAAATCTTAGCACCTATGATAATATTAGCAATCTGTATGGTTACAATCATGGGGAACTGTATCCATGTTCTATGCTTTCTTCCCAGGAGTCCCATGCAGTCACACCTGCGATGATGGTGCTGAGAAAAATTTGCAGTGGCCTGACCTGTGGTGGGATCTGTTTACGTCTAAGAAAGTGCAGCTCTACAGGCCGTAGCTACAGTTAAACTGTAACCTGAGACTGCTCATATGCTCTTAGATATGAAATGAGATTGTAAGCTCCCAAACCCTTGGCAACAATACAATTCCATTGATGTTATCACCAGTTAAACTGTACCCACTAGGAATTAATTGTCCAAAAAATCCAAGTGTAGAAAAAGCCACTGTGAGTGCAATTGTTCACTGTAAATGGAGAGAGATTAAAAGCATTACAAAAGAGATATTTCCCCCCTACATCCCATTGAATCTGTGTTTGTATAGATTAAATACGAAATGTTATGACATTTTTGGACTTTTACTTAAAATGGCTCACAACTAACAAAAGGAGACACTTAATTCACTAGCTTTGATACACAGCTGTTCAAATAAATTAGGCATTAGGGAGATGACCTGCAGGACTATTTGCACTTGAGCTTTTCTTTCTTAAAGGACTAAATCTGTGTTTTCTTTTCAATTTCTTTAAGAAGAGCTGTAGATTTTGTGTCCTAAGCACAGAGAAGATGGACAGCGCAAAAACTAAAGCACAAGAGGAAATAGACACAGGACCAATTTTTTGGGGGGTTGTGTGTGGTTTTCCTCCCTCCACAATACTTTCCTGTCCACTGCAAGTAGGAGGCAACAACAAATGTCTTATAGTCATAGGGCCCTGAGGATAGTAGTTAGCTTTAATGGTCCTGACCTGCCTTAGCTGGGGCATCCACCCCTGCAATGGTCCCAGGAGCTCCATCTGAGCTCAGGTTTAGGAATTTAGTCTTTTCTTGAGGTGATCTGTCTCCATCTGTCATTCCTGTGTTCTGCATGGGCCCCTTGTATGGATATGTTGCATTGTTTCCATCCCTCTCTCTGCCCCCATTGTTTTTTGTCACCAATTGAGTTTTCCGCTTACCATGTTGGTGGTTCTGTTGGATCCTGTTGCCAGCACTGAGTCGACCTGCTGTGTTTGACTCCTGTCACCCTCAGCTTACTGCTGCTGAAGGGGCAGCTCACCTTGCTGTTCTCTGATGCACAGTATACGTGTGCCATATGATCCCCACACAGTGCTCGGAAAGACAGTGATAATTTTGATGACTTTGCTGTTATGTTCTGGAAGAAGTTTCCCTTTAGACACTTATACAGTACATCACTTTTGCCTTGAGCGTGAAAGGAAGAATGATTTTTCTTAAGTAATCAATGATTACATGATAAATTAAAATGCCATGGCCTATTTCAAAGACAGTGAGCAAGAACTGTTTCTGTGGATTTCAGAAGCAGATACGGTGTTTGGCACTTCTGCAACTCAGTCCCCTGCATGTTAAGGTCCTGGCCAAGCCTTGGATAGGTTTTAATAACGCCATTTTTTCTGATTGCTCTGCAGAATATTTTGTGCCTTTTGGAGGTAACTAATTGGGCTGTGTTCTTAACCTGTTCCTACAATGAGGGCAAGAAGCAGATGATTAAGAGGTGTGTATATTAGATATATGCTTGCCAGGGGAGGAACATTTTGCTGGAGGCACAGGATGGACTACCTTTGATCCTATTTGTGCCTTCACAGCAGTGAAAGTGGAACAGAGTGAATATGTATGTCTCAGAACAGGCTAACCTTGCCTGGGTAAGTTCTGTTGTGTCTGAATCTCTACTATTACCAAAAGAGAATTTGAAGCAGTCACCAGCATATTGCATCCTAATGCATATAGAGCTAGGGGATGGATTTAAATCCTTTGCATATAATACAATGCTATTGTGCAAAGTAGGATAAATTTTTCATTAAACCTGTTGGGTAAATACATAACCAGAAGAAAAAGCTGTGTGAACAGTTATGTAAAGGGGACACGTAAAAGCTGTAAAGAGGACACATAAAGCATGTAAAAAAGTTTTCAGTGAATTTACATTTCTAGTATGTTGTTATCTGAGTTTCAGGAAGTATTTAGGAGAAAGAAAACTTGATTTGATGAGTTTAAAATGTGCATATAATGGAATTGTCTGGAGATATCTATCACATACTATTACTTAAATCATGTTCAGAGGCTTTTCAAGTATTAGCATGTATTAATTAATGACAGTATTAGAAGGATCACCAAACACTGTAACATACATACCGATAGACACTTTTCTGCCCTCTGCAAAGGTACAAATTAAACTAAAATGTTGAAAGTGGAAATTTTTAAAGTAATTATTGCTATGTCTCTCTTTGCCTGGCAATTGCCTTGAGTTTCAAAGCCTTGGACATAATGATTTCTCATGCAATGTTCTGGGTAGGTAGATATCAGGACCAGGCTTCTCAGCAGTGAAGACTCTAACCTGGGAAGAGGATATGGGAGAAGATAGATAAAGCACCATAGCTAATCGATACGAAAAACAGAAAGAAGGCTTTTGTTTGATTCTACCCCTCTCGCTTTCTCCTCTTCTTTTCTAAGCTGAAGTCTCAAACTTTTCCATGTTTATTTGATCTTTCCCTTTGAAATAGTGCTAGGGATGTGGGACAATGATGACATTCCTTATATTTCTTGAACATTGCGGTGAGCTAGTCTGGCTGAAACTCTGAAACAATAAACTCAAATTCAAGTTTTTTCCAGGCTACAGATATTTAGATCAGAGTTGTCCAGCCTCCTGAGAGAGTAAACTGTTCAGGAGAATGGTAAATTTTCTCTCTCTTGCTGCTTTCAAATCAAGTGGGTGTTTGTCTGAAATCATCCTTCAGTTGACACAGAACTTTCTGTCAGTGACAGCTAAATAAAATTCCTTGGATTACAGCACGCAGACAATATAGTACTCAACTGTGGCCTTAAAATCTGTTGTCAAGAGCCTGTGACTTGTAGGTCAACAGCTAATCTTTACTAGAGTGTTCAATGACTGTGGTTTCACCTTCATTGTTTTTTCTCCTCACTATGTACATTGTATTGTTGTATTCTGTCAATTACTTTCCTAGTTGTGGAATTTATCATTTCATAGAACTGATAGAACTGTTCTTGAGATTTACTATTGGCCTTGGAGTCCTTTTCACATACTGATAACTGGCATAATTGTGATGGAAGAAGATATTTTTTATGATCTTTTTTTTCTTTTCAGACTTGTTTATGGATCAGATCTTTTTCTTGCATTACAATAATATCCACAAGCTAGCAAATAGCAAGGATACTTCCTTGACCTTAGTGGCTGCTAATTATTGCCCTACCAGATAACGTATTTGGTCTATATTTATATATCATTAGCATGTTTTTCCCCCCCACTTCATTGCAGAGCACATTTATACAGATGCTGGATGAACACCTAGTTTTATTTTTCTGTGTATATAGAAATGACAAAGATGTGTGTAGGGCTTTTCAGATGACAATGTGAAATCAGTTGTGAGGACAGTATTAGAAAGTTGTGAGATATTTTTTCCATGAATGGTATTATCATGCTGAGTAGAAAAGAACTTCACCTTTATTGGTAGTAAAAAGTATTTGGCTGTTCTTGGGAAAGACTGCAAGAACTGTAGAGACATCCATAACTACGAGCAGTGTGTCAGGTATAGGCTTAAGGTCTGGTGATAGGCTGGAGATAAGAGTGCAGCACGCAGTGCGTTGGAGGTTCTGCTATATACTGTATACTATATATTATAGTACACCTCATATGTTGTTTGTTCAAACTTCCAGTTTTCTGCTAAGTACAATTATGAAGACACCAGATAAAAAAAACAGGCTTGAAGAAAGTGACACTTAAAGCCTCTGTGGTTTCTTTCTTTTCTCCCACTCATTATGTTCTACAGCCAGAATGTAGTATGCAATTTCTCTAGCAACAAAGGATGACTTAAAAAAAAATAAAAAGAAACCTGTGTAGAATTTCTGTGATCCTCTCTGTGTATTTATATCTTAAAGTTTTCGCTTTCATATAAAATCTCAAACTAGCTGTCCACCCACTCTGCTGGGGAGTGATGTGTGTCAAGCAAAGCATCTCACAGCCCCAGAAGAAAACGCTGTCTTTGTAAGCTTCTCTGCAAGACATCTTCCTGATAGGATAGTCTCTTTTCACCCCCTCACTTAGTCTGCAACATTTTTCCCACCCAGTCTGCTCCTTTTCATGTTTTATTTTCTCAAGGCTTTCCCATTTCCATCCTTAACCTATCCACACTTTTTCCAGATGTGTGGCAAACATTGCCTTTTCAGAACACTTTTCTAAAAACAAAAACATTCCAAGGGCTATTTTATCTCAGAACATTGATGTCTTTGTTTAAGCAGATACCAGATGAGTTCGAAAGTTTGGGGGAGGCCTCTCCTTCCAGCCTTCCTGGTAATGCGAGTCAAAACTCTGTGTACTCAGCATGAAGAGGAAACCTGCTTCCTCTGGCACTGGAAGGAGGGGGGAAATATCTGCAGCTGAGTTTATATTAGTCCTTACAATGTTTTAGTTCTTGATTTTGAGAATTCATAATTTTATTATTTGGAAGAGTCATTCTGTAATGAATACAAAGTGTGTAATACTTTGAATTTCTCTTAGCAAAATCTTTGAAGCTGACCTCTGTGCCACATGGCAAATTAGAAGTCAGAAGTAGATCCTGTAATTAGGCCTCTCTTTCTGATGGGGTGATCTGACCCCTGTAAGAAAGTTAAGTAGTATCTATGGAGGTTTCAGGAGAACACTGCCCAGGTTTATATAGGTAAAGGCTTTTTAATAAGCTGCTATTTTGTCTACTAGTGGAGGAGACTGGGAAAATTAAGAGACTGAGATGAATGTATAGATTGATCTAGATAGTGCCATGAAGTTTGTCTCTGAGAATACGATGTCTAAGCACCAACAAGATAGGAAGAAACCAGAAGTTCAGTGATAACTCAAGATAAATCTCCTAATAAAAACTCTTGTGTGTTGGGAATTTAATCTGAAACGCCAAGCATTCTGAAGAATCATAGAATCATGTAGGCTGGAAGACCTCTAAGGTCATTGAGTCAAATTGTCCGCCTGACACCACCATGCCTACTAAACCATGTCCCAAAGGTCCATATCTACACATTTTTTGAACACCTCTGGAGATGGTGACTCCACCACTTCCCTGTGTAGCCTGTTCCAATGTTTCGCCTCTCTTTCAGTAAAGAAATTTTTCCTAATATCCAATCTAAACCTCTCCTGGTGGAATTTGAGGCCATTTCCTCTTGTCCTATCAGTCGTTACTTGGCAGAAGATATCAACATTCACTCCTTTCGGATAGATTTAGGGAGTGATAAGGTCTTGCATCAGCCCCCTTTTCTCCAGACTAAACAGCCACAGTTCCGTAAGCCACTTGTCATAAAACTTGTTCTCCAGGCCGTTCAGCAGCTTTGTTGCCCTTCTCTGGACACACGCTGTCACCTCAGTGTCCTTCTTGCAGTGAGGGGCCCAAAACTGAACACAGTATTTGAGGTACGGCCTCACTTGTGCTGAATACAGGGGCACAATCACTCTACAGGTACACTTCCTTAGTCCTTTGGGCCACACTGGTTTAGATACAAGTCAGGTCAACACCGCTGGTTAATGTTCAGCCATCTGTGGATCAGCACCCCCAGGTCCTTTTCCAATGGGCAGTTTTCCAGCCACTGTTCCCCAAGCCTGTAGTGCTGCATGGGGATGTGACTGAAGTGCAGACTCGGCACTTGGCCTCGTTGAATCTCATACAGTTGGCTTCATCCCCTTGATCCAACCTGTCCATGTCTTTCTGCAGAGCCTTTCTACCCTCAAGCAGATCAACACTCCTGCCCAATTTGGTGTCATCTGCAAACTTGCTGAGGGAGCACTCTGTCCCCTATTGATAAAGATATTAAACAAGACTGGCCCCAACACTGAGCCCTGCATCACAACACCATTTGTGACCAGCTTTACTAAAGTCCAGGCAAATAATATTTGCAGGCTTTCCCTCATCCAGTAGATGGGTCACCTGCTCAAAGAAGGAGATCAGGTTGGTCAAGCACGACCTGCATTTCATGAACCCGTGCTGGCTGGGCCTGATGCCCCAGTTGTTCTGCACATGCCTGGTGAGCGCCCTCGAGATGAACTGCTGCATAATCTTCCCTGGTACAGAGGTCAGGCTGACAGACTTGTAGTTTCCTGCATCCTTCTTCAGCTCTTATTGTAGATGGATGTCACACTGACAAGCCTCCAGTCATCTGGAACCAGCTCAGGAGGCTGAATACCATGGGAATAACTGGTCTGACTATTAAAAAAAGTGCAGTCCTCAACTTAATGAATATTGAATTATGTACTGTTTTGCTATAGTGGAGATGCTTCTTAAAGGCATTTTATCTAGCTTTTGCTTTGAGGATGTTGATTTTCCTTGAAAGCTAATACAAACTCTTGTTTTGTTCAAATGTTTCAGATTATTTCTTACAGATTTATTGAAAGAGCCTGACCTGGCTCTTGGCTGTGTTAGTAAGTTAATTATGCATTCCAGGAAACATCTAACGTCTCAAACCAAGCCCAATGCAGCTGCAGTAGAAGGGATGTTCATTAACTTATACTTATATTGGAAAGATACATGCTGCAGTAATGGATGGTGACAGCTAAAAACGAGGTCCTCTCCAGTCTGACATTACTCAGTAAGATGGGGACTTAACACTACTTGAATAATATCAGGAATTTTTTGTGAGTAATTTAGTTCACAACTGACACAAATACTTATTGAATATACTCTTTCTACGTATGATCCATTCTAGTAGAAGCATAGTTTGAAAGTGAATGTTTGGAACTTTTCCTTTCAAGCAGACTTTTCTAAATGCAGATGAAAAGTGTCAGTTTCCAAGAATTGTTTTGATAAAAACAGGACAAGCATATTAGGTAGTACAACTATCTGCATAGGTTTTGATCCCAAACATTACGTTGCACTAAATGGAATTGATTTCCCTTCTCCATTCATTCCTTGATCACAGCTTTGACATTAACAGTTAAGTGGAGCCTTGCGTATGTAGTTGAATAGGGTCAAATCTAGGCAAAATACAGTATTTTCCTACTGAGTTTTTTCCTGCAAGTTGCCAGCCATTCATGAGACAATCATTATCTTTAGTCTCAATCCGCTTGCATCAGGGAAGAAGCATTGTGCTCATTATATCTTACTGTATCTTACCATGTCACACAAACTGGTATAGTACTTGTTCATTTTTGTTTAATCTTTATTACCAAAAAGGTTTTTTTCTATGTGCACATGAAATAGGATGAAACTTTTGCTTTGATTATACACTTGCATTTGTTGTTTTTGCATCTCATTTGGAACTTTAGAGTTCGAACTTGAGACCTACCTTTTATTCTCAGAAGTGTTTAGTACTGTTAGAACTGTTCATGCATTAAATACAGGAGATGCTTCAATAGTGTGACAGAAAGTCTGAGTGACGTTTATTTAGATATTAAACTACTCAAGTTTGTCTTGTTCATTTTAATCATTGTTTCATTCCTTCTTTGCAGGTGAGGGATGTATCGTACACTGTGTGCCATTGATTCAATATAAATTAAAGGTAGTCAGTTAAAGAAAAAAGTAAGAAACATTTTATTTAATTGGGTCACTAAGGACTACAAGTGAAATTATGGCAGGTTGTGGTTTCAGTGGCGTAAATTATCCACTATCTTATTAATTATTAAGCATAGATGGAAGGATAATCTAACATCATTACAAGATTACTTGCAGGAGTTAAACTTCCTTTTCAAGAAGATTGATTTTTCTGGCATCTGTTTAAGAAATACTAAGCTGTTCTTGTTCTTTAAACAAAAACACCACTGGAGTTCCTTCAGAAAGAAGCTTCACTTAAGGATGTTTTCATTCCTGGTCATGTTTGTCATATTCTGTCTGTATAATTGAAGTTATTTTTTTTTCTGACTTAATTGGGCTATTCACTGTCTTTCAAAGGAATAAAGTGTAATTTCTTAGTTTTATATTCTTAAAACTGTGTTTCTTGAATGAGGTTTTTTACCAGTGTTTCCAAAGCCCAAAAGAAATCCATTGTGAATTCCTGTGATTCTTCAAGGCCAACAGGAAACAAAGCTACTTTTAGAAACAGGGATAAGAAGGATCAGTTTTCTCAGGAATTATTAGGAATGTGCTATAATGTTGTACAGATTAACCTGTGGGTTAATAAAAGCACAGCTGTTAGATTTCCCCTAGATTTCCTCTTCAGATATGTTTGCCCCTGAGAAGTGGATGGGATGCTGATTCACCAAAACTGTTAGTCTTATAGTTTATAGTTTTTATAGTTTGATAGTTTGTGACTATTAAGGATCCTCCTGTCTGGTTGTGTTCCTCTGAGGTGAAAAGGTGGAGGAGGGATGTGATCATGATTCAGAGTGAGCAGGCACGACCATCTGAGCATTGCTTCTAACACTTCCTGCTGAACAGTTACTGTCGTTACACATCACTTTTCTGTATGATAACTGCAAAGCTGGTCCTGACCTTTCAGCATTAAAAATATAAACCAAACAAATATTATTGTGGACTTTGTGTGATCCTGGACTGTCAGATTGTTACTACAATCTGACATTGATGCTTTCTGTGCCTTTGCTTGCTGTAATTTCATGCATTATAAGCAAGGCTGGTCTTGTTTGGTAATAGGATAGGTTATCTCCAGACTTAGCAGCAGGCAATAGTCTTTCTTCTGGGAAAGAAGTTAGAAGAATTACTTTCTGATTGGTTTTCAACCTGCCTGGCAGGTTTATTGCAGAGCGTCCTTGACTTTAGAGACACCAGATCTTGCATCCTCAACCAGTATGAATATCTAGAAGCTGGTGTCATCATGCTTATTCAACAAGCTGGAAATGGAGTGTCTGTGTGTCTATGCAAGCATAGAACCCAGCTCCCATGGCCACAGAGATTAGATCAGACTGAAGGACTTGACTAGGGAACTGGAGTCTGCATGTGCAGCAAGCACCCTATCAGAGAAGACTGGATAGTTTTTACATTATTGACATTGCAAACCTAGGAGTACTAGGGAATGTTATATAGCTTTAAGAATACATTCTTTACTACCCCTACCATTAAGTACAGTGTCCTCTAAGACTTGAAATATTTTATCTAACATACCAATTTAATTTTAAGTTGGCTGTTTGGATAAGAAATTAGAGATGTACTAATGAGCATATTTTACACTAAGGATGATTGATTTTAGACCTTGCCTGCTCCATTAACCTGTGATGACACATAGCATTTATCCCAAACTTCTTCAGTATTGATTTTAAAATTGAAAAATAAAACTATTTTTCTTACGGGAGAATATTGTTGGTGAGTTAATAAATATTTCAGATGCTGAGCCAAAACTCCATCTGGAAGTATCTGAGAACTAATGTCTGATTTTTTTTCAGATCTTTTGGAATTTTTTTGGCACGATCAGAAGTGGTAATAGAATTGAGAGCACCATAGCCAGATTGTTCCTGGGGAAAGGGAGAAGAGGTTTGGTTTCTGTGTTGTTGCTGCTGTTGGGAATCTGCTGACAACCTTGAAATGTCATGGGGTTATTATGAGTTTGAGGACTGCAATTAAGATTAAAATCTAATTCATCATCACACCGTAGTCCTAAAGGTGGTCTCTGGGCCAGAACAGGCCCAAGGGATGTTTCATCCAAATTGTTCTTTTATGAGGAGAGGTTGAGAATAACTGGGTGGGCAATGAACAATTCTGTAACAACTAACACTATTCCTCCTGGTAGTGTCTGGACATAGAGACAGACGGATATCACTGTCACCATGATACTTACACTGACCAAGGACTGGACACTTTGAGTGTCTAATATGATATCCATTTCCCATGGCAACCAAGACTGGATCCTGAGTAAGAAACTGGGAACCAGATTAGCATTATCTTTGTTCAGTTGCGTTGGACAGGCCATGTCTTTTGTTATTCCTTAATACTTTCTTCTTCCCTTAATCAATAAGTCAAGCAATTCTCACTTGACAGTCTTGGAGAAGTGATGGATTTAATTTTAGATTTTTTCAGAAAAAACAGCAATATCCAGTTTTCCCCTAGAAAATACTGGTTTTCACTGAGTAGAACTGGTTTTACAGAGTCTAAATAGAAGCAAGAAGCTGATAAATGTAAGATCTTAAAACCTTTGGGCATATGCAAGATCGTCAGGAAACATAGATAATATAGACCACAAATTGAGTCAAAACCACGTGTTGCTAAAAAGCGAACATCAGATTGAGCGTATGAACAGAGCTGTAGTTTGAAAGGAACAAGTGTAAACTATAAGAATTAGGTATGCGGATTTCTGAGGTCATTGCTTGAGTGTTTGCTAGCCTGATTAAAGAGAGCTAAGAAAAGAGGTTAGGAGGCAACTTACAATACTGGAATAAACCAGCAGTGCTTTACATCACAGAAGATGAAGAGGAATATGCCAACAGTTTTTGAAGACATAAAAGGTTGCTGAGAATGAGGGTGTAATCTGTTATTTGTTTACATCGTGGGTGAGGCAAAAAGTAATGTGTTTAAAGAGCACAACAAAATTCCTCCTGAGTTCTCTTTTAGCCCCTTTTTTCTGTGATAGTATGGTACTATAAATATTCTAAGCTACATTAAATGCAGTTGAAAATGGAGTGTTCTCTCACATAAATGTGAGAAATCAAGGAGGCTGATGAAAAAAACCCAAAACAAAACAACACAACCCACCCCAAATATTGCATAACACCGCTAAAACAGCAACATGAAAATCTCCTGGGGAATTGAAACTATGTGGTCTGGGAGCTTTGAAAAGCAATGTTTTGAGTAGGCAGGTGAATATATTTGTGGGAGAAATCATGGAACTCAAATCAATTCAGAGAGGAGAAGAGAAAGAAGCCAGGACTGTCCAGAGATGAACTTGCAGTAAGAGGGTGAAGGCTTCTGTGTTGAGAACCATTTCAGAGACCTGGAGAAGGGATGAAGCCACTGTTGATTGCTTTGTTATGTTTTCACAGGAAAAATTCCATCCTACATTTAAGAAGATAACAATAAAAGCCTTGTTCTTTTGATAAGATCCTTCTTACTTTATAAAATCTAAAAAGAGTGCAAGATTTACTTTATTTATAATTTCTCTGGTCAGTAAGGAGTATAAATTGACTATTAAAATATTCAGAAATTATTTTAGTCTTGATTTGGAACTGGAAGAAATTTCCTAGTGAAAAGCACTTTTCTGTGTGTTTTTTGTTTGTTGTGTTTTTATTGACGTAACATAATTAACAAGATACGGCACAGAACTACTGACACTCCTCAGTATTCTTTATATCTAGTGAAGGTGTGGGAATAATATCTGGATTGATGCCTTTTTAGAGACTCGTACTACATATAAATATCATGGGCTTGCAGCAATTGACACTAATTTTGGGTTACTTAGGTACTTCTTTTCTTTCAAATGAGGCAAAAAATTATATACTGCATATAACTAAAAATCTGACAAATATGCTTAATGTTTTCTGTTCAAGGATAGGTCTCATCCACATTGCAGCTAACGATTCAGATGCCCCTAAAGATCAAACCCTGAATCTGTATTTTTACAAAATGCCAGTGATCAGAACAATCCTAAATTAAAGATTTTTTTCTCTTCTGTCCTCTTTCTACTATAGTATTATATATAATCATAAAATAGATAATGTAGTTTGATGAGTAAGTTACATTAGAAAGCCAGCTGTATCCAGGGCTGCACCAAAAGAAGTGCAACAACAGATCAAGGGAAGTGATTCTATTCCTCTACTCTGCTTTTGTGAAATCTCACCTGGACTACTGCTTTTAGTTCTGGAGCCCTCAGCACAGGAAGGACATGGATCTGCTGGAGCAAGTCCAGAGGAGGCCACAAAGATGATTCAAGCGCTGGAACCTCCCATATGAGGACAGGTTGAGAGACTTGGGCTTGTTCAGCCTGGAGGAGAGAATCCTTCAGGGAGACCTTATAGCAACATTCCAGTTCTTCAAGGGGGACTACAGGCAAGCTGAGGAGGGGCTCTTTATCAGGGAATATAACGATAGGACGAGGGGTAACAGTTTTAAGCTGAAGCAGTGTTGCTTTCTAAAACATTGCATGACTGACTTTTCTTCTCTGTGAGTAGTACTCGGTAGAATAACGGTTAGAAAACCTGTGTTTGCAAACCATTATTCAATACAAAAGATTAAGTCCCTCAGATAAATACTTGGTCACTGGCAGTTTTAGACACAGACATACAGGGCTATTCATGTTATTTGAGTCATTTTTATAGAGATAAGAGTATCTATGAAATTAAAATTAGGGAGACTTCTGATGATGTTGTTTCCAATTAAAGGTAGTATTTATATTCATTTCATTTCACAGGGCAAATAAGCACACTAACAGAAAAAAGGGGTATTTCCAACCAAAAATACTTGTCATTAAATCTTCAAGGAATATACAAATAATATCGACAGTGAGGTGTTTCCTATTTGGAATCCTAACTAAGAGCAGAACGATGAATATACCATTTGTCAGTAAGAACATATTACCCATGTTTAGAATTATAACATTCTTTTTATGATGACTATAAAATGATTTTGTTTTGACAGTAAATTACCTGTTCATATAATATTAAAATTAGCCCTAAACTAACAAGACTGTAAAAGATCCTAAAATTTTAACTTATTATTAAGACTTTTTACAACCATTTATTTCACATTACATTTTTTTTCTAGCACATACTAGGAATAATCATGTTTTCTTCTTTGCCACTGTTGTCAGAATGAGTAATATAATTTGTCTCTAGGGGTATAAGAATTGTCTTAGTGGAACTATCAGTCCTAGAGCTATGTCTCCTGCTATGGATAATGGTGGAAATTAGAAGTTCAGTGTGCTCCCTCCCACTCCTACTCTCACAATCCACTCATTTCCAATATTTCTGCATGGTAAGATATGTCCTTCTGACCACTTTTCACATTTTGGAACACACTTATTGACAAACCATGTAGTTTTGTGCATTTAAGTATGTTAAAAGTTTTATTTTTATATTAGTAATATTTTGGGACAGTGAATTCCACGTATTATGCTTTTGTCTGTAGCTGAGGCTGTTAAAAATTTTCTCATAAATTACTTTGTGAACAAATACATTTTTTTGATACAGCACCAATGAGGAAAACAAATAAGTAGAAGAGATCATAAACAATTACAAACAAATGCAGTGCCAACCTCAACTCCTTGTCTCAGCTAGATTTCAATATATTCTACTTCTCCAAGACATTGAAATGGAGAAGAGATTTCTCTTGAGGCTTGCACAAGGAGTGAAAGATCCTGTTCTAGGACTGAGTACTGAAGAAAGGTATTGAAGTTCAGAGAAAGACAAATCTATCTTCATAAATATTGGATGGAGAAATGGATATATCATAATTATGTGGGAAATCTTATAATTTAGAATATTTTCTTCGTATGTTGTTAGCTGTTTGTCATTTTGAAATAGTCTTATGCGGGTTCTTATCAAGAGCAGCTCTGCTGACCTCATATCACTCTGACGCTGCAGCTGAGCTTCTTTGACAAGGGAATTCTTCCAGCTCATTAATTCTTACCAATGGGTAAGACTTTGCCATGAGATGTCAGTCTTGATGTCCATTGAAAAATTTTACTGTAGAGCAAGCATATTCCTTGCTGGTGACCAAGTTAGCTTGGTCTTCTTACTTGTGTGTGTGATTGTATTTAATTGTTTAGGTCTAGATTTTACATTTTGATGCCTCCTGGAGGAATAGCTTGACTGGATTCCTGTTTCAAAGCTCAGAAAATTCCCCCTGAATCTTTGTGGATTTGCCAAATAAGCTACTCTCACCTGGTGCAGATAAATGCCATCTCCTTCTCTCTGCTCTAAGAGAGTGTCATGTTGTTGTCCAGACACACGTGGATGGGTAAGAGTCACTTACCACTGTTGATGCAACAAGGGTGCAAATCATACAAACAAACATCAGCCTGGTCTAGTGGGAGGTGTCCCTGCCCATGGCAGAAGATTGGAAGAAGATGATCTCTAAGGTCCCTTCCAACCGAAATTATTCTATAATTCTATGATTCTATGCATTGCTGTAAGAAATTCACTCTTCTGGCTAATATTGTTAAGTATTAGAATAGATTCATAGATGGTTAAATGTAATAGCTACCTGTTAGTCATGGCAATATGATCAACAGTGATCATAGCAATTTATGTTTAAATATAACTTGCCTTTAAAAAAAATAGTTAGTTTGCTGCCTAAAAGGTTGTAATAAGTAAAACTATACACAATCACTATTTTCAGTGTGTATCTTCAACTTTCAGTCAGTAACTCTCTATTACTTTTCTCTGACTGGTCATTAGTATTTTTTTCTAAAGATCCTTAAACGCTGTAATAAGGTGCCTTCTTTTTGATAAGCAAAAGGTATGGACTTTTCTTTGCATCCCCCCACTACAATAATTATACAGGAGCAGATCTTTTTGTAGTTTAATATCAAACTTACCACTTCCTTCCTTCCTTCAAACTTACTTGCCACTCCTACTCGTGTTTTCTAGAATTTAACTACCTCACCTTCCTGTGGCATTATGATGATTTTAGAAGTGTATCCACATCCCTTACTTGCCCAGAGAGCTGGGTGGAAAGAAGCATAATCATGCCTTAGGAATATAGTCAAGTGCAGTGCTTGAGCAGATTAGGACCCAGAATTTGACTGCACTTATGAATGTTCCTCTAATATGAATAATATTTAGTACGTCTTACCTTATGTGCTCCCAAACCTGCACTATTGCAAAAAAGTAACTTATTTTTGTCTGGTAATTTTCCACTTGATAAGCCCTTCCTGTATTCCCTAAAGATCTTTTTAAAAGGTGAAAAAAAATAATAATTTCTCAGATTTTATTTCTCTAAACAGCTATTTGCCTTTGATTCCAATCTCAGTCAGGCACTATGTCTTGAGCTTGTGACTAACTTTTCTTAGTTTTTCTTTTGCTAGTCTTTTTTTGACATAAGAAAGAAATTAGGAAAAAAAAAATCCGCTCATTACTATTAAGCAATTTGAATACACAAACTATATTGCAAAAATTCCCTGGAGCTAAAAGTATTTCAGGAGGCATGTAAAAGCATTTAAGATTCATGTGTCTGCCTCTTTCCTTTAACGAATTAAAAGAAACAGACTGACTAATGAGTAGGTGTAGCTTAGTCACAAAATCCTAAGTGTAGTAATCATAACTCTAGACTATTATTCCACTGTCTGTTTTCACTACTGCTATCAACTCCCCTACACAGCAGGGTTTAGAACCAAACTATATCTTGTGGAGGATTTTCAAAATAAATACGTTCTTTTCACTGAAGTGTCAAAGTTGAAGAGTTTATAATACCACAATGATCCTTAAAAATATAATGCGAAATAATAAAAAAAAGATGATGGGGTTTTTTTTGCTTATGGAGCTCCTACCTCAGTTAAAATTAAGTGACTTATTCATTTTCCCCCCATCCTGTGAACAAATTCTGTGAGATTTGACACCAAAGTAGTGTAGGTTACAATTATATTTCTTGGTGTAATTCTCATGAAAAATTTTACTTTGGAAACATTACTGTGCTACACATCCGAAAGTAAAATGCTCTTCTAGATTATTTGAGTTTGGTTGAGTTTTTATATGATTAGCAGCCCTTTTTCTGTGATCATATTTGTTGTATACAGAGATATTCATGACCAAATAAGGGGTTATTTGTCCCAGAACATATCTGGAAGATGTCACAGAAGAACTCTGAGTTTTTTGAAATCCCGAGCATGAGTAGCTCCATGGAGGTATATGACACAATACATTTCTGAATTTAAATCGGTGTTTAAACTCTAGCTGCAACATTCAAATTGAGAGAAACTTTGGTATGACAAATTTGACTCATGAGATTAAAATATTTTCTGCAGATTGAGTAACTGAAGCACTGAAGTGTCAGTTTGTGCTTCTAGAAAACATTGGGTCCACTGAACTCTCTTTAATTCGGTTTTGAGTTAAGCCTTGCCATGATCTTGGCGGGCATGCTAAATGTTGTTCTAAGTTGTTCAAACTTATGGAAGAAATATCTGTGTCACACCTAGCAATAGAATTTTTCTTGAGGAGGAAACAAACTGTCATTTTCTGGCCTGATGGACTTTCATGAACTTTGTTTAATTTTGTTGTGCATGAGATATCAAAACAATCAAATAGGCCTTACGTCTCAAAATATTAAATAAAATCAATGTCATAAAAGATTTTGGCTGTCATATTCACAAGCCTATTTAGCATATGCTTGCTTGAATTTGAATGCTGAAAAGGCTGGGAAGCACCAGTAAATATAGCTATATAGCTCCATATCTATGCCGATTGTGAAACAGCCCTAGCTCAACAAATATTAGAAAACTGGAACTACAACAGTTATAGCCATTGTTGACCCACAACTGTTTTGAAGATATCTAAAGCTCTGACTTTAAAAAGGAGTTAAACAGAATTTAATCAGGAAAATAAAATGCTGAGTTGTAAATCACTCCACTTACATAGAATCATAGAAACAGGGAATGCTTTTAGTTGGAAGGGACCTTAAAGATCATCCAGTTCCAACCCCCCTGCCATGGGCAGGGACACCTCCCACCAGACCAGGCTGCTCAAGACCTCATCCAGCCTGGTCTTGAACACTTCCAGGGAGGGGGCATCCACAACTTCCCTGGGCAACCTGTTCCACTGTCTCACCATCCTCATTGTGAAGAATTTCTTCCTAATGTCTAACCTAAGTCTTCCTCCTTCTAGTTTAAAGCCACCCCTCCTTGTCCTATCTCTACAAGCCTTTGTAAAAAGTCCCTCCCCAACTTTCTTGTAGGCCCTCTTCAGGTACTGGAAAGCTGCTATGAGGTCTCCCTGAAGCCTTCTTTTCTCTATTGAGAGCAGTCCTGCAGACACAATGCTCCAGGTGGGGACTCACAAGAGCTGAGCAGAAGAGAAGAATCACCTCTCTTGATCTACTGGCCACCCTTCTTTTGAGGCAGCCCAGGCCACAGTTGGACTTCCGGACTGAGCACACATTGCCGGCTCATGTCGAGCTTCTCATCAATCAGCACACCCAAGTTCTTTTCTGCAGGACTGCTCTTGATTACAATGTCCTGTGTTGATACCAGGGGTTGTCCTGACCCAGTTGCAGGCCCTTGCACTTGACCCAGTTCTCCAGCCTGTCCAGGTCCCTCTGGGTGACATCCTGTCCTTCTGGTATGACCACTGCCCCAGTCAGCTTAGTGTCATCTGCAAAGTTGCTGAGGGTGCACTCAATCCCACTGTCTATAACTTCAATTAAACAGCACTGGTCCCAGTATGGACCCCTGAGGGACACCACTTGTCATAGATCTCCAACTGGACATTGAGCCATTGACCACTATTCTCTGAATGAAATCATCCAACCAGTTCCTTATCCACTGAGCAGTGCACCCATCAAATCCATATCCTTCCAATTAAGAGAGAAAGATGTTGTGGGGGACTGTTTCAAAGGCTTGATAGATGACATCAATGATGACGTGCAGCTCTTGGGAAGCTTTGGGAGTTCTCAATGGGGACTAAGACTAATAATGCACCATGGAATAACCCCATGGGATTCTTAGTAGGATGTGGAATACTTTGCTTGTACATTTCCTGATGAAATTCAATTTGTGGCCTTTATGACAGGCTGTCATATTATACAGTAGTGTTTAAGTCTATCGTGTAGGAAATTAGTTTCTGCCTTTCAATTAAATACAGTTCTAGTGGGTGGACAAGGGTCACAACTGGTGAGTGTTTTAGAACCTGCAACTTAGAAAACTAAGAGTGAATGAGAGCTCTTTGCTCATTAAATCCAATCCCATACTTCTCTATACCATCTGTCTCTTAATATTTATTTTGTAAACCAATCAAATTCCATATTAAATATACTTTTTTGTGCTCAACTAAAGAGACATTGTTATAGAAGAACACTTTGATAGTGAGAACATGATGTGAGTGGGTTTTGACTATTATAAATTTAGTCACATAATAAATTTATTCTGTGTATAAAGTGATTTCTCTATCAGCTTAATATTTTACTTGAATAGCTCTTAATCCTTCTTAGTGCATACCTCATTTGCTCTATTTATACATGGCAAAAATAATTTCCTCAAAACCCTTTTTTAATGAAATATGAAAGTAAAGTTCTTTTAATTGTCTATGTTTTTTCATTCTTTCAATCATATCAGAATTTTAGTTAGTCTTCCTGAAAACTGGTGATAATAATAAATAGCTTGTATTCTAGATGAGACCCTAGTGCCTTCTGTTTCTTTATTGGGAATATTGCTTGATAGCCACTAAAATTATTCATTTTTTCCCTAATGTATCAACACACACTTTGCTTCCAGTATCTAATTTTCTCTGTTTTTTAAAAAGGTTCTTATCTGCTATCAATTTTAAGAAATTTCAGTTTTAGTGGAGACAGTCTTAAGCCAGTCCCCAAGTAAGATTTACTGCATGACTTTGCATTTCATTCTGTTGAAACTCATCAAATTAAGTTTTGATGAATGTCAGTCACACCTTTTGTAAGTAATTCTCATCCTTACTTCGCAAAAATATTTACTTACTACTGAATATAGGGAATATATGTGTAAGTGACGACTTTATGACGGGGAACTTTTTAACAGCCTAAGCTGGTGATTGGTGATCTTTCATACATGGTGAGTGGCTTCATTATGTGCTCGTCCATAAGCCTATTTCAATATCATAATCAATGCATTTATGTGGAATGAATGCAGGCTTCTTTGTATATAGTGAAGCATGTATATAACCATGTAAATGGATATATATACACATATATATTCAATGTATAGTCTTTTACTTCTTACATTCCGAGCTATAAGCTTCTTCTTGTCATTTTATGGCTTTAGATTACATCTTGGGCAATATACTTTGCATGTAGCTGTGCCCTTTGATCTACAGTACATTTTTATGAATTGTAAGTTATTTGACTGGTTTTCACAGTACATTTAGACCAATGAACCAGAAGAACATAAAGCCAGCCTTGCCACATAGTAGAATACTTAATAATGGATTTTAGATGTAAATACACTTAGGGACAATAATGCTATATTGATTGCTATGGTGATTTATTTTGCTGAATATGATTAAGAGAGAATGTTAGCCCTAAGCTGTTTAATATTTGTCTCACTAAATTAGAAAATAAACTTTTATTCTAGTTGGTGAAGAAAATATAAAAAAATATGTAGTGATAAATAACGTAGTGGTTGTAATAAAGGGAATGGGTCAGTGATACAGGCTTAATTTACTGGTGACCTTGATATAAAAAAAAATCACATATAGTTGCTAAATGTAGGATCCTTCTTATAGAAAAAAAAATAATTAATTATATTTTCAGAATAAAGGGATCTTTTATGGAAAATAACAAGGTTCAAGTCTGTGTAGAATGGAAAATACTCATATTACCATGTAATTTCCTGTGACTTACACAGCATCTGTCTATATCATCCCTGAATGCCTAGAGATAAATCAAAAGATGTTATTGGAAATACCTGACCAGTGACCTTGAAGCTGTGGGCGCACTGCTGAATGAAGTGGGTGCCCTTGTGAAGGAGGATGCAGAGAAGGCAGAGTTGCTGAAAGCCTTCTTTGCTTCAGTCTTTACTGCTAAGGCCAGCCATCAGGAATCACAGACCCTGAGGGAAAGAGACAAAGCCTGGAGAAAGGATGTCAGTCCCTTGGTCGAGGAGGACTGGGTTAGAGATCAACTAGGCAAACTGGGCACTCACAAATCCACGGGCCCTGATGCAATGCACCCACGAGCGCAGTGGAAGCTGGCAGGTGTTATAGATAAACTGCACTTCATCAGCTTTGAAAGATCATGGAGAAGAGGAGAGGTACCTGAGGACTGAAGAAAAGCTAATATCACTCCAATCTTCACAAAGAGTGAGAAGAAGGACCCAGGAAACTACATATCAGTCAGCCTCACCTCCCTCCTCAGGAAGGTGATGGAACAAGTCATCCTGGATGTCATTTCCAGGCATCTGGTAGAAAAGAATGTTATCGGGAGCGGTAAACATGGGTTCATCAAGGGGAAGTCATCTTTGACCAATCTGATGGCCTTCAAGGTTGTCATGACTGGCTGGGTAGATGAGGGAAGAGAAGTGGATGTTGTCTACCTTGACTTTTAACATTGGCTCCCACCACAGTCTCATAGGTAAGCTTAGGAAGCGTGAGTTAGATGAATGAACAGTGAGATATATTGAGAACTGGCTGGATGGCAATGCTCAGTGTTGTCATTGGCGGTGCAGTGTCTGGTTGGAAGCCTATGGCCAGCCATGTTCCCCAAGGGTCAGTTCTAGTCTTGTTCAACATATTCATCAGTGATTTGGATGAGGAAATGGAGTTTAGCAAAACTGGGAGGAGTAGATGATACACCAGAGGGTTGTCCTGCGATTCAGCGATACCCAGACAGGCTGGAAAGTTGGGCAGAGAGGAACCTAATGAAATTTAACAAAGACAAGTGCAGTATTCTTCACCTTGGGAGGAATAACCCCATACACCAGTACAGGTTAGGGGTTAACCAGCTGAAAAGTAGCTCTAGACAGAAGGACCTGGCAGTCCTGGTAGACAACAAATTGATGATAAGCCAGCAATGTGTCCTTGTGGCCAAGAAGACCTGAGAAAGGGAAGACTCAGAGGGAATCTTATCACTACTTATAAATATCTAAGGGGCAAGGGGCAAGAGGATGGGGACAGACTTTTCTCAGCAGTGCCCAGGGACAGCTGAGGTGACAAAATGGAACATAAGTTGTTTCACTTAAACATGAGGAGAAGCTTCATTACTATCAGGGTAACTGAGCACTGGAACAGGCTGCCCAGAGAGGTTGTAGAGTCATCTTCTCTGGAGATATTCAAAACCCGTGTGGACACGTTCCTGTTCAACTTGCTGTATCTGAGCCTGCTTTAGCAGGGGAGTTGTACTAAGTGATTTTCAGAGACTCCTTTGAACCTTCTGTGATTCAGATCATGGATGAAGTTGATTAAAAAAGTCCTCCCCTTAGTGGTTACTTATGAGGGCCTAAGAACGTTTACAGCAGGAGGATAAGGCATAAGCACTCCTGCTGCCATCATTTTGTGCCAGGAAGGAGGAAGATTTCAGAATGGTTCAATATTTGTTCAAGTGATCAGGCCCAGTCAGCATGGGCTTGTGAAAGGTAATCCTTGCTTGACCAACCTTCTCCTATGACAAGATAAGCCACTTAGTGGATGAGGGAAAGGCTATCGATGATGGACAAGATGCCATCCAGAGGGGCCTGGACAACCTTGAGAAGTGAGCTTGTGTGAACCCAAGGAGGTTCAGCAAGGCCAGGTGCAGTTCCACAGCTGGACCAGAGCAACCCAAATATACAGGCTGGGGAACGAAAGAACTGAGAGCAGCCCTGCAGAGAAGGATTTGGGTGTACTGGTGCATGAAAAGGTGGACTTGAGCCAGCAATGTGTACTAGCAGCCAAGAAGACCAGCTGTATCCTGGGCTGCATCAAAAGAAGTGTGGCCAGCAGGTTGAGGAAGGTGATTCTGTCCCTCTGGTCTGCTCTGATGAGACCCCACCCAGAGTACTGTGTCCATCTCTGGTTCCCTCAGTACAAGAAAGCCATGGACCTGTTGGAGAGTGTCCAGAAGAGGGCCACAAAAATGGTTAAAAGGATGGAACACTTCCCCTACCATGAAAAGCTGAGAGAGCTGGATCATTCAGTCTGGAGAAGTAAAGACTCCAGGGAGACCTTATTGTGGCCTTTTAATATTTAAAGGGGGCCTACAAGAAAGATGGAAACAAACTTTTTGACAGAGTCTGTTGCTGTAGGACAAGGGGTAATGGTTTTAAACAGAAAGAGGGTAGATTTAGACTAGATATAAAAAAGAAATTGTTTATGATGAGGACGGTGATACACTGTAACAGGTTACCCAGAGGGATGGTAGATGCCCCATCCCTGGAAGCATTCAAGTTCAGGTTGGAAGGGGCTCTGAGCCACCTGATCTAGTCATAGATGTCCCTGCTCACGGCAGGGAGTGTTGGTGTAGATGACCTTCAAAGGTCCTTTCCAACCCAAACTGTTCTATGACTATGATTCTAAGCTTCATTTCCCAAAAGATTATCTAGATAATAAATATGAGGGGATATTTCTTACTGTCTACATTCCTGATGGAGAGATTTTTGCCAAAGCTGGTAGAATAGATCAGAAATCAGTGTTTTGTTAAAAAACAACTAGAAGACTGAAAACAGAAGTTCCAGACTCCTGCATGCTGGCATGGTCTAAGGCAGGACCTACAGTGAACTTGCTGTTACTTGGTCCTTAAGAGAACAGAAAATAACAAAACTCAGTCAACTCTATTTAGTCTCGAAATGAAGTTAATAAATGAAGAAAAAATTTATTAGAAGACTGGTTTCAAATATGTAAGGATTGCATAGTGTAACAGAAACAAAACAAGCTACCATCCAAAAATAGTATTTTTTTAGTTAAGGGAAAAAACAACAAATTATATTTAGGAAAGGTATTAAGTATGTGTATGTGTGATAGTATCTTGGCAGGTAAAAGGAAGCTCACTGTGCTCCCAGAAACTCAGATGGAAAGTGAATGAACCATGAGATCTCATCCCCCCAAATCAAGAGCAGTAGACTCGTCATTTCAAGAATGTGGAAAAGCAAAATGGAAAGTGGCACCTACAAAGAGACTGTAAAGGAAATCCTTGCAACCAATCAACTGAACATGTGTTTAGGGCCAAAAAGACAAAGAATATCTGAGGATGTTCCAAAAAAAAAAAGTTAAATTTTTAGTGGGGAAAGAAAACCATGCATTTTGCTAATCACCATAGTAAACAGGGAGTTAAGGCTCAGGGTTTTTTTTCTTTTTTGTTTAGATCTCTATGAGTAATTCAATTTAAATTTCATAAATAACCTCTCACTGACAAGTCAAGTGCTTGATAAATCTGAAAATTCTTCACTTATCTGAAGTTTAATATGAACTTTATACCTCAGTATCAGGTTGGTCTTTATAGAAAATTTTATACTGTGTGCTGGCTGGGTCTCTTTCAGCACTCACATTACGTAGTCATTTACACTTGTGAAAAGCAGCACACTAAAACATCGGTTTGTTTTACTTCTATATCACAATCGTTGTTTGTGTGGACGACTACTTAAGATTCAAAGCAAGTAAGAACTGGGACACTCACAAGCCTTTTTGTCCTGCTCATATGAATAAGTTTATTCCCTCAAGGCTACAGAAATGTTCAAGAAGTTAAGTGTTCACTCAGAACAGAAGTTCTGTAGGCTGCGTGGGGGCAGAAACTACCAAGAAATATTTCGTATTAAATTTACACCCAACAGAGTGAGGATGAGTAATTGTTAGGTGAGAAGTTGCTATAACTTTGTGTTAGCAGTTCTGAGTTGAGCTACAAGATATTATCTAAGACTCAATGGGGAGCTGACTAGGTGACTCAGAAAATTGGTAAAGGCTTATACAATCATTTCTAGGTCAACACTTCGTATATGATGACTCTTCCGTGGTCTCTGAATTAATTGTTATTCTGTATTTATTTTAGTTGATGGATCACTTAAAGTAACAACCATGGCAGCCCTTATTTGGCTTAGCTGCTTATTCCTGCAGTAGAAACTAAGACCTGAATGGGCATGGAGGATAGAACTGCTCTATCAGCCCTAGAAGTAGTTCCTTCAAAGCAGAAGTGAGATGCATGCCGTGTAATACGGAAAAGGTACTGGGGAGTTTAAAACAGGCTGAGACAACTGAACTGTCTAGTCTGATACTCCCTATAAGAAATTTAAATTAAGCAGGTTTTCCATCAATTGACCTTGGTATCTTTTGTAAGTGACAATTGGAAAGATGTTCAGAACCAGAATCACCCTTGTAAGATGCCTTCTCCTCTCAGTTGGCTACTAGAAGAATGAAGACTATTTTGAGCATACTATTAAAATGCTTGAAGCTGGATAACTCAAATCCAGGTCTGTCTGAACCTGAAGAATCATGTCACTTCCTTCAGCTGCTTGTCTCCAAATCAAGTTTCTTCCATTATTTTTTCACTTTCTCTCTAGGAATTGTGTGCTTTATTTCTAATTGGAATTTGCGTGATCTAATTTGCTGTCATTAGTTACAATTGTCTTTTCCTAAGAATTTGGATAGACCTTTATTACCAAGTATTGCCTTCCTATGAAAGTTACCATGTGTCATAAGTAGGTGAATTGAACAACTGTAAATGTTAGTGCTCTGTCACTGAAGAAAATGTGTTGTGGTTTAACCCCAGCCAGCAACTGAGCCCCACACAGCCGCTTGCTCACACCCCCCGCAGTGAGATGGGGGAGAGAGTCAGATGAGTAGAAGTGAGAAAATGTGTGTGTTGAGAAAAAGTTTAATAAGTAAAGCAAAAACTGAGCATGCAATCAAAGCAAAATAAGGTATTAATTCACTACTTCCTATTGGCACGCAGGTGTCCAGCCATCTCCAGGAAAGCAGGGCTCCAACACATATAACGGTTACTTGGGAAAACAAAATGCCGTAACTCCAGTGTCCCACTCCTTCTTCCCCATTCTTTGTATGCTGAGCGTGGTGTGATATGGTATGGAATATCTCTTTGGTCAGCTGGGATCAGCTGCCCTAACTTCTTTGACATCTCCAGTGTGCTCACTGGTGGGGCAGTATAACAGCCAGAAAAGGTCTTAATGCTGTGTGCGCCCTGGTCAACAATAACTAAAACATCCCTGTGTCATCAACACTGTTTTCAGCACAAATTTAAAACACAGCACAAATCTAAAACACAGCACCTTACAAGCTGCTATGAATAAAATTAACTCTATCTCAGCCAAAACCAACACATTATGCTGTGACTGAATAAAAAATAAAAAATAACACTGACTTTTAAGTACAGAATATTTCTTTAATGTTTTGAAATTATCTCATAAGTTTTGAAGAACAGGTCTAAGGAAACTGGGTTATGTATGGATAAATAAAAAATAGCAAATCACTGATACTTAACATTTTATATTGCAGTCCCCGTTTCTGTTGCTGCATCTGAAAGTGATTATATTCAAGTGTTAATGTGCAAGAATTAGGTGTTGGAGTTAATTTTAATATCAGTTTTATTAGATGCAGAAAAAACAAAAAAAAATTTACATGCTTTTTTTCGGTTTCGAACTGCTGTGTATTACTATACCTGTCTTTCATATTCTCACAGCTGTGGAAGAGTTGTATTTATTCCACAGAATGGTTACATCTGCTAATTAAATTCACAGCTGAGCTAAAGGGTATTTCCCTGGCAGTGACCTGCAATACATACAAAAGAACTTCTGAGAGCTATTTTTGTTGTTTAATGTGGTTGGAAACCCACCTGTGCTGATTTTTAGCTGCCTCATTAATAGTCCTTAGAGGCCTAAATTCAGACACATGCTTCATTTCTCTGGAAAATCTGAAAAAAACCACCAAAAAATTTCAAAATCGTAGAATAGTAGAATGGTTTTGGTTGGAAGTAACATTCAAGATTATGTAGTTCCAACACCCCTGGCACGGGCAGGGACACCTTCCACTAGAGCACGTTGCCTAAAGCCCTATCCAACCTGGTCTTGAACCCCATACCTCCAGGGATGAGGTACCCATAATTACTGTGGACAACCTGTTCCAGTGCCTCACCATCCTCACCATTCTCAAGTATTTCTTCCTAATATGTACCCTAAATCTACTGTATTTCAGCTTAAAATCGTTACCCATTGTCCTATTATTACACTCCCTGAAAAAGACCCCCTCCCCAGCTTTCCTGCAGGCCTCCTTGAGGTACTGGAAGGCTGCTATAAGGTCTCCTAGCAGCTTTCTCTTCTCTGGGCTGAATAAGCCCAGCTCCCTCAGCCTGTCCTCCTATGGGAGGTGCTCCAGCTCTGATCATCTTCACGGCTCTCCTCTGGACTCGCAGTAACAGATCCATGTCCTTCCTGTGCTGAGGACTCTAGAACTGAACACAATAATACTCTAGGTGAGATCTCACAAGAGCAGAGTAGAAGGGGAGCATCACCTCCTTCAACCTGCTTAGACACACTTTTGCTGAAGCAGCCCAGCACATGGTTGGCTTTTTGGACTCAAGTGCACATTGCTGGCTCATTTTGAGCTTCTCATCCACCAGCAGACCTAAGACCTTCTCTTCAGGGCTGCTGTTGATTCATTCTCCATCCAGCCTGTAAATGTGCTTTGAATTGCCCTGACCCAGGTCCAGGACCTTGCACATGGCCTTGTTGAACTTCATGAGATTTGCACAGGCCCACCTGTCGTGTCAAGGTCAAGCATGTCAAGGTGCCTCTGGGTGGCATCCCTTACCTCCAGCATGCTGACCACACAACACAGCTTGATATCATCAGCAAACTTGCTGAGAGTGCTCTCAATCCCACTCTCCATGTGTCCAACTAAGACCTTAAACAATACCGGTCCCAAAACTTCCCCTTAAGGAATGCTACTCATCACCAATATCCACTTGGACATTAAGCTGTTGACCACAACTCTTTGACTTCTATGATTCTAGGAATATCACCATCCTGTCATTTCCTTATCTACTGAATGGTTCATCCGTCAAATCCATGTCTCTCCAATTTAGAGATGAAAATGTCATGCAGAAGAGTGTCAAACACTTTCACGAGTCCAGGTAGGATATGTCAATTACTCTTCCCTTATCCTGGGGCTGTGGCCCCATTTTCATTGTTCTGTCTTGAATTGTTGCTACACACTGGGGATAATTTTAAATTCTACTTTGTGGCGCCAGGTTCCTCCAATTATATTACACCGTGTAGAACAGTGTGAAGACACTACTGAAGAGGGATTTTTTTATAGGTTTTTTCCTATTACTGTCCAAGAAATGATGTTTCTGAAGTATCTCGACAGTGTTACTGTATTTCTGTGATAGCAGCTGCTTGGAGGATCTTAGAAGCAAAAGCTATCTTTTGAACACATGTGGAGGCATGTGTGCAATATATTACTGATTGGAAACTTCAGTATTTATTGAAGTCTTAGAAACTGAAATAGTTTCTTTAAGGAATAGATATCACATAAGTAATAATATATACCCAAATCAATGGTGCTAGAAGTAATGGGAAAGTCTCATTTTCACTCTTTGGGGAGGGAAGCAACAACTGTCCAAAGGGACAACTGTCCATGTCTGTCTCTGCTGCCAAAAATCTCTGCAGGGAAAACTCTTCATGAAGAGCCTTTAGAGTTAGGCTTAGGCTTAGGATCAGGCTTAGGATCAGGCTTAGGTTTAGAGTTAGAGTTGTCCCTGAGGAGAGTTTTCCTAGACTCCTTTTGTATGCTTGTGACGGTGGCTTCTCTGATAAAGACACATAGGCTAAGGAAAATGCCCAAAGGTCATAGCTTAGCTTCGCAAAACCCCTCAAGTAATAGATTCTTTCTCAATTTTGAAACATAGTGAATGCAGGAAACTAAACAAAACCAAAGAGTTTGTAATTATTCTGCCTCAGCACATGTTTAAGTATGAATGTAAATGCTTTCCTAAATAATGTTGTCTTTTCTAGTTTGAGCTGCAGTGAATGTGATGAATTTTAATAAATGATGTGATTTCCCTCCCCCTAAATGTATTGTTCAAACCACTTTATTTTCGATTGTTCACCAAGCTGTAGTAGAATCAAAGAAACTATAAACATCTTCCTGCTAGAATAAGATTTTTATGCAGAATAGTTAAAGTTGAGGGGGAAGGGTTACATGCTTTATTCCTCAGTTTTGTCTCATTAATGTTAGTTTTCCAGACCTTAAACTGATAAGTAGTGTAGACTGTAAATTCTTATACATAGCCTTAACCATATACAGGTGTGTGAAAGTTGCGTAGAATGTCATATTTCAATTTTCTTATGTAGTCCCTTAGGCAATCTATGCATGTGGATGTTCCCTGTGAAAGATTCTTGTTAGTAAAATATTTAATAGATCACACATTAGGAGGTGTTTATTACTACTGTTGTCACAAATCTAAAATTATGTTAAGTGAGCACAATTTATTCCTTGCAACTCTGCCTCATCAGAAGGTGTCTTTTATTAGACTCATAACTAGAACTGGAAGCATCTGACAGCTTTGTGTGTATATAAACTTATTTGGCTCTAATATTAGACCATTGATTCAACAATAGTTTCCCTCCTGACTAAAATTCCAGGGCTCTGCTGCACATGACAACTCTCTGTGTCAGTGTTTGTGGCTGCTGTGAACCCTAGATACCTGGAAACACACCTGTTTTCCTGTGGCATAAAAGGTAACACATAGGTTGTGACAGAAGCATCTCCAGAAAAAAAATGTGAATATTTAGTATGTATGGAAGATATCTTTCTTTTCCCTGAATGTTTTGCACACAACTGCTAAGGTGTGTTTACAACAGTTAAAATCCTCAGCCCTGATTTACAGTCTGTTTGAAAACAATTAATAAATGATAAGACAGGAAACTCTACCCTGCTGTCACAAGAATGTGTTGCTCACATGTCTTCATTTAGGGAGCTCTTTTTTGCCTAGAGGCAACAAGGTGGTTTTCACACTGTTAGGATACAGTGAGGTTTAGATGGTCCACTATTTTTTACTTATCATTTAGCTTCTCTGTGAGAAGTATTGAGCTCCTTGGTAGAGTGGGGTCATCCTCAAAGTTACTGCACTTCTGAAATGATGCAGTTAGTAAAACAGATAACTGACAACTACTTTATATACACGCGTCTGAAATGTATACGCAAGATGCCACCTACTTGTTTTGTTTTGCAGTTTTATGAAAGCAACAAATGCTTTCAACCTGAAAAAAACCCGAAACCAACCACAAATCCACCCGCACCTCTCTGACTTGCAAAGTTACATGTGACTTGCCAGTTTGACTTTGTTGTGGATCATTTTGTCTTTTTGAGGCTTTGTATAGTTCAGTTCATAGCACTGGCACCCTTCTCATGAAATCGCCCGTTTCATATTAGCAATGCAGGTATGACCTCTTCCTGTTCCAGAGGAAGGAAATATTTTCTTTTTCCTCAATTTTTAGTCTTTGAAAGCCCCAAATTAAATGTCTTTTTAATGAAAAATGTGGCATTTAGAGGAGATGTTTTTCTGCTTTCTTTGAGAACTTCATAAACAGTAATTTTGAGTCAAGAAGAAGGAAAGAAAGAGCCTGTCATTCAGAAAAGACAGGCTTTTCAGATGAGAGGCAGATCTTACCAAGGGCATGTTCCATTTGGCTTGTTTCCTAGGTACGAGATGAAACAAGTCATGTTGCTTCAGGCAGATGAAAGCTGGGAAGGAGATGGGGGTTGGTTCTGACCCCAATTCCTGCTTGTCAAAAATGTGTGACTTGTTCTCCATTTAAATACATTAATAAGAGCAGAAGGGGGTGGGTGAAAAATAGAGGAAGAAAGCCAAAGAAAATCAACCATTTTCTGGCAGGTTAGCCATCAAGTCTCATCATGAGAGGGACTATTATGGTATGATACCAACCTTGCAATGTGGAATGCAAATATGCCTCTTGCTGAGAGTGTCCAATTTATTTTAAAGGGTCTGTGCTCAAAGAGATTCTCCAGGAAACCATTTAGTACTGTGTTCTTAAGGTAAAAAGATTGTTTTAACAGCAGCTTCATTCTTCAACCTTAACAAATCTTTCACTATCCTTACCACTGTATACAATTACCTGAAAGGAAGTTGTGGCAAGGTGGGTTTAGGTCTGTTCTCCCAAGTGACAAGTTATAGCGTGATACATAATGGCCTCAAGTTGTGCCAGGGGAGGTTCAGAATAGAAATTTGAAAAGAAATCTTCACTAAAAGGGTGATCAGGCACTGTAATGCGCTGCCTAGGGAGATGGTTGATTCACCATCCCTGGAGGTATTGAAAAGACAGGTAGATGAAATGCTCAGGGATATGGTTTAGTAGTGGACAACTATCGTTGGATTGGGTGATCTCAAAGGTATTTTCCAACCAAGTGATTCTGTGATTCTATGATTCTTTAACACTACCTTAAGGAACAGATTATTAAAAAGTAAAAAGTGATACGCACATCTCATTTGGGTCTCCTTTCTACTTCAATTTAAAAAAACCCAACAAAACAGAGTATGCAGATCTACCACAAGGTGGACAGCATTTCTTTCTAGGAGACTTTTGGCAGACTACAAACTTCAGAGTCAGACTCCAAGCATATCAGATTGCCACTGTTCTCTATTTGTAATAGTCCTTATTAAATAAGATGCATCAATCTTAGCTTCTATTATCTGAACGACAACTCTTGCAAGTAACTTGGGAAGAGAGTTAATTTGTTCTGAGTATAGTTCCCTCCTGGGAGAGATTCAGGTTAGTGTTTAACAATACTTACATATTTAAGGTTCAGGCTCGTAGCCTTTGCTTGAGCAAAACTTCTGATGAAGTCACTACCACTAACCTTGCAACTTAAGAAACAACATAGTTGTTATATATAACATTTATATCTTGAAAGCCTGTACAAATTGTTAAGCTAACAGGATGAATACAATGTATTATCCTGGGAGGAACTCTCCTTTACCTAAAAATCTCAGAGTTGCCTGTCATCTGTATTTTACTGTCTATATACACTAAGCAATCCAGACAAAGTCATTAGGATACAGGGATATTAGAAATGTTTGGCTAGAGCCAGCATTTGCAATTGTCTTGCTGCTTCTTAGAGGTGTGAATGATAACTTTGCCCAAACTCAGACACTGTTAGAAAATGTTGGTGGCTGAGCATATCCATCTTTAGTTCCAGCATGTTCTCTTGTAAAATCTCATACAAGTTTTTCACGTTCCTTACTTTGTTCTATGTCTACCTGCAACTTGAAAAGAAAGAGAAGGAATTTGGTGGAAATAAATTAAATATTGTGTAAATAGTTAAATATTGGTATTCAGAAAAGGAAATACCAAATTTGGCTAGAATAGAATGTCTACATTTCAATGACCAATAAATTAATGTTATTTTGTGACTCATATTGTGTAGTATAGCTCACAAAACTCAATCTATCAATATTAAATTGTATCTTCATCAGGTAGATTATGTCTTCCTAGAGATACCAATTGCTTTTGAGAAATTAAGCAGCTTGTTGTATGCAGAGCCCTTCTAGTTATATTAGGCCTTGGAAATCTGACTAACATTTGCACTTGCTATGACAACTAATTTTAGAAAAATATCCATTTTCAGAAGTTAACAGTTTTAACAGAAGCTCTATTTGGTCTCTAAAAGCCACATCAGATAAACAGTTGACTAATTTTCAGAAAGAGTAGTTAGAATCATAGCACCATAGAATCATAAAATGGTTTGGGTTGGAAGGGACATTAAGGATCATTTAGTTCCAAACCGTCTGCCATGGGCATAGAAACCTTCCATTAGATCAGGTTGCTCAAAGCCTTATCCATCCTGTACACCTCCAGGGATGGGACATCCGTGACTTCTCTGGACAACCTGTTCCAGTGCCTCCCTGCCCTTACAGTAAAAATTTCTTCTTAATATCTAATCTGAATCTGCATTCTTTCAGTTTAAAATTCTACTGGACATTCGCAAATTTGTGCATGAGATAACTAGGTCATTCAGTTAACCTCATGATAGTGGTCAATGGCTCGATGTCCAAATAGAGACCCATGACAGGAAGTGTCCCTCAGGGGTCTGTACTGGGACCAGTGTTGTTTAATATTTTCGTTAATGATACTGACAGTGGGATTGAGTGCATTCTCAGCAAGTTTGCAGATGACACCAAGCTGAGTGGGGCAGTGGTCACATCAGAAGGACAGGATGTCACCCAGAGGGATCTGGACAAGCTGGAGAATTGGCCCTGTATGAAGCCAATGAGATTCAACAAGGCCAAATGCAAGGTCCTACATCTGGGTCAGAGCAGCCCCCCTTACCAGTGCAGGGTAGGGGTTGATGTGATTAAGCGCAACCCTGCAGAGAATGATTTGGGGGTGCTGATTGATGAGAAGCTCAACAGGAGCTGGCAATGTGCACTCACAGCCCAGAAGGTCAACTATGCCCTGGACTGCATCAAAAGAAGAGTGGCCAGCAGGGTGAGTGAGGTGATTCTCCCCCTTCAGTGTGCTCTTATGAGCCCCCACCCGGAGTATTGTGTCCAGTTCTGGAATCCCCAACATAAGAGGGATATGGAACTGTCGGAATGGGACCTACTATGAGGACAGTCTGAGAGAGCTGGGATTGTTCATCGTGGAGAAGAGAAGGCACCGGGGGACCTCATAACAGCCTTCCAGTACCAGAAATGGGGCTACAGGAAAGCTGGGGAGGAACTTTTTACAAGGGCTGGTAGTGATAGGATGAGGGGGATTGGCTTCAAACTGAAAGGAGGAAGATTTGGATTAGACATTACAAAGAAATTCTTCACAATGAGGGTGATGAGACACTGGCAGAGGTTGCCCAGGGAAGCTGTGGATGCCCCCTCCCTGGAAGTTTTCAAGGCCAGGTTGGATGGGGTCTTGAGCACCATGGGCTGGTGGGAGGTGTTTCTGCCCATGGCAGGGGGGTTGGAACTGGATGATCTTTAAGGTTCCTTCCACTCAAACCATTCTGTGATTCTATGATTCTACAATTTTATGAGTCTTTACTGAAAATCATTTCAAATTTCAGATCTAAAGCTTAGAATGAATCTAAACTTCCAGAGACTTCAGAAAAAACCAAATTAAATGTATTTATATATTTCTTGTAAATCTTACTATTTAATAAAAGGACTTAAACACAATATCATAGTAAAATGGATAAATACTATGGATCTAAATATGTGCATGAATTTAAGCATTAGTTTGATGAGATGATATAATAATGGTGGATTTAACTATACAGAAAAGAACATATGAATTCCTAGAGAGGAAAAATATCTTCATCAGAACATTTTTGATTCTCTAAAATTTTGGTTAATATAAAATTTCAATGAAAATATTGTTTGGATAATATCTAATAAGGCTCTTATATCTGGATTCGCGATTGTGAATCATTAATGCTATGTGAATCATCCTTATTTTATGGAATCCATGCTCTCTAGAAATTTAGGAAGTACCCAGGCAAGATTAATCTTTCAAAAAATTAATACTCTGCATTTTTCAGATCAATACAAACATGGCAGGTTATTTTTCCATTTTAAGTCTATTTTATCTATGCTGTGTTCATTGGTTAATAACAACATGCTGTTGTCTCTGCCACCTGTCTAGGGGGCACGAGATATCACAGCTTCTGTACTAGAGCCATGAGGAGACATCTATCTGATGGAAAGAGGAGTTCCAGGTTGTGTGATAAAAACATAAAATAGTTAATCAGAAATCATGCTCCCTACTTTCTAATTATGGCTCCTCCACCTACTAGCTGCATAGCATGGAACAACTCCTAAAGTTCTTTCTTGGTACGAAAGGCTGGGTGAACATACATACTAGAGGCTGTTCCATGCCTGGTGTGATTGACATTCTACCACTGTAAAACAACACAAAATAGCAACAGTTCCTAAGCAGAGACATGTGCCTTGGAAAGGCACTGTTGAGCGAGTAAGCACTGCCTGAGCAAGGACCAGAGGAGAGGCTTGAGGGAGCAGGTACAGTCCAGGGCTAGGTCGGCTAGAGCAGCTCTATCCCTGGAGCAGCAAAGAAAGTGACTGAGGTAGGAGCAAAGAGAAATGAAATATCAGCCCTTACTCTGGATAATGAGTGTGTGTGTGTAAACTGGATGTAGTGTTTTGCATGTTTATTCTCCCCACTAAAGAAAGTCCTCAAAAAGTTTAGGGATGGCTATGATATACTCTCTGTGTGTAGTTGAAAGTAATACAGGAAAATCAATAATTTATATTACATAAGCTGGAAGTGATCTACTGTGTTTCTTGCATTCTTTTCCTCTATGTAAGTACAGAGTGCTATGCCTAGATTGACCTCTCTATCCTGTCTGAAGAAAAGTGGTTCTGCATTTCTGTAGACACTATGCAAGGTGCTGGTAGCCGTGGGATTGAGGTCTTTTTCCCTTTGTTAGTAGAAGGAAGAAGTACTTTTGATCAATTATTTTCAAGTGACAGTCATAATGAATGAGGAAAAGGATATCTAGAATTAGTTTTTGTCAAACTGTTAAAAACTTGACCTAGAATATTGATTTTTATAGTTGTGATGGTATCCATTTTTGACCGTTGACTAAATACATTACAATACAGTACCATCACTAAACACATAAAACATTCCTGGTAAATAAAAAAGTGTGCATACCTTTTTCTTCTTATGTGACATATATCATCTATAGTAAAATGGTTTTAAATGGTTAAACTGATCCAGCTTATTTCACAATTGGAAAAATGAAATAATTCTTGTCTAGAATAATATGCACAGGGTTATATGTGCCACTCTGTACGTATGAATGTCTATACTTAGGAAGAATATAAAAACACTAAACTTTTGAAGTGGGACAATAAAATATGAATTCATTGAATCTCAGTATGATCTTTTCTTAGCTAAGAATGTATTTCTTTGAATTAATAGTAAATTTACTTTTCTGACATAAATCTGTCACCATGGTAGTGAAAGATTAAGTGAAAATACTCAACTTCTAAATGAAGCCAGTTATTCCTTTTTTGTATACAGAAAGCTGATATGCAAAGGCAGACCTTGAGCTATGACAATCAACAAACTCAGCATAATAAACCAAGACTTCATAACGTTGACAGCAAAGCAATATCCACAGACCAAATACTCTTATTGCATGTTTCAGATGAAAGGCTGGGAATATCTTATGTATCAGAGACTGCGATACAGCCCTTTGTAGATATCTGGTATAGTGCCCAAAGGGGTAGCACCTGAGCCAAATACATCCTGCTTCTATGATTCAAATCTTTGCTGTTGACAGAATAGCAAAAGAATAATAAACACTAGATTTGGAGGAAGAACAGGGAATAAGCTGCAGATGACAACATTGTAAAGAACTATCTTAGCTATAGGAATCTATCAGAAGAACAAAGAAGTCTCAGCACTCCCCTCTCAGTAGCACAGGCTGCATCAGAGCAGATAGTCTTCACCACCAAAGCCTTGCAAGACACTGCTTACAGCCAAAGTGTGTGTGAGGGTAAGGATACTGAGGGAAGGAAAAGGAGTCTACTGCACTGATACAGTCACCACAGCTAAATCTGCTCCTGGGTTGTGCTTTCTCCTCATGTGCCTCAATCACACTCTAGTTCAGTCAAGGGAAAAATGATTTATAAAGTCTAAATTGAAGATGTCTTCTAGCAACTAAGTAATTTTCTCTTGTTTTTTCAAAGAGACACCTTCACTGTGTTCCATCTGTTCCTTAGATCAAGGTAGGAGACATCTGTACTAACACTACTGAGCAAAAATAGTTCTTTGTCCTAAAGTACCTAAAACACCAGAGGAATGAAGAATAAAAACAATTAAATAAGTACTGTATGTAAGGTAAATAAAAAACCCCAAACAAATAACTAGTTTACAACACCTAAAACAACAGCAAAATTTTTGGTAAACAAAATCAGCATCTGAAGATTGTTTTGTGTGTTTCCACTGGTGATTAATTAAAGTGGCATTTATATGTCCTGAAATGTATATTTCTGCTGAATGCAATGGCTGTTCAGTGCAGCTTCTTGGGTGAGCTATAATGTAGGCATCGTAAATGCTTAAAATGTTTAACAATGCATAAGAGATGATGTGTTGTGAATGATGATAAAGAGCCAAGAAGTCAAGAAATTTTAAGGACACTTTAATTATTAACTGGATTAAAAATTCTACTTTCTTGTATATAAACATGTAGAGTTGTGTACTAGCAGGTATCTAGTAGCTTGCTAATTTTACTTTGGCAAAATTAATTATTTGGCTGAAAGGAGAAAATTCTTCAAAGTATAAAAGCAACAGAATCTAAAAAAACGAATGAGAGTACAAGGAAAGCACTAGAAAGAAAAACAATAACCTCATGTTTTTACTTTATAAATAGTTTATTTAATTAATGAATGATTTTTTGGTATTTGACTACACTTTGAAATTCTAGTTCAATTGGAGGCCTATTGTATTAGAGGTAGAGTAGCCATGTACACAAGGCAACTACAGGTTCCTCTGCATGAAGACAGTCAGAAAAGCTTTACAGTGCAAAGTGAAAATGAGTAAGTACCTTATATTCCAAAATCAAAAGCTCTCTATAAGACTAAATAATACCATTTTGATCCTTTTGAACAACCTAGCAAATGCAATAGATTCCTTTGGTTTCAGAGTGCAGTATGATGAGTGTATGTAGTGCTAAAGGAACAAACATATTTTTTTTTCCTCTCTTCCCAGATATTTCTTCACTTTGAATTGTTTGTTCATTCTCTGGAAGTTTATTTATTCTCTCTTTCTGAAGTGCTTTGTTATTTGTTGTTCAAAATGATGTTTTTATTGAGGAAAAACAATGCACAAAAGCTAGCTTCTTAATATCATTCCTTCCTGAATTTTAAATCCCGCTTTAGGAAAATGCACAAAAGAACACAGACAATAACAAGGCTTTTCTAAACCACAGCTGTGGAAAGGATGTCATGCTTTTTGAACAATTATCTGCTAATCCTAATTCTAAATCTATAATGCTCCTGTATAGCCAAACAGCTAACCCACTTCCGACACGGTTAACCAAGTGGGATCATTTTCTCATCTCAAGAAAGGTTTCAAAGAATAAAGAAAATAAAAATCCTTCTTTATCTGTGCTTATATCTGACTTGTATCTTTTGTATTTTTCTGCCTGTTTTGCAGTACTATTTGAGTATCACTAAAATGAATGATTCCAAAAAAAAACCTAGGAGTTAGTTGTAGACAAGTTCTAAGATCTAAGAAAACTGCCTGCTGAAATAAGGAAGTATATATGTGTATATATATACATACATAAGGTAGTTTTCATTTATGTACAGTGGGCTTGGATGTTTCTTTTCTTCCCTGAAACTTTTAATGCATCTGGACAATTTTAAAGTCGCAGCACTATATAACATAGCAAAAAGATGGATGACCTGATTTATTATGGCAAATCTTACTTCCTGTGTTGTCTCTTTTGCCTTGAAATGCAAAACGTCTTTTACCTACTCTTCATAAAGGAAAAGTTTATCTGTGCTTGAGTTATGATTTTCTGTGCTTTAAACATGCTCATTCTGATGTCAGTTTGGCTGGGCTGAGCTCATGAGCTACAGGGGAATCTCTACTCCAATACTTGGAACACCTCCTCCTCCTTCTTCTTCACTGACCTCAATCTGCAGAGTTGTTTCTCTCACATATTCCCACTCTCCTCTTCAAGCTGCTTTGCATAGTGTTTTTTACCCCTTCTTAAACTTGTTATCAGAGACACACTACTGTCACTTTTGGGCTCAGCTTTGGCCAGTGGTGGGTCTCTCTTGGAGCCTGCTGGAACTGTCTCTATTGGTCATGGGGGCAGCTTCTGATGATCAGCAGCCACCCGGCTACCACAATATTGAAATGTAAACCCAAGACAGTGAGCAAAAACTAATGTGGGTAAAAAAGGATCCTAAATGTCAGGTCAATAAGGAGCCAAGGAAGTGTTAGTTGAATTACTTCATATATTAAAGCATAAACCTTTAACAATTGTATTAATTCCTTTGTTATTTAGATGATACGTGATGATCCTGCAAGTTAAATGTGTGGGTTTAGGGTATGTATCTTCTTTCAGAAAATAATTAGACTATATATAATTGAGTAACAACTTAATATTACTTTTTTATTCTTACCAAAAAAAAAAAAAAAGGCAGTATAATTACTATAATGATTCATAGATTTTACTGGCTGGCCAAGAACGCATCATATCAAGACTGACAAGGATGTTAGAAATCAGGCAGGAAAAGGGAGGAATCACTAGGATTCATTTTAACTGGAATACCATGTACTTTTGCAAATAACCAGAACTCCTGATCTAGTCATACAAGTACAAGGTCACAGAAGCACTCAGGCATTAAAGATATGACTTGTAAGATTCCTAAGAGAAAGTTTCTGAACCTGTGTAGGAGTCTTATATCATGAAACATATGTTTTCCACATGTATATCACCTGACAGTTGAGATTATCAGAGTTGAAGAAGACTGCGAATAAACTGAAGTGAAATATTTTGGGCCAATGCATAGACTTTTTTGAGGCCTGGTGGGGGTTTTTTTGGCAGGAGAGAAAAAGTCAGCCTCATCACATTATCTATGTAGGGGAATCCGGAAAATTTAAAATATTGAATTATAACAGTTTCTAATGAAGTATTTTGCTTTCTAGACTTAAAAAGAAATCTAAAAAAATCCCTATAGCTTGATCTTGTGAACTCATAAGAGTTACTTGGACTGTTAAACACTTGACCACTCCAAGCTATTAAACACTCCAGACTGATGTAATGTTTTGTTTTCACCCCTGAACAAAACCTTTTCCCACTCTTCTAGAACTGCCTGCAAAGCAGAGGCAGTTGTTGCAACTATTCCAACTGTAACTGTAGAGTTAAAAACAGTCCTGTGAACTTTGGTTGTGATCAAAGCATGGTCAAATGAGGTGTTGGGAGAGGGGCTAGAATGCATTGTGTGCCGCTTCAGATACGGATAGTTGCTATTTCAGGTTCTTTTATGAGTGCAGTCCTTATCTAATGCTAGGTCAGCACTTGCATATTTCATGGACTTAAAGGAGACAAGCCAGGAGAGGAGCAGTCCTTAAATCTCAAGGCTACAGAGGCCTGCAAACCTCAGATTAGCTGTTAGGTTTGAGTTTCAGCTCTGTCTTTGATAACAGAAGGGCAGAAGCACAAGTCAGTGAAGCAAGGATTTATAAATCCTTTCCTGCCTGCACTGGGTTTACAAAGGAAAAATGATGGTCTCTAAAGTTAGAGTCCTGAAAGATAAGAATAACTGATACTTGATATGCTGTTACCTGTATAACTTTTGATACATGCTAGAAATTACTGTTTGAACAGCAGCTAAGGACCTAGTGTTTAAACTGCTGGTAGTTACACAGCCTCCAGATTGATTGCTGACAAGATCTCGCTGTGTTTGAGGGGAAAAACAAGTGAGAGACCACAATTCTTTTCTAGTTCTGAAAAGCCATGGGGACACAAAACAAATCTTACAGCTACGCTAAAAGAAGCTGAAACTTGCCTGTGAAACAGACTTCAGGTATGTTTTGCTGGGCGTTATGAGCAATTGTAATCACTAATTAACTTAACTATGCAGATAAAAAAATGTTTTGTCAACAGAGAGAGTTTCACTGAGGGGAAAACTGAGGGTGGGTCATAATATGCAGCTCCTAAAAATTTTTTGCTGGTGTGGGATAAAGTTATACTTGTCTATACTGGCAAGATGCTTCTAGTATAGACATCTGATAAATCACCCACAAAAGAAAATGATAAGAGAGAATGTTTGTGTGCACACACTAAAGTGCAGAGCTATGAATGTTTCATTGAAAGTTAGTATTTAGATTTTTTGGATGATAACAAAGGGAAAGAATTTAAGGGACGGGAGGAAAGAATTAATAACTTAGCTTTTACATGGAGGCAATTAATGGTATTAAAGTATTATTTGCTTTCTTTATAATATTTAACTTATTTTTCATGAACAGTGAAATATTTTCCTGACTCTGAAATTGCAGCGTACTGACTCTTCAAAAATTGACTGGGAACTGCAAGAATTATGTAAGCTTTATAGTTGTTAACTCTTAAGTTTTGCACCATCGAATAATTTTAAAGAAAGAAAAGAATTAAGCTGAGAGAGAAAACTTTCAAGAGAAAATGTAAGGTTAGACTAGAATTGATGTGTAGTTTTTATTGCACTTTTTTTTATATTTACATCTTTTTTCCCCCATCTATTTTATATTTACAAAATTTCAAAAAAAAATATAATAGGCAAGGATGTAGATAATATTTCTATACTAGTTTTTAGATTATGAACAGATAGGCTGACATAATTTATGCTGAGAGAGACAGAGAAGATGTAATTTACATCAGTTTACTCTCTTTTAAATTTATTTACACACCGGATCTGAGCTTAGACCAAGGTAAAAATCTATTCTGCAGCCTTCTATCCGAAGACAATCATTCATAAATTTGTTTTTGTTGTATCTTTTCTGATTTGAGGCTTCGTAGGCTGATATGGTATAAACTCACTTGCTTGCCTCACGTTATTCAAGTTCTCAATGCGACCTAGATGTAGTGAAGAAATGTGAGAACATAATGTTCTCACATAATGTTGCTCAACGTAAGGTTGTTGAAAGAATAACGTTGGTCTTATTTATATGCTACATCACTGTCTGGGAAGAAAAAGTTCAGTTAAAGTAATACATACTCTATGGTAGGACATCTCAGTAACCTGAATTGTATGGATGAACGTGTAATAGAATATTGTAAGAGGGAACAGCTAGATGTCAATTTAATATCAGTCATATCATACTGCAGTACCTTGAGGGAAGAGACATTACCCTTTCCACCTATGTGAATATTTCACTTTTCTAACTTCTCCGATTATAGAGATATTTACCTAGCTGCCCACTGTATCTTTCTGTGTCTGGAAATACATTAGTGATGAATGACCTGTTTGAAAAGTATGTTTTTCTAAGCACTTTATCTCAAACAGTTGATCATAAATGATTTTGGATTTGGTTTCATTTGAGATGTGCTGATCCCATTGGCTTATAGTAAATATTTGTTAGAGGAACCAGTTTCCTCTTTGTGCTGTGCATTTGAAATTTTATGAATTGAAATATTAAGGAAAGGGAATTTGGTTTGGAGAAGGTGGCAGAAGCAATTGTTGGACTGATGTACTGCAGTTAATTCAACTTTTCTCATTGTATATTTAGTAACTTAATTATATACATGGAAGAACAATGTTTCATTTCTCATCCACTTTTTTATTTTCTGTTAGAACATGAGGCCAAACCAGTACCTTTTATTACGCTATGCATAAGTATTCATTAAAAGGAACAGTTGAGAATAGAAGTATCCAGGACTCTGATCCAAAGCCTTTTAAAGTAAATTTCAGTTATTCCATTGAGTTCAGTGGAGTTTGGATTAGACTTCAAGGTACTGAAAGTTTGGGAAATGTCACTCACACTTTCAAAAAATCTTAATGAAGCTGCAATTCACTTTCTTGGCTTTCATTTTCTACTTCTGTCTTGGAAACATGCTGATACAGCCTCAAATGGACAGCCTCTAGTCACGGTTGCAGGGACATACACAATGGGTTGACCTACACTGCCCTCAGAATGTCTTAGGATAGTGACAGCTCAAATGTTATTATTATGGACTTCCCGGAAACTATTGTTACAGACTGCCCATACCATTTTATTAAGGACTGTATCAAGCCTGAGAGGAACTGAGAAAGTGACTTTATCTGTCACTTTGCTTATTTTATTTTAAAAATAGTCAACACACACTTATCAATTTGCTTATAGGACTTAACCCACTTTAAAACAGGAAGATGTTAACCTAATGCTGTTAAAATCAAATTAGAAATGACTAATGTCAAGTATTTAATAAGCTTCAGATTTTTAATTTATATATACAAACCTATTTCTATTTCATATCAACCTTATATATTTGAAACAACATATCAATTATTTGTTTTTCTCCCTTTATGGTTATTTCTGAAAGGTGGTACTAAATGTATGGCTTGAACTGAATCTGTGTAAGAAAATATGCTAAAAACCCCCAAAGTTATCCCTTTAGAATAGTGAAGGTGGTCACTATTGACCTGTCATTTCTTTTTTTCAGTACGCACTACTTCAGCTGAGGCCAGGAGAAGAGACTGTGGGAAAGTCCAGCCTCAGCCTTCTTTGGTCCTGGTGTAGGGTCCATGCCATCCACAGTCCACTGAATGATTGACCTCCCCAGAGCCCCTTCTCTGGCTCAAAGACAGAAAGCTGCCCTGGGAGGCCTCCACCTCCCTGTCCCCAGCTCTCCTCCCGCAAGATTCCACCACATCCCTGGAATGAGTTGATACTCCGCTGGCAGTACATCCCTGCTACTCCTCTATAATAACTTTACCAGAAGTGAAAAGGAATGGAAACATAACTGATATTTCTGAGGAAAAAAATGCTACTTATTTTAACAGAGTCCTAGTAAGGTTTTATTAAATCTGGGTTCTCTATTATGTTGTGAATTCTGAGAAGGAAGTTCTTACAGAGTGACTTTAATAGGAGTAAGAGCTATGCCCTTCTAAACTGAAGAACTCTAGAGCAAAAACTGTTTTTCCACTGCTGTCATTTCTGAGTAATAAAGAATGTGGACAGTTTTTTCTTTCGCTTGGTTTGCACAGTATTTGGAGTGGGTTTGATTCCCAGTGATTGGTTTTGAGACTGGCTTACTCTGCATAATTTTCTATGCAGAGTTTACTTAACTCTGCCAGACTGTATCGGATTAGAGAACAGAAATTTTAAGGGTTGCCAGCCTAGGCAATGACAGAAGCAGAAGAGCTCTCATTTATTTAAACTCTGCCTAAATCTGAGGAAACAGTTTGGAGATCTGCACTTAAGTATTTGTTAGGAAATTCTTTAGACACCTGAGGACTTCTCCTAACTTCAGACATTAAAGAACAAGTATGTATTTTACTTTCTCAATATGCCATTAAAGTGGAGATGAGCTCTCTCAAAGAGTCAGTCAGCTTACTGAAGGTCTGAATTGATTTTTAGAAGTGACTGACTATGGCTGTTTGTTTACAGAGCAAGCCCAGGGTGGCTCAGCTCCTGCTTAAGCTCCTGAGGTTGTATGGGGATGAGTTTGGCTTTATATGTGCTACTGCTTTTTAAATTAAAGAGGCAATCATCCTGTCAGGGTTCAATGTCACTGTGCTGAGGCAGTTTCAGAGCAGGTCTCAGGCTTATCTTTACGTAGGCATTTCCTGACAGGTTTGGCTGGTTTTGACACGTGCATGTTACATATAGCCCAGCACCTAGATCCAGTCTGCGAATCCAGAGGCATTTAATATTGACTCTCATGAGGAACCCAAAGCAAAGAATAAGACCAGATTTCAAATAGTCTCTTCTCCTCAGCATTTCTCACTACTTCCTAGCCTGCTCAATAAATTGGCTAATGCTAATTTCAGTTTAATGCTTTAAAATATGTCTTTATGTAAATACATAAACATGTGGTCTACTGTTTGTAGATACCTAAATAAGTTTTGGAATTTCAAACAGTTTGGAAGTTGAAAGTTAGGAATACCCACATTAAACTCTTCGTCAATTTGGGGTGAAATCACCTTGCAGCATCAGAGAAAGGTTATAAAAGGGTAAAGCTCTGAACTAGTTAGGTGTCTTTTATGTAACCATTAGGTTACACTTCCTCTCTGGTTCCACAGGAGATTTTTAGCAAAGTAATGGATCTGTGCCTCAGGGGCATCTGAACTGCATTTTTTGTTTAAACAGTGTAAATGGAAATAGCTGTTACAATCAACCACAAAGTTTATTTCTGATGATGTCTGGAAGAACTACATGGTTTATTTGCAGATCTGTATGAATGTCCGCAATAATAATAAAAAACCCAAACAAACCAAACCAGAAATTTGGTTCTTAAAATTAGAAGTAGCCAGTTCCTAGTAGTAAGCAGCAATTATAAGTAGCAGTTCCTTTCTAAAAACAAAGTCCTATGTGGGTTTTTTTGTTATTCACTCCCACAGTTTGTTCCGCTTATTTAACTATGAAGAAATTATTAGAAGACAAACAGAGAATTCATTCAGTTCAGAAAGCTTATCCATGATTTACTGAACTATGAACTTACTGAGCTATACTGAAATATACACTACTATAAATGCCCTCGCTGTAAGTTGTACATATTGTCATAAATACTGCTTCCTGAATAATATACTTTCTTAAAAACGTTCCAAGATATACTGTATTTTAAACTGTAGTAATATCAATGTCACTTGAGTTACAAACATCTGTTCAGAACATTTCTTTAGTCAGCACTGCTTCTTTTACAAGCAAAAATCTGAAGAAAATGTCAAGCTATAGCCATTACATCACTTAAAGACTTTTCACATCTCTGTAAGGTACAAGTTTACACAAGGTTTCACAAATCAATAAACTTAAAGTGAAAGCCTGACACTATTTTGTGCTCAGAAACATTTCCAAAATTCTGTCACTGATGGGTAAAAAAAATTAATGTCCCCTGGCTAAGAATGGGGCTTTTAATTTTGTGTGTAAATAAAGTATTTTTTTTCAATTACTTCTTCGCTAGATTCCATCTCACTAAGAAAATAATATCATGGGTAACGCTATCAGAAAGCTGGTGATAAAAGACATCAAAAGTTTTAGTATCAGCAAAGAAAAATTCTTTTCAAAACATCCCTGGAGAAAAGTCTTATGAAGCATATAGGATTTAAACCTTTACAGTGAATACATAAGGTTAGCCACTGACTTACTTTGAGTCCTGTGGCAGAACTACATTGAGAGGACTGATGATCTGTATTCAGCAGCATTAAAAGTTATTTGTGTATATCTACTATATTTACTTTCATAATATTTTTTTGTGTCATTCTCAGGAATTACCACCATTATATCTCAATATATATCATGGATGGCTTTACTTCTTCATATGATTTGAACATGTTTCCTTTATATATTGCTTTCTTTGAGTAATAGAATTCAATAATTATTTTTTTTTTATTTTATGTCTTTAAATTACTTCAGAGGAAATATCTCAGTAGAGATGTGTTTTACACTTCTTAGTGTATTCAGGAGCTTTTGTTAGGTCAACTAAAGTTTAAATGAGAAGCTGAAGTACCTCTAACTAAAACTCTGAGGCATTTGAGACTCATTTTCCAGTATGAACTTTTTCTCTGTGATTTTGAGCTGTTATTTTTATTATTATGAAGTTAACACAGGCCATCATTCATCTTGTTGAGGACAGATACCATGTCTTTTTATCCTAAAGGAGTTTTCTTAATTTATGTTCCAACATATACAGTAAAGCCAAATTTAACCAAGCTGTGGCTTAACTAAATTGCCCTTTCAAAGCAAAAAGGATTGACTGTACCCTACTGTTCACCTGGAATGGCCTGAGACTCATTTCACCATAGAGTTTGTGCTATCACACCAGGTCTATATCAGTCCTCAACAACAAAGATAATGCCTTTTTTATGCCTGTTCAGTTCTCTTATTTTAGAGGTTAAAGTTCAAAGATGAAAGTATGATAAAATTTAGCTTTGTCTTGACTAGACTGTTGGTATAAGGTTCTTTGTGAACCAGAAGGAAGTTTGCTTAAGTTAAATAAGAGTTTTTACTGTTACATACCAATAGATGAGTATCTGGGAAATGCAAAGGTAAAGGTTAATGAGCAGAATTACTCTTCTGTCAGAGTACGTGATGTGCCATAGACTTTAGACTTAAGTCTACTTTTACTTAAAAACACACCAAGACAGGTGCCATGGTTATTCAAGACACCATATATAGGTGACACCTATTCCCCAGATGGTCTTTTATTAATTGCTTTCTTTGAAGATTCACTGCAGAACCATATTATAAGTTTATTTATAATCCATATTATAAGTTTATTTATAATTACTGCTTCATTTTTATGTGTTTCATCTTCAAGTTGTTTTATTAAACCTCAGATTTCATACATAGAGCTACACGCCATTCTAAAATTCTTATAGCTAAGAACAAGATACTCGATTTCTGCAGTGCTTCTTTTATCTTGTTTGTGCCATCTAAAAGCTTTTTCTGGTATTCAGCTGCACACTTTTTCTATTCATTTATGAATGGAGGGACTTTTGTTAACACTTTGATATTTACTTTACAAAACCAATGACCTTATGTGTTTTTTCTAGTATCTTCAATGGTTAAGTGGAGAACACTGACTTCTCAGCAGGAAAATGAATTCCTTAGTTTATACAATACATTTTGTGTACAGTGTTTATGAAAAAGTTCTCACAAAATTTCTTCATAATTTAGTTCTCCATAAGTATCACAGAAAGAAAATGAGGTATGAGTCAAACACTGCTCTGTGTTGTGGCCATTTCTCTCCATTTTCACTTTGCTTTTGGTATATGTATTATTGTGAGATACTATGCGGGAAGATAAATCCTTCAAAACAGCATTTTAAGGGACTTAAAATACGTAGATGTTTGTAGGAACCTAATTGCATCAAGAGGAATAAAATTCTTATCTCTATATTCAGGCTGCCCTGCTTTGAGCCGGAAATTTGCACTGTGGTAGCTGAATTGATATGATTCATGTCATATTTGATGTATTGCCATTTCTTTACATAGACAAGGCCTGAGAGTTTTATTAAAAGGGCAGATGAAAACAGTGAGAACCAGATTTCAGTTCCTGCAGCACCTATAGAGAAGTTGTGAGGCACAAAGAAAGTGTCACTGTAGGCCCACAGTCCTATCCCTCTCATGCAGGCTTCTGTCACTGGCTTTTTCTGACCTCTTCCAGAACTTTTCTCTTCAATATATATAAAACAAACAAGCAAACAAACAAACAAGCTGCTTTTGGCAATGTGCCTGCAGAAATCTTTTGGGTGTCTTCTAGAAATAAAAACAAAAATTCTACAGAGGCAAAAAAGATAATCCTTTAATATCTTTTGTCAAAGACACACCTCCAGAAAAGCTCTATCCAGCCTGCTGAAGAACCATTAATCTTCATTTAAACCCGGGCTATTAAATTAAAACGTGCATTATTTTCACGTCGATAATGCTGGTAATGGAAATTAGTATTAACCAGGGCAGATACTAAGTTAACTGCTCAGGTGGAATTTATTTTGTTCTTCAAATTTATTTGTTTAAAGACTACTGTTTTAATTTTATGCTTACTTATCATCAGTTTAGTTTTAAAATGTCATCTTTATTCAGAGCAAAAATATAAAATTGAGCATAAAATATAATTGAGCATTCCTTACTTTGACACAGAACACACAGTGATTTTCTGACTGCAAACATAAACTAGGGGAGGTCACGGTTCACAACTGTTGTGGAGGGGATGGAAATAAACAAAAAACCCAACACAGCCTTTGAACATTTTTTCCCTACAGAGAATTGTAAAATTTGCTTCAAAGCATACATTTCCATATTTTGGGATGTTCTTTTAGTAAGGTCTGAAGTGCTCTCCAGGAGACTTACTGAATCAAGTTTAGATCAGCTTTCATACACTTTTTCACTTGTGAATGATTTCTTCTAACCAGAGTCCCGTATTTTCAAGCATTATTTAATCAGAATGTTTCCCAGGTGGTATTCATCTCCTACCAAAAAAGAGATCTCTTCAGTTGGAAGCTTTGTTTTCATTACTGTAAAAGTTATTTTATTAATCAAGAAGTGTTTGTTTTCTACATTTGTGCTTATCAACCAAACTATTTTTCTCCCCAGTAAACCTTATTTTCGTATCAAAGCAAAGCTCTTATTTCAAGTAACGAGGATAAAATATTTTTCCTAGAAGAGTCATTAATCCCTTAATACTAGAAGAACCTTCCTCAAAACAGCAGCACTAAGATACCACAAGTCAGTTGTAAGGCTTCTAAAATATTTTTCCTCTCATTTTTTTCTGTCCTTTCTTCCTGCCCTTTCTCATAATGACTCTTCAGGTAATATTTTTACTGTGACTTGATAGCTGAAGAAAAACCTAAAACCATTTTCAAAACTCTCCAAAGATTTTTTTATAATAGATTTTTATAGAAAAAGCCCTTATACAAAATATCTGATGGTTATTTGTGGTTTGAAGAATGTATGGATGCAATTCCTTTGCTATTAGTAAGAAATAAAAATATCCCAAATATATTGCAGTTATATTGCTTATTGTTTACTGTAACATCGCAGTAGTAGTGTGTGATATTAGGTAGTCTGTCCTTTATTGTAAGTCTACATAATGTAAGTTTATACATATATATTTGCTTAGTTTAAAAAAAAATCCAGTAGGATGTTCTTGATGGTCTTGCTTTTACTCACCATTCTATATTTATCACATAGAGAGAGAATGAAAAATATGACTTTGGAAAATTTGTAGTTTCTTAATTTAATTAATTCAGATAGGATATTTCCTAGGCTTTTTTCCTCCTCACTGAAACTAAAGTTCACAGAATGGACACTTCTATGTGGGTGAGATCAATCTAAAAAGAAGAGGTACAATTGACTGCAGATCCAGAATAGCAAGTTATCTTCTTTTTGTAGTCCTTGCTATAACAACTGCATGTAAATCTTTCACTATTTAAATGGTGCTGTAGCTATTTCTTCATCAGCAACTGGTGAACATAAGATATTCATTAAAGTACAATTTCATTTTTTCAAGTAGTCATCCTTGAGTGCTCTCAATTGAATTATTGTAAAGAGTTATAATCAACACTAATCAGTCACTGATGTGACTTTTCTTTTCGTAATATGCTAAAGCAAATGGTTGATGTTCCAGAATGGTTCCAATCTCCCAGAAAGTTGTTTTGCCACTATTTACAACAATTAATAAAAGCCACATATGTAGACCTATCTATTTTTATTGAATTCCAAATGACTGTGCAGTACAATTTCTGAAATACATGGCATACACTGTGGAGGCTGACATGATTATAAATAAACTTATTCATATATATACATATTTACTCATTTTTCACCTTTTTGAGATTTTTTTTTCTTTTTTAAATAATACCCCGAGAGATATTCCTAGAGTATAAATATAAAAAAGATTATGAAAATCAGTGCGTTTAGTTGTAGGCAAATCTCATTATAATGAAGACCTGTCCTGATGAAATCATTATTTTAATCAAAGTTCTCTCAGGCTTGAATATGATTGTCCTAGAAAGGAAATGGTAACCTATGATAAAGATCCAAATGGAGTTAAAGTCAGAACACATACATCCTTAAAGAAAGTAGGTAAGCAGTCACATTAAAGACAAAAGTCACTAGTGCTCTCGTGAAATGTCAGGCTTCTATCTATATATGCTTTATCCATATCTGAATGTTTTTAACAGCTCTGAGTAAAAATAGCCAAATTATCTTTCAGCAGGTAGTTCATATTAGCAGTCTGATACATAAGAGCCAAACAATGAATCAGGAAACAATGGTACAATAAAGGAATATACGGACTAACTTATAAAATAGTACTGGCAAGTCCTTACAACATCTGAGGCACAGAAGAATCACTTTGATCACTCAAAAATGTATGTTTTCTGTCGATTAATTGAATCTGTCTTTGTGGTCCTCAGTATGATTATTTCCCCTTTTTTCCAAATAGAATGGTGCTGTTTTATATTTACTCTGCACTGATGAGGCACTTTGCTCTACAAATAGTAGAGAAACAAGTACTGAACTCAGCGCTGGTGGGGCCGCACCTCAAGTGCTGGGTTCAGTTTTGGGCCCCTCACTACAGGAAGGACATTGAGGGGCTGGAGCGTGTGCAGAGAAGGGCAACGAGGCTGGTGAGGGGGCTGGAGAACAAGTCCTGTGAGGAGCGGCTGAGGGAACTGGGGTTGTTTAGCTTAGAGAAGAGGAGGCTGAGGGGAGACCTCATCCCTGTCTACAACTGCCTGAAAGGAGGTTGTGACGGGGTGGGTGCTGGTCTCTTCTCACAAGTGACAAGTGATAGGACTAGAGGAAATGGCCGCAAGTTGCACCAGCGAAGCTTTAGACTGGACATTAGGAAGAATTTCTTCACTGAAAGGGTGGTCAGGCATTGGAACAGGCTGCCCAGGGAGGTGGTGGAGTCGCCATCCCTGGAGGTGTTTAAAAAACGGGTGGATGAGTTCCTTAGGGACATGGTTTAGTAAGGAGACAGGCACGGTTGGACTCGGTGATCTCAGAGGCCTTTTCTAACCAGATGATTCTATGATTTTATGATTCTATGAGTCATTTATTCACTAATGTTTATGAAATATTTTGAATTCGAAATGGTTACACTTTAAAAGTATATAAACAAGGGAAGACGGAGGAAAAAGCAAGAGGAATGATTCAAATGAAGACAGAAACGTAAGGTACTCTTTTGATCTCTTGAATGAGTGCTTTCTTGGCTAAGTGCCATTTTAAAGAAGGTCGAGATTAAAACTGAGAAGGGTAGGTAGCATTGCAACCTCCACTCCAGCCAAAAAAAGGAGTGGTTTTGAAAAGTGTGTATCTACCTGATTTTGTGATGAATCTCAATGGCTTGAGTAGAAGATAAATATAAGAGCATGTAGTCTAGAGGGCCATGTGATTTCACTTTTAGCTAGAAAAGAGATCCAAAATGTTTTTCAGATCCTAGAAGTTATTTAGAGCTTTGCATACACACATATTTATACATATAAACCCAGTACCATGTTTTAGTGTAGGAAATATATACAGAAAATATGCTAACATTGACTTTTTCTGCAGAATCAAATATTCAGAGCATGATACACGGGTTCAGTGTCACGGCTATTTGTAGTATGAGTACCCCTGAAATTCATTACTTAATTGCTAGGTTCCTATTAGGGACGATGTTATTATAAAGACATTTATTATAAGTGCTGATAATATCAGTAAAAAATAAGTAGTTAAATAGCAAATATAGTGAAATAATGGTATGGTAAAATTTAGAAGAAGTTTTCTGTCTTACGCAGAACAGCTGTGATGGAAAATTTCTCTGGGGACTGGGAGCTTGAGGACCAGTCATGCATAAACTAAAGCAGCTTATGTGTAGCAAAAGGAATTTCTGGGACTTGGGAAACAGTGCAATTGTAATGGCAAATTACAACATTTCCTGACCTGAGTCAGCTGCACCACACAGTGTCTCAGAGAGGAGCTCTCTCTCTTTCCTCCTCACATATATCTTTTCTGTTTTCTTAGGGGGAGAAATATGTAGTGACAAGGAGGGGAATAGTTACAGGGGTTTGTGATCTAATTTAGAACTCAGGAATATTTGTTGACAGATAAAATCAATGAATCTTTCCCCTCACATCAGATAGTTAACCAGACACCTTTCTTCCCATAAATTCATTGTGTCCGTTGCATCATTGTATTTACTTAGCCAGTGGGTGAATCTTCACACCTGATTTTGTGTTGGTGAGTGAGACGCTGTCTAAGGATTAAATCACCACTTGGCAAAGTAGAGAATTTGGGGGTTATTCCTTTTATTCAGGCAGCTTGGTTGAAGTGTCTGTGGATGGGAGAGGCACAGGAAGTAGTTATGGCTGTGTAACCAGTTGTGAAAGACATTGCGGGAACATTTTCGTGGCATGTTTTATTGGTTATTTTTTCCCCTGAAGTATATTATACTGTAAGATATATATAAAGCTTATAATAGATTTCTAAATATAAGATACAGTAATACAGATTAAGAATTCCCTCTCTGAGTGATCTCTCATTCTGACCATCACTACCTGCAGAAGAGAAACTTTGAGAAATTCATGTTTGACATAGCATTTTCATCCATGTGGATAATGCCCTTGGAGAGATTACTGTGTGAGGAAACCACTCCATTTGTGGACAGCAACAGGGATCATCTACAGCCATTCACAGTAGAGCAGAAAAAACGTGCAGTTCTGGCTGTATGGTCATTATCGAAGGTCAAATGACAAACAGTAAGAAGCAAGGACAGAAAAAACATGCTGAGGTTTTATCAGCCAGTTCATCCAAGTGGTCACTCTAACCTTTTTTAGATCAAGTTTTACTGCTCTTTTCATTCAAACCCCTTTTTTATTTGGTAAGAAGAGGAGGGAACATTTACACCCTAGCTTAGGTGAGTTCATCACAATTTCTCGGAATGGTGATGCATATATTAAGATTGTACTTTACTACATATATTACAGTAAACAGGCAATACTTGACAGTTGAAAAATATATGCATACATGTATTTAAGTGCATTAAGAGATAGTAAAATATTTTTTAGTTTAGTTATTTCAGTGAAATTTTAGCAATGATGACATTATCCAGAGGAAAACCAAAATTCAGGCAGACCATGAAGGGAATTTGTTTGTATTGCTACAATTGCTGTCAGGAAACTGATAAGACATTATAATATTTTTAAGCCAATATTTCAACCTTCTATAATTTATTGTATGTTAAATGTAATTTGGTTTCTCTTTAAGAACACATAAAGAACACTTCAGGTTGGAGATAGACAGGAGCCAGAATGAAGGCAGAAATTGCAGAAGAGTCAGGAAGGGGCTTGATGTATTACTTGTGGGGAATGGATGACATCATTGTTGTTAATCAGTAAAGATATTTTTATCAGTTATATAAAATATTAATATCTCCTGAATAAGATGGTTCCTATGTGATATGAATCCACAGTACCTTTCACAGAGTGTCAAGGTCTGAAGAGGTGCCAGCCTAATGCAGAATGCCAAGTGTCATCTTTCAAAGCAAATTCAAATATAGGATCCCTTCTTACAGTAGACTAGAAAAGCAGTCACTAAAGACTGAATTATAATTTTTTATTAAGAAATCTCATGGGAGCTGTTTATTTGTTTCCCCTCTGAGCCACCCAGCTGTTCTTTCCATTTGTGGTCTTAGGGCTAATTACATAATGTCCCTAATTTATACTCACTGGTAAATCAGATCAGAGCATTACCTGGAGGGCAAGCTCTAATTAGAGGAATTTCAGAACAAATTGTCTAAAGAGCTTGTTTAGTGTGATTAAATGCAAATGATGTGTCTCTCACTCTCTCTCCCCCCCCCCCTTTAGAAACATGAATATTTACCTTAGACAAAACCCCTGCAGATTAAAAAAAAGGATCCTAGTAATGACAGTTTTAATTAAATGGTTATAAAACCAATGGCAATATTACCCAAGAGAGTGAACAGCATTCCATATTTGTGATATGCTGTATTCTTTTACTAATTCTTTTACTGCCGATTTAGTATTTTAGAAATAACAAAGTGGACAGTGATGTACATCCTGAGTGAACGGAAAAGAGACACATCTGAATTTCTGACTCAAGTTCTGTCTGCCGCATGTTTTCTAGGAACAGAGAAAAGCAAAGAAGAAAAGTATGTAGTCATTTTTCTTATATAGTCTTGGAAAATACATGGTTTTATTTTTATAATGTCATATATTTGTTGAGACATGTTATTAAAGTCCATGTTGAGCAATAGAAGGGACTAAGTAGAAATGACCATCTATATTTTGGCTGAGGAAGGATGAAAGGATCCTCAGTTTATATCACCAGAAGTTAAATAACCTGGAAGTGAGATGATCCTCATTTCATGCAAACTTTCTTGAATAGCTGGCTAATGTTAATAAAGAGAACAGTCGACAGGAAAGAAAAACATGAAGTTGATCAAAAGAAGAGATGTGACTCTTCTGTTTTGCTGGTGGCAAGGATTCTGGTTGGAGACTTTGGAATCAGATTCATCCACCAACATGCACCAACAGAAAAAGAAGTGAATAGAGATTTAGGAAATGAATACTGACATTTTAATAGTCTTGTATCTTGTATTGTGCTTATGTAAATGTAAATTATCTGTTTTACAAGAGAACGAAGAAGGTGATACATTACGATGCTCTGCCCTGTTCCTGATCCCTTGGAATTCCTACTGTACTATGTGAATTTGTTGTCTGCTGTTCTATAATTAAATTTCTTGTCCTGAGTTGACCTTGAAAATGTTGACTCCATCATCCCACAGCACCTAATATAATGTAATGTAATGTAATGTAATACAATGTCAGACTTCCTAAAGGAGCATCCCGCTTCCATGAAAAGATAGAATGCCATTTCTTTTCCCCGATGAATATACCCTGGAATCCCTTTTTTAACACCTTCTTATATCAAAATAACAAGAATTTGGAACCAGTATTTCAGAGGTTCTTTTAATATGCACCCACCTCTCTGGTACATTACGGTAATGTGGTAATTATCAGATGAAATAATAGCTTTCCTGCCTGTTAATTAGAGACAAAAAGAAACAAATCATGGGAGCAGCTAACAAAGCCTCTTGAATGGTTTTGAGACGCTTGGATTTCTCTCAGACTGCTCTTTACAGCATTTAAGAACAAGTACTTTCTAGTCTCCCGAGCTAAACAGCTCTGTTGAGAAAATATTAACCATCTGAAAGTGGTATATAAATTCCTAGCAGGAAAATCCCCCATTACAGAGCAGCAAATGCTGCTAGAAGTATGTGACTGCCATTATTTCTGTAAGAAAAGGAGTAGTTCACAATATAGGCAAAATGAAATAAAGGAAAACAAAACTCTCATGGGTTTCCTATTAGTATGTAGTGCCAATCTCCCAGAAAGAAAAAAAACAAACTGTGTTTTTCCTTTTGTAAGACAGATTCATTTTTCTAGATCTTTGCCTATAGCATTAGTAGACATAGCCTCACTAATGTTATTTGAGCTGGTGAAGTTTGTTCCCTGTGCACGTGTAGGTACTAAGAAATGCCCCAATAACTTTTGTCTTGAACTTTGAAAGAGCTGGAATTTACTAAAGTACAACCTGGTGTTACCTTTAATAATAAGTATCCTTGAAAATCTATGTGCATACCCCAACTCTGATTAGCTGATTTTACTACAAATGCAAAGGTTTTCGCAGTTTTAGGATGCAATGGCCCATCTTCTGCATGTGGGAACCACATATAGAAACTGTCATAGGTGCTTAGTGTACAGCAAAAATAATTAATTACTCATTGTAATTTTTTTCCATGCTTCCTTCATTGCGTTTCCCCTTTTTGACTTGCCGGCTTTGCAGCTCTTAAACATGGTTTGTGCTAGGGTCTGAGGGGCTATGGTTTACCTCAACACAGGGAACTATGATTATATCATAGGGGAAACTTGAAGGGAGTAGAAGATAGTGAAATAAATCTCTCCTCCTCAAATTTTATCCTTCTTTTAATTGGTTTTGGAGTTCAATGAAGGAGTAGCCAGCACATCATGAAACTCAACTTGCTATCAGAGCACCATGTAGCTACTGGTGAGCCTTTTCTGCTATGTATGAAATATCTACTTCAAAAACATTTTGTGGTTTGGAGTGCTATGAAAATAAAATATTTTAATTGTTGAAATAGTCATTCAACTCACCTCAGTTATGCAGCTACTGGAACCAATATGAAGAAAAGAGGTGATAAAAAGTCACATGAAGAATACTGGTGTAGGACTGGGGACAGAGGTGGCAAAAGCTCCTAGGAAAAGTTTATCTTCGTCTTCCATCTTTCAGAAGCAGCGGTTGTACTTCTGTCTGATGTGGGACAGTGTTGGAGTAAGTCCCCAGAAGCAATGCTGCCCAGGTAACTTGGAGCATGACTCATGGCTTAAGAAGTGTGTGTGTAAACCCAGTCATTTCCTACATAGCAGAGATGCACCTACTTCTGTACAGAGCAGGTAAAATTGTCTATAAACAGTGTATCACTAGATATGTCTTCTACAAGTGGCTTGAAGGCAGCCTTCAGGATTAGATTTGTGAAGTATGGTTTGAGAGAGGTCCTATGTGCTTTAATTCAGGTATATACATCCTGCACATGCGCTCGCTTTTCACCCATGCAAGGCCAGAAGAATGTAGATTCGTGACTCATCCAGGTTCAAAAGCCACATGGGCAACTAAGAGAGGAAGCAGAGGGTTTGGTGAAGAGTGGCCACTGGTATTTTATAATGAACATTACAAGCTGCCAACGTCTAATGTGAATGTTGTATCCCTGCTTTCCTAGAGTGATCACATAGTTATCTCTGAACACACAAATGTGTTTCCCTTGGCTTGAAGATAGCAAGAAAGATCTAAGTATCCTACCATGTGGTTTGCTTTAAATTTAGAGGTAAGAAAATCTCTCTCTGGAGTAATTGTCAGCGCCTGGAAACTCTGAAGACTACGAAGATTTGTATTTCATATTCCTGGTGTGATCTTGAGTAAATCCTTTAATCTACCTTTGCCTGATTTTTCCTTCCCCAAAGATGATCCCAGTGCCTTTCTTTTCAACATTTATTTCTCTTACCTTTATAAAGTTTATTGGTTAAAGGAACTATTTATTGGTACTTGTACAGAACCAAGCGCACTGAGGTCCAATTCTTGGTTGATGCTCTAGGCAGTCCTGTAATATAGGTAATAGTAATATTGATACACTTTTGAATACTGTAATATGTATAAAAAGACTACTTGGAGTGACGTAGATAGATGATAGGTTTATAGTGAAAGGAGATTTAAGATTGACACCATGGAGGAATGTTTTACAGGCATTTTAAAGTGATGTTTAAAGCAGTGATTTCAAATATATAAAAAGCAGTTTTGCTGCACACTTTTATTTCTATTTAGTAAAGACTAACTATTATTAGATATTTTTTCTTCAAAAATATCTTTCTACAACATATATAAAAGACATATTGTTGTTCAATGCAATAATGCTACACATAAATTTGTAAAATATATTTAAGCTCTCTAATTCATAGTAACTGTGTGTAATGTTCATAGTTTGAATAAGCGCCAACAATTGTCAAATGAAAGACACTTTGAAAACAGAGGTTTCACACACTAGTCAAAATCAGGTCAAACCTCTTTTTTGACTGCTTCATCCATTAGTCAATTCAATGCACACAGTCAATAGCTAAAACTTGGCTCCACACACCAGAGATTCTGAGCAAGGGAGAGTGACAGGAAGAAAATTTTAATTTTATAACTGATTCACAGTCTTTCTGCTAACTGCTCTATTAGGACAAGTGAACTTTAAATTGCTTGATTGAAAATTTATTTTATTTGCTCAAGCTTGAAGTTAAAACTGTGCTCTTCCTTGACTCTCTGTGTCTATGAAATAGCCAAAGTTGATAGCCCATAAAATAGACCAACTTTTCACTGGCATCCTGTCAATATTTCATCATCTGAAAAGATCAGGGAAATTAGAATTATGGGGTTTTGTTTCTTCTTGGAAAAAGATATAATAGAAAACTAAAACTTTAATTCTCAAAGGATGACGTAGCATTTGTTTGGTTGTGAGGTGCTTTCTTTTTCATTTTAAAATGTAAAATGGTTTATTTTTAAAGGGAAAACATTACCTACTTTTTATTGACCAAAGTTTACAAAAGGAGCTAAGGAGTTTGTCTGCAGACCCAGATTGCCAGGTGGATACTTCAATATTTAAAGAACTGATAATCATTAAGTTTTGTTGAAAATATTTGTCATTAAATTACGTACTGCATTTAGTAGACATTTAAGATTATAATATGCCATAGTATACATACTATGCAATTTATTCCACTTTTCCACTGTCCCGTATAATTTAGGCGACTGTTCTAATGAATGACTATAGCCGAATTACTGGATTCTTCACTGCTGATGGTAGTTCAAATCTCCAAACTTATTGTTATATGTAATATACCATTGTCTTTCTTTCAGCTTCTCTATGAACTCACTAAGAGCTTTGAAATGAAAAGGAAAGAACGTGTGTTACAGAGTGTCAAACCTGGCAAATTGGAGGCCAGATAGCGACAAGTAATAAATTAAATCCCTTGCAGTATTCTGAGAAGGAATCTTCATGAAGCATCAGTTTTCCAAATAGCAATTTAAAAATGTGGCATTAATATGGGTTTTGGAAAAAATAAATCTGATTATCTTAAAAGTAACTGTCTGTTTACAGTCAGTTGTCAAACAATTGACCCAGCTAATGAGACTTCTGTTTCAGTAATTAAAACTACAGTTATTGTGCAGACTCAGCTTTTTGCATATGCATTCAATAATAAAGAATCTTTGCAAATTATGAAGTTCTAATAGGGTTGGGTGGGTTTTTTTGTGATTTTTCAATGTTCTTTCAGAGAGGTGTTATAATGAGAATCCTAGTCAAACTGCTATCACAGGAATTCAGAACCACAGAATAATTTAGACTGGTAGTGACCTCCAGAGATCCAAACTCTGCTGAAGGGAGTAGGGCTAACTTCAAAGTTAGATAAGACTGTTCTGAATCTTACTGAGTTTTGAATATATTTGGGGTTGGAGAGTCTACAACATTTCTGGTAAATTTTTTCACTGCATATCCATGATTATTGTAGATGTTCTAACTTGCACCTGATCAGAATTTCCCTTGTTTCAACACATGATTTGCAGCCAGTAAAGTCTGTTTCAGCCTCCTCTACTGTCCCCTCTAGGTACCTAAAGACTGCAATTCGATCCTCCTTAATTGAGCATTTACACTTCATATCGCTGTATGGGCTTGCTCCAGTTAGTCAATATTTATCATCTATTGGGGATCCCAACACTGAGCAAAGACAATGTGATCCCAGAAGTGTCTCAAAAAGGGGAATACTCCTTTCAATCCTGTAGTCATACACAAGCTTATGTGGGGCTCTCTAAGAACTCTTACTGGTCTTTTCCTTTTTCTGTCACTGGATTCAGCTCTGGTCAGATATGACTTAACTAGAAGCCTCTCTTCAACACCTTCCTTGCTTCACCTTTGGCCAGGTACCTCTGCAGATTTTCCAAGTGACCTTTTATAAATTAAAGGAAACTACAGTCTCGTCTCCACTGCCTCTGTTCCTGTCTGCCCCTCAGTCTTGTACAGCCTCTGTCTCTCTCTCCTGGGAGATGCTTTATCTGTTATATCTATGTCTCTATGGAAAGCAGCTCAGCCATCCCCTGGAACCGGAGACCTTGGAGCTCCCTAGTGACCTAGGCTACTGCAACAGGGGATGTGATGCTGTAAGCTGTGCCCAGGACTGTGCTCACTGGCACTTTTCCATCAGCCTTCCTGGGCAGTCACCCTCCATCCAGCATCCCTGGACTCAAAGGCCACTTACAGCATATCCTCTCTATTGTTTTCTTTGGGTTTGTGGAGGTAGAGGAAGATGAAATCTATCCTTAATGTTGAGATTCCTCTATAAACCAGGACTGAATAGGAGCAGTAATATAACAGGGAATAAAAAACAAACATAATGTAATTGAAAGAAAGAGTGGCATGTTTGAGTGAATTCTGGTTTCCTCTGAAGGAATAACAAAGCTCTTAATGATTTCACCGGAGTAGGACTTATGCGTGTTATTTGTGGATAATCCCTTCTCCAGTGAGCATTTGGAATTTGAAATAGCCTGTAGCCTCTTACATACAGGATAGGAGTTTATTTTCGTTCAAAGTTTTGTGAAACTAATATAAAAAAAACCAAATCAAACTTTTCTTTTCCCCTGCCAAGGAAATGTGCCTTTAATAACTGAATGGCCAATACATTGCATGCGAGTCTTCTACTAAATATAAATGGTAAATCTATTTAGTTGGCTAGTGAACACAACTTTAATAACAAATCAGTATTAAAGACATTTTTATTTCCCTGTCATTGAGTATTCATAGTTCTTACACACTCCTGTTAATTGTTCTCAAATATAATTAATCAATTCAAATGAAGTTGCTCTGTGATCAGTAATGATGTTACTGTGCCACATGAGGGTCAGGAAAATCCATGAAATAGGGAACAAAAAATGACTGTGAAGGTATTTGGGAGAGGCAAGGAGAAGAGATACATTTTACAAAGTACAAGAGTGACCAGTTCAGGTCTTTTCTTAATACCTTCCTCTAATGGAATGCTAAGGATTTGTGGGAATATAATTTTTAAATCTAAAAGACTAAGTTATATGAATGATGGTCTACTTGTTTACTTCCTAGATACAGGAAAAATCTGTAGAAATATGGCTCAGTAAGGTTCAGGTACAGGTTAAATTCTATATAATAAGTATGTAAAAGAAGGTAGAAACAACACATGAATTTATTCTAGCTCTGAAGATGGCTACAAAGGCTATTTAGTAATTACCCTGGTGATAAACCGAACATACCCATCAAAAGAAGAAAAGAAAACACAACTGTTGTGATAGTTTTGATAAATCATTTGTCATGGTCTACTTTACCTTTTTTTAGGGGTTACCCCTACTGGAACTAAAGGGGATGCACTTATCTTGTCAGGTAAGAGCAGATTTTGGGAGACTTTTCTAGCTGCTAACCAAAGCAAAGACAGACTATGATTTCTGTAAACACTCCCCTATAAGAAGAAAGCTAACAAGTCAGCTTTTTTTTTTTCAGTCAGATTATTCATCTCTGGAATCTTCAGCCAGTTCAAAATCCCAGATTTGTTTTCTGTGGAAAACAGTGCAGGAACAGAGGTGATCTCAGAGCTGATCTCACAGCAGCATCAAGCTGGAACATGATCTAGGAATGGACCCAAACTCTGGAGCTCGGAGGCACTCCTGGGTCCTCTAGACCTCATCGAAAGCTGTACATAGCAACTGATGCTATAAGGGGTTCTTCTGAGATTAAAATTACAGACCTGTGGTTTTCAGGTTTTTGGCCGAGGCTATTGAAGCTTTCAAAATGCCTGGATTCCTTTTACATTGTTTTTTAAAATGTATTTTGGTTTGCTAGATCCCGCTTTTGCAGACCTCTGTCTTCATGCATGACCAGGTTATAACTAACTTTTAGAGAATTTAACAATCACCTTTTCTATACCAGTATCTAAACCAAATTTCAACATACTAATAATTTGCAATTATACTCTAGATAGTCATAGCAAAACCCTTCAAAAAGAACAAGAAAAACAAACAAACCAAAATCCCTACAGATTCTAACGACAGGGCAATATTTTATGTCACGTAAGTATAACACTAAAAGCAAAATGTTGCGTTATTGAAATAAATGGTAGTAGATAAAGTGTTCTCTGTTTGGTAGAAACTGGACCTACCAAATCACTGAGCATACATTCACTTTCCCTTTGGTGCATTGCAGCCTGTGAAACAAGCCAGTGTTTAAATGACAGCCACTTCATAACCAGATGCTATTTTCTATGAGACTTCCTTACGTTGAATCCTATTTCAAGAAGCTAAATTCCAGTGAACCTGTGTCTGCAACATTTTAGTTTTGGAACTTGGTAAGCGTGTGCTCAGAAATAGTCCAACCACTTTAGAACATTTTAATGTGTGATTTTGATGAAATCACTGTGTTGGAAACGCTGTTCTGCAACCAGTAGACCTTGAGAGATGTTAATTAATAGAAATGAATGCACCGATGAGGAAGATTTCATTCCACAAGATCCTTGTTCAGACTGGTCAATCCAAGGAATTTAGATCTAATCAGAGATTTCATTCTTATTTCTATTGTAGTGTTTAAGCTTTCTAGATGTTTCACTGAGTTTTTTTACACCTGCTTTTTCTAACCCTCTTCCATTAAAGTTTCTTCAGTGTTAAGTGCCAACAATGAGAACAAAGAAAGCAGTGTAAAGTAGTATTATTTTTTTAAGGTTAATGGTATTCTTAAGACTAATTTTTTTTATATAAATGTTATTGAAACAGTTTTAAATTTCTTTATCATCGTTAACTTCATCAAAACTATTTCTAGCTTCAAGCTCAACAGTACTTGAAAGATTCAGAACAAAATTCTGCCAGATTTCATCTGAATCCTTCTCTGGCATGTAAAACTTGGATTACATTTTGATACTTCTCAAGCATATTGAGAAAAATAGGTCCAGCCTTCAGATTTGTGAGAAAACTGTCTTGTGTTCTTTTCAAAGGGTTTTCTTTCTTAATCTTTTTCTGACTTTATATGACCTTGAACCAATGAATCACTTGACATTTTTTTATGCTTAATTTTACCTAAACATAAGGACGATGTACTACACTATCCAGGATGTTTAGGTGATTAATTTATTTTATTTTTTAATTTAATTATTAAGAAATATCAGTAAATGAGTGTTACAATTTTCTAGACGTAATAACTTCACAGTGAGAAACAAGTGCAAAGGTATTTCTGTATTTATTCTTTCCTATTTTAAAAGCAGTTCATATGAACCAAGCTTATGCCCTTTTTATTTTCTCTAAGTGCTCATTCTCTGAAGGACTCTGTATGAATAGGTTTAGCTGGCTAGATGGTTTGTGAAACCTACATTTAACGTTTCTTCAAAATGCATGTTCACTACTCACAGTGTTAACACAGACAACCAATCAGACATTGGTGGCAATTTTGTGCAAATTAATTGACCAATCACATCTAACAGTTTAAATGGCAAATATAATGTGGGACAGAGTCTTACATGTTTGAATAGTCCTTTTGTTTGCTACAGTTGGGCTCCCACAGAAAGCTGCTATTCGGGGTAAGTGACAGTACTGGTTGAAGGCTAATCCACATTTTCTACAGACAAGAGGTTTTCATGATCAAGCTATAAAAATTAAGGAATAATAATTAATTGGATAATTTAAAATATGTATCTAATAGAAATATTAGTAATGGTCAGAAGTCTCTCATCAACAGAAAAATTAGATCATTGCAGAATGACTCACTGTGAATTATTCACACAGCTGTAGAAATTATTCAGAATGACAGATTAATAGGTAGTACTTGCCCATAAAAACAGGATATTCACCACTCTTTGTTATCCTTTGTGTGCTGCACATTCTATAGCTTTGACTCTGGTTCTACAAGTACATGCAAAGCAAAGAATTCTAACCAGTGGACTCATCTGTGATCTTTCTGCAAACACAAAATTAAAGGATATTACCCAACAGTGGCAATTGGCTGAAGAAAGAAGTGGAAATTACATTCTCAGTTAACATTGACGTTATTAACTGAAGCACACGTTATGTACTCTTTGGCTTCAGCTTTATCGGAGATGTCTATAAACATTCAGAGTCAGCTGTTTGGATTTTTTTTATGGTCAAATAAAATACTTCTCAGTAATGAACAGTCATAGGAAATGGATCATCATTTTTTATTGCAATCCAGAGCAAACTTCCAATGGTTAAATTAGAGTGACAAGACATGCTGTGAAACTTCACTGACAGGGGCATAATATTTTTCTGACATAATAGGTTTTGGAACTGACATCTCCTAGCTTCTTCATGTAAGAATAATAATAATTCTGTAGTTTTAGGTACATTTTTTCTGTTGAAGTTATAGTAATACTGATCTCATTCAAACTTAACCTGATGAATTTATGAACCGTGCCTTTTAATTTTTAGTATGAAGAAATTCTTTTAACAAAAGTTAGCTTCTGTACTGGCAGTTTAACAGCTTAGTGACTGTAAATATTAATAAATGGAACACAGTCTTTAAAAAGACAGAAAATAAGTCTGTCATTCTTATTTGGATACGTAGTTGCTCCTTTTAAAACTCCACAGCTGGTGTCTTGTGATTAAGTAATGCCTATCAAGTGGATTACTGTAAACAGAAATTTTCTTGTACTTGTATTAGGGTAGGAGAAGCTAGATTTGTAGATGCATTGCACTGTGTTTCAGCTGCACAACGTAATGAAGGTTTTAAGGAAAAAAGCAGCAGAAAATATGTGACCTTTGGATTGTTTTTTATACTCTACTGAAGACATCCCAGTAAGATTTGATAATTTTGCCTTTTTTTTGTTTGCGTTGGTTTGATTGTATGCTGTGGTGTGCTAGGTGCCTTCTAGAAAACAAACAAACAAACAAACGAAAACCAGTAAAAAGGTTCAGACTCATTCTTCAAAGAACTGTCAGAGTATGTTCTTCACCATGCTGCACCCTTTAGGGTGGATTATTTATTCAGGTAGTTTTATTTACATAGAGCTCCAAAAGGGTGTTACTTCTTTTATAGAAAGGAATGAAGAAATTATTCCTATCCTAAAGATTTTGTGGTCTCCTACTGTGAATTTAAGAATCCTTGGGCCATAGAATACAGTTATTTTGGTAGATAATCATATGCATGGGCCTCAAAGTCTACTTTTCTCTAGGAAATCTAGGCAGCAAGCATGATTTCATTTAAAATTTAAGTACTCATCTCCAATAGTAATTTACAATTCCTGTTTAATTGCTAAGGAGTCTTGAGATGCATAGATATCTTTGTTCATAAAGATACTTTCCCCGTACAGCCTGATCCAGTAAGTATTTACACATACAGAAAGTTCATTTAAAAATCATTGTCCATAAATAAAAGTGGGAGAAGATCGTTCAAGACATTTTTGATAATACACTCATGATTGGAGCAGTTGTGCGGGTAGTACTAAACATTGGTTCCTTTCTCACACTTAAAAAACTCAAACTTATATCTTCTACTTCAGTCACTACATTTTCTTCCAGAGTGGTTTTCAAAAGAGTTTTCTGGACACCCTCTCCACTACTCTTGTCCAAGCTAGTTCATTACATGGCAATCTTAAATCTAGATTAAAATGAAAGGGGATCATTCCTGCATTTTTAAGTAAACATTAGTAGACATCAAAATGAGAATCTGGAGTAATTTTTTCCACGCTCTCTTTCAGGAATCTCAGTTTAAGTTCCTGTAAAATTAAATGGTGAGTGAGATAAAAACTTTGAGGTCTTTTGGAAAACGAAAACTTAGTCCTGAGAAACAGAGGAATTCTCTTTCCTCGCAGCGCCTAGGAGAGCTGCACACACACTGAATAATGTAACAGGAGGCGTGGGCGGATGTACATGTTCAGGCAGAACATCCCAGTGCCACTGCTGGTTCAAAATGAAAATTCATTCCCAGACATGTCTTTTCCATGCAAAAATTTTAACACATGCCTCATAACCTGAAAATGTTGAGCACAAAGAAACCTCAATGCATCATGCGATTTATTCTTGACCTTTCCTGTTAGGTTCATAGGGGTACACGTGTCTTTTACTTTCTTTTGGAAAAGTCTAATTAGAAGAGAAGAGAGAGATTGACTCCACTCTCATGAGACCCCCACTGGGACTACTGTTCCCAGTTCTGGAATCCCCAACATAAGAAGGATATGGAACTGTTGGAATGGCTCCAGAGGAGGCTACGAAGATGATCAAAGGGCTGTAACACCTCTGCTACCAGGACAGGGCCAGAGAATTGGGGTTGTTCAGCCTGGAGAAGAGAAGGCTCTGGGGAGACCTCATAGCAGCCTTCCAGTACCTGAAGGGGGCTACAAGAAAGCTGGGGAGGGACTTTTTACAAGGGTAAGTAGTGATAGGGCGAGGGACAATGGCTTTAAATTGGAAGGGGGAAGATTTAGATTAGAAATTAGGAAGAAATTCTTCATGATGAGAGATGTGAGAGACTGGAACAGGTTGCCCATGGAAGCTGTGGATGCCCCCTCCATGGAAGTGTTCAGTGTGAGATCTGATGGGTTCTTGAGCAGCCTGGTCTGGTGGGAGGTGTCCCTGCCCACAGCAGGGGGGTTGGAACTGCGTGATATTTGAAGTCCCTTCCAACGCAAACCATTCTATGATTCTATGATTCTGAATGTTAGTGTTTCCTACATTATGTCATCTTGGATAAATTTTGACTGAATTAGCTTTTGCAGAATGCCCACCAGACCTGCTTTCACAGGCTGTTTTGCCATCTGCGTTATTAAAACATCCCCATTAAATCTGCGTAGAGTCTAATCTTTCCCAACTGATCACAAATTTTCCAAAGCACACAGCCTGAAACAGAAGTGGAGGAATTAATTTTTAAAACTTGAACTTTCAAATTAATTGTACCAAAACCCAAAATTATCCAGTTATAGCAATTTTAACCTGGAATCAGTGAAGATTATGTTGGTCTCAGACTCTTAGGAAGATCAAATACTAATAAAGTACAATCATGTAACTCGTGGGAGTTCAGGAAAGTTTCAATGTATTTATATTACAAGTCTAACAGAAGCACTTCTATTTCTCTGGAATTCTGGTTGGAAAATCCCACTGTAGATGAATTATTGCCCTCTTAGTGGAGTTAAATAAGATACTCATAGACTAAACAAAAATTACCAGGAAAGCTTCTTTTTAAACCAAATATCTGTTCTTCTAGATATCTGAGGGAGAAAGTTTTGCTGTTTTCCTGTATTCCTCTTAACAATGATCTTTTAATGAAACACTGTTCCTCATTTTTGTCTCTGAAAAATGAAGCAACTTTGAAGCAGCTGAAGGCAGTGAAGTCCATGGGTTTCTAGAATGCCATTAGTGATATATTACCTTTTTGAGGGTCTCTTCTCCAACCAAGAAAAACAAAAAGCCAGTCTAGGATTCTACTCAGCGTCTTGACTTCTAAAATAAGATTTTTTAGTTTTTAGTTTCATTCCATATCTATTTAGAAGTAATTAAGATATGGATGGAAAAGGCAAAGAAGTAAAAGTCAGGAATAGTTTATTCTTTTTTAACTATCAGAGCTGTGTAAAACCACAAAGGGTGTTGTATGTCTTGGCTTGAACTGGTATTATCATGATTTCCAGGCTCATTTTTGGCAAAACTGAAACCTGAAACCCTAAGACTGTCCTTTAGTTTGACCTCCAATGCAGTCACCTTGAGATTTACTCTGCAATGTAATTTACATCATGTGAGTGCACCAAGCCACAATAGCTGGGAGACCTAGCCACTGCAAAAGAAAATGGGCATATGTTGTTGTGGTTTTACAACATTTTTTAGAACTATAAATTCACTAGAATTCAGACATTCAATATAATGCCTACAAATTGCGATTTTGGATGCAGAAAATGGTTCTATTGAAAATTACTGATTCCATTTCTAGCATGCTGAAAGAAATGGCTTCTGATTATAGCCCTAGTGTCTACTCTATGTTATTGTGTGCTGTATATAATCTTATTCTGCACTTTTTTCCCCTCTGTGTCCATCTTTATCCCTGAAAATGTCTCAAAAGCTGAATATCTGAATATTTTATTAAAAAAAAAGAGGGAAAACACTGATTTTTAAGGTAAAAAGTGCAATACTAAAGCTCTTCTTGAAGGAGTAAAGAAAAAACAGATCCTTCTCGATATGGAAACAACATCCTTGCTTTCTCTTATTTTGATTTATTTTTCAGGACTGTTGACCAAAAAGCTGCAATGAAGAACGACTGGGAGACAGACAAGTATGCCTCATCCATTGGCTGTCACCATTCTGTAACAGATCAATACTGCATTGATCAGCATGTACCTTCTTACCTTGTGCATGCAAAGACATTGTGGTGGCATATTTCCTCTTTCTCTTACACTTTACATACTACCTCTATCAAGAGGAAATATGGGCTAAGCTGCTCAAAAGGCAAAAGAAGCTGTTTCAGCAATAGGAAGATGATTCAACAGGGAAATGACACAGTGAGAATTCAATGTTTATCTTTCTAGAAGGATACAGACAGCTAACACTCATTCAGAAGCCCTAGGTGTGGCAGTTGTGGCAGTTCTTAACTCTCCCTCGCTGGTCCTGTATCCAGTCTAAACAGCAGCTTGTTACCAAATCAGGCAATGCATTTAAAAAGGCCAAAGGAAGCTCTGCACCGTGTAGCTGCCTTCCCTTCAATAAGGTCTAAATAACAGGGTGGGAGCTTACTCAACACTAACCTTGAAATAACTGGGCTATAACTTGTTTGCAGTGACTAAAACGGATAGTTCAGGCTCGTGCAAGGCAGAGCATTGTTTCAGAAATACTAAGAGCTCTGATTTATTCACATCATATTATTGTCCAAAAGACAAGAAGGTCATACGTATTCCAAACAAACCAGCAGCAAGAACACAAAGGAAAAGAGATTCTGGAGCCTGGGGAAAGGCCAGAGCATGAGCAATGCTCAGGATAACTTGTCTCTCTAAATTCCTAACATCAGTTCTTCTTGAGCATCTTGGGAGATAGTTTGCTTGTACTAGGATCAATATTTAGACCATCAATAGAGGAAAGCTGAAAAGAAATGGAGGAAATCAAGTGAGTGGATGCCATAACATGCTGATTCATCCTTTTAAAATTCCATGGTGACCCTGGTAAACCCAGCAGCAGCAGCGGGGATTTTCCATGGGCTTTTTGAAGAGAAGGGAAATAAAGTCCTTATTTGCAGCTATTGCCTAGACACGCCTCAGAGCCGGGCCTTTCCCAGGGCTGCTGAAAGCCTTCTAATCCTGGTTTCCACCTGCTGCAGCACATTGCATTTCACAGCTCAGTGAGACTCTATCTTTGGCCTCTCAGCGATGGGACATTTTAGGCAGAAGAGGATTAAGCAGGCCAGCACAAATTTAAGTGCAGCCTGCAACTACTCACAAATGTATTAGCTGCATAAGCTGTAAGTCCTGGCAAGAACATAAAATGTCATTCTTGCTTTGCACTATTTTTGATTAATTGGGTTTTGTTAAGACATGAAGGAAGAGTATTTCTAGCTACATAATAGTGATATTAGTTGCAATAGAACTTTACTACACCTTGCCTGTATAATCTAGCATTTGTTTGGAGATGGGGACCGAGCCTTATAAAGGAACATGAGGGAAAAGATGACTTGACTGAAGAAAATGTGCCAATACTACTATAATGTCAAAGTGTCGTGTGTCTGACCAATCAGGCTGGTTAAATCAAAGTGGGGGCATGGGGAACTTTTAATACTGACCCAAGTGTTTCCCATTTTACAGTATTAAAAATTTGTCCCTAAAATCACAGTGGTTTACTTCATTAGATGTTGTACAACTCCTTCATTGTGGAGTCATAGCAATGACAAGAGTAAGATTTTATTCTATTTTGGTTTTTTTCTGTAAAGTCCTAAATTGAGTGGTGGTATCCAGAAATTATTTACATGAATCTTCAAAAGCAGGTGGCTTGAATTGGAAAGAATATTATTGTTGTGACTGGGTGCACTACTCACATGCAAGCATCTTTGCCTTTGTGAGGGTGAGGTTCCTTGTGTAAGATTTTGAAAATATTCTTTTGGAACCAAGATGCGTTCTGTCTCTGAATTTGAATTTGACTAAGTATTTACCTGCACCAGAAATTTTTGCTAGAAAAAGATGAAGGCAGGAGGTGGGACAAGGGAAAGAATGGGCTAGTCTGAAGGAGACATTAGCAGCCTGTGGCCAAGGGTTACAGAAACCCAAAGTATAAAACTTTAACTGGAGCTTAATTTTACAAAAATGCAAAATTATTTAGGGGACTATTCTTCAGACCAATGGAGAGGGCTTCTAATTTCTGCAAACAGCAGAACTCCACTGACGGTAACTGGAGTCTTACGTATTTATAGTGGTAGAAATGTAGAAATAGTCTTGTTAACGACTCTCTTCAGACTTGCAGAGTGAGAAAAAAATATCCCCCTGCATTTTCATTGTCTTCAGTAATTTAAGAATTCTTTTTATCCCTCCCTCCCCCCCCCGCCCCTGCCCTTTGGTAAAGTTTAAAGCAAATCCATGTGTCTGGTGTGGAACTCTCAGGTAAAAAAAGTAATTTATGTTCTGAAAAGAATTTCATCTTTCTGTGTGAATCCACAACTCAAAACCAGGCTGATTTTAAATAAGGACATTGCAATAAGGACACAGTTTTTCCTCGTCTGAGGATAAATAGGGTTGAAATAACATATACACATCTATTTAATAATAAGAAATTGTTAATATGAAGTACAGTGATTACTGTGTTTCTTTAGGCAGCTATGACAAATTCAATTATCTTTAATGAGCACAAAAGAGTTAGAAATGAGGAAAACACTCAAAAGTATTGTACATTTTTTTCCCCTCAAACAACTAACCCTTTGAGCAATAAGACTTCAACTTCTGTTTAACTTGTATTTGGTTTCTTTATGTTGGTAAATAATAAATCCCTTTATCTACTGCTTCCATTCCTGGTAGGAAATAGTCCATTTATGGAAAAAAAAATAATATTTTTGCTGCAGGGTTAGATGAGTTAAATTGGGAAGCCTGAGTTACCCAGGAAGACAGATTTAATTGGTTAAAATTCCTTTCTGCTTATAAATCTATAAATTTCAAGACAGTTGTTTCACTGTCTCAAATCCTATCAAAGTCATCTTGATTTTTAAGAATAAGTTCTCAGAGATTCACTCACTTGGAATTTGGTGTGCAGCTATCACTGTTGTGGAGGGATATAATTACATATGGACTTGTTTCCTAGCTACACATAAACAATCATGATACTTGTGAGAATGACTTTATTCAAAATAAACCTTACCTTTGGAGCAACAAGGATTGAATGCAGACACTGCATCATCTCTACCTAGATGAACAGTGAGAGCAGGAAAGTAGGGCATGACACCAACTGTTTGGTTTCTACATACAAATGCTTTTGTCCAACCCTTATGAGTCATTACGTGCATAGTTCAACTTAATAAAAATTTTAATTGTTGCTTGAAGCAGTGGGTTTTGTACAGTGAGACCTTCAGGGTAAGTAATCCAGGATAATCCACAGAAAATTCTGTGCAAAGCTGCCCTATCTGCTTGCATTTTTCAGCTCTGTCCACACCCCATGCTGCAAGACTTGTCAGAATTGTCTAACTTATTGGTAGCTATGATTGCTGACGTAAGAGAGCAGCTCCTCCTCCTGTGAGAATGATTTTTTTTCTTTCTATAGCAGGCAGTCTTTATTGAGGGAAGTACAGGGAGGTCTAGATATTTGGAATGTATTTAGCGAGACATAGTTTTATTAATTTGTGTAAAGTTTCCTCACATTCTGTGCATTGCCATATTGACTCACTCTCTTAAATTAAAGACTAGATACCCATGTGAATGTTGTTGGCATAGTAATAATTTTCTAAATTTATGATGACCTTGGTCAAGTCACAGATATAATGTATGTCTCAGTATTAATATTCTTCACACACTGAAACTCCTTTTTCTAATGCCAAGACTACCACCTAGTTCCTCATCAGGCTCTTTGTATGAGCATCACACTTGACTTAAAGCTGGGGACCTACACTGATGTCTATTAATTTCATCATCATCTGTCTGCTGTACCACTAAGTATATAAAGAGGAAGACAGTCTTTTTTAAGGGGAATGGGAAGACTTCTTTCTAGTTCTCCACCTTTCTTGTTATAACATATCTTCTAAACCTTCTTTATAATTGCATGCAATTTATGTATATGATTTGTATAGCAAAACTTTAATTCTTCTTTCAGATCCATTCATCCATGAATCCGTTCCTTTAAAGCGATGTTACTAATTTGATTATCAAACCACTAGGTAACAAAACGCATATCTTCTTGTTTGATCATATAGAGAAAATGAAAGTAGCTACCAACCCAAATCTTTCTCAGAATAAATTTTTTAAAAACTTGTGGAAAAATTAATTGTGAGAATGGCAGCTGTTACCAAGAAATAGACAGTAAACTAGTTTTCCTAACTGATAGTGTCCCATTAAAGCAGTAAAGAGCCGTGTGCAGACAGTTTTAGATGAAGAATTTGGTCATAATTTTTGAAACCTCAGAAGAAAGCAGAATAATTTGTACATTAACCTCTAGCCTTCTGGGAGCAAATGTGGAAAGAGTTAGATTGGAATTTCAAATTATGTTCTTGTGTGTGTGATGTTGAAAATCTTGTATACTGAAAAAAGAACATATTAAAAATAGAGTGAAATAGAAAGTGTTTGCTCGGTTTTTTTAATATGCAACTTTTTGATACCCTTACAGTTTTGAAATTGCTCAGAAAAATGTTAAGGTCATTGAACAAAGACTATAATGAAGTATACTAAATATTATTGTTAGACAGATCAATACAAATAGATAACTTCGGAGGTTTTGGCTCATATAAAATTGCTTCATATTCCGAGAGCTAAATGAAAGATAAATGGTACCTGAAATTATGTGTTATTTTTCAATGTATCAGTTCAATTATTGTCTTTTATGTTTCTATGACTACATATATGCAGACACACAAAAGTATATATAGATTTAAGATATATATATATGTGGTCTATCTGTCTGCAGACATATACTTGAAACGAGAAGATAAAATTCAAAAATACACCTAGTAGAAAGCTTATCAGTGTCTGAAAACTGTCGCTGATATTAATGCAGTTGTATTTCGACATATCAATGGAGAACATAGTCTGCATAAATCATTAAGGAAAACTTTCCTGCGTTGAAAAAGGCACTTAATCGTATATTCTATTTATATCAAGGTTAACATAAAAAAGGTTCTAACTGAAACCCATTAGAACATATATTCAATGTTCAAATTTACAGTTGCAAAACAACATTTAACCAACAGTTAATCTTTACTGTTTTCCTAAATTCCTGAATTTGGAATGTAAACATTTTGTCAGCAAAATCTGAAGATCAGGGAAGAACAGTCCAGAATAAATAGCATGATTGTCATATGGTGTTGTTCTCACTGAGTAATGGAGCACAAAGCAGGAATCCCTCAGGTTTACATCCAAATACCATAATTAACAGACATAACATCAGGATGCTAAAAGGAAATAAGATACCTGATACTGTCCATACTGAGCTTCCAGCGGGTTCAGGAATTATCCTGAAAACATGTAATAGAAACTCCCATTAGGATCAATAGGACTTTGCCTTAAAAAAACCAGAAATCTGTATTATTATCTGTATTAATATCCCTATCTACACCTTCCTCTAAGCAACAAGATGTATGACTTGCTTACAGTGTCAAAAATACATGTGATGGAAAAATGTCTTTGCTTTAAGTGCATTTTGGATTATATTGGAGAGAATTAACAATACATCATAGGAAATATTTTACTTAATCCTTGTACTGAGTGCAGTGGAAACACAAAATATTATATTCTCACTATGCACATTTTTAAATATTTCTTGTTTAAACTGAAGTATTCCTGACAACTATGTAGCTCAGAATGGGACTGACGTAATTTCAATCACTTTAACTAATTACAAATTCTGTATGTTGCCATTACAGTTAATTTAGAGGTATTGACACTCTGAACTCATAATTCAGGTGCAAGTTGAATTTTCTGTTATATTATACTGACTGCAAGAAGAATTTAGGTTTAGTAAGTTTGTAGTTTAGTTGTTGATTTTAGGTACTCAAATCAAGGTTTCATAAAGCTGAAAAAATGCTACCAATTTAAAAGAATGAAGGGATACATGTTCTGTATATTTCAGTGATACGCCAGAAGCACAAATGAACTCTGAACTCTGGTCCTTTCCAGATTGTACGAAAGGTCTTTTGACCTTGCTTTTAGATAAAGTTATTTGTCATTCACATTTTCACTTGTACTTTCTAATAGTCTTAGGGAGTTTATTTTTTAATTAACAAAACCTTTGCTACTGTCCTTCAAATCTTTAAATGAGCAATAGATTACATACATTAAAAACATGTACAGTTATCCACAACTGAAGAAAAGATATCATTTTAACATATTAAAACAAACAAGTACTCTTTTGACAAAACCACTCAAAAACCTTGCTGGAAACTAACACATGCTATGACAAGTGGTTTATTTTTCATATCAATCTTGTTTTTGCTATTGTATATCCAAGTTATGGCAGTTGATATTAAATTGCATTCATCTATAATGATTTGCCTCTCCTTTGCCCAGACTGAAGTAAACATCATACATGTGGTACTCATTTCATACAAATTTAGGTTTCTGATCGGTGGTTACTGTCACTCATTCACGATAACAAACACAAAATTATGGGAGAGCAATGTGGTGTAAAGCAGCCTGGAAGTTATCCACAGAGCACGTCTTTTATATCTCAAGTTGTAATCCAGCTCACAAGAATGCCTTTCATGTACGAAGAAAGAGGTTATTATCCTATCAGTATACAATCCGCTAATAACAAACATCAGGGGAGAGCAATTCATTTGCCCTGACAGCTTTGTTGAACAGGCTTAGAAACTGTTCTGAATAGTGAAATACATTAAGAAAAAGATGTTATTTATGGCAGAAGAAAGGAAAGGGAGCTTTCCTCCTGGAATTTAGGAAACTTCAGCCAGCCAAAACATAGCAAAATTTCCAAAATATCTTTGGAAGATTAATGAAAGACAGACCTTCTCATTTTCACTTCAGATTTAAAGGTGAAGGCTATGTCATTGGTGACAAATTTTTCAAGGAACAATATTGAAAAGCTGTTAATTTTATTCATACAAAAACATAGGCAGATCTGAGTTCCTATGAAAAGCTGGTCATTTTATTTGTCTGACCTGTAATGTGAATTTATTTCAGTATTGTTAATCTGAATACTTAATTTTATTTAGCCTGCACTTCTGCATGTTCTGGCCCTACCTGGTGTTTCTCATGAAACATTATTGAAGATAATATTATTGAGATAGAGGCAACTTGCTCGTGTGTAGATGGGTCTAGAGGCATAGTCTACTGATATAATGAAACTCCAGATTTCTTATATGTGATTGCTATATTTGATATTATATTTGTATTTGATATTATTTTTGTATTTTATGTATATTATATATATACACGCACCCTTATACTGAAGGATATTTTTGTTATTGAATATCCTTCTCTGATTATTGCTATGGTATGACCAACAATTACACCAAGTGCTAATAAAACAAGAAATAAAAATGAAAAAAATGAAGACGTTAAAAACAATGATGCTTATTATTTTGTGTACCTTGAGAAATGGTTGTACATAGAGATGCATCTAAACAATTCATAAATTCCGATTTTCTAATTCTGTGTATTTTATATAGTAGAATTTGCAATACAAATCTATTTGCAACAGATTTTTTAAGTTGTAACAAAAAAGTTCTGAAAGAATTCAGCAAAGCATACTGTGTACATTCTTCTTGCTTTAAAAGCTTATGTACTTCATAAATAATGGAGGTGGAAACAGAGCTAGATAATTTCTCCCTCCTCTCCCTCCCATCTGTGCTAAATTTGAGAAAAAAAATCAGCCTCCCAGCCTGGTGCCTTCGTTATTTTCCTCTCAGAGACGCCGCTACCATGTGTATGGGTCCAGTACTACAGGCGAGTGTCTGAGCTGCTGCTTGGCGAGGCAGGACTTGGGCCAGTCACGTGAAGCTGCTGGGCTTTGACAGCCACTCACCTGCAGTTTGAAAAGTGTGAAATAATAACACCTGCAACCAACCTCCAGTGAAAAGGAGCCTAAGAAAATTTTTTATATAATGTTGTAAAATACACTTATTGTACGTGTCCTTGTCATTTGTGTTATAAACTCATGTGCCATATTTTCAAAGAAATGAAGTGAGAGTTTAAAAAAATCCCATATGTAACATTTTAGTTTTCCATTTATGATGCAAGTTACTGTCCTTAATGGAAAAGATAATTCAGAAATCCAATTAAAGTATTATCGATCTGTTATGGTCATTACATAGTGAAAAGATTGACTATGGACTATTTTCATTATAAGTATTTATTCATATATCTTTTTTTTTAATGAACTTGACAGCAGATGAAAAGGTGCTGATTTTGCAGGTTGAAGTCTACTATTTATATAAAAAAGACAGGTAAAAGCAGAAAACCATTTTAATTTCTTAAGAGGAAACATTTTCTGTAAGGATCCAATATTTTCTCTCTGTGGGACTAACAAGGGAAATACACGTGGGTAATTCACTGCAAAAATTCTGACAAACTGTATCACAGGTTTTTGCAAAGAACACGGACATCACACAACATAATGAGGTCGATTACTTTTAGGTCTGGAATTCTGACTCATCAATCAAATGATGAACTTCCCCACTCTGTATTGCGTTAGCGTGCATCAGCCTTCTCAGATAAGAGCTGACAGTCTTTGGTAGAGAAAGCATTATCTGTTAAGTGGTGGCCAAACAGGTCTGTACTAACTCCCAAAGGCTGAGCTAGTTTGGAAAATCCATTTTACATCTGTTGCCATCTAATAGATAGGGGGAAAAGTGGATGAAAGATTTCAAAATGAATGAATGCTTTTCTATCCCAATAGTACTTTTTGTTATCAGCCTTGTATCTTCAGGATAAGTAGTTCATTAGTATTAGATACGCTTAGGCCTTATAGTCCAAACTTCTAGCATATCTCCAGTACAAGCTGAAGTGCATTCCATCATGCATTTAAAAATTCACCTTTTCACTACCAACTGGTGACTAAAAGATACAATTATCCAAATTACATGTGCAGTAAAGATCAAGAATGTCAAGATCTGAGGATCAAAAAAAGCTTTGATCGCAAGTGCATGTTCAAGTTCAAGTGGTTTCTTATGAGAACAGCAGTGCTTATTCTATGGCTTGGGTAATTAGGAAGAAGAAGGAATTAAATTCTCCAAATATAAGAAAATATCCATCACCACAAATCCACATACAAATATATTTCTATTCTTATCTCAGTTTAAAAGATTTTTAAGTGGACATTTTTGCAAGTGTGATCTTTCTGTAAGAGTGGGGATGTACTGAATCCTCCGTGTCAAATGAAGATGGAGAAGACTGAAGAGAGACAAAAAATTTTGCAAGTTCATACAAGAAGGAGGTGGGTGGAATTCAGTGAGATTCCTTATTAACACAAAATCAAATATGCTTCTAGAGGAAGTCTCTTTTTTATCCATGTTATTGAGATTATAATTCAAATGTTCAGCTGGACATGGCTGAAGCCATCACTTAATGCTGCTAAGTGGGGAAGGGAAGAAATTATGCCAAAGGCAGGAGTATGAAACTACTTGTCTTTAAAATTGTGCAAGTTTGTGCCAGAGAGTCCCTACTAGCTTTGAAAGGGTACACTAGATTTGCTTTTCTTTCAACATTTCCTAAGGAAGATTCTCTCTTTCACCTTCGAAAGACTAGAGAGATCAATATGAAGAAAAGTAGCTCGAACTTACTTCATAAGCCATAAGAAATATCAGTAGCCAAGACATATTATGAGATTTTTTCCATACATTAAGTTCTTCAGGTCGTATTCAGGGTTTCTCTTGTCCTGTGTCAAGATTTGTCCTGTCTTTTAGAACTGAGGAAAACCTGTCAGTAACATCATCAGTGGATGTTGTCTCTGGATCACTGTTAAACTGGCTTGACGTTTTTGTACTAGAATAAAATGATCCAAGCAAGGGAATACAAGAAGTTTAGATCACTCAGATGTTTCCAAGAAGTCAAATCATGATTCCATTTTGAAGTGAAAAAGACGTGGTTTTAGCTAGAATTTTGAGTATTAGAAAATTATGTGGTGAACACCGTACTTGTAAGACCCTGGCACTAGCGAACTCAATGACGACAACCCCATCACCTAAATTAAATGTGTGGATTTTAATATAACCTTCCTGAGATGTATAGTCAAAGTGGCAGGACTAAATTTTCCTTTCTGTGTTCACTTTTTTATGTTTCTATCTGTTGGGAGTTTGTGAGGCAGACTTGATACAACATATTGCAAATAAGTATGCACTGGATTCTCTAATAGAGACATAATCTTTGTTTTTATTTTCTTTTGTATTTTTTCTCTCTAAATAAATCATTCAAACTGAAATGTTTCTCTGGCTTTCAGGAGTTTTTGGTGGGCTGATTGTTATTTGTTTTGGATTTCATGTTCTTACAACTACTGTATTTTAAAAGAACAAACAGATGCAAGATATCTCACAAGAGAGTTTTTATCGCGTTGTATTTTCTGTTCAGTTCCCACTCTAGATGGCTGAGGAAAGAATGAATGTTCAACAAAAACCTAAACTTCCAAATATGTCAAGGTTAAGCTTAGTGTATTTCATACATGTCATTTTGATATCTTTAAGTTGTTATGATGCTAAATCTCATTAGGTATGTCTTAAGATAGGGGTTTTCAAAGAGCCTCAAGGTATAGGGAACAGTTGCTTGTTTCTCCTAGTTATATTTGGCTTAGCTTCAGAAGACTTTATTTTTCCCGTTAGAAGTCCCATGACCATAAATGTTATGTCAAAGGCTTTTGTTTTGTTTGTTTGTTTTTTAATCTTACAATTACTAGTTACAAATTCGAAACATCTTAAAGTGAAATCTCTCTGGGTTCCTGATCTGTGGGAAGCGTTTGAACTGTTTGTTAGATGTAAGCACATAAAACACACCATCTGTTAATGCACTAACATTAAAGTTACTACTTTAATGCTACTAACATTAAAGTTTATAGTTTTTTTATATTTATTTATATTTCTGATAATTATGCCCCATGTTGGTAATTATTATTGTTGTTATTATTAATACATGGGTTTAAATGTGTCTGAAGAGTGTTTAAGGTAATTCTGGAACAGATTATACAAATGTGAAAGTGGAGACAAACCTGAATTTTTATCAAGCCCCATAAAACAATATAAAATAGATTTTAGTCTCTACATATTTTGCAACTTGTATGCTAATACAAGTTGGTGGATTGGCAGTGTTGAGGAAGACAATCATAGAACAGTCTGCATGCTGCCTTGCCTACGTACTCACACACATTTCTGTGGCAGAGTAGAGGCTCTTTCTTCAATTCTAAAATCACAGTACCAATACATCAGCAAATATAATCAAAGTGATTACTACATGTATAAATTTTTATTGTTGCTTCCAGAAACAGCAACAGCTTTCCTCAGGCACCATACAATAGAAAATTATGTATCAAATACGTACCTAGAGGAATTTGCTATATGTAATAGCTAGCTATGCCTATTGTAGATGGGGATTTATGCTTTTTTTTTTGGTTTGGACAATATTTTTACCTCCACAGTTAATAAAACTTCTAAGGATAGAAAAAAGTGACATTTAATTTTCTTGGCTTTGGCTACCACATTGTTGTGTCTACATATGCATGCACTGATCTATGGCTGCTCACACCCACCCTTCCACCCACTCATGTACACACAAAGCTAGTCACAGGATTTTTGAAATAAAATATATCCTTACTACTTAACCACAATGGCAACCCTGACGGCTCATTTGATTCACTATAAATAAAATATACGGAATATCCAAATAGTGAAGCTTTCGGTTAAAATCAACATTATTTAAAACCATAGAATTTAAACTTCTTATAGTTGAACTTTGTTGTCTTCATTGTGATTTTGTGACAATGTTAAAAGAATTAGAGTTCACAGAGTTGAAATGAAGATCATGAAGCACTGCAGCCCAAATGTGCTAATCTGCTCTGAACATTGCCTCTTCCCATCTGAAAAGTCTGTATTTGTATTGAAGACATAATAAAAAGTATTTCCGCTTTCAGACTCACTAAAGTTTTTCTAAGTACTCATCATGTTAGGGATCTCATTTATCATCAGCGCGTTCAGATACCGACATAATAAATGTACATTTCTTTGTATCACCTGGATATGGGAAGCATTAATCTCTCACCTTCTCCACTCAGTGAATCAAAGAAATCAAACAAGCAGCTTTTTAATTTTTTTTTGTTGTTTTTGTTATTATTTCCTTCCTGCAGGGCTAGCTCTTTAACTTTAAACCTTAGAATCAAAGTAGAAGAGCTAAAGCCAAACCCCTCTGTTGGATTGATTTTAAGACTTGGAACAAGTTAAGATGCTTTTTTTTTTTTTCTTATTTATGAAACAGGTAAAGAATGGCAGACAAAGGAAAGATAGGATAAATAGAAACGGCACTTCTGAAATTATACGGTAAGCATGTAG